>JBAMNC010000171.1:0-1475754 GCA_037902135.1 Cetoscarus ocellatus | reverse complement strand
TTTTCAAAGATCTAGCAAGGGGAAAATGCTCATAAGTCCATTTTTAAGTCAAATATGACCAAACCTTCTGCACCAACATGTTTTTCCTCCCCAACACGTGCCAAAAAGTCACTTTTGAGCACTTTTTTTTTCGGGCTCCGAAGTGGCAAAAAAAGTCATATGTTAGCATGTTGATTTTTTCAAAGATCTAGCAAGGGAAAAATGCTCATAAGTCCATTTTTAAGTCAAATATGACCAAACCTTCTGCACCAACATGTTTTTCCTCCCCAAAACCTCCCAAAAAGTCACTTTTGAGCACTTTTTTTTTCGGGGTCCAAAGTGGCAAAAAAGTCATATGTTAGCATGTTGATTTTTTCAAAGATCTAGCAAGGGAAAAATGCTCATAAGTCCATTTTTAAGTCAAATATGACCAAACCTTCTGCACCAACATGTTTTTCTTCCCCAAAACCTCCCAAAAAGTGACTTTTGAGAACTTTTTTTTTCGGGGTCCAAAGTGGCAAAAAAGTCATATGTTAGCATGTTGATTTTTTCAAAGATCTAGCAAGGGAAAATGCTCATAAGTCCATTTTTAAGTCAAATATGACCAAACCTTCTGCACCAACATGTTTTTCTCTCCCAAAACCGTCCCAAAAAGTGACTTTTGAGCACTTTTTTTTTCGGGGTCCGAAGTGGCAAAAAGTCATATGTTAGCATGTTGATTTTTTCAAAGATCTAGCAAGGGGAAAATGCTCATAAGTCCATTTTTGAGTCAAATATGACCAAACCTTCTGCACCAACATGTTTTTCTTCCCCAAAACCTCCCAAAAAGTGACTTTTGAGCACTTTTTTTTTCGGGGTCCGAAGTGGCAAAAAAGTCATATGTTAGCATGTTGATTTTTTCAAAGATCTAGCAAGGGGAAAATGCTCATTAGTCTATTTTTTAAGTCAAATATGACCAAACCTTCTGCACCAACATGTTTTTCTTCCCCAAAACCTCCCAAAAAGTCACTTTTGAGCACTTTTTTTTTCGGGGTCCGAAGTGGCAAAAAAGTCATATGTTAGCATGTTGATTTTTTCAAAGATCTAGCAAGGGGAAAATGCTCATAAGTCCATTTTTAAGTCAAATATGACCAAACCTTCTGCACCAACATGTTTTTCTCCCCCAAAACATTCCAAAAAGTCACTTTTGAGGAATTTTTTTTCGGGGTCCGAAGTGGCAAAAAAGTCATATGTTAGCATGTTGATTTTTTCAAAGATCTAGCAAGGGAAAAAAGGTTAAAAAGTCAATTTTTAAGTCAAATATGACCAAACCTTCTGCACCAACATGTTTTTCCTCCCCAAAACGTCCCAAAAAGTCACCTTTGAGCACTTTTTTTTTCGGGGTCCGAAGTGGCAAAAAAGTCATATGTTAGCATGTTGATTTTTTCAAAGATCTAGCAAGGGAAAAATGCTCATTAGTCCATTTTTAAGTCAAATTTGACCAAACCTTCTGCACCAACATGTTTTTCCTCCCCAAAACCTCCCAAAAAGTCACCTTTGAGCACTTTTTATTTCGGGGTCCGAAGTGGCAAAAAAGTCATATGTTAGCATGTTGATTTTTTCAAAGATGTAGCAAGGGAAAAATGCTCATTAGTCCATTTTTAAGTCAAATTTGACCAAACCTTCTGCACCAACATCTTTTTCCTCCCCAAAACGTCCCAAAAAGTCACCTTTGAGAACTTTTTATTTCGGGGTCCGAAGTGGCAAAAAAGTCATATGTTAGCATGTTGATTTTTTCAAAGATCTAGCAAGGGAAAAATGCTCATAAGTCTATTCTTTAAGTCAAATATGACCAAATCTTCTGCACCAACATGTTTTTCCCCCCCGAAAACATCCCAAAAAGTCACTTTTGAGCACTTTTTTTTCGGGGTCCGAAGTAGCAAAAAAGTCATATGTTAGCATGTTGATTTTTTCAAAGATCTAGCAAGGGAAAAATGCTCATAAGTCCATTTTTAAGTCAAATATGACCAAACCTTCTGCACCAACATGTTTTTCTTCCCCAAAACCTCCCAATAGTCACTTTTGAGCACTTTTTTTTTCGGGGTCCGAAGTGGCAAAAAAGTCATATGTTAGCATGTTGATTTTTTTCAAAAATCTTATCCAAGGGACTAATGCTCATAAGTCCATTTTTAAGTCAAATAGATCTGAACCTTCTGCACCAGAATGTTCTCCTGCCTGATCTTTGTCTACATATATTCAGATATTCCTGCTCTTATGTCAGTGACATCAATTTGTGGACAAGACAACATTAGGTTGTCCAGAGAGACTATTACAATCAGATCAGTGATGTTGGAGAGGAAAGAACGGGAGGTCTTATTGATGGCACTAAAAAAGTTACTGTCTCATACTGTATTTAAAGTTGTTTTGAAGGAGTGGCCATTGGGGGCCTCTAAGAGTAATGGCCCAGGGGCCTCATGCATTCTAACTCTGGGCCTGCATGGGCCTCGAGAAACCCCACCTGAAAATTCTCAAACTATCCCTTTAATGATCCTTTTAAACATTTGTCTTGGCATTGACCCTGGTTTTCACAACTGGCACATCACAAGTTGGTGCAAAGGATTAGCAACTAAAAGTGATCATCTTTTATCAGCAGTGGAGAAATAGATGCTGCAGAATATGAGAAAATACTTCATAAAAATATGATACTCAATAAATAATAACTGTATTGACAAACAGCAGGCAAGAATATGTCAGAGACAGTAATAGTCAGTACATTGGCAGAGGTGCCCTCTTGTGGTTCCTTTAAGTAATGAAACATACAAATTAAAAGCTATAATGAATTCATAAACTAGATCAATACAACGTGCAGGCCAATGTCATCCCTGCACCACTCTATCAGAATTTAAGAATTTTATTTTAATCTCATCTCATTCTGGGTTGATGAAAGTCCTTGCTTAACTTGATTTCTGTAAATCGCGTTTATATTCTGAGCTAATCGTCTCACCACTTCACACAGGGGGCTGCTGTGCACGTGTGAAGTGGGTGATCACGTGGCCTCTGGGTCTCCTTCTGTACTGCACTGTGCCTAACTGCATCCTGCCCCGCTGGCACCGCTGGTTCATGGTCACCTTCGTGGCCTCCACCTTGTGGATTGCTGTTTTCTCCTACCTCATGGTGTGGATGGTAAGGAGTCTGAATATGCCCCATTTGTAAGTGTTGTAATTAACTGAGAAAATGAGAAATAAATATGAGCCCAGCCCTGCTCTCTTAATGTTTCAGGTCACCATTATCAGCCACACACTCGACATCCCAGACTACATCATGGGCATCACCTTCCTGGCAGCAGGGACCAGCGTGCCGGACTGTATGGCAAGTCTGATTGTAGCTCGACAAGGTATGAAACTGTCCCCTCAATCCTGATGAAAAGTCTTTTCTGTCTTTGTTAAAGTTTTCAAGTTTCTTTTTCATGTCTCTGTCCAGGCATGGGGGACATGGCAGTCTCAAACTCCATAGGCAGTAATATCTTTGACATCCTGCTGGGTCTGGGTTTCCCCTGGGCTTTACGTACTCTTGTGGTGGACCATGGATCTGTTGTATGTTCTTTATCCATAATTGATCTGTTATCAGTTTTGTCCTTAGTTTTCCTGATTGTTCTTACATGTGTGTCATATAAATGTTCTCCACCCTCAGGTCTCAATAAATAATAAAGGCCTGGTGTATTCTGTCATCCTGCTGCTGGCTTCTGTCTTCTTAACGGTAAGAAAGAGAAGCAGATGTGGCACAGTTCTTTTGGTACGGAAGAGGATTTGGGCCAAAAATCTCTGAGAAAAGATTCTGAATTCTGAGATTAAAGTCGGATTTCTGACTTAAATCTCAGAATTCTGACTTTAAACTCAGAAATCTAATTTTTTAAATTCAGAATTCTGACTTCAATCTCAGAATTCAAACATTAATTTAGTTGAAATTCTGGGATTAAAATTAAGACTCTGACTTTCTTCTTAGAAGTCTGACTTTATTGTCAGAAGTCAGATTTTTATTGAATTTCTATTTTGAGATTAAAGTCAAGATTCTCACTTCATTGTCAGAATTCAGACTTTCTTTCTCAGATGACTTTTAATGAATGTGAATTCTGGGATTTAAGTCTGAATTCTGACATTGTTCTCAGAATTCAGACTTTTTTCCCCAGATTCCTTTTTTTTTTTAGAAATTTAACCATTCAAAATCTCAGAATTCTGACTTCAGTCTCAGAATTCCTTCTGTAATTTAGTCTGAATTCTGAGATAAACGTCAGCACTCTGATATTTTTTCTCAGATTTTTGAGATTAAAGTCATAATTCTTAATTTAATAAACCTGAAATTCTGCCTTTTTCTAAATTCAGACTTTTTCTCAGAATTATGGCTCCCCCCAGAATCCTACATTTTTCTCAGAATCTAACTTTCAAAAAGTCAGAATTCTGACTTTAATCTCATAATTCCTACTTTAATTTAGTCGGAAATCTGAGATTAAAGTCAGATTCTGACCTCATATTTGAGAATTTTGACTTTGATCAAGTTGGAATTCTTAGATCTGTGTCAGAATTCTGAGTTTTTTCGTTGACTTCTGACTTTAAAGTCTGAACTGTAACCTTTGTCACAGATTTATGATGTCAAAGATTAGAGTCAGTTCAATCTCATAATATTGAATTTTTTACAAAATTGACTTTAATCCCAGAATTCTGACTTTGTTCATAGTATTAATAATACATTTACAACCCTTTATATTCTTTTTTAGTGCCCTAATCCACCTCTATATTTAGCATCCACTGTTGCCAAGAAAAAATGATGCTTTTACCTTAAAATCTTGATCTCAGCCCTTCTTTAAGATCTTTATAGCCACCTCAACACTCCTCCGTCTCTGTTTGACTCTTTTCAGGTGACAAGTGTTCATCTGAACCATTGGAGGTTGGATCGACGGCTGGGTCTGGGCCTCATGTTCCTGTATGCTATCTTCCTGCTCTGCTCCATCTTTTTTGGACAGATGTGAAGTCTTACAGTCAAAATCAAACCTACAGAAGTCATGCTGAGTAAACACTTTTCTGAGGGACAAATAGAGGGACACTAGAAAACTGTTGTATACAGAGAACCGCACGAACGCCCGTCAAAGCCCTCGCCACCCTTTTTCATACATGTTGGTGTTCAAAGGGGTCTTTTACGTGCTTCATAGGTTGAGATGACATGGCAGATGAAAAAATAAACTGGGGGGAGGTGTTAATGACCTGGCACATAATGAATTAAGGGTCTCACCTTGGTGCAGGCGGCTTAGGTTCACTTCAGCCTGTGACCTCTTGTGTCCTGCCCTGTTTCTGACTCTATCTTCTATCTCACACTATGAATAACTGCAATAAGGCCAAAAATATCTTTTAAAAAAGTGCCAAAAACTGCAGTTCCTTAAATGTCCACTTGAGGCTATCTGCACAAGCACTAAAGGTCACATTCACAGCCTGCGTGAAAAAGACAATAATGCAGCAGCACCCTGGTTAAAAAGTGACTTTGGTCTAAAGAGTTAATGTATTCAGTGCTCTCACTGCACTCAGTGTAAATGTTTTTGTATTTTGCACTTATTGATTATTTGAGAACTTAAAGGGATAGTTCAGGATGTTTGAAGTGGGGTTGTACAAGGTACGTGGAATTAGCCTGAACATTAGCCACAGTGGCAAAGATCAGCTCTGCATCTGTGCAGAAATAGTCTGCATGGAACGGAGGGCAACTCATTGCTGCAAATGGGGTCACCACATCTGTGTAATTTAAAGAATTCTGGGTTAAAACAAGCCACAAAAACAGTGTAGGATGATACGTGCCACAAACAGTTTATTTACAACTAGAAAGCACTCAGAGAATGCAAACCTCACATACTGCTGTTACATCTATAAACAATAGTTCTATGATAAAGTTACCATCATAATATGATTGCTTGATCCTGAAAACCCACATCTAGCACTGAGAATCATGTTGATATCATTATTAGTTAGATAGTTGAGCAAAAACGATCATTCACTAATGCCGGTTATCTGAATCACCACCAAAATCTAATCAATCAATCAATCTTTATTTGTATAGCGCCAATTCATAGCAAGTGTTATCTCAATACACTTTACAATAGAGCATAAAACTCTTTGTTTTATGGATACACATATATGAATAGATACGTATATACATCTATAAAAGGCACATATACATATATATACAAATATATACATCCAACACCCAACATGAATCCATATAGCCAATCATGAATCCCTCCATCACGGCAGCAAGAAAAAAACCTTCTGTTAATCACTTTTAAGTTGGGCCATTATCATCATCTCCTGGAAATTTCAGCAAAATCCGTCCAGTAGTTTTTGCATTATCTTGCTAACAAACAAACAGATAAGCAAACATACGCCGGCAAAAACACAACCTCCTTGGCTGAGGTAAAAACATATATATGGCTTGCTTCCACCTTAAATTCTCTAATTTATGCAGAGTCTGTGGCACAATTTGTAGCAATGTATAGCCCCAGAGCTGTGGCTAATGTTCAGGCTAATGCCATGTACCTCAAACATCCCTACTTCAAAAATCCTGAACTATCCCTTTAGGTTTGTACTTGGCTGGCAGAACGACTGACATGACTTAAGGCTCTATTGTTGTTTGTCTGGTGGCCTAAAGTCCTGCTTCATCTCGGCCTCTTTGTTAGTCAATAGGTTGATCTGAAGTTTAAAGAGTGTTTTCAACGTGATGACTGCAGCTGATTGGACTCGAAGCCCTTTTCAAGTAACCAACAGCTGACGTCACTCATAGAGGACAATAATAAGTCCAGGATAGGATCGATATAGAACTTACAAATGTAAATATTAATATTTAATTAAATTTTCTTCATTTTCGTGGCTTGTTTTGATACAAAATGAAATCAAAAGAGTTAATAAAAATCTACTTTTCCATGTCATTCTTCGCCCTGTTGTTCAAGTTTCTTGACCGTCTCTTGGCCTTACATACTATATGTTTTCGAATGTACACGACAACATTAAGCGTGGAGATATTTACATGCATTCAAATGTAGCAGGCAGCACTGAATACAGCGGTGACCTCTGGGCAGGCAGACGTGTCTGTGTGTGTGAGTCAGAGGACTGTAAGGACAGAAACACTGATTTAAATGCACAGAAGTGTGATTATATTTTCATGACTTTGCCTCACTGCTTATGGGCAAAAAGTATTGGTACAGCTTAATATTTGTAAAAGGATTAAACTAGTGTTACAGTATTTTTAGAGATCTTATTACCATAAAGTCTAATATATATAATGTTCTTTTGAGTTTCACAAACTTTAATAAATGCAAGTCTGTAGTAATAATCCACGTTTAGGTACGACAATCGATGTTTGTTTGGTTTCTTGTACATTTTATGGGAAGGCTTCCTTTGGTGGAATATTTTCTAGGGATGCACGATATCAGACTTTTGCTTATATTCGATATGTCAATATTTCCAAAGTCATTATCACCAATACTGCAAATTTTTTTATCGCATTATCATTTTAATGTACCTATTCCTTTCATAATCACTGTGTTAAAAACAGATGTGAACAAGAAAAACATTTTATTCTCTAATAAATTACACCTTTTATTTATTAAAGTGAACATTGAGTGATGATGAAAACCAGTATGGTGCATTTTAGAGCTGGGCAATTATTCTATCTTGCCTGTTCCTTACTGTCAAAATGATAGTGTCGAAAGCATATATGTTCAATGAAATCACTGAGAAATCCTGTTTCATAATCGTGACTTAAATATCAGTTTAAAAATTCCACATTATGATTTTTGCCATAATCGAGCAGCTCTAGAACATTTGTACATTCTGCCAATATTACAGCCAGTATACGGGATTTTATGGACAATTTGTACAACCAAAATATCAGCTGTAAGTACCGGCAAAAATATTAGCATCTGTCGGTTCTGATATTGCTCCAATACTATCGTGCATCCCTAATATTTTCTCTTTTAGATCAGCATGTTTTGTTCTCACACACTATTCCTGTATTTGTGTGTCTGGTACGGCGAATATCGCTGCATTTCTTGTCCATAATCACCTGCTTACTGTAGTTACATGAAAATTGGACACATTTACACCGAAGTGGTCCTAAATATTCCACCAAAGAGCGGGCTGTGTGTCTTTTAATGGCTGTATAATTATAATCACTGTCTACTTGACAAAACTTTTTACTGTTTGTAAATGTTCAATAGAAATAGTTTTACAATACTGAACGTCTGACAGAGACTAGTTTTGTGCTGTTTTGATACTTCTATTCTTCATGTTTGCCTTCAGGTGAATAACTGTAGCAGAGTGAGTGGGTAGTTTGTCAGATTTTTCAGTGAAATATGGAGGCTGTAATTATGTGAGATGAAATCTTAGTTTTGAATTTAATGGTAGCTGTGTCTTAAAATCTTTTCAGCTCAGTGATTTTATTCTATTTAACTATTGCTTCATTTAAAAACAAAATAAGAAAATGAAGCTCACGTTTACAATTTAATATATGAAGAAAAAGTTTATTTTTAAGTGTCTTTTGGTGGTGTGAATTAGTTTTGACTTGAACCAACAAGGTTTATTGAAATGTTCCACCCTTTACTGCCTTTGTTCAGAGGCCCTGAGGGGACATCTGTACAGACTATATTACCCTGTTTTACCGTGATATTACACTTATTTGGGTTATTTTCATAAAAGGTACATGTCTTGCAGTCTTAAAAACAGCCCATTGTCAGTAGAAAATCAACCTTGTTATCTAAGATTATCTGTATTGGCTGAGATCTGAGGAAAAGTAATCAGAAATGACTAATAATCACTCAAAATATAGAAAAATAATTGAATGACTGTATCTTTCAATAGCTTAAATTTTTTGACAAATTTCCTTAATGTTGGAATAGACAGAGTCCTGTTAAATATCTAAATAATAAGCACTTTTTAATATAAACTTAACTGACTGAAATTTGTTTTGTTTTTTAAATCTTTTTTCATACATTTCAAAATATGCCAAACACTGACAGTTCAGGTTGTCACAGCTTGTAAAAACAGATTGTACAATTCAAACTTTAGATACAGTAGCAACAAAATAAAAGTCCAAGCATTTACTAAAATACATGGAAGAAGCCACAATGATGAGCTTGATTATTTACTAGACGTCTATGTATATGGGTTTTTTTAAACATATATTCTACATTCATAAAAACAGTTCAACCAGTCCAAGTACAGTCCTAAATTCTCACCAGTTCTCCCCGGTTGAATCAGCCAGAGAGATTAAAGGGATACACCATCGTGTCTCGTGTCACCATGACAAGCAGATAGACACCGTTCTTTCAACTGTGCATGGGCTAACAAGAAGAGACGAGAAGAGCTCACCCGCTGTAGGGCGCATGCTCAAACCACTGCGGACGTGCTTGTAAGTTGACAAAGTCAACAAAACAAAGCCTGTCTGCGGTGGTCTGTGCATGCCTTCACAGTTTAGTTTTGTTTGCATTTCTTTCAAAAATTACATAAAGTGCTAATCTCTGTCTTAAAATAGATAATGTAACATAATGCAGATTAAAGACGAGTCACAACAAGCACACAGGAGCGTTTAGACTTGCTGAAGAGTTTATCTGATGACTGTAGGCAGAGGCAATTGATACCAGTGCTATTAACAATCCTGCTAATCGATCCAATTCTTTAACGATTCCCTTACTGATTCCTGCAGACTTTCAGTGTGGGCAGATGTTGGCCTGTAGATTTTTAGTGGTAACAATATCAAACACACGTCACAGCATAGATAACTGCCTCTGCAAGTTGCGGTTGTTTCCACTCACTTAAGGTTGTGCAGTAGGCGCCTTTTGTAAAAAATTAAGCCACAATTCTGACCGCTTCTGAACCCTGTCAGTGGAAGGAATTGATAAGGGAATTGATAAGCAAAAAGACTCATGATATCGATACTTTGATAGAGCTGTTAACGATTTGGTTTTAGATTCCCATCCCTAGAAGCAGGCAGGCTCACACTACCCATTGACCCCCAGTGTTTGAGCTAAGCTAATTAGCTTAGCATGCGCAGTTGAAAGAATGATGTCTATCTGTTTGTCATGGACTCAAAATGTTGGCGTATCCCTTTAAGTTTCTCCTTTTTTTAACTCAATTATAGAAACCTGTCAGAAATGGAAAAATGATAAGAAAACAATTCAAGTGCAAAGCTGAACATGCTCCATCCTTATCCTGATAAACCAGCGTTGTGTTTTGTTTGCAGATGACTCACATGGTGTTCATGCTGGACTCTTGTATCACTCAGCTGATTCAGATGTAACAGTCTCCATTTTGGCTCTGCAGACACAAACAGCTGATCCATTTGCACAGTGCTCTATGAATGTTCTGTTTATTCTGCTGTGATGTTGAAGATATTAGAATATTTTTAGAGTTTAAAAATTAATTGCTTAGAGATCTTATGGGATCAATAGAAGACTGTTGTATTCTAAGTCCAATAAAAATGTGCAATAACAGCTCCTCTGTGTCTCCTTTTGTTTTCTGTTGGTAGATTTGGATATTTAACTGTACAATTTATTTTAATTATAGACTTTGGGACACAAGAACCAAAGTCTTTGAGCTCACTTTCATGTTTTAGGACCTATTCCTGCACCAATCTATTGGCAGAGTAGGGGTGAAGGTGGGGGGGAGAAAAACTAAAACAGACAAACCATGACAGACAATGTAAAGTCATCTACACTAAGTCCTAACTTCCCCTAAAGGTTACTTATTGTAATTTGTCCACAGCACAGATCATTCAGAGCCGTGTGGGGCTCTTTCATGCCAGTGTTAATTTTGTTGTTCTAATTATTTTTCGTCAACAAACTTTTTTCCCCTGACGAAAACTAGACCGTAACTAATAAAAACAAGTGCACATGGACAAAAACTAAAACTAAATTAACTGACATTTTCCTCAACAAATAAAAACTAGACGAAAATGTTTGACAGAGACTTAATCCAATCAGACCTAATTTGGTCATGTAGAAAGTAGGGACAAGTTAGGAATATATCCAATCACAGCTACTTTAGTTGTGTGGAAAGGTTGGATGAGTTAAGAGGGGCATCCAATCACAGCTGCTTTAGCTTCATGGTGGTGGGATAAGTTGGGGAGTGATCCAATCAGAGCTACTCTCTTTATGAACTGATATATTCATGTAGAGCAGGTTCACTGTTTGTTGTTAATTCTGGTATTGTAACTGAGATGCTCTGCCAGGTAGCCTAAATAAAGGTGACTGCATTTCACACAAAAGTTACATTTTTTTCTGTTCATTTATACATTCAGACTTTACTAGCATTCAATAAAGGGTTATCAGATGTTTCATTTTATCCAAGTGTAAAACATGACTTCAGAAATTCAAGGAAAAATATAAAATGCCTTACCCTTTACACTTCATATTTTAGTCGACTAAATTTAGAGTAGATTTCGTCGACCAAAATGTTGTAAAATTTCATAAACTAAAACTAGACTAGAGTTAAAACAATTTAGATGACTAAATTATGACTAAAACTAAAAGATATTTTAGGCAAAAGACTAAAAACAAATTAAACAGTGTTGTCAAAATTAACACTTTAACTTACACTACTGATGCTTTTTTTTTTTTTTTAGACATTTTTCCAAAATCTGTATGAGTTGTGAGCACTCCAGTGAGCTCTTAAGCAATCAATAATGTTGTGACATGTTGACAGAGATAGAGAAACACGGATAATCAGAGTATAGTGCCTAGTATTTTATTTTCCTGAAGACAAATTTCTTACAATAAAACATTCCATCACAATTCAGTAAAAGCCCACCCAAAAAGGTTTCACCTATACTGTTACCCTATGATCTAACTTCAGATCCCACCAGGAACTGTTCTCACCCAAAGCTGAAAACTGAAAAACCATTAGGTGAAATAAACATGGTCAACATCAGCTCTACTCCTCTTTCTTTAATGGCTTTGCTCTCAGTAAAGCCTTGAAGCTGGACACTGGGTCCATCATTACTGAACCATTCAGTGTCACAGGTGCAAATCCACTATTTGCCTCTAAGCACATTATGGGCTTTGCCTCTCGTTTCAAGCTTTGGTAGAGAGCAGCTCAGTCTGGAACTGGATCACAGGATTAACTAGAAAGCAACATCCACTTAAGTCCCAAAATGTCCCACACATCAAGTACGCAAACATCCATGAACAGAAAAACAACCAGCAGAATGTCCTAGTAGCCGCTGTCGCTAAAGAACTAAACGTGATGAGAAAATAAACCGAGTTATACGTGTGTAATGCTTTAGTTATTGTTAGTTTGCTATTGAGACAACATGATAGCATGGTTAATTTATATTACACCACATCCCATCACCTCTGCCCACCTAATGCTGGGACCACTAAAGAGTAGAAGAGAGTGCAGACACTTACTGAGCATGCACTTGTTTACCAGTAGAAGATGCAGTTTTGAAGCAGACACTGCACATTTTAGAATGAATCATCACGCTGCTTCAGTCCCATCAGTTAACAGCATGTTTTAATCCCTTAAATACTGTTTCTGTTTGAGGTAAAGTCACTGCTTTAGCAGTTCAGACAGACTTTTTCTTGTAGCCTTGCCACAGAAGGAAACCATTGCATAATAAAACTACGCAAGCAGTAACAAAGACAGCTGTTTCTCCACAGGACTGCACATTTACACTTAATCTTTTTTTTTTTTTTACAATATGGATCCATCATTTCTGACGTAGTCCCCAATCTGAGATATATCCTTTTAGAGACTAAATTTACAGTATCGCACATTATCTGCCAACAGAGTGAAGAGACTCTGCCACCAGTCCCTGCCATCCCAGCACCCTCCAGGAGCTTTTATATTGCTTTCATTTTGTCGCCAAGTGACCGACAGCGAGGTCCAAAGAACCTGGTTGCTCTGAATAAATCTAGTGGTGTCAAGTTAACAGATTTTGAGAATGGTGTTTGATAAAACAGCTGCTAGAACACAGCACTGGAGTCTTTTATCTTCTGTAACTCTAATAATAAAATAAGGTTTTAATTTTGACTGGAATAACCACCAACTTCACTTAATCTGTCACAACACGGCCAGAAGTCGAGTGCACCAGCTGGGCGTAAACGTGGATCTGACATGTTCTGACTCAGAGCTAAAATTAATCACCAACTAATCAGAGAGACGAAAGAGCCTTCAAAAATCACTAAAGGTCTTCAATTTGATCTTTGGACTTTGAGGCCATAAAAAAAATCTACAGTAATGCAAGACTAATGCACGATCACGGCTTCATATTGTCGTTTTTATGTTGATTTCTTTAAATAAACAGCCATTTTTTTACAACTCTTTGTTTCTTTATGTCTCTTAAAATTAATTTTTGATGACCATGGGTATTTTTTTCTTATTTTTTTGTTTACTGAGATCTTGAACACATTTGGAGAAAAAAAACTTCATAACTGTTACTGGACAGGGCAATATGGGTAATTTTTAAGACATACTGATGTATTTTCAAACAAGATTTGGGTTAAGACGTTGCAATTTATACTTATTAACCGATTTTGTGTAAATAATGTCGCGAGTTTGTTCTGATTTAAGTGGGTAATTAGTGAGAGCAGTGTTTGAAATTTTTTTTAGGTCTAATACTCAGAAAAAAGGTTTTCTACAGTGAACACTTACTTAGAATGAAGTGCTTTCTGAGCTCAGAATAATTTCTCTATAGTTTTTACTTTATATGAGAAACAGAATATCTCTTAGCTGTTAACTAAACCAACATGCGGCATCCTGGCATCCAGATCAGAGTTTAACGATAAATTGACATTCCTCTAGATATCTGTAATCTCTTTTGAGTCTGAGTGTACTGTTTGATGAAACTGTGTGATGCTGCCATTTTTGTTCAGGTCTCCCCTGCAAAAGGGATCTGTTGATCTCAATGGGACAAACCTGGTTAAATAAAGGTTAAATAAATAAATAAAATATCTTTAACAGGAAAAGATCAAGATGGACCGGTATATCGTTCATCGCTATTGAGCTAGAAACTATCAAGAATTGATTCTTGGTCCATATCTCGCAGCCCTGTCTGCTTTTAACAAGCAGTACAAGGAGGATTGGGACGTGAATCTCAGCGACAGTCTTTACTAGACAAGTTCAAACCTTCATCAGTTGGTGCAGTCCGTGGCTACGTTTATATGCAGTCAATATTCGGGTTAAGATCAATATTCCAGTTTCTGAAACATTCGGAATAACCCAGTTTACATGCGTGAGCAAACAGGGTTATTCTTCTATGCATAGTATCCCCAACAAAACAGCAACGCACAGAGAACGCCATCACCCACGGAGAACATCATGACGCAATGACGCATTTCCGCTTCGTCTTCCTGTGCCATGTTACAAGTACTTCCTGTACACAAAAGACCAAGATTCCTTGCGAAAAGAACATGCGCAGAACACAACTTAATGTTCCTTTCGATGAGGATATCCCGATCGGCGTGTACATGACCAAATATTCGGGTTAGAAAAGGAGTAACCCAGGGGTGACATTCAGGTTTTTAAAAACCGGAATATGAGGATATTCCATTGGTGTTGGCATTTTTTTGGTGTTGACATGGCTGCACGCAACCGGGTTATTGCTAATATTCCGATTATGAAAGGTTTAATGACTGCATGTAAACGAAGTCCGTGTCATTTTAAGTCAACTCTCAGTCGTCAGATGCACGAACTCAAATCTTTTTTACACACCCAGCTGCTGTGCACTCGGCTTCAGGTGTGCACACTGGTGATTGGTGTGCAGATACAGTTCTTCCCACCAAGAATCAGGATCATGTCTGCTTTTATCAAATCTCTGCTTTTTCAGGATAAGAGCCTGAATGAAACCTGCTAAGTTTACACTTGAAACCTGATTTTAGATCCCTCAGCTTCTGGAGGTGCTCTGATAAAAACATCAGTGTCCTGTGGCATGAATGAGATAAAAACACTCGAGTCTCAGCAGATCCCTTTGACTCAATCAAGTCAATCATCAAATATCAGTAGCACTACAAAAGAACACGCAGTTATGATTCTCTCTCATAATAAGATGGGCATCAATAAAATAAAAAGATCATTTTATGACCATTCCTCTTTCCAATTTGTTCATACTTAACACTATTATATACCATAGAAATATATAAATATTATAAAATGTCTCTTTTTTGATAGCAAGCATGGGCATGCTACTTTATTCCAAGCTCTATTTCTGCTCTAGTCGTAAAATCGGTACATTGCAAAAAAGAGACCAGCTTTTAGCAACTCTGTGTAGGCAGATGCGTAAAAAAATATTGAAAGGAACTTAAATTTTGGCTTAAAATGAAGTATTACTTATTAAAATTTAGTACTAAACCAAGTTTTGCTGTGGCAGAGGTAAAAATAAAACCAAGAATTGTGCAACAGTCATATTGAAGCTAAATGAGGCCAGGTTGGTGAGAGACACTTCCCTTTCACACATCGTCTGTTCTGAACACGCTCCCTCTCTGGCCAGCATGTCAGAGGAGTTCGTGATCGATCTTTCAGGGTAAACATGAACTGCCGGGGACGGTTGAGTGATGACTTTTGTGCAGAAGAGCGAGAGCGACCATCACGACTGTGGGACATTCTGGTTCTGGTATATGGATGCTTTGTCTTTTAAGATTTCCAGACATAGATGACAGCTCCAGCTTCCTGAGGGTCACAGTGGAGGAAAATTCAATCAGATCAAGAGTTTCAGAGTTTTCATTTCCATTCACAATAAGAGTTATAAAGGCAGACAAACAATAAATCACACATCGATTGCTTCTGCAATCAGCACAGGGCAGTCGGGATCCATCCCAGTGGACAAGAGAAAATATTCAGAGAGGCAACACTTTCTCACTCACTGTGAGGAAATGTCTTTTAATAGTAAAAATGTTTATGGGAGTTAAAGCAATCAGACATCCTCAGGTTATTGTTGAATATTTACTGGCAGAAAATGGTTGTTTGTTTTGGTTTTAAAGCCACACTGTAGTTTGTTCTCCCATCTCGAGGTGAAACTGTATTTTGCATTCAAACGAATAGTGCTCTCTAGCGCCTCGCTTTTTCAAATGTGCGCTGAACTCTACTGTAGCCGGTATCTGCCTAGAGAAGCTATGTGATCTCTATTTTGCCAACAAGGATTCCTTCTCCTGTGGCGTGGCATAAGTATGATCTTACATTATGAACGAAAGTGCAGAGCAGGCTTTCAAATTTGCCGGGGCAGTGACAAGTGCGTCTCGCTGTGCTCCTTCTGCGTTTCAGTCACGCTGCCTCTGTGTGAAAATGTGTTTGGCCTTAGCCAGTAGTACTATGTAGAGCTTTATGTCCCCCTCGGCTGTTCATAGTTTTTAAGAAATTCTTCACACAGGAGGACAAGTCAGATTGTTGGCAGAGGCAATTTGACACAAATGATGACATATTTATCAATGTAAACGTTGTTTTTAGTGCATAAATTACTTAAAACACTACACATTGTCCCTTTAAAAGGAAAATGATGTCATTAGCTACAGCTGTAGCTAATATTTTTTAGTATCTTCTTTGCTGATCACACTTCATAATTAACAATCAAAAATACTGTTGTCAATGTTGATTAAAAAAAAACATATAAACTAACAAAATAAATAATAAACTAAATCAAAATTCATAAAAAAGGAGAGAAAATCACTGTAAAAAAATCAGGGTAGTGTGGGTTGACACACAAAGTAACGGCTGATATTTCTGGTCAAGAGCTCAAGCTCTGTACTCAACAAAAATTGACTTGTTTCTTTCAGTGTTACAGTATATTTCTGCGAGTAACAGATGTAAAACAAGAAAAACAGCATTTAACTCTTGCAAAAATGAAACCCTTGATTTTTAAATGTACCCATGCAGTGATGAGAAGGTGCATCAATACTGTACATTTGTGTAATATGCTGATATTTGTGTGGATGATGTATCGGCTGTAAATAGCTGCAAAAATTTCAACATCAGCCGATACCAATATTTTACTTTTTAGGTTGATATCGACCGATATCAATATCAAACCGATAATATTGTGCACCCCTAGTCTGAAGTGTTGAACTCACCTTCTGGAGGTTCGGACATGGGTGGATTGAGACAGTACATGTGATATCCTCTGTCACAGTCGTCACAGAACAGAAGCTGATCCTGGAACAAATGGAAAAAGAGCGTTATGTGGACTTTATATGCTGAGTACCTCACAGACATTATGTGAAAGCAGGTGAGCTCACGTCGTTCTCTGAGGTGCCACACATGTTGCAGCACTTGCACTCTATGCACTGCCAGCGGTACGTCTTCACTGCAGCCATCATCACGGGAGTGAACTGCAGACAGGAGGGGTGGCCTGTGAGGAGAGTCAGAACGTCAACACTTCACTCTGCTGTCCAGAGTTCTCCTCCATCAGCTGCATGATTAGCACTCCAACATACCTGAGCGTCCACAGTCAGAGCAAGACACCAGCTCCTCTGATTGGCCGGTCTTGTGGTTAGTTTTGGAGTCTCCGAGGCAGAAATCACAATAATTGTTAGGCAATGCAAGACCATCTGGACCTTTCTTTGGAGCTGAGGAAAATGACACAACACCCACAAAGCATCAGTGCTCAGCCTCACAGAGGTCCAGCTCTGACGTGAACTGATGGTGAGTGATGGCTTACTTTTGGGCTCATTAGGCAGCGGCAGGACAGGCTCGTTGATCTCCATCTCCTCCTTCTCCTCTCCCTCCTCCTCAGCCAGGTGGGAGTGGGTGTAGTGGTAGCTCAGGCCTGGACGGTTCTTGTAACGCTTCCCACAAACTGACACCAAAAGCAGAAAATACAACGGGTGTGACAACGAGAACCAAACGGATGAAATCAACGCACAGTGGTGAAGGGGGGTGGGGGGTATGACAGGTTAGGATTCATATTTCTGCTGTCTGACCCAAAGACTTTAAATGTTCAGCTGACATTGACAGCATTGATTTTTTTTGTTTAGTTGAGGATAAATCATTTCCCTGCATGTTCAGGAAAACCTAATGTTGTCTAACCTTTATTAATCCTTGTGTTCATACCACATCTTAAAGGGGAACTTCTTCAAATGAATACAGAAGTCTCAAGAGATCTCAGATTTTAGTTGTGCTTCATGACAAAGTTTGATGCCTTTCGCTGCAGCAGAGGGAAATTTAATTTTACAATGATGATGGCAGATTGATGCAACAAAGCAGAGATACTGAAGCAACAGAACAGACTTATGTCGAAGCCTGGATCTGCACATGGAGTGATGAAAAGTTATGAAATAAGACCGATAGATGAAGCATGATGAAGATGTTTAGGAATATGAGGAGTCATTTTTGTGGCGGCCATGTTTTTATTACAGGATTTAGATAACATTGCTGTGCCACTATAAATCAAAGACAATAAAGATCTTGTAAAAATGGTCTTCAGCATTTAGTCTAACCTTGCAGTGCAGTTGGATCCGCCTGATTCAATTGGGCAGATCCATCTTGCCAAGCTCCAATCTACAATGATTGTGCCCGACCCAAAGCGGCACAATCAGCGTTCCTTTAGGACAGGAAGAGGTGGGAGCTCCAAGCATAATGATAGCAGGAAGTGACCGCTTGTACAGCAGTGTTAATTTGTTGACTAATTATTTTCATCAACAACTTTTTTCCCTTGATGAAAACTAGACAGTAACTAAGAAAAACAAGTGCACATGGACAAAAACTAAAACTAAATTAACTGACATTTTTATCAACGAATAAAAACTAGACAAAAATGTTTGACAGAGACTTAATCCAATCAGACAAAATTTAGTCATGTAGAAAGTAGGGACAAGTTAGGAAAATATCCAATCACAGCTACTTTAGCTTCATGGAGGTGGGATAAGTTGTGGAGCGATCCAATCAGAGCCACTCTCTTTCTGAATTGATATATTCATGTAGAGCAGGTTCACTGTTTGCTGTCAGTTCTGGTATTGTAACTGAGATGCTCTGCCAGGTAGCCTAAATAAAGGTGACTGCATTTCACACAAAAGTTAGATTTGTTTCTGTTCATTTATACATTCAAACTTTACTAGCATTCAGTAAAGGGTTATTAGATGATGTTTATTCAATGCCTTACACTTTACACCTCATATTTTAGTCGACTAAATTTACAGTAGATTTTGTTGACCAAAGTGTTCGAAACTTCATCAGCTAAAATTAGACTAAAAATAAAACAATTTGGATGACTATATTATGACTAAAACTAGAAGATATTTTAGGCAAAAAACTAAATTAAAAAGTGCTGTCAAAATTAACACTGTTGTGCAGAGATTAGCATAGATGCTAACAACTTTAGTAGCAGTTTGATCAGATTTGGACCATATTATCAGTTAAATGAAAAAACACTAAACAACACTGAAATGTCTTTCCCGACAGAAAGGATATTTTCACTCAACTTCTGACATGTTTTAGTGAGTTTGTTCGACAAACTGGCTCACAATTTGTATTTTACACAGTGGCAGTAGCGCCCGCCTACTATACCATCTGACTGGCCAGGATCGAATGTGACTGACAGATCGTCCAATCACCTGCTTAGGCTTTCAAAGGTTCGTCCCACTCCCAAACTCTTTCTATGGGCTGTTGCTCCGATGGACTAGTGAAATATATTGAATGGTCCATCTGGTGTGTCATATTAGTTTGTCAGTATCTAATTTAATGAGCCCAAAAATAGCAAAAGTGTGTTCAAAAGGAAACCAAAATAAAAAAATAGTTAACTTGTAACTATGTTCAAGCTTCAGTGTGACCTACAGGGGTCCACTAATCATGAATGAGCTTGAAAGCAGCATAAAAACATCTGCACCTCTACTCAGCTTCAAAAGGAGCCTGAAGGAAAAGCTGCAACAAAAATATTTCAATTCCTTAAACTCTGTGGCTGAGGATTTCTAAACGACTCTATTCTTAAAATAAAATGAGATATGACAACATGAATTATATTTACTCTCACTTTCTAAGTGTCATTGTCTTTATGTATTGTTTGTGGATATGCTGGGGTCTTTAACTGCAGTTATATTAGATTTCAGGTTGATGCTCGATTATAGGATACCAACCATGTTTGTATCATGTTCTGATTAAATATTTTGCTTGATGTCTGGGTCTCTACTTATAAGCTCTGACTAGCTTTGGGGAGTCCCATTTCACAAATGACTATTTCATGAGCAATTATGACTGTACACACCTGCTTTTAATTTAATTTGTGAATAAACTGGTTGAAATTGAATTGAAATTGTATATTTATTCAAGGACTCCTTGAATAAATGCCCTTTTCAAAAATGGTTGTTCTGTCCGGTCTCGTAGTTCAGTCTTATGTTTTGTTCCATCTAAGGTCCAAACTGCAGGGTTTCTCTTTAAACATGTTTGACAGGTTCAAACCTTTTGGAAATGTGCTTCCTATTAAAGAGATGGCAGTGGATCCTGAGGCTAGACCAGCTGAAAACTGCTTTAAACCAAAATGATGAACCTCAATGCCAAGATGGATTCAATTTATTCGAGCATTTCCAGACTCGCTTTTGTTCTCCATTTAAAACACAACACGTGTTTAATTCAGCTACATAAAAACGTGCTTCTTGTACTGAGTCACAAGGTCACTTAGCGGTTATTACAGGCTGAATGACAGTCAAACACAGCTGCAGCATTGTTGACATTGCTCTGGTAAACTGAATTATACTTGGACAGATGATTAGACAAAGTTTTTTGTTTCTTTTTCCTCTTTTTCTACGTTGATGCGCACGTCCTCTCCTTTCTTCTCTTACACTCAGATGGGGCTGGTGTACCTCTGATTTATTATCAGTAAACTACTCATCACTGATTTCCTCAGAGAAAGAAGAGTTAAGACACTTTTAAACTTCACCACCAATGAGCTATGCACAGTTTGACCTCAGGAGGAATTGTAGCTTCATGCTTGGTGCCATAATCTCCACACCACCTTAGATTTCAGAGCAGTGGTTCTCAAATGTTGTGGTAGGGCACACTTGTGTGACCTGAAACAAGTCCTGGTGTGTCTTGAGGATTTGCACTACCAAAAGTTATTATTACAAACAACAACTACTGAATGAATTTAAAGTTTACTTTGAATGTCAACTTTGGATGACTTTATCAATATTTCATTAGTAATACAGCTAATGAAATACATTTTTATTGTACTTCAGACTTGAAAATAAAGAGGTGGGGGGGCAGGAAGTTAAAGTAGGTTGCATTCATGCACATATACACACAAACTGAGGCTCTCACCAACCCGAGGCCCATTTGCCATGTGACTTCCTCTACTCTTTATCCCCATTTTCAAGTCCAACCACTTTCTCTCCACTATCAATAAAGGCCAAAAAAGCCTCAAAAATATCTTTGAAAAATAAATAGAAAAGTGGAACCGGCTGTTTGGATACCTCAATATGCCTTCTAAGAGGCTTTTTGTAAGTATATTTTTGGACATTTATGCAATCGGGAGGTTGCAGGTTTGAGTCCAGCTTCGGCTGTCACATGGCAATGTGTCCTTGGGCAAGACACTTAATCCCAAGTTGTTCCCACTGCTGGCATGTAAATGGGTATGAAACGGCGTGAATGTGGTGATACTGATGGACAACTGACATGGAAACTCCAACCATCAGTTAATGGATGTGAATGGGTGGATGTGACCTGTGGTGTAAAGCGGCTTTGAGTCGTCAAAAGGACTAGAAAAGTGCTCTATAAGCTCAAGTCCATCTACCATTTCACCATTTAGTGGGCTTGAGGGGTAAAGTAGGAAATTCTGCAAACAGGCCACAGGGGCGAATACAAGCCGGACTGGCAGTAGCATATATGGGACGTGTCTTGTTGCTTCCCACTCCATCAAACCATCACCCCCTATGAATTTGGTGTGCTTTGAGATTTTGGCTTTTGGTGTGCTTTGGGCAAAAATAGTTTGAAAACCTCTGTGTTAGATGACGAGCATACTTTCATTAAGTAAGACATGCTGATGTCTATAGCTGTGCTTCACACTTCATCTCCCATTTGTTTCAAGATAACCTGACAGATTGGCTTAAAAGTACCTTAACAGAAAGTGTTACTTTCTCTGACTCACATTTCTATTTCACATGGACGACACAAAAAGTTCAAAGGCTGATTAGATGATGTTAGTGCAAACAAAGATAGCCACCTTTGTCTTTTGGTGTTAATCTTATGACAAACCTCACACCCTCCCTGAAACAAAGCACTTCTTCTTTCACTTCTAAATTTCTCTCAATTTCAATTCCTGAAAAGCCAACACCCTTCTTCTCGCTCTTTCAACACTCTGTAAACTGATCTGAGAAATTAACTGAAAGACAAACTTGCTGAAGACACGGCTGGTTACACGCTAAGTGATGTGCAGAGTGCACAGTGGCTGAAAAGATAATGCGATGAAAAATGGTTAAACATGCATCAAACGGACTCAAAACCAAAGCAGAGGCAGAAATCTAAAACATGGATCATTGAGTGAAACTTAATAGGGTGCGGAGGTGGTGATGACAAGTGAAGGGAAAACTGCACGCAATAAGAAGCGAGAAGACACACAAAGCACAGAGAGGAAAAATGCAGTGGTCCAGGTTTGCTAAATCTTGGGGGGAGTTCAGGGTGAGGCTAAGGGAAAAATACTTTCATGGACCTCAGTTTATTTCCTTTAGGTTGAGAAACCACATGTTACACAACTTACTGAACGGTGTATGTAATAACAGGATTATGACCTCTTTTCAACTCTACTTAAAGGGATAGTTCAGGATTTTGAAGTAGGGTTGTATAAGGTACATGGCGTGAGTCCGAACACTAGCCAGAGTCACAAAGCTCAGCTCTATCTCTGCTGAAAAAGTCAGCATGGAAGCTATGGCCACACATTGTGTAGATGGTGAAACCAACTCCACACAAACAGTTCAATTACAGCACCCTACTTTTCTACCACCAAGCTGCTTTGTTTTGTTACTACCAGCTTGCTTCACAAGAGGAAACAATTGCTACCAAACTGAAGAAATGACCCATTTTTGCAGCAAAAATGACTGCCACTTTCTTTGAACACTTGTGAATACTTGTATGAACTGGAGTACACACAGGAAAACATCTGTAGGTGGAGAGTCAACACGTCTGAGTTTAAAATGGCAGGAACTCCATGTTAGCTGTTGATACAGAGGTGTAAATTGTGAGCTCATGTCTTCAAAGTTGATAAAGTAAGACGGCCACTACAGAAAAATCAACTACAGAAAAATCACTTCAGGATGTTTCAGGATGAGAGGAAACCAGCAGCTTTTAAACCCACCTCTGCAGTCTGCAGCTTTCCTCATGCAAAGCCTCCCTGCTGTAATCAACATTTATACTTCTATAGACCAGATTTACAGGTTTACAAACTGGTAGGCAACCACAGATGAGCCAAATGAAGGTTTATCTCCAAAGTAAGTATTCAGCTTAGACTGACTGTTTATTTTGTGACAACGGAAGCCACAGTTTTAATGATAAGTTTTCAACATGATGGCACACTGAATGTTCATTGCTGTGAAAGTAAACCGGGCTAGAATAACACTCTTAATCAACATCACGGTGCGTGATCAGCAGGATAATCAGTTTGCAAATCTTTACTTGAGGGGTAGTGTACTCGGCAGAATTTAGGTCAAACCATATTTTGATCAAAGAGCTGCACGTGATCCTCTACAGAGAGAAAATTTTTACATTTTTTTTTAATTCAACTTAAATCAAATCCTTGCTTAACAGACACCTAAGACATGATGTGAACGGTCAAACACACCAGGACATGGGACCTTTAGCTAAGTGTAAAAGTAAGTTGTTTTAAACTAACTGTTTATCGTGTGTAATCATCCAACATGGTTTTTGTGGCTTGTTTCGCCTACAGTTCTAGCCCTAGCTTCCTTGCTGACTTTTTCTGCATGAATGCAGAGCTGAGCTGTGCTGGTGTGGCTTTTCTTCAGGCTCATACCATGTACCTCAATACAACCCCACTTCAAAAATCCTGAATCATCCCTTGAAGAAGTTTAGGTGAATACATTATGAGCTAATCTACACAAAGCCTAAGGGACAGCAAAGACGAAGAAATAATGGCAGTGAAGACAAAAGACAAGGCAGACTGGAGTAAATAGGAATGAGAGAAGTATACCTCTTTCAGAAGGTTTTGAAATATGCTTTTGTTTGATAGTGTCTGAAAGAGAGCAGAAGGGGAGAGAGAGAGCAGAAGAGACTCAGAGAAATGGACTGACAGAGCTTTAGTCAGTCGCTGCTGAGAATCCGGCTGAAAGTGAAAACTCTTCACAAAAAGAGGAACTAAACAAATCAAGCAGTTTAGATATAGCCTGGCAACAATGAGGAAGAAGAAACACTTCCACCCCGCACACAAGAAGACTGGTATGCTAGTTAAAGACATGCATGGTATTCTAAGACGAGAACAGATAAGCTTGATAAAATCAGGTTTAAAGAGTCTAAAAGCAGAGGAATGATGGAAAACAACAAGAGACAGAAGAGAGAATGAAAAAGAAGGTAAAGACTGAAGGCTCGAGCTGAGTCCTTGCCTGATTGGATTACAAACATGACACCAAACATTTCACTTGTTAACATTACATCACATGCTCTGCCATCCCCTCAGCCCAGACTCACTGTCGCAGGCGTACGGCTTGTCTCTGTCCTCCAGCGCTGCCGTGTCCAGCTTTTTCCTGGTGCTGCCCATGCCTCGACCCTGAGGACAACATGGAGTCAGTGAAACGCCTGAGAGTTTGAGTGGATCCCTAAGACTTTGTTTGTTTCTGTTGTTTACCTTCCCCTTTCCTTTGCCTCTTCTTTTCGGTGTGTCCTCCTCGTAGTCTTCATCATCTAGGTCATCCAGGAAGTCATCTGGCTCAAGGATTCTCTGTGAGAAAGCGAATACTCAGATATTCAAGTACATTTCTTGACTGCAAACTAGGGAAAGAAATAGTTGATTCTAACTTTTATTGATACTCTTATTGATATTTTCAAAGTACCTTCCCAATACCACCACTCAGAATTTTCTATTGTTTGGTGAAAAGTGAGCCAAATATCAATTTAAACAGAACTGGTGTGAGATAAGTAAAGCTTTAGTAAAAAAGTTAAATAATGTAATAATTTGTAATTTTATTTGTAATACTTCTTTTATATTGCTGGGAAAACTAACAGATTTCATCTCTAAAAAGCTGTATTAAAGTTTCTTACCAAATCTATTTTCTATACATGCTGTATTTGATTACATTATATTTATTTACCTTTGCCTTCTAGTCATTTAACTAAGGTTGCCATGAACAATTCATGCAACTTATTGTCACATCCTTAGCTGTTTTAAGTTTATTCTGCTAGTTTCAATATAGAAGTCAACACTGACTTACATTTCTCACTATACTCAACACTAGCCTCACATTTGAGACACCAAAAGGCTGTATCTTACATCCAAGCATTCACAAATGCGAGTCTGAGGTGCTGCTGACAGCTGAAATACACTCACCGAAGGGCTGCTTTCACAAGCAAGCGTCTGTCTTGAATGGTGTTTGTCGCATAGACCCTCTGATTACTGTGATATCAGACAGACTCAATTCTTATTATTTATAAAAATGAGAGAAAAGCTCCTTTGGCTTCCATTGTGAGGTACAGCTGTTAAATAATGAGACTGCTCTTATGAGGATAAACTACATGGTTCACAGTCACACTGAGTGTTAAACATTAAAGGATGTGTATTCACATACAACTTCTGTAAGTTTATAATCAGTGACATCTTTAGTTTTCTGCTAGCTACTGACTGAAGTACATGTATTTTTGCTGAGGAGTCATGAAATTATCTTAAAAGTTGAGCAACGCGTTTTTGGTGAAATTGAACAGAACAGCATCCGAATCTTTTCATACATTAACTGAGGTGTTTGGGGAACACTGTATGTCACGTGCACGTGTGTTGAATGGTGCAAAAGATTTGGTGAAGACAGAGAGGACGCCAAAGATGATGAACATCCTGGCCATACGCCCATGCACATCAAAAACTTCTGAAAACATTGAACAAATCATTTGAAATGATCTACAGCTCAGTACCAGAATGAGAGCAGAGAGGCCTCCTTTGATAAAAAGACAGTTTGGCAAATTTTTCATGGAAATTTGAACAAGACAAAAGTTTGAGCCAACGCTGTCCCAAAACATCTACTTGAGGAAAAGCTTTCCGACAGACAAAAGTCCCATGATCAACTTTTTAGGATGGAAACTGCAACAAAATCACATCCCACTCCATTATTCAGCCAAAGGGTAAAAACACAACACCTTTCTAATCCGGCTGGCGGGGATTCAGGCTTCCAGTGTAGTCACTCTGGTTTGAGTCCTCTTCAGATCCTCTCAGGTCTGCAGCCGTCCGTTTTTCCAAAGAGTCGCCCTTCAGCAGAGCCTCCAGGCTGCTGCCGTCTCCTGACAACAACGAGTCCTTCTTCAGTCCTATATCCAGCTCTGTGGAGACAATACTGATGAGTTCAGAGAGGAGGACTTAAGTGAAAATAAGGCATTGTTTCAATTTCTATCTGACAAAATACAACGAAAAATTGCTATATTATATTTGGCTTTTAAATAACAACTCAAACTGGGCTGAATTTTAACAGCAAAACTTACCTTTTTAAGTTTTGCTATTAAAAAAGCTATTAAAAAATACCAGTTACGAAAGCAAATGATCTTAGCTTTATTCTTAAGGGTTTGTGTTAGAAAACAAAACACAACAAAGCAAAAAAACTCTTACTACAGTTCATGCCATTTACAAAAAATGGGTAAATATAAGGAAAAAGGCTTACAAAAACATCACATCTATCTTTTTCTGAAATCAATTATTCTGACAGATATATCTATCAGTGGTTTATTCTTTCTGGTTGTAAATATATTTGAAGATATTTTATCAATGGCTATCTTTATCATGTTTTTATTATACTAACCTTTGTCTAAGACTTTGCCCCTTGAAATTATCACATGTGTAATAAACACTTAACTGCTAATAAAAACTGAGCTAAAACTTAGCCTTTAAAAAAATATACAAAATAACTCGACTATCAAATATTCCAACAATTCCAAGTGAGCTAAAAATGTCAATATTTTTTAAAATAAAAGTAAAACTGAATGAAATCTTCATAATGACCAGAGTTCTTACCTGGCTTGACAGAAGGGAAGATGAGCCGGGGGTCTTCTGGGGGATGTGCTCGCCTTTTCTTCCTCCATCTCCTGGACGGGTAGGTGTAGAGCTGCCCCGGGGCCATGCCTGAGGGCCATCAGAACACATCCACCTACGTTACACTGATTTTACAGCTCAGAATATGTCAGCTTTAAACAAAGTGACCGTGAAGAACATTTACATCAGCACTTCCATTTCCACTTCTGAACAAAACTGATGTAACTGCAAAGGTAGATTCATTAAAATTTGACCACTGAAAAAAAGGTTTTTCCGTCCATAATCCACACCACTTATCCCTTTCAGGTCGAGGGGAGGGCTGCAGCCTATCCTTGCTGACTTTGGGTAAGAGGCAATTTACACCCTGAACTAGTCACCAGCCAATCACAGGGCCACAAAGAAAGACATTCATGTCCACACTCATACCTGTTAGAGGAAGCCAGACTGCCAGACCTAAATAATAATGTCCTGCATTTTTAGATACTGATCACCCATCTCTGATATACTTTCCCTTTCAATAAGTACAGACTTTTTCAAGATAGATGATATTCACTTGTGGAACTTAAAAACAGAATTCACTCTCTTTTATGAAGATAATTTTGCAGGACTTAGTCATATTTTCAGTGAGAATTCAGCCACTATAATAAAAAGACTTAATGCTGATATACATGTATGTTCCTTTCTGAGAAAGTCTTATTGAAAAGATGCAACCTTGAACTGTCACAAGCTTGAAAATGTAGACAAACGAATCAGGGAACGATGCAAATAGGCTTGCACATCCATAGCACCAAGTGTTAGGGCTGCTAATTATGGGAAAAAGCCTTACCACGATTAGTTTAATAGATAATGAGATCACACTTGTGAAACACAATCACTGATTTTAAAATACACACCACATGCTTTCATTAAACTTATAAGCTTCTGAAAATATTATTTTAAACATTAAATGACTGGCAGTACATAGAAATACACTTGCAACAATACAAGCACCTCAAAATACTGCTTATAATAGAAAAAGATATAACAGGAAAAAGAAAAAAAAACTCAACATGTCATGTGGCACAGTGATCTTTTAGTCTCGATTACTCAATTTCCATAACTGGGGAAGACAGTAATTTCAATAAGAATTAAACTCGATTAACTAGAAAAGCACTGAGAGAGCGCAGACCTCCACCAAGCAGCGTCAGTCCACTTTGGCGAAAATGGTCCTATCTGGCAATGTTAAAGAATCCTTTAAAAAATTCCTGTATCCGGATAGTGATCTGGATCAGTCCCAAAATCTAATCATTTCTTCCTTATCCCATTCCACACATTTCCTGAAAATTTAATCCAAATCTGTCCATAACATTTCAAGTTATCTGGAACACAAACAAACAAACAAACAAATAGACAAACAGACAAACAAACTAACCAACGCCGGCAAAAACATAACCTCCCTGGCGGAGGTAATTATCCCAGCTTGACTTAGTGTTATTAAAATAAGTATGATGTTAAAATCATAGTTTGGGCATTTAACATCCAAATGTAAGTCATATTTTATCTTTTAAAATAAAATAAAGAGCTGAAAATAGAAAAGAAAAGTTAGATACACTCCCTCGTCCTCAAAAAAAGCAATAATAATGAAATCGAAAAACGTTTTTGCACCACTTCTCCGCAACCTTGAACTTATTTCCTCTACTATTTTCTGGTCAGTGATCGGGAGGCTGCAGGTTCGAGCCCAGCTCCGGGCAACACATGGCGATGTGTCCTTGAGCAAGACATTTAACCCCAAGTTGCTCCCACTGCTGCGTCAGTGGAGTGTAAATGAGCATGAAAGGGCGTGAATGTGTTAGTGACACTGATGGGTAACTAACATAGAAACTCAGAACCATCAGTGAGTGAATGTGAGAGTGAATGGGTGTGAATGGGTAAGTGTGACCTGCGGTGTGAAGCAGCTTTGAGTAGTCCATGACTAGAAAAGCGCGATATAAGCTCAAGTCCATTTTACTGTGTTTTTCATGTCTAGAGCTGCTGCTAGCTAAAGCCTGTAGTTAACATGGTTTTTCCAGGACATTTTGCAGTTTATTTTTCATCTATTTTCCTTGACTGAAAGGCAACTGCTTTCCAGGTTCTCCAGGTCTTCCAGGACTCATGGAAACACTGAATAATACAGGAGATGCTTCACCAAAAACACTGGACTTCCAGTAACAGCTGGGGAACATTTGAACAAATCCAATCAAATAAACATAAATCAGGACCTTTCTGAGTGGAGCTTGCATGTTCTCCTGCATATCATAAAACTTTTTTAATGATACAACATCAAAAATGTGAGATAAAACATTGAAATTACCAGACAAAAAGCCATACTTCAAGATAAAGAGTCAAAATCTGTGATAGAACATCAAAATAACAGGTATACAAAGTCATATATGGAAATAAAATGTCAAAATATTGAGAAAGGAAATAAAAAACATGGGATAAAATGTTGAAAAAATGTGAGGAAAAACATTAAAATAAGATAAAAAGGTAATACGCTGGGGAAAAAATGAAATTGAGATCAAAATAAATCAAAATATGATACGTATGTCAACATATGAAATAAAGCTTCGAACACATGAGATATAAACGTCAGATTCTGAACATTTTAACAAATCCAATTAAATAAACATAAATTAGGACCTTTAGTGTGGAGCTTGCATTTTCTCCTGCATATTAAAAAACATGCTTGTTTGGTTAATTGGTTAACTTGACCCTCAGGTGTTGAATGTGAGTGTTTGTCAGTCTCTCTATGTGGCCTTGCAATTGGCTGGCGACTGGTCCACCCAGTGTCAGCTGGGATAGCCCGCAACCCCCAAAGGGAAAAGTGTCATACAGTATGGTGTTAATTTTGACTGAACTTTTTAAGTTTGCCTAGGGACTGCGGATGTAAATTAGCATTTATGCTATAATCGGGCATATTTACATGTATTGTTTTCCGAATAGATGTTCATTAATGTGCACCGTCCCTATTAAATAAATAAATAAATAAACATTTTAAAAATGAATAAATAAGTTAGTTTTAGTTGTAGTCTTTTGCCTAAAATATATTTTAGTTTTAGTGATAATTTCGTCATCTAAATTGTTCTAATTTTAGTCTAGTTTTAGTTGATGACATTTCACAACATTTTAGTCGATGAAATCTACTGTAAATTTAGTCGACTAAAATATGAAGTGTAACGTATAAGGCATTTTTTCTGTTTGCTTGAATTTCTGAAGTCATGTTTCACACTTGGATAAAATCAAACATCTATTAACCCTTTATTGAATGCTAGTAAAGTTTGAATGTATAAATTAACAGAAACAAATTTAACTTTTGTGTGAAATGCAGTCGCCTTTATTTAGGCTACCTGGCAGAGCATCTCAGTACCATCTCAATACCAGAATAGACAACAAACAGTGAACCTGCTCTACATGAATATATCAATTCATAAAGAGAGTAGCTCTGATTGGATCGCTCCCCAACTTATCCCACCACCACCAAGCTAAGGCAGCTGTGATTGGATGTCCCTCTTAACTCATCCAGCCTTTCCACACAACCAAAGTAGCTGTGATTGGATATATTCCTAACTTGTCCCTCCTTTCTACATGACCAAATTAGGTCTGATTGGATTAAGTCTCTGTCAAACATTTTCGTCTAGTTTTTATTTGTTGATGAAAATGTCAGTTAATTTAGTTTTAGTTTTTGTCCATGTCCACTTGTTTTTATTAGTTACTGTCTAGTTTTTGTAGGGAGAAAAAAGGTTGTTGACGAAAACTATGACGAAAATAATTAGTCAATAAAATCAACACTGATACAGTAGACAATGGATGATGAATAAACTTAAACTAAATCCATGTACAGCAGCATTAAGTGTATCCTCCATCACATTCTCCTACCCGGTCCTCTGTGTCTCTTCTCCATCCAGATGTAGCAGTTGCTCTGAGCCACACCGGTCTGAGAGTCGAGGAACGGCATCCTCACACTCCTCTCGGCGCAGAGTCGAGCGTTGTAGTTGTGACACTGCTCCATGGCGTCTCTGTAGCACTGCTCTCCCAACCTGACACCAAACAGAAACAGAGCCGGTGAGAAACAGCTGGTGTGGCATCTTCAAGGTCTAAACTCAAACTTCTCTGACTCTGTCATTTCAGCTCAAAGCCTGCAGCCTCCCTCTGCTCAAGATAAACAGTTCTCTCATTTGACAGCATCTTTGCACCTTGACAAAATCATAACTGCGAGTGCAGAAGCCTGAACTCTGTTTGTTCAACAACAAAGAGCTTCAGAGGCAGCACCGTCAGAAGTCTGATGTCTTCAGCGAGCTGATTCCCTTTCAGCAGACATGAGGATGTATCTCCTCCACACAAGACGCACAGACTCATGATTACAAAGACTTTACTGTTCTTCAACTCCTGGAGTGGCGGGTTAAAGATAGACGAAAACAACTACACTTCTCACGCAACAGCTGCCTCTGTACCGAGGCTGTCTGAGTGCCCTGAAGCAAGGCACTATCTGGTTTAACGGGAACTGCTCAGACATGAGAAGCCTTTTTGTCTAGAAAACATGTTTACAGCAGCTGTTACACACTTAAAATCTCATTATTTTGTCAATGATAAACACATAAACCTGCACACAACATTTTTCCCTGCAGCCTATTTGAAAATACCCCAAAACTCAGGCAAGATGAGGATTGTTATTCACCTCAGAAGTTTATAAAAGTGTTAAACCAAGGGTTATGTTTTCAAAAGTTCAATGTAGGTTGCAGTAAAATAAACAATAAACAAGTACATTTACATGTCCCCACATTGTCTTTCCTTACCAGCTTATTTTCTGCTCAATTACTGCAAACTTCAATCACTGCTTCATCATTTCTATCTTTATACTTCCAATCTATACTTTCAATTTTTTACTTATTTTGTTCTTCTGTTGTCTCATCGTGTGTCTTCATTTATCCAACTAAAGACCCACATAAATATTCAAGTTAATAGATGGATGTATATTTATCCTTTAATGAGAAGACCAAGCAATCAAATTATTGATTTAGTAATCATATACATCAGAAAAACTGTCTCGTCTTAATTGTTATAATTATTACATTTTTTCCACCTTTCTGTTCAAACGTAACTGGCAATCATTATTATTTTCAACATTATTTTTTAATTCAGGATGCACAATATTATAAAAATAATATCGGTATTGGCAGACATTTAAAAAACAATGTTTTGGCAGTCCATTTTTGTCATAAATATCCCAAACACTGGCTGTAATATTGACAAAATGTACAATCGTATCATAATAATTTACCTCATCATCACTAAATTTCTACTTTTAGAAATAAAAAGGGACATTTATTAAGGAATAAAATGTTTTTCTTGCTTCACATCTGTTCATAACAAGAAATGGAAAATAACAAGATTGTATTGATACCAATGATCCAGTTGTTCATCAATTCCCAAACTGATTCCAGTGGATTCTCTGTTTAAGTAACGCAGGCCTTCACAGGGGCAGCAATGTCAAATATACGGCATTCTTATTACAGAAATGTGAAAAATGATTTGGGTAATTATTAGGGATGGGAATTGATAAGATTTTAGTGACACCAATGTCATCATAGATTCTGCTTATTGATCCAATTCTTTAACAATTCCTGCTGATTTTGTGCGTGCAATAGCCGGCCACAACCTCTGTCTCCTGCCGGCGGTGATTACATTTTTGACTTTTTTGTTGTCCTCCCTGCTGACTGCCTCGCTTGAGAGGCATCTTAGCTGGAGGCTCTGACAGAGAGCAACTTTGACTGCGCCTTGCTAGGGACGGTCAGTCCTCCAGACTTTGAGGAAGTATTGTGCAGGGCAGGCCGAGATATTGATTTAACAATGACTCCTGTGTATATGAATGAACCAACAGAAGGTGGAGGGGTGATTAAGTTTAAAATCTTAATTCCTAAGTTATAGTGAGGTAATAAAGTTTAGAAAACAGATAAAACATTGAAATTATGAGATAAAATTTCTAAATTCTGCGAAAAAAGATGAATCATTCTGATTTAAAGTCATAATTCTGATATAAAAGGTAAACAGATAAAAAAAAACAAAATTGAGAAAAACAGTAAAAAATATGACATACATTGAAAATATAATATAAAATGTTGAGAATATGAGATAAAAAGTCACGCTGTTCAACACAGAATTAAAAATCTAAAATAAATCATCTAAATTATGAGATAAATAGTAAAAATTAAAGGTTAAAATGTTGAAAAGATGAGATGAAGCATTTACATGAGATAACAGGTCATGGGCTAAATAAAAATGAAATTCTTTATTCTTTTCTGACTTTATCTGGGCTGGCAGAAATCCCAAAAGTTTGATATTTTACAACTCCCAAAAGAACATGGTGGATGGGGTTCACCTAAAATTGAAAATTATGTACTATCAATACATGCCAGAATTGTCTCTTTATGGGCAAATAAAAAAACTAAATATAATGAATTACCGTGGCTTGAGATTGAGGCAGTATTTTGTAAACCCTTTTCCTCTGTAGATTTGTTAGCCAAACGAGAGAGAGAATTACCAATAATGGTTAAGGACAACATACTAATCATCAGTGTTTTAAAGACATGGAGTAGACTAGGAAAATCTTTAAGAAAACCCTCCCGTTAAGCTCATTTACAACTTCGGTGGATAACCCAGACTTGACAATAGAGGGAGCTGGATCCAATTTTAAGACATGTCAAGAAACAGGCATTAGAAGAGTCTATGATCTGTGGGATAATGGGAATTTTAAAACATCTGAATCCTGAAGAACTCAATATAAAATACCATCAAAAGACTTTTTTAAGTACTTACAAGTCAGGCATTACGTGCAAACGAAAATGGGTACCCTTAGTCCCTCTGTTGTTGGAGAAAGCTATTTTGGACAGTAGATAGCACGAACGCTTTGTATCAAAATTTTACTTGGAGTTACAGAGTTTGAATGCAAATAGGATGGCATCATTAAGAATATATTGGTCTACACTACTTAAGATTGGGATAAACAAAGATTCATGGGAAGAAATTCTGTTATTGCCTTCCAAAATATCAATATGCAATAGATACAGGGAGATGCAATATAATATTTTGCATAATGTTTACATATCTCCATTTATTCATAGCAAATATACATCAGGAACCTCTCCAAACTGCCCGAAATGTAAAACAACTTTGAGGAGCAGAATTCACTGTCTCTGGGAGTGTAAAGACATTGAATTATTTTGGCAGGCAACATGTGGAGAAATTAGTTTGGTGTTAGAGCAGCCCTTATCCCCCAGCCCATTAATTTGTCTATCAGGACTAATTCCAGACTCTCTGAAGGTACACAAAGAGACTATTCAATTTCTTTTAATGCTGGCTAGGAAGGCTATTTTGATTAAGTGGGTTGGCACTGACCCACCCTCTGCCCAACTGTGGAAATCTCCAGTATCTGAAGTCTTCACATTAGAGCAGCTGAGATTCTGCATTAATGGAAGAATGCACCTCTTTATGAAAAAGTGGGAAAAACTCTGAAATCCTAAAAAATTATGAGTACTTTGACACAAGATTAAATGAGTGAATGTATTTGGTATTGTGTTGTTCATGTACGACACTGCTTGGTTACTCTTCTGGGTTTTTTTATTTATTTATTTATTTATTTTCTTTGATTGTATTATGTGCCCTTTGGTGGATGCTGTATCTAGTATTATGGACCAACTAACAAAATACTTCGTACAAAGACTGGACCATTGTTTTTCCTTCTGAAAACTGCAATAAAAAGTAGAGCTGGGTATGGATTCAGATTTCCCAAATCAATTCGATTCGATTCACAAGGGCCTGACCGATTCGATTCACAACTTAATTTGATTTGACTGATTTAGCTTCACTTAAAGACATTTCAGCCACGAGTACCAATTTTACTTGAATATGGAAGAGATTCTCAAAGAACTAATGCTGTAAATAGTAGAAACTAACTCTAACTTTTTCATTATTAAAAATATTAATGTTTACATTAAGAATCGAGCCCAAAGCAGTTACAATAATCATGTACTTTTATTAAACATAACCTGACCAAAACAAAAATGTAATAATTTAAATCAAATCAAACCAGTGTGAATAAAGTGGCTACAAACAATGCTGTATGGTCATATGGCCTCGCATATGAATGCTGCCACAGCCTTGGTTATTTTCTGGACTTGTGGAGAGCTTGCTGGTAACTTTCATACAAATGCCTTCACTAGCTGCGTTTGCTTCGGGTCTGATGTCGCGTTTCCGGGTGGTGTCTTGATAAAGGATTTCGGAGATTCATTGTGCTTCCACAATATTTTGCCTGCACGCTGCATGGCATTGGGGGTTGCCGCAGGAGTACGACAACCCCAACGCCATCATGTCCAACATCCTGGCAGAGCTCCGGGCGTTCGGTGTGAAGGTGGACTTCCCGCCCTCCAAATTAAAGTCTGGTTCAGGAGACTAAGTCTGCCTCGTGCTGAACCAGCTGGCAGACCGGGCTCTGAGCAGGAGGGGGTTCTCCTTCAAAAGGCCAAAGTATCCAACAGAAACCACAGAAGAAGAGAACGTAATGGAGGATGACGCAGAGCTCACACTCACTCAAATGGAGGAGGAGATGACTGAGGAGCCTGATGAGGAGGAGGAGGAGGAGAACGTGGTAGACCTGGAGGCTCTAAAGTTGAGAACCACTAATACTGAAACCAAAGGGTCCTCCAAACCGGATGACATACTGGAGTCGACGGTGGATGCAGCAGAGTGGTACCTGGAGGTGGAGAGAGTCATGCCGCAACTCAAAGTCAACTGCAGGACGGACAATAAGGACTGGAGGTTCTGTGTGGACCAGATGCATCACCACAGAGACGGGGTCAAGTCCTCGCTCAAAAATACAAAGAGCTACCTGGACAAACTGCAGGAGGACATCGGTAAAAAAAAGAAGGTGAGCAGCAGAGAGAAGTACATCAACAACCAGCTGGAGCCTCAGATCCAGGAGTACCGCGCCGCTCAGGCCAAACTTAGCAAGGCCAAGGAGCGCAACCAGCAGGACAGCAGAGGAGTGACAAAGAAGACCCGAGTCCTGGTAGAGATCAGTGAGGATCTGGAGAAGGTGAAGCAGGAGATGGAGGAGAAAGGCAGCAGCATGTCTCACGGAGCTCCGATGGTGAAGATCAAGCAGAGTCTGACCACGCTGAAGCAGGAGATCGTTCCGATGGGCGTGAGCATCGGCATGGCGGAGCACATGCTGCTGCAGGCCAAACTGCGGGAGAAGTTCAATATGACGCGCGACATGCACGCCATCAACATCCCCGAGTCCTCCGCCAGAGCTTTCTCAAAATAAATAAACTAGAAAAGCACTCAGAGAGCGCAGACCTCCGCCATGCAGCTTCAGTCCACCCCTAACACATATGCATACATGTATTAGACAGATACATGTATGCACATGTCTGTATTCCCTGCCTTGGAAATCCCCCAGTCTACGGTTACCATGACAACAGAGCACTTTCTCTCCCTTGAAGTTTTACACATAGGTGTTCTGGTCTTTGATTGGCCCTTTGTTGTTGAACTCTGGAAATGCACAGCGGCCACCCAAGCCACCCTCACAATTTCCTTTAAAGAATTCCTAGATCCAGATGGTGATCTGGATCAGTCCCAAAATCTAACCATTAATTCCTTATCCCATTCCACGTATTTCTTGAAAATTTCATCCAAATCCGTCCATAACTTTTCAAGTTATCTTGAACACAGACAAACACACAGACACACAAACAAACAAAAAGACAAACCAATGCCGGCAAAAACAAAACCTCCTTGGTGGAGGTAATAACAGCCTGTCATGAGGCACCTGAGCACCTCCACTTACTTACAGTAGAAAGATGATTTTAATTATTTGGTGTACTTTTTGCTTATAAAAATAAATATTGAATAACAGACTGTCCTGAGGCACCTGAGCACCTCCACTCACGTTAGAAAAGTGAATTTAATTATTTGGTACACTTTTTGCTTATAAAAACAAATTTAAATAACAAATAACAGACTGTCCTGAGGCACCCGAGCACCTCCACTCACGTTAGAAAAGTGAATTTAATTATTTGGTATACTTTTTGCTTATAAAAATAAATTTAACTAACAAATAACAGCCTGTCCCGAGGCACCTGAGCACATCCACTCACGTTAGAAAAGTGAATTTAATTATTTGATATACTTTTTGAATATTAAATAATAAATAACAGCCTGTTATGAGGCACCTGAGCACCTCCACTTACTTACATGAGAAAGATCAATTTAATTATTTGGTGTACTTTTTGCTTATACAAATAAATTTAAATAACAGACTGTCCTGAGGCACCTGAGCACCTCCACTCACGTTAGAAAAGTGAATTTAATTATTTGGTATACTTTTTGCTTATAAGTATAAATTTAACTAACAAATAACAGCCTGTCCCGAGGCACCTGAGCACATCCACTCACGTTAGAAAAGTGAATTTAATTATTTGGTATACTTTTTGCTTATTAAAATAAATTTAAATAACAAATAACAGCCTGTCCCGAGGCACCTGAGCACCTCCACAAGGTGAAAACCCCGGAAATAAAAACTCCACTCACTACAAACAGGTATACTGCTAACAGGAAACTTTATGTTGACATTTCCGAAGAGTTTCCTCTCACTAATAATCCATAACTTTTAAAAACTTTGGGGTCGGAGCCTCGAAGGCGAGTGTCTCATTAATAGTAAACTAGCTGGCCCGACCTGCGCTAACACTTATTTCACTCTTTAGCTCGTTAGCGTCAGAGCCGCCTAGCTGCTCCACTTCACTGTTAGCGCTACACTTAACAACCGTCAACAAAGACACAACAAGCGGCCTTTCAACATCTATCTGTAATTATCGATCCTCCTGACGCCTGTTCTGTCCCCCTGACTCGTGATCCGAGTCTCAGGGACGTCATCTTCGCGTTGGCTAACTTACACTTCCATGATGTGAACGCACACGGCGCTCCGACTGCAGCTAACCTTCCTGATAAGTCAGCGGAAACGGGACGGGGGGAGCGGACGACGCGGCGAGAGGCTGAGAGACAGAAAAGACTAAAGCTGTAACGGCTGAGAGTGTCACCGACCCGGGAGGGAGCTACGAAGAAAAGTCCAAACACTTACAGTTTGACAACATTCTCCACAACAGCTGCCATCTTGCTTTAACACACGGGGGAGAGCGGCTGCGGGGGATTGTGCCCTCTGCGCGGACTTGAAGGCACAGCGAGCAGGAACAGGCGACCCAGCGCCCCCTGCTGGAGGAGCTGCTGCACATACACTTCATCAGTGGTTTTCAAACTTTATTACCTCTCCGTATGTTTGCTTGTCTGTTAGCAAGATTACGCAAAAACTACAGGATGGAGTTACATGAAAATTTTACCAGAAGTGTGGGTTGGACCAAGGAATAAGCCATTAAATTTTGGTGGTGATCTGCACATTTGTCTGGATGCAAAAAAATCCCAAAATGTTCTAAAAATCCCATAAGTCAACATTAGGCCGTATATTAAAAAACCATATCCTTGCCATCACTTGATTGATTATCTTCTGTGATGAAACGTGTTTACAGGTCACACTCCTGCGACTACGGTGGCCTGTAAACACGTTTCATCACAGCTTCAAAATTTACATAATAGTATATAGGCCTATAATATGTCTCTATCATATTTTAGATATTTACCTAAAATATCTTCGACTAAAATATGAAGTGTTTCCTTGAATTTCTGAAGTCATGTTTTACACTTGGATAAAATGAAACATCTAATAACCCTTTACTGAATGCTAGTAAAGTTTGAATGTATAAATTAACAGAAACAAATGTAACTTTTGTGTGAAATGCAATCACCTTTATTTAGGCAACCTGGCAGAGCATCTCAGTTACAATACCAGAACTGACAGCAAACAGTGAAGCTGCTCTACATGAATATATCAGTTTATAAAGACAGTAGCTCTGATTGGATCGCTCCCCAACTTATCCCACCACCATGAAGCTAAGACAGTTGTGACTGGATGTCTCTCTTAACTCATCCAACCTTTCCACACAACCAAAGAAGCTGTGATTAGATATATTCCTAACTTGTCCCTACTTTCTACATGACCAAATTAGGTCTGATTGGATTAAGTCTCTGTCAAACATTTTCGTCTAGTTTTTATTTGTTGACAAAACAGTTAATTTAGTTTTAGCTTTTGTCCATGCGCACTTGTTTTTATTGGTTACTGTTGAGTTTTTGTCAGGGGAAAAAAGGTTGTTGACAAAAACTATGACAAAAATAATTAGTCAACAAAAGTATCACTGATCTGGATCTGATCCAAATTGATATCACAAAAAATCAACTTTGAACTTTATAATGGGAAATCCTATTCAGTTCTCCTCAGCTGCTGTGGAGACTCTTCCATCCAATCAGAGCATGTTGTGATCCAGAATTATATCTTTTATAGGGGTTGTGGAAAAGCCACTGCTGAAACCGAGCTGCTTGGCGGAGGTCTGTGCTCTCTGAGTGCTCTTCTAGTTTCCTCAAGGCACAAGCCAAAATCTCAGGGCATGGCATATGTTTAAAATAAAGCAAAATAGACTCTTTAATATTACTCTCGGGGGAGGAGGAGTAACAAGAAGACAGAGGACAGGCAGCCAGCCAGTAGCCATATTTTTATTTCATTTATATTTATTAATATTTTTTTATTTATATCTGCAAATTGTCTTTACTTTTTACTTTTTGAAATCCTGTTATTTTTTACCCTGTGTACTAAACAATGCTGCTGGAATCTTAATTTCCCTGAAGGAGTCCTCCCAAGGGATTAAGGCCTGTCCCAGGTGCCATTGGGCAAAAGGCGGGATACAACCTGAACCAACCACCAGCCAATCCCATGGCCACAGAGAGAGATGGACAACCATTCAATCTCACCCTCATACCTAAGGGCAATTTGGAGTCACCAATCAACCTAATGGGCATGTCTGTGGTCTGTGAGAGGAAGCTGGAGACACAGACTGTTATTAATATCAATTAATTAATTGTCATTCAGCATTTTTCATATAATAAACCACCACAGTTTATTTATGTTGTTCTATAGACACACCTTGTCAACCTTTGTTATCAAAATGTAACCAGACTTTTCCACTCTGAATAATGTCTTTCTATAAAGTTAACTTTTGAACCCATTTTAACTCATTCACACCCACAGTAACACAAGAATGCTTAAACCAGCCTCAAAAGCTGAAATACTTTTCTTTTAATATGTAAAATAACTGAAAACCTCTTTTTACTGAAGAAAAGATGTCCTGATTTTTTTTTTTATCACTTTAAGTAGCTGCCCTGCATTTTTCAATGCACCGTTTCCATTTATTTGTGTTATTCTATTTTCATTAACCTGATTTTGAGGATCAGCTGTCAGTGTCATAGATCCGCCCCCACCCGTAAATGCAAGTTTTTGTGAGCCAAACTTGATTTCAAAACGAGATTAAAAAAACATGAAAAGTTCATCATTTTCCATCCCATATGTGAAAATATATTTTTGATGGGATGAACAGAATCAGTGTAAACTCAAACACTGGCATCATCGTTGATTTTGTATTATTTTTTATTTTTGGACTTCTATGATCAGTCACATTTCTTCTGTGCATAAACACTTTTGTGTGTTTAATTTTGCCACCATGTCATTTTTTAGGTTTTCCTTCCCCGAAGCTCGTCCTCCTGTGGCGGGTCATAACCACGGTGGAGAAACAGCCTCAGTTTTCTGTGAAAGACTCACTGAAGGCTTCCTCTGCTCTCTCGATGACTCCCTTCTTCCCAGCACCCTCTGATTCATCATAAACCCACAGTTAGTCATCGTGCCATCATCCTCGGCCTCATTTGCATCATATGCAACATTAACTCATTGTTGATGCAGCTGCTGTTTCCCTCAGACTCAACAAACTACACGGTGGCTGTAGCTCAGCAGATGAACTCAGCTCAGCAGGAATATTTATGGCCTTACAGACTAATTTATGATCCATTATTTTTCTCTATCATTGAACTTCATTTGCATCACAGGATAGTCTGGAGTTTTTTATTCCTTTGATTCTTCACAAAAGCAAAAGAGTTGAAATTCTGCTGCGGCAGACTTCCTGAAAAATAAAGTAACCCTGTGGTTTCATCATTTCTGTCAGCTCAAGGCTGACACTCTTCACCACCGCAGAGAGGAGTGAGGAGACAGAAAGAGGGAGACAACTGAGATTAAATGACTTCTGACAAACACCTTTGGGTGGCATTAATGAATCCTTTGGAAAGAAAATTATTTCTCAACCATCTTGATAATAACCTCAGCCCAGGCTGACATGAATCCATTCAGTTTAATCGTTCCATTTCTCTGTGATAACAATACTTTTCAGTTGTTTTTTCTGCTCTCTTCCCAGAAAAATGGTCTGATTTAAAGTCATAATAAATTAATTCTGTCATTATCCTCTTGTGATGGTCCTGCAAACTTTTTATTTTTTAATAACTCAAGACTTTTTTCAGATCTTTTTAAAGTCTCAAAATGAGTAAAACAAAATCAGTTTTTATATTGCAGCTCAATTTGCAATCCACAGAGATGAGCTCATTAAAATCATTTCAGCCAATGAATATTTATGCATTTCATAAATGTTATCCCAAGAAACTTCACAAAAAAGTTGATGCCACACTCTTCTGATTAATCAGGGTCTTTGATACATATATCTTAAAAACTATACATATATATATAGATGTAAAGGTATTATTTTTGCTTAATTTGAGTTTGTTTGTTCTTATTGTTCTGTTTATGTAAAGTCCTTTGTGCTACATATTTTGTATGAAAAGTGACACTGAGATCATAATTCTGTCCTCACAATTGTCTCTGCTGAATATAGATTCAATCAACCAATCTTTGTCTGTATAGTGTCATATTTGTCTCTGCTTAATATAAATTTATTAAAGGTAAGCCCCTTGAGATGTGGCATTTCATTTTCATGAGGGTCCTCATGCCTATATGGCTGTAAAGGTAGTTACTGTGGATATACAACCATGAATGGAGAGATCAATCTAATATTAACATTAATATCTATAATGATTATAATCTGGGGAGGACTGATGTTGATTGATATAGCAGTATCTAGCTGAACTGCCATTAAAATGGGTCTAACTGGTCTAAAAGCATGAATTTATGTAAATGATGTTACATCCGTTTATGGTTTATGCAGGATAGAGCACATGGAGTGGACCAGGTGCACTGCAGCAGGTCATCCATGATTGTTTGTCAAGGTCATACTAATATACGTGTGCTGTTTGCTGGAACTATCGTGTATTTAATTTTGTCGATCTCTCTGAAGTAAAAATCAGGGTGTGTCATGAATGAATGGGGCTAAAGGAAAGGTCACATATTTGTAACTGTAGTTACTGAAACACTTTAAAGAGAGACATGAGTTTTGTCATTCAGGAAAACCCCCCACACCGATTTGATGTTTTTGATTAAACCATGTTTTATTATTCCTAATATTAGATGTAGATACACAAGTCAACAAACATTATTTTCAATTTGTAATGAAAATGCTCCACAGCACACTGACATCGTGTGGAAGGGTCTGGTATTACAGACACGTACCTGAAAATGGACAGCAGTTATAAGTTTTGCAATAGGTTGCATTAGTAACAGTAGTAGTAATAGTAACAACAGTAGCAATAATGTAATAATAGCAATTAATAATAGTAGTGGTATTAACAACTCTGCATTACAGAGGAAGGAACAGACATTCGTCAAAGTAATGAGAGATGAAGGTAGGCGGACAGGCTCGTCAAATGCTGCAAGACAGACCACTGGATGAAAAAATACAAGCTCCCACTCGACAGCAAATACCCTGCCTTCTCCTAAAAAAGGAAGCTCAAATAAATTCTAATCTGGTTCACTCAGATCTAATACTTAACGAGTAAAAGTTCTTTTATTCTTCAGTAAGTACTCCAAAGTTACAAGTACTCTCGTTACCAAAACTCATCTCTTTGACATCGATAATACACTCTCTACGATCTGGTCACCGGTGGCACAATGTAATCTGAAAAAGGAAGCTGTGTGCAACATCAGATCGCAGCCAGCATCCCCAGGGTCGTTCTGCAAGAGTCTGTGAAAGAGAGAGCGCTCGCATACATGTGTCAGGTATGAGAGAGAGAGATTTTTGCTTCATGTGACCAATTTGGCCAAACTAATTTGAATCATTCACATTCAAATGAGCTGATAAGAAAATACACTGTGTGACCTTTAGACTTAAACTCCCTCACACCGACTAAATGCTGCGTTCAGTATCCAGAGGAAAGAAAATAGGAGTCTTCACTAAAACTAGCTCAGCCACAGGGGGCAATGTCTCCTCCTTTGAATTGTGCACAATCAATGCTGGCTGCATTGGCTCACTTATGTATGCAATGACCTTGTTTACTCCATAGCTCAGCCCAAGGCCGTGGGGGCCGCCCTCAGAAAGTCTGGATGCAAATATTGACATTCAGTTTGTCACTTCATGTGCGATGAACTGAACTGAATCCATTCCTTTAGTCGCATAGGGGATGCTCAGGAATCTCTTTTCCTGGACTTGGAGGACCTCAGATTTGAGCCTAACACCACTGGCTCCACATTCATTTGGGACTGGGAAATAAGGCTGACCTGTTGAAAGTGTGCCGGGCAGTTTCAGTTTAGTGGGACATTCTTGTGGACTCCTAAACATGTCCAACTTTGAAGAGTTCCTTGCGTGATTAAAACATTGATATGCAAGACTATCTGTTAAACTTTCAATCCCAGATTTGTTACTTTCTGTTGCATTTTGGCATTTAAAAAAGGCAAAATTAACACTTTCGTTTAAGTGGCTGATTTAGGACGATTAAACTATCAAATGGTCTCAGGATGCTTATATAAAAATGCACTACTGCCTACAGTCTCGAATATACTTTAAACTTCTTTTTAGATTTAAACTTGCACAATATTTTAGGAAACTAGTCAACATCTCTCACTTATTAACATTTACTACATTTGATTGCCATTATCATATTTGGATTATAAAGCCAATTACATATAAGTTGCTCCCCAACCCTGACTATGAAGCAATCTCGTGCTTTCGGAGCACATTGACACAGAGGAGAATAAATGGCAATGATGAGACACATACAAGTATAAGCCTACATGAATTCATGCCATATATGGAAGAGCTCAAAGCTCACCTAAGAGACAATTTAGGACTTTTTCATCCCTGCAAACGCCAGAAGGCAGAGATTTGACTGTTTATTCTCACTATACCTGCATATATAATTCACTGACATACATTAGATCATTGCCACAGGGCACTTTTAACGCTCCTCTTTGTTCTGTTAAAATGGAGGATGGTTTTGTTAATAAAAAAAGGGTTCAGTGTATCTGTGGTGGGTTAAAATAAGGCTCAGTACACCTCTGTCTGTCTGTCTGTCTGTCTGGTAGCACAAAAAAGCGCGCTCTTCACTGCCCCTCCAATCTCACTTCCACATCCCTCTCTTCACCTGTAACGCCACGTCTCAGCTGTCCATCTGTCCCACTCCGACACCGCAGTCTGCCACAAAAAATGTGCTTCAGCGTTTTTTTATCTACAAACTGTCCCCATGCCTTCGACACCAGGAGAGAAAGAACGGGAAAAGAAGTTAGAAGACTTAAAACAGGAACGATGGAGCCGTATTGAGGAACTTCATTGGTTATGTCAGCTTACACAGAATAAAAACCAAAAGCAAAAAAAGTAAAAAGCAAAAATTTATGAAATCATTCCAGTATCTTTTTTTTTTCCCTGTGTTTGTGCCTGGTTTCCGCCTGCGTTTGCGGAGCGAAAAGCAGCATTCGTCTGGCCACGTTTGATCAGGAATAACATAAACGTGCAAAAAATCCACAGCACCACAACTCACGCACACGCAGTCACGCACACACACTAGAAAACTAATCTTCTCTGCTTTGTACAGAAAAAAAGAAACTCGAAAAATCAAGCAGAAAAGATCACTCGGATGAAAATAATCAAGTACAGGCAAAATAAAAGATCAAATAAAAAATAAAACCACTTATTAAATATATATATAATTTTCCCAATGAAACTTGTGATCACTTACTGCACACTGCTAAATTTAAAGGAGCTTTATTTTGTCTCAAAACACCTCATAAACTGTCATTCCTAAAAAATTAATAATAATAATAATAATAATGATAATAATTAATAATACATACAAAGGGCAAGCCCAACATTCTCCACTAGTTTAACCAAATTTGTTTCTCTCCACGACATGAATCAAGATTATCTATTGTCAAATTAATTAGTCTGTGTTTCAAACCAGCAATAGCAAAAGATAAATAATAATAACAGCAATAATATTGGTCAGGTTAATAACATCAACACCAAGAACAGAAAGAGAGACTGATGTGATCCTTTCCAAACAGAGAGAAAGAAAACCAGAGTGCACCACAGCCGAAAGCATCATCCATCCTTTTATCAGCTACTTAAGACACACTGGACAGAAGGTTTCTGCTCAAAGAGACGTTTGGGTGGATTTGATTCCAGTCTAGATCCCTTTTGCTCTTACAGACTCTGGAGGTCTGCACGTCAGCTGAATTTGTGGATGATGAGAGCTTTCATCGTTGGCTGCACTTCTATGTGAACTATGGATTATTTGAAGGAAAAAGAAACAAACAGATAAAACCGTCAAGGGAGAGAATCAGAGAGAAAGAAAAGAAACTAAGTTCTCTGTCAGCCGCGCACAGCAGCTGTCGACAAATTCCCCGGGGCCTGCGCTGAGAGCAGTGTGTTTGTGTGACCTGTTTGGACTTTCTGCCTGCTTCAGTTTGTTGAAAATTCTGACTCGTGTAGCATCCGTCGAAGATTTCACAAGTGTTTCTACTTTTTCTTGCCAAAGAAGCTGAACCTCTTCTCGCGGTCCTTCTCTTTCCCGTCTTTGCTGCGCATGGTGACGCCTCCTGCTTCGCCTGAGCTGGGGGAGATGGGGGGCATCGTCATGGCACGGCTGAGCGCCCGAGGACCTCCGGGCGAGTCCCCCCCACCTCCTGCTGGAATGGAGCCGTGGATGGAGCGGATCCAGGAGCTCATATCCGCCTTTAGAGTCAAAACAATTTGTTATTAAGGCACTATCATTGTTTTTTAACACAGACGTGTTGTACTAAGTTTTATTTCATACAGAACAACTACATTCCATAAGTCTCACCTCATCCTTTGCTTGGAACAGGTACTCTTTTCCATCTCCTAGCCTGCAGGTACAGTGAAGAGGAGGTAATCCATTAGCCAAAAAAAGCTAAAAGCCTAAAACATTCTGCTTTTCAGCATGTCATTGTGTTTCAAAATGTCCTGTCTCTTAACAACTGACTAAAGTAAGAACTAAAGCCACATTATAGCAAAGATTCAAAGAGCCTTTTGAAACCCAGACTGAGAATAACTATGAAAAGTTTTGCACCACAGCACAGAAGTCCATCTGTACACTGTAGATGCGTCTCCCCCAAGCAGTCCAGTTCAGTTCGGCTTGGTATGATACAAAACTACAGGTGTTTCCATGAGGAGAAAAGGCGCCCAAATAACCAACCTGTGCTGTCCCACAGGCCCACCCTTTAGGTACCAAACCAACCCTAGAGGGTGGAGCTAAAAGAGCTGCAGTCTGTGATGATTGACAAAAATAAATCGATGTGCCGTGATCAAATAAGCCGTGGATTAAGACAGATTTGTTCCAGCTGTTTCTGTAAGGAATGTCTACACGAAACAATGTCCCATTGATAGCTACAGTTCTATAGGTCCTCCATTATTGCTCTTTGTTTACAATCGTGCTCCACTTCAGACCAGGGCTGAAAGATTTATCGTTATTGAATCTCAATCCCAATTTTAGAGAACACAATCATGTGATCGCCAAAGCTGCAATTTTTTTGCAGCACTCCTGACTGACCCAGGATCTGTTGTGTCAAATATTTTACACATACTATTTTACAAATTTGCATCGGCCCTAAAAAATCCATATCGGTCGATCCCTAAAATCGTGAATCGAATTGAAATCGCAATATCTGCCAGAAAAATCCAAAGTAGATCTTTTCCTAAAATCGTTCATCCCTACTTCCAACTGCTTCACTCTGTTGCGCTGCTGTGATGTCACAAATTCGCACAGGAGGCGTGAAACCCTCCTCCTGACTTACGTTCCAGTTGTAAAGTGAAGGTACAGTTGCCGGTGGAAACTCAAACAAGATCAGGGTTAACTGCTCCAAATCATACGAACTAAGCTGAACGAGGCTCATGTGGGTGACATATATATATTTCTTTACGAGTTGCTGATATGTAGATGTTGTTATTTTGCTCAAATTCAATGCTAATTGTCAATTCATTATTTTAATATCAAAGCACATATTTCTCCCCAGAGATGGAAAGAGATATGAGGGCACACACGGACAGAGAACTTTTTAATATTACTGCATGAGTGTAACATGGCTGCCAGTCATTTGCCAATGTTTTTTCTGAACCAGCCTTAATAATTACCCAAAATAAATCAGATAAAAATGGTCTTGGTCACTGTAACGTCTAAAATTTGTGACCTCTCTTATGTATTATTATAATTGTAACAGGACTTTAAGACTTGCTATGACCTAAAATCTCAATAATCAAATGTAAAGCCTGGGAACTTTTTAAGGGTCTTCAGGAACCCTGTCACTACTGCCTCAGGGTGTGTCACACTGGCTAATTAATGTAACAGCTTTTTTTTCCCCTTACACATTTTCTACAAAGAAAATAATCTCTCAATCAGTGCTGCATTTGTTAAAAAATAGACAGAACAAGAATTTTCAGCACTGTTTACTTGTTGTGTAGGAAAAATCAGTAAAGAGATAAGAGGAAGCTTTTTATCTACAGGGGGTCCTAATGTGAACATAAAGCAGAAGTTCCCTGCAGGGACCTCAAAGTGTGGCAGAGTTATTGTATCTTTAATCTTCTCTAAGAAGTTTGCTGGTCTTACCTGAGCTTAAATACATGTTTCCTCTTCTTGTAGTCGTGGGCTACCTCGCACACAGCCTCCCCGAGGCTGATGGGTACCTCTCCATGGTAAGGAATGCCGTTGCTTGCACTCTTGTTGTCTTTATAGAAACCAAGACTTCCTTTTCTTAAGACACAGTACACGTTCTGCCAGGACCTGTGGGAGCAGAGAAGTGAGATTAAGAATGAAAACAGGGCTGCTGTGACTCTTCTTAGATATTTCATTATAGACTTGAGAGCCAAATAAAGAAGAAATACATTTTTGCCCAAAATGGAGATGGTGCTTTTCAGCAAATGAGACTCAGTGACTTCAAAGTCATTTTGTACTAGGTCTTTTTCATTCATATACTGAAAATCACCTCATAATTGTTCCTCTCTAATAACCATGCACATATATTTTTTAACATGTAGTCAAACTTACTTAATTCAGCCATGTGATTATATGAATGTGTATGAAATGTCGAGAATTGTCACATGAACTCCATTAAAAGATTAAAAGTCTTATAGAGCTACCTAGACAATGCAGATTGGATAAAATATTTCGACACGTTTCATTCAAAGTGTCTTTTAAAATTAAAGACTAATCATAGGGAAGGTGAATACTTGCAGGAATTACATATTTTCACTTTTAAAATCATGTTTAGGAATTTTTTGTAGGATTGTTGGATCCCTAGATTTGCACAGTGACAAACTAAAGATAGTGCACTGAACAACACTTACCTGGTAGCTGCCTTTTTGCTGTGAGACTCCATCTCCTGTTTTCGACAGAGCATCCCCTCCATGGTTTCTGGCTCAGACTCTGCTCCGCCTCTGCTCGGTAACGTGGCGGATGGCTCAAGGCGAGAAGAAGCCAGTCCGCTGTCCCTTCCTGGTCCATTCACAGAGTCAGACTCGGATCCCTGTGACCAAACCAGAACGAGCAAAGGTGTGAGGACGGAGAGAAACCTGAGGCTGGATGGGAGCATTAAGCAGCAAAGCGGCCATTCCCAGCCAAACATGAAGAGGCGTGATGGGGGCGCTCTGATGGCAGTGTATGATTACCAGAGATGACACCATCTAGTGATTACAGACGGGCTGCATGTTCACACAGTACACAGACTTCAGACAGGACAGTTATAGACAGAATAAGCACACACAGGAGAAACATGCATTCGACTATAAACACAGACACTTCAGTGTCAAACTCTTTAAAGTGTGAATCAAATATTCCAAAGTGTGAAAGAGTCAAGTGTAGAGAAACTTTTATCAGAGAAGCTCTTTTTTAGGAAAGACTGTTGGGGCAACAAGGAAAGAAAACTTTGGGATTTTCTATTCAAGTAGTAAAATAATGAGAATGAAGTGTTAAATTCACGAGAAAAAAGTAATACATCTTTAAGATTGAAGTCTTCGGAGAAAAAAATCAAGATAAATCAGACATATTTATGAGATTAAATTCAGAAACTAACTAAATTGTCACTTAAAATATTGTCTAGAATAAGTCATGACTGTCAGTTTCCTTATCTAAATCACGTTATATTTTATGTTCTGATTGCTTGTTTGAGTTTGTTTGTGTCCATGTTCACATGAGTATAACCATTCTGTTCCCACTCTTTATTTCATCATCTTTCACTTGTTGAAGATGATTTGACTCCACTATCATCTTAAGTACTAGAAGTGGTCTGAGAGCATAAACCTCCACCAAGGCATTTCTGACACTATTGCCCTTTCTCACTATGTTGAGAAATCCTTGAAAAAAATTCCTGGATCAACGTCCAAATTACCACCAAAGTCTAACCACTTCTTCTTTGAGCCATGACAAAGATTCCCTGAAAATTTAATCAAACTCTGTTCTTAACTTTTTGAGTTATCCTGTTCACAAACTAACAAATGCCGGCAAAAAAACAACCTATTTGCCAGAGGTGAAGAAAAAACAGGAAGTGACTGCTCATACAGGAATTAACATACATGCTAACATCTTCAGAGTCAGTTTTAACAGATTGTAACAACATTTCTTTACTAAATGAAAAACAAACAGCAACACTACAAACCTCTCTATAGTAAGGATAGTTTCACTCCACTATTTACATATTTCTTTGTCTTCAACCTGGCTCGCATATTTCAGTTTTGGTTCAGTTTGCTGTAGTTGTTTTTTTAAATTAGGTATTAAAACATTAACTCAAGAATTGAACAGAAAAACACAGAAAAACAGACATGAACACGAACAGTTTAAAAGACAAAGTAGATCACAGTATTTGTCTAGTCTTGCATCACTGAAAGATGCACCAGAAGATTTGACTTTTAACTTGACTTCCTGCAGCTACGATGACCACCACAGTCCTACTCAGATGTGTACAGATATAAAGAAGGACTAGGACAAACTACATTTAAAAAGACTTTGCACAGCTACAATTACCACCACATTTTCAAGCTCCAGGTCCCACATTGAAAATCACTGCAGCTCTGGTCATTAAAAGAAAAAATAGAACAGCATTCTGATCTATGAAAAACAATCTGTTCATGGATCAGCATCATGCCTTCAAACAGTGATGGGACTCAAAGAAACTGTGTAGAGCATGAATAAAAAAGCGATGGCTTGCTTTTGTGACTTCGTAGTGAAAAGTAAAGGCACTGCTGTTGACCAGGAGCTGAGTGGAGGCTGTGACGGGGTGGGAGGGGAAGCTACAACGCTGACCATGTCTTTGTACTCACACGCTCCGGCTGCTTTGGCTTAGACACACGTTTAGGCTCTGATTTCTTTCCCACTGACAACGATAGCGATAACGACTGCTGGTAAAGACGCAATGAGAAAGTGTTAGCCTCAGAACGAACACATTTGTTCACCGTATGTCTCAACATCTTTATGATTTTTAGAAAGTAAACATTTCAGATACTGTGTGTTACACATGCTAGTGAGGTTCAAAAGAGATTCATCTTTCTGTGACTGATTCTTCTCTGTAGTGTCAACTGTAGAAAACTGCCTTACACATTTTATGAGAGCAACAAAAATGAACACAGTGCCCTCCCAAATCAGACTGCAAGAGCTTCGGTTTCTCTCTTTCTGTCTTGAAGTATAGCAGAATATATCTTGTCATAGGTGTTTTAAACTTTGTATAATGTGTTACAGAGAATCTGATGTATTCTGGTAGCGTGTCATTTAGTTTAACTATAAGTGAAATTTGTATTGTTTAGAATTGTTTGTATTTTAATGCACAGTAGATCTGATTTTCTTGCTTGGGACCATACCTGTATTTGAGCTTCAATGTATATTAAGTTAACTAAACTTAACTTCACTTAAACCAACCTCTGGCTGACAATGTCCTTTCCAATCCAATTAGTGTTCCTGAGTTAAAAGCACGATGAGAGAGGTGTTTTTAATTGTCTTTACACTTGATAGATCACCTGATACCATCTGCCAATTCTTCTGAGTAAATGTTTTCATATTAGTATTAAGTATAAATGGCATTTACTTACAGGGCTTTCCACAAGCACTGGCTGTCAGTTTAATGGCTAAAGTCAGCTGTTTTCTGACTTAAAGAGGTCATATTTTGCCTTAAACCAGGTTCATATATTAATTTTTGATGACTGCTAGAGTATTTCCACAATCACTAATGTGACTGAAAAAACGTCTAGTTTTTATAAACAGGACTGATAGTGCTGTATTCTCTCTGTGTCTGAGACGCTCTCTTGCAGCTCCTGCCCCTTTAAGGCTCCCTGACCCATGTGGGCCCAGACGGTTGGTTTTGGTTTACAGGTCAACTCTGTGATAATTGCTCATCTCAGCATGGCTCGGTGCCATTTTGTCAATAACTCTGCATTCATTCTTACATCTATGATCTGCAATGGGCTTGCTACTGTGAGCCAATGGGCTTATACAAACAACGAAAAAAATGGTATGATGTCACACTGGTAGGGCTATTCGATGGGTAGGGGAACATTTTAGGTAGCTACTGTTTGTTTTGATCATAGAGTCGCTCAATCACTCAGAGGTGACATGCTAAACACACTAAAAGGGATATAAAGCTCAAATAAGCAGAGTATGGGGCTCTCTAACCTTAAATGGGCATACATGTTTAAATCTTTAGAAAAATAATTCATGCCTATTTTCTAATATCTCTTAGAATTACTTTATTTTCTATTTACAGCCTGTAACCAGGATACATTGCTAGTCTAGGGCATGAATTTCAATCTTTTGATAATTATTTACCAGCTTTTATTTACTTCAAAGCTATTTCACTTTGTATTTACTGCCCTTTATGTCCCTTCATTTCACCTCACTGGACATTAAGCATAGATGTCTTATCTAATTAAACTGACAATCCAGTGTGCAGAATGCCTCACATTTTTCTGTACTGAAACCTCCCTCCTTTGTATAATAACTGTACCTTTTCTACTGCTATATCTTAAGTATTTAATGTTCTCGTGAAGTTTATATTGGAATTGTTTTCTTTTGCTGCTTCTTTGACCTGGGCCGCTATAACACCCGAATTTAAAGGATTATTTTCTCGTATCTCATCTTTCTACATGCCTGATTTTTTTATAAGAAATTTGAATTAAAAACAACTCATCAATGATGAAACACTGATAATATATTCCTGATTATAACACATTCTTCTCTGAAGTGACCCTTTTAGCATTTATAGCATTTTGCTATAATTTTACCAATACCATTTGTACTGACAAATAATCGAGCTCTGTCACTTTAATGTGGACAATGGTAAATATTTAATTTGTTCTGTTTGGTTTTATGTGGGTGATCATTGCCTCCCTGACAGCTCTTTACGCCTGTGGAAAGCTGTGTACTTTTATACCATTTTCTGTGTCATTTATCTGCATCTTTTTTGCTTTCTTAATGTGATTAAGGTTTAAGTTTCAAACATGTCCAATGGAATTTCTGCCTCTTCCTGTACAGTACAATATAATTTTATGTGTATATCTTAATAATGCAAAATAAAAGTAAACAGGTATTTTTATGAATTTCATTAACATTAACCATACAGAGAAAATGTCTCATTCCTGATAGAATGTTTTGCTAATACATTTTTAAAATTGTATTTTGCTTTTGTTAGCACTTCAAGCAGGTGCTCTACAAACTTCGTACAAATAGTTTGACAAAAAAGGAAAGATTTACATACAAGTGTCATATGGTGAGAACAGACAGACTTTGGGACTCGCACTTATGTACATACAGTTACAACATGTGTTAAGTGGGCACAAATATAACGACCTCTGGGAACAGACTGAGTGAAACAGCGGTTACAAATCTTACATATAAATGGTATGATGTAAAATATGTGTAGGACCACATGTAAAAGACACTACAGGACATTACAGAGTTGACATGGTCAATTTACTTGGTTGTAAGACTGTTAAAAGTTGAAATAATCTCAATTAAAACAAAACAATCATAACTCACCTGTGATGTGTCGTTGTCACTGTGAACTCCATTCACTGATACCGACTGGTTGAGCGTGGTCTGGTCCAGACTAGTTCTAGGTTTAAGAGCGAGTGAAAATGTGTTTATGACAAGATGAAAAAGGTGATGCTAACACTAGTGCTCTTCTGCTGACCAGAGTTATTCTTTTGGCTTACCTGGCTGCAGAATCATGTATTTGACTTTCTATTTCTGACTGTGCAACCTCCTCTGCAGCGGGCGGTGTCGGGGGTCGCCGTGCTCTCTCCTCCTCTTCTTTCCTCCTCTGGATCTCATGCTCCTCAAGCTGAAAGAACAAAGACTTCAGTGGTGCTGTCTAAACTTATCCTTCATGACAAAAAGATTTAATTCATTAGGTAGAGGAAAATCTACGACTAAACCTCAAAACATTTCAAATTTTTGATCAGTAATTAAAGCAACAATATGTGATCTTTCCACTTTGATACAGCAGCTTCAAACTGACCCAATAGAAGAAAAACTTTCAACAGAGACCATGGCATCATTCCCACACCTCAAAGCTCCTCTGATCTCTGCATATAGCACTATGTAAGTTTGGCAGCTAGCGACGGTTGATCTGGAGAGAAGTGCTTTGTGGTTCGAGTTAATACTCAGCTACAGGATGCAAATAAGCCAAGATGAGAGGGAAGTTAGCCCCTTTCAGTATCAGTACAGTGTCTTATAATGACTGAGGATATGAGACGAAGGATCTCGGTGATGGATAAGGCTCGGAGAAGAATATGAGAGAGCGATCAAACAAGAAGCCAGAACAGAGTAAATACTGAACAGGCTTTTAAACTTTGGTAAGAACTTCAAAAATCAAGTCTGTAAGTCAGACTCTGAGCTGGCTGCTGTCGGGAGAGTTTTTGTCAAATTTTCTGGATCCTCTATCCTGTTATCAAGCTGTTTTCTTTTTCAATGTAAACCCATTCAACTGATCTCAACTAGCAAGACATAAACAAGCCTCTCTAAAGTGACCTCATAGTCACAGACTTAACATCACTGTAACAGCTGAAAACACCCACACATTGGCTCAATCCCATTTGTTTTTCTGAACCCTACAACTCATTTCTGAGTGTTTTTGTGCCCCTTGGAACAGAGTGAGAAGTGTTAGTGTCAAAATCTTCCCCTATTAAACGAGATGACACTTCAAGACGCAGCTCATTTTCCGAAGGACGTAAGGGGGAAATATCTGTTTCATCGCTAATATTTCTCATTTCTCCTCATTTCACTTTCACATGTCCAGACAACATTTTTGGAAATAAATGATTGATAGTATGAGTTTTTGGGTCGTGGACCTATCATTGAATATAGATCTTTTAAGTTGCTATGCATGTATCCATATCTTTAAGTTATGTATGTATAAATTAAAGTATTCAGTCCACATATGAATCCACAAGTGTGTCTTCACACAGACAGACTTAATGTCTGGCATTAAGCCTAGAATAGCATGAACATAAACAAGTGTAAACAGTTCCATGACCATTCAGAGAGCACTGACCAACACACACATACATAGTTTGTCTAAGATTACTGTTACCATGTTTGTCAACATGCCAAACATAAATAAGCATAACTGACGACATTCTCCCGCAGCAGGCCCATCAGCAACAGGCTCACACACACACACACACACACACACACACACCCACACACACACACCCACACCATGACACAACTAGTCAGCATCCACTTGCATCCATGTCTCTTTGTACCGGCCATGTAATAAACTAAGATGATCCCCAGCCTGGTAATAAGAATCATTCATTCATTAAACATCTCATGCTATGAATGATGCAGGGACAGAAAATACAAATGCTTGCGATCTGGTCATGGTATCTCAACGTAACTGCTGCAGATCTCAGTGGGTGTGTGTTTCTTCTCACCTCGAGAGCTACATGGCTACTGGCAAGCTCCCCAGCTACCTTGATACATAAACGTACTACCCTTGATTATTTGAATGCCTCTTAAAAGTAAAGAAGCTGTTGTAACTATAACATTATTAACAGAAATTACTTTAATTTAAACACTTCCTTTGGCAGGAGAGTGGCCATCTTGGCAACGATTCGCAGAGCATTGTAGGAGTTTTATCACAACACTCAGTCTGGAGTGTGCCTCCAAAACAACTTTTTAAGGGCCATGTACCCCTCGTACCTCACCCTACGGCTCTGTTCGCAGGGTTAAGGTCAAGCGGTAGGGGCAAGGGGTGTATTGGGATTGAGCCATACTCTATGCAAACAGCTCGCAAAGACACTGATGATGACACTCTTATCGGACAATATAGATAAATGGCTTCTTGCTGTATTTACTGCCTGGATCCACCCCCCTCTGTTTGACACCAAAGCATGTTTTTTATTGAGGAGATGACAGCACAGTGTTTCATGACAGTGTAGTTACATTCAAAGGCTTTCAGTGTGCACTACTGAGTCACAAAACCAATTCTTGCTGCTGCTGCTTTAACCAATCTCTGTACTTACTGTGGTGAGTTTCTCCAGCAGCGAGAATCTGTCTTCCCAGGCAGCTGCAAGTTTCTCAAAGGCCTCATGACGCTTTATTAGGCTCTCTACCTCATCCACATTCGCTCCCAACTCTGCTGCTCGAACCAAGGGTTCCTGACCTGCCAACCAGGACTCTGCCACATAGGCATCGCGTCCAAACTGCAACACCTCCAGCACTACAGGGCAGGGGAAAGAAGGCAGAACAAAAAACCAGACAGAGTCAACAAATATAAATATAAATATATATATATATAAATTATAAGGCAGTGGATAAAAATCAGAGATGGCAAATCTTCAGTTTCAAATGAAAGAGAGTAATAGAAACGGCTTTTAGAAAAGAGCAAGGGCATGGTCAGTGACAGAGAGGGCACATAAAGACTGACAATGGCACCATGGCAGAAAACAGCCTTCATTGATTTCTCTAAGCCGGCTGAACAAGAGGACAAAACCAAAAACTAAACTACTCTCCCCACCACATCAGCACTGATGAATTAGTGTGGCAATCCATTTTTACAGAGCTCTTATTGCTGACAAAGGAAAAAAGTACACAGCACTATTCCTAAAGGAACACAAAACTTACAGATAAGGAATTTTAATTTATAACTCAGCATTAATGATTTTTTTTATCTTCTCCCTTTGCTTGGTACCAACATTACTTAAAACGAGAGATTAAATGCTTCCTTAAATCGACTCTGAGCATGTAGGACATACCGATTTGTAAATGGTCCATCTTGTCTTGCCACTTTTTGTTAATCTTATCTCTCTTTTCTTGAAGTTGAGCCAGTTTCTCCCGGATCTATAGATTGAGAAAAAAATTCATTAACTCAGGGGACACAACACAATTGATAACAGAGAATTATCAACAATGGAATCATAAGTAAATATCTATTTTGCACTAATATTAATTCATTTGAATTGACACATTGCACACTACCTCATCAGATGCATAGTGATTATTGTTGATCAGAGTTTTCCCCATCTCGTTGCAGGCGGTAAAGCTGTCTGCTCTGGTTTCAATTTCAGACTTGATGTCTTGATGATTATTAATGACCAAGCCTGCAGAGGAAACATCCCTGCGGAATATAAAAGAAGGAGAGAGGTTAATCATAGAAACTGATTACTGATTACTTAAAAAAAAACAATAAAGCATCAACATGGCTTCACCTGGGGCTGTCGTGTGCATCTATCTGCAGGTTGATACCGTCCATCCAGAGCATGAGGTCTCGCACCATGTTGAAGAAGCGGAACTTCTCCACCGTGTCCAGCAGGAGGAGCCTGCGGGCCTGACCAGCCTCCAGCAGACCTTCCCAGGCAGAGGTGACGGCGTGCTCACTCCTGTGAATGTCATCGGCTTTCTCCCCGGCGTAGGCTTTCTGCAGCCGTGCTGCGTCATCCTGTACCTGGTTCACCTAAAGGGTCATAGAGGGGATGTTAAGACAGACTTTTATACATAACGCTCTCTCAAGGGATTTTCAATATAATAAAAAGAGATTCAGTGTGACAAATACTAAATAATTTAGGGTTACATGATGACCTTCTTTCAAACAGAGCAAGCATCATTTACAGAAAAGTCCAAATAGTCAAAACTTACTTTGAAAATGTGTTTACTGAAGTTTGGAGCAAACATCAGAAAATTTACTTGATGTAAGAGCTGAAACCTTACAACAGCTCTGGGACCAGTTTTTATCATTCTTCCGTTAATAATAGACATATTCTGTTTTCTTTAGAATCAAAAACTGGTAGGTAAAAAAAAAAGTTTAGGGTAAACTATCATAAGCTCACTCCAAGACCATTGGAGTTGAGCTAAAAGATCTGAGCTTGTTTTCAAAGAAGAATGTTATCAAAATCAAAATGGATTACTTAGAAGTCAGTCCTGAATTCTCTTTAAAGCCTTCAGGATATCTTGTCCCTTCAAGGAAACAAACAAATGTTAAAACTCTCTTATTCTTTAAGCTAGTGGGCTGGTTAATGCTGGAAGGTGTAGCTGACTTACTAGTAAGTTCTTCAAGGTTTTAACAAATTTCAAAGGTAAAATTCAAGCAGCTTCCACCAACTTTCAATGCACACTTCCAAGTTTTTCCAGCACCTTACAGAAGTAGTAAGTTATGTTCATTTGCATTTTTTTTCCTTAACGTCTAAAACAAATAATATGGTGTAAACAACTTTATTTGTCTTACAAACTAGCAGTCTATAGATGGATAATGAGATAGAATAGGAAGATAGTCCTTATATACAAGAATTGCCCAAATTTTAATAGAAATTAAATACGATGATCTTAATATGATGATCTGTATGGCATCAGATATATCAAGTCTACTTGGTAGCTTTAAAACGTTTTTCTACAGACAATGTAGGATTTTTTTCAAGCATTTTTAGATCATTTTTGTAATAGTAGTAATCTTTGAATGACTAAAATACTCATTGACATCATCATTTCACTACCTGTTAGAAAGATTTGTTTGGACAGACTTTTTGTTTTAACTATGAAAGAGAAAAAAATACATTATTTTCAAAAATGTCATCTAAAGCCCAAGCTCTTTTGAGAACCTGTAAAAATATGACATTAAATCTGAGGCATTTTTATGGATTTTAAGCACCAATTCAGACTCTAGCCCTGACTCTCCAGAGCATTGTAAGGTGTTATGGCTTTTATTTATCATTTACGTTGTTGTTTGTGATTCTGTATGAGTAGCTTCTCACAGCGAGGTCTGAGTATCATTCCTGAACCTATTACTTAATTGAGAAAAGGAGAAGCAATGATGTTTATTCTTGTTGTGGCCCCTTTGATAAAACTTGTGTCTGTTGTAATGCCTGTTTCTTGAGACAGAGGGCAATGTTAGACAGTTCACAGAGCAGATATGGCAGGTAATGTTCGGGCACTTTGGGCTGTGACGTAATGTGAATGCACTGAAATGAAGAACTGTGGTTCAGTTGGTATTAGACGTGTGGTACCTGTACCAAATAGGCACCAGATTTTGATCCTCATCTCTACTCACAGCATATCTGTTGTCACCCACATGTCTGTGAGCTGCTGTTGACCAACTTTGTTTCATTTTGTTAATATTGCTGGGCTGTACAATGAAAAACCCTCCTGAGATAGCACTACATAAAACGGTCTGAACTCAAGCTGAATAAAAAAAAACTGACCTGTCCACTGAGGGCCTGGATGTCATTTTCAAAAGTGTTGTGCTGTCTGTGCAGATGCTGAACAGTGTTCAGGTCACGTCCAAGGTCAGAGGGCAGCCCCTCCCTCTTCTCCTTCACACGCCCGAGCACCTCCATGGCGTCCTGATGGAAGCGGTGCAGCTCGTAGGAGGCTGCTAACATTTGTGTGCGTGTATCGATAAGCTCCAGCAGATCAGCCCACGCCTCATTCAACCCATCCTTCCACTCAGCCACGCTGGCGTTCTCGGGATGACCCGACTCAATCAGGTCATCTGCCAGGGCGTTAACACCATCCACACGCTCCTGGCCGATGGTGCTGGTGTCTCGGGCGAACTCCCGGAACTTGTCCCTCAGCATCTGCGGGAAGAAAACCAGGGCCAAAGTTGGAAACGTAATTATTTCAGTCAAGGTTCTCTGAGACCTCTCCAAAGCATGTGACAGAGAGAAAAAACTCACAGTGACATGTTCGTAGTCCTGTCCTAGTTCATGGGAGCCGGCAACCACCTCCCTCTCTGCGATCCACTGTTCCAGGTCATCCACCTCCCGCTTCAGCTGGGTCAGCCGCAGTCTCTCCTGAAGTCGACCCTGGCGTTCCTCAGCCAGATCTTTCAAGCCTGCATAAAGTTTATCAACCTGGGCCTGCCGTAGGGTGATTCTCTCACTGTGTAAGAGAAGATCTGGGAGATTAATACATCATCTTCACAGCAAGCACATGTAGCTAAGATGTATTTTAGCTCTCTCACCTCTCTGGGTGTTCACTGGTGACCATGAGGCGGCTGCTGTTGGCCAGCTGGTGGATTGTTTGTGCGTAATCTTCAAGTGCCTGTTCCAGTGACTGGTGCTTCTTGACCATCACTAGTGCGCTCTGCTCATCCTGATAAGAAGAAGAGTATCACTTTTTCTCTTGTCCATAAGATGTTAAGACTGGCAGCAAGGACATTTTTCACTTGATTTTTGCCCCATACCTTAGCCTTCTCCTCTGACATCATGTGCAGCTCCTGCTCTCCCATCCATGCCTCAGCCTCTGCTGCATCAGCATAAAACTGCTGGGCGCGGTTGGCATCTGTGAGGCGGGCGTGGCGCTTGTCTGTCTCGGCGATCAGTTGGTCCCACAGGTCCTGTAGTTCTTTGAGACGGTCCTCCAGCGCAGACTGTCTCTCACCATCTACCTGGCTCTGAGTCTGGCCTCGTCTATGGATGTCATCAATACGAGGTTGGTGGCCCTGGATCTCTTTCTGTAGTGTCTGGTTCAGAAACAGAACAGGGGGGGTTGGCAATTAGTTCTAGACTCAATGAAGATGTCAAGTGATGCTATTAAACATGAGTGATGACTGCACAATGAATCTCAATTCTGGTACCATTATATCTTCATCTTGTCGATGTCAGACAGAAACCTTGTTTCTCCACTTTTCATGGTTATCATTTATTTCTTAAAGCAGAGTTTCTTCCTTCATGTTTGTTAGTGCACATTTTAAACCAATTAAAAGTATTTTAAGCAATTGCTTTTTCTTATTATACTCTACTTATTCATTTAGGATATATAGAGTTTCTTAAACTTCCGCAAAAGCAGGAATTTTGGAAAAAACAGATTCTGACCAGAAGGATATTACATAAGCTTTTGCAATAAACATATTGTTAAATTATGAATCCATAATGATAAACAAGGAAAATAATGTAAACTAATAATGCTACATCAGTCAGCATCATCAGTAGAATTTGGGAATTGCCAGTCAGCTTCACAGTACATGCTGCATATTAAGTGGCAAAAATGTTCCAATTTAGTTAATTTACGTGATTTTTAAAAACAGTTTATATCATTATAATACAAGCAAAAATGTTATTTATCACCCGATTTTCCTTAAACTGTGCTGGTCTTACATAAAAATAGAATTAAAGTCAAAAGACATTTAATTAAAATTTCCAACTGACCATATCTTAGCCCAAAGAAACTTCAAGTGTTTTCAGAGATGCAATTGCTATCACAGAAAGCAGTGTCACTTTTTTCCAGTATTGTTCAGACCTTAATCAGATTTTCTTGTCACTGAAATTCATCCCAACACTGAGTGGACGCACAGTGAGGTGATGACTTGATAGAGCATGTTCAAAAGAAGATTCTCATGAATGACTGTACCTGGTTCTTCTTTATTAGGAGCTGTACCGTTGGCAGGTCTTTTCCGTGGTCTGTGGAGGTTGCGAGGGGCATCCTCTCCTTCACCCAAAGCTAACAGGCAGAATGAAAAAACATGAGCATCAAACAAAGCAGTGCACAATTAAAAGAGTAATTGCACGATTTTGAATCCATTTTGACAATAATGATTTGTGACGTACGATTTCATCCTCCAGATCGCGGTTGAACTGATGTGCTTCTTTAGAGGCGAGGAGCTGTTGCCTCCTCAGTTTGAGAGGTTCCTGAAGGCTGGAGAAGTTGTCAGTGACTCGTCTCTGCTGTCCGTCTACCTCAGCCAGTCCTGCGTCCTCCTGGGTCAGGGCAAGAGCCTGTGACTGAAGAGACTGCACCTCCTTCTCTCTGACCTCCATCTGGTGCTCCAACATCTACACAGGTAGGTAAAGGCAGTGAGTTATATAGCACATATGACATGCAATCAGAGAGAGAGATTGAGAATTATATGCTGAAAAGAAACCACAGGCTGGATTTGAACTTGGGCTGCATGCTTGAAGACCTCTAACCCATGTGCACAGGGCATGACCTTACCAGTGGTCCATCAGCAAACCCTGTCGTGGGAGGGTTTTTTATCTGCTTATAAAACAGACTGATATTAATGCAGACGCCTCTATGTGACATAAAGAAGCAAAAAACCTCTGACACGAAGGCAGAATGCGTAAATGAGGGGTACGATAAAATAAGTGAAAGCAGCAACCCACTCCTTTATAGGCATGCACTGTTTGCTTCATGTTAAATATACCAGCTTATACTGCTGTTTGGACCAAGTCTACTTTGTTTATTGTTCAATTTTCAATTCATTATCCATTAGTTTTAGTCATAATTTATTCTTCTAAATTGTTTTAATTTCAGTCTAGTTTTAGTTGATGAAATTTCACAATATTTTAGAGTATGAAACCTACTGTAAATTGAGTCAACTAAAATATTTTCATTTTTCTAGCATTTTTATGTTTCCATGAATTTCTGAAGTCATGTTTTACACTTGGATCCCGCCACCATAAAGCTAAGGCAGTTCTGATTGGATGTCCCTCTTAACTCATCCAACCTTTCCACACAACCAAAGCAGCTGTGATTCCTAACCTCTCCCTACCTTCTACATGACGAAATGATTTGGATTGATTGGATAAAGTCTCTGTCAAACATTTTAGTCTAGTTTTTATTAGTTGACGAAAATGTCAGTTAATTTAGTTTTAAGTTTTTGTCCATGCGCACTTGTTTTTATCAGTTACTGTCTAGTTTTCGCCAGGGGAAAAAAGGTTGTTGATGAAAACTATGACGAAATTAATTATTTGACAAAACTAACACTGACTCAAAGGAGTATTATACAATAATTACAATCTTTGTTTTTTGTAAGAATTTGCTGGATTAATCATTATCAGGGTTTTTTGTCTTTGGAATTAGAGTTCTTTTACACCAACATTTCAGAGAACATAACATAATGTGGTCTACCTGGTGCTTTTTCAGCAGAATGTTGACACTGGTCAAATCTTTGCCGTAGTCGTCACTTTGTAGCTGACCCTCCAGGTTTTTCAGCCACACATCCAAAGCAGAGCAGCTCTGTGTGAAGAGCTCTGCCCGGTTGGCATCAAACAAGCACTGGGCCTTGGTCTGAGTGGTGTTCTCCAGCTCTTCCCACTGGCGCTGGAGGTCCTCAAGTGTCTGCTGAACAACAGGCTTGAGCTCCGGCTTCTCAGCTACCAGTGCCTGACCCTCCTGCAGAAGACGACAAACAGAGACAACTTGTAGTTCATAAAAACAAATCAGATGTGTAATGTGCTGCTATGTTACTGTTCCTCATGGTATACCCCTTGGCAAAATCATGACTGCATATTAAAAAAGGTAATTAATAACTTAAAATTAGGTGGAAAGAACTTCTTTATGACGGCAATTAAAATAAAGATATCCATACCTTATCGATTTTGTCCAGCCAGTCTTTGTTTGAAGCCAGCTCTGCCATAAAGGCCTGATGTTTCTGCCACTTGCTGTGGAGATTTCTGGCCTCGTCATACGACATGTCCTGTGCTGTAAGCATCTTCTCATTGATCCATAATGTGAGCTACAGAAGGACAGAAGCATCACAATGACAGCATTATATTTGGTATAAAGAAAAAAGATGATCAACACAAATTTGTGAATCAAATTATGTATTTCTGAAGACATTTTTCACCCCCACGTCTACCTGTTAAATTTCTGAATCTAATTACTTGATCTGATTTGAATTAATGAATATTTTACCTCCTGTCCATCCTGAAGGAAGTGCTGAAGTTCACGGTTATCTTTAAGCTTGGCCAGTAATTCATTTGCAGCCTTCTTGTTCTTCAGATGCCTGAGGTAAATACAAGAGAAAACTCAATCAGCCACTCTTTCCACCATGGATTAAATACATTACTCGATTTTTTTCCCCGCTTGAACTTTTGTTCTAACCTTTCTTGGATGGAGTCAACTTTTTCTTGGATTTTATCGGAGTTTGCATTTGAGTCATTAATGAGGCGCCGCCCAGCCTCCACCACACCAGTTATCTTCTCCTCGCTGGCCTCTGTGGTGGTGAGGAAATCCTCGTGCTTCTTGATGGCCTCCTCTGCTCCCTGCAGACTGGTGGGCATCTCTGTGTGGGACAGCACGTACTCCTACACAGGAAGGAAAGAAATGAACATATTTTATGGTGAGTTATACAATTCCCCATATTTTTTACTGATGTTTCCAGGCTTTAAGTTGCTTGAAGAAAAGTGACGCAGACATTTAGAGCAATTAAAAAAGCATAACATACTGGAGTTCAAACATTGGAATTAAATATAATTTCTTGTTCCAGAAAACATTTCAATTAATTTCACAACTAACATCAACTGACAGTTCTTAAATATCAAATTGTTTGTTGCAGGTGTTCAATAACATACATATCTCGGCCTGTGGTCTGTTCGAAACTATTTAATTTTTGGTGCATGGGGTCTGACTTAGGTTGAGGTTTATGTGAGCACGTATCTGTGCATAAATGCAAAAAAAAAAGGTTATGGTTTCCAAAATAAATATTTGGGTTAACCTAGGATTTAAATAAAGCTAAAAGTCATTAAAACATGAAATTCCCAAACATACAAACAAACTTCAATGAGATAAATTCACAATTAACTGAGTTTATGAATCAGTATTTTTACAGATAATTGTAAATGTATTCGTATCATAGCGAAATGGCAGGGAGGATGGTTTACAAATAAATCTAGATTTAGAATTCTATAAAATTTATGGCTGCGTTGACCCATGGATTACAATGGCAACAATAAATGAGCTGTGTCTGTCATTGTGGCTCGGTCATCATCGTTATTACATGACATCCAACAAGCTATATAATAACAGAAAAATAACTGTAAAACTACAACAAATTAGCATGGAGTTAAAACATGTTCTGTCTTTAAAAAGTTGTTGGAAATATTAGAAGTAATGGAAGTACTCAACTTAAAAATATAGAAAATGTAACTTAATAAAAAATGCATTTAAAATGTTCAGTTTCCCATTTTTTTAAATTCTAAAAATTATGTTTCACTGTAAAACAGTCTGATAGTTTAAAACAATGATCTGCTGTAAATGATTTTCAAAGGAACATCTTCAGATGGATGCACTGTGCAGCCATGAAGGCTTTTTCCAACATCATTATTTAATTGTGTGAGGCTATAATTATGTAACACAGCCTGTAGGTGTAATTTCCTAACCTGGCTGTTGAGGAAAGCTTCTGCCTGCTTTGCATCCCTCAAGAAAGTCTGGAAGTCGAAGGCCTGAGCCAACAGACTGTGACGGTTCTCCCACATGCGGCGCAGCTCATGCCAGCCGGTGTCCAGTGCCTGGAGCCTTTGGGCAAGGAACATGTGCTGGGCGTCTGTCTGACCTTGTGTCACCTCCTCACCGACGGCCCGCATCTTCTCATAGTCCTCTTTATAGTTATCCACCTCGTTCTTGATGCTCTCATGCTGGGCGAGCAGGCTCTCAGCCTCGGGTAGGGAGGTGGGAATGTCCTCAGAGGCTACAGCTGTCTGGGTGCGAGACAGCCACGACTGGAAGTCATCCAGATCTCTAAGGAAGCCCTGCAGCTTGCTTGCCTCACCGAGTGACTCCTCGCGCCGCTTCATGGTGGCGTTCAACTCCTCCCACACTTCTTGTATCTCTGCCAGGCGTCCCTGGATCTCCGCTGCCTGTTCTGGATGTTCCTTGGCCAGCTTCTCTGCTTCTTTTCTAAGGTCATCCAATTTGCCCTGGAAAAATATATTAAAATGAATAAGTGATGACAAGATATCTCAGCGTATGAACCTGATTTTCAAATATTTATTGCACAGCTTGTTCCATTCCTCTTTCTCAAAAGTAATACACTGCATGTGACCTGGCCTTACCTGAATGGCCTCCAGGTCCCTCTCCATGCCAGTGAGTTTGCGTTGCAGAGCCATCACCCCAGCGAGGTCGTTGCCCAGGCCCTGAGTGGACTCAATCACTTTGGTCTTTTCCTTCATCCAGGTTTGGATCTCATTACACTCCAGGTGATAATTCTGGATATTAAGTGCAGATTCAAGGCTTTGTTTCTTCTTGTTAGCAAGCTTTTCAAACTCCTTCCATCTGGAGACAAAATCAGACATTTAGGCCAGAATGGAAACCACAGTGTTCAAAAGTACTTAAATACCTCTTCATGAATCAGTGGTTTTAACTAGGCCTTATATGTTTGCTCTGACCTGTTATTCAGTTGGTCTTGTGTCTGGTTGATTTGGTCTTTGTTGCAGTTGTCAGAGCTCAGCAGCTGCTGGGCCACCTGGTTCACATCTGTGACTCGAGTGCTGATGTTGTTCATCTCAGGCTCCAGCGTCTCAAACCTGCATCATGGATAATAGGCCAACGTTGTTTCTTTCAGACTGACGGGTCACACTTAATCTAAATAAGATATTTCAAGCACTGGAAAAAACTGAACCTCATTAAACCATTATTCTGGCTTCATAAATCTCATGACTTGATTCTTGTAAATGACCCCCAATTTTTTGAGTAACCAAACCCCTGACCCCCGTTTTCACCTGAAAACCTGTGGATGATGGTATTAAGTAGTGTTGTTCATCAATTTGAGTCAAGCCAAACTTTGAGGGGGCAGAGAACAATTCGATAGTAGAAGCAGGCTCCATTCATCAGGGACAATGCTGCGATACTCTAGGACTGTGGATGGTGAACTTGTCTTCTTCTCCAAGACTGGGATTAAACAATATTTTTCTAAGAATGACGCTCATGACATACAAATGTGTGTCTACCTGGGGCATATATAGTCAAAACACTAAGTTAGGTTGGTATAAGTCTATTTTCAATGGTTATGTCATGTACTACAAAGTAGTACAGACTCAAAAGTGTTGCTGCTGAAGGTGATGGCACAGAGGGGTAAACAAGCTTATCTGCTCCCTTCCAGCCCTGTCCACAACAATCTTAAGGCATTTCCGACATTCGAGAGTAGATGCACCTCTACTGAAACTCTTGAGGTTTGGTTACTTTCAAAGTTTCTGCTCCAGGTCCTCTGATCAAAATATGATCAGGTAGAGAAGCTAGTTTGGCCATAGCTGTTTTCGTTAAAAATGAAAACTTCTGATTTTGTTTTTAGCTTTTCTCTATCATAATCCCAAGGACTAACCTCTGCTGCACCACCTCCAGATCCTCCAGTTTGGTGGGGATCTCCATGCCATCTAACCACTGCTCCTTCTCCTCCACCCATAGCTGGCAAGCGCCAGCTTCACTGAACATGCGGTAGAGGGCAAGGGCACCTTCCAGAGCCTGGCGGCGAGCTGCAGACAGAGACTCCAGCTCTTCGTAGCGCTGCTCAATAGCAGGCAGGCGACCCTCCACCTACACACAGGGATAAACATAAATAAGAACTACAAACAGCATGTCATCACTGAACAAGCATGAAGACAAAGCACACTTACCTCAGGGAAATGTACATAGGCCTGTGGCAGTGCTTGGGCCTGCTCATGCAGGGAGTCAATGAGGGGGTGGTGGCTCTGGATCTCCTCCTCGATCTCCCTCTGCTTTCGAGCCAGGGTCTGGGTGGAGAACTCATCGTGGCCAACCTCCTGGCTGGACACCTGTCGAAGAGTCTCCATGATCCACGCCTCCATGTCATTGGCATCCGTCTGGAATTGGTGCAGGGCCACCGCTTCCTTAAGATTTTGCTCTCTGAGCTTTGTTGTCTGCAGAGCAGGGAGAACACAGATCCTTGATTCCAGTCCTTCTTCATACATTTAAAGACCCTACAACTTTTTGACTTTCTAATCCATTTGACATCTTGTTCTGAGAATGAGGATTGGTCAAGTTCTGTAATTTTTTTGGGGGGGCGTTTTATGTCAGTAAATTTGTTAAATACGCTGCTGCCTGCCTTAGCCTGGACACCCTTGAAAAATAATTTCAATGAGCTTAGAAAAACAAGTATAGGTTAAACAAATTTTGAAAAAACACAACAATATCAGGAAAATTTAAAACTATTTCTAAAATTTTCAACTGGACAGATTCACCCACCTCCTCCAGATGTGCCCACTGTGCTTGAACATCTTGAATCCTCTCAGTGACCTCTGAAGCTCCAAAGTGTCCCTCTTTAACCAAAGCATCTCCAACAGCGATGCTGTTACTCAGGGGGCCATAGCGAGCTGCCATCTCATCTCTGAAAGCTTCATGTTTGCTGAGTAGGTGAAGGGCGGAGGTGAGATCACGGCCACAGTCTCCACTGGCGAGGATCTGCTCCTGCTCTCTGATCCATGCTGCCTCCTCCCCAAGATCCCACATGAACTGCCAGAGGCGCCGCGAGTCCTCCAGGCGCTCTCTGCGTTGCCCAGCGAGCCGACCAAGCTCCTCGTAGGCCTGACCTAGCTGCTCGACCTTTTCACTAACCAGTCCCGGTTCACATGGTTTGTAGGCTGAAAGAAGGAAAATATAAATTTATGTCATTGGTGCAGAAACAGGTCTGACCAAAGTTGCGTGGCCTGAAGAAAAAACGTGGACTCACCCTGTTCATGGGAAGTGAAACGCTGCGCTGCTGCCTGAACTGCCTTGATCCGCTCTGCCTGTGCTGAAATGTCGGCCTCTACCAGAGTGTGTTTCTGCAGGAGGTCCAACACGTCATGCAAATGTTTGCCACAGTCTGGGGACTGCAGACGACTCTGAAACACAGCAAGAGACATTTTTTTATTTTATCTTAATTACTTTCTTAAAGGAAACAGACAGGTTAGATATTCCAGGAAAACTATTCAAACAGGATGTTTGTGGTTTTTGACTGATATTCAAATCAGGAGAAAGCCTTGCACTTAATGCCCTAAAATCAATATTAGCTGAGACAGAAATAACATGCTGTAGCTTCAGTCCATAAAACTAAACAAACAGTGAGACAGAGCCTTACTCAAATAAAGGCAAAGAAATTTCATCTCATCCGAACCACCAGAGCACAAGGTCATTAAATGACAGCAGGATGAAGTGCAGCAAACTGATAAACTGTACACAAATGTTATGATTAATTAGAGATGGATGATTGGATCCCTAAGAGATTATGTTCCTAGTTTAAGCCCAAAACTAAAATTCAAGTTTCTCTCAACTCTACCCCAGACAGACAAACAAACAAACAGACAAATTATATCTCCATCCCAGCTGTTCCCATCAAACAAACTGTTTGCTCTCCTTCTCAGTTTAGCACAGTAAAGGAAACCTCAAACTTAAACTTCAGAATAGGTCAAAGCTGTTCATAAAGTTCAGTATTTGCTTAGATAGGTGATGGCTGCTTTGACTGAGACCCTAGAGTGGTCCGGTGCATTGATAATTTAATGGAGACAAAGCGGACAGGCACAAATACCTTTTATAAATATTTTACCAAAAAATGAGAGACACCAGCACGAATAACTGATTACCGTACTATACCAAATATGTCCAACAAATTAACAGCACATTAAACACCAAAACACCACAAAAAATGGACTGAGAATCACATAGCCATAGGGCTGTACAATAAAAAAACTTTCTACGATACATTGATAAACTTTGAAAGGAGCCACAGTTATTTGTATACTCAAATAACATTTGTTTACTCAATTTTAATTTTGATAGAAAAAGATAGAGATCCCAGACGTTATGTTCTGTAAACAGACTGTTCACAGGATAAAAAGCTTCCAACGGCGATAAGTTTATTGACTGCTAGATAATCCAACTCAAATTTAGTCTAGAGAGGGCATGACCATTTTCTTTAAAGAGGTGTGCTTAATATAATTTTTTCACAAATGGGCAATTTACTGTTATTTCATTTTACATGTACATGCTGACATGTGCAGTAGGACAGATGACAATGTGACTTGAGGATTTGACTTTAAACTGGCTTTGTTTTTGTTATTTCTTGGCAGACAAATATATAAAGACATGTATTGTGTATTTTTATCTGCAAGAAAATGTTGATATGTGAATTTTGGTTTATGTCATGTTGCCTTTTACAGCTGTTTGACAACCTGTAACTTTGCATTCAAAACCATTAGAATAGAATAGAATAGAATCTTTATTGTCATTGCACAAGTACAACAAAATTAAATGCAATTCTTGGTGCATAAAATAGTTATAAAATCAAGAGAAGAAAGTGAATAATAAATAATATACCTGGACTGAAATACTAAAATACATTCACACTTCCTATGCATACTTACACAAACACACACAGACAACCATCCTACAGATATTGCACATTTCCCCTATTAGAAGCAACAAAACTTTAAGAAAGTCACCATGCAATGAGCATCATGGATACCCAAGCTGAAGAAAAGATGTTTCCGATGTTCAAGGCTCTGGTGTGGGAACCTGGGTGGCAGTCTACTTTAATTGCAACCTACTATGTCCATGCTCATTTGAAGACTGGATCTGCTGATACCAGCATTTTTGGATCAGTTTGTGTAAGATCAAAACATGAGGGAATTAAGCAATGTAAAGAGGGCAAACATACACTCCCAGGACTGAACCTACACCTGAACCGCTGCAAGCCTCAATAAAAACAATGACAGACAGCACAGCTCAGGATAGGCCTGTAAAAAAGCTAATTACGGATGTTAATGGTTCTCTTTTAAAGCAGACGCTAAAGCTACTGAGACTAAGAACTACAACAAAATACTGAGGGGATTAGCAAAACTCCTTTTTGTTGATTAAAAACAACTCTAGCAGAATGTAGAAAAGAGGAGCAGTAGTTGTACAGAGTGAACTTTGTTAAATGGTATGTAGAGTTGGGCATTGTTTGGGTTTTTCTCATTACAGGGGCTAAATTGATACTAAGCAGCTCCTAAATTGACACTTTCTAGAGACAAAAGAGCACAAATAATATTTACTCTTGTTGTAGCCCATTTGTTAAAGCTTCTGTTAGCCTGTATTTTACTGGTGGGCAGTATTGTACAGCTCACTCAGCAGAGAGGGTTCAGCATCTTTAGCTTGGATTTTAAGAGCATGATAACTAAATGGAGTGTATATCTGTGATGTAATTTGGTTTGGTAGGTTCTGGATGTGTTGGTATTAGTACCTAATCAGTACTAGGTTTTTGATACTCTTCCTAAACAGTGCGAGGATTTGTTTATTTGACTAGATCTGTACCTTCATGTCTGCCATCCAGTCCATGATGTAGCGCATCTCCTGGAACAGTCTCTGTAGGTCACGATGGGCATTCAGACGCTCTCTGCGTGCAGCTAGAAGCTCTTTGAGGTATTCCCACAGCCGCAAGACATTGTCCCTTCGTGCAAGTATTCGTCGCACATCATGATACCCCTCTGCCTCCAGTTCTTTGGCAACAGCCTCCACAGCAGCCACACGCTCCCAGTAGGCCCCTATGTCTGTCTCAATAGCTTCATGTTTCCGTGTGGCAGCTTCAACTGCACCCAGGTCAGTTCCAAAGTTGTCCTAACAACAGAGCGGACAAACATTAGCGCAATCAAACCATTTACCGTAAGTCAGGTACAAGAGTGCAGCTATGGCCTCACGCGTGACAATTCTCTTCAGTTACCTGAGACACCAGCCTCTGGTTCTCACTCAACCATGTCTCCCTCATGGCAGCCTTGCGATCAAACCGTGCAGCGAGCATCTCCAGCTTCTCCTGACGAATCAGCTCGTTTCTCAGTGCCAGCTCCCGCTCGTGCTCTGCCTTTTCAAGTCTTTCCCATGCCTACAACATCAAAAGGCAGGAAGTCTGTTCACTTAAGCGTCTGTATTGCATTGATGGCGAGGCCTTTCTTGTTGAACCCTTTAAGTTTGAATACAGGGCACTAGTCTTGGTCCAAAACAAACTCAATGGGACAAGGAAACAATCCCAAAGGAATGCAAGAAGCTGACTATTTCATACATTGAAAACATGATGCTGTAAAGTTTGTCTTTTACATTAGTGACATGGGTGATCACAGCACTTAACTAATCCATACCTTGTTGATGTCAGAGATGAGTTTACCCTCTCTTGGCATGTACACCTTCTGATTGTTTGCTCTCATTTTGCTCTGGATTGTAAAGAGAAGAACCTCCAAGTTTCCTTTTTCTGTAAATCTGTAGACACAAAAAACACCTCCATTTATCTACCGTATAGATTTACACATTGGATCATTATGAAAACCAATCCATAAGTCCTTAACTGGGCTTTATAAAGTTCTTGTTTTTCTTACTTGGGAGGTTTTTCTACAGTCCTGTATGAGTTGAAAGCCTGAAGCTGGTTCTGCACAGCACTCAGGGAGTTAGCGAGCTGCCTATCGTTGAGAGTCACTATTGTCTGTTCGATCCACTGCAGCAGCTCTGAGGCTAGGGTCTCATACTTGTCTATCAGCTGGTCTGCTTCGATGGCATAGTCAAGCACCTGAAAGCAGAAGAGAGAGATGTGAGGCAACCGGTAGATGAACAGAGTACAGGTGGTCAAACCTAAACTCACATCAATGCACTAAAACACACACACAGCTCACCTTGCCAATCCTTTTCCCCTCGACTGCCAGGGCTTTCATCTTGGAGAAGTAATGGTAGTAGGTAGCCACATAGGTAATGATGGACTTCTCATCAGGCTGATCAACATTTACATCTGAGAGAAAAAAAGCATGATCCATTTACATCTGCTTATGCATTCAGCGCTTCCCGCTGATGGATCTGATGGACGATACTTGGGTAGGCCTCCAAAATATATTTGTCACCATGATTTCTATTAATTTTACTTTTTGCTGGATTATTACAAGTCTATAACAAATGTACCTTTTAAGGTGCAGTGTCCCATGTTAAAACTGAAGCTCCTTATGCCTCGGCCCCATTGTTTATCATACAGGTGCTTGCTGTGGAAGTTATTTCACACTTTTGTCGGGGAGTCATGTTGCATTGTGGTGTGTTAATACTTCTAAAGTGGTGCAGTTACGAGTCCTAAAATGCTGAAATAAACTAGCATTTAGCCCTTCTAGTTTAACATGTCAAGGTCTATGGCAGGGATCATCAACTACATTTGCACCATAGCCATTTTTATCCATGACAATGCTTTGGGGTCCTGACCCTTAAATAATAGTCAAATTAACATATTTATGAAATATAAGATATCTTCACTCCTCTTCAGATGGGTTTTGGTAAGAGTGTTGCATGAACTGGCCTAGATTCATACTTCACTCATCGACTCGGTCCCAACCTACTACATCAATATTTAGGATGCACAATGTTATTGGTACCATATCGGTATCAGCAGATATTGGCCTAAAAAACTGAATACCGTATCGGCCTATATTGAATTTTTTGTAGCTATTTACAGCTGTTATAACGGCCATGCAACGGCAGTGATATTGGCAAAATACACGAATGTACCAAATTGTTTCACCTCATCATCACCGCATGGGTACATTTAAAAAGCAAGATGTTAATTTTTCAAAAGTTAGATGTTGTGTTTCTTATTTTACATGTGCTCCTTACACAAAAAGACTCTCACACTAAAAGCAACAGACATTTTCGTAATGTAAAGACTCTCTGCTCTTGACAAAAAGTATTGATAATAATGTGTTTGAAAACATCGGCAATCGGATACCAGTAATATCCAACATTGTGTATCCCCAATCACGATGAATGTAACTGACAGAACGATAGTCCAATCACATACTGGATGAGTATTTGAAAGGTTATGCCCTTGTGAAACACATTTTATGAGGCTGTTGCTCTGATGAAATAGTAAATATATACTGAGTAGTACATATTGAACAGTCTATCTGGTGTGTCAGGTTAGTTTTGTTAATCCTCTGTGTCTTCACAGAGAAGAGGTGCAAATGTAAGATAAAAGAAAGAGAGGACCTGACTTCCTCCACAGGTTCATTTTGTTGTGTCTTCCTGCTCTTTAAACAGCATCCATCAATAGTGCATTCAGTGAAGATGCTCAAAAACCAATACATGCATTTCTAAATGCTCCATTCAATATTCTATAATCACAGCTGTTGAGTGAGCTGCAAGTTTAATGGCTTTTTGTCAGCGATGAAGGATTACGAGATAATTCTGAACGCAAAAAGCTGCAGAAAATGTTGAAACCATGGCACACAGAGCTTATTTTTACATCAAGCTTTGCACTTTAGGTGGAACATCTATGGGAGAAATGTACTGGTATACCTCTTTTCTGTGCATACTGGTTGTGTAAAGGCAAAAAGATGTCAGGCAAATGTGCTTGGGAGGCTGTGAATTTAACTGGAGTGGCTCACCCAAGTATTGTCTATGTGTGGGAAACACAGCAGCCAAACCCAACATTAAAAGGCTGTATATGATCCCACCCACCCCCAACAACCACCACCATCACCCAGGTGCAGCGTCATTGCACGTGAAACACTGTCTGCTAGCTGTAAATGTCAGAACCCACAAACAACAGTTACATTTGGCTCTCTCAACATAACAATTACAGAGCCTAACAGGTGCCAGACCGTAACCATCCCCAGACTTACTTTTTGTGGTGTCAGTGTACCTGCCATGTGATGTAGTGTTGTCTAAGCTAGATTTAATCCCAGTAATCCTTCATAGTCTAACCCATCAAGCTGTTTCGGACAACAGACACCAACTTAGTGCCTCAGTAGGCAGTATCAGACTGTGAACGTGACTTAAAGAAATGCTTCATGTTTTTTTTGTAGGATTTGCCCACTCACCTTCTGGGTCGAGCAGCTTGGTAAGCCCAAGCTCCTTCTCAGCCACGTTGAAAGCATTCTGGAGATTGTAGTGAGCGTTGGACCTCTTCAGGTTGTCAAACTCAATCAGGTCGGGTCTGCAGAGGCCAGGGGACAATTATTGGTTTAATAAGCACTGATTTTACAAAGGGGGGGCAGGGTGGAAGCAAATGGCAATATCTGTCAGGTCGATATACAGCACCAGCTCCTTGATCAATGGAGAAAAATCAACCCCGGGGCAGGTTGCTGTTTACACACAAACTTACATTAAATAAATTTTGGGTTTGGGAAAAGGCTACAACTCAAATGGCTTGACAAAACTCTGTTATTGTGGTATATATTTGTTGTGACTCCTCAAGGTGGTGCTTTTCTAAATAAAAATGAATGGATGATAAACAGCTGAAGTTGCTCACTGTGCAAAATAATAAAAAAAAAAGAAAAAAAAGGCACATCAGGATAATGGCAAACACCAATATATTTCAGATACAATATCCAGAGATTACTGTGGTCAATAACCTTTTATTCATGGTCCATTGCAGGCACTGAGAGTTAAAAAAAGCTCTTTGCATGCTGGAAGTCCCTGCTTTGGAGCCTCATGTGTAGCAAAGTTATGGTTTAAAGAGGTATACGTCAGCTCACTGAATTTAATGAAATCAATAATCATTTAACTATTGGATTTAACTTTTGTATTCTTTGTAATAAACAATGCTGTTTTGGTGTATTTGACCCTGGAGGCTACACAATCGGCTTTTGGGTCAGTGATAAATTTCAACCTGAGCTACTGATGGCACTGTAACCAGCAGAGTGTGCAAGCGAGTTACCAAACATGGCCCCTCATAGAAAATAAGTGGGTTATTATTTCTGTGATCTAGGTCATCTTACTCCCCATTTTATTTTCATCCGTTCATCGGTTTAAAGGATGGGAGGAGTAGGAGGAGACCTAAATAGAAAAGGGGATTTTAAAAAAACACCCAAGAGAAGAGAGGTTCAGTGATAAGGTGACAGGTGCTCCCTATTTAGCAAAGCAGGCTCAATGAATCGGTGACACATTTATGATTTACAGAGTAAAAATCTTCAATCAGATTCCTAAAGAAAAGACCAATTACCTCACTAAATCAGCTTGTATACCTCACAGAGAACAGTATGTAACACTGAGTGCATGAAGAAGTCATTGACCTGTGTTTGTGCACGATGGCATTGAACGCTAGGCCGTCTCTCCAGCTGGTGGTGAAGTTGTGGATGTTGACATTTGGGTATCTGCAGAGACCGAGTCAGAACTCATTAATCATTAATATAGCATAGTGAGAATCATCAGTAACTTCAGTGAAATAATCAAATATATCATGCACATATTAACACAGTTGAGGCTGCTGTGTGTTTAAGCCCACTCTACTCTCATCTCTCCCACTGCTTCCTCACCCAGCAGTTTTCATTTGGCACCAAAGCAGGAGGGCATCCTTCGCTGATTTCTTCTCCTTGTTGTCTTCGGTCTCTACACTGATGTCTTGGATCTGCAAGGAGAGGATTCATTCTATTAAGACCTTTGTGCACCATGTTACACCATTCCTACAAACATGACAGTGCTGCAAAAAATGCACTTATATTTTGCATCAAAAATGGCCTCCATTGCACCAGTGTGAACAATATACTTCTGTTAATGCTAAAAAAGGAATATTTATGGGACTATAATCCATCTACATCTTCCTAATAGAAAATACAATCATGGCCGCATTTGCAAACACCACGATCACCTACTGCACATGAAATGACACAATCAAAAATCCTCCCTCATCACCTGTGCACAGGCAACAGCTACTTCAACCAAATTGGCCGACATGAAAGAAACGTTCCAGATTGCGCTCTATACAGGCGGTGCATGGACATAACTGCTGAGCTACTTAAGCCCATCAATGCCACTTTTATGAAATATTGACACTGTTAACTCCTCAAGTTACAACAACAAGCAACCAGCAGAGGTTGGCATCGCATCTACAGGCAAATCAATCGGAGGCCATAAGTAGACAGTTCAAAACCTTGATTGGTGTTAGTTTGCAGGCTGAGAACTCAGCCCCTGAATTTCTATTTGCTGAGCAAGTGTGCAAACTCTTTGTTATTAACTGACCCGTCAAATATTACATTTTGTTTTTCCGTAAAGTATTTCACACACTTTTACCATGATACCTTTCATTGTGGTCTGTTATTTGTAATACTCATTGTTATTAAAACTGGAGACAACAGTAATGCTTTTAACACAGGACTCAAACAATGGCTAAAATCAAAACAACAGTGCTCACACGAATAGTTTTAAATGGTTGATTGCTTGACCAAGTTGCCTTTGCTTTACTGCTTATGTATATATTTAATCTGGAAAAACTGCTTCTCTTTCATTGTTGTAATGTTATTCTACACTGCATTTTGTTCTCTCTCTTCTCTTATTACTTCTATTATTTTATCGTCTCAAAAGCCTCCTGTAGACAAGTGTTGCTAATTAGCACCTGTGCTAAAACACTCAAACAATGCATCTGGTTTGTCCATTGTAATTGTGATGTCCACATCACATAAACAATAAATAAAATTGAATAAAATTGTTGATTCTCAGCTGGCTTGTTAGGGTAAGGGTCGGACAAAAAGATACAGAAGCAGTTTTGTACCACAGCAATTGGTACCCTTAACTTAGCAATTAACACTGCAATTGGTACCCCATAACTTTTGTCATGAATTGGCTCCTTACAAAAAAATATGAGATTGGTTGTGATGACAAAAACAGAAAGTTCCAGACAGAGCTGTGCAGCTGCAAAAACCTGCATGCCGTGGACCTCCCTGAACCCAGTTAAACTTGTCACAAAGAAGACTGCTGAAGTCTTTGTTTACCTTCTGGGAGAGGGCCTGTTCAGATTTTTCAGTTGATAGTGACTCAAATATTTTCCCACAATATGATGTGTTGTTTGCTTCTTAAACCACATTTGACTATTGACCCATGTACACGGTAAGCATGCAGAAATGCCCTGTAAGTCATGTCGTGTCAGAATAATTAATCTCTTTAACATATTTATGAACTGCCTGAGGATGAATTAGGCTGCATGCAGAGACAGACTCGCTCTGTGAAAAAGGTCAAATACTGAAGCAGGTGTGCTGACAGAGGCATAAAAGCAGATCCTCAAGGCTATCCTGGGTGTTACCTGGAAGCGAAGGATGATGGTCCAGATGAGACCCAGGGTGAGACGGTGATTCCCATCCACAATGTCATGTGATCCCATGTTTTCTAGATGGACTTTCTGCTCCTTGAGAAACTGCAGGGCTTTGTCGACATTTTCCAGGCAGTGAATACGCATGCGCCCCTTTGTGGGCTTTGGCTGTTGGAGAAAAAATAAGGTTGATGATGAATAACTTGAACAAAAGTCATCTGACATAGAAGAAATGTTAAGAATTGAAAACAAGTAAAATCAAAGGAGAAGTGGATCATGCTTTAGGAAAGAGGAAATAAATCATGAAATTCTTCCAACAGGCATGTGGTGCAACATGAGGGTCATACTGAGGCCCTCGGGTCAGCGTTAGGACAGAAAAGGGCTGTAACTGTGAGACACTCACCAGCTGTTCTCCTGAGAGCACTTCCAGAAGGCGGATAAGCATTCGGCCATCACGCAGGTCAGTGTATAAGTCACCGATGCGACAGGTTACTCGGCCCAAGTGAGAGTTCACCCATTTGGTGAAGGTCTTCTTCTGTACTGCTTCACGCTCATCTGTAAAGCACAGAATGGGGAGAAAAAGGGGCTGAAGTCACATTTCACCAAGATTAACATCAGCTCTGTGGGTGAGACATCTTTAACATCAATACTGTCAGGAAGAATAAATAAAAACAAAGAATCAATTTGGCTCAAACAAACATTAGTGTTGTCGACATCTCTGATCACGTTTGGGAGCAGCCAGGTGACAGTAAATCATACAGACTTAAGCCGTGGGCCTGAGCACTACATTTCACAGATAAGCTACGCCATTAAGTCTCTTGGATCACAGCATTGACAGCTTAGTGGGAGGTTTTCACTCTTTACGCTCCTCTGTTTACTATTGGCTTTCCACATGTGTGCACTGCCAATTATGGTAATTATGTAAGTTTACAAGAAAACAAAGTGACAGTGCAAATCTGCGTTAAATGGGAAAGGCAGTTAATGAGCATTTTTCTATTCTTTTTCGGAGCAGGACTAAAAAAGTGTCACAATAAATTAAGCCGTAGCAGCAGCTCAGACATATGGACCAGGGGAGTAAGAAGCTAATCCTGCTCCACCACCTAACAAGGTGACCTCATTCCTAGGACACGAGGTCTCCCTCTGCCCACAGAAAAACACGATTCCTGTATTGTACTTAAAGCACTGCACCTAATGTAAGCCAATACGGACAAAAGACGGTAAACAGTTCAGAGGAGTGGCTCTGTAATGGAGTCAAACCAAACAAAATACTACAGGCAGCAGAGTGACATGAAACAGAATCAACGGCTTTAAAAGAACAATATCTTTTAAGTAGATCTGGGCAAATAATTTTGTTTTGACTTCCCCAAATAAGGATTAAAATTCTCATAAAATGATCTCTTTACTGTGGTGTGCTTGTTTTGCCCATGTCCTTGTTGTCTGCGATAAATGTTTATGACACTGATGCACAATATTATCCATTCAATATGGGTATTAAGGCTGGGTATTTCATGCAACCTCACGATACAATACGTATCCCGATACTGAGGCTACGATACGTATCCCGTTATGTGTAAATGATGGACATTTATTATGCCTTTATCAGAATTCCTGACAACTTTAAATTTCTTTTTTCATTGCAAAAAGAAAAAGAAGTTCTACAACTCGAGACACTTAAATTTAGGTCCTCAAACATTTTAGACTTAAGTGAAAGTTTTGAACATGTGCTTCATCATGTGGTTGGCTTCCACTTTGAACTGTGCCCTTAATAACATCCCCCAAAGTGTACCGACAAAAGCTGTCACAGCGTTATAGGCCGTATCAGTTCTGTAGAATCAGTATTGACACACGTTTTGGAAAAGAGTGCATGACAATATTTCGCTGTATCAATATTTTGAGCACAGGCTTGATGGGTATCAGGAGATAAGAGCACAAAATGACAAATATTGGTTTCTGCAGATAGATAAAATTCTGCTATATTTACTGTCAATGCATCGGCGGTATACATCCCTTATTTTGGCTGAATTATCAGAAGCGTATACCTTACTATTGCTGTAAGTCAACATAAAAATAACAGAATCAATAAAATGTTTTTCCTGTTTCACATCTGTTTCTACAACAACAAAAAAAACTGTCACTGTGTGAGGAAAAGGTCGGTTTTAGTACTGTGGAGACTAAAAATATGGGCAGTGAGTTCAGAAATATCAGCACATTGGACATCTGTAAAAATCAAACATTGAGCATCCTTAGTGTGTGACTTTGGTATATTTTGACCCAGGATTCCACATGTTAACATACCTATGAGAGCATATGTGAGCTGATAGATGGATGTAGACTCTATGTCTGTCTATTCGATTATACATGGGTGTACTTTTGAGAACGAATATTATGATTTGCATGTATTTTTGTTATTGTCATGTTCTATTTTAATGTGCATGTTTTTTGTTGTCACTAGAGAATTGAGTCAACCTCAGTGAGAGCAGCTGCTTCCATGGAGATAGAATCCAAACAAACAAACAGATTAATACCTCGATATGATGATGTTTTTCAACATATCTGTCTTCTCATCTGGCTCATTTTTCAAACTGATCAAAATGTTTAAGTGTCATGAATGAGTCTATTTTCTTTAGGACTGTACTTGTATGGGTAATTCTATTTGATAAAACTGTTTGATTTTGACTGGCACTTTTCTGAATCAAAAGTCTTGTCCCTCACCTGTGCTACTAAGACCAACATGAGCCAACATGTAAATCAAAGTTGCTAAAAGGCTTGTTTTCCTGCCAGGAGAGCGTGTATTTTTATTGATGAATGAATGAATGAATGCACTTACATAATTTGTATTTCAAACGCATCCACTTGTGAATATAAAAGGCACTCGTCCAAAAGACTTCCAGCTGGAAGCTACAGTAATGTTCAAATACGGCACTATTCAAAGCTAAGACTTTCAACCCAAAGGAAAGTGTAAAAATCAAGGACAGCTCATGGAGGAGAGGGAGCGGTAAAGGTCAGTGAGTTGAATAAAGTCGTTTTTCAAAGGAGATCCATCAGGTTGAATCGCGATGTCAAAATATCAATGGCAGAACTTGTTGAACTTTAAAAGAAACCTGTTTGCAGCAAAAGCGTTTGAAGTGCCATGAAGTGCAGCAGTCAGAGGCTCAGATGGCAAAGCAGAGCTCCAATTATAACTTTGTGAGGCCGTCACTGCATTGGATATTTTAACCTAAATGTAATACAGGTAATAATCAAAGGATAGTGATACCTGTTGGACACCACAGCAACAAAAGATTGAAGCTCTACACACAGACTGGGGGCATTTCTTTCAAATGTGTACAAAAGCAAATGTGGTAGTGGTATCAAAAAAGCAATGAAAGCATTATAAAAGTTTTGCTAATAACATACTTTAGTCTTTCAGTAAATGCTAGGCCACTCCAATGTGACTCAGTATCTCTAAGATGAGTATAAGATCTCATGGAGCAATGAAGCCATATCTAACGGCCATCTAAAAAAAGAACAGATTCAGAGGTTACACATAACTCTCCTAGGGTGGAGTAACACTACATGATGCAACGTGTGCAGCAATCTGACTGTTCATCTGTATATGGAATCTAACATAAGTTACACAGATAACTCCCTATATTATCATAGCAAGTCTATGAGGGTTAACTTTCTAAACAAAGGTGAAAGTGAAAAATCACTGTGTGATGGTATTTTCATGTGGATGTCCCAAAAATATACTCACAGTGATGCAATAATGCCACAATCTTTAGTACGCTGACATTTCTGCAGAGTGTAAAAGGCCTTGCTTTATATGACCCCTGCTCAGACACAAAGTTTGTTTTAAAAAAATCTTTTATGAGTGTATGTTTCTCACAGCCTTGAAAGGAAAATCTCAGAGACCGCAAGGAAGAAAACTCTCCTCTAAAATGTGTTTGTTGTAATCCATGCTCAGACAGAAAATGCTTTGGTAGCTTTTCTCTTGACAGCACCATCTGCTGAAGTGCACTGGCCAGCAGGAGATGAAACATTACACTGATAACAAGAATTATATTATTTGTTCGGTTTCCCGCACTCCATGCTCACAATGGGAAAAATGCTTTCTTATAATGTTCTTATCTAATAAACTGCTGCAAAGGAGGCCTGAGAACAGTGTTTTTTATGTGGAAGTAAAAAGTGCAATTTACTTATTATGTCTTAACGTGCTGTATACTGAGATGGACTTAACAACAGCTTTCAAGAAATGAAGCCAAAATCTGAAGTCAATAACTTGTCTTTACAGAGCAGTGAGGAGTAAAAATGCTAAAATTACCAATGCACTAAATTTTAATTGTCCAAGAGGTGGGGCTGCTACTCTACCTGACCGTGACATAAAACAATTATCATACTAGTCTGCAAATAATGCAACAGTCTACTTACTACTGAGTGCTCTTGAATGGGGCATGAAGTGCATATGCAGACAGCCTACCTATGCATGGCTACGTAGAGCCAAAAAACTGCATTAGAGTCCATATAGTTCATTAAGTGTCCACTTGAGGCTGGCTGCAGAAAAACAGATGTTAGTTGGTTGTGTGTGGGGTATGGATGATTTGAACAGCCAAAAATAAACATATTCACTGCCATGTTGAACAAGCAGCTTTGATCTGAGTATTTAGGATACCTAATGGCTCTTACTGTTCAGGTTTTTCTTTAAAATCACGAACTGAATTTGTTACCACATTTGTTTTAAATAGTTAGGGACATGATTAACGAGGTTACACGTCTATTGGCCAGAAAGCCTTGAGTCCTGCCTCAATTCAGTGTCTCCGTCTGTCAGTAAGTTGATCTAAAGTCGATTGAGAGGGAATTTACATTATGGCTGCTTCCATAGATTTGCCTCAACAAAGTTCAAAAGCCTCCTCTGATAATCAAAATATTCACGTCAAATGTCGTCGTCCAGTTCTTTCTACACTCGATTCTATTTACCCATCAAAACAGTAGTTAGTAGGGGTGTGGATGTTCCAATAGATCTTGATTAATTCAAAATTAAATATTGAAATTAGTCTGATTCACCATTCTCAACATGTTCCTTATTTGTTTTAAAAAAGGTGTTTATCTAAGGAACTGCTGAAGTCTACTGTCCACAAATAGACCGGATAATATGATTTCACACAAAAAAAACAATTAAAATGTGGATGTATTTGCCATGTTAGTATCAGCTGATAAAAATAATTTAGAACCACTGCCGGCAATGTAAAACAAAACAGAAAAATATGCTCATATTAAAAAAAGATTTACTATGGAAGCTAGAAAGACACAGCTAGCACACCAGGAACTAGGTTTCATCTGCAAAAACAATTTTTTAGACACTTCTAGTTATTTTTCAGCTGCAATAGTGACTGTGCAACACCATGTCCTGATGGCTGTGAGCATCAGATGTCCTTCATTGCAACCTGTGTTTTCCTTATAAACGGAAAAAAATAGAATTTTATTTAACGTGCAGAAAAAAAGGTGAAGTGCTTTTTATGAACAAGGGATTGACTCAAAAAAGGCTTGTCTGTAAAAATTTTTTGGTGTGCAAAATGGTTTCTGCACTGCATTGATTAAAGTGAGAACACATTTCAACCATGGATATGGCTATCACCAATGCAACTCTTTCTTCACCTTGAAAAACAAACTTTGACAGTTCTGGATGAAACAAGCAAAAGAAAATCAACCCCAGCAACACCTTTCATTCTCTTTCTTTGCTCTTTCCTCATCCTCTGCAACGGGAGCAAGACAAAGAAATAAAAACAAGGTAACGGGGTTAAAATGGCTGTTAGGACAAAGTCTGCTTTTGTAGAGGACGGCTGAGTGCACGATCTATATTATAGACGGTAAATGGGCCCACCCTTTGATTACCGTCTTCCTGCTTGAGTGCTCAGTAATAACTGAAAAGAGCTTATGAATAAGAGACAAAAATGCAAATGTTGGATAGTGTTAAACCCATGGTACAACCATACTCTGATTATCTAAGTATGGTCACTATGCAAACAAGCATCACGGGAATTACAGGTGAACAGTGCAAACATGGATTCAGGTACACTTGATAAAAAGTAAAAACAAAGTTTATCAAATTCATCAAATTCTTATGATCACAAACATTCAACAGTGAGAGTTAGTGGCTACACAAATACAGGTTCATTCAAAGCAGGTGACACTGAGGACTGGAGTTATGTCCTGAAGGCATTCTTGGTCAGCTGAAGCAGAAACACACTTTTTGCTATCAGCCAGCTTGTCTCAACAAAGTTTGTCCTTCTGAGTTTACTGAAACTCAAGGATATCAGACAAACAAGATAATGTTGTGGCATCACACCGAATCAGCTGCAATCAGTCATGCAGTCCTGCCATAGTTAAGTCATTGTTATTCCTAAACACACTCTATTAAAGTGTGTGTAGTGTTATTTAAAGTGGGTGTTTGAGATATGTTATTATTTCATACTTTTTTCTTTCAAACCTTCAGGATCCAGCTCCTACGAAACCTATTCTGTTTTATCTCTCATCTCTGTAAACTACTAAAAATGATTATTTCAGGATTAAAAGAAGACAAAGCAGCAATGGATCGCTGTGCCAGGTGAGGTACAGTAGGGTAGATGATCTACATTCCTCTTGACGCCTGGTCGTGTTGTGACAGCACCCAGCTCCGAGGAGGAGACACTGTTGCTGTGGGCAGGGGTCCTAAAAGAAGAAATGCTACTTCCCCGCTCATGCTGTGTGGCTAATAACAAGGCTACCAAATGAGGACACAGGACAAGACAAACTGACTCCAGTCTCTGAGGTGTTTGCTCATTATGGTGAGCAAACACAAACCTGTCATCAGTTGCAGACACAGTGGATGGGGGCAGAACCCGTGCAGCTGTTTTTACTCACAATGTGACATTTCTGCATTGTGTTACTGGAGCATGGAGGAAATGTCAGCTCTAGTGTTTGAACAGCAACGCTTTAATCATCTACTAATTTTTAACTAACCTGTTTGAATTCTCGGAGTCTGCAAGAGCAAGCTTGTTTATTTTTAACAGAAACAACCCAGATGGCTAAAGGTGAGAGACGATGGGGACTGTGTCTCCACCATGTAGTCAGAAGTCTTAAGTCACACGTCACAGAAAATACCTGCAGAGCCTGCCAACAGGGTTACACAATAGAGGACAACGGAGGAAGAAAGGGGGCGAAAACATGAGCTTTAGCAAGACTTGTAATTACTTGTAAGTCTTACATTTTAGAGAACTTGCAAATCCTGAGGTCCCATTATGAAGACAAAATAACTCTGTGAGTCTGCAATTAGACGCGGACCATTCAAAGTAAATTTTCTCCGACTATGAATGAGGGTTGAAACAAAAATCATGTCCAGATATTTTGTCTTAGCTGGGATACAAAACATCCTGCGCTTTCACCTGCACAGTAATAACTAATGCTGTCAATGTGCTAGAATCATAAACTCTATACGGTTCTATTAAAATCAGAATCAGAATCAGAAATACTTGATTAATCCACAAGGGGGAATTTGGTTGTTTCAGTTGCTCGTATACACAGCACAGCAGTAGAAAATATCAAACAAAGACATAAAATAGTTAAGAGTATACATTTTTTAAAAATAAATGAAATGAAAAATTGAAAAGAAAATTTATGTAGGCAGGTTGCAAACATGGGAGTCTTCAAGCACTATCATCTTCCTCATGAGGGAAAAATATGTAAGTAAAGTAGAAGTGAGATTATAAATAAGGCCAAGGAATTTACACTATTAACATTAACAAAATGTACAATATGAGCATAAAATGAAAGCACTGTTTGTCCAAAAAGTAAAGTTTGTCAGTTAAGTACAGTTTGACAGTAAGGATATTGCACTGGGTATTATGTTTGCCTATTTTACATATTAACCAATATCAGAAGTGTAAAACGGTGGAAAATATTTTTCTCCAGATGCTGACGGAGATCAAACAAAATATACCTGCCTGAAAACATGGCAACAAAACCACAATGCCTGACAATATTTGGCTGATATTAATCTTCAACTGAAAAAAGTAATCAAACTCCTAAAATTAGTCATAATATACAAAACAGTAGTGACATTCTCACATGTAAAGGTTATCATTCATTTCATCATTATTTAAATCTCAACTTTTAATGACTTGTGGTATGCCTGAAACTTTTGATAAAAATATCACAAATTGCCCAATATTTGGGCTTTGACTTATAATTTTCTTGGCATTGCGTCAACTAGAAATTAAATTTATTTGGATTTTTACCACCAATATGCTCCTAAATTAAATACTGGAATGATATTGAGACTGAACATTCCAACTGATCTTGTCTCAGCTGACAAGCATGTCGCTGTTCATGAGCAATAGGCCTCAGGTGCTTCAAACTGGTACAAAACTGTCTTTAAACTTCGTTTGTGTAGACTATTAATCACATTAGTAGTTCTCTAAAAATGTCAGAGTGGGTGGCATCTGCATCTTTTTCTACCACCATAACAAATAAAAGTAATAACATTAAACTCTACCAATAATATTCTGCCGTAAAATTAAAATAAGTTAAAATAATTAGATCAAGATATAGATTTTCTCCAGTTCGACAGAAGTGAGCCTTTAAGACTCATTTTGACCACTCCCGACTTTCCTAGAGCACTACAAGCCCTCTCTGAACCTAGGTGTGTGTCAGCTAGAAAAACAAGTGATTAGTGTTTTTTCTTCTTCTTTGTTTACTAATGTCAGATGAGAACCAGTGGTTAGAGGCATCACTGAATGTTTCAGAGGCATATTTGGGCATGTCCAGTCATTTTGAGCGTGTTTGTGTGTGGTATTGAGCTTAAAGTACATGTCAGCGTGGGGGAGGAGAGAGGCTCAGTGTGTGTGCCCTCGCTGTTGTTTGAGGCGCAGGGATTAACCTGCTGCTTCTTTCATATTTCACCTCAAAACAAACTTGTGTGCTGTTGATAACCATGGTTATCTGAAGGTTATCTGAGAAAATCTGCAGCCAGAGTTAATCCTGTTTTTATGAATCATAGATGTAAAGTTCCTGCTTGGTGATAAAATGGAGACAGATGCAACAGCAATGAATCAGTGGGTGAAGGCTCGCAAACAACTTTAAAAGAAAACAAAATCACAGATAGAGGTTCATTAACACAACCTGCTACCATACTGATGTCATGGTTAACTTTCAGTGATTACCATAATGTACACTGACAGATTGGCATTCAGGGTGAGCCAAAAAAAAAATACATCAATACAATTTTGCTCTGACTCCTGTGATTCAAGTATTGAATCATTGATGCCAAATAATGATATATTCTGATCACTGATCACCTGTTGGGGAGATCAACTGATACAAATACCAACCATTTTTTGTGATACGTTTTAACAAGTGGTTGAGTGCTCAACAAAGCAGTATAAGAAGATCTCATTCACTGCTTGTTCTTACTCATATGAATTAATTGCTGACACAAAAGAACTATTCGTGACTAAAAATATAGAGCTGGTAACAAGGGAAAAAGGAGGGGAAAGGACACAGTGGACTGAATTGATTGGATTTTCAGCAGCTGATTCAGTTTAGGGGTAGTGCTGTTGCCTCACAGCAAGAAGGCTGCCGCACACACAGAGACGAATTAAGCTGTATCTGCACAAGTTTTTAATCGTATAGGTGTTTTGTTCACATGGATACAGTGTTTTGGGTGCCCTGAAAATGCACATTTTTGAGTGGATAAATCTGAAAATGCTGACCTTGCATTTCTGTGTACAACTAACACAGATAGCTTTAGAAACTATGACGTCATCTCTCTCTGAAACCGCAGGCATGAACTCTGAAAACAACAGAAACAATGACAAAATATAGTGTCGTGTTCATGCTGCAGAAGCTATTGAGCTTATTTTGGCTTTAACAGTAAAATCTTCTGTTCCTCTACGACCAACGTGAGCAAGAAGAGGACACAGAGGACAGCATATGCCAGTGTTTGTTCACATTTCTCATTATGTGTGCGCTGGTGAATGTCTGCAGCAGTGTTACAGCGCCACTTACAGGCCTGGCATATGTACTACAGAGTTTTCAGAGTTTTCTTGTGGACGGACACATTTCTTGAAAAGATACCATCTTTTCAGCATGAAAACATCTTCCCCTCCATGTAGACAGGGCCTCAGTCACACAGGGCTTTTCTGTGTGGAATTTGCATGCAAGTATGGCTTATCCCACAGACCAGAGGACTCTCCTGAAAACAAGATGCTGCATCTCAAGGGGCTAAACTCTAATAAAATTATATTCAGCAGAGACAAATGTGACGAAGACAGGTCTATGATTGGTCCATGGATCTGTTACTAGCCAAAGTTCTTACTTTAGTCCACTTGTCTCTGCCCACCTCCCTTCTTACCCACACACCTGCTCATCATGAGACTGTGATCCACATTCAAGATTTCAGAGGTTAAACAGAGGATTTTTCTTGCCGCCATGATGGATTCATGTTGGGTATGGATGTATGTATGTGTGTATTTTACAAATGCATATACGTGTATCCATAAACTGAAGAGTTTGTCTTCAGCCTGTTCTACTGTAAAGGGTCTTGAGATAACACTTGTTATGAATTGGCGATACACAAATAAAGATTAATTGATTGACTGATTGACCAGAAATGTGTTTGTTAGGTTCACTGGAGAATCTAAATTGCTCTTAGGTGTGAATGTGTGCTTGTGAATGGTTGTCTGTGTTTGTATGTCTGCTCTGTGATTGGCTGGCAACCAGACCAGAGTGTAGCCTGCCTCTCACCCAGTGACAGCTGAGACAGGCCCCTGCCCCTTTGACCCCAAATGGGATAAGTAGTAAAGATAATGTTCATTCAGCTGAGGTACAGGGTGGGATTTTCTAGTGGTCTTTCGACCACTGAGAGACATGGACAATGAAATGCACCTAATGTCTCAGCAAGTAAATTTCACAAGTTTTTTGCTTGTTGCAGCCACTCTATCGCTTCAGAGTACAAAAACATGAGGCCTGAGACGTACTCTGTGGCTGGCACTCACCCTAATGTACATGGGTATAAACTCAGACTTCCCGTTTTTACCACCCCAGGACAAATCTGCCTCTCAGATCTCTGGATCAAGTTTAGTGATCTGTCTTCATAAAAGGTTGTGGAAAAAAAAAAATTAAGAGCGACTTTAGATGGAGAAAACAATAATGAAACACAGGAATGTGTTGACTACTTCACACTTTCGCTATTTCTTTCATTTTCTGTCATGTTCTTCTACAAATTTTAAAGAGTGCAGCCTCAATTAAAACTTCAAAATGTTTAATCAGCAACAGAGCTTTCTGACATAAAATACTGTGATCTGTAAATGATCTTAAATGTTGTGTTGATTATCCATTTTTATAGTAGTCAAAGGTTTTGATACTCTGAACCCTTTTGATACAACAGATGGCATTTTATTTAAATGATAAATTGTACCATTAAATAGTATCAAATTAGTGTAGCTGATTATATCAATAAAATATTAAATCTTAAAAAAACAACTACAATGAAATGGTGCTTTTAAGAGGAAAGAACCTATCAAAAGGTGCAAGTAAACTTTCTTCATATTTGCATACAATGAAGAGGAGTAAAGGCTGCATTTTCCCTAGAAGACAAAGAACTGAATTGATTTACTAAATTGTGTTACTGTGGTATGAAAATGTGTCTTGATATTCATTAGTTTACACTAAAATTAAATTATATACCAGCATGAAATTACAGTACAAAAACAACCCTGGACCTTAAAATTTGCAAACATATTCAAACTGTTCTGTCATGGGAAACATTCACACGGCAGGGAAAAGTGACTGAATCCAGATTTGTTAGTGAGTCAGATCTATTTTTTTCAGGTCAGTACAGACAGTACAGGTCACAAAAATGGCTGGGGACCCAATGTAATCATTTCTGTTCGTTTTTTTAATGATCTATTTTACATATATCACAGCCACAGCCATGGGCACCAACTTGATCAGGTCACTTGATCAGATGGAAATTGTCAAACAAGAGGTAAGGATGTGACAATGTACCTTGGGATGTGGTAGCTGTTACTTATGCCAAGGTCAGACTACATGATTTTTTTCTTCAGTAACAACAGTCGGTATGTCAGACTAGGCAACCACGGAGCCATAAATTTGCTCAGTGACTTGCCGGACGAGCATGGCAGACTACACGACTGAAACCGACCTCATGCAACAACTGATGTGCTGACGGTGGAAGCTTTTATTCTATTTAATTCAAAACAACATGTATTTTAAAGGAAGAAATAATTATGAAAATTTAAAATGTTAGCCACCTTCTCTCCCTCCTCCTCTCTCACAGTCAGTTCACAGAGCTCTGTGATCAGCAGGTCAGATTAGTCACTGGGCGGAGTTTCAAACAAGTCAATCTACAATCTAAAGCATTTGCTCTGAAGCTGGTCAGATGCTGGGCACTGTGGTTGTTCAGGGATCAGTTCACACTGGAGTCTGATAAAGAATACATTTTAAAGAGTGGTATAAACAAACTAACTAAAAAATCTGATTGTTAATGCCTATCATTATGCAACAGCAAACTTTTTTAGACACACCACAGAACATGACATGTTGAAGTACGTGCAGTGTGTTGTTTGAGTGGAAGGTGTCCCGCTGGCAAAGAGTGTAATTAGATTAAGACTAGGCGTTGTCACTCTGCCAGTGTGTCGCCAACCTGTACTTGCAGGGTGACTTTATTTCTGACTGCCAGCTTGGTTGGCACGTAGTCATTGATGAATTACCATCTTGGTGGCTTGGTAGTCCCTCAACACATTCTATGTACACATTAGTACTCTAATTGTCTGGCAATGAATGAAGTTAGGGTGAGGCTGGGAATAAACATGGAGACCTCTAATCGCTTAATAAGCTCTCAGCCACTCCAGAGATTGTTGATCATCACTAATTGAAGATTATGCCCCCAGCAGTCAGTGTTTACAATGTTCAAACTCTCCTGAAGCTACTGTTTCCTTTACATTTAATCTCACTTTACTGACAGAAATATTTACACGGTAGGTAGGATCAAACAAACGATCAAAAAAGACAATTAATAAGAAAAACTATAAGATATATAACCAATGACTGTTCCTGACACTGAAATGATTTGTTCATCTAGTATAACACTGAGGGAATAGTAAGTATTGGTATTAGCTTTGGTCTGTTTTCCCTCACTGATATTTTCAGTCACCATCTCCTACTGAATCCTGGATTTCTCTGCTGTGTTGTATGACATTGCACTTTTGCTCGATATGGCGTCAGTCCAGCACAGAGGACAAGGAGCGACTCCATCTTTAAATAGCTCTCCATAGTAAGCACTTCACACAAAGGCAACAAATGCACACTGCAGATTCTGTCTGCTTTTCATTTCCCTGAACACTTGCTGTCACCGAGCTGAAGAAAAAGCAATAACTCTGGCCTCAGCCCGGGCTGGTGATCATTAAGTGCTGCTAACAGTCTCATTTCGTTTCGTGTCCTGCTCAGGTCACGCCCTGCTCCATACTTGTCATATCCTGATGCCCTCCCAAGCTGGGTTGTGATGCCCTTGAGTTGGAGAAGTGTTGGCGCACTGTACTTCACACATTCAGATCTTGCATAACAGGTGCCTCTGGTCAGCCTGTCCCAAGAAAGAATGAGTAAACTACTTCCATCAATCTGCTGGCTTTAATCTGCTTTAATGACCTTCTCTTGGACATTCCCACACAGACAAGATTATGGTTCTGTGCCAAAGGCTACAGTGAAAGGAGCTCATCAGTGGAGGTCAGCCCTGGTCTTCTTTAGTCCTGGATAGTCTGAGAGGAAAATATGAAAAAGGTCCTTTAATGTAACACTAATGTTCTAATACTAAACAGAGTGGGAATTACTAATTTTTACTGACATAATGTTACTTATTGATAATATATAAGAAGCTGAGTTCTAATCAACAGTTCTTCTGATACCTTCTGCTGTTTAAAAAGATACATAATACTGGAGAAGAATGTCTCTCATACACATAGATATATGACCATTAATCCTACTTGGATTTCACCAGTGGAATTAACAACATGGGGAAATTACAGATAGAAGTCTGGGTAATAACTGTCCAACACATAGTGCAGCTATGTGCTGTGTCGTTTGACACATTTGGGACTCTCCAATAGGATCAGTCTAACCAAGCTGATTTTGACCCCACACACATTACATTCAGTCAGGACACAGTATGAGAGCCTTAACCGAGGTCTAAACCCAGCATTCAGCCTTCATAAGAAACTGATTTCAACCAATAATACCCACAATGCGATCCTAAAAATCACCTTCATGACCATGGGTGAGGGTTAGAACCTTGACTGACAGGTAAATCGAAAGTGTTATGTTCGGCTCAGCTTCCCCTTTATCACAATCGTCCAGCACTCCATTTTTAATCTCACTTTGCTTAATGGCTGTATTTTCCTGAACAAGAATGGTTTGCCTTTGCCCAAGAACAAAATGAAGCCACCCATCACCAACCAGGATGGGCATGGAGGTTGGGTGCAGTGTAAACCCAGCTGCAGGGCAAAGGTAGTGGCTTTGGTATTCTGGTGCCCACGTGACATGAAAACCAATTTACTGGAGAAGTGTTCTATATAAAAAACATAAAAACATAATCAAGAATGCACTGACAGGTATTTACTCCTGAAGCACACTTAAGTCATTGTTACCTCCGCCAAGGAGGTTATGTTTTTGGGAGGGTTTGTTTGTCTGTCTGTCTGTTAGTTAGTTAGCAACATTACTCAAAAAGTTATGGACAGATATTGATGAAATTTTCAGGGAATGTCCGGATTGGGATAAGGAACAAAAGATTAGATTTTGGAAGCGATTCCGGATCTCCGTCTGGACCCAGGATTTTTTTAAAGGATTCTTTAACATTGGGAGATAGGGCCATTTTCGACATTTCTGCATATAACTCCACAAATAATGGTCAGGGCACTTGGGAAAAAAATACAGGACAAGTTTCTAACATGCTCTACAGTATACCAAAGACTGATACAGATAAAGGAATAATTCCGAATACTATGATCCAGAATATGAAAAAATAGGGGACCTTTGGAATTTTCACCATAGGAAGAGAACAAATTAAGCTATAAACACGCAACAAACACCACTAAATAGCCAAGGCATTGTGGAATTTGGAAGGTGCCAACAGATTTGCTGTATCTTCAAAAGCTAGGGAGCTAGATCCAGAAGAAAACCGCCATTATGGAAAATTAAATTTTCGTGATTAACTGCTGAAATAATGTTAATATCATTATGAATTCAGTTGCCAATGGTATGTTTTCATGGTCAAGGAATCTAAAAATGTAGTCAAAATAAATGTGGGACTATTATTTATGGTGCAAATAGGGGGAACTGTGGCGCTTGGCGGAGGTCTGCACTCTCCGAGTGCTTTCTAGTTTAAAACCAAAACATTACAAACAGTCTAACCTTGATTTTATCTTATTATCTACGCAGATGAGACATAGTCATTGTTAGGAATGCCACAGTCTGTATGTCCTACAGCTTGCATATTTTTTCCTACTGGAACAAACAACTCAGCATCAAACTCTGGACGATCAGCTTTCAACAGCTGAGCTGCCCGTGATTACAGAGTAGAGCCAAGGCTATCATTAAAGGAATACCTTGACGTCTTGAATTTTACTCTGTTATTGTCTTCATGAAGTATATCACACATACAGTAGTGATCAAACTCAGACAGTCAAACAGCAGCTTTTGAGCACTGTGGCTGGTGGTTACTACTCTGTCCTGACACCAACTGATGGTTTGAGCAGAGAGTCAGTGACGGCTGTGGTGTATGACACTTCATGGGTGTTATGAGCAATGCAAACAATGAGGACAAACCAAGCCAGAGAGGGTGTAGGAGGAGCTGGTATTTGTAATTAATGTTTCAGCTGCAGAAGGAAAATGAAATGTGACATACTCTGTAATTAAAGCTGAACGGTTCCTTCGGCAACTGCCTGGACCTGACTATGAGGACAGATTTGGATTTTTCCCATGGGGGTCTAGAGGTCTATGCTTAAGTCAATTTGAAGATCAGCAACAGAAAAGGCTAAAGAGTTTTTCAACTTCATCACTTGGTAAGTTTCGAATAACAGCAATAAATCACCTATGCCAAGTGAAACATTTACAGACTTTGGTGGCTTGTGCAGTCAACACGTTTGGAGATTTGAAAATCTTCCCTTTGCAGTAATCATTGGTGATCACATAATTTGCAGTACTGCCGTCATCCAACCAATTATTTTTAAAATCCAAAAGAGACTGTTTACCCCTAACGTAACCCCTAAAGAGGAGAGCAACCCTGCAAATACAGATGCTCACTCTACCCTCTTTACAGAAGCACAGAAGCGGAAGTGCCCTCCCTTTGTGTTTAACTCTGAAAGTGGGCCTGTGGTGAAACTGACGCCTTGCCACATGTGGCATGAGTTATTTTCAGTCTTTCAACAGTTTAGGGCCTCGAGTATAGTAAAACATTGTGTTTGCAAAACTTTTTTTTAATGCAAAGACAAGTGTCACAGACTGGATCAAATATATATACTGTGTATATATATAAAGATATATATATAAAGATTAATTTAACTTAACTTAATTTTTTACTTAAATTTTTATGCTCTTATTTATTTTAATGTCTCTTATCTATTCATTGCCTTTATTTGATATCCCTACTGCTGTACTATGTATAACAGCAACTGAAACAACTGCACATTAATCCCTTTGGGAATTAATGTATTTCTGATTCTGAGTCTGATTGTGATCAGAATTGGGCAAGTTACTCTTAGCTTATTCCTCTTTCAAAACACAAATTATTTATTCATTCAAGTATCAAAAGAACATGTTTCACTTATACTTATTTTTTCCTCTTCAAAACACCAATCAGCAATAGGTTTTCATTTTAAGGTACTTCATTCACTTTCCTCTTAACTGTTAGTGGGCGTTTTCTTCATTACACAACAAAACAAGGGTCAATCAAGTGTAGTAATAAAACCTCTATCTATACCCAGCTACCAGCTTCTTTGAATCTTCTTGTTCAGTCACTGCCTCACTGCTGTGTGCTGCAATGAAACCCACTTTCCTTTGCTCTCCCTCCCGAGTAACTTTCACTGGCTTCATATTTTAACAAGTTTCTCATAGATGTGCTGGTGTATGAAGTGCTCCGTAAATTGAATGTTGTACTTTTAGAAATTTAAGCTTATTGCTGCTCACAAAAATTACAACAGATGGAAATGTACTTATCATCTTTCAGGGACACAAATTCTAAATCATTAAAAGACTTCCAGTCGATGAAGTTTCCACTTATGTTTTATGATGCATTAAAATTCTTGTAGCCGCAGTGGCACTGGGATAAAGCTCCAATATGTCGGGTCTACAAATCATTATAACAACCAAGGACAAATAAAAATCTTAACTTGCATGTATCTAAATAACGCAGCATTACTTTGATAAGCAACTCTATCACTGTTTTACAAAGAGTGTTCCCTTACCCCTCGTAAGTTTATAACAATATTACAGTCTTACAATAACAGTAACAAATAATTGTCTAACACCGATGGTAAAACACTTGGCATAATTCTACTACATTACCAATGTTTCTTCGATGTTTCATCATGTAAACTGATCAGAGTTGATCCAACAGGCCACTTCTTCTGTCCAATAAGACAAAAACCTGAAAAACCATCACTGAACCACCAGTAAGGTGTGTCAGATAATGGCATGTAATTGATACGTCACAACAGGCGCACATTTGCAACTGGCATCTGTCCACTGCACAGTAGTTTGCTAATGGCAGAGGTTTGTAGAAAGTGCTGACATCAGTTGACACTAGGGCTGGGCAGTTAATCGAAAAATAATCAAAACCGACATTTAGACCCTCTAATTGAAGTATTTTTACTCATGTTGATTATTTTGATTATCTTCCCTGTGTAAGTCACGTGACCGCGCCCCCTCCATACAGTCTGCGTTCACTTTCGCCAAGAGCGAAGGACGCGCTGCCAACATGAGGAGACAAGCGGCAATCTATCAGAGAACCCTGTAGCCAAGAAAAATGCCATCTCTGTTGTTAGGGCACATTTTGAAATCTGTGCAGATGGCATCTAGCAGAAAGAAGTTAAGTGTAAATACTGCAGGAAGACTGTTTCGATGACCATCGGTAACACCACTAATTTGTTCCAGCATAGCATAAAATAACCGTTCATTAATCGTAATCGAGGTAAGAGCTTCAATAAATCGTGATACTGAGATTAGGTAATATCGCCCAGCCTTAGCTGACACTGATGTAAGTCCAATGCCAAGGTGCGTCCTTAGTTGTCTTATTGTCAGAATTGTTCATTTTGATTTGAGTAAATCTCATACAATATTGATACCTGTTTGATACCAAAGAAACAAAAACTCTACGAAAGCAGACTTTTATTTTCTATCATCAAAAATTGCAGGCAGACTCTTATATACTGTCTTGATGTTACAAAAACATTGGAAACATCTATGCATGCTGATTAAACGTGCATTTCAAAATGATAAAATCTTCCTGTTGTAATGATCACTGATGATTAAAATTACGTCCTGACACCAAAATGTATAAACATTTGATAATCCTCACTCAACAAGAAGACAGAGGGCACTGTTCACATTCACACAAGAATCCAGAAAATGTGTTGAATCCACCAGGATGAGCTGCATGTGTGAGCCCTGTTGGCTTTAAGGAACTGCCTTCCTTCCCCACCCATCCACTGAACGACATACAAACTGCAGGAGAGCTTCATGATGTGAGGATAAAGTTGAGGTATATTTGACAGGTTAACCAGAAATGTTCTATAAAATCTCTGGGCTGCATGTGTAAAAAGGGCTTAAATGCCAGCAGTGAGAGAAACCTCTGCTCCTCACCAGTCCTGCAAACCCTTTCCAAATGCCAAGTATCTGTGCAGTAAAAAACAGTTGGTAGGAGTTTGCCCACAATTATCTAAAATCAGAAATAAATCGCCAAATATTTAGGTGTTCAAGACTTCTGTTGTTTTCATAGTACCAAACAACATCAAGATCATCAGATTTTTACAAACAATATAAATGCTATTAAAAAAATGATTATTCCAAACTTTCATTTCACATAAATTATCTTGCTGTCAATAAACATATTACTGTTAGCAGTTTTTTTTAGTAAACAATCTTTCTGTAAACATTTGGCCTGTTATCTTTTCATGGTTGAACTTTAACAATATTAAAATAAGTAACATTATCTTTACCTCCATCTTATTTGAAAACACTCAGACAAATCTAAACATCTCAATAGATTTCATAGCCTTGGGAGTAAAACAGAGATATGGTACTATCATCTTCCCCTTTCTGCAGGCAGTGAAGACCCTGTTCACGCCCTTCAGGTCATGGCCCTCTGCACCATCTGCAGCCAGGGCTGATAATGGGGGAGATAGGAGAGGAGGGGAATGGCCAAGGCCAGTCCCATGAGAGAAGAGGCGGAAACAGGCACCTCTCAGCCATAACATCTGCACACACACAGGGTGTGAAATGTCAACAAGACAATAATTATCTTAAAGCCTCCAATACTGCACTTTGTTGTTAGCCCTCCAAGTGGGACAAAGTCAATATTGGAATAACCGAAACAAACAAAAAGGCATTTTGAGTGTGTGTGAGAGTAAGTGCGAGACCTTCGCACCCAGGTAATGTGACTCTGAGTTACAGCTCGAGGCCACAGGAGTCCAAGCTTTCACTAAGAGTGTTAGAAATATTAAGTTACAATGTTCAATTCATAGTGAACTACTGTCATGAAACTTGATCCAAAACGTGACATTTATGAATGGAAAATCTAAAATAAGAATTAGAACAAAACCCCTCTAAGACCACAATGGCTAAATGTTCACAAAAAGAAGTAAGATTTACGGTAAAAACATTGATGTTACTGCTGAAAAACAAACTGTAGAGACAGATAAACAGTACCCAGCTTTAGAGCACTTAAGTACAAAAAAGGATTTGGGTTGCAGACTTTATTAGGTCATCATTTACCTTTTGGTTCTGTTTACTGTGTTAGTGTATTTTGGAGGCCTGGAAGACAAACATGAAAGTGCTTCAGGCTCTTTCACAGTCTTTCTGTTTGAACAGTCATACAGCTAATGGCTGCTGACTGACAGTCAAACTAAAGTCCACATTTGTTGCCTCAGAGACTGCAGGTGGCTTGGGCAGTGACCCTTGGGATGAGGACCTGTGGTCCAACCTGAATGACATATTTTATTTAACTTTCAACCAGGACTGGGCAATATGAGCCCAAGTTCGTGTCTATATTTTTCAAGATAACCTGAGATACTAACCTGACACACCAGATGGACTGTTTCACATAACCAAAGACGTATATCAGGTCCATCTGGGCAACACCTCATAGATGGTGTTTGAGAGGGGCAGAACCTTTCAAGTAAATCTGCAAGGTGGCTGAACAAATGTTAAGTCTGTAAAATAAATTACAGGTCATTCAGAGGCTTGCAGTCATTTCTTCCCTTCAGCACAACGTAACTGTCCTTGTAGCAACTGCCTCTCTGTGCAAGATGGATCTGCCTCCTTACAGACACATATGAAGTCAGGCAAGACAAACACAATATGCAGTATATCCTGTAGTATGTATGCCATAATACCAGAATCATAAACCTTGATATGACTCTTTTAAAATCTAACAGTATTGATAAGACAAAAATAGGGGCCCTAGGCACCCATTATTAGGCTTTTCTGAAGTTAAAAGTTGTATTAGAACTTAGCACTCAGTATAAAATCTAATCAAAGATGGTATACTTCTGTCACTGAAAGGGCCACAAAAAATTCATTATCAATACCAGAGGGACACACTGTTAAAATAGTTTAATGACCTCTATTTAGTAATTATAATTACTCAATATTTAACTAAAACAACAAGTATATAGATGTCTTCACAATTGTCTCCACTTTTATTATTGATGGACCTGTTCTATCACAGAACAGTTTGAACATACTTCATTCACATACACACTTCTTGTTAATATGATTTTACAAACACAGTGACAAAAAGCTAATTTCCCTCTTGACAAAAACTGAAACCAATTAAAGACAATATGGAAATATTTATATTTTTAAATGTTTCACACCAGATTAGGCAACGTTTACTTAATTTTTAAGGTTTACTTTAAGATTTACTTTTAAGTTCTTACTTTTTTGAGTGAGGGGGGAGCGCATGTGTCATTCAATCCACCAGCATCCCACCCTTGGTCTTAATTGTACAAAAACACTGGCAACATTAAGGTATGTTTACATTGTCTCTATGATACTTTCAAAAAATATATAGAATATCTATCACTTTTTGAAATGGTTGTAGACATCAAATACAGAATTATAATTTTATATAGAGAGAGTGAGAGCACAGTCTGAATTTCGTGACCAACATTTGGGAAAGTGGGTGTCAAGGTCAGTGTCATCCACTTTTCCTAATGTTCCAAACGCATGTGTCCAATTTATACACTGATGGCAAGTCTCTCTGCAATTCTTTGAAACTTAAAAACAAAAATTACCTGATATTGAGGTACTAGGACTTCTATTTTTGCTGCAGTGGTATCAAATGGGTAACAGTATCATTTTATTTTTAATGACAGTTTTGATTTTCCCAAATTGAATGAAATAAAAGATGAGGATTAAGTGATTTTAATACTACATTAATATAAATGATATATTCAGACCCTGTTCCTTGTCAAAAGATAAATTAGTTTATCTTCAAACTACTGCAGAGTCCAAGAGACAACAATCAAAACAACTTACAATGTGTTCATGTGGTGCCAGAATCAATGCTCCTGAGAGTAGCTGACTACATTTATACGTCACAGTATGAAGTCTCTTCATAAATTTACAGATTGGATACTTGCATAATACGACATCCATACAGTCTCGCCTGGCTGTGCATTAATCTATATCCTCTCTTAATTGGCCATGAATGATTTTATGGGTATGATGAAGGGGTGAGCCAAAAAAGGCTATAAAAAGGCAGCAACTGTCCCTCCATCTGCCAATAAAGCCTGTTCCATGGCACGAGGATGATTTTTTTTTCCTCCTCTCACTTCAATCAAACCATGTGGGCCGGTGTTTCATTAAACCCGTCTCTCCCTTGGGGATGGTTATTTAGTTACTCAGTCCATTCTTTAACGGCTAGATATCATTTACCAGTGAGTCACGTAATGACAGATATGTACAGAGCTTTCATGGCCAGAAAAGAACCTGAAATTCTGTCCCTACAGAGTGCCAGCCTTTAAAATGTGCTTTTACTTTGGCGGGCATATCTGTAAAGGGAGACGTTTATATTTTACAGGAAAACTGATGCTGTGGCTCGGCTGAAAGTGTCACTTTTGTCAAAGCTGTGAAGTGCAAACCTTGAGGGAGAGAGAAAACAATTTAAACTCAGGTTTAATTTTGTAATTGATTCCATTTGTCTAAAGAGCTGTTAATAACGCCCGACTATTTATGTGCCCATCTTCTGATCTGTCATTCCCTGCTGCTATCGTGATTTTGCATGGAGAGGGAGGGAGTGACATGAAGAATGAGCCTCAAGGGTGGACAAACTGGAAATACAAGTGGGTGTTGCCAAAATGTGTTTTCTTGCGTCTGAGTATGTGTGCATGTGTACAGTTACAGGGAACTCAATGAAGAAATAACTAGCACACACGAGGAGGATAATACATGTTTGCTACATGAATGTGTTTATCTTGAATTCCTCCTTTAGCTATTCATGGGACATTTTGAAGCTTGTTTCACAATCTTTATGTTTTTAGGAAGTGCTATTACACCCCTGTCAGCACAATTTATGTGACAGATCTCTGACCCCCCCCAAATTACAGAGCAGGCTAAAGGTTTTCTTGCATGACAAGTTAAAAAAGATGAGTATGTATGCGCCGCTAACACTCTGTGGTATGTACCATCTGATTCTTTGTGCATGAAGCTGCAGGCTGAATGATGTGAATCTTTAAAGAAGATAGTATCTCTGAAGTGATAACTGCCTGATGTACAAAGAGCTAGCGCTGTCACTTCACAGATGCGTACATGCATGTGTTTTGAACAGAGCTGTCTCTTCCTTGGTGGCATTGAGGACAGAGTTTAATACAGGAGGTGAATATTGTTTGTCCACTAATGGAATGTCAAACATGCAGAGAGAGAGTCAACTTGCCCTAAAAGTACACTCAAAGACAACTCTCCACTCCAGACAACAAACTGGGAAGGACTGGAAGGTAGCAAAGCACTGTAATTCTCAGCACCAGGCTGGTTTTATACATGGCAGCACGAACTCCCTCAGGCAGTGCAAATATCTTATCTGTGGGTCTGTGACCTGGAGGCCTGAAGCTCACAGGAATGGGGTATTTCATCATGGGACTTCTCTGGAGTCCATATTTCTATCACAACAGAGCCTTACCAAGACAAATGTCATTAATAATACATCCAATATAGCTGAGGTATATGGAAGATTAATCATACCCCGACATTTTCAGCTGAATAGCAATGCAATATATATTTTTTCTGTAAAGACTAATGGTACATTCATTTACCTCAGAGCTTTGAACGACTTAACACCCAAAGGCTGATGTATTCTGCTGTGTCAAAGCTATGCCATAACCTATGCTCTGTGTGAAGCCCACACATCACTCAAATATGACTGCACATCAACATCACTGGACTACAGGCTCTGTGATTGGTATGCTGTACAACATCACATGACTACTGGGCCTAGGTATCAAAGCTGTATTTCTCAATTCACGTTTTATACAGCAGTCATACAAGCGCTAAAATGTCCCTGTTCTCTGCCCTATGTAATTAACTGAATTTCAACTCCTCAGATGTCTCCTCTCCTGTCTTTCTCAGTTCTTGCATTGCGATCAACTGCTGTTCATTATTTTTTGGCTCTTCATTCACACATTGTTTCCCCTGTTTCTTTCACGAAGGTTTCTTGTTCACAAACATGCAGAAAACGTGTCAGGACAGGTAGATGGATTGCACAGCCAACCAGAGTTTTGGGGGAATACTGTAGAGTGACATGGACACACCAGTGAATGAGTATAAATGCTCCAGATGGCGTGGAGCACCACTGCATCTGTACAGGGTACAGGTGAAGCAGATGTTAAAAAAAATCAGTAAGTCAGGGTGCTTGGGATCCTCTGAGTTCAAAGTTTGACTTTAGGGGGGTGTTCCAGGTAATGTGTCTGACTGATATCGCCGAGTTCCCAATTTTTAGATCAAATGGAGCACAACAATAACAAAGGGTTGTTACCACAATACCGGTGTTATAAACTGGTAAATGATTCCAAAGAAATCCAACAACACAAATACCTTGAAGCTACTAACGACTTCCACACACAATGTAGGGCAGTTTCTTGTTCCAACATTTTTTTTGTCAAATCACTACACCTGTCAAAACTATAAGGAAACTGGCAAGATTTCTGTGAACTGAGATCGTCCAAAATATACATTTATTGGTGATAAAATGTTATTTTTTTCAGGGATGCACAACACTATTGGAACAACACTGGTAATAGCAGATGACTACCTAAAAAGCTGATTATCTGTATCGGCGGATGTGAATTTTTTTGCTGTTATGTACAGTCGATATTTTATCCCATGTATTTGTTGTTATATTGTCAGAATGAACAAATGTGTAGAATGACTGTACATTAATGGTTTATGCCATCATCACTGAAAGTCTACTGTTATAGATCAAAAGTTTAATTTATCAAAGAATAAAAGGTTTTACTTGATTTCCATCTGTTTCTAACACAAATGGATTGGATTTTGGCATATTTGGAAAAAATACATTACACACAGCTCCAATATTTTATTGATCAGTTCTCAGAAAGTGCACAAAAATCAAAGATCTTTAGCTATAATTTATCTGTTAGACAGGGAACTGTCTTAATTGCACATATATAAAGGCAACAGTTGGGAAAGTTGGTTTAACTGGCAAATACTGAGGAAAACTTTTGCACCTAGCAAGTTCCACCTGCTTTAAATGTTGCCAAATTACTAACTAAACTATTACGCAATTAAGATGATATTCAGCAGTTTGCCTGCAAATTTTGATATTAAAAAAAAAAAAACATTACTCAAGACTGTATGTTTGGTATTTCTGTTCTTGCTTTCGCTTTGCTGTAGACAAAGACATAATAATACAATGCGATACCAATCTAGAACAAAAATTCTCCATTAAATAAAACAAAACAGTGAAATGATGGCCCTAAACCCCAGCCCCATAGCCCCATTTGGACTTTACATTACAAATATTGTTATTGTTGTATATTTCTATAAGTAGTCCATAGCCAACAAACTTTTCACTTTACATCTGGCTTTGAATGTATTTGTTTTCAAAATGATTAACTAAATCGTCAGCAGAAAGATACTTTATGAAAACTTAACAAACACTTAATCTATTAACAACCAAATACATAGATAAACCTTAAATACATACACTGCTCTGCCCATATTCACCCCAAACCTTACTGTCTTCTAACGCATTATTTAAAAAAACACCCTGATGATTTTACGGGGGCGGGTGCAGGAAGTTGAGGGAGTTTCCCTAGAAAGACTTGAGGTTTTGGGGTGGAGGTTAAGATTTGAACTTTGATAGCCACGTCATTTCAAAGGTGGGATGTCAGACTCAATGCCTCTGTGATTTCAGTTTGCGGGACCTCACAGAGCTCACGGGCTTTAGTTAGAGACAGAGCCGAGCATTGTAATGAGATAAGAAGGACAGGTGGCCTAGTGATCAGGTGCCAGACTGCTGGCCTCTTTTAAAGCTGAGCTGAAGCCTACTGAGCGTCTACTATGGCCCTCCTCGACTCTCTCCACATTAAGCTCTGAAACAGTACCGGATTGGGGAGGGGAGTGTCTCCAGCCTCTCACAGGTAACCATTTATGCCAAAAAACGCTGAGCTATTTGGAGACTAATTTACAACCGAACATATGCTGGAGGACGACCATGAGAGCGCAGGCCAATTAGTCCAGTTCCACCTGATGTATTTTTCCAGAGAGTATTTGTGTGAAAGGTAACACTTCTCACTCTTGTATTCACAACACCCTTTAGCATTAGCAACTGTTTTCACAAGCTTTAATAGAGCTAAATCAACCACGACATTTCGACAACTACAGACTCCAATGTATCTGAGTAGATGAACAAAACAAGAATAAATGCACATGGTTATCTGCGTGATTTTGGTATCGGCAAACAGTAGTCCAAAAAGTGAATTGCCTGTATAGCAGATCTGAACATTTCAGCCAACATTTACAGCTAATATCTTAGCCTGAACTATCAATAAATTTACTATGCACACGTACGTTTTAGGTTGGAACTTTAGAAATCACACTGCAAGCCCTGTGTTGAGTGAGGATTCATTTTAATTTGGATGTACAAGGTCTCAACAAGAAAACTCTCTTTTCATTTTGGGGCTCAGACCTAACAGTCTATATAGTGCTTGTATCTCTCAAAATGGCATATAAACCATTTTTACTGTAGATATTATTTTCTTTATCAGCATAAGACAAGAGAACTTTAGAAATATGGCATGTCAGATGTTGGCAAAAATTCAATACTTGCATCTTTTAAATAAACCATGAAAGAAACATTATTTTGGCATGCTAATTTAGATATGCACCAATTGTTGAAAATTAGGGCTTCTTATGTAAAGTAATAATTTCGCCAATTGTCATTGATGACATTTATGTTTTTTCACTTCTTTAGTATCAGACAACCAACAATTTCTTCCAAGTTTCACCAACAGGTCACTTCCTCTAACCTTGCCACACAGCTGGATTCGCCAGATTCCATGTCTGTCATCTGGTCAAACTATCTTGCAAAGCTTCAAACTAAAACTACTGTCCTGGTCAGAAAATATTTGAGCTTATCACACTCCTTTTAAGGACAAAGAGACAGTAGCTACAAGAACAGTTTAGTTGTGCCGACAGCGAGAAGTAACTGCAAGCCTCTGGCTGCCCTGTGATGAATATGACCAACAAAACATCTGTTCAATCACTTTCACGCCTTGAAATGTTCAACCCTTCAAAATTGTTTTAGGGATGTCGCCCAGATGGACCGTTTCACATGGATATGGGAAACAGTCCATCTGTTGAGTAAGCTTACATTTCTTCTACCCCATAAAAAATCCCATCTCTGAACAGCTGTAACCCTGTCAGTACATCTACATGCTCCATGACCAGAGAGGCGGAGGTCTTTGACACAGTTGGTATGGGTTTGAATCCAACTTGTTGCTATGCCTCCATGTCCTCCCTTACTCTCTCACCCTGTTTTCTGATGTTATTCACTATCTCTTCTTATATCCAATAAAGGCATTAAAAGCCCAAGAATAAAAGCTCTAAAAATAAAATCTCTTCCCAGAATCAGCAATTAGGGGTGCTGGATGCCAGCATTAAATTGATATCACATGGATAAACATCTGCTACTGACATCAGTTTGTGCCACATTATCTGCCAATTGCTGATGAACACTGGGGTTAAACTGATACATCTGTGCAGCCCTACATTTAATATAAGAGGAATTACTCCTTTAAACTACTTCAACCTGTAGCTGTGACTCTTACCTTGCAGCTGTTTAAACCTTCCTTCCAGGATGTTGGAATATTGCACCTGATTAACAAATGCTGCTGGGGACAGGCAGGGCTCTCTGTCCCTGTGGTCCCACTCCATGGCCTTTGTTTTAGATCCCTCTTAGATACAGAATGAATGAAAGATCTCCTGCATAGCACAGCACCACAGATAGTTTCCAAAAATATGCTTCTGACTCCTCAAAACTTTTGTAAATCCAGAAATCCTTGTTCTATCCTCTTCCTGTGGCCTCAGTGCTGTAGCTCAGTAGTCTTGGCGCCTGCTCTTTTCTTCATCTACTGTACGTCCCACCTTGTCCATTGAAAGCACAGCAGTGAATGAGGATTGCTTCAAAAAATAATTTCAAACAAAACTTAAGAACAAAATGTTCTCTTCTTTCACCTCCTCCTGTGAAAATCTCACCACAGCACAAAGTAGGAGCTCTTGGTTGCACTCCCTTGTGGTTCTAGCAACACAATACTGGCTATGCCTTCCCCTTCAAACTCTGAACATGCATGTGCTGGAGCAGAGCGCAGCAGAGGAGGCTAACCGGCTGCGGTCGGATAGCTGTGTAAACAAAGCCTGCTGTGCCGTCTGAACATAGAGCCATTTGCATAAGGTGTGTTGGAGGGAGGAGCACAAAGGAGGAACATGGTGGAGGGATGGGAGGAGGGAGGAGGTATAGAGGTGGACTAAACCATTAAGAGTTCTTTGCTTGGTGTGGCTCCAGGCGGATTATTCAACTCCACCTTAATTCCACTGAGCAGCGGGGTGTGGCCTGCCAAGAAGGTATATCATGACAGTCTACATCAGATTGTCTCATCGCCTGGTCTCTTGATTTGTTTCTCTGCTCACTGTTTGTGGCTCTCGATAAGGCGTCAACACAGGAAGGAAGTTGTTGAGTCAGTCTTAGAAGCACAACGACCTCCTTCCTGCCTCAACAAGATTTAAAATGGTGAACGTGTGTGTCTGTTTGTCAGGCAGATGGTTAAGAATAGGTGGGGGAGGAGGAGGGTCATTAGCAGAATAAATCAATTACAAGGTTACACTTAGTACTTCTAGTTAGATTACAAAGAAATATGAAAGTGAAGCTCGCACCTTGTATGAAGAGAAAAGTCTCTTACTGTTTCATAATATTTAATGTGGTATTATATGCTATATTTTTAGTTAATTCATCTAATATTATTCCAGTCAAATCAAACAGCATTGATACCTGCTTCAGATTTTGTCCTGTTTTTGCTGGGAACTGTGTAAATTTCTGGATTTTCTGAGGATTAAGCATTTAGTTATCACTGTTATAATCTCTACATGAAAAAGATGAACCTTTTACTAGGAATACATGTTATTATCAGTACAATAACTGAGATAATAGCTTAAAATGTTTAATATCGGTATATACAGAGATATACGAATTTCTGCTAGTATTTACAGCCAATCTATTGGCAATACATGACGGTCATATGTATCCCTCACATCGGCTAAAGTTTCAGCAGAATGTGTAAATGTACCATTATGCTTCGCCATATTATCAGTGAATGCCTGGAAAAAATAAACAGCATTCTTTTTAAATAAAAAATGCTGTTACTCTTGTTTTGCATCCGTTTCTAACACAAACATGTCACATTTCACACAAGTCAATTTTAGTCATGTGGAAGGGGGGAAAATGATTGACTAAAAAGTATTAGAATAGATATCAGGGACTGTAACTTTAGAAAAAGGAGCACAATGGTTATTGGCAAAATCTGTTACCATGCACCCTGAAGTTTTACCTCTGTCAGAAAAAAAGTATAAAGTGTGCCCAAAATATGACACAAGAGGAAAGAGAAATATGCCTTTATCAAAAAAAAAAAAAAAAAGGTCTATAAGGTCATTTTTTTCTGTTATGTTAATGAGTCCTTATATCTATGTCCATCTGTGTGCATGTTTGTTTGTACACCTATCTTTGGCTCTATGAATCACTTTGGTCAGCTTATGCCATTTTTTAAACATATTATATAAATAAATTGAGTTAACTTACTTTATCCCGCACCCTTTAAAAAATTAAATTTTACATATAACATTCCGTAAAAACTCGCCTATGCCTGCCTGTGTTGTTTTTATTGGTATATTTTTCACAATATTCACAATAAACAAGTAGATGACTTAATTGGACTTTATTAAAAAAGTATATCCAATATGAAGGCTTAAATCTTCTTTAATTCCAACAACCAAGCAGGAGGCAAATCCACTGGTTGCAAAATAAGAAGAACAATGAGAAGAATTGATTAAGGCCCTGAGCCATGGCCATGCTGCTGCCATCTATGGTGATGGGTCTGAGCTCCTGATGTCCCGGCTTGTTCTGTAGCTTCAGAGTGTACAAACAGACCCATGACTGTGATATCTTACCACTGCTACATCAGTAGCTAAGGCCTTTTGGTTTGGGGTGGCAAGACCAGAGCAGAGAAAAGACAGTGGTGTTGGACAGTGATGCCTTAATTGTGAAGATTGGGGATGATGCTGATACAGATGTTTTAAATGAAAACTAAGCCTCTTAGGCTGTGTAATATTTAGTTTCTTCATCTGTTATACCACACTGTGTTATGGTGTATAAGCACATGGGAGCATGGCAAAGCAGGAGCTCTACTAACACACAATTAGACATGAACACCAAGAGCCACAGCGCCCCATTTGTTATACTGATCTTATTCTTGCCCCTAAAGCCCGCTGCAGCTAGAAAAGACGGGGGATCATTTTACCTTTCCTTTACGGCTTTATGACACTCATAGCAAAGGTGAAACAATATTACACCTTAAATCAGGTCTGTATTTGAGCTTTTAAACACACCAAGATGAGTAGCTGCAGAAACTATGCTTTAAGATAAGACAATGTTTAAGCTTTCAGGTTATTTTAGAAGTTGAATGCCTAGTTTACTTTTTCTTGCAGCCACAACTTATTAAAAGCATCACTGCGGTTACACATGCTCGAAATGCCGGGGTTTGCAATTATTACACAAGACAGTAAACACAGTACAGACTGAGGTCAAAGGTCTAATAGTGGACAGTTTCTTTGCTCTGGTCATGGGGTGGTGGTAAAATGGCTCTGGTCTAGGGTTTTTTTGATCACTGCTTGTCGTGATGAGCAGGGAGCATCTGGATGGGTCTCATTAGCGGACAAAAATGCTCCAGGCTCTCTGTTACTGGGTGTTTATGGGGAGGGGAAGACTGGACTAATGAGATCCAAAGAGAACACACTTCCTTCTGAGGAACAGACGATAAGCTTCGGTCACATGCAGGGGGAGATAAAAAGCAGAGGACTGGTAAACCTCAGTAATGGCCGTTTAAAATCCCATTGGGCACATATCAAACAATATAACTCCAATTATGATGAGAGGCAGACGTGAAGTTTGAGTGTTTGGCATATGCAGCTTCACTCAATCATATTGAGGCAGTTAACTCCCTATAAACCCATCAGTCATTTAGATACACTCTGAAATAAACAAACCAGATAAAGGGTTAAAAGCTATTTTCAGATTCTTGTGAAATACAACAACAAACTGTGAGAAAGTCTACCAGAGGGAGATGAGGGAGAAACTCCTGCTTAGAGTAAACAGGGTTTAATGATTATTAATGATGGTCTGGTGTGGTGAATGAACGCAGAGGAGAGGAGGGAGAAAAAGATAGAAGCTGACGGGAGAGTGAGTGCTACCAGAGGGAGAGAGGAGAGATCTACTGCTGAGAATGTAAATTTTATCCATCCTACAGCACGAGCCCTTCAGTGGACCTTGGGGAGGGCTGAAGGCCTGACCGCACTCCAAACACTGACAGTAAATATCTGATCTGAAGGGGAATCCCCTTGGAGCAAGCAGGGTTGAATTCTCATGAGTGCTACGGCGGCTAAAGTCAGTCTTAGTACCATAAATTCAGAAAAAATTGACAGATTGAGTTGTAGGATTTTCTATTGCTCATGCCATTGTGTTTCTTCTGAAACATTTTAGGCATAGTCTGTGTATATTTACGCAAACCTGGTGATCTGTGTATTATTATTGTTCCCTTCCTTATATAAAGAGTGTTTTCCAGGTTATTTTCATTGCAGATTAGGGCTGAAAGATATATCGTTATCTTATCTATATCGAGATATGAACATTCAAGATATTAATATCGAAAAAGCAACGATATAAACGATATAGATTTCCCCCGTGCTCGCCCTGCATGTACAGCTCTGGAAGTCACGACAAATTTCATTTTTACGATTGCCCTTAAATGCACCGCTAAGGCCGGCCAACCACAAGCCTTTTATATTTTCAAACCGTTTTTTTTTTCTTCTGAAAAATGCTTGGTTTTCACCGAACCCGTAGTCAAATCGTATCGTATCGATATTGAGATATCTGGCATGAATATTGAGATATGAAATTTTGTCCATATCGTTCAGCCCTGTTGCAGATGCATCATATTTTTATCAGCATGTTCCTTTTTGTTATCCGTCTGACTGGGCATTAGTGACATAATCCAGTAGTACAAAGGTTGTGGGTTCAAGCCCAGCTCAAGCAGCCACATGTCGTGTGTCCTTGGGCAAGACACGTAACCCCAAGTTGCTCCCACTGCCATATCAGTGTGTGTGAAAGGGTGAGGGTGTGTTAGCAAATGCTGATGGACTACTTACATACATTCTTCAACAGTCATTGTGTACATTTGAAAATATCTCCCATTTTAAGCGACATGGACTAATACAAGTAGGTAGCAGGGTAATTCCAGGGTAAAATCTGCCTAAAAACACCCTGCTGTTTGGGTGCACACATGCAACTCATCTAGGTAAACTCAAGATATTTTCAGGGTTTCAAATCCTGCAGTTTCCATTACCATTTCACACTGTGTGGACAGCAGGCATGCAACGCTGCACACTGCATGATGCACGATGCAACACAATATCCGTCCCTCATGTTCAGTGTAAGACTCACCTGGGTATATCCAGGAACTTTTAGGATTTCTACATGTGCAAATAGGGTTTAATTAAAGTAGCTAATGTAAATATCAATAATTTATAAAAGTGGTTTCGGCATTTTTGACCAGTTAATAACTTTCTTCCCTTAATGACTTTCTTTCTTTTTTTATTATGATATGTTTTTGTTTGTTTGGAAGGTTTCTTTAGAGCTGCTGTTAGTGTTTAGCCTACTCTCAATACAGGTGTCTACAAACCACTGTTACTGTTTCATATGATCCTCAGTAATTAAGCCCTTTTAGCTGACTCTCTTATCTACTTTGGAAAACAGTGGTATAAAATTAGCAGAATGTTTGAATGATATTCCAAAAAAGTGCAAGGTTTACCAGGATATTTTGCTGTTCTTTGATTTTCCATTTGTTTTCCATGGCTGGAAAATTTGTCGGCTGGAATCAAGATTGGAATCATTGCAAAATAAAACATGACAACATGTATGAATGCTATTTTAGGTTACTGATACCGAGTAACTGTTTGAGTGTGAAGCATTTCTGTGTTTTAAAAAAGGCAATTTTGCACAGCTTGCACTGCAACCCACACAGCAAAACGAGAGCAGACACAGGGCTATATGCAAATTACTTTTATCTGTACGTAGGTGATGTTCTCTTACTGGCAGCCACTGCTGTCACACTGAAAGTACAATGTTTCCAGTACATCGTACAGGTGTCAGGGGTGTAAAGCATGGGAGAAGGAGATCACATTACAGGAAGAAAAAGCACAAGGTTTCATTGAGAGCCAGGCGTAAGTAAAGCAGCAGCTTACAGGATGCAGAAGGTCTTGACATGCGGGGATTAGTTGTAAAAGGTGGGCAGGAGCGTTGCCCTGGGGGGGAAATAGCTGCTCCAGCATGTCAAAGAATGTGCACATCAAGCCTGTACTTGTCAAACAGAGATGGTATCACAAATATTCACACGGGAGCACACGCACCACTGTAATTATGTGACAGGGGGGTAAAGAAAATGTATGAATACAGAACAGAGTACTGTACTGGACTGTATTTGTCAGTGAAATAAGGTTTATCTCTTAGAAATACTTTGACTACAGCTGTGCTCAAACATTATCAGAGCATGTGGGTTTTGCTGTTACCTACTGTGTGCAGGACCGTGTGTGTGTGTGTTGGTGCCTGACTGCCTGTTGCTCCCCCCTGGTGGGATCACAAAGATACTGCAACCTGTTCTGACTATCAAGAAAGCTGTTTCTTCTTTTTAATGTAACCAAAACCAAACAGGGCATACATGAGTTAACTTAGACTGAGCCTTGAAAAAGAAAGGATGGTCAGAGACAAACAAAGTTGGAAGAATGGCTGAAGTGCATGCAAGTAAATGAGGGATGAGGGCTGCAGACAGACTTGGGCTGGGCATTATTTCAAATAATTTGGTGTGTTTAAAAAGCTCAAACACAACAACAAAAATAGATGCCCAAAATATCAAAAATTGGGTAATTTCCTGTTTTTCAAGTCCAAATATGGCAAATATGGCTAACAATATTTTGCAAATTGGTTAGAATGCCCCAAAACAGTATGTTTTAAACATATAGGTGCAATTTTGACAGTGCTCTCTCTTGTTTGTTTAGGACCATGATTGAGGATCATAAAGTTTAAGAACTTTTCTATACTATTAATTAATGAAATCATGTTTTTCTTATCACTTTGAAACAAAAGAACATCAAAATTTTTGACAACCTTAAAAGGATCATTCAGTTTTTTTGAAGTTGGGTAGTATAAAGTTTATTTCTACAGTAAAAACATAAGCCACACTAATCTTTATCAGCTCTGTCCCTTTAAGGACAGCACATGCATTAGGCTATATACTGCTGCAGATGGGGTCAAGGTCTATTTATTGCATTTTAAGTAAAAAAACAGCATTTGGGTAATGGTCACTATACTGAATACATTTCCAATGCTTTACTTTTATGCGAGCAAACCCTTTCATTTTAGCTCTACTTGCCTCCAGGCAGAGGAATGCACGAGCTAAGCAGTGTGCCGAGGTAGCGCCAAAATAAACCAGTTTGTTAGTGGTAAAGGATTTTAAAAGGCATTCAGTGAAGTGAACAATTCTGCCAACACCATTTCTTTAGATTGTTTTCACCTTAAATATGGTATATTACACACAGTTCTTGGCCCCATGTGCCACAATGCATAGTCTAGCATCAGTGCCAGTTACTTCTCTACAGGTGCAGAGCTGATCAAAATCGCCATAGCTAATGTATTTACTATTGAAATGGACCTCATACAACCCTACTTTAAAATAACAAAATATCTCTTGAATATGTGAAAAAAGCAGCCAATGTTTTTCTACAAATAAGACCATGTGTAGGAGTTTTTTCCTGCAATTTTTTAAAATATCTAAAATAAAGTCCATGATTGGATGTTGAGAACTTCTAATTTGTTGCAATGTTTTGTTTTAGAAAACAATGTTGATTTCTCAAAATTAATAAAACATTAAGAATGTTTTTGTTGCTTGAGTTTTGTCTGAACTGTTGACATGATGTTGAAATTTTTTCTCCTCTACCTTTGACCAAATGTATTGTCTCATCACCTCATTCTGTCACAGCTTATTGCTCTTTGGTGAATTGACTCTACAGTCTCCTGCCTTTGTCCTCATTTTGGAAGTATTTCTGTCTTGCCCTAAAAAGAGAGTTGTGCCCTTTGGGACAGGAGAGAATGAAGTTTGTACCTCTGTCTACAGAGCCTGATTCGATTTGTGCTAGTGGATGTTCACCTGTGATTTTGTGTTTGAATGGAACATTTGATTGAAAGTGCTGTTGTTCATGTTCTCTTAAACAGTGGTTTAGACCCTTGACCCCCAGCACAGGGTCAAAGCAAGGCTCTGTCATCTTTACTGTTGTCAAAATTTGGTTAAAATATCTTTACTAAAACAATAATAACAACGATGGGCATACTTTCTTTACAGGTCTTTGCTCATGCCTGCATGTGAAAACCCATTCTATTTTGATTTCGTTGGACAAAACAATTAAATTCTTTGTTTACTTAGCACAGCAATGTTTTTACTCTGTGGAACTCCAAGGTGGCTTTAACACTTTTGGGTACAACTATATATACATCAATGAATTTGATTGAAAATGGTGATTATAGATATAAACATTTTTGCCAATATTTACAGCGGATGTTTTAGCCATAAAAAAATGGCCATAAATATCCCATGTATTGGCTGTAATATTGTCAGAAAGTGAAAGTTTGCAACAATAGTTTGCCTGATCATCACTGAATGTCTATCTGTACAAATCAAAAGTATCATTTACTATATAACAAGATGTTGTTTTTCTTACTTAAAATATTTTTCTTACACAAATGGACTGTCACCGGGTAAGGAAGAGGTCAATTTTAAGTTAAGTGGAGGCTTTATGCTCTGGACAAAAAGTATTTTTATCGATATCAGTATCAGTGATGAGTTTGGGAATATCTGTATACCAGATATTTGGAAAAATCCATGCATTACTATATACATACAGGTTATATGGCCTCTTTAAAAACTGTCACAGTATCTTACTAATACTGCTGAGGTTTTGAAATGAATTTGCAGCTGTGTATGGAAAATATTGCATCTTAGATTCTTATGGCATTATCTAAATTAAATCCCTCATTCATTAGCTGTTACATTATTGTAAAACTTTTATTAATACTCATCCCTATGGCACACCTAGACTTGCTTCAAAAGCATATCCATGTGCACAGACACACCATTTGGTAGTAAAGGTGGTGTGTGTGTGCATCTGCACTCAAATGAAGGACTAACTGTGGAGCTGACAGCTTAAAATACTGTATTCCATGTTCCACAATCAGAATATTATTTAATTGTTTTCTTATTTGGATGTCTTGGAGTCTCTATCCGTCACTCTTTAAAGTGCCATTAGAGGCAGTAAGGCCTAAAAATGTCCTCTCACAGTTTGTGTTTTCTCCCCACAGTGGACAAAGTGTCCTGACTGCCTCATCACAGTAATGGGCCAGAATCTGTCAAGCCCTGGAGGAAAGAGCTGTTTAAATAAAGGCTGTCAGGTTTAATCATGATTGGGCCAAAATGTCAGTCTAGAAAACATGTGCTCTGCTTTGACTAAGATGTAATAAAGAATAAATCTAAAAAATAAAAGTTACTTACTAGAAGCTACATCAAGTGTTTTGGCATAAAAAACATCTCTGTAGAAATACTTTCATACTAAATTTGGAGTTATATTTCAGTCTAATAATCATATCTACCAGGTTGTGTAAAAATACATTCAAAGACAATTTGCAGCTTTTAGGAGATACGCTCTTACAATGATACAATTGTGTTTGATAGAGACCAAAATAAGCACTTAAGTTGCATTTTATTGTTTTGCTAATACACTGAAAGAAGTATTTTGACTGTAATATCCAAATTATCATAACATCTTCACATTACAGTGTTTTGCTCAACAGGATTTCATAGATCCTTGTAGTGCAATTTGTCTGTCAATTCTTACTAATGTTGTAATGATAAGCCTCCATTGCTATTTTCATTTCACAGCTCGCTGAAGTCTGTGGTGAGGGTTGCCACACACTATCAAATTTAACACGGAACACCTACATTTAGAAATAACCAAAAAAAAATCTAAATTTGTGTGCACAAACCATCCTACTGGCACATTTTTGAATGCGGTTCTAAGACATATATGCTCTAGAGTTTTCTCCGGTGTTTATAAAAAAAACACATCAGTGACAAAGCAAATGTGTGTTTTGGTGTTGGCTGAAGTGGAGCATACCTGCGAGAGCTTTGATGCGTGAGCGTTCGAAGAGGCGTGCTGAACTGTTCTCATTATCCCAGTCAGTCTCTGCTGCCAGGTCCCAGCGGTTGTTGATGTCATTGTACTGCTGCTGGATCTCCAAGCTGTCAAAGTCTGTCGGCGAGATGGTGCTCATGGTGTCAAGGCTGGAGGAAAACACATTCAACCTGTGATGCAGGCACAAGAGACACAAAAGCATCCAGAGTCAGTGCATGCAGAGGAGATAGAGGACTTAATGTGATAATAAGAGATTTACAAGACAGACCCTTGATATGTTTACAAAGCTACAATGGAAGACGTTGAGCAGCTCAATGTCGATTTGTATTTTCATCAAAGGCCATACGATGCACTGTTACATCCATCAGCCACCTTCTCCGCTCAGCCTCACAGCTGCACTCAAGTTTTATTTAATCAAATGACAGTCATGCAAATGGCAGCGCAGACAGTGCAACTGCCAGAGCGTGTAACAAGATAAAAACTTTCAGATAAGTCCAACGACTGCCATAAAGTCGTTAAGTTAGCAAAGCAATAATTGAATAGAACTGCTCCTGTAAGCCACGGAAACTCCACTTATCTTATTCCAGCCAGAGAGTCGACGGCAGAAACAACCTAAGTGAAGCTGATTAGATCTCCACTCACACATGTGCAAAACCTAGAGAGTCAAACCCCACACACACTCAGCAAATGAAAATATCAGGAACCAAAGAAGAGCTGCTGCACACATACATCAGCTTAAAGTCTTACTGTATATACGGCTGAGGAGCACTGGGAGGATTGTGCCTGAATATCAATCAAATACGGCCAGATTGAAGTTGCCTGATCATACTTCAGTGTGTACCAAATACAGATTCACTCAACTCTCCAATTATCAATGTGCGTACATGCAAGAAAGAGTATGTGCCGTGAAAAAAAATGTGTAAGGGAAGGAGAGTGAGAGGGGTCTGTTGGTGGGCCCTCCTCTATCCAGTAAATACATAATTAAAGGTGTAATGTCATGGTTTAAACTGGGGATGGACATTGATACAAATTTATTGATACCAATGCAATTATCAACTGTTTATCAATTCAATTCTTTAACGATTTTCCTTTTTGATTGCTGGTGAATTTCTCTGTGGACAAAAAGTCAGCCTACACAGTTTTCAACTGCAAACTTAAGTCACCCTTGATATCCTGATGCTGGTCTGTGTAGACAAATACCTCAGCAAGTGTCTAATGTTTTTACATTTGGTTAAAATAACACAGACACAGACACTAGATATTGTGCAGGTGGTGTCACACTGAGTGAAATTAAGCCACACTAACAGCTGATCCTGTCTGCCATGGGTACTTCTTTGACTTCTTTGTTGCGGTATGTGCTGACTGCCTCTAATCAGAGCATGTTATCACTGATTTGCAAGCAATATAATCATGATTATAATTTTTTCTTAATGTCGCAGCCCCGCTGGGTAATGCACCATCTCCTTGTTTCAGTAAATATTTTAAATGAGCAGGAAATATATGCAGAGCTTTGGCTAACAAGAAATATTTTTATAATTTAAAGACTACTAAATATGGATCATACTGATGCTGTGTGCACATACGCAGAAGTGACTTTAACCTTTGTCTTTAAGGTTTTCAAATGAAACTTAAGTTTATGAAAAAAAAACGAAAAAAACGTCTCACTGTTAAGTTATATAAGGTGTGTCAGAAAAGTTCCAGGACTGGTGTCACAAAAGATTTATTTCAAACCCAAACTTCAAGCTAAGAGTTTTGCCCTTCAAAGTAATCCCAGCATGTCTACAAAGAGATACTGCAGGGTTTGCTTCATTCAGTGCGCGAGAAGAGGCGAGAGTTTTGGCAGGACAGGTCATGGCTGCTTCAACATGACAACGCACCTGCTCACAATGCTCTGAGCATCCAACAGTTCCTGGCCGAGAAGAACATCGCCGTGCTGGAGCAACCTCCCTACTCACCCGCCTGGCTCCGTGTGATTTTTTCCTCTTCCCCAAGCTCAAGGGGGTCATCAAGGGGACCCGTTTTGAAGACGAAATCAAACAGGCTGCGACGACGGAGCTGCAGAGGATCCCGGAAGAATCCTTCCAGGAGTGTATGAAAGCGTGGCAGAGAAGGATGGGAAAGTGCATTAGACTCCAGGGGGATTACTTTGAAGGGGAAAACTTGTAGTTTGTAGTTTGGATTCTAAATAAATCTTTTCTGACACACCTCGTAAGCCACAGTGTGTTTTTGGGAGTACACAGAAGGAAAAATGTGTGTCTTCCTGTATGATGGTTTGTGTTGTGTGTGATGTTTTTGTGCAAACGTGTCACTCTCTTTGTAGCATAGGCATTCACCATATAGGCTTGTACTTCTGTAATCTTCATTAAAGTAGAAGAGTGTTCAGTCTGCTATGCTATTATTGTGAAGGGCAGACTCACAGCCTGTGAGAGTCCCTGCCCCCTTCAGCTTATTGTCTAAAACGAAGTTGCCCTTTTTAAACAATTTAGCTCTACAACTACACAATTTTTATTTCCTTTGCTAGTGCCATATCTAAATGCAGGATCATCACCTAATGAGGGATAAATGCTGTTAAAAAGTCACGCCAACAAGACCGAGTCAGCTCTGTCTTGATGTGTTTCCTGCACCCTTTAGTTAACTACAATGAATCAGAGTGAACTTTCATAAACCTGTATATATAATATGTAAGCTGTGGACAGCATTTGCGGTTACGATGGTCCATCTCTCAGCTTTTTGGTGGATATATTGGCCTAATATTGTATAGGCAGCAGCAAATTATTTGGATAAAAACCAGGTGTGAAAAGTCTGGCTTATAAACCAGATTTTATAATTCATCAAATTATCCCCCAGCTGTGCTTGAAACCTTTTCTGTGAAAAAGAATACACTTTGGAGAGAAGGGAGGGAAATGTAACAAGGAGTATATTTCCTCTAAAACATAAAAGCTTGTATTTTACATTGTGCATCATTTTATTAAAAGAAGAACTCATTTTACAGCATGGGGACCAGGGAGCTCTATAAAACATTGCTCTACAGCTCTTCTCCTTGTCAGACTGAAACAAAATAGACTTTTTGTGCATGTTTTCAGTCTGTGTCCTTGCTTGCTGTTGCAACAACTCTCCATTCTTGCTATTTGTTCAAACCCAGCATCCAGTTATAGGCTACATGTGAAGCGGTTATATAACACTGGTACCCTCATATGGCAACAATCAATACCTCGTAAACAAGGAGGTCATTGATACTCGCCTAGTTTGACTGGCTGAGTTACGGCATTTTGCAGACGGATTAAACCTGAGTCAGAATCAGACACATCTGGTCTTTAGTGTGTGTGTAAAAGAGAAAGAAGCACTGCAATAAAATTACAAAATTACAAATGCTACAGTACTTATGGTTAAGTAAATGGACCACAAAAGATGGCATTGCTATTGTGCAAACATTATGCTTAAAATATACACAGTATTAGGGTAGAAAAAAAGTAATTTTGTGGCTGTAAGTCATCATCCTGACTTGTGTGATACAATTAATAAATACATGTTTTACTTTTTAGAAAACATGGCCTACAGAAAGATTTTCCTTCCAAAATGAAGGAAAATCTTTCTGAAACCTTCACATTTCTTGAAGAAGGGAAAAATGAATAACAGCCAAATGACCAAAGAATATGTTGATACTTGACAGATTAATAAAAAGTAATAATAAATAATAAAATAATAATAAAAATTTCCGGTCTACTCTTAAAGGGCAAAAAGAATCACAAGATCCATCGCATGTTTCATTTCTAGAGACTTATGCCACTATAGCTTTGTAGACATCAAGGGCTCTAGATTCTGAAAACAGCTTAAGAAACCCATCTGTCATAAAATCATTTTTGTCTGAGCTGTCTGTCCATGCCAAGCACACAACAGATAAGAGAAAATCTTGATATCAACATTTAAATGCAAATTCCCTGCACATCTAAGAATGGCTTGCAAACAAACAGTTCACTCACAACTGCGAATCGTTTCTCATCGTTCACTCAAAAGAGTCGTTCAAAAGACTCGACTCGTTTGCAAACTTCACATCTCTAAGGCAAACCAGCACAGAAGTAGGTCAATAAGGCAAAGCCTCAGTTTAGGAGTAGAAGAAGATAATATGGTCATAGTAGAAGATAACGTAACATGACGTAGTACAAACCAGTCACAAGAAGCTCACAGGACCATTTACAGTTTATCTGATGACTGTAGGTAGAGGCAGGCTAACACTTTCCATTGACTTCCAGCCATTTGAGCAAAGCTAGTTAGCAGTTGGTGACCTTTGTCCTTATCTTTCTTGTTACTGCGTGCATAGCCTAAAGTAGGGCTGGGATATATGGCCTAAAAGTAAAATCCCAGATATTTTTCAACAACACGCAATTTACAATTTTAATCGATTTTTCTTTCCCTCTCAAAAAAACAAAACAAACCTACAAGTGACAAAAAATAACATCAATAAAGTTTTGCCTTTATGTTGTCAAAATGTATTTCCAAACCACACAGACTTTCCCCCTTAAAGTTAAAGTGCATCTCATAAAATGTTGATTATGTAGTTTGTTTGCATAAACACTGAAAGCTGAGCTATTTTCACAGCATATTAACATGGAAGTCTCTGATAAATATTTAATCTCACTTAAAACACAAATATTAGCCTAAACATGTGCTTGTTCCAAACCTGACAAGGTCTTCCATCATAAAATACTGTAAACATTCAGTATTTATATTTCAAACGCTGCAACAACTTACAATTGGAGTAAGTCAAGAAAAAACTTGATTTTTTATTTTTAAATCTTCTGCAGAAAATAATCAAATTAATCTATCGCCCAAGTCTACAGAATGGTGTCTATCTGCTTGTAATGGACTCGAGAGTGAGGAAAGACATGAAAACAAACAAAATGTTGGACTATCACTTCAAAATTAACTGCATGCGAACAGTCTTAGCCACAGTATTGCCAAATGTGACAATGGCATAACAGCCAAAATGTAACCAGAACACAACCACGTGGGGGATGAAAAAACAGACTTATCTGCATCACCTTCAAAAAGACAGAATTTCCATTAAAATAAATAACTGTATAAATATAATGGGACAGCACTTCCCTATTTTAGGGGCTTTTTTGCATTTTTATTGAGTTTATTATAGTAATGCATCACAGAGGGGATGTATCATGTAAAACAACATATTAGTACTACTATATTGTTTTCTACTGTTTATTTTATTGAGTTTGTCCAAAACACAAAACATCCCAGCTCTGCCCTGCATGTGACAGGACTGAAGTGCTAAACCGTGTCACTCCATTGTTGTTAAAAGGACAATCACTGCAAATGTGCCGACAGATCATGCCTTAGCATAAGACACTGACACCCAATGGGGGATCTACATTAGGATTAACACCCCCCCTCCCACCAGACAGATCCATTAAGTAACTGGGGCCATTTGTTGAAGAGCACTGAACGGATTTATAGACATGGTTGAGTAGTCCGTTTGCTAATACCTTTTAGTGGATCTTTTGTTGTGTCTAGTGGCTGAGGCTGACCACACAGATGACTGGTAAGAAAAATGAAGGTGGTAAAATGTAGCAGGTATGTCTTAAATTTGTCTCATCTGATTGATATTTCACTGAACATAAGGAATGTGCAGTCCTTCCACTATATGTCTGCCATAGTGGGGTAAGCTTATTCTATGTTGGATTACTTCACACTACAGTGAGAGGAAGAGGAGAGAGATTCCAGGCAACAAATGTGGTGGCTCTCTTGAGAGATTAAGTAGGCCAGCTAAGCAACACATTGCACACTAATGAGGGATTCATGTATTCACTCTCTGTTCCTTTCCTTGAGGTGAAACTGAGCAACACTTGGATCAGTCATGGTAAGCTATGTCAATGTATTATCTCAATCAAACACTCAAATCAATAACTAACAGCGATCAGAATCAATTCTTCCTTTTAAAACTGCTGTCACGGTACACAGCTGGGTTGAGTTCATACATTTTCCCTGCATCACTGGATGTAAAAGAGACACCAAAGAGCATGACTGGGCAGGGTTTCTCAGATGGATAGTAGGTAGTTTTTAAAAAAATCTTCTTATTCTTTGCAGCACCAAATAAGTGTTTTTGTCCTCAGACAATGTCAGAGGAATTATCTGCATCTGTATAGCAAGGCGGAGGATGCTGGACTGAACATCATTATGAAGCTTTATTTTTCTTCTTCACACTGACAGAATAGTTCAATGGTGATTCTGTGACTATTAGTGTGTTCACAGCAGAAAAACATAAACCAAAAGGGTTTATGTTTTTTAAAGAGGGAGATCAGATGCACCAAAAGGTCCGTGGCTACATTTGCACTTGAAGTTATGTTGTCAGCATTTCCTAACTGTTATGGGCAGTGTTTTAATTGCAGAGTTGGAATGCAAAAAAGGATAACAGAGCTGCTTTGTGCTTGGAAAAAAATCTGTAGCAGTGTCTATGATATTGGCTGTAAAGTGGTGTTGAGAGTAGTGCTGTTGCATCCCAGCAAGAAAGGGTCTTTCATGGAATTTGCATGTTCTCCCTGTGCATGTGTGGGATATCTCTGGATACCCTGGTATCATCCTGCAGACCAAAAACATGCTGGATAGGGTGTCTGGTGGCTATAAATTGCCTGTACAATGCTGCCAGGGGTGGAAGAAAAGATAGATTCACCATAGTGACACCATTTTTGAAGTTGAAATAGGATATCCATTAATTTTCACCAAGTATTGTTTTGTTTTTTTATTATATTAATTTCAAACATTTAATAAAGCTCTTGGTTCTATATAAATAAAATAAATGACCCTTTAAGTCCATGTTGCAAAGCCATTTACAGGAAAGGTTGGGAGAGGTGATGTTTATTGTGCAAGAGAGAGTTAGTAAGTCAAATGTGGCAGGAAAGGAGAGAGACAACAGGTAGGCACCATCAGTATTTAAAATCACTGTGTGGGCTTTCTTTGGGGCTTCCTTTTTCTTATGACAAATAGAGTTTGTAAGGAGTGATGAATGAGAATAAAATACTGTGGAATTATGGCTCACCTCACTTGACACCACCTAGGGAAAGCTGGAGCTGACTACAGCAAAGCTCATGCTATGCTAACCCAATGTTAAACTAGCCAACACTTGGTATGCCTAGCTTGTCAAAACTGCCTGACAGTTCTGAGCAAACTGAGAAAATAGCTCAAATAATTATTTCTTTATGACCAAAGACTCAAGGCTTCACCATGTTTGTGGAATACAGTGGGTTTTTTTACATGCTGGTAGGAACCCTGAATTATTTCATCTCTACAGAGCTGTGAAATTAAATTTTAGGAGAGGCTGAGTGTAACAGAGGGACTTCCATTAACTTGTGACGTGTGGACACTAGTCTGTTTGTTTTACTCCTGTTTTTAGTAAAACTGAAGTGGCATGAGGAATATACTGAGATGTCTTTTAACATCTTGATATGTTTCCTAATAATATTCCTACTCTACCTATGTAATACCAACACACTTTTAAATCAAAATATTAAAATATGACTGTTAACTTTAGTTTCTTAATCTACCTACTACAGCGACCCGCCATCAAGTACACCTCTTTTGCCAGGTCAAGCAAGTTACACACATTCTAGCAATAAAAAAATAAAACAAAAGCTTGCTAAATCCTATTAGAGGCAGATTAAGAAGTCGCTGGGAATAGAAACTAAGTGCAGGGATAAGAGCAGAAGACAGAACAACGCCTCCTCACTGCCCCCCAACCTGCCACCTCCCACGGAAGGGAACCCCAGGACTCGGCTAATTCCTGAACCGACTGAGTATGTGCAGAAGTGCCACCGCCACTGTGTTTGTTTTTGTGTCACTCTGATACAGATTGCATGCTGTCTGAAACACAATGATCCCACAGTCAATCCACTAATCAATTTTCTAACTCTCACCCTATTCAGTCAAAAAAATCTAATTCAAGCTTTGTGGAAAATTAGTGTAATAAACTAAAACACGGACAGACACACGAGGAGACACATTAAGGTTAGGTGTTGTTAAAAAGTGAGTTAAAATGGAATATTTACATAAAGGTTGAATGAAAAATTAGTCAAAGCAAGGGACAAACTATTGAGGGCATGTCTGTCAACAATCAAGTCAACTAAGCAATTTCTTCACAACTAAAAAAGAAACAAAAAACATGAGATGTCTTTCTGGAATCTTTCATGTGTACAATTTGGTTGAATTTCTTGGAAGGGTTGCAAAAAGATTTATTAAATCATAAGAAAAGAATATCTTTTACCAGCCATAATAATTAATTGTGTTTTTTGGGTAATGTGTCAGGGCATTTGATTCGGTCAAAGTTAAACAAAATTTGGTATAAAAATTCGTGAACTTGTTTTATTAAGTAGTATGTCATCAGTCAGTCAATCTACCACTGGTTATCCATATTACACTTTATAAAAATAAAAGCATATCTGTCAGTAACAAAGTTGGCTTATTGGCAGGCGTCAATTTTGGACCCGGTGTCTAAGACTTTCATTTTTTGTTGTTTTGTTATCGAACAGAATTTAGTTTCATTTCTTTATCTATATTATCCTCCTAATTAAATACAACTATCACAATGATTGTTACCTGCAGACTAAATATTTCAAACAGATTATCTATCAGGTTATTACTGCTAAAGGTCCTTTGTCCAAAGGTTCTTTATGCCAAGCATTAGCCCTGGCAAACAATCATTTTAAAATCATCACCAATATGAACTATATGGATAACAATACTGTCTAAGCCTATCTTGAAAGAAATAAACAAATATATTCAAAAACTTTAAATAACGCCCAGCCTAATGTGGGAATGGACCAGGTGGGAGTTGGAAGGGGGGCAGGACCACTAAGGCCACAAGAGTCCTGAAGCAAATGGGGGGCAATCCTTCTCTTATTGTCTGCAGGAAGAGGGTCGGCTCAGTGTCCACGCTAATCGCCCCTCAATGGATCAGACAAACAATCCCTTGACCTACTATGATACAACCCACTGTGCTCATCCTTTGACACACACAAACACACAACAAACAGTGCGGCACTAAAACCACACATGAAAGCTGAGCTGATCTGTTACACCTTCCACCATCACCGCTCAGCCATGTTCACACACGCACGCACTTCTCCTGACAGCCACACACACAAATTAACCCGCTCAGTATGTAACCATGAACTATATCAGCTTTCAACTAACAACTTGTTTTTGAGACCAACAATCACGCTAGCTGGGTGACGTACAAACATTTCGCCCTAAACCAATGAGAATCAAAACCAGAAACAGAAAAAAAAACCAAACTATAGCTGTTCCCTGAAAAGCTCAAAAGGCATAAAGCAGTCCTCTGAGTTTTGTTTGCTTCCAAACACAAACCTTCTGGAGACATCAGATGTTAGCCCCAGAGCTACTGGGATTTGACAATGCTGCTCAGACCTGACAGAGACACAGACAGGCAGGCAGTCAGACAGATGTGCCACATAAAGGGGGGCATAAAAGAAGCTTCATGAAAGAAAATCCCCTCAAGGCCTAATCCACAAAACATGACAAAAAACACACATTAACGTAATGAAAGATTTAAAGCCTGTCACACATCCCTCATATGACAATATGCTTTTGATATGGAAACAAGCCAGAGAATTAGGGCTACTGCAGCTCTGTTTACTTCTGTAATTAAGCAACACTTCAGGACTGCATGACCACCATGAAAACAAAAGCAGTGTGCACGTTAAATGATGGCATGACTTCAATGCTGTAATAAAATATCCTCGAGCTAGGTTAGCTGAGGCCAAGCCTTTCTCTAAAATTGAAAAAAGTAAGTCTTAAGTGAGAACATGTACCTTGAGTGGAACTATTCAAATGAAAAGAGCTTATGAGAAAAAGAGTCAAAGTGGGACAACAAGGAATACCTCAAGGCTAAATCCTCGAGTCTGCACAGACAAACACAGACTTTTGCCAAGCTCAGAACCCATTGGCAAACATCAACTATCAAAGTCTGATTGATGAGATATGCCTTGGGAAACCGTAGTGTTATTTTCTGTTATTCCAGAGAAGCTAGTGGTTTGCCCTAAAGGACTTCCAGGCCAGATTTTTTTTTCTGTGTGGTGTGTACATCTGCAACACAAATGTTACACAACAGCTTTACTCCCACTAACTTCAGTTATACCACATAAGCAAAGATGAGAAACAAATTCAACGTGAATTCAGATGTTTGCACAACAGACAAGAATTTTTCCGCGAGTAATCAACACAATATCATCTTTTTTTTTTTAACTCTTAGCAATTTAATACAAGCATACGCCGTGCAGATTTATCAAAGGTTTTGCATTAGGAAAACTCACGTCTGAGCGACCACGTTCAGCATAGAAATGGGTCTGTTCAGCTGAGAACTAAAGGGTAGTGGAGCTAGCACTGTTAACATTAGCATTAGCCATACTCCACTGTGCATACTAACTTCACACCATTTACCCACTGAGGCTGTGATCTTGTGACAAATGGAGAGCTAAATTTTTTGCATACTTAATCAGCATTAGATGATATCATTATCTTAATTCGTGGCCAGTTGGATTTTAAATTATCTGCATGGCAGCATCCCAATTTGTCAACAAGAAAAGAAAACGTCAACTATAAAAATGCTTATTGTGTAAATAATGGTCAGTTCAACCCTTTCTGATGTGTTTAATGTAAATTAGAAGAACTAAACCCAAGGGAATAATTTACACTGGGCAATACATCACAATAACGCTCACTGAAAATAATTTTTAAATATTTTTTATAGTATTAAGAACCCACAGTATTGTGTGCCTAAAATTTCAGCTTCTAATCAGTGTCTGTTATATAAAGCATGGTCTCTGCAACATTTCTATTTCTAATGTGTGAGTGTTTAATACATCTTGGACAACAAATGCATTAAAAACATCTTTTATCTTAAATGTGAAATTCTACATTTCTATTTAAACTCTGTAAATAAAGATATATGATATTCTTAAGTATCTTAGGGACATGTGCTTTAAGTGCAGGTTTTAAAAGAAAAGGGCTCAAGAGAAAAAGCAGGAGTGAAAGTGGGACAATGAGGGATGCCTCAGGGCTAAATCCCAGCTACTGACCAGGCAGACACACATCAGACTATATCGCTCACAGCAGAATGACAGCAGCTAAGAAAGCAGGGCATGGGCAGCGACGTGAGGGGCAGCACCACCAACACACTCCTCGTCATCCCATCCCCCTCACTGGCACTGCTTCCTTTCACCCAGCTGGTCTGTTTGTCACCGCACCCGTTAATCAGGGAGAGAGGAGAAGAGAAATAGAGCCCACAATCAGTCGCCTGCAGGGAATTAGGCCTGTGCACATTAGCCAGACACACTGCCACCAAGCACCAAGGGAATAGGATAGAGACACACACATGCACAAAACCACTCCCAGGTCTGCCAGACAAAGACACCATCAGCCTTGACACACGACCCTTACTAAAAGCCACAGTATTATACCGCTTTCCAAAACACGGTGTCACTATTTTCATTATTTTGCTGATAGCATATCTTTTTGCCTGTAAAGCCACCAGGAGCTTCAAATGAACAAATTTAATGAGTTCAAGTTGAGGTGGCACCTCTGTGCTGCCTGTGATATTCAGATGAGGCTGCATGGTGGGGAGCCAGATCCCAAAATGCAGTGCACAAAGCCGGCCCCGCCAAACTGGCCCCATACAATGAAGGAGTCAGCAGAGAGCTGAGGCCAGCCGTCCAGTCTTTCCTGTTTGCAGAGATGAGGCAGCCAGAGGCACATATGCATCAGAGGCCCCTCCACAGGCTGCTGATCCCGGCCTGAATGCCCTGCTGAATAGGACTGCAGAGGTCCTTTGTTGACCTGTAGCATCACATTCATCAAACACTCAAGCGGCAGCGTGCCGCATGGATACAGACAATTTGCTTGTTTTGGGCACCAGTTCTGCACATAGCTTTGAAATGTGCATGAGCAATAATGTCCAAACCTTTAAACTGTTTTGTTCATTAAATACTTATATTTTAGGAAACCATTAATAAAAAAAAATAATGTTTAGTGTCCAATAATGTCACGCGCACCTCATAGTAATGTGGTTCCACAGCCAGGTGCATAAGAAGCTGTTTGCTGACTGTCACTGGAGACTAAATATCAAAATATTTTTTTTCCAGATTAAAACCTCTTAAACTAGACGTGTAGAAGTACTGATGATCAATTATGGACTGAATATTGACATTTCAGTCCATAGTTTTAAATGCTATGTACTGTGTCAGAAATATGCAACTACTCTGCAGCTGAATGTTTCTATGGGCTGATATCTGGGAAATGATGATTTGTGGTGCCAACCATCGTTGGTACAGAGCTCAACAGTGACACTCGCTTTATCCACCACCAGCTGCTTCAATAGTAACAGCCAATAGCCAAAATCTGCAGGCACAAGCAATCAGATACATTCCTCACATTCTAGGATTGTGGGAAGTGTAGTTTGTTTGTCCAAAAATACTTTTTTTCCAAAAACAATGTTAATTAAAATCTCATTTGTGTCTTCTCCTGATCCATATACCAAAATTATCTATTCTCTATTATTCCCTGTAACATGTAAACAAACCCAAAATTCAGGGAAAGCAGTCTCACTATGGACGTAGCTCACAACTGAAGACTCTTCTATGAAGAGATGTCACTATGAGCACTTAGGACAGTTGGTAGAGTAGTTTAGCTGCCATCAAACAGGACTTCTCTGGGGGGCCATCAAAGGTTACAGAGAACCATCAGGAAAAGTGAGAATATGTAGTGAGAGAAAGTTCTCTTGATGAAAATGCCTTACTGATGCCAGAAGTTAGAGCAGAACGGCCAGAATGGTTCGAGCTGGAGATGATAGAAAGGCAACAGTAACTCAACTAACCACCTGTTATAACCAGTGTAGGAAAAGACCATTTCTGAACCCACAACATGTTGAATATTGAAGCAAATCTGCCAAAAATCTGCCTGGTCTGATGAGTCTCTTGATTTCAGATGTTGGGGTCAGAATTTGGCTTAAACAACGTCAAAGCGCAGCTCCATCCTCCCTTGTATTGACAGCTCAGGCTGGTGGTGGGGTTGAAATGGTGTGGGGGATATTTTCTTGACACGTTTGGACCCCTTCTTATCAGCTGAGCATCATTGAGAAATGTGGCTGACTAGGTCCATCCCTTTATGACCAGGGTATTCTGGTGGCTACTTCCAGCAGGATAATGCCCCATGTCAGAAAAGCTCAGATCGTCTCAAACTAATTTCTTGAACATGACAATGAATTCGATTTACTCCACTGTGGTCTCCACAGTCACCAGATCTCAATCCAAAAGAGCACCTTGGTAGATTAGATTAGAGTAGATTAGAACTTTATTTATCCCTTTGGAAGACGCCCTCAGGAAAATTAAGATTCCAGTAGCACGATTTATAGCAGATTAATAGATAAATAAAAAAGATAGATACAAACAGAAATATAAATAATATAAATTAATATAAATAAAAATTGAAACATGGCTACTGACTGGCTACTACTGGTTCTTCTCGTCCTCTGTCTTCCTGTTACTCCTCCTTCCCACCAGTGAGGAGTTGTACAGTCTGATGGCCTGAGGGACAAAAGAGTTACTCAGTCCGTTGGTCCTGCCCTTGGGAAGGAGCAGTCTTGTGCTGAACATGTTAATCTGGTTGACAGCGTGCAGAGGTGGACTGGCATGTGGTGAAATAGGAGATCCACATCATGGATGAGCAGCTGATAATGTTGCAGCAACTGCATGATGCTATCATGTCAGTATGGACCAAAATCTCAGAGGAATGTTTCAGGTACCTTCTTCAGTCTATGTCACTAACAGTTAAAGCAGTTCTGAATGACAAAGGCAGTCCATCCTGGTACTAGCATGATGGGCTAATGAAGAAGCCACTGAGTGTAGATTGACTTGTTTTTTTGTTTTCTTGAGAGGGTTACTCATACTCCGGTTTTGTCAGTGCGCATCCTTTTCTGTGAGGTAATGCATCCTTGACTCATCAAAGGTTACTGGGTGAGACCAGCAGCATGCTCTGATCTCTTTCATTGAGATGCATGAGTGAACAAGAAGCAGGAGTAAGAAGTTTCACAGCTGAGTTCTCAAAGTTCTCCCTTAAGAGTCATGAACACGAACCCTGCTGAAAATGCTTCTCGAGAGTATGCAAAAGGATAACATAGGTTTAACAAGAAGGTTGAAACAATACACCTGATACTTTTTCACAACATTCCCAAACCCTTTCTAAAACATTTTCATTATTAGATCCAAAACTTCAAAATAACTTCCACAGCCTGAGAAGTAAAATAAGCAGAGTAAAGTTGTACCCATTGCAGCTTATTCTGCTTGTGTTTCTGAATGAGCCCTGAGCTAAGGCCGTGCTTTGAAGAGCACTTGGCTGGAAGTCACAGTGGCAGCATCAATCTCCACGGCTGCCAGAAACCCAAATTAAAAACATCACTAGATGAAATATTCATACAGATCAGGCTAATCTGCCCGGGATTGGCTCTGTCCATTTTAAAACACACAAGACCAAGTGCAAGCATAAGCACTTTCAGCAGTATGCCTTCAGGTCTGCTCCTGTGAGTGAGTGTGTGAGAGTATGGAAGGTGATGTTGATGCATGGTTGATGAGGCACTCAAGGAACGTGGACGGTAAAACTGAACATCCTTTACCACCTTACGGACAATACCTGACAAAAACAGAGACATCGTGTTAGGAAAACACCTGGGAACAAGTCTGAAGCACAAGCTGAGAAATACTCTCTCAATTTCTTATTGAGAGAAAAAACTGTCGATACAAATCAGGATGCAACAGGCAAAGATATATGTAGAGCCTATATAACACCCACAGTTCATATGCCTGTGTGGAGGCGGTGATGTGCATGAAGAGTGAAGTGGTGTAGAGCAGCTAGTGGTTTCTGGTGAATTGAAACTGCAACCTTGTGGTCAAAACATGATCTAGTAAGATACTGTTATTTATATAATCAAACCTAAATAAGCAACCTTCATCAACATGATACAGCTGAAAAGTGCAATTACAAGTGCTTTACCTTGAAGTGCACAAATACAGGCAACCAGAGATGAAAACTGTTTAAATTCACCTAAGAAAAGATCATAGTGGTAAAGTGAACACAAATAATGTCAGGTTTTTACTGTCTTAAGTACAAAGTAAGGGGCTGATCACACAAGGTGCAACTGCACCAAAATCACCTTAAGGGGAAAAAAGCAGGGAGCCCTTGAGAGAGTGTCTGTGTCCACGTGGTGGCAGCCGAATTAAAAAAAGCGTAAAATTAATCATTCAGAGAGAACAGACATCCGCAAAGCAGCTCAGTTCTGGCAGTGGCTTTTCCACAACCCCTGTAAAAGATACAATTCCAGATCACCAGATCCAGAATAGTGTATGTACATACATGGAGGTTTTAATCCTGTATGAACACAGCAAGTTTTGGGAACATCACTTAATATTTGATTTTATATGAATTATTGAATGTCATCAATGGGATTTTCCATTACAAAGTTCAGTGTTTTTTGTGATGTCAATCTGGACCAGATTACGGTGAAATTTACCTTGATGATATAGACACGGACCCCATATTACCCTGTAAAACTGGAAGCTCATCTGTTACAAAATGGCAGAGATATAATTTTTTTTTAATTCTGCCCAATGTTAACTCATGGGATTTTTTGAAATTTCTGGATTTTTTTGCATCCAGACAAATATACGTATCACGTATCAACAAACAAACTAACATATGCCGGCAAAAACAAAACCTCCTTGGTGGAGGTAATAAAAACTAGAGCATTCAGCCTTGCTTTGCTCACCCACACAATGCCTGATGTGAATTGTCACTCAACGGTTGATGTAAGGGACTATTTTCTGCTCCCTCCATTATCAGTCGAAATGATTCATAATTTCCCAAAACAAACTACAGTTGACTCACTGAGGGCATCAACACACACCTACACCAGTCTCCCCGCCTCTTTACATTTTTACTTGTGTCTGCTTTTGCGAGGGTGACCAGACGGGACTGTCTTGTTTTAAAGCCTGGTGTGTCATGTCCCAACAAATATCCAAAAACCATTTATAAGTCCCTGTTTGAGACTGTCTCCATCCCACTATTAACCAGCTAAGATAAGACACCAAAACATTTGCCACGCTTGCAACACTGATTTCTCTGTGTATATGTCAGTGTTTCCAAATCCGTTGCTAAATTAACCAGTAAAAACATCTTAAACATGCTGCACATCAACACTCTCTGCAGATCTTCCTTCACACATCAGTCAATCTCAGCATGTAGCTGCATTAGGCTTGCCTAGCTTAACACACTGACGGCCACATAACATAAGGTAAAAATCTGGAAAACTGCCCTAACGCACACACATCTGGATTCAGATCACCACCAAAGTCTAACAAAAAATCTGTACGTAACTTTTAGAGTTATCATGTTCACAAAATGACACATAAACTAACAAATGCCAACAAAAGCATACCTTCTGTGGCTGAGGTAATAGAAAACAACACATTTAAGTAAACACAGAGTGAGTAAAGGCATTGTCATTGCTGAAGAGTTTCTGGGTTTGCAGGAGGACACAGAGGGCTCTGTAGATTGACTTAAAGGGCCAAACTGGGCAGAATTAGAGCTGGTAGTGTAAATATTTTGGAGAAGAATAGAACATGGGATGAAAAATGGAAGAGACCTTCTTTTCTTTATGTGGGTGGCCAGCCATAGATCAGCCACAAGTTGTATCTTGGTTCCTTGTCAGTGCCAAATTCTTCGAGATATTGATGTGGTCTGATTGTGTGAGCAAATGTAAACATCGCCCCAGTGGAAACACAAAAGCAGACCAGACACATTGCACAGGAAAGTAAAGCGAATGAAGGGCGTTGATGATCAGTTGGAAAAACAAGGGCACATTAATCACATACAGTCCATAAAGTATCGTGTCTGTCTATTGGAGAGTTGCTCTTAACTCAGCAACTCCATATGTCGACCCAGCTATGTCTAATTCGTTCGCACACACATTGCCTGGGCTTGCACACACACTCACGCGGATGTGTTTTATAGTAGAAGGGGGCTTGTAAAGTGATGGCAGTCATTAGTATTGCACCACAAAGTGAGCATGATGCAAGAGATGTTTGCTCCAGATTTCATGTAAGACATCAGGAAGCTGTTTATAGAAATGCTGGTGTTGATGTTGTTGGCTGTTATTGTGAGCTTTCAGTGACGCATGTCCTCTCAGTTGGAAATAAAGATTCTTGGTCTGAAACGTGATGTTGATGCACAGGCTTAGGAGGGAAGAGTTGCAGAGATTGTACAAAATTGTGAAGCTGCGCTGAATTCCAGAGGATCAGCTGAATTTTGCATTAGTTGTTGATTTTTCCTGGAGAGAGTGATATGTGAGTAGGGTCGACCACAATAAATCAGAGTAACCATTCTATGTTGGATGAGAACCTGAGCATATGGACTTACTGAGCATCAACATAAATGATTTCTTGACTTTATTTGGTCATGCTAGTGCAAATTCAAAATAGAAACATACCTTTTTGTGTTTTAGCTGAAACAAAAATCACAATATAGGCTGTCATATGTGCAGTCATTCATGCTCACTTCTAATATTGCTGTTGTTTCAGCTCAGAGTCCATATCCACCAGGAAGTAGTTCAAAGCAAAAACTTCCTTTTCTGTGAGTCAAATACTGCCCTGATCAATAACAGTAATGTTAGAATATCCCAACATAGCTCTGTGCTGAATTGGCAGAGAGATTTTACACTTACAGATTCCTGTGGGGGTGGCAGCTGAAAGCCTGTGGTGCACATGTGCAACAACTGCTCTGAGTTTCTGCCTCTGCATAAAAAAACCTGCCCACGCACCGGGGCACTGAACTTCAAACAAAGTCCTTCCACTGACCTGAAGTAGATTTTTTTCCAGGAAGCTTACAGTAGACAGCTATTATACTGTACACTGGAGCATAAATACATAACATCTGAAAAATCCTGCAGGATGTGGTGATGTCCTGTTCCTGCTCTCACTGGTGCTCCTCTTTCTCATCGCCTCTCTTTCTCAATGTTTCAAATAGAGATGAGTGGCTGTAAATACTGAACATAGAGCTAATACCTTAGTATGATTATATTTAGAAGAACAAAATCATTAAATTCACATTGATGAGAAGATCATTTTTGTCAGTTGATTTACAGACGGGTGTTGTTTAAAGGGAGTGAATCACGGCACAGTCATTCCATCCTGTACATGCATCAGAGGTTTGGGAAATAATTATCATGCAAAGTTGGACATCTGCCATTAAAAGCATGCAATATGTAAACAGGACAGCTAAAAATATACTTTTCCACTGCTGTTAATGTTATCAAAGCACTAAAATACGTTTCAATCCACTTTAATAACAGGCATGTGTTTAATTATAGATACAAGATAATTTGCCATTTATATTAATGATGCAGCTCTAGAAAATGGATGCATATTTTATGCAGATGACACAGTTTTTTAGGACAGTTCTTCAATATAATTGGTCTCAGTCGGGTTAAAGATGAAATGAATCTTATGCTACTGAAAAAAGTTTTGTTTCAGCATTATTTTGTTGAAATGATGCTGTAATATTCATGCTTATGACCTACTTCTAAAATTCAGAGGAACAGGAGTGTCTTAATGAGTGAAATACTCCCTTTTAATTTCAGGGAAATATGTGTTTTTTCAGGTTTTAAAAGCCATTTAGTCTGCTGCATCAACACTTCCCCCTCTCCTCCTGTGACAGGCACCAGTAGCTGCTTAAATATAGATGGGTATTGATATGATCCTACTGATACCAATGCCATTATCAGTACTTTAATGATTCACTTATCGATTCTTGTATATTCTCTGTGTGGGCAGGACTTGACCTTCATAGGTTTTCAGTGGCAACAATGGCAGGCACATGGCACTCCTGACATCCAATACCATGACGTAGTAATAATGTTTCTGCAAGCTGCTGTTATTTCCACCTACTAAATGTGCAGTCAGCCATGATTTTGACCACTTCTGCTCCCTGTCTGCCATGATTACATTTATGACATCTTTGTTACCATTTCTGCAGACTTCCTTTTAATGAGAGCAAAATGGCCTTGATTAGCAAAACATGCAGAACAAAGTGGAGGGAACAGAAGAAGGAATTGTTAAGCAAAAAGACAAATGATATTGATTGGTTAACAAGTTTGAGCAGGGATTGGTTTCGATTCTCTATGCCTGACACAGACGATTTTATCCCCTGTCAGCAAAGCCTGATCACCCCTTTGCCTGCCACTGACCCACTGCTGTTACACCATACCACTCTTACATCAGTAGTTGAGGCCTGAAGGCTCTGGGGGGTAAGAACAGTGCCGAGCATAGACTGTACAAAGGGCCAGAGCCCTTAAAAAGGCCACGGCTGTGCTGAACTGACCAGCTGCCACAAAAAGACTAGGCAGTCAACCAATCAGAACAGGCTAGGCGTACAGGGGGAAGTGGGCCTTAAAGTGGCAAAAGCCCCTGCAGAGTGAGAATAGAGGTGGATCAGGGTACTTAGTGCGTGAACAATGGCTTTTTTAAACATTAGCAATTGTGAACATATTTGGCAGGAACTGTAACTAACTTTATGAAATAGAATTGTGACACTCTGAGCTGAAATGTCAAGATCTGAGCTAGGGTTTAACAAACTGAGAAAAAAGGATATTGCAGCTTTTTTTTCCTTTTACGATATACATTGCAATTTTTAAGACCACTTTCTAGATAACTGCTGTATCTTTTTATGTGTTACATCTTAAACTAGATCTTTCAGTGGGTTTTCTATAAACCCATTCATTCCTCCATTGCACACCCAGCCCTCTAACAGCTGCTGTGACATATAGAAATGCAGAGGAGGGCTAACAGGAGTCATAATGGACTTTAGAAATAAACTTGCAAATGAACTACTTTTAGTCTATCTTATTGACGATTTCTGAAGATGTTTAAAGTGAATTCTCAACAAACAGCCCCGTGTTTATAACTTAACAAACAAGATGGACCGTTCAAAATATTTCACTAGTCCATCTGGGGAAGAGCCCATACAAAGTACCTGGGAATGAGCAGAACCTTTCAGAATCATATCAAATCTCCTACAGGCCGATCAGATAATGTAGTAGGCGGGTGCTACTGCCAGGGTCTAAAGGACGAAACATAAGCCATAAACTCGGCAAAAATGTTGGAAGTGGAGCGAAAATATCTTTTCTATAGAGAAGTTTCCAGTGTTATTTTTGGCTTTTCATTTGATAAATAAATGTGGTACAGATCTAATAAGGCTGCTACTGAAACTGTCAGCATCTATGCTAATTTCTGTATGAGCGGTCACTTCCTGCTGTTGTCTCACTAATATCTCCCACCTCTTCCTGCTCTGAAGGATGCTGATTGGGCCTTGCCTCTCACAATCGTTGTAGATTAGAGCTTGACAAAATGGACCTGCCTCATAACAGACATTAAGTCAGGCAGATCCATCTCAACTGCAAGGTTACCAAATTTATTAACTGCTATAGGCCTACTGCCTAGTGCTTCTGAGCATTTGTGTTGTAGCAGTTAGGACTCTCGTTGGAGGCCAGTGTCTTAACAAATGCCTCTAAGTTGACATGTATAATGAACATAAAGCATAATAATTTTCATTCCTAATCTGATCCATAATGCATAACTGAACAATACTACTTACTTTAAGTTTCAATAGGGTACTATCTAATTAAAAAAAGTTTTGGTGTTTGGTTAAATCTTGAAAAACTGCATTAAGTGTTATTCTCACAAATTGGTCAAAAAGATTAAGTTTATTCCAGAAATGTTAAGCAAAACTCTGAGATTCTGGCACAACTTCACCAGCTCTCAAGGTGCTTGGAGAGAAATGTAGTCCAGAAACCAAATGGGTGAGGGCAGTTTTTTCTCCCTAAGAAAAAGCCTGTTTGACAGAGGACTCGATGTGATTAAAACAATTAATCAAGTTCAGACTTTTTTTCTTATTTCGTTTCTCAAATACATGCTCTGTGTCTTTCTTTGTTCTGCTTAGGCTCTTGTGCAGTTAAAAGAACGAGTGCCAAGTGTCGCTTCAGTCCTCAGTGTCACAATGCACTTGTGCAGGAACATGGCCTTTTTGGGGTTTTATATGACTGCGAAGATGAAACTAATTAATACAGAAAACCCTCCATAACTTCCAAAAGTAAACTGGTCACTGCGCTTCATTGCGTTTTACAATACAGACTGAAAAACGTGATGATACATAAAAAACGCACATCAGAAAGCAGCACTACTTACACAAGGCTGGGCTAGTGTCACGGTTCACTGCAGCACAATAGAAGTGTGAATGGCAGGAACAGAAAAAAAGCTTGTTCGAGAGGGATTTTGAGAATCAGCACTATGGGGGGCCCACATTCACGGTCCCAGTCCTATTGTTGATCGCTGTTCATCTCGCCAGCCAACTGCCATGTCTCATCCATCTATCATCACAGCCACTCTGTCACTCCATGAAAAGCCTTTACATTGATTCAACCTGCAGGCCTCCACACACGGAATGATATTACTGGGATTTTATGAGTCAAGAGCCATAAACCAGCACACTAAAATAATATATTTGCAATTTTATTTGATGTTTGACCTTGTCCAATACAACATATGTTCTGCTTAGCAAATAAGCTCTGCTCTTAATAAGCAATGATTAAAAATATATACCTGGAAAAACACAAACAAAAAACAATTAATCTGAGTTTAAATTTGTACATTTATCGTCCAGCTAATGAAAATAACATAAAGAACCTCGGCACTATATTAAATGATCATAAGCGTCAATACAAACATGATAAATGTATAGATATTATATCTAGGTTTATCCTACACAGGCACAAAGCCATCTGTTTTTCATTGGACAGGCAGTTCAGTGTGTTCGTGTGTGTGTGGCAGTCTGTCCATCTAACCTGCCAAGACAAAGAAGCCACAAGAACAGCTCAATGGGTCATAAATTATTCCAAGAACACAGTGTGTTTTAATGCACAATTACACAGGGTTATTTTCCCATTTGTTGTTTAGTCATATCGCAGCAGGCCTCCGCGGCTACATTTCAGCGACAGCTCCACAGGGGATGATGTTAATTATTCAGCGTGTCGTATGTGGCCTGCAGACAAGGCTCCATGAGCATCATTTCAACGAGGTGAAAAGAAAGAAAAGCCATCATGTCGCCCTCTGGTGGTAATCTGCATGGCTCAGTGAAAAATGGAAGCAACCAAAGATGGATATGGAGTTAGCTTTACTAAAATTTAACCCAGAAAACAAACTGTTATATAAATAAGTAGATAGATAAGCTTTATAGTTAGACATGGAAATCCAGAACTGGTTCCAACTGAGAACCAGTACAACGGGTTTAAGGATTCTATATCATATGCCTCCATGCTTATTGGTTAAAAGCAAGAGGCAGTCAGCATGAGCAACAGCAAAGGCGTTGAGGAAGAAATCATGGCAGACAGAAGCCACCTAAAGCTTGGTTTCATTTTGGACAAAACTAAGCCAACAGTGCAATATGCCTGGTAGGACTATAAGAAAATTTTGATCCATTATTATAAGGCGATATTTTGTGACCCAGTAGTGTGTAGATGCTTTTAGTGCAATATCATGATATCTTATAGTTCAATGATTTATAGAAATACGGGACATTTGTTTTGTATTCAACCTCCGACCACTAGTGGGCAGCAAACATTCAGCCATTTGTTTCACTCGCTCTGTTATATTTATTGATATTATTATATTTAGAGCCTTTGTTTTATATAAAGAACAATGTTTAGAAACTGTATCTTAAGTGTATAGTACTGTAGAATGTTAGAAAAAAATTAGTGTATTCTGATCGATTGTGATACGCATCATATTTTCAGATTCTTGCCAATACACACCCCTAGTGCCAAGTCTTTAGCTGTGTGATTTCAGCAAGAGCGGAAACACATGCAGCAGACTGAGATCTTTGTCATCATAGCACAGCATTTAATATCAGGAGTGCCATGTGTCTGACAGTACTGATGTTTAACATCCTGAAAGAGAAAATAGGGCAAAGTGGACAGCAAAGGATCTTTCTTTTTTTACTTTAGCTAGATTTAGTAAATTCTATATGACTTGTAAAATTGTACTGTAGTTGAGCTTTGATGGTGCATAAAAGGAAGATGGAAGGGGGCTTCCCTGCTTTGTTATCTATTTTTATTTTTGTGCATTTCTGTTTTTTTTCTTTTACATTGGCCATTAACAGTACATTCTATAAAGATGTAAAATTACACTTTGAATTGCTTAACTTGTTCTGTAATCACACCAGGTGAGCAGCCTTTTCAGATGCTTATTCCTGATGACGTAGCATACCTTAACGATTATCCTAGAGTACTGGAGTTCGGAATAATACTGAAATACTGAAAATAATAAAAACATATTTAATTTGCTGTTAAATCACTCTCATGTTCGGCACTCAGTCCAATCACTCTGCAAGCATTTCTTCTTCTGCTACCGGTGGCAGCTGGATAAAGACTTAAAAAGTGCACAGCGCCCCCCACTGGCCAGGAGGTGAATCGATTCAGAGGATTTGCTGAATCGATATTGAATTGGGAGGGGAATAATTGCAATGCATTGCTGAATCGATATTTCTGTCCACCCCTACTGTATTCACATGACAAACTGCATTGTCCCTCCATCAAAAAGCCCTTACATTTACTTCAACCTGCGGGCCTCAACATAGCAACACAGTATGATCCTATTGGAATTTTATGAGGCAGGAACCATCATCCAACACATAGTAGCCTGATAAAAAGGGATATGCATTGGTATCTATAAATCCTTGCCAAACATCATTTCTCTAAAGGCCTTGGTTGGGAATAAAAAGGATCAAAGAGGCACGTTGCTAACAGTAGTCTCTAATCATGCATAAAAACAAAAAACAGGAAGTTAATAAGATGGTTGTAATTCATGCAATTGCCTATCAAGCATTAAAGATTGAACCCCTAGCTTCCCAGATGAGTGCAATTTCTCACATTCAGGTGGCAATCAATGTGTAAATCAGTCAGTGAATATAAAGCAGGCTGAAAACCTGTGATTTGTTACACTGAGAGCACCATTGATATATAGGATGGTAATAGCAATCATGTAATGGAGAAGCCGTTTGGTTCAACAGAATTGTCAAAGCTTCTACAGGCAGAGGCTTGGTGATCTACTAGATAGCATCAAGTGCCATCATTGCAGAAGATTTGATAGATACATGCAGTCAAGCTTTTGCTTAGGAGAGGCTTTCTATTTAAAAAGGTGAAGTGATCCAATATTTCTTTACAGCTTGTCCTTCAGAGTCTTTCACTCTTGATCTGATCCTTTTAGATAACAAACCGCTCTAATGAATGTTAATCTAGGGGTGGAAAATATATTATGTTTTGAAGATAAAGGGATAATATAGGCTACAGTTGCCAATTCATGATTGGGTAGCATGTATATTTGATTTCGGCCTACACCTTGTTACCTAGGTAATCACTGGTTTTATGATTTTTTTTTACACACATTGACATGGAGTAGCTAGTTATAAATTAAAGTTCCTATGTGGCACTAGCCGTTGCACATTTGACCAAGACCTGACCATTTTCAACAGAAAATAATAAATATACTTTGTCTCCTCACTCAGCTTAAGTAGAGTGAAATATTTTTTTGGTCAATATATCATGTAGCCTCAGTGTTAATCACTTAATGCAAAAAAAAAAAAAAAAAAATCACATTTCAAAGTTCAAATCAAGCATGATGATTCAAGAGTTCAAGTTATTAATATGCAAGCCCATGTGTTTTCCTTTTCCAGCCAGAATAATAGAATAACAATGGCCTGATGTTTCTGGGTCATTTCTTTCCAGGAGCTTTCACACGTGCCATACAACTGTCAGCTCCCAGTTCTGCAAAATTAGGGGCAACACATTAAACGCTTCACTGCACAGCTAGCTATTTCAAAACAACATGTGTACTAGTGTTTATGTTGAATTAAGCACACTGTTTTTTAACTTGTTGTTTTCCAGTGAACAAGCTCCAGTTCACTTGCCTACTTTTCTACTGTTTTATTCCATTTACTTCTATTTCTGTCTATTTTCCTTTTAACATTAATCTTGTCCACATATCCATTACTTTGGTCCATGCACACCTACAGCCGTTCAGTAAGTCCTTCCACACATACTGCTGTTATTACCATTGATATACCAATTATTCTGGTCCATGCACATCTACTTCTGTTCTGTTACATTACTTGAATCCATGCACACATGCTACTTTTCTTCTATGTTTCTGTTCATTTATACATTACTTTATACTTCTGTTTATTTACTGATTCACACCTGAATTCCACACACATATACCTTGGTTCAATTTTCAATCATTATAGGTTTTTATATATTTAATCTGCACTTTTTTTGCTTTAATACATCTCTGTAGGTTAATATTTTGTGCTATAACTTTTGCTCTCTTGTTCAAGTTGTTTAGCTTATTGCCGTCTTGCCTTGCTGTTTCATTCCTCACCTTGGCTTTACGTGTAAAAGGAACAGTGGAAACTTGAATTCCCTCAGAGTCAATGAAGTATCTTCATTATCTATCCCTTTTTGGATGCATCTTTGCTATGACTCAGTCTTTGCTGGTATCACATAAGATTGTGATGTATTGGTGGATCTTTCAGACATTTAAAATGTATTTTTTAAAACATGATGTGCACAAAGTCGAAACCTTATTGATTTTCCTTCACCCCTAAGTTGACAGGAGCAGGAAAATCAGGCTACTGAAAAAGCTACTTATCCTTGCAAATGTTATCCCAGTCTTATGAATGCTATTTAAGAAGGAAGTTTTAACTTTTTACTTATTTCATTCTGTATTAGAGTACATAAATTATTAAATGCAAGATTGCTTATTCTGTAACTCAAAAGGGTTTTCATTTAGGGATGCATGATATCATCGTCGGGGTCAGTATTGGCAGATTATGGTTTAAAAGCTAAATCATCAGTATCAGCAGATATGAAATCAAAAGCTGATGCTCACTGACTTTCAGGGTTATATATCAGCAGAACGGATGAATGGGTATGTGAAACTTGAAGCAAAGCCAGCAGACCTTCCTCAGCCGAAGTTTTTATCCTCTTTTCGTCCTCTTTCCTGTAACTGTAAAATGGGTTCTAAAAGTACAGTTCAAGGTCTTAAGTGCTGCTTGTTTTTATTTTTTCTTGTTTATAGCAATTTGTCTGGAAAGCCTTGTTGAACCCCTCTGCAAACATGCTTCCCATAAAGTATTCATTTTTATTGAACTTCTTAACTCCATAAAAAGCCAACGTTATGCCCACAGGAGCTCCTTGTCTGTCAGCAGGTTATTACACTGCTGAATGTGGCAGTACAAAGTCAGATAAAGCTTGTTTTACCATTTCTGTTAACACATCAGTATGTGCACTTAATCAAAATATTTCTCTGTTCTTTCAATAACGAAGGTCGACACCTGTAAAACGAAACATATTTTTAATTGTTAGATCAAATGTTGCCTTGTTTATAATATTTTAAACCAATTATCAACATGGGTTAAAGGCCATTTCTAGTACATATGTTTGTATATATTGCTATTGTTATCATTAGGGTCCAAAATTAACCTTTTATCGCACTGGCTAAGGGGGCAGGTAAATAAGCATATTCTTTTTGGGGTTTTTTTTGCCAAAAAACTAAGTAAAGATGTGGTTTTTTTTGTAACATACATTTGTTTCAGCACATTTAACTGAGTTAATGTGTTACTTTGTTCCACAAATGGATCATTTATCTAGGGGTGCACATCTGTGTTCAGCTCTTTTTACAAACAACAGCCATCAGCAAATTAATGTAGGTTGAACAGATATGAGTTTTTATATGTCTGGTTGTTATGTTATACCAATTTAATACTGACATCTGGAAAATTAGCAGTATCTGCATATATCAACATTTTTGCACATAATAAATACCAATAAGTCAAACATAAAAGCTTTCCATAAATACCAGGATATTGGTTTTCATATTTGCAAAATCAACAAATGTATTGTGATAGTTTACCTAGTTGTCCACAAGACTGTTTATTCAAGAATTTATTAAGTGTTGTTTTACTCGCTTTACATCTGTTCCTAACACAAATGGACAGTAACCATGAAAGGAACAGGTCAATTTTAGCTAATTAGAGACTTCGTGCTCTACTGGTATCAATATTGGTGATAATGACTTAGGAAATATACGCATATCTGATATCTGCAAAAATCTGACATTGTGCATCCCTACTTGCCAAGGCAGCAGGTGGATAAATGCACATGCCAAGCATAAGTAAAGATGTGTTTTGTGTCACATAAATTTGTTTCAGTGTAATTATCTGAGAAAATCTATGCTTCCTCCTACAAATCAGAATCAGCTTTACTGGCCAAGTATGTTCACAACATACAAGGAATTTGGTTTCGGCAGGTGATGTCACTCACAGAATAACAGCAGCAAATGTAAACATAAACATAATAGAAAAATATATATACACCTAATTTTAATAGAAGAAAATATATGTGCACCTAGTAGAAACAGAATATGTACATTTAGTAGAAAAAGAAAAAAATTTATATATACAAATATATATGGAGAGAGAGAGAGCTGTGCAGAAAAAAATAGATCATGTTCTCATGTTAGGGGATAAGGTGGTTAAATATTTTGCTCATAATGTATTTACAGGTTTGTTTAGATGCAATCATTAAACCTTGAAGGGCATCACCTTCGAACATATACCTTTTAAGTGGAAAATGCATTCGCATTTGGCTGGAGTTATTTCAGACCCCTAATATTAGTATTGGCTGAAATGAGTTTGCAAATATTTGCATGTTGGATATAGTTAAACAAGAATATAATTATGCATGATCAGTTTTGATTTTTAAATATTTGACAACATAACATGTAAATCTTTAATAGGAAGAGGATTAAAAAAAGAATTTGTACGATCATGTGTTCCTCTTTTATCACTTTTATTGCAAGAATATTATATCTACCAACTTTGAAAGTTGATATCACATTGCATACATTATAAAAGTAAATATCTGATGCTTTCTTTATTAATTTTGGGGATTGTTTTGTTAGGATATGATACAGGACCTTACACTGGGAAATGTTGATGACTGCTGGTCTAGGCCAGGCACGCAGTATGAATCTCGGTCCCATCATAACATAACCACACAGCAGCCCACAATCTCGACAGTGGGGAGAAAAATGCAGCTTTACGAGATGCTGGCACAATACTACATCCTGATGAGGGGGACAATAGCATAGCTTGCAGGCAGGCAACAAAGTGGACCCTGACTGAAGGCTCCACAGGCTGCCTGTTACATACACGCAGATGAAATGTGGCTGCGTTTGACATGGATTCAAACAAAGGCAAGAGGAGACAGACACTGGGAGATGGAGCCTAACATAAGGGCACTGCAGTCACATACACTCCTCCACCAGCCTGCTTTAAAACATGAGATACACATGGGCTTATTTCAGCCAGCATTTCTTTCACAGTTTCAAATATGGCACAACAGAAAAACAGTATTTGCTCGCTTGCTTGGAGCTAATAGCAGTGGTATGCTAACATCAGTCACCTGAATGAACAGACTCCCCCTCCTCATTAGCTTAGTTATCAGAGGGGTGACTACTGATGGCGGGGGACATAGAAAATACATAAAATTCACACTTACTCACCTCGTATTCCGTCTCCTGTGGCGAAGGTTGTCGTGTTTTATTACTATCGCGGTATCTTCCGTTGCTAACGACGCACGCGCCTGAGCTAATTCAAATTTTAACGGTTAAATCTCCCAGGTGACGCTCTCAACGTCTTCCTTTAAATCCGCATCCTCGAAAAAATAGCCTTTCCTCCGCGCTGCTACCAAATGCAGCGCGTTATGAAACCAGCTTCTCTTTCCCTATACAGCTTTCATTCAGAAGAAGAAGAGGGGGTAAAAAAAAAAAAAACAGCCCGACGAGAGGAGCCCCCGTTTCAAGGCAGGCAGGTACGAGACGGATATCCGCAGCGGCTTCTTCTTCGTCTTCCCCCCGCGGCCGAGCATCCGAATGGCCGTCGGTGTGGGTACCCGTGAAGGAGCAGCGTTGCCCCCCTGCTCAACAGACTGGAGAAGAAAGAAAAAGTGGACGAGGTGGTGGTAGTTAGGGGTGTGCGTTGTGAGGGGGTGTGGGTGGTGGGTAGGTGGGTGGGTGTGTGTGTGTGGGTGGGTGTTGACCCTTCACAGTCACATGGGAAACACCGTGCGCATTATTCTCAATATCTCCAACAATAACACTTGAGGGAAGACGATGCTGTGTCCTTGCATCTGCTGGTGCTGTCCCTGGTGCTAAAAATGAAACCATTCATACTGCATTCTGTTTTGTACTTCAATAAAGCCTCGCTGTGTCCCAGTAGGACACAACCAGTACTGAAATTTTGCCAATATACGCACAGAAAATTGAATAAATATGCATTATCGCCAATGTAGCGGGGTTGGCAGCTCATATATCATCTCTGTGGTTTCCAGAAATTGCAATACTTTGTTTATCTCAGGGAAAAAAGGGTGAATGGATGCTTAATCAGGTCAAAATGGATGGAAGTAGAAGTGCACGGAAAACACAAACCTCCACCAAGGTATTTCCAACAAGATGGGGGTGTTATTGTCAAAAATGTAGAAAACTGTTCTATCTGGCACTGTTAATAAATCCTTGGAAAAATTACTGGATCCACATCTTGATTTAGATCACCACCAAAATCTAATCAATTATCCACTGTAACATGACCAATATTTCCTGAAAAACATCTTGAAAATCCGTTGAGGGCTTGTTGAGTTATTAGTGAAAATGTGGAAAACTGTCCTTTATCACAATGTTAGCAAATCCTTGAAAAAAAATTCCTGTATCTGCATCAGGTTTTGGATCATCTCTAAATATTATCACTGATTTCTTGTGACATGACCAACATTCCCAAAAATGCCATAAAAGTCAGTTCATACCTTTTTGAGTTAAAAGCAAAAATATGGAAAAGTGTTCTCTCTGGCACTGTTTACCAATCCTTGAAAAAAATTACTGGATCCACATCTGGATTTAGATCACCACCAAAATCTAATCAGTTTTCCCTTGTGACATGACCATCATTCCCTGAAAATGTCATGAAATTCCCCGGGGAACTTATCGAGTTATTAATAAAAATATGGAGAACGGCCCTATCTTGCAATGTTTACTAATCCTTGAAAAAAATTCTGGATCCACATGTAGAATGCACTACCAAATCTTCTTCCTTGTGCCATGACCAACATTCCCTGAAAATTAAATAAAAAGAAAGTTCGTAAGTTATTGAGTTATTATTAAAAACGGGGAAAACTACCCTGTCTTGCATTGTTGACAAATCCTTTAAAAATTTCTGGATCTACTTCTGGATTTGGATCACCACCAAAATCAAATCCCTTCTTCCATATGCCATGACCAACATTCCCTAAAAAAGTAATCAAAATCTGTAAATAAATTTTTTAGTTATCCTGATCACAGACAAACAAACTTACAAATGCCTCCCTTAGGTATGTGTTGCAAAGAGACAAATTACAGTGGTGGGACACATTGTCTTTGACCTCTTACTCAACACTGATCTAAATGACAGCTGGACCCCAAAATTTAGAGACAATCCTGGAAATCGTTTTAATGGTATTGCATCACAAGCAAGTGAGGAACATGATACCTGTTAATATTTGACCTACTGCATGACCTCCAAAACCTGATTAAGTCACTTTTTAGTGCAAGAAAACAAATAAGCAACATTTGACAGAAATGTCTAAATGCTTTCTTGAGGTCCTGCATTGACAAGCAAAGGGGGACATGACCTTGAGCTTTGACCTTTATGACCTCCAACATATAGTTTCAAACTTGTGTCATGTTGGATGTTAGTGCAAAGTTAGAAGGAGATCCCTTTGAGCATTTTTGCTCAAAGGGATCTAAGGTTTCACATGTTGTCATTCAAAATCAAAATATGATGATGAAAATCCATCCATCCATAAAGTGCTAATCTTAGTCTAAAAATAGGTAATGTAACAAAACGCTGTAAAAAAAAAAAAAGTTCCAACCAGCGGCTGAGTCAGACTTTTTTGAAAGGGGGGCCCAAGGAGTAACATATGGCCATCAAAATTTGGCTGTGCTGTTATTGCAGTAACACTAAATGCATCGGGAGCTCTGAATTTAAGAGTTGTGCAGTGGAATTTAGAACCCCTTCCTGTACATCCATTTCAAAGTAACACTTGACAGAGTGACTTATACAATGTCCCAATTTTTATGCTCAGCGAGTGCCCCCGTGTACCACCATGGTAGCTCCGCCCCTGGTCATAACAAGCACACAGGACAGTTTAGAGTTGCTGAAGAATTTATCTGATGACTGTAGGCAGAGGCAGACTAACATTACCCATTGACTCCCAGTGTTTGAGCTAAGCTAATTAGCGGTGGGCGAGTTCTGCCCCTCTCTTCCTTTTTGCTGCACGTACAGTTGAAAGAATGGAGTCTATCTGTTTCATGAACTCCGGAGTGAGGCAAGACATGAAAACAACAACAAAAAAAATGTTGGCGTATCCCTTTAAGTTATTTAAAAAGAAGTTTAAGAAAAGTTGGTCTTCTGCCAATGGTCTTGAGAGTCTGAGAAAGACGTATTAATTCCAACGTGTTTCACAAAACAGAAAATACTTCTCACAAGTGCTTTGACCAAGTTGTCCCTTTTATTCATCCATAGGCTTTATGCAGATATTAAGTTACATGATTGCATGACAGTGAACCACAGAAATCTTTCAGTCAAACTACAACTTACAACCACGTCAAAAATCCTTCCTTAAATCAAAATTCCTGAACACAGCAGTCTATTAAGGTTTTTTTTTTTATCTGTGAGGGCTGCAGCTGCACTAAATTATTCCTGAGACACCAAGCAGCACCTGGCTGGTGTGTGACCTCAAGCAAGTCATCAAGATCTGGGTTATTCATAAGTCCTTCATGCAGAGACCCTGCAGACGAGGATGGGTGTTTCCTCATGCATCCATCTCTGCTGCACTCTATGGCCCTGTGAGTGCTATACATTCACCTCTAAAAGGACTTGGGAGGGTGTTGTTGTTGTTGGCCTGTAGACGGGAACCAGACACCTCCACCTTATATACTATTTTTGTGTCTTTGTGTTCTCCCTCTGCACTGTTTCCGGCTCTCTGAAGGGTGTGCATCTGTGAGTATGGGTGTAGCTGAACCAACAAAGTGGTAGTGGTGAGGACTTTATGGGATGATGGGTCTCGCAGGGAGGGCTGAGCCGTTTGGGAACTAGAACGCTACTCATTATAAGCAGTTAGTGGTAATGAAAAAGCTCTGCTGTGTTGTTAGAGCTGTTCCAGTATTTTGCATTTTTGCTGTGAATGTATTATTGAAGTTGAAGCCCTCCCAGAGGGCCGAGTTCTGTCAACCACAACTGTAACTTCAATGAGGCAATTGATTTGCACTTTCAACATTTTTGAGGAAATTTTGACACAGCTCAAAAAATGTCAACGTGCTTCAGAAGCTACTGACCCAACAGACTCTCAGAAGGAATATTGAATTAGGAAGGGAAACTTTGGTATCTGTATTTTAAAGGGGTCATGTACCTCATGTTGAACTCTATAAGTCAAAAGTCTTAGGTCAGTCCATGTTTGGATCAAGACACTCTGAGATTGAAACCGATGTTGGCTCAGAGAGAACATCCTCTTGCTGAGTGCATTTTCTCAAAGAAAATTGAGTTGTTTCTGATGAGGGGTCATTCACTGGATCAGAAAAGTGGTAATACCATCCCGATGGTTCTTTAAAGATAGAGGGCTAATATGTTATATTGACTTGAAATCAAAGTGTCATCATATTCAAGTAAGAAAATAGGCAAGTCATTCAGTTTCACATTCATCACTAAAATGACAGAGAAGGGTAAATACTGATGATATTTGGCTTTACAACAACTCATTTCACCCTCAGGCCCCAACGGGAACTTTTCAGAGCAAGGTCATTTTTCTTTTCAGTTTATTTTGCCATTGATAATCCGCATGATATGCAATTTGGCAGGAGTTAGTTTTTTTTTTTTTTTTAATTTTAACCGCATCTTTGAACCCCATGTTATAGTATGCTGTCAGTGTTCTGTGCTATAAAGATAATCACATTCAGGCCATTGAGGCCAAATCCGGCCACATTTAAACCCATAAGAACTTATTTTTAATCATATGTCTCCTGCAGCATAAAAGCACGTATCTTAAATGCTTCCAGAGTAAAAAATTAAAAAACATAATCTAAAATGGTTAAGATTTTATTAATTTTATGTCACTTTCCTGACTTGTCCACTCTTATTAAGCAATGTGCAAAGTGTGAAGTTTATCTTTAAACCGACACAGCTCAAAATGATTAAAAAAATGCACCCAAATCAATTCTGCCAATGCTCACATGTCTCAGACAGTCAACCCTAAAAAGGATTAATTTTCCATCAGCTGGTATATAAGAAGTCATTCATTTGTGTGTATTATATAAAATTGTCATCGTTTCAAGTTCTCAAACCAGCAAGAAGATTTCTTTTCTGAAGTTTAATATGCATATATCATATATAATGCACACATTCATAAATCACAAGTACAAAAGAAAAGGAAAGAAGATAGGGAAATACAAGTTCAAATCTGGAGGTGCAGTTTTGACAATGAAAGTCTAAGACTTTGAGCCTCACATGAGCTGAAAAAAATGTGTAGAATTTTTTTGTCTTCCTTTTTTGTTTGTCTTCTTATAAATGTATTAAGCATCATAAATTTGACTTTTTTATGCAGCTTTCCTTTTCATTATATTTAGTGTTGCTACCAGTTGTTTAATATGACACAGATAAGTCAAATGTAAGTTTAAATACTGTAGACCTTAACACACATTTTTCTCTGTATGCTGATGATACTCATCTTTTTACTTCATCTCGGCCATGAAACATTTAGAAATTTTTTAAGTTCTACACAACTCTCACTTTAAGCATTTTATAACCTTATTTACTTTTCACTACCACTGATTTAAAAAAAACACCAGCCATTTTTAAAATCAATTTCTGTTTTATTTTACTGCAAATATCTAAAGCACATCTATACAAACCACTATTTTAGCTGCTATTTCTCTCTGAAAAAGAGAAAATCCTCCCTTGTAAAAAAAAAAAAGCCTGTCTACTTGTAAAACTCAGTTTGTACCTCTCTTGTTAGAATAAGCTCAAGCTGAAGCTGATTTATGTTTACATACACAAAGAGTGATAAAGAACAGTCTTTGGACCAGACACTGTACAGGAGTGTTTAATGCCAAAATGCAGCCCTGGGGTATCAGTAATTACTTGTTTGAGCTGTGCGTATTTGTGTCAGCATTGATAGCACACATACCCACAACCTGTTTACGCCCCCGGCCCCTGTCCCCACCCCTGCCCACAGACCCACACCCCAGCAGGGAGCTCATCCACAATCCTCTGTGACAAAGGGAAAGAGCTGAGCGCAGGATATAAGGCTGCCACTGGCTGCCAGAGTGTGTCCAGCACAGAGCTTTCTGCAGATTGCAGCAGTTTGAGCTAAAGCCCCTCTCTGTCTGCTCACTATAGACGGGACCTCGGTGGGTGGGGGTCATCAGTAGTGCGTGCAGTGAGCAGGGTGGAGATGGGGGGCTTGTGTTTGTTAAAGTTGGTGTGACTGTAAAGCTTCACAGCCTGGTGGACATGGTCTCTATACTTTGTGTGTGACCAATATTTCCAACCTTAAAGCTGAATCACATGGCTTCAATCCTGAGTAATTGAGGGGTCCATGCTCTGACCTTTGTCTAAAGCAGGGACAGACACTAACTTGAAGAAGCACACAAAGAGTTAACTAGAGATGCAACCAATAAGTCAATAAGATCAGGTACAACAGAGTTAACACATTAACTGGTGTTGACATGAGAGCAGTATGACAACTGTGAGCCTTTGTAAATAAAAATAACAGCACTTACTGTGGAGCTAACCCAAAAATGTTATTTTAACAGGACGGACCCTTAGTCCAAGATTTCTGTATTCTGTAAATGTATGGAGATCACATGAGATCTGACCTTTGTGTCAAAGAGTATAACTTATTTTAACAGTCTGACTCCTTTGAGCGTGTGTTTCTTCCCTACAAGGCTGCCCTGATGGGGACAACTCCTCATGAGCAAACCTCTGATGCTCTGATAACAGCTCCACATTTCCTCTTCCAGATTTGTTCTCTCATAAAAATATTTTATGTTAACACACATAAACGTCACCTCAAGTTTATCTAAGAAAAGTGACAACTAGAACTAACTTGGGTTACATACATTCAACTGAAAAATGATCAAGATTTTATAATTTGGTGAAAACAAAATGTTAGGTTCCAGTCCATGAGGGACATAAACCTGTTAGGATGAAAAATCAGTGCCAAAATTCAACATAATGATTACTTAGGTGTTTAAGCTCTAGCAGTTCATTTTTCTACCTGTTAAACATGTTGTTTACATAATTCAATCTTAACTCAAAAACGCATTTTTAAAAGAAAGTTAACTGAAAAGTCACTAAGAGCCAGTAATGAGCTAAATGCACTGAATAAGTTAACCACTGTGTATCCAGGACTCTGTCCTTTACTTTAATAGAAAAACTTTGTTGAGCTTTAAAATCTAATTTTCAAGAGTGACCTGGACAAGACACTTTCTCCCACACAATTTCACCTTTTGTTAATTAAGAATCAGGGATGGGAGCTGATATGATTTTATGAAAACCAACTCTATTATGAACTCTGCTTATGGATCCGATCTTTCAATGATTCCCTTGTTGATTTCTGTGGAATTCAGTCTTAAAAAGTTGGCCTTCACAGTGGCAACAATGTCAAACACATGTAACTTCAGATATTAGATAAATGCCTCTGCAAGTTGCTGATGTTTCCACCCACTAAACGTTGTGCAGTTAGTGAATTTTTGTTGAAAACTAAGACACAGTTTTGATCACTTCAGACACTTCTTATTCCTTTATTACTGTTTCTGCTGGCTTCCTCTGATGAGATGATTACGTCCTTGATTTAAGGCATTCAGGAACAAAGTCGATGGAAAAGATAAGGGAATGGTTTATCAAAAAAAGTAGTCAAAGAGAATGAGCAAAAATTTCCAAGATCTGCAGCTTAAACCAGGCTTGACCTTTTTAACATGAATATAGGAGATTAGACTCAGATTCAGTGGCTTAGATTTTGTCACTGAAGCAGAATTTTGCCAAATGTAAACTGGAGAAGACAAAACTTTCAATGTTAGCGATAAAAAGCAGAGAAATTCTCTTTTACATCAATGAGTTTCTGTTTTCTTTCTTCTTTGTTTGAGTGAAACAGTGAAAATCCTCTAAAAGATGGATCACTCTTGAATGGACAGGTTGACTCTTAATGCATTTATTTCAACTATAGCCTGGACTTAATCTCTATAAATCCGCTCTGTTAAAGCCATAAAACAGCCGACTTCTGCATCTGTGTTTGCCAAGTGACAGATATTAAACATGCAAGTCATGTCATGTTTGTCTCCCTGACTCCAAAAGCCAACAGCGGCTCAAGAAAGAAAGTTTTACATCCTCAGTCCAGCCATCAACACCACTGGGTTAGAGTCCGGTCAGTGCGACCTACTAAAAGATATTTATATCCCCCCACCACTTTTTTAAGTCATCTCTCAAGGACAACTGTGCTATTTCTGTTGTGCTTCTTGTTCATTTTCTATCTCTCTCATCCCTTTTCTTATCTCGCTCTCTCCCTAAACTAGTTGCTGGAGGTCACCCTGCTGTTCCAGTTGAAAATTATATAATTATTCGACATAATGAAACCAGGACAGCACTGTGGTGGAGCCACTTCTGGTGCAACGTGACTCACGGGGCTCTCAGGATGAGGATCATCTACAGATGGAGACAGACAGCTCTGTGAGTTATCACACCTAATTCCTGGTGTGCAAATCAGCAGACGAGCTGTTTCACATGCAGTTAGCATGTCTGAATCACATGAGAGCACTGTGAGGTCATTCACATGTTACTGGAGTGGATTTCTTGGAAGAAACTTTTAAGAAGTCTGAAAAACAGGTGTAGCCAATACTAAATCCAATAACAATGTCTTCAAAACATGGTGGTGGGGCCAGCACAAAGTGATTCACATGATTTATTCTGTCTGGTTTGCTGTTCTAGTTATAACATGAGACTGAGACCAAAGCCACAAGACTGTTTAGAAAAACTTTAGACCCTTTAAAGGATTTGAAACCATGCAATACATGACAGGATAAAGCATGACAAAATATGTTGTGATGAGATGTGATACAGTAGGGTACGTCAGAATAGGATAGGACAGGATAGAAAAAGATGGGATCGGATAGGATAGAATGGGACTGGATAGAAAAAGATAGAATAGGAAAGGCAGAATATTATAGAATATGAAAGTATAGGATAGGATAGGATGGAATGGATAGAATAGGATAGGATAAGATAGGACAGAATTGGAAAGAATAGGATAGGATAGGGTAGGATATGATAGGATAGGAAGAGATAGGATAGGACAGGACAGAATTGGATAGGATAGGATAGGATAGGATAGGATAGGAAAGTATAGGATAGGATAGGACAGAATTAAATTGAATAGGATAGGATAGGATAGGAAAGTGTAGGATAGGATAGGACAGGACAGAATTGGACAGGACAGAATTGGATAGGATAGGGTAGGATAGGATAGGACAGAATTGGATAGGATAGGATAGGATAGGATAGGACAGAATAGGATAGGATAGGTTAGGATAGGATAGGACAGAGCAGAATTGGATAGGATAGGATTGGATAGGATAGGACAGAATTGGATAGGATAGGATAGGATAGGATAGGATAGGACAGAATAGGATAGGATAGGTTAGGATAGGATAGGACAGAGCAGAATTGGATAGGATAGGATTGGATAGGATAGGACAGAATTGGATAGGATAGGATAGGATAGGATAGGATAGGATAGGATAGGATAGGACAGAATAGGATAGGATAGGTTAGGATAGGATAGGACAGAATAGGATAGGATAGGTTAGGATAGGATAGGACAGAGCAGAATTGGATAGGATAGGATAGAATTGGATAGGATGGGCAGGATAGGATAAAGGTCTTTTTATTTCTTTAGTCTTTTTATGCCCTTAGACAGCCCATAAGTTTTTTTTTAAGGATTATGTTGATTAACCTATTCTGATTTGCATATAACTGTGCAATTTGGACTCTGCCATCAATCACAACATTGAAATGTATAAATATCCATTAATCCATTAATGGATATTTATACATTTGCTATTACTTAATAATTGAAGGGCCACACTACTAATTGCAAGACACTCATTTTTTAATAGAAACACTTGATTAATTTAACAAAAAAATGTTTAAGTTTTTCTAAAAATATTTATGTATTGAGTTAAAATTCAAACAGTTACACTTAATCAAAAGATCTAAACATATAATTTAGGACAATCGAAACAATATTTACATTAGTACAAGAGGCATAATGGTTACAGTATTCTCTATTATACTTTGTCTGCACTTCTTTTTTGTTAATACAAATTCATTGAGTGATGCATATTCAAGATTAAAAAAAACAAGACATCAATTACTCTGCTAGTTTTATTGCAAAAAAACTAAATATATCTCAAATATTACCTTAGAAATATTTTTATTTTTAATATTTTCATAGCAGACTTAGTCTTTTTCCCCCTATGTTTCCAGTTGATTGATATTTGAAATTAACCTGTGGGCCTCACTGACTGAGAGGGAGGGCTACATGTGGTTCCCTGGCAGCATTTTGCCCATCCCTGCTCTGGACTGATGAACCACTCAAGTCAGTCACACAGGACAGGTGTGTGAAGACAAAAAATCAGTCACTCTCATTCTCATATTAAGAGTCACCGACTGAAAAAATGATATTGTTTTGGTTTGAGGGAGGAAAGCTCAGATCACAGAGAGCGCCCGTGCATACTGCTTTCAAACATCTACAGAAATGAAAGCTGCTGTCTATAAACTGTCATTAAATATAGATTATTGTTCCTTCTCAAATAGCATCACATATTTGATCTGTAAAGCAAATAAGGCTGAAAGGTATTTGTATTTCCTTTTTAAAGAATATACATCTACTAGACATTGTTTCTTGTCATTGGGTAAAAAAACAACAACATAAATATCCATAAGAGCATCAGTGATACGATATATGTAAACTCATAGATTTATTTCACTTTCAAACCACAAAAACATAGCCTTTTTAATTTTTCAACAGAGCTGACCAAACTTCAGTGAAACCACGACGTGAAACCTATCCAACGCTGTACATGTAGCTCCCTCTACTGGATGATCTGGAGGATTACAACTGTAATGCTGTTTGAGACCACAAAATATAAATGTTAAACACATGCACCAGGCATGTGGGACAACTACATTTTAATCAGATAATTTCATGATTTAAAGCCTATGTTAAGAAGATAAACGCTTGGTCGATTTTGGACAGACTGGAGAATAGCATTTAAAATACTTGAAGAATATTTTCAGCATTGAAGATCTACATTTGGACTTTCAGCTTTCTCCATTAAAGGCTGTAAACTCTGGAAAATATTACCAGTGGAATTAAAACTTATCACATATCTAAAATCTTTACAACAAAGGTCAAGGGCTGGCTAAAAATGAAAGACCTATAATTATTTTTTATTGCTTTTTCATTGTGAACTTATAATGGATAATGAAATGTATGTCTTGTTATATCTTGATGCATGTATTGTATTTTCATTTTTGTAGTGCTTTACTTTCTCTAATGTTATATTTGTAAATCTGCACATTCAAAAGCCCAATTAGGGGCAAAAGTTGGACATTAGTAATAACTATAAACTTCATGTTAAACTATTTTGTCCCTATTAAATAAAAACTAATTAAAATTCAAACAAAATCAGTGTTAGAAGAAGAGTACACCTATTGGAGAAATTTTTTGATTTAGAAACTTTTTGTCTACAATAGGATAATTCTTCTCTTTTTTGGTAGGGCAGGAATAAAGTTTGGAATTTCATACATCAGCATTTTTATGTTGGTTCTATTCATACATATTTTTCACTCAAATTGTAGTGACACTTTGAGTCTAATTGCACTTGAGACAGCACATTAATCAACAAAAACAGGCTCAGTGTTCACCCTATGGAATAAAATGCTTGAATATAAGTATAATAAACATTGCACATTGCACTCCCTCTTTTGGCTTTACAGAATGATGCTGTTGCAGACCCCTAACAGAGAGAGGACCAGGCACAGAACAAACAGCTGTCCTCAGCATTATTAAGACCACAATGTGAGTGAGCAATCACAATCCATCCTCATTACTCCACTGTAGAAAATGTGCAACGTGTGTCATTTTTGGGACGGTAATTGTCCACAAGATGGAGCTGCTCTACAGGCCGCTGATGTCATCCTGTGTTTTTTTTTTATGTTCCTCCTCTTATTTGGCTCTACCAACTCGAAGATTACAATCCCAAATGCCTATAAATAATAATATCTGCATTTGCATCAAAAATGGAGATGGTTTTCTATTCTAGGGTGAACAAGAGCTACAGCCTGGTGGTGCCTTTGCAAGACAATCGACAGACAGAGACAAACAGTGGTAGGTCAGGGAGAAAAGCCTGGGCTGTTTTTAGGTGGTCTTACTGGTAGAAATGTTATTTCTTGAACAGTGTACACACCAGTGTTAATTTTTACTGCACTTTTTTAGTTTTAGCTATATTCTTTTGCCTTAAATATATTTTCATTTTAGTCATAATTTACACATTTAAATTGTTTTAATTTTAGTCTAGTTTTAGTTGATGAAATTTCACATTTTAGTCGACAAAATCTACTGTAAATTTAGTCGACTAAAATATGAAGTGTAACGTGTAAGGCATTTTTTCATGCTTCCTTGAATTTCTGAAGTCATGTTTTACACTTGGATAAAATGAAACATCTAATAAGCCTTTATTGAATGCTAGTGAAGTTTGAGTGTATAAATTAACAGAAACAAATGTAACTTTTGTGTGAAATGCAGTCACCTTTATTTAGGCTACCTGGCAGAGCATCTCAGTTACAATACCAGAAGTGACAACAAACAGTGAACCTGCTCTACATGAATACATCAATTCATAAAGAGAGTAGCTCTGATTGGATCGCTCCCCAACTTATCCCACCACCACCAAGCTAAGGCAGCTGTGATTGGATGTCCCTCTTAACTCATCCAACCTTTTCACACAACCAGAGTAGCTGTGATTGGATATATTCCTAACTTGTCCCTACTTCTACATGACCAAATTAGGTTTGATTGGATTAAGTCTCTGTTAGAACATTTTTGTCTAGTTTATATTTGTTGATGAAAATGTCAGTTAATTTAGTTTTAGTTTTTATCTTGTAAACGATGAAAACTATGCCGAAAATAATTAGTCAAAAAATTAACACTGGTACACACATATGCTTTGTAATTTACTTTGGAGTACAGAGCAAGAACTTGCTTGGTATCGGATTGATGCATAAAATAATGACCTTTGACCTTGTACAGCTCATCAGTTAACACTTTGGTCCAGGTGTAATATGACACACCAGATGGGCTGTTAAACATATTTAACAGTTCATCTGGGCAACATCTCATAGAAAGAGTTTGAGAAGAGCAGGACACTTGAAGAAAAACTAGAAGGTGATTGATTGTCAGATCCATAACAGGCCAGCTAGAGGCTTCAGACACTTCCTGCTCTCAGAACAACTAAACCACACTCATAGCTAGAGCCTCTTTGTCCTCAAAATGATGCTGAAAGCCCTGAACAATCAGTCCAGACTGAAGCTCTGCACGAAGGACCTGCCTGAAGACAGACAAGGAATCTAGCAAATCCAGTTGCATTGCAAGTCCAGGTGTGTTTGACTCAAAGACCTCAGTGCATTCCTGAAACACTTTGCTTACAGAATTTGAGGTCATAATGACCTTGACTTTGTCCCTCTGAACGAATTAAGTTTATTAAGTTTTGGAGATGCTCTGACAAAGTTGTATCGCCATCCCAATTTGGCCCTTGTCAAACTCATTAAAATAATTGTACTTGCCCATTTTCTGCTTCTAACATCAACTTTGAGGACAAATGTTCACTTGCTGCCTAATATATCCCTCCCACTAACAGATGCCATGTTAAAGAGATAATCAGTGTTATTTACTTCATCTGTCAGTGGTCATAATGTTTTGCCTGATAGGTATATAAAACACAGTTATACCCTAAATGCAACACAGTACAGAACGCGCTGTTTGTTTGTTTAGATTGCTTTTGTTAAAAGCAAAAGTAAATTAGCCACAGAGGAACCACCCTGCACTCCTTAAACTCATCATGTCTGCCTGAGGGTTTTTGTTTTCCTCGGTACCGTGTATTTGTACGTTTGAGCAGCACATAAAATCCCATACCACAAGAAAACAGATGCACAAGTGGTTGGCATCTTTTTTTATTTAATTCTTCTTGTCAAAAGCGTCTTTGGTTTTTCAAAAAACTTTGATGCAGCATTCCTGACAATAGATGTCAAACTTTGTTGTTTTCCTGGAATAAGCTAAATTAAGCAAATATTCCTGCTATATTCTCTGTTAAGTGCATGACTTTATTCTAGCTTACAGTCCATTCAGTCGCACATGTCAAATTATACAAAAACTTCAGGTTTGTCATACTTTACATAAACAAATAAACAGGGACAGTACAGGGAGCATTCTTATACAAACTGACAATCCATCAAACAAACTGTACAATAGAAAGAAAAGAACAATGTGGGGTTAGAAAATATGCTTAAAATGACGTCTAATAGGAAACAAACATGAGAGATTGTGGACTTCCAGGGAATGTAAAGGGAAATACCGTAACATTTATTAGTTTTGACGGTATAATGCAAATATGAAATGGGTTGACGTTAGGAATACAAGATACACTTCTGGATGTGAAATTTAATTTAAAAACAAAATATTAATGCAACAGGGAGATCAATTAAAAAACACAAAAAATGCACAATTTAAACTTAACAAAAACTGTTTAAAAAACAATAATTACAAAAATGATTAACAAACAAACACCTAAGCTGTTATGGTTGTTTTAAATGTGAAATTAAAGTGAAGTAGTAGCTGTTGGCGGTATTTTTTGCACATTTTTTATTAGCCAGTGCTATGATTTGGCTGCTGGTAAGAGCTCCTATTTTCAGGAGCACATATACACAGTCCCCTGTCTGTACTACAGGCATGTTTGAGTCAGTCTTGTACTATGGGGAGGGATAAAGTGAAAGGCACACAGAGGTTACCGAGTCCTGCGTCGGACACATATGTTTGGCCTGCGTGTGGCCACAAAGCCGTGTTTGCAGTAGCACTTGTATGATCCGGCGGTGTTCACACAGCGAGCATTCTTACACGGACTCACACGTGCTCCTGGTTCTCCACACTCGTCAATGTCTGAAAAGAAAGAAAAAGGAACAAATATTCAGACAACTGAATAAGACAAGCTGATCCTGCTATAAACCCTCTACACTCCACCTCTAACAGACAAACCCTAACCCCAAATAAAGTCTGCCACTAAAATTGTATATCTTGTTTTATTGCTTTTATATGCTTTTACCACACAATCCTCCCAGATAGCTGAATAAAATATATCAAAAATCTAGAATAATTTGGAAATCTAAACATACAAACCTATACAGCGAGTGCGGGAGTGGTCCAGCCTAAAGCCCGTGTTACATTCACACATGGTGCCAAGATAGGAGCGGACGCATCGGCCATTAGCACAGCTGCATTCATCTGAATCCTCCTCTGAACTGTCACCTTTAACAAAAAGCCCATCAGGGAAAAGAGAATAAAAATAGAAATTAGTTAGGTGTAAAGTATGAGTGTTTTTCTGACAATTGTGATGGAGATCATGCTGGTTTTAGGCATTTTACCTGGGTTATAGTTGGCGAAAGCTGCCAGGAAATCCTGCTCCCCATCAGACTCAGTCTCCAGATGCATCTCACACAGACGACTGAACATCTCTGAACACAGGGAATACATGTCTTTGAGCTCAAAAGTTAAAAAAAAAAACGCAGTCCAGAGAGTCAGAGCTGGGGGTTAAGTCAGGTCTGTACTCCAGATCTGGATTTTTTAGCATAGTGTAGTCTGCATGTGGTCTGAGGAGTTGCATTAACTGAACAAGTATCACCAGGATTGGGTGGTACGACCAGCCCCCACTGTTAAACAATTAATCAACTGTTCAAATCTTAGAAAGTTTTGGCTTTTTATAGTCACAGAAACAAAACGATCAGAACAAAGTTATTGCACTGCAGGCAGAGTTGCATTCATACTGTCAAAAACTTTTGTCATATGCGGAGAGCTTTCTCCCTTCCTCCACAGCAAAGTGTGTGCTCTGTTCCTCCAACCAAAACAGTTTCACCAGAATTTAGGTGGGGAGCAAAGGGGAGTCACGGATATGCTGCTGTTATTTTGGAAAAATGAGAGAGTGAAAGAAGATGGCAGCTAGCCAGCCACTGATTAAGAAAAGTTGGTCTCGGCCCATCTCAAATCTACCCCTGGAGTGCTTTGGTTGCAGTGAGAACACAATCTACCTAGCCACCAGCACAAACAGGGTAATGAGTTAACTCCTCACATTTCTGTAGTAGAATAAGCAGCAGCAGCAGTAGTAATAATTGCATTACAGCTACTAGGGCAACCAGACTGATATTAAAGCACTACTCTATAATAATAGCTTGGAGTTCCCACAGAGTCACTTTCTGTGCGCAGGCACAACAAATCATGAAAATAACAACAGATAAATATTACTCCCTGTCTCTACAGCAGATCACCACAGGATTCAACAACATCAACTTGCCCAAAAACATATTAAGATTCCCAGATTGTTGTCAAGCTCGTTCAAGCTGGAGAATTTATTTATCCTTTTCAAAGCTGCTCCCTACTTCTCTGCATCACTGACAGTTTCTCTGCAGACACTTCTACAGGTTTTCTGTCGTAATTAGTCACCATGTTATCTGATGTCCTCTATGGTTCACTGTAGACACTGATGAGCATTCAAAGCCCCTGTTCTTTGTGCTCTGAGTTTGTCTACACTCACATTGTAAGGATGTGTGAACATGAAATGATCCAAAGGAAATATGCAAATTGAATGCATTTTTTCATCTGAATCTGACCAAAGCGACTGAGTTGTAGGTGTGAAAACCACCTAAGACAACTTTACCAATCCCAGTGGGCACTTCAGTTTTGACAGTCTACCCAGGGTGTACATATACATTTACAACAAACAGCTGATTAGAGTACATCAGAGACTCTGAACATACATAATCAGTAAATGGTCAGTGTTGCTTACTGACAGATTGGTGTCCTCAGGCAGTCCCCTTAAGAAATGAAACATACAAGGACTTGAGAGTCCTCCAAAAGACAATGTTTAAGAGCAGTATTTAATAAGAAATATACCAACCTGCTCCCATCACAATACTTTAAAGTAATGTTTTCCTTTTTATTAACACATATCGGTATAAAAGAGCTGAACATTACAATACTTGATGCAGTGTTTTGAAAGCCAACCAGTTTTAGATTCCTTGACAACCTGAAATAAGTAAGTAAAAGTAAAAGCTTCTTCTTTTATGCTCATGCCTCTGATGTTGTGAAGCCTGTCTACTGTTGAAGTGAGATTCTTAAGAAGCAGGTGAACATGTGCCACTCTTGGGAGAAGCAAAGGATGGAAAAGGAAGTATTTGATAAAAGTATTTCTGGCTCCATCCAGATCACAGAGAGACTGGTATCTTTTTTGAAACATATATCACTGTCAGGAGGTGACTGCTGTTGGGCTCTGAGACTGGCTCTCCAGTTACCTCACCTGAGTTTCTGGGTGGGCAGGTGTTACACTCAGGTCCCCAACCTCGACCGTAATGACAGCAGCACTCTGAGTAGGTCACCACAAAGCCGGCTCTGGGCTCACTGCAGATCAAACCTTCGTCAACCTGCAGGAAGCACACGTCTTTGTGGGCTGCAGTGCGATCTGTGTGAGACAGGAGGTAGAAAAATAATTAAAGATTAATGTAAGAATTCTAACACTACCTGACTTAACCAGGACACAAAATATTTATGCTTTATGGAAATTGCAACTTAATCATAATAATCAAGGATGTATTAGCCGTTTCTACTAGCCAATTTCTGACTATGATATCAGTAATGCTTTAAAACATCAACAGTGTTTGGGTTAATGTCCAATCAAAACAAGAACTTTGTTTCTATTAGTTGAGAATGCCTCATTTACTCAGGGCTAATTGTATTCAACTGGTGGTATAATAACAAAAAACAAAATAAATATTAGGAAGTAACATGCAGCAAGCGCGGAGGGTCAGGTGAACCCAGGCTTCTCGCCTACAAGACAACAGCCTCTGTACATAGACCTCGCACTGAAAATAAAAAGGCTATTTTTTGCCCCACCAACACTAATTTAGATCAGTCATGCTAAGCTGAGCTGATGCTGATTTTTACATTTTACCCACCGTCATAGACGCACTGTTTGAGCGCTGCACTGAAGGTAAGGGGAGGGTCACAAAAACAGTGAAAGGAGCCAGGCGTGTTCTCACACTTCCCATTCTTACAGTAGGACAGGTCCTGGCACTCATTCACATCTGCAAAAGGCACCACAGACACTGGTTACAGTATGAACATCTGCATGGAGCCAGGTCTTACTCTGCAGGTGAATGACATAATAAAAATACCTCTCCTTAATCGTGAGAAAAGCAATAGTATCTGACAAACATACTTTCTGATGATCATCTTTTTGATCATCTTCTGTTATTATTTTGACTGTGTACAATCAAATGGTGTTATTTAAGCTGATAATCACAACATTAGTAACATGCTCAAAGTGATAACACAAAAAATGTCTCCTTAAGCCACTTAAAATCAAACATTTCAGTGATTAAGCTTTGTGTCGTTGCATTATCATTGAACCCCTTAGTCATGAAAAGTGCAATTAAGGCATAGATTTTGACCTTTTTTGAATAAAAATACAATGTCCCATTCTTAGTATTTTATTCTAGATTAATCTTTAACTTTTGATTGTGTACTTGTGACTGACTGCTTATTAAATTACACTATGAAATGTATTGCTTTGATTTTTCTTGTTTGTTTTAAAATGTCATACTGTTATTATGTTTTTTTAAATAGCTGATGATTTAACAAGTCAGGCAGAAGAAAAAGAATATATTTCAAAGTGTTGTTTAGATTTATAATGTGAATGAGTGCTGCACTACTATCAGTGTGGTATGAACCATGATTTAAAGATAGATGACATAGAGGTGTTTATTCTGCCATATAAACAATTTGACACTGTTATACAGAACATTAAGAAATAGGCAGGATTGATGTCAAATAATCTCCAGTACATGTAACAACATTTACACTTTCCAGATCACCTTAAGTCTCTTTCTCTGGGAAAGTTACCCACTTAAGGATGACAGTTACAATACAGGATTTTTTTTGACAACCTCTTTTGTGTTTGATTTGTTATTTGGACTAACTTAATCTAAGGATATTTTACCTCCTGTTTGGACAGGTCCCACTTTTATTCTGAAGGTGAAAACAAGGAACTGCTGTAAGTTCTTGAAATTTAACTTGTTGGAAAACAACTTACTACGTGTAGATAAGTGAATGTAGCTAAAAGGAGGGAACATGTGAAATGTTTGCCATCACAAGGTGCAGAATGCTTTTGAGGTGTGCTAAACTATCTGTGAGTTTCTTTTGACAAAAATAAGACAAAGGAGTAGCGGTTTCCTCATTTACATTGTTTTGGAAGAAAGAAGCCTTTGTGAAGAGTAGAATCTAACTACTGCTCAACTATTCATCTATCTATCTATCTATCTATCTATCTATCTATCTATCTATCTGACTAGCAATGTACACATTGCTTAATTCACAGCTGCACATTTAATATCATTGGTATTTACAATAATTCCCATCAATTTGTTGTTGACAGCACCCCTTATTGTTTCCTTTTTTCAAAACCTAAAACGTAAATGGTAGGAGGATTAAACTCCCATTTAGTTCAATCTACAACAAAAATATTTTAACATTACTACCTCTTTATGTGTTTATTAAATATATTCTATTCAGCAATTTGATGCTTTCAAAAAGGGGCTTAACAGATCCCATTTTCATAAATGGTTTGGCCCTGTCCCTTTATCCCCCCAGTGGGCGGCCTTGGGTATAATGTCATGATTGACAGCTCAGTTGACAAATGCAGCTCTTGCTGTGCCATGTTTAATGTGTAAGCTGAAAAGAGGAGGAGCAGCGTGAGACGAAAACTATCACTGAACTCTCTACAACTTTGTGTGGTGGCCTCATACAAAAACTTGGGATGTTGAGTCTTTTGCACTAAGCCAGCTCCAAACAGAGTCACCAGCACAACATTTAGTGCCTATCACAGCTGTATTTTGGCCTTACTTTTGTACAAGAAATGAGGAGGAGGCAACATATCATCCATATTTCTATATACTTGATGCGCTGCACTCACCAGCCTGTTCTTCAGGAGTAACACAGCTGTTGCGATCAGTGGCCAGGGTCCAAGGTGAAGAGCAGATGCAGTAGTAAGACCCTGGAGTGTCCACACAGTGTCCGTTCTTACAGTTTTCTGGGTCCTCGCACTCGTTCACATCTGTGGAACGAGAGGTCAGCAGGACAATCATGATCCCTGTCTCTGGTGACAATAAATGGAGTTCAAGATGCGAAGGTCACATGAGGGAATACCTCTTTACTTACCTGCTGCAGTTGTCAGCACACACTTCCTCTTGTTGGAGTCTGGAGACCATGGGTAGTCACAGTTACAGTAGAAGGAGCCTTCAGTGTTTATGCACCGACCGTTAGTGCACAGAGACTCATCATGGCATTCATTTACATCTGAGCAGAAACCACAAAGAGCAACCATTTTTGGTCATGAAATTATAAAACAACACTTTGGTACCATGAATGGTTTCATAGTTCATATCTGAGCACTTACCGATGCACTCAAGAAGGTTGCTGTCGTAGTAGAAGCCACGCTGACAATAGCACTCGTAGCCTGGCAGCGTGTTCTCACAGCGACCTTTTTTGCAGATTTCATCAGCAAACAACGAACACTCATCGATGTCTGTGGAAAAAAGGGGAGAGACATCTTTAAAGCAGTGAGCAGGGTGCATTGTGAAAACTGCAGTAGGATGTTGTGGACAAAATGAGAGAAGCAGGACATTCTAACCTCACAAGCGACGGAAGTTGTAAGTACTGTGTGTAAGGTAATTAGCTCAGAGTTTTCATAACTATTTTAAGGCTTCATGGCAGCATTAGTAAGGGGCCAGAAGTGTTATATTTTTAGATTGTATTGGGGTGCTGAGGATGCTACAGTACCCATTAAAATAAGGCACAAATCAAACTATCAGCATCCAAAACATCAAAATTTTATGCTAACCCATTTTAAGAGGATGTAAATGTGGTAGACCATTATGTATGATCATGTTTAGGCTTATAACGTGTCTGTATCTTGTTTGTAGGTCGTCAGCAGAGTGATTCAACTCAACAGCTCAAGCTTTTTAAGATAAATAATGAGGAGGTTTAGAGATTTTCACCATAGTCAGAGATGTCAGATCATCCTACCAGACAGAGCATGACTGAATGTTACTCTTGTTTGGGGAATCTCAGTTCATTTTCTTGTAATAACTTAAAAATAACTTGTGATGCTTGCAATGCAGCTGGATCTGCCAGATTCAGCATCCGTAATCAGACAGATACATCTTGCAAATCTCAAAGCTGGAATGATTGAGCTTAGTCTGCAGAGGCAGGGTCAATGGACCTCATGTTTATCCTTTGTTTGTGAAAGCAATATCTCAGCAATGCTTTGAGGGGTTATTCTCAAACGTTGCACAAATGTCCACTCTTTCTCAAACATAAACTGAATATGTTTTGAAGGTACAAAGGCAAGGTCACTGACACCTAAAATCTTGCAAAAAACATCCTCCCACACCATTAGAGAGAAAGATTTCTACTGATTACACAACCACAGAAAAAAACTAAACCCTTCTCCTTGATTCATCACTTTACCCTTATTAATTTGGCGCATTATCTTGTATCCCTATGCTACACCAGATTTGGAGAAATCTATTATGACTCATGCATTTGTAAATATAAGCCCCATTCACACTGCCATTTCAAGATGTAATATTTATGCCCCTGTCACACTTTGTTTCCACTCTGAGAATTGTGGAGATGGAATGAGGGAACGATTTGACCCCCCATTTGTTTTGATTTTTGAAGAAAGTATCAGAGGGGTAATATGGAGCGCTGTGAATGTGTGTCTCTGCCTTGGAGTGTACTGCGCCGTGTCCTGCTCTCAAAGCTGAATCTCACCGTGAATTACACAAATATGATGTCCTCACATAGTTAGTGTGAATGTTTCGAGGTGTAATGATGACAGAGCTTCGTTGTTGCCCTGTTGTGAACAGGGCTATAGATGCTGATATAAAACTTACCATGGTAGGCTGGCAGGCTATACATGAGTCCTTCACTGTAATAGAGACCTTGTCCATTCGGACACAGATAGTGAAACTCAGCTGTGAGAGAAGGCAAACAACAAAATCAGTAAATGTACAATAAACACAGTGTGCCATTTACAAATAGTACCCCCTCTTTACTCATTGAACAAAATTGAAGATACTGATAACAAATTCACATGAACAGTTTGGCCATCCATGATTCTGAAAAAAATGATATTTTTGTCTCATATCCTTTAAGTAACGCACAATTTGCGTTATATATTTTCCTTCTTGTGTTACTGTTAGCATTTGTGTGAGTTTTATTAAGTTGAGGGTGTTTAATAACAGTAAATGCACATGGTGCACAGATGTAAATTAAGAAGGTAATTGTGTTTATTTATTGAAACATCAATACCAATCAAAACAACTGTGATTCTTATTTTTCCATAATCAAGCAGCCCTAGTTCAACATGACTTTCATTCTTGTTGAACACAGCTCTGTCTCCTGTGAATGTACCTGAGTGTGAAACAGGGCAGGGGTAGATCTCACAATGATCTCCCCATCCCACCCCAATGGAGCAGCAGCACTCCTGCTTGGTGACGTTAGTGGCGAGGACGCTGTCACAGAACACGGTGTCGTCCAGGTTCAGGTAACACTCTTTCTTCTCATCAGTCTGCACACGAACTGCTGCTTGAGAAAATTAAGTCATTGTTAGGAAACATGAGTTCCGGAGCAAGAGGAATTACTGGACTAAATCTCTAATAGGTGTGCCAAGCTGCCACATCTTTTCATTTCAGTGCTTTAAATGAACAATAATTGTGTAGCTTACAGATTTGACAGGTGTGTTTGAAGTTAACAGTTTGGGGTTTGGGACATGCAGGGATCAGATGTTCAGGCCTGGGTAAAGCTTGGGGATAAAAGTGGCTCTGGAGAAAAGCAGAAGGAATCAGAGCAGGCTTACCCTCGCAGCTGTGTTTGTCCTCTGAGAGGACGTACCCGTGATTGCAGACACACAAATAAGAGCCAGGTCTGTTCTCACAGGAACCGTAGGGCTGGCACAGATTTCTGTCTGCGGCACATTCATCTATGTCTGAAAGAGAAATCGCACATGCTGCTTAAAGTATTTATTTCTGTACACCATAATCTTAGAAGAACTGCAGTTTTTTTGCAATCTGCATTGGCGTTGTTGTTCAACATTAGAGGCTGCAAATTTAAACATTTCACAAGACTTCAAGGCATACTTCACTGTATAGTAGTAAAAAAGAGGGTGACAAAACTTACTAAAATTTGGCAGCAAATGGCAGACAACTGAAGGAAAAAACTATGACAGGTGCCACATTCTCTTATCCTTTAAAAGAAGTATATTCTCTTTAAAGTTGAAGGATTGAATGTAGAAATTCATTAAGATTACATATATCTGACTATAGAAAGAAACTCTGTTTTGTTGTAATAATTTGATAGCTATTAAGAAATAATCAGTGTTCATACTGATGATCTAGTTTGTCTTTGTCAGTCATTCAAATCATTAGTATCACCTGTAGTCTGTTTCATTACATTCATTTATTCTTGAAAACTTTTCAAAGGAGCTTGAAAATCAACTTTAACACATTTAACAGTGTAAACTGCTCCAAAGCCCTCTGCAGATCCACTTACATAATTGTACACAAAATAGAAATCTTGGCATGGCATTGTTTTATCAACCAACAAAGTAGTAAAAACTGTGAGAAACAATGGAAAAAACATGATTTAAGATACTGACCTTGGCACCGTCTACCTCCAACCAGCGTGTAGCCTGCCTGACACTCACAGTGGTATGAGCCCATGCTGTTGATACAGCGGCCGCGCTGACAGTTTGATGGCCTCTCGCACTCATTTATATCTGAAGGGAAGGAAATAAAAACAATGTTGGAATGAGAGGCATGTGGTGGGCAGTTTATAGCAGATATTTATGACCTGATAGTTGCACTTTAGTTGGAAAGTCCAAGAGTGATAAGTTATCAAGTGACACTGACATTGGGTCTGAGTGCTCTGGACCAAAAATATAGTTTCAATATTTCTGTAGCTGAAAGGCACATGATATAGACTGTAAAATCTGGAATAAAGGTCTCACTGGTATATAAGCCACAGTCAGTTTTTAAGAGTGACAAATAACTTACTAGAATTGACTGAAATAAAGTAAAAGTTATTCGAAAAGAAAGATTAAAAAGGTCAGTCTTAAGGTTGCTTTTACAAATCCTGATGCTCTGTGCCACCCTCAGGTCTGCTGCTCCACATATATGGTCCAGAGGAACTAAAAGCTGTCTGTGTTCGGACTTTGGCACAGCTAAATGACTACCCCCCAAGGACCCAAGGGCTCCCACAGGCTCATATGATAAAAACAAATTGGAAAAATAACCTTACAAGGTTTGTTAACTAATAAAAAAAAACTTTAAATCTGTTCTAAAAGATACTGGTAGCCAGTGCAGAGACTTTGGAATTGGTGTAATGTGGGCTCACTTTCTGGTCTTTGTCAGCATCCTTGCAGCTAAGTTTTGCAGTTTTGCAAAACTTAGCTGCAAGTTTCTTTCTGGTCTTCTTTTCAGAAGACCAGAAAGAAAAGGATTACAAAAAACAATTTGGCAAGTAAGGGTTGCACGGTGGCGCAGCAGGTAGTGCACGTTCCTCACAGCAAGAAAGTCGCTGGTTCGATCCCCCGGTCAGGCAGGGCCTTTCTGTGTGAAGTTTGCATGTGTTTTCCTGTGCATGCATGGGTTCTCTCCGGGCACTCCGGCTTCCTCCCACAGACCAAAAACATGCTCATTAGGTTAATTTGTGACTCTAAATTGCCCTTAGGTATGAGTGTGACTGTGAATGGTTGTCTGTCTCTCTATGTTGCCCTGCAATCAGCTGGCGACCGGTTCAGGGTGTACCCCGCCTCTAGCCCACTGACAGCTGGGATAGGCTCCAGACCCCCTGCGACCTCGAAAGGGATAGAAGCGGTATAGAAAATGAATGAATGAATTCGGCAAGTAATACATGCATGAATAAGAGTCTCTGCATTGGCTTGAGAGAGAAACTGTTGCACTATTGATATGATCTTTAAAGGATGAAACTATTCTTTGTAATTTCTCTTATGTGAGGCTCAAAACTACAGTTGATAATGACACCTAGATTCTTACCCTGCTGACATAGATAAAAGAAAGTGCTTGGTGTTTTGCATTTAGGTAACCTATGAGGTCAAGTGCCGATGACTAAAACCTGGGTTTAGTCCTGGTTGAGCTGTAGAAAGTTATCCGCCATCCAAGACTTGACTTAAAATACAGTTAAAAAGGGCATCAATTAGCCCTGTGTCATCAGGAGACAAAAGATAAAAACAATAAAGTGGCAACGCAAAGGTGCATTTCTTTCAGGACTCAAAAGATTTAAGCCCAGAGTCACAATGTCAAGTTCAAACAAATACACAACTTCTGCATTACATGGCATTAACCAATTACAATAGATAACAATATTTCTGTCATCAGTCTGTCTTTCACAACACAAAGATGCCAACTGATTTTACATTGGTTTCATGCAAACACTGTCAGAAAACAAGGATCATTTGATAATTCTTGCCTTCACAGTGGCTGCCCTCCTGAGTGCGTTGGTATCCCGGGTAACACTGGCACTGGAAGGAGCCCTCTGTGTTGAGGCAGTGACCGTAAGCACATAGCCGGTGGTCCTCACACTCATCAATGTCTGTTTGAAGTGACAGAAAAACATTCATTCATTGTAAATCTGTGAAATATTCATGATAAAGATTTCCTTGTAACATCTCCGGTGTCCTGAAATCTCTCCACCATAGTCTGAGAAGCTTGTTTTTGCCAATTCCATGTTACAGTAATGTTGGCATGGCTTACCACTGCAGCCTTTGCTGTCTGAGTTTGGGATGAAGCCCTCATTACAAAGGCAGCGGTAAGTGCCAGGGAGGTTCTCACAGCGCCCGTTAGGACAGATGCCAGGCTTCTGACACTCATTAATGTCTGATGAAAATATTGGAAAGAGAGAGGGTGGAAAAATTAAAGAGACAAATATACTCATTATATTGTTTAACAAATAGGCATGTAACAAGAACTGACAAACAGAGGCTCTGAGGGAAGTGAAAGGATAGAGACAAGTGCTTCTTTTTTTTAATTTATTGGCTCATTTACTTGCCATTTCAAGGTATGATATTATTGCCCCTGAGACATTGTGCTTTCAATATGAATGACATTATGTGACAAGGAGGGACAAGGTGATCCCCCCTCTGTGCAGGCTTTGGAGGTAGTTAGAGGGGCATCACAGAGGGGAGAAGAAGATCAGCAGAGCCAGCTGAGGTGCAGCCCTGTGTGTAGGCATGCATCACCAGGTGTGTATGTGGAGGTCCTGCTGTGATGTGCTCTCGTACACTTCCACAACAAAACAATGCATTTTTAATTAACAGACAGTAGTTAATATTTCAATATGACTGCATCACGTGTAGCATTGATATAGCTGAATCATGTGAAGGTCTTAAAGAGCCCATATTATGTCTTATCTCAGATATAAATACTTGATTTTGTTGATGCCAGAGTACGTTCGCTCTGATGGATGTTTGACGATGGATGTATTTAGCTTGCAGTAAGGCATTTTATTAAAGGGCGACCTGACACACCATATGGACTATTCAATATAATGCACTAATCCATCTGGGCAACATCCCATAGAAAGTGTTTGGGGATGGTCAGAACCTTTCAAAAGCATATCCAGCAGGTGATTGGACGATCATTCCATCAATTGCATTCATTACAAGCCAATCAGACAATGTAGTAGACTGGCGCTACTGCAGCAGTGTAAAAAATACAAATCATAAGCCACTATGTAGAATAAACTACCACCAAAACATGTTGGAAGTAGAGCAAAGATATCCTTTCTATGGAGAAGTGCTGTCAGTGTTGTTGTTTGTTCTTAATTTAATACAGAAATGTGGTCCAGATCTGATGACACTGCTACTGAAGCTGCTAGCATCTATGCTAATCTATGTACCATCAGTCACTTCCTGCTGTCTTCTCGCTTGTAGCTCTCACCTCCTCCTGCTTGAAAGGACACTGATTGGGCCGAGCTGCCTTGGGATTGGGATTTGCCTGTTGATTGGAGCTTGGCAAGATGGATCTGCCTGATCACAGACATTGAATCAGGCAGATCCATCTGTTGTGCAAGGTTAATTAAAAGGGTTAAAGGGATATTTCAGTGTTTTTCAAAGATGGGTTTATGAGGTACTTCACAACAGTCAGTGAAGTGGCTGAAAAGTCTCCCACGAGCACTGTGCATTTAAGAAGAATGAACAAGGACCAGTAAGGTACACCTTACTGGTGTACCTTACTGGTCGCTGTTGATGGGTTTACGGATTTACTACAAAAACGAGCCATGAAACTATGTTGGGTCAAATGTATGACTGGAAGAAAAATTGAAGAGCTTCATTTTTCCTCCAGGAAGTCTCTGTGTTTTAACATACCCCTTTACAGTCATCAAAAGATAATATCTGAACCACATTCAAGGCAAAAATATGGGCTGTTTAATAATGCTTTATACTTTATCCTAATGTTTGATAAAAGAGATCAAGAGGAGTAATTATTGCAAAGCAAGTTCAGTTATTACTGTCAAAAACATCTATTAGTAACTCCAGGTTATGTAGAAATATTTCTAATTTAAACCATAATACTCACATGGTTTTGTATCAGCAAATTACATCCTGTACTATTTTCTTGAAGTTTACAATTCAATGTTATTTGCATAGGACTTGCATTGAGTGAAAAAACTAGATGAAAAATGTCTCACACTGAGAAGTGTTGAACAACACAAAACTGTTGATTCATCCTGCCTATTTTAATGAATAAGTTTGTCTTTTTTAGTTGCTTAACATCACAAGTTAAGTTACACAAATGGGATTGAATTAAAGAACCACAGAAACTTTTTAGATCATTTCTAGCATTACACGAAAGCTATACATTCATCAACTCTGCCAAAAACAAGGAGAAAAATAAATAAATAAAGAGCTGAATGTTGGAGTAACACCCACCATGGCAGACACCAGAGCGAACCTCATGGCCAGGCAGACACGGGACACACTCGTATGATCCTGGTGTGTTTTCACACTGCTCATTTGGACAAGTGTCGGGATTCAAACACTCATTTATGTCTGGGATAAAAGAAAACAAATGTCACAAACCCACTTTTAAACTTGTAATAGCAATCATAATCCGCTGTCAAACCACATACAAAAGCATAACATAGTGAGACAAACATAATAAGCATTTAGTCATCAGAGAGCCTAACATCATACTAATCATTGTCTTTGTACCTTCGCAGGCAGGGTGACGGTGTGACTTGCTCCTAAAGCCGCTGTGACATTCACATTTATAAGAGCCGGGGAGATTCAAACACTGGCCGCCAACACCACAGATGTCTGGCTTAGCGCACTCGTTCACATCTGTGGAACAGAGAATTAAAAGCTGATGTGGGATCTGAGGACCAATGTGGTAAGCACTTTAATATGGGAATTGCATAAGCTAACTTACCTACGCACTTAAGTCTGCCATGCTGCACCATGTGTTTATAGCCCTGACGACAGTGGCATTTGTAACCTCCCTCTATGTTGATGCAGCGTCCACGGCCATGACCGCAAGGCTCTGACTCACAATAATTGTTATCTGGAACAGCAGGAGGGAGCAGAGAGGAGCACACAAGATGAAAAGTGTTCAATACCATGGATGAAAGACAAAGGCTGAAAAAGCTTTACCATCACATCTCTAAGCATAAATCCTGTAATGATACTGATGCGCCTCGATGCGTTTTTACAAATTATAAAAATAAATGAATGCCTTTAAAAATCAGAGAAGTCATGCGCGGTGTCCCGAACTCTTTACCACTAAGTTTACATTGAGGAATGACAGCATGTTTTATAATTTGTGGGTATTACATTAATTTAATTAGCTTAATTAAGAACACCTGTCACGTCCTCACAAAATTGATGAGAATGTCTTGATGTGTAATAAAGATGGAGCTTCCTTGTGGTGCTTTTGTGTAAATACTGTGAAAAGGGCTTCAGAAACAGAAGGGGTGAAGCCTCCCGCTTTCTCTTTTGGCAAATCCTGCTTGGCACCTGCAGTATGTCTAAAAACATGAAATCCGAATCAAAATCTGTGCTCCTTCTGAAATTACAATGAGTTATGATACCTGCCCTTCACCTGGTATCCCCACATTTAGTACTCCACATACAGCCATGTAAGTGCACAACTGTATTTTTTAATGCACATCCTAAAAAGAAAGAAGCCAAGTTACATTTTACCTGACCCACCAGATGGACAGTTCAATATACTTCACTCGTCCATCCAGGAAAGAGCTCATAGAAAATGTTTGGGAATGGGCAGAGCCTTTAAAGAAGCATATCAGGCAGGTGATTGGACGATCGTTCTGTCAGTCATTTATTATGGGCCAATCAGATAATGTCGTAGGCGGGCGCTACTGCACTAAAGAACGTGAGCTGCTTCATAAAACAACCTCTCATCAAAACATGTCAGAAGTGGAGCAAAAATATCCTTATTCTAGAGAGGTTTGCAGTGTTGATATTTGATTTTCATTTAATAAGGAAATGCGGTCATGATCTGAAAAAACTGCTACTAAAGCTGTTAGCATCTATGCTAATCCCTGTGTGTGTCATTTCCTGCTGTCATCCTGCTTGTAGCTCATTCCTCTTCCTGCTCTATAGGACTCTGATTGGGCCATCTTGCTTTGGGATGGGCACAATCATTGTAGACTGGAGCTTGGCAAGATCTGCCTGATCACAGACACTGAATCAGGCAGATCCATCTGCTGTGCAAGGTTACTAAAATCAAGCATTTTGAGAAAGGCTGCCAAAGGCTTAGAAAGGACTGGCTTATATTGAGTCAAAAACCTCCTCTCTTAATTGATATGTATTATATTATGAACAGAGCACAGCACAAACTTTTCATCTAGACCAAATGGGATGTATGTATAAAGGGTGTAAAACAGGAATGATGTGTCTCCTTTAAGAGCTCCTGAATAAGAGTTCCTGCATCACAGAGCACTGCTGTAAGAAACAGGTGAATTAAAGGTGAGAAAGTTTCCTGGAGCCAGAGAGTCTCGTGTTTGCCAAGGGACAACAGGTCATGCATCATAAATTTCATGAGAAATTTCTCCCACCATCCATCACTGTTTCATCATGCTCTGTCTCCACCTTTGTCTCTTACCTTCACAGATGTATTTCTGTGGGTTGAAACGATAGCCGGGGTGACAGTGACAGATGTAGCCGCTCGGGCTGTTCTCACACTCTCCATGACCGCAGATGTTCCTGCTCTGCTTGCATTCATCTGCTGCTTCAAAGAGGGTAAAATATTGAACCAGCTTTATATATATCAATCAACAGTTATTCAGATACCTAAAATCTTGTGAAATGAATGTATAATGAATTCAGAACAAGAAGAAGATAAACAGCGGGGATGATTCAAGTAGCTTTTTTTTTTTCAAGGCAATGACTCTTGTGTTCTTGAGCTTATTATTTCTAAACTTTTATTATGGAAGTATGTGTTGTATTACCTGCTATAATATAACAGCATGATCATTTTGCTAGTAATAGCAGCACTTTCTTCCATAAAAGAGAGTAGCAAAGCCACAAGGCTGGTTCATGCTTCATGGCTGAAAGCACACAACATGCAAGGTGTCCAAACCACCAGCTAAACATTCAACACACATACTGAGCACAAGAGAGGGTTCTTTGTAGCATTTTAACCAACAGGGATTCCCTTGGTTTTTAATAAATCTTTAGTTTTGCTTGTATTTTGTGGAGAAAGTCAACATGTCATTAGTGAGTAAAAGACCTAAAGCTCTCCACTACTCTCTGGGCAGAATGTGGAGAGTTAAGCCTTTGTGGTTAAGGAGCATGGGAAACATGAACCAGCCTCAAAATACTCTCTGTATGCTTTAAACAGAAAAGATGTTAGAGTCAATTTGAAGGTTGCAGTGAACTCACGCAAGACTTCGTGGGGGACATTGTCCTCGGTCAATCGGATGAGTGTTGGAGGGGTGGGTTTAACAACTGCAGACCCAACAGAAGGGAGATAGAGTGGACAAACTTTAGCAGTAAGCATGACATGTTGAACTTTAGTCCTGTTATTTTGGTCTCCATCATAGATTGTATATCGAAATAGACTGAGCAAGAGCCCCTGGGAGTAAAGCCAGAATTTTCTGGAGCCTCTCCTGCTGACTGGCTGCAGTTAAGATCCATTCATAATCTAAATCATGAGTAGGGATATATGATATTGGATTTTTGCCAATATAAGGTATGTCAATATTTCTGGACTTATTATTTCCAAAACTGATACCAATACCAATATTTTTGTCAAGAGCGCAAAACCTCCATTCTTGTAAAAATGACCGTCTCCTGTTATGGTGACAGTCGATTTGGGTTTAAAAAAGACATACAGTAAACAACATGACAATCTCTGACTAGAAGTGCTCATAGAGCCCAACACTCCGCCAAGGCATTTCTGACATTCTTAGTCTAGTTAATAGCAAAAATGTGGAAAACTGCTCTATGATGTTAACAAATCCTGAACCCGAGTTTGGTTCACCAACAAAATCTTATCACTTCTTCCTTTTGCCAAGACCAACATTCCCTGAAAATTTAATCAAAATCCATTCCCAACATTTCTAGTTATCTTGCTTTTTGAAAATAACGCCCTCAGTCTCAGATTACATATTCGTAGAGAACAGTATCATTTTCTGCCTTTAATGAAAACAAGCTGAAAACAATCTGCTAGTCAGCACTGGCTAACATGGCTAAGGGACTGTTTTGCCTCTAGCTAAACCCTGTCCAATAAGTCACCACACTGTTTAAAAACACAGAAAAGGGTCTGTAGGAGCTATGTTGCTAGCACCAATCCTATAGAAAATATTTGCTAAAACAGTCAATTTGAAAAGTTTCCCCTGATGGTGTCATTAGGGGATATGCCACCTCCCCTAGATGAAGACACTCCCTAAGCCAGGTGCTTGTTCAGCCCACTGTTGGACATGTCTTTGCAGCCACAGTAAACATCAGAGCACTGCACCAAAATGCTGAAAACTAATTCACTCCTTGAGAATGGCATGGTCAGACACAGCTCAAGAGGATGTATGCTAAAGCAGCCTGTTCTTAGCGAGGAATGAAACAGATACATTTATAGACTTGCTAAAATCCAACACTATTTAATACTTTCAGGCAAGACACAAATAAATGTTCTGGGGACACTTGGGACCAGCGTTGGCACTTGCTGAAAAGGAGGACCCTTAATGTGTGCTGTGTTAAGCTAAAGGGGTGAGGGGTCACTTGTGTTGTTAGACAAACCAGCTCCCATCTGTGTCTATCTTAGCTCCATATTGCACACACAGAAGAAACTAGAAAGCACACGAAGAGTGCAAACCTCTGCCAAGGTAGCTCACATATTGCTGTTACATCTAAAAGCAATAGTTACCATGATAATATGATTCCTTGACCCTAAAACCCACACCTAGCACTCAGAATCATATTGATATCATTAATAGTAAGACAGTTATTGAACAAACATGACCGTTGGCTAATCTCGGTTATCTGGATCACCACCATAATCTAATCATTTTTAAACTTGGCCATTACCAACATCTCCTGAAAATTTCAGCAAAATCTGTCTGGTAGTTTTTGTGTATTCTTGCTAACAAACAAACAAACAAACAAACGTACAGGGCCAAAAACAACACCTCCTTGGCGGAGGTAATTAGCATCACCTGCTTTATGAAAATTCTGGCTTAAAATTGTACGGGACGAACAAGCTTAGTCCACTGTGATATCCAGTCTATGGTCTTTGCCACACATGGGGAGGGTGGGGGGGGGTTTCCATTTATCAGTTTTTGTTATTGTGAAAAGTGAAATAAATCATACAAAGAAAGAGCTGAGTTTACCAGGCACACGAGGACTGCTGGTGCTGGTGGGAGCTTGATGAGCAGCAGTGGTCACTTCTGGACGCCTCTCCTAATCCAAAGACAAAACCTGATTTTACAACAGCAAATATGATACAAGCAGTTTTTAATACTGACCTAAGAACTGGAAAACGTCTTACTGGCAGCTTTGGCTCTGCAAGGAAAAGAGATGGAAGGGTATTACAGGGTGAATCCATAAAAGGCAATTAAATACACACTTTGATCATGTTTTGACTTATTGAAATATCAAGGATTAACCTTTTTTCTCAGACTTGCCGGGGAAGATGAAGGAGGGTAAGGCCACAGTTTCTGTTATGTGTTGAACATAGTAGCCTTTTCCTGCTGGGCAGATCTTACGGAAAGCCACTGAGTACCAAGAGGAGAAAAAGAACAATGTATTAACAAATTTTTTTACATAAACCAGCTCTGGCATTGGTTGACCTTACAGGTTTTGTGTTGTTTCTAAGGCTCATCCCTTTCCAAAAACTGTCAGATGGAGATGCAATGGTCCATCTGGCTTAATAGGTTGGCTTGTCAGGTTGGCATACGCTTATCTGAACATAGTTTTTGAACACACCTCTTCCTTAAATTAGCCAGATAATGTAGAGCAGGGATGTCCAAACTATGGCCCTGGGCCCAAATGCAGCCTGGAGCCCTTGACAAACTTCATGAGGTACAATCAGTTATGGCCGGCATTGGAACATGAAGCTTTTGCTCAACTTATGAGTAAAACTAGGGCTGATGAAATTAAACTTTTTAATCCTGTTTAGTCTCCAATTAAGATCGATAACTCAGAATTAATTGCATTTAACTGCACTTTTAGAATATCTCTACTTTGTTTTTCAGGACTTATTTTAAGGTTGAGTGCACTTTGATAAAGAACACCAATTCTTACCAGTTAACTGATACATTAATGCAAATAAATGTATTTTATGTTGTTCATTTTTTTAGATTTATTTTATATAAATTGACATTACTGCTGTGTCCCCCACTGATTTCCCCACTGACTTCATCCAGCTCACTGCTCAATGGATGCTCAAACACTGGTGGGTTGGACCAGGCCACAATCGTGGCATCTTGGACCAGGCTGAGGAGGTGAATCATGCTTATTTTCTACGCTTTGTGCTATTGTGTCAAAACTTAAAACAAGCGTGTTGTACCAGTCATTTTTTAGTCATCTTAAAATGCCGACAGTCCTTTAAAGTTTGTCAGATTTGTGCAGATTAGTCTTGTTGGTGTCTGAAGGTGGAGATGAGCTGCATCATCTATCACCAAGGTCCTAACTGGCTGGCCAAAAGCCTGAACTTTGACACACTAAAGGTGAGGAGTGGCCCAGTAATCTAATTTTCTGTAAGCGACACTTGATTAAAAAGTGGAGACACCTCTAATGTAGCATAAAAGACCCTGTCTGTAGCTTAGCTGCTGTATCACTTTAGCCAGTGTTTCATATGCTAACCATCATCTTGTTTGTCTAATATACTTTTATTGACAAGTACCTGTAACAAGTTTTCTATTATACCATTTTTTCCATTTATTGCAGATAATTGGTATTTGTTCTCAGTCTGTTAATGTTTCTCTTCGCACCCTGTGGACTCACCTGTGCCCTCCTGAGGACATTGATCACAGTTCTGTCCCCAGGCTTTGCCCACACTGCAGCAGCACATCTCCTGTGTCAGGTGAGTGGGCAGAGGGTGTTCACAGCTTCCATTATCAGCTTTCCGGAAGCACTGAGCCTGCCACTCTGAATGGAGAGGCAACATGGCATCATTTACAAAGGAGAATTACATTTCACATAATTTAAATCTAGTGAAGAGATGAGACTAAAACCTGAGTAAGATCTCTGACTCACCAACACACCAATTTCTGTCCAGCACATAACCAGCCTTACAGGAACATTTAAAGCTGCCAAGTGTGTTCAGACAGTCTCCGTTTTGACAGACACCTTGTATAGAGCACTCATTTATATCTGCAAGGTTAAAGAAAGGATGTATAAATTAAAGGCATATATGGGACACTGTTACTGATATCCACTTATAAAATAAGTGATTAAACCTTTAGATTTAATGATTACATAAAAAATGAAGTCCTGGCGGTGTTACCTTGGCAGTGAGTGCTGTTGTATCTTTTATATCCTTGTGGACATGTAGAGCCATAGTCTGCTACAATAGTGTGCTTAACTGATGCATCTGAGGAGCGAGACGAATCAGAAGATGAAATTGTGGGTAAAATCTCAAGCAGTTACAGTATGAGAGTTAAACTTATAAACTAAATTCAGTCCAATTACTTTGGACTGAATTTAGTTTTCAATGTCCTCGTGTAACTACTCCCTCACTTTAATTGCCTCTCGATCGTCCCCTGCACCGCACTCCTCACAGTGACAACCAGGCTTGGTGCTATCTAAAACATTTTGCCTTCAATCATATTAAAAAAGATTTATTTGAAAAAATAGTGGTATTATTTATTATAAAGGAAGCATATTGCAGATGTACTCTGCAAATGTATTTTCATGAGTTTTCTGTCAAAGTACAACAGCTTTTAGTTTTTCTGCCTTGACCTTCCAATCAATCAATCAATCTTTCAATCAATCAATCAATCTTTATTTTACTTCCACAATTCCTGCAGCAGAGATTGCTCTGTTCAAAAAGAAATGTTAATACTGAAAGAAGCTTTTTTTTAGAATAAAGATAAAGGAAACATTCACTTATTAAATATGACAAAAGAAACCAGCTGACAGCTTGTGTTACTCATCATTACTAAAAAATCTTTATTTTATTAGGGGTGGAGTGTAATGTAAAGTACATTTAGACGAGGTGTGTAAGCCACAATTTAACTTTAAATCTGTGAACTAGCCTGACTTTAAATGCACAGTGTGAATGACTTTAAGATTCTTTTTCACAGACGGATTTTATTTGTTGCTGTGTGAAGCTACACTGAACGTAAACTACAGGCCTGAGGTGAGATTTGAGCATATCCTACGGGCATGTTTAAATCAGACTCAGTTTGATAAATGCCTATCTGTGCATGGGGAGGACTGCACACCCATTTTTTGGACGTACGCACATTTGATGGATGAGGGCCTGTATGTTATTATTATTTTTTACACTGTAGCTTAAAACTTAATTTGTTTATTTTTTGGTCTAATAAACACATTTTTAGCCAACTAAACAGGCAGAATTTTCACTTACCTTCTGCCTTTCTTATGCACTAAGTGCAAGTTTACAACTAGCTAAAGCTTAAGAATACAGGGAAAAGAAAATCCCTTAAGTGTTAAAATAAGAAACACTTTCAGTTTGGTTTTAAGCTTTGAAAAGTCTCAGGCCTTTTTTAAAAAAATGGTTTGCTTTCATTTTCTTATAGTATTTTTACAGGGCTTTTGATAAAGAGCAGCTCGTCTTTATTAAGCTCATAACAATTCATTATTCTTGCTCTTATCCTCTACAAGAGCCTTAAGCCCTTAACATAGAAGACTCTTCTTTTTTTTCCATGAGAGAGTAAAAACATGTAAGGCAGTTTTATTGGAGAGCTGTGGGAAGACTGCACTCACGAACATTTTGAAAGCACAATGAAAAGAGAATACTGGCTCACTTTGACCATTTTCATTAAAAAAAGAGGCTTATAAATGGATATGAGTGAAACAAAAGTGACAGCGCTGCGGGCAGGAATCCAGTTATATAAAAGACTAACCAGACGCACAGTATCAGGTTTTGTCAAAGGCTGCATTGTCTGAGTCAGAAGCGGGGAGATGGAATAATAGCGGGGTGGAAAAACGTGAGTAGCCAAGATTTTCATGAAATTCAATCCTGAGCAATGTGATGACAGTCCTGCACTGGGCAGGCTCATAGGAACATGCTTAAGTGGAGGGTTATTTTCCACATTCTCTCTCTCTGTCTCACTGTCTGTATGTAATTCCCGTAATTTATTCCGTTTCCAAACCGTTCAAAGGAGTCCCCACCCTACCACTCACTTTCATGTGCATGTTTTATAGAGGTATGAAGGGATTGTTTTAATCCAGGGCCGTAATTTTATAAGGCGGAAGGTATAAATTGTTGGAAATTCTTGACATTTTTGTTGCAATAAACAATAATTTTCCCACAGGAACACACAAGATGTAAATTGGATGACAATTATTGAACAAGAACTACTTTTGAAAACAGTTCGGTTTGACTGAAATGACTGAATTAAAACAAAAAAGGGACAAAACAAACAGTTAGCAGCATCCACAAAATTGAAAAACACAATCAGAGCAGAAAGAAAGTTAATCCTAAGACTCAGCATTTGTTTGCATGGCATTTTAAATGTCTTCCATGTATTTTTTATTTAGCATTACCAAATTAATGTAAAATAAGAATGTTGTCTTTAAAAGGAAGTACTTTTCACAAGAAATGATGTCCCTAACTAAGAATTGTCATTTTATCTAACCAGTGTTAATTTTGTCGACTAATGATTTTCATCATAGTTTTCATCAACAACCTTTTTTCCTCTGACGAAAACTAGACTATAACTAAAAAAAAACAAGTGTACATTGACAAAAACTAAAACTAAATTAACTGACATTTTCGCCAACAGATAAAAACTAGACTAAAATGTTTGACACAGACTTAATCCAATCGGATCTAATTTGGTCATGTAGAAAGTAGGGACAAGTTAGGAATAAACCAATCACAGCTACTTTTTTTGGGTGGAAAGGTTGGATGAGTTAAGAGGGACATCCAATCACAACTGCCTTAGCTTCATAGTGGCAAGATCCAAGTGTAAAACATGACTTCAGAAATTCAAGGAAATATTAAAAAATGCCTTACACTTTGCACTTCATACTTTAGTTGACTAAATTTACTGTAGATTTTAGCAACTAAAATGTTGTGAAATTTTGTCCACTAAAAGTAGACTAAAATTAAAACACTTTCGATGACTAAATTATGACTAAAACTAAAAGATATTTTAGGCAAAAGACTAAAACTAAATCAAAAAGTACTGTCAAAATTAACGCTGCATCTAATCATACAGGAAAATCAACCAGCCCTCTGTAACAAAGTGTAAAAAGTAGTTTTCATGAAGAATATTGATAGATTTCTGTCACATGACCAGCACAGAGAGCTGAAGGGCAGTTAGTGAGCATTGATTTATGAGTGGAGCTGCAGCACAGGCTTTTTAAATTTTCGAGCCCTATTGTGTGCCTGGTGCAAAGTGTTTTAGCATGAAGTGCAGGTGTCTTATCTAATTTCTGCCTGACCCATGTGCCAATTTTAAACTCACAATCATGCTGTTTTAATAGCAAATGATCACGTTCCTATATTTGTGCCCATGGGTGTGTTTGTCTGAAAATGAGGAGTGGTCATGACTGCAATTTAAAACTTCGGTACACCTGGTCTAGAGGCTTGTTTGACTCACATGGGGTGCTGAACAGCACACCTCTACCCTTAAATGTCAGAGTAATGTTGAAAAAAATTATCTCCGCTTAAGGTACATCGACCTGCATTGAACAAAGTGAAATTGATCCCAGTAACTTCCACTGAAATTTTGATGATTTCTAAATGTAACATCAGCTAATATACATAAATGTGTAAATGGGCTTTTAGCAAATGTAAGTTAAAAAGTGCAGTTTGTGTTGTAAAGAGTCTACTATTCAAAACAACAAGTAAGCAGCAGAGGTGGGTAGAGCTGAGCAGCACATCTGTCCTTGACTCAAAGGTGTCTATCCGGGCCAAACTGTTACAAGAATCAGAGGTTATATGGGCGGAGAATGGAGTTATTTTATACCACAGAGAATAACTGTGGCAGAGTTTCCACAGCACTGATAAACACATTGTGTTGTCTTATGGCAACTCTGTCCCGGTGAACTGCTACAACTACAAAAATTAAGAACTTCCCTGGCTTTGAAAATTGTTTAAAATACTCAATGTATGATAATTATGAAACTAAAAAAGAATTGTTACAGAAGAAACATCATTTTATACATTGTTTTAGATAACAGTGCAAATATTTAACACTTTATACATTTAGGTACTCTGGGACTTACTTGGTAGTTTGGGGCACTGGTAACATTTATTTTGTCCCCATGAATTCCCCACAGTGCCGCAGCAGTCCTCCTGATTGGTCAGAACAGGAAGCGGTGTGCTGTTGCACTGAAGCAAGACGAAAGTCATCAATCGAAGGAAAGACGTCAGAACAAAACAAAAAGCTTTCAGGACTGACTCTCGCTGCAGCATGTGTCTAAAAACTCACAGCTTGTTTTGGTGTGGTCTCCTGAAAGCAGCGCCCCTTTGGTTTATGCCCTGTGGGGATCAGGCGTGGACCTGTCTTGGGGGGAAGCTTGATGTGTGGTTGGTCAGGAGATTGAATGACTACAGTGGCGTCTGGTGAATGGTGGACACGTACATTAAACTCCACTGAAAAAAAACAAACATTATATTTGACAAACAAGCTGGAAACTCTGAATAGAGAGGCGTTGAAAAAAACATACATGTTTAAAATATCAATTCTTCTATCAGGAAATCCTGATGAAGACTCTGATGAGTCGAAACGCGATGACATATCCCTAACACAATAGAGGATTTTTAACTTCATCGGAGTGCCTTGGATTTTTATGTGTTTTCCAATGTACCGTCGTCCTTGGATCTTTGAAGAGCACCCGAACCCACCATTTTTCATACGTCTTGACCCAATGTAGCACTCACCCCTACATGTTCTTTTATCAATTCTTCTAATTTGTAAATTGAAATACTGAGTTTTTTTACATTACTATTTAAGTGTAAAACTTCCTGACAGGGGCCCCTAAAAGTATAATATCATCAGTATTTTAAACACATAAATTCATTTATTTTTGGCATCAGTTTCTAAAATCTTTTTTCTCTTCACAAACAAAAAATACAGAGTTTAACTTGTTTTAAATAAAAACAGTAATGTAGAGGCATCTTTGGCATCTGTTTTTTTATTGAAACCCCCATAAATAAAAAAGAGGCCATTCTGCACATTTATCAAAGGATATTAAATGTATTAATGTTTTGTTGTACCAAACAGCATGTTAACATATTTGGGTCTTTGAATTAAACAGGTTATAGAGCAAGACAAACTTATATTCTGCAAATTTTTTAAAAATCTTTTCAATAAAGACGATGAACACTAATGATTAGATCAGGTGCAACTGAAACACAACTTTGTCCACAGACTTCATCACAAACAGAGAGGGAGCTTTAACACTAAACTTTCATTTATTTTTCACTACATTTGAGGCCAATTCTTTAACATTCAAGGGAAAGTTCTTAACTGGACTTGCCCTTACTTGACCTCATTGATCATGAGAAACAAATATTGATGCAGGACTTGTTGATGGGTACCTTCTGATGAGAAAGGAAGAGTGAAGCGTGTCTGTGTGCGCGTCACTGACTGCTCCACCACTTTCTTCACGTCTGGTTTCAGAGCGACGGGGTAGACGGGTGACTCGTTCCCCCGTGCCGCCTGCGGGAGTGGAAACTGGCAGAGGCGCCCGGTGAAGCCAGGAGGGCAGAGGCAGTGCTTCCTGGAGCTGCATACTCCTCCATTCAGGCAAGTCAGAGGACACACAACTGCAGACAGAGAGACAGACGGAGGGAGAGGTGTCATGAGGAGACAGAGCCGAGACTCCCATAGGTCAACAGTTCACAGCTGTGAGTCACATCAGAGGAAAAAGTTACACTTATAAGCAGCACAAGCACAATTTAAGTCATTAAACCAGGATTCTTACACAGGAATAGCAAACATTGTATTCATAAGTCTGGACTTGCTCATTTGGGATCAGCTCTCTCAATCAAGGCTATAATCCTGCTTGATGTTTTATATTTTCCTCCGCCAAGGAGGTTATGTGTTTGCCAGCGTTTGTTAGTTTCTTAACAGGACAACTCAAAAACTAAAGAACGGATTTTTATAACATTTTCAGGGAATGTCGGTCATAGCACAAGAAGGGATTTGATTTTTTTGGTGATCCGAATACAGACATGGATCCAGGAATCTTTTGAAGGATTTGTTAACTTTACAAGGACAGAGCAGTTTTCCACATTTTCAGTAATAACTTGACAAGTTCTCACAGGATGTCATGGTGGCCTAGTTTTAAGGGAAATAGAAATTAAATTAGGGGTTTTTTTGTTTTATAATTTTGATCTGATACAACAGCTACATCTGAACTACTATAACTACAGCTTATCACACATAAAAACAGCTCTAGAAAATACATCTGCATATCAACATACTGTAATTAACAACACACACAAACAAAATGTGATTTATTCACTATCATTGACAAACATGATCTCTGGAAAAATACACCTCTCAGTTGGATTGTTTGTATGATTATGGACCTGCCTTCAACAGAACTAGACCCTCACTTGTTCCTTGCTCTTGAATGACCATTAACTCAGACTCAAAACAAAGAAAGTTCTGAAAATTAGACATTAGACATTTGTATTTGATGCATTTTTAAGAGCCGTATTTCAGTCAATGGCTGCAATAATTTATGTTTAAAATTATTTTGTTGTTTACACTCTATGTTTGGTATATCAAATTTAAAATAATAAAAACTAGGGATGCACGGTTTTATCTGTACAATATAGATATCGGAAAATAACAGCTTAAAAAGTTAAAGCAGATATTAACATTTCTGCCAGTGTTTAAAGCTGATATATCAGCCACACATATTGGACATATATCCTTACATCCACTGAAATATTGTCAGAATGTACAAATGCACCATAATGCTTCACCTTATCATTACTGAATGTCTTAATAGAGGAAAACAACAGTATCATTTTTAGGGCATAAAATGTTGTTTTTTCATATTTCACGTCTGTTTCTAACACAGACTATTGCAATGTAAGGAACAGGTCAATTTTTGTAAAGTGGAGACTGCATACTTTTGATAAGTAAAATTGTTAGTTGTATCGGTAGTGGCCATGATGAGTTCAGAAATACTGGCAAATCAGATATTAACAAAAAAAAATAAATCAGGAGCAACAAAGATTGTAATTAAACATACATTTAAACTATACCACAAGAGCACATGACAATTTCACAACAAGTGGTCTAGGAATTGCAAACAATTATCAAAAATGGTATTTACATCGATAGTTATTAAGATGAAGACAACATTTTCATTTATTTGATTTTTACAGGGGTTTGAAGAACTCAATAATGTCAGTGTCAGTTTCACACAAACAGCACCAAAGGATCCAAAGAGTGACCCCAACACAAAGTTTAAACTATTAAGAGAAAGTAAACTCTTTGTTTTGACTTTTTAATTCTTATTCAATTTTTGATTACTATTCAGTACCTGAAGGAAAGGTATTTTCGGTCCTATTCTCCTGTGTCAGTTGAAATTGACTAGTAGTCATAATGGTGGGTGAATAAAATTCAAATTCTGTTGCGTCCCAGTCAGACTGCATGCTTTCAGCACAGTTATGGCTCTGGGCGGTCAGTCCCCAAATCCCATATAACAGGGGCACATGTTGAACACTTCACAAGATCCCAACAGAAATCCTGGTATGCTTTTGGCCTCCTATGATTTGTCTGCCATGTCAGTGACACTGACCAATGAGAGCTCAGTCTGCTCTGCAAGCTCTTTAATCACAAATGTAAACAAACCAAACAACAAAACAAACAAAGACTGACTGAGTTGATGCTGCCAAAATGGAAGTAGGAAAAGTGTGCAAAGCTCTGGAAACATTCCAGCATGAACACTCATATTTTCTACCAAACAACTAAACACTTGTGTTGTTCACTCTGGAGGCGGTGATCAATTGTTCATATTCATAAAGGCAGCCTAAACTCAGAGCCTCCTCCCATAAGTCTAAGTGACTGCGCTTCACCTGTTAAGATGAAATGTCCATACAGAGAAAGGCACGTCCTGTGTGCTGTTCAAAGTAAAAGCTTGAATATTATCAAGTCAGAGGTTGGACTATCCACATTTATTTTATGCTTTTACTCTGAAAAGGTTTCTTGGACAGTGAGTGGTGTCAAGAATTTGGTGTGGCTTTGGTTTCCCCGCTCTGTGCTCAAATGTTTACTGTGGCTGCACAGACATGCCAAGACATGTTCATTCCACTGGAGCAGTGTCTCCCATCTGGAGGTGTTGTATTTCTTAATGACATCAGTACAGGAACATTTCAAATTTATTGTTTGAGCACAATTTTTCTGAAAAGTGGAGCAGAAACAGAGAGGAAGACGGGATTGTACTCATGTTAGGGAGGTGGTAGACAGGCCCTGCACACATGTGACCTTAAAATGATTTAATATTTGGAGTCAGTTGTCAGAGATGTGTTTACGTGCAGATATTTTTGTTGGCTGTGGTGATCAGTAAATACCACTACATTGTCTGTCATGTCAAGTAAAGGAACATTTCAAATCAATAAATCAACCAATCAATCAATCAATCAATCAATCAATCAATCTTTATTTGTATAGCACCAGTTCATAACAAGTGTTATCTCAAGGCACTTTATAGATACACATATATGCATTTATACAAATACATACAGTTGTATATATTCATACATACATCCAGAGATGTATCCATCCAGGCAGAGACAAAGGGACTAAAAATAAAAATTTATGATAGCAACAAAGCCATGGACGCCCAGATCATAAATCTGTCCTCATCATATTTGTCTCTGCTGAATATAGATTAAATCTATCAATATTTTACTGTATAGCACCATATTTGTTGAATATAAATTCATTAAAGTTAAGCCCCTTGAGATGTGGCATCTCATTTTCACCTCGTGTCTATGGATAGAGAGATCAACCTATTATATCTATTATGAATATAATCTGGAGAAGAATGATGTTGATGAATATAGCAGCATCTAGCTGAGCTGCCATTTCTATGGCTCTGTGGCTGCTCAACATGACATGCAACTTCCTCCAAGTCTGCCATTGTCCTTCCTGTTTGTGCGGCTTTGCAGTGACCAACAGCACGTGACCTCACCCACTGGAGCATATTCAAAGTGCTGTTCAGCAGAGCAGCTTAAAACTGCAGACCACAAGATCACGAGAGAACTACAACTTCATGAGGAGTGGTGCTATCGCATGAAAGCAGACATGTATAAAGGAAGAGAAACATTTCAGCAACATGCCTGCTCGACATTGATTTGATGTCTACATTGATACCATTTCCATATACTATATTCTGAAATCACCCTGAAAATCTGAGTGCTTGTTTTCCTGTTTCGGGTTGTTCTGCTCAGTGGAGATTGATGCGGGGTTGAAGCAGCTCCCCCAAGAAACAGACTTATCCCCAGCAAACCAGTGCAGAGTGGCACTCCTGGCACATACCGGAGACAGATGTGGGAACTGTCTCATTGATGAGACTGGTGAAGCTGGTGAAGCACAGTAAGCAGGGGGGGTGACACAGTAAAAAATTCACTCTAAGAAAGAAAGACAGTAAAAACTCATGTAAGCTCAACCAAAACTGAAAAAATAGTGACTGACACAAACTATATAGTCCTATACATTTGTGTCAAGACAAGAATCAAGCACCTTTGGCTTAGTTTTTAAGGGCCCATTTTTTGTTTTATTTTCATTTCAGTCATCATTATTTTGTTATTTTTAATAAACAACATCCTTATTCTTAATAAGCTTATCTTTTCAAAGTGAACAACCAAGGATTTCGCAATATGTCACACAAATACGGTACACAGACTTGCGGTTGTGGTTAAGGCAGCACTCGCTAAAATTTCACTCAGCACTAGACCAGTGAAAAAAATCACCCCAGCCTGGCTCACTAACGGGTCCCTGCAGCGGTGAGAGAGAGCAGCTGAAGTCATTGATCTGTTTAACAGCTTTATTCAGACATATGGGAAAGATCTTTAAATGTATGGGAAAGCTGCTGCCTGACGAGGTTCAGGGCATATAGACTATTCACTGGGATTTTATTGGATCTCCCATTGTGTTTATTTTAAGTCCAGTTGTGTCTGAAATTCCCACAATAGAACAATCAGAGGAAAGAAAGACAGAGCGAGTGGAGCTGTTAGGAAACCTGAAGGCGAGAGTTTTGAAAGACGGCTAAAAATAATAACAGGGCTCAAACTACTACAGCATGCTGCAGTCATACAAAGAGGGCTGTACTCTGTTCCAGGGATTCAGTTTGACTACAAAAAATGTATTTTAAGAAAACTTTACCTGCATAAAAAAAGAAATATATCAATGCTAGGGCTGGGAGATAAGGCCTAAAAATACAATCTTTTTTTTCCACACAAAACTTCATTTCTAATTTTCATTTATTCCTCCCCCCTCTCATAAAGCTAATCAAAACAAGTTGTACTTGAATTTAACCAAAATATGTCACAACAGTGTACACAAATGTACATTATGTAGTTTGTATGAAGGGAAACTCAGTCAGTCAGTCAAATGTTTATTCATACAGTACAGCGCATTTCATAAAAATTTAATTTTTAAACTGCTTTACAAGGGGAAAGAAAGGTAATTGACAGAAAATTAAATAACTAACTAAATAGATAACAATAATAATAATAATAATGATAATAAAAGGAGGCAAGATGTCAAGCAATAAATGTGACTTTGCACTAAGTGTTTCAGTATTTCTATATTCAAATTGTGACACAAATTTCCTATTGTTGTGTCTCTGTTGGAAGCAAACATGGGGGGAGACAGTTGATTACTAATACTTATACTTTCACAAAGAAAATTTCAAAATGGCCAATTTCATCAGTACATCACCCAGGCCTAATCAACGCCTCAACTTCTTCTGTAAAATCTAAACACAAGTTTGGGTATCAGAACTGATATGATGATGTTAAACTGGTATCGGGCACAGCTATTCATGCTGATGCAATTCTATCTTCAATGCCATCTTCTGTTACTGTTTTGGCTGAGAGCCCCCTGGTGGCTGAATTCATTAAACGTGTCTTGAAGTCCATTTGCTTCAGTTCATTACCTAAATACATTTGGCTTTTTTACCCCACCCTCCATCCATTTTCTATACTGCTCATTCCTTCTAGGGTCTGGCTTTTTTTTTTTAGGAACAAAAGGAAAGATGCCACATCAAGACTGAAAAAAAGGACAATTTTCAAAATCAACAAATTCAATATAATGGTGCAGACAGACACCAAATTTAAGATGCATCAAAGTAATCCAGAGACAGGGCTCTTAATCTATCAAAACAAAAGATGAGATGACTATGTCTTTATTTTGTTTAATCCTGTGGTGATATTTAAGCTTATAACTGTATAATGTCTTAACCACACATTATTCCATATTATATATGCAGTTGAAACATAAATCCCTTTGGTTAGGCAATGTCTTCCACTGTTTTTCTCAGCAATTATTTCCCAATCTTTTTGTTTTCTTTCTTACCTCAGGCTCAAATATAATCAGGGCCTTGATTTAACTGCTCTAAACATAATTTTCTTAAATGGTGCACATCAACTTTATGCACAACCAGAACCCTTTCCAAAAATCTTCGGGTTTTGGGAGCAATCGACAGAGACAATTGGTTATTTTGTCTTGTGTGGTGTGTCATAGTGAACGACAACAAAAGAGCTGTGTGGGATGCCTCACAGCTCCTTGACGGAGAGCCTTGCATGTTTTATTTTCACTCTGCCGACTTCGATTTGTTCTCATGTCAGAGACGTTGACTGGTAGGAGCACAGAGAGCTCTGCCTGCATGACAATCATGGAATTATAATAACTGAATTTTTTGACTTGAGACTGGATATTGAAACAGAGGGATAGTTTACCAAGCTCTAAAGAAGCATCCCTGCCAGTAACACGAGTTGTGGAGGGACAAATACCACAAACTGAGAGAAGGAAATGTTGGACACATATAGCAGAGGCACCTCAGGGAGTTAATCCTTGCATTAAGGTAATAGAGCTGTGCATTTTCACTAATGTCCCGATTCGATTTGATGGACATTATTAAGTTAACAATTCAATATCATGATGCAAGGCAGTGAGTAGTATCCTTGATTTCCCATATTACCGCACCAGGCTACTTTTTAGATAAAAGGATACAAGCAGTCAGATAAGAAGACCTTCTTTTATTAATCAGAAATGACTTTTGGTTTAAGTCTCATCTTTCTATACTTGTTTTTTTCTTCCTCAGAAACAATAATGATACTGTAATTTAGCAAAAGCCTCTGAAAGATTAAACGATTATTGATTGTCTCCACGTCGATGCATCTTCATCTACGTCCACATCACAATGCATCGATTACAAGATTTTTGACATCCCTATAAGCTCGCATCATTCATCATCATGTGGCAAACAAAAGAATAGTATCATAAAAGAAGTATGTTTGTTTGAAGTCTAAATTGTGTGCCTCTGCTTCTAAGGTCATCACATCTGTTGTGATATGAAGTTGAGTATAAAAGTGTGTAGTACGTCATTCTTGTCTGCCAGGCCATAGCACAGTTTTATTTATATTCATACCTTTAGACCAGTTAAACCCATTTTAATGGTAGTTAAGCTAGATGCTGCTATATTAATCAACATCATTCCTCTCCAGATTACATTCATTATAGATATTAATTTTAATAGTAAATTGATCTCTCTATCCATGGATCTATTGATTACACATCCATAGTAATTCTCTTTACAACCATGTGGACATGAAGCTTCTCTTGAAAAAGAGATACCACATCTGAAGGGGCTTACCTTTAATACATTTATATTTAACAAATATGGCGCTATACAAATAAAGATTGATTGATTGAATCTATATTCAGCAGAGACAAATATGATGAGGACAGGTTTATGATCTGGGCGTCCATGAGTTTTTTAGTATTTTAGTCCCTTTGTCTCTTCCTGGATGGACATATCTCTGGATGTATGTATAAGTATATACAAATCTTATGAACTGGCGCTATACTAATAAAGATTGATTGATTGATTTTATGGCTTTATGATCATCAGGTCACCATTTCTTTGTAAATGGGCTACAACAAACTAAATATTTCAAAGTTTCCTGCCATTTCAACACAACAAAGCTTTGTAAACTTTTGTGGAGCCACAATAGCAGTTAACTCTAACAGAACACATCCTGAAAGTGGAGACAAGAGCAGAGGTGAGAAGAGGAGAGGAGAGTGGAGGAGAAGACGCCTCTTTTTTGCTGCTGAGCCAGATGTGGACACATGGAAGTAATTAGGCATGTGGCCTGCCGGGGTGTCTGGTCTGCAGTGTAATTAGGGGACTAGATCACATTAAACACAGCGGGGACATCCTCGCAGAGTGAAAGTTAGACAGAAAAGTTAACAATGAAACAGGAAAACAAAGAGAGGGGACTTTTCCGTATTCTTCAGACACAGGCGTTCACAGCCTGACACCATGTGACAGAGGTCTCAAAACCACAGGGACACAGAGCAGGCAGCTACATGCAGAGAGATGCTGAGTGCTGAGACACGGCAGAGAAAAAAGACTTTAGAGGACAAAATGCTGTAGTTTGTCAGAACTCTTCTGACATAAGCTCTCCAGTTTCCACGGCTCAGATTTCAGCTCTGCATTGGATTTAGAAAGAAAGGAAAGTGGGAACGAAGCGTGGGCTGAAGATTAGGATTGCAGACACAGAAGTATAGCTCTTTCCAAGTGTGATTACACAATCCAAGCCCTCAGAGACTTTGGAGAGACACGAACTGTAAGGGAAAGTCTGCGCTGAGGCCGGGAAGGTGTCTGAATGAAAGCGGCTCCCTGGTACAGCGCGGTCAGGGTCAAAGCCGCGCTAATGAACACGGAGGAGAGGAGTTGGGTTTCAGACTTCATGGGTGGGGATCATTAGAGAGAGATGTGTTGTGAAATGAAGCCAGTGTGGTGCCATGCAACACGCAGAGCAAAGTACAACACACAGCTGCTACTGCCAGAAAACCTCTTTGTATGATCGTTATACACAAATTACAATATGCTGTGCCGCACATTTATTTCTCACACTCAGAAACCTTAAAAAGTTCATCACTTATGACATGGTAAAATTATAAAGTGCAAGTAATGTAAGCAATGTAAGCCCTCTGCTGATCAGAAAACACAAAATAAGACCTGCAAATGACTTTATGTAACAGGATCAGTCACATTACAGCTAATGTCTAATCCAAAATGCTTTTAATGGATCCAGAGTGGTGCTGTGCAACTTCCTGATACACACAGCACTTATGGGATCTGTTTGGTCTAATCTGACAGGCTTGTCTTCTGTGAGTGCTAAGTTAAAACATCCATCCATCAATCCATCCATCCATCCATCCATTATCTATGCCGTTTGTCCTTCTTGGGGTCGCAGGAGGCTGGAGTCAATTCCAGCCACTGGGCGAGAGGCAGGGTAAACCCTGGACCAGTCATCAGCTGATTTATGCAGTCAGATATAGGAAATGCTAACAACAGGCTTCGTCTAGCGACAGACCCTTTTCAACCTTGAGGACATGATGATAATGATATTAAAGGGAAATGCCAACATTTTTTTGTTTGTGTGTCTTGCCTCTCTCTCGACTCCATGAAAAGCAGATAGACACAAATCTTTCGTATTTACGTCCAGTAACAAGGAAGAGACAGGCAGAGCTCGCCCACCGCTAATTAGCTTAGCTCAAACACTGGGGGTCAATGGGTAGTGTTAGCCTGCCTACAGTCATCAGATAAACTCTCCAGCAACTCTAAAGAGTCCTGTGTGCTTGTTGTGACTTGTTTTTTTTTTAACCACGTAATGTTACATAATCAGTTTTAGACTAAAATTAGCACTTTATGTAAATTCAAAAGAAATACATACGAAACTTAACCGCAGGGCAAATGCGCAAACCACCGTGCTTTGTTTCAAAAGCACATCCACAGGGGTTAATCTTACTGCAAGTACAGTCGAAAGAATGGTGTCAGTCTGCTTGTCATGGACTCGGGGGTCAGGCAAGACATGAAAACAAATAAAATGTTGGCGTATCCCTTTAAGGTGACTTGCTAAGGTTTCTGTCCATTTCTTGGTTGGAAAAAGAATCTGACAGTGCCTCTCATACTACATGGCAGCACCTGTGTTCAATCAGATTTGAAGCACTAACTATTGTTGTTTCCTCCGGTCTAGATTATGCTTGTGTTGGACTTACTCTCAGATGTATGGCAAATGAAATTGTAACATTGTAATGCCATTATGACATCACAGCACTAGTTGGAGGCAAAACATAGCAAGATTGGAGGCAAACATAGACAGCACAGGAGTCTACACATATTCATATCACACACCAACACAGATTTAAGAGCCCATATTCCGCCTCAGCCCTAGTTCATGTATTCAGTTTTCCTGACTCCTGGATTATGTTCACTGTTAAAAAAACACTCTAGTTTTCACATACCAAGTACCCCTGATCCAGCTGTATTCTCTCTCTTTCTCTCTGAGATGCTCTTTCAGAGCTCCTGCCCTTTAAAGGCTGTTGGAGAGCGCTGTTAGCCTCCTTGCTTGTGGCTAATTTGCCCTCATACAGAGCTTCTTAACAAGTGTAACTGAATGGATGCAAATAACCTTATATAAAGTGCTGTTGCCTTAAAATGCACAAAACAGATCTCAGTTCATGTAAATGTTGGTAAACAGAGTCTAAGAAGGAGTTATAGATATGGCATAAGGCTGAAATTCAGCCAGTGTGCTTCTGTTCATAAGTGCTGACTCTTTAAGGCTATCCTGGAGTATGAGCAACTTTTGAAGTAGTTATGATAACATTGTTCATCACAAGCACCACGTAGAGACAGGACAAGATGAACTAAGGCATCACGTGCAGCTCAGCCGAAGTGGGCACTAGCATGGACCAAACTACACAGACATTTGATAAGACAAGTTTAAAAGGGCAAAATGAGTATTTTAAGGCTTCTCATCACCAGACTATGGCTGACAGACAAGATCTGACCTCCATCCCTTTATATTCACATGAGTGTTGGATGTTTATTAACTAGTTCTGTCATGTCTGCTTGTCTTTAGGGCCTCAGAAAGATAATAATTTATAAGTAATAAGAAACAAAATACAGCCTTTTCATGCCTGCTCTGTTTAAGTGAAAAACCTCAAATCTTTGTTCTGCCTAATGTTTTCTGCAGGCCCTCTGTTTAAATGGGTGCGTTAGTGTGTGAGAGTGATTAAGTGTGGGGTGTTTTGTCTCTTGCGGTGGTTTGGTGACTGCATCATATTACACACTGAAATGGGCACAAAGCTCTAAAGTTGAGATCACAACAAGGATTTTATTTTCCAGCAGACTTTCCCTTTAAATTGCCTCAGAGTTCATTAGCAGAATTTATGATGTGAAATCACTCATTGACTCTCCTCATCAGTTCGCTCAGTGCCTCAGAAGCAGCCAACCCTCCGTTTTAAACCACGCCTCTGTCTTTTAAGGATCCGACGCATTCCTCAGACGAGAGGAGGTGTGTTATTATGAATCAAACGCACCTACGAGTTGTTTGGTGGTCTGAATGAATGTGAGGCATGAACACAGCTGAATGGAGGGGGGAGGGCCGACAAGTTGTTTTTCTTTTATTTTTCACAGTTTCATCAAACAAAAGTGTAAGAAGTTAAGGCCAATCCTAATAATAGAACTGAGCTTGCATCTTTGGAATCAAGCTCTATTAAAAGTAAGCTAAAGTACTAAACTATAGAATGCAAGAAGCATTAAGGTAGGCAAGAGAAGTTGATACATAGACCAACAGTTTTCAGACTGTATTTACCAAACAACTGCACAACTAAATCCAAACCAGAATCTCAAGGTACACCTTATATATTTGCCAAAGTAGTGTGGTTATTGTATCTTCAGTATACTCCACATATTAATGTCTATCTTTACGTGCAAGATGAATGAATGAAATATTTAATAACAAAGTAATCCAACGTGAAATTCAGAGTACATTCAAAGTTAATTTATTAGTTGTTGTTTGAATGTATTTTTTCTTAAGAGAGGCATATAGCATTTCTCCTTTAACTGAGAGTATAGTAAAAGGAGTCATGTTTTTCTGCTGCTCAACCCCCCTCTAACCACATTAACCTGTGAAACCACACACAAAAAAAGAATAGCTTATAATGTTAACTACAAATTTATGTACTTTTGAAGCTATTGTCAAAAATGTGGGGATTTTTTTGGAAATGAAGGATCACAAAGTTTGCAGAAGAGGTACCTAACATTAAAACATGTCTTCACTTGCTGTTTTGATGCTAAACGTTGAGTATTTGATCAAATTATGGGATCAAGCCTTACATTTATGATGGACCATGTCTTTGATAACATTTAATGGGTCAAAAAAACACACATAATGATTTTTTGGCGTGTCTCCTGTACAATGGAAGACGTAGAGAAGCCTTGTCCTTCTTAATATGCAGTCAACATATTCAGTGGTTTAAATGTGTACCCTCTGTACTGCCGTTAAGTATAAAACCATATTTTTGACTGTGAGAACTTAAACTTTATCCTCCTGTCATAGCAAAGCAACCTAATTCAATATTAAACGTCAGCCTGCAGGTACGTTCCAGGACAGCAGGAAAATGTGTAATTTTCCCATGCAGCACTCCGTCCAACAAGAGAAGTGAACAGTGAACTGAATCCAGAGGCAGGAAGAGGGAAAAGTCTTTGTCTCCAAGCTTTTCTCATCAGAGTGTTTCATGTGACATACGAGTGAGAGCTGCTGCTGCTTTATAACGTCATGATTCACTCCAAGAGGAGAATGACAGAGATTTTTACAGCAGCAGAGGAAAGAGGGATGATATGTGTATCATATGTATATCATATATCAAGGAAAGTGAAGGAGTTGGAGTACAGGAAGGCAGAGGAGAAAGATTTAACATCTAGATACTGCTAAATAATGTGGCTTTTTGTCAGGGTTGTTGTGATTCCCAGACGTTTCTTCAGGTTAAAGAAAACATACTGTACATTCCTCAACTGCAAAGTGAGCACACGCTTTGTAACTAACAGGGTTTCCTTCAAAAAGAAGCTGTAAATGTCCACGAATAGAGAGACACACAGACTCAGGCACACTTTTCCTTAATTACAGGAACTTTCTGTTTGTGGGAAATGAAACTTTCAGTCTTTTTGTACAAGCTAAAAAATGTCAACTTACTGGAGCTGGGTAATGCGGCCCAAAAAGACACTGAACCCTCATTTGATCTGAGCACTTCTAAAAGAGCAGCAGCCAACACTCTGTCATCTCTCCAATGATGCATGTCCATAGGATCTGTATGTACATGAGTACACATGCTCAGCCTTTGTGTGGTATTTGTGTGTCCAACAACAACAGAGTGTAAAAAATAACATTGTCCCACAATTCTGAGATAAAAGTCAGGCTCATTCCTCAGAATTCTGACTTAAATCTCAGGCCAATCCTATTCCTCCTCCATAGAACATTAATAGAAAACTGGTATTGTGAGCTATTTCCTTCTGTTACATACACTACATGGCCACTTCATTAGATATTCTTTGCTTGCACTGTGTAGAAATCCCATTTGCCTTTTGCACAAACTAATGGTGAAACTTTTAAGCTGGTAAAATACAGGAAACATTATTTCTCTTCATTATGTTTCTGAACTAAAATGACTAGTACTTCTGCATTGAGGCTGTCTGTTTCATGGCTATAAATGTAAATCAAAGCGAACAGTCTAGGGTACTCCCTAAGTGAAGCTGCTGCTACAAAGTGTGACATATGAACGCACTGATGAAGGGTTGATAGTTACAGTAATTACTGAGTGGATTAAAAATAATCAAAAATAAACACAGTTTCATAATAACAGCATGTCTGGACAGTGTAATTCTGAGTTTTAAGAAACAAGATATTGTAGAAATATATGTAAAATAAATAAGTGACCAAAAAGAATAATAAAACAAAAAATTTAAAAGAAAAGAAGTGAACCAAGTGCATCACGTCCTGTGGCACCGCAGTCTTAAATGTCGATTATTCAGCTTTCATAATTGTGGGAGGCAGTATTTGTGATTAAATTCGATTAACTGCCCAGATCTAATCCTAATCACAAAAGATACTGCATGTTCATTGTTTACCCGAACTTATAAAATAAATACTTTTTCACTCGGATGTGTCTCTCCTGATTAAAATCAAGTTGTTACTTAAATGTCATCAGCCATTTCTGACATTGTTCAAAGTAACGTTAAGTTGACATGATCATCCTTTCAATTTAACCTAAAACTAGAAAAGCACTCAGAGAGCGCAGACCTCCGCCAAGGTGATCCGGATCAGTCCCAAAATTTAATCAGTTCTTCCATATCCCATTTCCGACAATTCCTGAAAATTTCATCCAAACCCGTTCGGAACTTTTCAAGTTATTTTGAACACAAACAAACAAACAGACAAACAGACAGACAGACAGATAAACGCCAGCAAAAACATAACCTCCTTGGCAGAGATAATAAAACTAAGCTACCCAACACCAGCGTACACCTATGGCTGAAACTGCACTGTCTCAGATGCATGTCTCCACTATTAATGGACTTTTATTTAGTCAAAACATTAACAAGCGTGAGAACAAGGTTCTGCTGGTAGCAGGAATAAGTGCTGCCTCACGTAACTGAGCATCTACCTCTGTCATGTTATGTGTCTTTGGCAGCGGTAACATACCCAACAGCATGAGTGTGGTCAGCTCTCTGACTACTGCAGCTGATGTGAGATCAACTTTTTGTTGATTATTAGTTTTAGATTTGAGAAAACAGGGGATTTTGGCTTCCATCAATCAACACAGAAGTGGCAGCATGATGTGTTTTAGGTCACATGACTAACTAAAAGCTTATTATTCAGCCCAGCCCTACCTTCTATGTAATAAATATGAGTGTGCAGACAAAAACAGAAACAAATTAGTAGAAGCTGCCCTCTAAATGCCCCATGCCCACCCACCCACTCACTGTCTGTCTGGAAGATGACGCATCTTTTGCCCTTTCTCCTCACGGCAGCCTTATAGCCACAGCCGCACCCTCGGAGCATAAAAACAACAAATTACAGCCCTCCAAACCACATTTTAAACTCTCCCAAACACACTGAAAATGAAAGTTACTGCAGACATCAGAGATGACACAATATCCTGATCTGCCTGCTTCTCTGTGTGCAGTCATATTCTCTTGGGATCATCGACAGAAATTCATTCAGTCTAAAAGAAGAAGACATCAACATCTATGACGGATGTTCAGTGAGTCACTTTCACTGTGATTCAAGCCCAGTCTGAATCAACCCACACTGAGCACCACAGAGGAGTGCCAAAACACTTTTTGGTCAAAGTTTGATCATTTTTTTGGTCAAGTTGGCTGACCCACATACAGACAAACACAACATGGAACCGCAGTGAGTAATGATTTTACTGCTGGAGTTTTCTTATGATGCTTCGTCCAGACACAACGACTCCTTTCACATACAAACTACTAAAAGAATTGAAGATAATGATTAAGACAGGCTGCCCTGAAAATTTGGTGAAAAAAAAATAAAACTGACCATATTTCCAAACTGACTTTTGTGCCAAAAGAGTTGTTTCAAGCACTGGTTAGCTAGGTTAACTAACCTTTTGGAAAACACTTTGCTAAATTTGCAAACTCAGAACAAAAGAGTAACATGTCCATCACAAGGTAAAACTTTACAGTATACAGAATGTCCTTTCATTCTTGGTTCCTTATTTTTAAAATCCCCAAAGTGGAAAAGTACGAAACATTTTAAACATCAATTTAGCTGAAATTGAATGCATCCCATTACATATATTGTAAATTAATGACTATATATGGTTTGGGTTTGTTATTCTCAGCTCTGGATTCACACAGGCCCTAAAAATGTTTGAGTCAAAGGCTCAGTCGTGTTCCATGCATGGCTCTTGCATGTGATCCTCTACTTGTCTATCTGATAGTCCTCCACTGGGTAGGTGGGTGCGAAGATTGCCGTCTCAATCTCTGTGATTATTATTTGATGTCTGGGCCCATACTTATAAGCTCTGGCTAGCATTTGGGGAATCGGCTTTCACAAGTAACTATTTCATGAGAAAAAGAGATTGTATGTACCTCTTTTTAAATTGATTTTGTAAACAAGAAAATTGATTGAGTGAAGGTGAAAGGACATTGAATGAAGTTTCACACTTGTATAGTTAGGAATATATACTCCAAAAAAGTTTGGAAATGTTTTCCGCCATTATTTCCCGCCGTAATAATACGGTAATTTAATTAATTTGTATTATATCTTATATTGCTGGAAAGTCTGGTCACTTTTACAACGAGATACAACTTGTAAGGATTGTGCATTTGTGGAATGAGCAACACAGCTAAGCTTGCGGGTAGTACCCCCCAAAAATGTGCCAAAATCCCTTCTTATCCTGGAAGAAAGCCTATGGTTCAAGGTTAAGAATCCGGTCTTCTTGGGTTGTTGTCTACCAGGGACGCCCACTTCATGGTCTCTCTTTGACTTCACCAGCTATAAGGAACTTGGCCCTAAGTTTGGAAATGGTATCAGGGCTGACACCAAATAATGCCGCTTTGCTACAAATAAAAAAACAGCTTCCAGTTGCTGGGGATTTTGGCACTTTCTTTGGCACTTCCCACATGCTTAGCTGTGTTGCTTATTCCAGGAATGCATGGTCCTGGTTGCAAAGGTGATCAGGCTTTCCAACAATTAAAACATACATTACCAATTGGCATTATTAAAAGGGAGGACTAATCCACCAAAATAATGTTTCCAAACTGTTTTTGAGGAGTATGGTTCAAAAAGGGGAAGAAGTATTGCTCTGAGAGTCGATTATATGGATGCCCAGATCAATTTCATGTTCCCCTAATGATGTCATTAAGAGATATGCCACCTCCTTCAGACTGAACACACTCCCTGAGCCAGGTGTTTGTTCAGCCCACTGCTGGCTCAATTATAAGGAACATATCTAGGTGTATCTGTGTGAGCACAGTAAACATAAGTGCACAGTGCCAGAAAGCCAAAGCCAAACCCAATTCTTTAGAGGGGCATAGTCGAGCCAATTGTCGTAAGGATCTACACCAAAACAGCTTGTTCTGAGCAGGGCTAAATCAAAGGGGTTGAAAGGCATGCAAAAATCCAATAACTGAGAGGACATTAAGGTAACAAACTTAACAAATTTAATTTATAGCAAGTCCAGTTATAGCCATCAGCCTCCTCAGCTCGCTTAATTTTCAGTTTTTTAGCAGCCTGTTATTGTTGATTTTTGCTGTTCATGAAGCATAAATCTGACTGCTTTAAGCTTATACCTAAAACGTGGTGATTGTTCTCTGTTATGAGTATGATGCAGCAGAGAGACTTAAAAATAGTCAAATTATGCATTCAAGAGAACCAAAATAACAAACTTAAGTCAGCTAAAACTGCAGGCAGTCAGTTTCATGAGTCAGTGGGTTTGGTACCGTGAATTTCACAGCAAGCTGTCATTGAACCAACGCTGTCAAAAGCTGCATGCAGGCTTAAATATTCCAAAGACTTTGTGCATATTGCTGAAATCTGCCTCCATCTTTTCTAACATGACAGAATCAGGACTACACAACACTTGGCCCCAGAAAAGGTAAATACAGTTTCAGCATGAGCCATCACTTACACTTAAAAAAAAATAAGAATTTCTGCCATGACGTGCCTCTACCATCAGCCCCAAAAGCAGGAAACCGCATCCCCAAATATACACCCACCATAGACTGGCACTGACTGACCACATGCCAGCCGGAGCGACGTATGAACTGGGTCAGACTCCTGCAGCTGAGCCAGACGTGCAGAGTAAATGACATAATCACTGCCTTTTGAAAATACAAACCTGCGTATGCATTCCTCCTCCTCCTTCTCCTCCTCCCCCCTGCTGAACGCTGCGCTCTGTCAACCTCTCTGAAACCCCAGAGCTGCTCCTCGGGCTCAGCTTCGGCCTCAGCTAGACAAACAATAGAGCTGCCCTTTGCCAGAATTGACCGCTGTCACTAAAGGCATCTATTACCTCTCACAGTCAGACTAAAACAACACAAACTGGACGATGTCACTGAGCTCACTCTAGTCTACACATCCTGAAAAGCAGCGCCGGGAAATTCATCCAGTTTTAACATCAGTTTACAATTTTAGCTTCTTTTGATCATGAAAACCAGCTACCAGTTAGTGAGATGAAGCAATCGCCATTTCTAACCAGATTTTAAGTTTTTATAATTTCTTATGCAGAGTTTATCTTCTTCTATCTTTTAATTCCTTAAAGGGATAGTTCATTTTTTTTTTAAAGTGGGGCTTCTCAAGGCCTATGACTCTAGTTGATAGCCAATGGTGCCACAAAAAGCCCCATAATTAACCCACGTTTAGCTTGAAACTACACAAAACACAACACTGGCCCAATAGGACATTACAGTAAGATTCTTTACAGTGTTTTGCTTTTACTTGACGAAAACTGTTGAGAACTTTCGTGTTGCGGTGTAGGTGTTATATATATATATCCCTCTGCTTTACTAAAACTGAACTAAAAATGAGTACGCAGTACCATTCTTTCAGTGCACGCACAGTTAAAAGAATGGTGTCTATCTGCTTGTCATGGACTCAGGAGTGAGGCAAGCCACGAAAGCAAAAAAATGTTGGCGTTTCCCTTTAAACAACCTCAACCCTAAGGACCTACTCTGGTTTAAGGAGTCTGACCAGGAACATTTTAAAATAACAAAAAAAAAGCATCATATCTTGTATTTCAGGGTTAAAGCCACTCCAAGAACAGATTCAGACATATTTTGACTTGATTGCATCATTGTTGCACATCATGAAAAGCTGGGCCCTGACATCGACAATGTGTATCTTAATGGTGATCAACAGGACAACACAATTTTCTTTTTCGTTTTTCCAAACTTCCCACAAGAAGAAAAAGACAAAGTAGACGCACACATTCCTGGTTGGGTGGTGGATCCAAAAAAACTCACAAGAAAAAGCACACAAAGATCTGCACAACAAAAGTAGTTCCCTTCAAGAATTTAATTTGAAAATCAGTGATGTTTCGAGAAATTCCCACAATCCAGTCTTTTCTAGGGATGCATGATATTTGATTTTTGCCGTTATCTGACACAACAGTGTTTATGAACATATTATTGTGGATACAGATATTTTTTGGTTGAAAGTATGCAGTCTCCACATTTCTCACACAAGAAGCAGATGCTGAAAAGTCAGAGTACTTGCTGTTAACGATCATGCTCTCAAAATCGATCAAAGTAGAATTAGCTATGAGTTTTGCCATTATGGCGCATCCCTCCTGAGTATCAAGAGGGCTCTAAGTGGCACATGTATCAAGCTAAATCAAACTGGGCCTTGCAGGATGTGCATTTCACATGCTACAGAAATATGCGGCGTGATTTTTCATTGCTCTTATGTTGGCACAGACCCAACTCCACTCTGTCACTCCCCTATGGCGGAGATGTTTGTGGAAAACGAGCCAGAGCATCAGACAGGATCTTGGCAAAGCCCTGAGTGATGTCATATAATGAGTGTCTAAAGAACCCGGGCTAAATGAACTGGAGGGGGAGCAGGTAGTGCTGACAGTGCTCTGCAGAGATTATGTCAGATACCTGCCCTGCGGTGATCCTCTGCACTCAGCACTGAGCAAGGCAGCGCGTGGCAGGTAATGTCTGAAGGCTGCACAGTACCCCGCGCTGGCGAGAGGCCGTGTTATTCTGTTTACCCTGGCTAATCGCTGCAGATACAGGGTCCTGCACGGCGTGGGTGCAGTCCCCGGGCGCTCGCATTCCTCTGAGCGGCTTTAAATAACTGCTCCATTTCTCCCCCTCGCTAAGCAAATGGGAGGAGAGTGTTAAAGATGGCAAAGAGGGTTGTTTGTTTGAGCTGGGTTCAGCACACTGCAGCAAACACACGCAAAATACACACACTGTTCCCCTATGACGTAGCAAGAAAAACACCCGATTGCCGCTTTGTTTTTAAGGCTTGAGTTTTGATGGGTTCTTTTTAGAACTTTGACAGGCAGAAATGGCTTTACTGCAGCAAGTGATGACACGGGGGAGTAGGGTTACATGGGAAACTCCTGCTCAAATTATGTGGCTTTTCCCTCCTAGTCAGTCCTGATTAAAACAAACAGAGAAAGAGGTGGCTGTCGACTTAAACTTTTCAAAAACAAGGTGCTATTTTGACTTTTCCTTGCTGTCTGTCAGACTACTTTAAGGTAGGAATAAGGCTAACACTTTGAGGAGTACTAAAATTGGCCTCGTCTCTAGGTAAGAAACAGGGGACCTCTAACAACAACTTTATTAGACCACCTTGAGGCCTCCATCAGGGTCTTTGTCCCCCATTGACCCTGATGAAGGCCACAAGCCAAAACACGGTGGTCTAATAAAGATGTCCTGAAAATTTAGAGTTGCTGGCTCTAATTCTGTCCCTTACTTCCTCTACAAAGCATTTAGGAGTAGGCGTCACAATGGATTTGCACTCATACTGGTCTCATGAACACGGCTGAACACATGGGGGTGAATATGAATATGCAGTCAAAAATACTGATAAAAGGGTAAAAGTGTATCACTGTGACAAAAAGTGGCAGTGTATCAATGAGAAAAAAAACATTTCTATGCATTATCATCACCAAGAACACTCCTTGAAGCAAAATACAGATGTTTATGGCCATACCGAGCAGAAACAATAAGTGCTTGTAGTTATTTACTGTGTTTCAACATTCATGAGACAATTTGTTGAATGATTAATGAAGAGTTGTTGCTCATTTAAGTATATAAGTTTTTGTTCCGTTTTTGATGAATTTATTGTCCATGTCTTGTAAAGCTTCGTTTATATCTTTGTTACTAGCAAAGTGTTACTGTAAGGAAATCTATGGACGTAAATCAAGGCCAAAGTGTTGTAATTTGAAAATAAATGATGATTGGAAAAAATATAATTTGAAACTGAAATTTCAATGTTAATGAATTAAAAAAACACACTATATTGAATTAAAAATAAAGGTAAGAGAATCTTTTTTCAGTTTAAATGTACTTTGGTTCAGCTCTGTAATTATTTTAATAAAACATTTTACTGTCATTTTTTACTCTGAAATATATTTTAACATGTGATGTGTCATTTTTTTCAGTTACAGGATTAATATTTCAGATTCAAATCTTATCTTTTTTGGTTACAGAGTTCTTTCTTTCTTTCAGATTTTATTTTTTAGTTTCAAACTTTTGGCTGTGTTCTGGTGTAGGGGACATCGACTGAGAAGGGCGTGGGATTGTGTATAACAGCAGAGCAAAGCATCCTAAAATGATGTTGCCTTCAGGAAACGTGGGCACTTGATAGATATGACTCAACACTTTCTCTGCACTGTATGCTCTTGATGCTACCTATGGAAAAAAAAATCTATACAGTAAATTAAGGTAAATGGCAAAAGATTGTTGGAAACATACTGCTTTCTGTAAAATTAAGGGTATTTTAATATGAAATCTACAGTTACCTACTATATATATATATGTATATATATATATATATATATATATATATATATATATATATATATATATATATATATATATATATATATATATATATATATATATATATATATATATATATATATATAAAATTATAATATATGCATACAATTAATATATCTTTTTTCAAACAAAGATACCTTGCTTTAAAATGATTAGTAAAATAGTATTTTATAGATATATTGATATAAACTTAAATACAGCAAGTTCACCAAAATTTAAAATGCATTAAAAAGGTGTTGAATAACATTTAGTTATGATACTGTTAATGAAAACACGTTAAGGATGCTGTTTTTGAAAATACAGTAATTATGCTGTAAATTGAAAGATGGTAGTGATACCTTGAATTAAAAATACAATACTAAAACTATTGTAAAAAACAGAGTAATAATGTTGTAAAATAAAATAGAGTAATGCTTCTGTAAATTGTGTTGCCAGTAAGTTACTGTAAAATTTACAACAACCTTTTTACAGTTTAGATAAACTTGGAAACTATAACTTTAAGGTGGACAAGATACATGTTGTTGCTTTAACAAAGAAAGAAAAAGAGATTCTTTCCCATTTCAGATGACTGTAACTGTGATCCTAAGTGTCTGAGCTTTTTTAGGATACTTTCCGTTATGTGTTAGCATCAAGCTAACAGTCTATCAACATCCTGGTTCTTCTGTAAGACATTGTGCCCTAAGAAGAGTGTAACAGCTTCTACTGAAGGAAAGTGTTTTTGACCCCAAACATAAGTCCAATCTATCCTCAGGACATAGCTAAAGGTTAATGAAGGACAGGCCGTAAATAACCCATATCTTATTTTCCTGACATGCATAAATAGACAGGGAGAGGCGACAGAATGTGCATCCATAAATATTAAAGCAAGGCTTTGACAGGAGGAAATAATCAGCTTGTACCAACATAAAAAAACACGTTTTACAACATTTGAGAGGCTTTTCCTAATGAATTAGCGGTAAATGACTGTGCTCGGGCCTCCCTGATGAATATTTGTTTGTTTTTGAAGGGGGCTGAGCGTGGGAGCTGTGCCCAGCTTCGCCTCTGAGCTCAATCCAACTTGTGGCAGAAACCCGGAGTGCTGCAGGTTTCTGGTCGCCCGTGTTAGACCGCCTTCTCCAAAGCTTGGCACAAGAGGGGGAAAAATGCATGTGGGGGAAGAGGAGAGGGCTCTGAAAGGTAAAATAAACTCACCTACTGAACAGAGAGGAGGCAGAGGCAGAGGCAGCTCTCTGCAGACTGTACTTGACCGACTTGTTTTTGCTTTCAGACTCCCATGGACCTCTGACCCATGCCAAGGGAAAACCAAAACAAACCACAGGCCTACTACTGTCACTTTGCTCTATATACAGAGCCACATGGGAAATCCTGAAATAGCCAGATCCACTTCTCATGATGCCCTTTTTAGGGGAGACGGGGCCTGAGTGGGATGTGATAAGATTGCTTCCTGTGTTTTTTAACGTATTGCAGAAGAATTGAAGAATTTAAAGCAGCTTCTAAATAAAGAATAGATGCTAGAGACAGGGTTAATAATAACCATTCACATTTATGAACTGCTACTACACAGCTTTTTCAGTAGTTTTTAAGATCTATACTTTTACATCAGTTATTGCTAAAGGAAGTGTTTCATTTCTCTACATTTTACATCAAAGCTGAGCACAGAATACTAAAACAAATGACAAGCAAAACCAATCAGAAGGCGGCATGGTGGCACAGCAGGTTAGCACGTGTGCCTCACAGCAAGAAGGTTGCTGGTTTAAATTCCCGTGTCAACCTGGATCTTTCTGTGTAGAGTTTACATGGTTTCCCTGCATGGCTTCTCTCTGTGCACTACACATTTCTCCTACAGACCAAAAACATGCTTGTTAGGTTGACTGGTGACTGTATGGCTGTGAGCGTGAATGGTTGTGTATCTCTATATGTGGCTCTGTGATTGGCAGTGATAGCAAAATATAAAAATTTCAACTTTGATAACAAGTTTGAAGTTACGAACAATACCGGTTTGATACGCAACACCATTTGATCAGAAACAGAAAGTCCTCAAGGGTCTGTCTAATCATTGAGTGTAGAAAATGAATTTACATTTTAACGCACAGTGTGTATAATCCGTCATCAGAGGTTCTCAACCAAAACAGTTACAAACATTGAAGAGCAGTGATTGACCTGCTGTCACCTCCGCCTGCCTCCATTGTTTACTTCCGCTTAAACTGAGGACTCAGTTTGATGAACGCTGCACTCCGTTAGGTGTGTTTACTCAACAGCAAACCAGCATGTCTGTTTCATAGCACAATTTCACATGAAGGAGAGAAGCTGTCAAGAGTTGACTTCCTGGTTTGTGCTGGTAGTAATTCCCACAATGCTATTTGAGTAGCTGGCAGCCCAACCGAGGGAATCGACTCTAAACAGTATTTCTCCCTTATTATGCAATTTTTTTTTACAGTGAAACAGAAACATCAGTTTACTTTTTACACCCTATCAAATCCTGTTTTTTGAGAACTCAGTTTATAACCCTCTAACCTTAAAGACATGCTCCATCCCACACCCCTTCCTGTATCCTCCGCTCCTCTGACGCAAACCTCCTGAACGTCCCGAGGACCAAGCATCGAACCTGGGGGGACCGAGCCTTCTCCATTGCAGCCCCATCCCTTTGGAACTCACTCCCAAAACACACCCGGGACACCAGAGACCCTACCGCCTTCAAGACCAAATTAAAAACATGGAAAATATAATTTCTCCATAATCATCTCATAAACAATATATCCTTAATCTTGCTCTCTGCATGCACTTTTAAACTGTGTTTTTTTTGCTGTGCTTATTGACTTGGTATTTTTGTTATTGTCACTTTGCTATCTCTGTATATTGTTTTAAACCTGCACTTTTATCCTTTTATCTTGTAAAGCGTCTTTGAGTCTCTGAAAAGTGCTGTTTAAATAAAATGTATTATTATTATTATTATTATTATTATAACTAAAAGTAAACAGTGGAGGCAGGCAGTTTAGGTATTCTGTAATGGGTTTATGGGATGGATAAGGGCACAGCTAAAAACAGAAGACACTATGAAAAAATATCAGTGTGGGTCCCAACATCACAGCCAGAACCAACACTACACAACTGTAGTGTGTAGTGTTGGTTCAATTAAAGGAAAAACAAAAAAACTATGGCCGGCGGACCATGCCCCATAGAGCATTTACCAGTTATGAAGTTCTATTTTATTTAATTCTATACTTAATTTGTTACAAATACCTTTAGTAATGCATTATACAGAATTATAAGAAGCCGCTGAAGCCAGTTATAGCCCTACTTTCTTGTAAATATTGTCATTTTTCCTCATTGTAAGACAGATTTTCTCTCTTTTTATTATGCATATTATTGTTATTACATTTTATTAATGCATTGGCTATTCTATATTTGTTTGCTCAAATACAGGGTTATGTGTGGGACACAGATTTCATACTAGGGATGCTTCACATTTGATTTTTGACGATATGCCGATATTTCAAAAACGATCTTGGCCGAAACTGATATCGACACATGGTTAATAGAAATGGCTGAGAGTTTTTACGACTACACATTGACAGTAAAATCAAGCTTCATATGCTCTTTTAAAAGCTAAAATGCTGATTTACTTGCCTGCTGACAGAAAACCAGCCCTATTTTGGAGCTTACACTCTCAAATTATGAAAAATATGCAAAAAAACCCTCCACAATCTTGCAAATACACTGCAAAAACTCAGATCTAGGGGAGCGTATTTGTCCAATTTCAAGTCAAAAATACTTTACTAGATTTATTCTAAGCCACAATCTCCTGATATGTCTGGATGAAGATCTTATTCAAAGATATAAAGACTAAAAATAAAGCCTGAGTTGCTTGTACATAAAATAAGTTGCCAATGAGATTAAACTTAAAAATTGCCTTAAAATGATTTTTTCTTAAATTTCATCCAGAGCAGATTTTAAACCTGAATTTTAGACCCTCTCTGAGTCAAACTGTTTTTTTCATTGGCAGATATTTTCTTATCATTACAAGCAGTCCAATGACTAATTTTTGCCTTTTATTTCTTGTAGTAAAATCGTTATCTGGATTTGTTAAATTAATGTGGATTAGAATAAATGTTCTATATATTTCTGAGTTGAAAATAGACAATCACACTTGCTGAGATTTGAGTTTTTACAGTGTATATAAGGCTAAAATATCAGCAGGAAATATTGGAAGAAATTTACACTTCTGCTGATATCGAGAGTTAGCTTTTGAAGCTATTATCTGCTGATACTGATATCATACTGATGTTGTGCATCCCTGTTTTATACTATACTATACTACTACACACCAAAATAATGCTGTGATGGGTCATCACACTCAAGCCATTGTCCCTTTTGAACAACACAGACAGAAAACAGAAAATACTGAAAAGTGTTTTGAGTACATAACAAGTACTTTCATCCTTTACCATGTTCACTTGTTCTTGTTATAACTGTGATCAAAGTATCTGTACTTTTTACTTGAGCACGACACTTTGCACTCTTTCCAGCCCTGACTATGAGATGCAGAGGAGAGACGATACCCAGAAGGCCGAGCAGCTGCTGTCAGTGAGGCTGATAGATGAGATGCCTCCGTGCTAGCAACAGGGAGAAGAATTAGTCTGAGATTTGTTGGAAAAATCCTTCGCTAGTCTAAAGGCATGTGCACAGATACCGATGTTTATGTAACGTCTTTTGAAATATCTTTTCTTAAAATACACCCCGTCCTGTCATAGCTGGACAGAGTGCAGAAGCAACACCCCAAAATATCCAGTCTCCAAGGCACAAACAACTCATTACTTTCTCTACTTTTCTCCTTCCTGTGATTAACACCAACCTTTTACGTGCTGATTCAAAAAAATAAAAGTGTGGTCTGATTATTTTGTAGGAGCCAGTGGAGCTCAGTCTCAGCAGATGGTTGTTCATCATGAGTCTGGTTCTGCTCAAGGTCTCTGCCTTGTTATAAAAGGATTTACCTGCTACTGCTACTGTTATGAATGTCACAGTGTTTATTGCTCAAGATGGATTAAAGTCAGACCTGAATAAATAATATCACAAAGATGGTATAGACCACAATCACCACGTCTATGAGGAAAACTGCTTATTTTCATATATAAAGCCATTCTGGGTAAACTCCCCTCATCTTTACGTAAACCAAGTGAGCCACGTAAGCCACGTAAGCCAGGACTGTTTTTATCCAGCTCAGAGCAAACCCTGAGAACCTCACCAGAAATCCATCTGGAGAAATGAAGCTAAAACATACAAGAGGTTTCTGTCAAGAGATTACATAATTATGAACAGAGTTTATCCACCATGGCCCCAAACACAAAAATATACAAACCTAGTTATCTAATCGACCTAGGAACAGCCAACCAACCTGTTTATAAAGTGAACAAAGATAGTCAATCATATCAGGAGTGAAGCAGGCGTTTCCTCTGTAATAACTGTGCAGTATGCTTCCTGTTTTGATGTTGGAAAGGATAATAATGACAAACAGACAAAATTTATTCTGTTCAATTACTTTCTTGAATTCCCTAGCCAGACTATTTATTTTTTTACTGCATGAATCCAAATCCTCAACTTAATCCTTTAAGTCCAAATAATTTCTTGCTATTTTTGTCCGCCTGGATTGTTTCCGTGATAACACATGGATCCTTCACCCTTTTATATACAGACAAGTTTAAGATGCCTTCTCTCCAAGGACAACCTTGGCTATCAGAATATTAATGAGCTTATGGCATTAGATTAATCTATTAGAAGATGTACAGCCCAATTTTTTGTTTATTGTGTGGTATTTGTAGTACACCCAGAGACTCCCAAGAATATACCTTTAGAAAATCCAAAAGTCATCCAGGGCCTGTACTATGACCTATTTTATGATCATTGCCATAGGTGTGAGCCAGGGTGCACACTTTACCCCAAAACTTACTCAAACACAAATAATAAATCATCAAATTGGGTCAAATCACCTTCACTGAAGTCTGGTGCATCTTTTGAAATCAAATGTAAAGCTAAGTATTACAATTGAAAGAAGTTATTGAATTTTAACTGGAAAAAAATTTGGTTTTTTTATGATTTTTTCAACAAATTCAATTCTTTGGAGATGTGTCTGACCAACTTACAGTTGCTGTACACCTAAAATACTTACAAATTATTTGGCCACATATATATTCTCAAAGTGGGAAAAAAATCATCAAATTCTGAGACCGGTAAAGTTGTTCAATTAACAGGTTGGGTTACTGTGGTAGAATCAGGATACTGTTCCATGTCTTGTATATCAGGGAACCTTTAAAGATTTGTTCAGAATTCATCCTTTAAGTATGATTTCTTTTAGAATTTGAATGCTAGATTCAAAACAAACATTTCACATGAAATGTTATTCATTTTAATATTGAACAGCCACAAAGGGCCTGTATATTACGCCTTTGTGATGAGATAATAATGAGCCATTGATACAAGTAAAAACCAATGCAGTTTTGGATTGTTGTAATCAGATTGTATATATCTACAATGACAGCAATACATAAACATTACTTCTGTCAATTTCTGTTTCTAGTACTTATATATACATGTAATCTGTTTTATGGCCTTCGTGTCTTTTTGCATAGCAACGGCTTGGACAATTTTAATTTGTAGACTGGAACTATAGTGAGGGAAAGGGGATCTGAGAAATCCATAAGATGTATGATTGGCTGGTTATTTCATAGAATTGAGTCTTTGAATTTGCTTGTGTATGGTTGGAGGGGTTTCTGATTTTGAAAACGTTTAAAATATCCCAAATAATAGATTACAGATGCAACATGTGCACACATGCCAGAGGTTCTCTTTCCAGCAGGCTGTGAATGACTGAGCCTCTTGGGGATGCTCCTTTAAACCCAATCGTGACACTCACTTGTTTCCAGTTAACCTGTTGAATCCTCTAAACAGCTGTTTTTTTGGAGCATTTCTCAACTTTCCCAGTATTTTATTGGTCCTGTCCCAGCTTTTTGGAATGATTTGAAGGCTTCAAATTCAAAATGAGTGAATATTTGCAAAAAAAACAATAAAATCAGTCTGAACATTACACATTTTGACTGTAGTGTATTTAATTGAATATGTGTCCCATCTTCATTGGGATTGGGGCTGTAAATAGGTATGAAAGGCTGCAGATGTTTACAGATACTGATGGATAATTAAGACAGAAAACTTTAGCTGTCAGTGAGTGGATGAGGGTGGACAGGTAGGCGTGACCTGTAGTGTAAAAGTGCTCTGAGTAGAAGGACCTGAACAGAACTACAGGCTCTGTTACATTAGAGCTGAGTATAAATCACTGTGCTCTATGACATGGACGTATAACCAACTTATGCAACTTTGGTGCAATCTAGTGTGAGAAGGGCAGAGTCAAAGGGTTTGATTAGCTATTTGTGAACATCCCAGATGTGCAAACAGGAAGCAGTGTTTTTATTCTTATAAACAAAAATCTCATCCTTCTTCCTTCTAACAGACAAACGTCACCCCTTGAGAATCTTTGGAGTGAAAAATGCTTAAAAAATCTGAAACTTCCTCCAACAATTACCCTCCCACAGTGATTTTCAGCATCAAGATGACGTATATTTTTAATGGGTGATCTCTTTTGCCCTCACTGACCATAAAAAGCATCAGGTTTAGCTTAAGTCTGAATCTTAACCAGCTGGAGACCCCTGATGCAGCTTTAACAGCAACAGTTCCCCTGCTGAGCTGATGACAACTCACATAGTTATGTAAGGAAAAACCCAGACCAGGCTTTAAAATCAAACTTGCTTGGTAAACTTTCAAGTTTCCATGATTTGGGAAGTGCTTCATAAATATATTAACTGCACATGGAAATCTGGCATACATTAGATTAGTTGACGTGAGGATTATGTCACACAAATGTGCAGTAATTGGCCGATTGAATGAAGGCTGAGTTACATAATGAGGTGCAGTCGTAGAGTTTGCTAAAGCTGAGGAAAATGATCATAACATGGATGGATTATACTGTAAACAATATGTTGACTTGAGTTGAAAAAACAGGACCTTTAATCTGTCTGTGTGAGTCTGCGCTCTAAAACACAGGGCAGACAGTAGAAAATATGCAGCCTGTTGTTGCTCAGGCGATTTGCTGTCGTGCTCTGTCGTTAATCCAGACAGAGATGATCTGCTCTGCTGGAGGTCTGGGTGGTCTTGCCTGTCACAGTCTGGCTGCTTTTTATCAGTGTGTTCGTATCAACAGGTGGATCAAATCACTAAATTCAGTGTTCATGGTGGTCCTCAGAGGTAAAAGCCCCATCAGAGAATAAGAGCTGCTTTTTGGAGCACACAATCACATGGCAGCAACTCAATACCTTAACCCTTTTACTACCAGCTGAACTGTTGGGCAAAGATCCATAATTTTGAGGAATATTTAATGTGTAAAAAAAAACATTGTTTGTTTCATCAATGTTTCAGGGGACAGAAAAAACTGCAAACAATAAAAAAACAGATATGTTCTTCGTGAAGAATTTTAAGGTTGATAACATGATGACATAAAGATTCACAAACATTTGGAGTAAAATCAACCAGAAGAGGCGGAAAGGTTAGTAAACAAAATACGAATCAAAATAACTTAGAATGGATAATATTGACTTTGACTAATACAAATAAGAATGTTTCGATAACTGATGTTTAAAAAGTAGAGCTCTGTTATTCATCAAAAAAGCTACTTGTATTAGTCAAACTCAATAAAATCTATCTGGAGTTATTTTTGATTGCTATTTTATTTGCAAACATTTCTGCATTAAAGCTTTGAGTCCCACACAAAGAAAATATCTGTTTTGTTATTGTAGTTTTCTTAAAGTTTCTTTTTTTTTTTTAACATTTAATATTCCTGAATTTATTGATGACTTCTGCCAAACAGTTGAGCTGGTAGTTACAGGGTTGAGGCATGTAGACATGGCACAAAAAAAACTACCAGCTGAAGTTCAAACCAGGCGTCAGAGGGGGAAAGAAAGACGACTTAAGTTACTTTGAAGGTGGCATGTACTGAAAGCAGTTTGGGCATAAAATTGACATTGCTAAATCAGCTGTAGTTCAGAGGCCTGGCAGGAGAAAAGTGAGGCAATGAAAATGTGTTCAGTCAAGAGTTGAATCACCTCAAATGTTGTTTTTTTTTTGTAAAGAATGCAGAGCCCTTGTAACCTTGAGCAGCAGCTGGACCTGCCTGATGTCTGGAATCAATCAGATCCATCTTGCCAAGCCCCAGCCCAAAGCAGCACGGCCCAATCAGAGCCCTTTGGAGCAGGAAGAGGAACGAGATACGAGCGAGACGACAGCAGAAAGTCACCGCTGGTATTGAGATTAGCATAGATGTTAACAGCTTCAGTGGCAGTTTAATCAGCTCCTGACCACATTTCTTTTTTAAATGAAGAACAAACAACACTGAAAGCATTTCTCAATAGAGAGGATATTTTGGCTCGACTTAAGACATGTCTTGGCAATAGTTTGTTCTACATAGTGGCTCATGTTTGTATTTTACACCACAGGAGTAGCACCTGCCTACAACATTATCTGACTGACCTGTAGTAAATATGATTGACAGAACGATCATCCAATCACCAATTGCAATTGCTCTAAAGGTTCTGCCCATTCCCAAACATTTTCTATGAGCTGTTGGACAAGTGAAATATATTTAATGTCCATCTGGTGTGTCAAGTTAAAACTCTTGGCCCCATCTGCTGCAATATATAGCCTAACCTCCATGCAGCAGCTCTCCTTACAGGGGCTGAGCAGATCCATTTCACTTTGACTAATGTCTTTATTGTATACATAGACCTCAAACAACCCCAATTCAAAAATACTGATCTATGCCTTCACGCAATTCTGAAGGCAAAATTTAGTAGCACTAGGAACATGTGCCTAATAAAGTGGCCAATACATGTATCTCAATGCAGCTTTATCGAGGTATAAAACCTTGCAAGCACCAAGACTTTTTTAAAATTTGTTCCACAGCGGTTTAACCAGAGGAAATCACATATTTGACTCAAAATTGACCTTAAACTTATTTCTGGTTCGTCACAAGCTCCCTCAGGATTTGCGGTATATGTTCACACAGTTGATGTTTGCCATGTAAAAGTAATAGCCCCACTTTAATGTCCGTTACCCAAGTGACTTTATCTTGTCAATCTGCCAGATGATGGTGAATAAAAAAGTTTCTCTGTCCATTAGTTTCAAAGTTAAGATCATAAAAATGAGACTGGCATAAATCCCAGATCTAGATCACCACTAAAACCTGGCTGTTTCTTGGCCTTTAGCCTGATCGTCCACCCAAGTCCGGCCAAATTCTTAACAGCTTGTGAAAATCCTTGCACATATCGCAGCACATGTCCCAAAAGGTATTTCTGAACTACTTTTCTTTTGAGGAACACTTTCGGTCAGGTTTGGGGCCTCAGCCTCACCGTGCTGACGTCACAACAGCTCAAATATGGAAAAGTCTTCATATTGTAGCTGCTATATCTGAGGCCGTTTTGACACGGGAGAGAGAAATTTCCACTTGTCCTCACCACATTCCAGCCCTCTCAATGAACAAGACACGTCTCCTTCTCCGAGCTGAACTCTCAATCCCTTCATACAGACAAAAAGAAAAAACCTACAGTCAGCAGGGATTTTTTTCTGATATCTGAAATCCCAGAGACAGGTGAGAGTGGAGCAGCTTCTCTATCCAGACCAAATGAGAAGCAGCACGAGGTATTCCAGGAATTTAAGATGTCTCTCTTCAATTATTTGACACAGAAGCTCCAAAAAGTGACGTGACACAAATCAGGAGGGGAGGAGGACAAGTGAAGGGCGAGCCAGCTTTGTGAATCTACATCACTCAACAACGACAAGAAGGAAAAGTTCAGTCATTAAGCTACAAGAGCGAAATCACTTCATGTGATTAAATCCAGAGTGTGTTTTCACGCACAGGCCAAAGAGGGAAAACAGCTGGAGAGGCTGCGTCGTACGATCAAATGTTGCTCCTCTGTTCTGAAAACTGAGGACGGAAAGACGCACGCAGGCCACAAACACCAGCCAGGACTTTAAGGTTTAATAAAAGTGACAGCCACACTTTAACCGAAGGTGCTGATTAACAGACACTGGATTTCTCCCAGATCAGAGATCATCAACCGCACACTGTCACCGTCAGGCACGAACTTCCTATCCTGTCCATTTTGGAGAGAAGAGGTTTGTGCCTGACAGTGGCAATATTTAAGCCCTTTGCCCTGATTTGATTTACAAACCTTAAGCTGCAGTAAAATTATGAGAAATTAATATTTTTCCCATATTTTTCATGAAGGGGTTCTTTGATTTAACCATATTTGACAATGCTGTCTCAAATTAACTTCAGATCAACCTATTAAGAACAGCAACACCTCAAGTGTTATAAATGCATTTCTAGATAGATAGATAGAAAGATAGATAGATAGATAGATAGGAAAATAGAAAGATAGATAGATAGCCAAGAACAATCCTTAAAAATAGCTGTACTCTTTATATTTAGCATGAAAGGGCTTTCAGATAGGATACAGTGTACAGCAAGTGCTGCAAACCTATTTGTTGTCTATATGTTGTCTTACACAAGAGAAAATCTGTCATAACAAGCCTAAGAGCAGCACAAGCAAATGTTTAATGCCCTTTGCATGGACACTTCAGCAGCAAAGTCCAGGAAAACAGAGAAAGAAATCATCTTGGTGTTGTTTTGATTTCCTCAGTAATTCAAGTTTTAAGACCTACCAGGAACTCATCAATAAAGTTCTGATTTGGACAGAAATCCAACAGCAGCAGACGTGTGATTTTGTTTCTATTTTCACCATTAATTGTTAGCTTGCTCTAAATTACAGCCTGTTTTCCTCATTTTATATCCTCATATGGAGATTGGCCTAACCCTGAGGCTTTCATGAACACACGCTCTTTTCCTCTCCTCCTTTCCTCTTTCTTTTCAAGATCCAAACTGGCTCTTCATGCATTTATTCCTGCTGTTAAAGAGCCCCTAACATGCTTTTCCAGTTATAGATTACCTTTGATAGAAGAGTACAGAGTGCAGAGAGAATGCAGAGCTGTGAAAACACCCTGCTAAGCAGTGATGACCTGATTTTTTTTTACCCTGAGTGAGTGGACTGATCAACCAATCAGAAAAAGGCCAAGAGAGGGGCAGGGACTTTAAGAGAGCGTCTCAGACAGAGTGGGAATACAGCTGGATCTGGTACCCATTAAATGAAAACTAGGATGTTTTTTGAACATAAGCGATTGTGAATATACCTCTGCAGTTATTGAAATTAATAAAAATACTTGAATTAATGCAAAATTTGGGCCCTTTAGAACTCTGAGCATTTATTTTCTTATCATCCTTCTTCTCGATTCCTATGTGTTTTGCATATTTATTCATTCTTTGAATTGCTTTTGTTTGTTTATATACAGTATTATTTAATTGCTACTGTTTTCCTCTGTCATTTGATTTTGCCATTTCACAAGTATTGCATAAATAAGTACAACATTAAATTACAGATTTGTAATGTGGGCCAAGCAGCTGATGATCCATTCAAATAAACTGAGGTTTTTAAGTCTTATTTTAGCCTCACAAGTATACAAAAGTTATGTTTATGGCTTCTACATACAGGGAGTGACTGAGGTTGCACTTTCAGATTTCCACCAGTCTGGCCTATAATTTTATGCCATTTAGAAAGTTTGCAAGAGTTTGCTGGCAACTATTAAAAATTAAATACAAGAGGGAACTTAATATCTGGAGACTATGACCAATATTTTTGTGATGATCTTTATGGCATTTAAATTACCGTAATGCATATTTATGAAAAAAAAAGGTCTCTGATAGAATTACTCCTTTTTCTAGTCCACTAAAATATCAGCTTCTGACCTCGCCTATGAAGCAGTACACAGCAAAATGAGAAGAGCAAACATTCAGCAAGGTCAGAGTTAATTTGACTCTGGATGGAGTCAAATCCTTCAAAACTTACTCTCAGTTGAGAAAGAGTTGGTGTCAAAAACACAAGTAAAAATGATGTTTCAGTAAACTAAAGTCATAGTTTTCATTTTAGGATCTTTAACTCTGAACTTTGAACCTGTAAGTGACACTTGTAGAGTCAATCATCTCGCCTGTCCCCCGTTATTGGACAAGTACTGACAGATGCCACAAGCCCCCGTCATGAAAACTACAGTGCAAATTTATTTTGTAAACAAACATATATATGGCCTTACAAATTTATTAGACCACCTGTAATAAAAAAAAAAATAGAAATCATTGAAAAACTTGTTGAAAACTTATAAATAGCATTTCAAGCTAAATTATCTTTTTATATCCAAATCATTGGCTTCTCTGAGGAGACAGAAAATAATCAAGCAAAACATTCAACCACTAAAACTATTTTTTCTTTACAGGAATGTGAGTTAATAAGAATAATTTGACATCTTTATCAAGAAATCATGATGTGCTTTACTGTTTTTTTTGTAAAACAGTAAAAATGAAAATTCGTGGATAACACTAATAATTACATTTTAACATCAGAAAATCATTTCTGTCAAAGATCTTCTACATACTGATGTATCAACCATAACAGAAACATAAAAGTTGATTTTGGTAATTACCAGCTCTATTAATTTAGGGCAGCTGTGGCATAAACTTTACATTGGGTGGTGGCCTAATAAATTTGTTAAGCACTGTATGTTTTCCAACCAAACATGGTATCTTTGTTTCAGCTAATTTCCCATTAATATGCTGTAAATAAATACAGCAATGTTTACACTTTGCAGTGTTGATATTGAGTTGACACTTAAGTAATTCAAATATTTATTCAGAGAGAGAGAGAGAGCATTGGTTACACTACATAGAAGCGTTGATCTAAAGTTACACTGTTGAGTCTTACAAAGTCTTAAATTTTAACTATAAAGGGGTCAACAATTATACTTGATGAGAGTTAAAGTACCTAGTCTACAAAAAAGAGTGAAACAACACTGTGGTGGACCCATATAAACACTTAGTAAGTGTTAATATAGTGTTAATTTGTCCATGCAGATTTTGCTGTGTACGATGCTGAATTATTTGTTGATTATACTTTAGAGCAACTAAGTAGGAACATTTTAAGGTAAATTTAATGAAAGATGACTAATGGAAAATGGATAATTAGGGCTGTGCTTATGGTAGAGTAATGTTGTTTATACTCACAAAATATCAGTTTATTGTTTTTTCTGTGCCTGTTGTACTTTTAAACATTTATGACTTGACGTGTAAACAGGTAAAAACCTCAAAGAAAGCCTGTTCTGGTTTTCTCTGGCACACGTTTATTGACAGAGTGTCAGGAGGCCCCTGATGATAGCATTAGCTTCACTTGTTTTGTGTGAGGATTCCCTCAGTGCACTGAAGCCAAGCCACAATGACAACAGTCTGATCTCCTTATAAAGAGTGGTTTATTTTATTAACACACTAACTCTGGAGGGGATTTTGGCCAACAGTGGTACCAAATCTAGGTAATGGAAACGGTTAATGGAGGGAAATGGAAAAGTCAGATGGTATTTTTCCACTCACACTCTTCAGAATTAAAGGTTTGAAAAGTTTTCAAAAGCAGATGTTTCAGCTCAAAAATGAGGTCCAAAGAAATATGAAGCTGTTGCATCACATGGTGCTGACTCTGAGTGAGGCACCACTGTTATCTGCAGTTTATTATAAAGTTACATAAGAACGAGGTTTGATCATTTATGTTAGAAATTCCTGGTTTAAGGGGGAGTACAGAAATTAAGCGGACTTCCAGTCATTGCACAAAACATCACCTACAACCAAAGTGTTGTTTTCTCCACCACATATCACAGTTTCAGACCTCAGGCAGGAAATCATAGTGTAATTTTACTCTTTAAAATGATATTCTCTACATAAAAAGAGACCAACAGAAGCAGAGAGATCCAGTCCTGGGCTGTAGTCTGACGTAGACATGGAGGCTCCACGTCTCACCACAGCTGATCTGATACAGCAGAAAGGCTCCACTCATGCCAAGCAGACACTGGAGTCGAGGAGGGGAAAGTATAGATGTTAGAGTACATTTATATGCTGTGTAATGAAGCATGCCTCAGTAATTAAAGTGTAACATGGAAGCATTTTCCAGTGAAGTAGTGGAGGGTAAACCCAGCACACCTCATTGAAGCCACCTATTTATTTAAGGAGCAGAGTTTCTACCCACCTGACATAAATCTTAATGATATAAATCGAGGGTGGAGGTACTAAGTAGTCCCAGCAAACTGATGTAGGTCATAAAAAAGATAGATCCCATATATAGAATAAAGCCTGAATGAATCATGAGTGAATTATATGAGGTTTTGGTTTGATGTGTTAATGTTTGGCTTGTTATAATTACAGATGCTGCTAAGAGACTCATATCAACTCATACTGAAGCTGCAGTTTATTTAGTCAACTAGTCTGCAGTTAGAGAGAAATCTGTCTGAAACACATCAGGAACATAGTCAGTTCTCACCTGCTTAAGGTGTGTTTTATCCATTGTCTTAAAACGCTGTCTGTGGCTTTAAATATTGTACAAGTCCCAAAATCCCTGTGGTGCTCCATTAAACTTTGTTCACTCTGCCAAAGTTGTCACAATAAAAGTTTAAATCTCTTTTACTCACACAGAGCTTCTACATACTGGTGTATTAACCATTAGAGAAACATACAAATTCCACCCATCCATCCATTATCTATACCGCTTATCCCTTTCAGGGTCACGGGGGGCTGGAGCCTATCCCAGCTGACACTGGGAGAGAGGCAGGGGTACAAGCTGAACCGGTTGCCAGCCCATTGCAGGGTGACATGAAGAGATGGACAACCAGTCACACTCACACCGTAAAGTGTATAAAAAAATAATGATGGAAGAAAAAAAGAATTATCAGTATCTCCAAAGCGCAATTTGGAGTCCCCAGTCCACCTAATGAGCATGTTTTTGGTCTGTGGGAGGAAACCAGAGGGCCCGGAGAGAACCCGTGCATGCACAGGAAGAACATACAAACTTCAGAAAGGCCCTGCCCTGCCCAGGGATTGAACCAGCAACTTTGGTACGACATCATGCAGCCAACATAAAAATTGATTTGGCTAATCACTGTTCTGTTAATTTAGGGCAGCTGTGGCATAAACCTTACATTGCTTATACAGTAAATTTGTTAAGCACTGCATGTGCTCTAACCAAACATTGTATCTTTATTTCAGCTAATTTCCCATAAATATGCAGTAAATAAATACAGCAGTGTTTACACTTTGCAGTGTTAATATTGAGTTAACACTAGAAACTATTCTCTGAGAGAGCATTGGTTACACCACACAGAAGTGTTGATTTAAAGTCACACTGTTGAGTGTTACAAAGTTTCACATTTTAACTCCTAAAGAGTCACTAATTACACTTGATGAGAGTTTAAGTACTAACTCTTCAAACAGAGTAAAACAACACTCTGTGGTGTGGACCCGTATAAACACTTAATAAGTGTTAATATTTCCTCTGATAGTGTTAATTTGTCTTTGCAGAATTCGCTGAGAAAGATGCTAAAATGATCTGAAATGAATCCTATTTTCGACCAAGTAGGAAAAATGGGAGGTACATTTATGAAAGAACACTAATGGAAGAATGGATAAAGACATTATGAATAGATTTGAGTTGACAGAAATGTATTAACTTGATAATCAACCAAGTAGTTTTATCTAATGCACAATTAAGTCTCAACTACAGTAAGGGTATATTTCTTAGGGGGTTTTAAATGTGGGAGAGTAGGCCTCCCCTGTAAGAATGTAATGTACTTTAAAAAGCCTTATTTATGAATTACTTTCAATGTTTCCCACATTTCATAAAAAGTTGTCTCCATCTTTTATAAACGCCTCTGTAAGTTCTTAAAATGTATAAAAAAAATTAATTGAAGAAAAAAACAATTATCATACCCCAAAATAAATCAAAAGTTTGGTTGTTGTTCTCTTGACTGAGATGTTTAACTTTTTGTCTACATTTTTGTCCACACGTGTGTCTCCATCATTTCAAAACAAACAAACGAAAACATCAGCATGCTCAGAAACAGCCCAACTTAAATCACACACAAAGATCTTGTTAAATAGTTTAACTCTAATAAAGTATTCTTGGAACCTTCAAATATATGTATATGTATGTTGTGCCATGCTCCTCACTGCTTCAGCATCATGCATTCATTATTTTTTTTCTGAGTCTTTCGAAAGTTCACTGATTGCTAACAAAGCTTAAAACTCTTTCCAAGACTGTGCTCATGGAGAGTCTTGGAAAGAGACCAAGACCAAGAACTGAAACTCTTAATTGACATGATCATAGGCCTTCTTCCTCTTTTCTCTGTTTCCTCTATTTCTGTATTGCTAACATATTCACTCGCTCCACATACACAGAGATTACACCTGGAAAGGCCCACCTCACACTTTGAAAGCCACTGAACGAAAGTGTTGCAAACTGCTCGATATTATAAAAACAGCTGTTTGCTGCATCTCTCAAATGCAGGTGAAAGGATGTTTTCATGTCCTTATGTGTGACAAACAGATCTTTAAAGTGAGTCATGCATGACTCAAATACTGCTGGAAAGATATTTTCAGGCACTACAGAGTAATGTACAGACAGATTTTCATTCATAGAGTTGACAGAGACCCTTTACTTTGTATGTGGTGAACAAAGTGGTTGAAGTCCATGTAATCTCAGTCTTAAATACAGTTAGATCAATAAATGTCTGTACTGCAGTGTCAAAACAGCTAAACTTTCATTCAAAGTGAGATGACTAACAGCTAAATATTGAGACCTTTTCAGATTAATATAGAGCACCAAACTGCCAGGTTTCAATTAAAATGTATTAGGTCTCAAATACTGTTAGATAAATCAGTTGGATCACCACCGAAATCTGTTCAGTTCCCCCTCATGCCATGAGCAACAATCCCTGAAAATGTCATCAAAATCCCTTGAGATCTAATCGAGTCATTAGTGAAAATGTGGGAAAACTGCCCAATCTCGTAAAGTTAACTAATTCTTGAAAAATTTCCTGAATCCACATGACGATTCGGATCACCACCAAAATCTAATCAGCTCTATCTATTGCCATGACCAACATTCCCTGAAACTTTCATAAAAATTTGTTCATTAGTCTTTGATGCATCCTGTTCACAAACAAACAAACCAACAAACAAACAAACTAATGCAGGCAAAACCATGACCTCCTTGGTGAAGATTATTATGTCACATATTGTTGGATGGATGCACTCATAAATTAAATTGTAATAAACAGCTCAATCCATTAAAAATGTTTCCATTAAAATGTGCCAGTTTATTTCTCGAGTTCTGTTATTTGCATATTTTCATGAACCTTCTTATAACCAACAGCTTTCTCTCCATTCTAGGGATGGGAATCGAAAGCCAATTTCAGCTGAGAATCAAAACAACTCCCTAAAAGAATCACTATCATCTGTCTTTAAGCTTCACAATTCCTTTATCAATTCCTACGACTTTGTTCTGTGTGCTTTGCAATTCAAGGACGTCACACTCTCATCAGAGGCAGTCAAGATAACAAAGAATCAAAGATCATGGCAGACAGGAGCAGAAGTGGTTAAAATTGTGGACTAATTTTTGACACTTAATGCACAAATGTCAGTAAGTGGAAACACCAGAGGCATGTATCTGTGCAGCATGGCATTGGATATCAAGTTTCATGTGTTTGATGTTAAACAAAAACTTCAGGCATGTTCTGTTATATTGGTCGATTTCTGTCAAAGTTTAGTAATTTATGTATCAAATGCTGTTGGACAGATATTCCCGTGTACTCTAGAGTAATAAATGCTTGATTTAATTCAAATTAAATTTGCTCACTTATTCATTTATAAATAAAGATACAGAATAGTTGTATCTAGGGATGCATGGTATAATCGGACCAATATCCGTATGAGCAGATATTCATCTAAAAAGTTGATTATCGACATCAGTGTGAACATGTTTGCTGATATTTACAGCTGATATTTTGACCAAGCAAATTGGCCAGTAAATAAAATACCATATGTAGACCGAAATACTGGCAGAATGTACAATGTAGCATGACTGTTTACCTCATCATCACGCAATGTCCACTTTTATGAATTAAAAATGTTATTTATGGTAGAATAAAATATTGTTTTTCCTGCTTCACATCTGCTTCTTACACAAATAGACTGTAATCACGGAATAAACAGGTAAGTTTTAGTGAAGTAGAGACTTTGTGCTTTTGACACAAATATCAGTGATGATTAGTTTAGAAATATCGGACAGAAATCCAATATTGTGCATCAGCAAAATCATGCCTTGAACACTGTTGGATGTATAATCCAATTCTCCACAGTGTACAAAACAGAGTTTCATTCAAAGTTTACACTTTTTCCATCCACTATAGTTTAATAAACCACCAGATTTCCATTCAGAGACTTCATTATGTCTCAATTACAGCTGGATGGATGTTTCCGTGTAGTGTGGCGCAATTATGAGTTAAATTTCCTTTGTATACGAGTTAATGGAGACTAATAAATGTTGCATGTCTTAAATGCTGTTAATGTACGTTTCCAAGCACACAAGTGTAAGAGCAGCCAGATTTCCATTCAGAAGCAGCTAATATAGACGGATTAACTTGGCATCTGGCTTTTTGCGTAATATTTACCATAAAAGTGTTTTAATGAGCCATCAACAGCCCCCCTCTGCACTCCAGAGAGGAAAAACAATAAAGCAGAGGTCAGAGCAGCAGAGTGAGTTAATGCGCAGGGCCTGATCACATCCTCTGATGAACACTCCGCTCACTTTTCACGCACTTTAAGCCCCTTTTGCGCCACTCACCGACCCTGAAGCCCTGCCCGATCAGCGTGTCTGCGCCCTGGCCGTTCTCCGCGATCAGCGTGGTGTTGTTGCCCTGCTCGCACGTATCCTGACACTGGCCCTTCAGGCAGATCCGCTTGCAGATGAGAGGAGCGATGACCACCTTGAAGCGCTCCCGTGTGGAGGAGCGCTCCGTGCACCACGCCAGCCTGTGGACGCTCAGCCAGATGACAAGCAGATGGGGGATCAGAGAGGGCATCCTGGCATCCTTCACTGCCCTCCACTCAGATCCAGGCACATTAAACCACCAGATCCAGCTCAGAGGCGCCCGCTTCGTTAACCCAGGCTGATTTCTGACGTCTCATACGGTGGAAAAAATACGCGCGTCCTCGCTCCTGTTTTCTCCAAAAGGAAGAAAAAAAATCACTTCCCTCGCGCTCCGGAGTGATCCGTCCACAAAACCGACACGTTTGACATCTTCAGAAGTTTCCTCTCGTCCTCGCTGCTGTTGTTGGGAAAGTTATCCTCACTTTTTGTCGCTCTTTCTTCTCGTTTTTCTCCGTCTTCTTCTTTCTTCTTCTTCTTCTTCTTCTCGCCTGACGCGTTGGAGAGTTGGAGAGTGAGTGCGTATGTGGGTTTGGGAGAGAAAGAAGGGAGGAGAGGAGAAGGGGTGAGCCAACCCTCTCCGGAGAAACCTGGCCGAGAGCCAGCCAGGCGGTGCAGGAGCAAAGCTGAAAGTGGTTTCCTTGTTGGTTATTTCTCCTCACACCCCCTCCTCTCCTCCAAAAGAGCCCACTTTGCAGATCACAGCTGTGTGTGTCACTCTCAGGATAAAATATAGTCACATAAATAATAAGGAACTGTTCACACTTTTGTCTGTGAGTGTCTGATGTGGAGACTTGGCCTCCTCACTGAGGACTGAGCCTCAAATTAGACTCATTCAGTCTGTTTGTGCAGCCAAGTCAAGATAGGCCAGTCCATCCAGTGTTACACCGACAACATAAACTTCAGTCATTTTAAACTTTACCGTTTTTCTAAGATAGGAGAATTAATCCTACACTGCTAAAAGGTTGTTGTAAACTTTAAAATAACTTACTGGCAACAAGAAGTTAGTGTAAAAGGCTTTACAACAGAGTTCTATTTAATTAACAGGATTATTATTGTATGTTCTTTCTTTCAAGGTATCATCTGTCAATTTACAGCATTATTACTGTGTTATCAAAAACAGCAAGCTCACTGTTTGTTTATTTACAGTATCATCATTCTACAACTTTTTAAATGCATTTTAAATTACAGTGAGCTTGCTGTATTTTAATTTATGTTACGATATATTTAACTATTTAAATGATCATTTATAAGCAAGATATCATTTTTTAAATATAATTTATTTACATACATACAACATAATCCTTTGACTGGCATTGTAACCGTACGGTTGACTTTTTGCGGCCATACCACTGTAAAACTCATCTTTGTCCGTTTTTCCTTATTCACCTCTCTGAATAGCGTTTGTGACACCAAAATATATCCACTGGCTGGCACTGCTGTACATGAATATAATTGTTTCAAAACCAGAATAAATCGGAAGTTAATCATTGCTGCATTACATCGGAGTAAGACAAAAATCTTTTCACATATTTCCAGATCCTCTGACAATCATAATTTAGTTGAAGGAAATAAATTTGCAGATAAAATATGTGTCTATGATTCCTCAGAAAACTGGTTCAACTGAATCTAAATGTTGCTCTCTGTGATGTTTTCATACAAAAAATAAAATTTGGATGCAGAAGTAAAATGAACCCATTTAAGTTCAGGATAACCCTAATGGGCAAAACAACCAGCCGGTTGACCTGCATATCTGCTTTCTGATTGGGTAATGTGAAAAATAAAACCTGAAATTTTGCTGAATGATGAGACAGGAAACCACCAACAAATAATTTGTTGCAAATGTATTTCTTAGTTTGGAAGTCAAAGGGTTAAATTACAAGCAAATGACAATGACAAATAAAAAAAGTCATAAGAAAAATTAAAAATAAGCAAAAAAACAACAATGACATAAACATGTAAAATAAAATAAAATAAAATAAAAAACAGCATCATATGCTCCACTGTACAGGTGTCTATCTTACCAAGGAAGGACATAAGCAAGGCTGGTGGGTTGTTAAAATGCTTGAGCACCGTACTCCATGTCCTGAAGAACTTCAGAGAGTTACCAGGAAGTTCATATCTCAGTCTTTCCACATAGCAAGATATCATTTAAAAAAAATCACATACATTAATTTTTATCCAATAAAATAAATTTACTCAAACATTTGTTTCACTCAAAAATGTAAAACATTTTCGAAAAAAAAAATCTTACTTGCTTGGTCAGTTTTCCTGGAAAAATTGATATTTCTCATGATCTATTGCCCTTTTCAGCAATTAACTGTATGACCATTTTACAGTATGTAATTCTAGATTTTATCGCAAAATGCTGTTAATTTTACAAAAATCAGAACGTTTTTCCACAATCTTTTGCCATTTACAGTAATTTAGAATTGCATAGAATTTTTACAGTAGGTAGACGTTGATATTACGGTAAAATACTGTTAGGTTTACAAAAATCAGCTACAGTATAGAGAGCTCATACAATCCCCAATCCCAATGAAGTTGGGACATTGAGTAAAAAGTACATAAAATACGATATTTAATGTTCAAACTGATAAACTTCATTGATTTTCTGCAAATATTCACTCATACTGAATTTGATGCCTGCAACACATTCGAAAAAGCTGGGACAAGGCCAACGAAAGACTCTGAAAGTTGAGGAATGCTCTAAAAACACCTGTTTGGAACATTTCACAGGTGAACAGGTTACAGTGGAAACAGGTGAGTGTTGTGACTGGGTTAAAAACAAGCCTCTCTGAAAGGCTCAGTCGTTCACAAGCAAGGATGGGTCGAGGTTCACCTCTTTGTGAACAACTGATCAAATACAGTCAAACAGCTTAAGAACAACTATTCCCAGGAATTTCATCATCTACAGTCCAAGTAAGTGACACCAAAGACCAACACTGAATTCCCATGACCTATGACAGGTAGCACTGCATTAAAAACCAACATCATTCTATAAAGGACATCAGGAAATCATTGTCGGTTAACCGATTTGTTGCTCCATCTAATAGCACAAGTTAAAACTCTATAATGCAACGCTGCAGCCAAATATTAACAACACCCAACATCGTGTCCTCTGGGCTAAAAAGGAAAAGGACCATCCAGACTGTTATCAGTTCAAAAGCCAGCATCTGTGAGGGTGTGGAGGTGTGACAGTGCCCATGGCATGGGTAACTTGTACATATGTGAAGGCACCATCAATACTGAAAGGTACATGCAGGGTTTGGAGCAACATGTGCTGCCATCCAAGTGACATCTTTTTCAGAAACATCCCTGCTTATTTCAGCAAACACATTCTGCATGTGTTAGATAGCCGGGCTTCGTAGTAAGAGTGCAGTTATGATGTGAAAATGGAGGAGAGTCCATCCTGTGGTAAATGGTAAAACTTCAGCACTTACAACAAAGTCTACAAATTTAACAATGGAGGATTTAACAGCAGAAACAAATTGGATGTTTTCAGCTTTCATTACATTTGTTATTTTGTGAGGCATTTCTAAGTTAAGTACTTTGTAAGTGGAGTCTTTTCTCCCTCTTTAAAGTTACTGTGGCCATAGATCAACTCTTAAACGACTACTTCAGACGAAAAAAGATGGAAAAGACAAAAGACTCAGAGGAGCTTTGACATACTGTGCCTCAAATGATAATATTTTAGACAGAGTTTCTTTGCATTCACTTATTACACGTTCGTTCTTGTAAAGATTAACTGCACAAAAATAACCTAAAAAAAGTTATATTGAAGAAAAAAAGGTCCTACCTACTGCAGTCCATTCTTATCATGGTCATTTTTATAGTATTCAGTTTATCTGATATACAATTTATCATGTCTTATTGGCAAACCTGTCATTAACTATTAAAAATCAAACACAGTTCTGACCTACTTTTTTAGACTTCACTTTATTTTTAGACAATCAACAAAATACCCAGAGAAATGTTTCCCAAAGTGTGGGCTGCAGCCCCCTGGTGGGCCGTAATGATACTGCAGGGGGCTGTGAGAGATTGTTTACAAAACTACAACAGGTGGGCATAAATGAAATCACATTTATTTTGGCTAACAATGAAAATATCTTTTAAAAGGATTTTAGAACTCTGTTGTCCTATTTCGCAGTTTATTTGCAACTTATTTTGTAAGACACAACATGCGATCAAAAACATCTGCTTGTGTCTCACAGGGGATTTTTGATGTCGTAGAGAGAAATGAAAACATCTGTCATGATTGTACTGACCACAGATGATATTTGGGGCATTGAACAGGAAACAAATAGAAAAATCCAACTGATTTTGAGATGAGGTAACAATAAGTGTTTTAATAATATCCATATCTGTGTTCTGGGGCTTATTACTGCACCTCTCTTTTGATACCATGTTATAATTCAGAATTACAGCTACACTCCTAATGACTGAGTGATTGATTAAATAAAAAAAAATCTGTTAAATGACAATGCCCATTGTCTGAACTGCTTATCCCTTTCAGGGTTGCCGGGGCTGGAACCTATCCCAGCTGGCATCGAGCAAGAGATAGGACACTCTCCAGGGCACCTAAGGCAATTTAGAGTCACAGATTAACCCAGTGAGCATGTTTTTTGGTCAGAGTGCCCGGAAAGAACCCACGTATGCACAGGGAGAACATGCAAACTTTCCACAGAAGGGTTGAACCAGCAACCTTCTTGATGTGAGGCACGTGCACTTCCTCTTGCACCACTATGCTGCCTTAAAATGAACACAATGTCATTCTGTTGACACATAGTTTTAGTAAGTCTATGAACAAGCCCACCAACACATCAGCCCCGTACAAAAGATCTGGAGCTTTGAAAAAACCCGTTTCCAACCACTTCTGTCTCTACTGCTCCACCCTATCATTCAACCTCTGGGTAAGAAAAAAGCAAAGGCCCTAAAAAACAAAACAAACATGTTGAATGATGTGTCTCCAAACCATAGTTGCCAGGTCCACTAATTATAAGTGACTTTGGGCTTCTTTTTTTGAAAAGTTGCTTGTAAATATTGCTAGTGGCGGGTTGCGTTTTTTTTGGCTTGTCCCAGAAGTGCAGTTGCTCATTTGGGCTTGTTGTGCCCTCAAACCAGGAGGGATCTGATGCTCACTCTACTACCAAAATAAGCTCAATTCAGAACTTACAAAAACTATTTTCTCCCACTCTAAACACAAACGTAAATTTGAATGTAAATGAGGGGAAAAATGATGTTTCCACCAAAGAAATCCTTACAGCCAGAATTACATTTATTTCTATTGTAGCTATTACTGTTTTCAACATAATAAAGCTGTAGAGGATCAACATAAAACTTAGACAAAAGCCTGACTATGTCTGTTTGGTTACAAAAATCAAGGTTAGACAGACTGTTTAGTGATAACAGTTACAAATAACAGTAGTTCCTCTCTTCACTTCTGTAAAGAAGTAAAAGGATGCTCCACCTCCAAACAAAAGGATGCTGAATAAGTAAATTAAGAGCCAAATAAGAAAAAATGTCACTGTGAAATTGAAATGTAATGTAGATGAAAATCAAAATATGTTTCATGTAAAAAGTAATATATCACATTAGAAGAAAAAGTAGCCCCTGGTTGCTTATTTCAGTTGAAAAATCTGGCAACGCTGCTCCAAACCAAGGAGTGACAATCAAGAAGTTACATCCACTACTTCAGAGGTCACCAACCTTTTTCAGCCTGAGAGCTATCGGAAATATGAAGAGCATTATAGAGGGCTATTTTTTGGATTTGAAGTTTTTGAGTATATAAATTCGATCATTTATCTTAAAATAATTAATATGTTTTTGATAGGCTACATATAACACTGTATGTTTACTTTTTACATGTAATGATTCCTGACAATAAGTATCATTAATAATTATTCTTAAATGTATCTTCAATAATTTATGTATCTCTTGACTGGCAAGAGTTCTGATAGTGATGTAGCATCAGTGCACCAACATAAACTTTGACCCCACACAGGTCAAAGTTAAAGAAATAGACAATAGCTGTGTTCGAAACCATTCATTCACTCACTCACTCACTATTCCCTATATAGTGTTAATGAAATAGTGAACTAAATAGATAATGACCAAATGAGATTTTGGACACAACGCTGAAATTTTCAAAACATCATTGCATGAGTAGATGCACCGGATATTCCTGTGGATGCGCCAAGCATCACGTAAAGAAACCAGGCACTCAGGAGGATAACAATGGTTGTATTGTTGAAATGTAAGTGGTGTGGAAGTTTGATTTTGTGATCTATGGTTTTGTGTCTCGATTGCGAGCTGTAACGGCATACGATAGTTCACGAGATAACGACTGCTATTTAGAGCGAGCTTAGAACGGTTGGTTGCTGTTAGCTTACAAGTTACGAATTAGCACCCCTATATGGTCACTAAAACTGTGAAGTTTTTAAAACGAAAATGGTTCCTGTTGTTGTTTGGATGCTGCTAGCACAATTGCTGCTTCTCAGGCACAGGCGGAGACGTTATTTACATTTATAAACGAAAGCAGCGCCAATTTGTGTCGTAGCAGGCATCTTTTTCTTCTTCTTTTTTTCTTCTTCTTCTCCTCTGAAAAAAAAACATGACTGCATTGCATTGTGGTGTACGGGAGTACAATATAGGGTACATCGTATGTACACTCACATTTGCTGCACATTGTGGGTATTTTAAAGTGCACTGTATAGTGAATGAAATTAACCGCTGAGAATACGAACAACACTAAAACATGGCGGACACACTATACAGTGCACTATATCCGTGACAGGGAACAGTTTTGAACACAGCTAATGTTAAAAGTGAATGCACATGCTACACTTCTGGTTTTTTGTATTGATGTAAGTATACTTTATTTGCAAAAATAAAATTTAAAGTAAAAATGGAATTTTATCTATGGTGGTGATGGTGATACTATTTTTATAAAGTTCCAGTGGGCACCTCAAAAGCACCCTGCGGGCTACCGGGTGCTCGCGGGCACCCTGTTGGCTACCCCTGCACCACTTGTTTACCAGGATGTTATCAGGATCATCAGATAATGAGGTTAAAGTTCATGATTGTCTCGTGAAAGTAGTTTCGCGATGAAGTAACTTAAACGATAATGTAAACAATTTAAAAAAATCACTGACAGACGTATGCACTTTGACCTCTAACAAAGGTAATCCATCACTTTCCTCAAGACGCTGTGAGTGGAGTGGAGTGCATGGGAAAATTCTGAATGACCGTTAAAGTCTCATTAACATTTCTGAAGAATGTAACTGTACTCCAGCTCTGTCACGATCAGGGCAGGCAGAGAGCATATGTGTTCTCATGAGCGAGGGGTTAAAGTGAGAAAGAGACAAAGAGAGAGAGCGTTGAGTCACTTCCTCTCTGAAAAGTAAGAGTGTTTACCTTCAGTCGCTGAGGAAATGACTGCATGGGCCGAAAGAGAGTTCACAGGCCGTTCTCACATTTCTCTCTCCCTCTGCTGCTCGCCATCGCTGCATCATCCACTGCCAAGAAACACACACACAAGCACGTATGTTTAAATGCACACGCAGGATATAAACACACCGTAGATTATTATGTAAGTGCAGTTTAATCACTTCCTCTCTGGAAGATGGGATATCAATATAGCTCATTCACTGCACCACACAAAAATAACCAAGAAGAAAAAAGGAAAAACAAGTCTAATCACTCCATCGAAGAGATCCAGAGCTACTGCCTGCTGGTTCTAAGCCTCGGCGAGGTTTAGAATTGCTGGTGACAGGTCTGTGGTGGGCCGAAAAGACTGTTTTAGTGGCAGAGTGGTTGACAGAAATCGTGTTTTTATTGAATGGCATATTTGTTAGCAGTATTCAGATCACAGTGACTTTGACTCTGGACTTATAGATCCATCATCTATGCAACGAATCCTGTTCTGGGTGAGGCTGGAGACTGTCCCAGCTGACATTGGGCAAGAGGTAGGCCTGTGCTCAAAATACAGAAACGGCAAAATATCATCATGCACTCTTTGCTGTTACGTGTATCAATACTGATTCTACAGAATCGATACGGCCTCAAATGCTGTGACAGCTGTTGTCGATACACTTTGGGTGATGTTATCAACAGCAGGGTTCAAGGTCGAAGTCAAACTTTATGAATGAAGCACATGTTCAAAATTTTAACTTAGATCTAAAATTTTTGAGGACCTAAATTTAAGTATCTTTAGTTGTAGAACAATCTTTTTCTTTTTGCAATGAAAAACAAATTTAAAGTTGTCAGGAATTCTGATAAAGGCATAATAAATGTCCATAATTTATGCTTAACGGGATATGTATCAAATTGTAGCCTCAGTATCCGGTATCGTATCGTATCGTATCGTATCGTATCGTATCGTATCGTGAGGTTGCATGAAATACCCAGCCCTAGCAAGAGGTGGGGTTGCCCCTGAACCAGTTCACCAACCAATCACAGGGCCACATAGAGACACAGACAACCATTCACACTCAAGCCACCTACACACCGAATGAGACTTTGCAACCTGGCCGACCACTCTCCATGTAAAGTCAATGTACAGCCGCGATGGGGCGGGACTAACCCTCCCGCGTCGCTCGTTGCTTTGTCACTAAAGTTGAAAAGTTTGAACTCTTCAGGCAATTTCATGTGTGGCTGTGCGGCAACAGCCAATCAGCGTTGTGTGGGTGTGTGATAGTACCCATGATGGACTGTTTTATTCCGGTTCACAGAGTAACAATCCATGTCCGTGTGGGAAACATTATTTAGTGAGTACATTAGTTCTGCCTAGACGGGACCGCAGAGAACTCACAGACGATGCTGCTGCAGGGCCATCAGCTGCAGTGTTTTGTTGTTTGTAGGTGAGTGAAAAGGATACCGCTTGAATAATGTCAGCTAATACATCCTATTATAAGATATATGATATGAACCGGGTAAATATCGAGTGCTACTTGGGTGGGCGACGCGACTTCAGTCGCAAAGTCGCATTTGGTGTGGACGCAGCTTCACACTCAGACCGAAGGGTAATTTGGAGTCACCTATTGACTAAATGAGCATGTATTTGTAACCTTGCACAGTATCTAGATCATCCTGATTCAATGTCTGTCAACAGGCAGATCCTTCTTGCCAAGCTCCAATCTATAACGATTGTGAGCAGCCCAAAGCGGCACGGCCCAATCAGAGTCCTTTAGAGCAGGAAGAGGAACGAGCTAAGAGCGAGACGACAGCATGAAGTGACGGCTAACACAGGCATTAGCATGCTAACAGCTTCAGTAGCAGTTTTATCTGATCTGGACCAAATTTCTTTATTAAATGAAAAACAAACACCTACAATACAATCTTCTTTATAGTAAGGACATTTTCTCTCCACTTCTGAGAAGTGTTTCGATAATGTTTTGTTCATGAAGTGACTCGTGTTCTGCAGCACAGGAGCTCCTATAGCACATTACTTGATTGGCCCGTAATAAAATTGGCCCATGATCGATTGTCATGGTCATACTAATACATGTGCGGTGTTTGCAGGAACTACCATGTGGAAAATGATGATTCCCTCCGGAAAGCACATGGCGCAGCAGGCAGTGCACGTTCCTCACAGCAAGTTCCATCCCTGCGTCGGGCAGGATCTTCAGTGTGGAGTTTGCATGTTCTCCCAAGGCATGCTTGGGTTCTTTCCAGGCCCTCCAGTGTCCTCCCACAGACCAAGAACATGCTCGTGAGGTTGACTGGTAACTCCAAATTGGCCTTTAGTATGAGTGTGAGCGTGAATGTTTGCGATTGGCTGGAGCCTGGTGACCGGTTCAGGGTGTACTGCCTTTCACCCAGTGTCAGCTGGGACCCCGAAAGGGATAAGCAGTTTAGATAACGGATGGAACGGGGGGTTTGTCCCGTGGTCAGTCTGTACTTGGAAGGGCACAACAAAAAAAGACCATTCAGCTGGGTTTGAAGTGTCCGATCACCATTCCTTCAGGATTACATTTCTGTTTAGGACCCTCATGTAGAGCAGAGCAGTGGTCTGTCTTGATCCCTGTTAGATATCATTAACAGAATTATTACTCATAACTGAAGTACCTTTTTCCTTTGTCATTGTGTTGTGATGTATTGTGAATTGCCTTGTTGCTGAAAGGTGCGGTACAAATAAAAATGCCTTGCCAATAAACCTCCAGTTAAATCAGACGGAAAATTAAAACCACCGCAGGGCGCAGAGGAATGGGTGGTTAGGTTCAGATATTTGGCACACGGGAGAGCCTCTCATTAAAGTCTGTGGTATTCAGGCTGCTCCTTCAACTAAAATCTTCAATTCATCATTTTCAACAATAAAAATAGCATTCATGGTGCAGATAGAGAGAAAAATTGCAATTTTTCATAAAGTTAGTTTTTAAAATGTAAAAGAAAGCAACTTTATGTCATCAAAACATAAAGTAAATATTTTATTCTTACTTTCTTATTGCATATTATCCATCAAGAGATAATAGTTTGAGGAAACGACCATGGCGGCAGATTACATCAAATATAAAGAGTTTAGGAATTTATTAGACCATCACTGGATGTAAGGTTTAAGCCACAGCTGCCCTAAATGAACAGCAATGATAATTAACAAAATCATTTTTTATGTTTCTGTAATGGTTAACACACCACTATGAAGAAGCTCTTTAACCAAAGTTATATTTCTTATGCTAAAATATAATGATTCTTGTTATCCATTAATCTTCAAATTTACTCTTTTACAAAAAAAAACAAACAAAAAAAACAAACAGAAAAAAATATTAAAGCAAGGACAGATTTATAATCTGGGCGTCCATGGGTTTGTCGCTATCATAAATTCTTATTTTTAGTCCCTTTGTCTCTGGATGGATGGATGTATAAACGTGTATATTTATATGTGTATATATGTATATATGTGTATCTATAATATGAAGAGTATGACTTCAGCCTGCTCTATTGTAAAGAGCCTTGAGATAACACTAGTTATGAATTGGTGCTATGCAAACAAAGATTGATTGGTTGATTTTATTTTTTGATTAAGATGCCAAATTTTGGTTATTTACTTGGACTGCTGAACAGTTCTGCTTCATTAATTTCTGACTTCTCAGATTTGGGTATAAAAAGGTGCAGAAATTCCTGATTCTTGTTCAAAAGTTTTTGTAAGACTGTTAAAATATTTTTCACTTTTAATGTTTCAGGCTATATATATATATATATATATATATATATATATATATATATAAAAATATATAAAAATACACACCCACACACACACTCTGCAAACAGGCCACAGGCTGGATTCAAACCCGGGCTGGCAGAAGCATATATATGGGTCGTGCCTGCTTGCTTACCACTCCACCAAACCAGTACATATGTATATTTAAGAAATAAATTTGCATTGCAGTTTTCATGACTTGGCTTGTCTGCTGTCTGATGGTTCTTGTCCAGTAAAGGGGGACGAGCGGGATGACTGACTCTGCCACTGTGGTTATGACAGGTGGTCTAATAAGTTTGTTGTTCACTGAATATAAAACAAAGAAACAGTGCAGAAAACAGCTTTTTATTTCCTTATAATCTGAAAAGACAAAGCAGCTGTTAAATGTTTTGGGCACAGAATCACAGATCTGCATTTTGTGGATCAAACTCTCTGTGCTCACAGGCAGATGAACTTTAAGGATGCAAACTTGTTCAAACAAAACCGACCACTAAGAGCAGTTATGGCATCAAGTCCAAACAAGTGCTGCGGAGGGCATTTAAACACAACATTTTCATGAATGCATCACATGGTGCAGAGCTCGGGACTCATAAAAAATTATTTGTGAAGTACGAAACATTCATTTACTGGAAGATTTAAGATTCCACCTGCTTGACTGTAAGAAAGATTGGTATCCAAATCAGAAAATTTGACTTAATTTGAGAAAACAAACTTTAAACATTTAGTCTGTCAAATTTCACTTTTGAACAGTGACCATCATCCTCCACTTTCCTGCCTCACTGCCTAGTTTTCCCATCGCTCATGCTGCACTCTGCTTTTTATTAAATTGCCCTTGACATTTTGTTTTTTATAGTTTATCTTTGATTTTCGTGGTTAGAAAGAGTGCAGCTGTGCTCTCTTTTAAGCCCTTTAAATGTCTTAATTTGATATTCCTACTGATGTACTGTGTATAAAAGCAACTGAAACAACCACATTTCACCTCTGGGATTAATAAAGAATTTCTGATTCTGATGAGACTTAAAGCACCAACTCTCCAGAAAGAGTGACAACGCTTTGTGTTCATATTAACTCTGATAGTGTCGACTTACATACACAGATTTTGCCATGTAGTTCAGAAATTTGGACACTATTTGTTGAAATCTAAATTAGCTTTTTGAAGTAAAATATTCACCCATGTGCAACTCTTAAGAGGAGATAAAAAGGAAAAGTTGCATCGTGGATGAAAGCTGCTACAGACACGGGTATTTTTTCACCTGTTCGGCTTCTGCAATCACAACAAAATCCACCTCAAACAGTAGTTAGTGTGTACAAACACAACTTTCATTACTCAGCACTCAGAGCTGAGCAGGGTGTCATTTGGGCACTTTCCATGGGCGTGTCTGCAGCACCTACGGTACACAAGCTGCTTGGCAGAGTTTCAGTCACTGTTGGTGAAAAAAACCTCTCCTTTGGGGTAAATGTGGATATCCTGCACGGGTGAAAATGTCAGGAGGGTTAAAATTAGGTGCAAAGAGAGCCACATGAATCACTTGGATTTCAAATATGGAAGAAACAAGCCACAGAAGTAGAAACAAGGCCCTTTAATATAGTAACATGTACGGTGGGTAACAGTATGGTTGGGGTGTGAGGGGATAAATATTGAGCACAGAAGCATAAAAAAGTAATCCATTTCACATTTAGCATTGATTTCATACAGGACAATGCTGTCTCAGTCCAAACCTACATGCAGAGGCCTTGCTGTGTGTAAAATAAAAACAATAAATAGGATTATCTCAGGGGGAAGACTTCCTTGGCAGATGTATTCTTGTGACACGGTAACAGAGATTTGTACATGAGCGCCTTTAATACCAACGTACACTTATTTATGTACACAGAATATGCTTACATGGAGATCATTATAGTAGCATACATGATACAGACAGCAGAGACCTACAGCAGAGCTCAAAGAGCTGAGAGGATACATACTCCTGATGAACAAGTCCCATCGAAGCATTAGGAAGAACACTATGGAGTCATTTAATAAGATTATATGTATTTACACTGTGTGCTATAAGCTTTCCTTGACAGTCCTGCACCCTCATTAGTCCACATAAAATGGCTTTAACTACATTTTATTTACAAAAACAGCCGCTTTGGCATCGCTGCCAGCTTTAAGAGAAGAGACAACGTCTGCACATGCAAGCACCAGAATCTGTACGCTAGTTTCTGAGAGTAGATGTTTGGTAACAGTAACAGGTTTAAGGGGAGGAGAAGCTTTCTGGATGAACGGTAGCAGCTTGAAATAAAAGGAGGAATGCTGAGAGATGGTCCATGAAGAAGAGAGAGCAGAGTGGAAACACTGAAGTAACAGAGAAGCTAGGATCTGGGCAGGTGTTGATGCAGCGCCTGATATTTTTTCCTATTATCTGTATAGAAAAAAGGATTATTGTGATATTACAAATTTAAACTTCACGTCCTAAGCCGCCCCAGTTTGTCATTTCCTTGTTTCAAATGACCTGAAATTACACGTTAGATCCTGCACGCTGCCCAACCAGCAAAAACAAAGTTAAAAAGTTGACAATGTTTTAGTGCAATTTAGGCACAATAGCCTGCAATGTCAAATGGATTCACCCTCACGTTCACATCCAACCTCTGTAATGATATTTTTAATTTCTGTAAATTTCAATTCAATCGATCACTGAACCCAATCAGAATCTGAATTTGCAGTGTGACAAAGGATCAGAATTTCACATACCGTACTTAACATGAGTTTTTATCTGGTGTATGAGGACTCAAAAGAAGGCTGCATAATGTACAGAAAGCTTCAGGGGACGAACATCCTTAAGTTTTATTTTACTCTGTTTTGCTGTAATAACACAAGTTCCCCCTAAAAGAAAATTTTAAAAATGAAAAATGACGAACAGCCAAAATTATGTGGAAAAAAGCTTAAATTATAACATACTCAGCCGAATACTGAAAAAAAGTCATAATTGTGAGGTACAAAATACTAAACTATGAAGTGAGACAAAAGTTATAATTATGGGGTAAAAAGTCAAAATTTCTTAACTTTGAGATGATGCATTAATGTTCAGACAGTCAGGCAGATTTGTGGGTCAAAAGTCCATTTTAAGAGATACCTTGTGAAAATTGTGATTTAAAGTAGAGATGCAGAATATTTGATTTTCACTGATATTTTCAAACACAGTATCACCGATAACAATATCCATATTATGACAAAGCCTCTACTCTCTTAAAATTGTTCTGTTGGTGAAATGTTTAGTCTTTTCATGTTAGAAACAGACTTGAGACATTTTTGCCTTTAATAAGTGACTCTTCTAAATTAATTAAGTGGACATTAGTAACGATGAAGTAAACCATCATGGTACATTTGTACATTCTTCCCATTTTACAGCAAATATTAGGGATATTTATGACCTATTTGCAAAATACCAGCTTTAATTATTTGGAAAAATGTTAACATCCGCCGACATGATAATCAACATTTTAGTAAATTATATGATGATACCAACATTGCTTCCATGATATTGTGCATCTCTAATTTGAAATCATTATTATGAGATAAAAAGGCTAAAAATGTGGGATAAAAATGTGAAATTATGATATAAAAACTCATAAGTACAGGACTAAGATTGTGTGTTGCCCATTTAGAAAAAAAAAATAGTATAATAGGCTGTACCAGAAAAACCATCTGAACCTGTAATATTCAGATCATACACCTTTAAACATGTGTGAGCATCTATAATTTGTATACAGGTATAATTATTATCAATATGACTCTCTTATTATTAACCTATTTTTTTATTTATATATTTTTAGTTGTTATATATTCCTTTATCTCCCTTTTTATATATTTATTTTTGTGCAATTGTCTGGCTGTTCATGTAGAGTTGGGGAGTTGTTCTAAATTTTTATGTGTTATTTCACAAATTAATTAAAAGACTGGGCTAAAAAAAAAAAGATTAAAAGTCATAATATCAAGATCTTGTAACTTTGACTTTTTCCTTTTATAATTTGGACCTTTTCTGCATTTTGTCAATATCTTGATTCATTTATTTTGTTTTAGGACAACAAAGTTGTATCTCCAAATAAAGTGTGTTAATGTCTTGAGATCACTAGAGCACAACCAAAATGTACGTTACACAAAAACAGGAGTAAAACAAAGCTCCTGACTTTTTGTTTAATCACAGTGATCATTTTATTCATTTTATTGATATTTTCTGAAATTTGGGTTGTATTATCTCACTATGAAAGTGGTGGTGGATCCAGGGAAGATCAGTTAAAGTCTACAGCCAGTGAAACAAAGATCACTGTCAGAAAACATCTGGATTGTGAAACAGGCGAGAGACAAAGAGGAGATCAGACGGAGTAAAATGGATTAAGAGGAGGAGGCTGGTTCATGTCTCACAGAGACAAAGACACACAAACTACAGAGAAACTGTTCTGAATTACAAAACCAGTTTTCTTACATTATGAGTCATGAGGGTGAACTGAAGGCTGAAGAAACAAAAAACTGGGGTGCTTGGATTTGCAAATAATTTGACTTCAATAACGACTTCATGATGGTGCTTAACACAAGCTGAAGATAAACTGAGACTGACACCAAAATGTAGAGAATAACAATGCTCCTTAACTTTCAGGGGAAATGTTCATTTTTCTGTGATTTAGACCTTTTATCCGTCACTATATGACTGTCTTGTAATCTGATTATCTTTATCCTGATATGACTGATTTTGTGGGCCACACATTATTTATAACGTGATGTCTGGTTTTGTTTTGACATTCAGTGGTTAACAAATTAATTAGACCACCTGTCAGAAGAATAAGAAAATATAAATATTTTAGAAATCTTTCACAAACTTGTTTAAAACTAACATTTTTATTGTTATTGGACAAACATCTTGAACAGGAATGAGGAACTGAATTTACCTTTTTATTCCCTCACTGGGCTCCTCTGAGAAGTTAGAAGTTAACAAGGCACAACATTCAACCACTAAAACTACGACTAATCTTAATTAAGAAATAATAATGTGCTTTACCACTGTTTTTCTTTGTACAACAGTAAATTTGAAAATTCATGGATAACACTAATAATTATAGTTTAGCATCAAAAATATCATTTCAATGAAGGATCTTCTACATGCTGGTGGATTAACATTACAGAAACATAAAATATTATGGCAATAATCAGTGTTAATTTAGAAAGCTGTGGCATAAACCTTACTCTGGGTGGTGGTCTAATAAATTTGTTAAGAACTATAAATAATTGTAACATAACAAGTTGAAACTTCTACATTATTAAGCCCACAAAAGTTACTTATCTCTGGTTCAGGCAGTCTTTTTTCTATTAAGTTCATCCATGTGAAGAGAGCAGATAGAAAAAAAATAAATAAAAGAAATAAAAAGTTATTTGCCAAATAATCTTTTTAAAGCACCAAATGCGTTAATAAACCAGAGGACTGTCAGGTTTGCAAACAGATTATTGTTTTATCTCTTTCAAGTTGTGCATCATGGAAAGCTTGGATGCTTTTTGGCTTCAAAACCAAAAAGAAAAAAAGGAAAAAGAAGGTTTTGAAACTAGACACAGGGTGAAGCAGAATTGTTTCAGTCATTAAAATTTATCTTAATGTTGAATTGCAAACAAATTAGTCCCAGCTAAATGCTCAATAAGACCGTTCACAGGCAGAATCAGTAATAAGCTTACTGACAATAAGATAATCTACTTGAAATATTTCAGGAATTTTGATTGTATTTTTCAATTAGGGAGCATTTTTATTAATATATTTTTTCATAAACAGGTAGTTTTAGAGCTGGGCAATTAGTCAAATTTTAATCGATATTCCTTTCACATTATTTTGATGTGTTTTTACCTCTACATGTTTATTTCTATCTATTGCCGGCTCTTTATTGTTCAAAACGATCATGTCAAAAATCATAAATGTTAAATGAAAGCATATGGTGGGAGTTTTAAAATCAGTGAGTTATTATGTTTCTTAATCGTGATCACAATATCTATTAAAATAATAACTGTCGCCATAATCAAGCAGCCCAGGTAGTTATTTTCCATGTCCACACTGAATCTTGTCTGCTGTTAATGAAAGTGACTGTAATACTTGGTATTTGACTCCTGTGAATCTAACCTAGACCTGGCTTAGTTTTTTCAAATTAATAATAGAAAAAAAATATCAGAACATACACCAATCAGGTATAACATGACTGCCTGCCACCCTGACTGCTCCATAAACAACAGACTGTGCTGCCATGTGGATTCTGATCTTCTATCAGGACCAGCATCAAAACTTCTTCAGCAATGTGAGCAACAGCAGCTCGTCTGTTGGATCGGACCACACGGGCCACGTGCATTAATGAGCCTTGTTCCCCCGTGACCCTGTCGCTGGTTCACCACTCCGCCTTCCCTCAACCACTTAAGACAGATACTGACCCCTACAGACCGGGAACACCAACAAGAGCTGCAGTTTTGGAGATGCTCTGACTCAGTCCTCTAGCCCAGAGGTTCTCAAATGGTTCGGCTTCGAGACCCACCATCACCCCTTATGTGACCCAAATCGAGAAAAAAATTCAAATTCTCAAAATTATTTAATAAAACATCAGGCAGTTTGAGCCTGAGACAGAACACAATATCACAGTATGCCGACACACACAAAAATAAGTTAATGATAAAATCAAAATGACCCTTTAACACTTAAAAATATGTTGCTTTACCCGAGTATCCACTCACTGAATATATAAAAAACACTTTTCTATTAAAATGTGTTAATTAGCATTACAGGGTATTATCGTCATCTGTTTCTAAGGACTGTAAAAAGACAACACTCCACTGCATAAAAAATCTCCTTCAAAATAAAAGCACAGGATGTTTTTCCTAACATTTATTTTTGCCCAGGCAAAGGCTCGAGACCCACTGGAAAAGGGTCCTCGACCCACTTTTGGGTCACGACCTACCAGTTGAGGATCTCTGCTCTAGCCATCCCACTTTGGTCCTTGTCAAACTCACTCAAATCCTTACGCTTGTCCATTTTTTTGCTTCGAACATCAACTTTGAGGACAAAATGCTCACTAACAGGTGCCATGATGAAGAGATGATCAGCGTTACTCGTAATGTTAAACCTGATTGGTGTGCATCGTGCGTCAACATTTAGCTTCAGACGATTTTTGGTTAATATTTCCCCTTCTTTGTCACTTGGCAACGATTAAGAGTTACAGCCAACATGAAGCATGAAGCAGCCCTGATGATCAATAATTAAACAGCAGATACAGTCAGTGATTAGTGTTTGAGATGTGATAATAAGAAGGATCCTGACACTGCAGGAGGACTGTGTAGATGGTCAGCAGCTGCAGAGACTCAGCTGGTGTCTGGGTCAGCGCTCTGTTCATGGTGTAAATATTGTACAAAGGGGTACACCGCTTTGCCATATTTTCCTAAATATTGGACGGACACGTTGCAAACCAGAAATGCCCTCCCTGTGCCAAGAACAGCCTTGAGCCTCTGCTGCTGCTTGAGGAATGCCTGGACAAAAATACAGCCTGTTGGAGAGTTTACAGTGAATATTTCAAAAGGTATTTTTGCATCTCAGACGGTGAAACGAGACTTTGTCAGATAGAGATGAAGCTGAAGGCCGGGGTTATATGTAGCCTTGTTCTTCTCTTGAACAGCTGAAACAGAGATGACCTTATATGTCATGTTTACAAACTACACATAAAGCTTTGTTCAGGTTGGTCACATGAGGGGTATACCACAAGGTGAGTTCAACATACTCAGGGTTTCTTTGAGTGAGCAGTTGAAGGCTCCACAAAGCTGGTTGTGAGCTTCTGTTAGTTGAGGCTGTGTGCAAGTTTACATTAAAGTGAGCTCTCAGACGATGGCTGTGTGATTGTGTCAGAGTGAAATAATGAGGCATGATATAAATACAAAAACTCTACAACAGTTGCACCTCGGCAGTTGCACAAAAGAGAGCGAGAGAGCAGGTTTATTAAAGTGTTTATAAATTAACTGGTTGGTTTTGCCATATGATACACTATAGAAAAGTGAGGGCTGCCCACAGACAAAGCTGGGCCCCTGAAATGCCAAATATTAGGCCCCCTGATTGGTTCCAGGACATCAGTCTTTGATTTGATTATGATTTTTGTCATTTATTTTGAATAAAGAAAATATCTGGTCAATATATTCGAAAAGGAGGGGGCGATGTAAAAAACGTATTAACTCCCTCCCCTCTTCCAAACAATTATTTACGAACCAATGCAGATGTTTTGCACATACTATATACATGCACATATACTTAGCCAATACTGTCCCAAAGTTAAAGGTCTCATGTTCTGGTCTGTTTGACCATATACATCATTTCCTGGGTGTCTATCAATCAAGGATTTGATTTAAGTTAAATAGAAAAATGACAAATTTCATCTCTGTAGAGGATCAGGTGCAGCTCTGACAGTAGAATATCCTCTATAGTATTTATTTTTAAATTAATTTATCTATTCAATTTATATTATATTATAAAACTTATCATTGCAGTGGCAATACTCTGACCATTCAAAGTCAGCAGCATCTTCTCATAACATTAGTCTCGCTCAGCTCGACTGCAACCCAGCAGGAGGTGATATGAAAAACTGCACTGGGTATCAGACAGGATCCCCAATGGAAAACCAAAACAACCAAGTAAAGTCGAGCAGATACATCGTAGTAGAAAAGCTTCATCTGTGTTGCTATAACCTTGTCCTGTGGCATTATGAGTATAACTAGCAGTTCCCAAAGTTTTCATAAATGTATTCCTTATATCAAGTATCTATAACGCCTTCAGAAAATGTTCCCTGGTGATCAATACCAATGACGACACTCTGATTTGAAGCTGCAATTCAGAGCAAAACTTAGCACAGGCCAGGCTATGAGTTTAAGGTCAGTTGGGTCAGATCTAGTCTGGTTTAAAGAAACCAGCTTTGTGAAATGGAAAATTCTGACTTCCAGCTCAAAAGACCTGAAGTATTCTCTAAACTCACTTTGTGGTACACCCCTCTGCAGTCACTTTCATGATAAGAAACCCCACAGAGAGCTCAAATCACCACCTACACACAGTCCACGACAGAGCTGTCGTCCTCCTCAGCTCCCCACTCCCCAAACCTCATCTGAGGGGATGGGGCTGCTGGGTGGAGGTTGTTTATGTCGTCCATGGCGTCTGGGTCCGTGTCGTCGCTGGCACCAATCCCTATGTGGCTGCCTTCGCGGTGTGTGCGGATGTGTTTCCGCAGCGCTGCCGGCTCCTTGAAGCTGCGGTTGCAGAAGGGGCAGCAGCACGGCCGCTCCCCGGTGTGGATGAGCTGGTGGTGTTTGAGGTGCTGCAGGCGGCTCAGGCGCTTCCCACAGATGGCACACACGTATGGTTTCTCCCCCGTGTGCGTGCGCCTGTGTTTACGCAAACCGTCCAAGTGGCGGAAGCAGTTTCCGCACTCAGAGCAGGAGTAAGGCTTCTCACCCGTGTGTATGCGCAGGTGGGTTTTGAGGGCCCCTGACTCACGGAAGCGCCGGCCGCAGACCCCGCACGGGTACGGCTTTTCTCCGGTGTGGATGCGGATATGCTTCTTCAGGCTGGAGATCAGACGGAAAGTCTTCCCACACTCTAAACAGTGATGGGGTCGATCCCCCGAGGGCTCCCCTGCTGTGTCGGGGGCGGATGGCCCCGCTGAGTCCTCTGCCCTGCCTGGTGAAACACTGTCCCCTCTGCCGGCTCCAGAAGTCCTCACCAGCTGTTTCTGTCCATCAAGAACGGCGTGCTGCAGATCCCCGCTGCAGTCTCGTACCGGCCTTTGGTGACGAAGAGGCTGAGTGAAAGGACGCTGAGGACCTCCCTCACCTCCCACCTGAACATAGCCGAGGTCGCCCATGCTGTGGGAGGAACGCTCTTCATCCCCAACACGAGTGTCACCACCTAAGTTTGGGTCCTTCCTGCCCGACTGAGCAGGGCCTGAAGCTGGTCCCTGTTCCTCTTTGATCTCAAACCTGGATGCTCTTCCTGGTCCCTGAGACTGACGGTCATCTAAAGACAAATCAGAACACAAGAGTTAGCAGAGATGCACTTCCAGCAGACAGCATACAATAACTTAAGAAAATTAAAGCGGTAGGGAGAAGTCTGGTTTAACGATTACAAATTTTTAAAATAGTTCAGTAAATAGATTTGACTGCAAACAGACAAAAAACTCAATTAATATGACTTCCATTTGGCCAAATATTGATGTTATTTTCAATACTTTTCATAACATAAAGGCTTCTGACCAGTTCACAATAAAAATTAGGGATGCACAATTCTATCAGAATGATACTGGTATCTGCAGATTTGGGCATAAAATTTAAATATCAGCATCTGTCGAGATTCAAAACTTTTGCGGATATTCGCAGCCAACATATCAACAATACATTTCTGCCAGATAATAGCAGTAATATCAGCAAAATACACACATGTATCGTAACGCCTCTCCTTATCATCATTGCATGTGTATATTTATGACATCAAGAGTTTCATTTCTTTAGGAGTTAAAAGCTGCTTTACTCGTTTTGCCTCTGTTCCTCACAGACAAAGACTCTCATGTTGAAAGCAACAAGTCAGCTTTTAAAAAGGTAACGATTGTGTGCTCTTGATGAAAAATATCAGAAATATCAGCATATTGGATATCAGGAAAAATCCAATATCGTGCATCCCTTATAAAAATAAACAGGAGGAATCAAATAATTTTTCTATTTCTTACCACTGATACTGCTTACAAGGTGTTTCTCTCTGCCACTCAGGGGGTGGAGGTGCCAGTCTGTAGCACTAATTATGACGTCGATGCATACCCTTTATTCTAGCCACCTCAGGGTGAATAAACTAGGGATGCACGATATTATCGGTTTGATACAGGTATCAACTGATATCAGCCTAAAAAGTTTAGTATTGTTATCGGTCAATATTGAAATATTTGCAGATATTTACAGCTGATATATCGGCCGGAATATCTGCAGATTACACAAATGTACAATATAGTTGCACCTTCTCATCACTGCATGGGTACATTTAAAAATCAATGGTTTAATTTTTGCAAGAGTTAAATGCTGTTTTTCTTGTTTTACATCTGTTCCTCACAAAAATATGGGGTAACACTGAAAGAAACAAGGCTATTTTTGTTAAGCACAGAGCTTGTGCTCTTGACCAGAAATGTTGGTATCGGTATCTGCGATAATGAATTTTAAAATATCAGCATATCGGCAAAAATCCAATATTGTGCATCCCTTGAATAAACCAATATACTTACCCAACTGGAATGCTCGTGTATGGTGGTTCTTTTAATAATCATGATCATATCAACCAAAATACTAGGAATGCACAATATTGGATTTTTTTGCTGATATTTCATTATTTATTTTGGCCGATACTGATATCAACATGTATATCTAAAAATGACTAAAAGCAGTTCTTCTTAGATTACATCTATGTCATATAAACCACATTTTTGACAGTGACAGCAAAATCAAGCTTCACGTGTCCTTTTAAAAGCTGAAACACTGATTTACCTACCTGCTGACAGAAAACCAGCCCCATTTTGTGAGCTTATACTCTTCATTTTAATCTTGATATAATATTTCAGACTAATATATCAGCAGTATGTTTAATGTCGATATTTAGCTTCTGAAGCAAGTATCTGCTTACATCAGAATCATACCAATAGTATTGTGCAGCCCATGGCTATGATCTCTGCCCTACTTCAGTGGCCCTGCCTTATACAGTGAACCCAGTTTACAAAAGAAAACCAGACTTATTGTGGCCTTACCTGGTCTGCTGGAATCGGAGCACATGTGGGATGTGTTGGAGTCAAAGTCGAGTGCGTGGTTAGTCACAGATCCGTCCGGCTGGATTGAAAGCTGGCACATCTTGTAGTCATCTCTGGGCTCGAACCCATGAAGCGACTCCTCCACAGACCCACCGAGCCCCATGTCGACACCTGCCCCATTTACATTTCGTGAGTTCTGGTGGTCCCGGTCCAGGACTGAGGTCATTGAAGCCATGGAGGACAGTGAGGGTGCGAACACAGACTGATTGATGCTCTGAGTGCCCGTGTATGAGATCTGGAGCTGATCTATGAGCTTCTGGGCGCTGCACAGACACTCCTGCAGGGTCTTCAGCTCCCTCTCCGACACCTCCAGGCGGACCTTCAGCCTCTCATTCTCCTGCTCCTTGTGCATCAGCTCTTGTTGGGTCTCGTTGAGGACTAAGACCACTTCTCCCAGCAGGGTGTCCACGGCGTTGGACATGGCAGTCTGGATAGTGGGGGCGAGCCGTGATTTCAGGGACGTGACAGTCATGCTGTACCCTGGTTTCTCTGCCTTTCTGTCGTAGCAGGACTCTGCTCCAGGCCTGTCAGGGATGTTTATGATGCTCTGCTTACGGTTTCCATTTCCACTGTTTGATGGAGAGGAATCCATGCTGCCAGCATAGCCTGTCCTTCGGGAAGTCATTATTTTAATGCAGTTAGCTAGCTTTAATTCACTTTGCAGGCTATGCTAACAGTCACTATGTGGCCAAGAAACCTCTTCAAACTTTATAATAACGCAGTCTGGTGTGTTCAAACTTGAAGAGAAAAGACTAAAGAGTCTAAATTTACGTATGTATTCCTCTCTGTTTGACTGGAGTTCCCTGACAAACACAATGAAGCAAACTCAGAGCTGCTCCGCTGGGCCTGACTGCGCCCGCTAACATTAGCCTGTTAGCTCGTGAATTAGCGGCGACAGTCAGTCAAAGACACTGAGAGCAGACGAAGTGACACTGCGGGAGTGAAGAGCCAACAGACTCCGACAGTGTAACTCAAGTCTGTGTGTTATTTTACTCAATATCTCTGAAACCATGGCCCTCACCAGCGACTCACCCATCTCCTGGTCTAGTCTGCAGAGCTGACACTGTGCGGCACTGTAAACTGAGGCCCGTCGCGCTGAAATGACGTCAGCACAACAGCCGGGCTCATTTTACCCTGGATTGTGACTTAAAGGTTCTCCAACTCCGAAGACGCGAAGAAATGTTACGATATCAGTATTTTCTGCATATCAGTTCGTTAACAGCTTGCAATATGATCTTTTAAAGGTCTCTCCACATACAAAAACACCAGGCTTTTCGGCCAGTGTACATAAGTGTTAATTTTGACAGCACTTTTTAATTTAGTTTTTTTTTTTTTTTTTAGATCTTTATTTTAAAATTCCATAATTCCAACTAAAATTCAAGGCATTTTTCTTCATCAGGGTCAAGAAGGGATTAACCTTTTTTTATTTTTAACCCCATTTTAACCTTTAAAAATGAGTTGATTTTCATTTTCTGCATCTAAAAACAAAAAAATAAAATGTCAGAAGTAAGAAACATAAATTTCAATATGAATTTTTGCTTTTAAATTAAAATCAAATAACCATTTTTGTTTTTTTTTTAATATCCTTTTCTGAACGGAAAATCCAATGACCAAAACATGAACTTACATTTTTCTTGTTTGTTTAATGTCTTTATTGTTTTTATAGCTTATTCAGAAAAATTAGTACAAAATTGTATATTGCAGTTTTAACATATTACAGACATACAAACACAAAAATAATCACATACTCCACATTAATTTCCCGACCCTATCAACCATCTTCCTCTCACTTAAGTTTTGATAATGCAACCAAAGTCAGTGTTAGTCTTAAGACTACTTCTAACATACAATTTAAATTAAATGTTGGTACAACTGAATAAATACAGAAGCAAGTACGTGTGTAGGCATAATCAAATGTTTAGAAATGTCAGGGGTATATCACTGTAACTCTTGTTATATCTTAACTGGATCCCTCCTCTTGCAGAAGTTCTCCATTTTCATAAAGTTTTTAAATGGTTTCTTTCTCATAAACCTGTAACTTGTTTTCAGGGTACACGTTATTCTTTCAGTTGAGATACACTGTGCCATACTTTTGATCCAGGCACCTACTGTAGGCGCAGTAGTTTTCTTCCCAAAGAGGGCAGTCGTTCCTTTTGCTTAATTTGAAATTGTTGAATGTATATTCTTTGGTTCTTAACTTGAGATTTGATGGAAATAAATGTGACAATATCATTTTAGAGTCTAGTCGAATATCCAAAGACAAAAGCTGTTCTTGTTTTTAGTTTCAAAGAAGTCTGGGCATCTTGTGTGTCCATAAAATCTCATGAAATAACTTTATCTAGAAAAGAAGGACCTTCTAAACATTTATCAGAGGATACTGGATTTGTTTATGCATTTGCTGATCCAATGGCATGTAAAAAATATTAAAATTAAATATATAAATCTGTTACAGGGTTCAAGGATCAGACATTCATGAGTACTGATTATTCAATAAATAAATCATTTTAAATGCTTAAAATGGTCCAAAAGCCACAAAGTTCTTGAGAATACATGGTACATCTATAACTTCATCTTAAAAATGTTTTTCCACTGTTTAAAGCTCATATGTGTCTTCAGAAAGAATTATTTGGCTGTATAATTATAAGTTGTCCATAAAAAAAATCATATTATTTATGAATTTGCTTTCTAGATGCCTGGAGCACTTATGCAGAGCTGGGCCCAAAGTGATGTCTTTTCATGGGGCCCACCATTTCTGGCATCACCCGCGAGCACACAGGACATGAATCTTTAAAGATTGTGTAATTTTATTCAACCTTGTTAATTTCCAGTCTGTGTGAATGGTTGTTTGTCTCATTGTGTTGGCTCTGTGATTGGCTGGCAACCAATCCTGGGTGTACTCTGCCTCTTTGCCCTATGTCAGCTGTGATAGGCTCCAGCCATGACAGGGATACAGCCATATAGATAATGATGGCGAACATATCAGGATATATTGCCACTCTTTGGTTCGAGTACATTATTTGGGTCAAATATTATTTGTGTTCAACAATTTCCCTAAAATTTCATTTTGTCACTAGAACCCCATTGGGAAAATTAGATCGTAGCTTTCATCAGATCTATAAAGTTCCCTTTTTTCTGGTGTGGCTCAGTATCCTGGCCATTTTCGTTTACACACATGTATTAACATGCTCTGCTGTGAAATTACAAGCTTCCATTGTCCTGTAAATATTTCCAAATATTTTAATAAAGGTATCTGGAGAGTGTAGATAGTCTAATCAGGTCTGATAAATGATATTAGTATACGTTTTTTCCTTTAAAAAGTTAATGTAATTTTTGTTGACTAAATGAGTACAATCAACTTCACAAATATCCTTAAAAAATTAGCTGACATATACATGTATATTTTTCATTATCATTGCATGCCAAAAGGTAATGTGCTAATATGATTGTATATTATTTTAGTATTCTATATAGCATTAATGTCTTCAATTCATGTCTATGAAACAGTGTTGCATGTTAAAGACAGTTTTCAGCCTGTGAGTCATTGCTCAGGGTGAAATATTACACTTCCTATACACTGAGTCCAGCAGCCATTTGAGTAAAGAAGCTGAAGTTTGTCCTCATTAATCCAAGCCCAAAATTTAAGGGTTCAGCGAAGTACCCCCAAGGTCACCGACTTCTCAGTGGCTAAATAATCTCTGATTCTGTTGCAACAGCCTTTTTTCCCACAGCAGTTGTCTGCAGGCGGAGCTGTCTGCAGGATGCTGCTGCCAGAGGATTTTATTTTAGGAAAGTTTCCAAAGATATCATGAACTCTGTGATGCTCAGCAGATGAACTGTTGATTGTTATGATCCATCATGGGAGTTAATTAATGTCATCCACACCCTGTTGTGCAACTGAAGGAACACAGGCCTTGCCTGTCTCCAGGCTTAATACACCCTCAAATATGTGTTAAATCCAGGGTTTTTCTCAGTGCCTTGGGCTCTAGGAGGCGCTGTAGACCACTTCAATGATGAATTGCAAGGTGGTGAGCTTTAAACCCCTACATTAGTCATTTCCCACAGGAATTCCTCCCCGTGACACCTAATACAGAGGTTTTATTTAATCTTTTTTTGGTACAATATTCACTTGAATTAAGTTTCCTAAGAAAACAAGTTTGGGAACCACTACGTCATACCATGCCCTATTTTTCCAGAAGAAACTATGACTTCACTTAAGAGTGAAATACTTGTACAAAATTAGGAGGCTGCATGCAAGGAGATAACACAGACAATGCATATGGCACATTTTTAAACATTCACATCCATATACAATTAAAAAATGTACAATTAAACAACACTGACGAAAATGTATAAACACAGAACGACCTTGGATCACAGAGGGGTTAGAAAATGCTAAAATGCATGTAAACAGAAAAATACACTCTATAAAGAATTCATAAAACAAAGAACCAAAGAGGCAGAATGTACAAAAAAAAAATATGAAAATAAGTTATTACAAGGGTGTGCAGGAGGGCAGTATTGTAAAGGCTAATATGGAAGATGTGGTGAATAGCTTTGATATTTTTTTGTAAATGTTGGACCCAATCTGGATGAATAAAAAATCCCAGATTCTTTGACCACAAAAAGTTCAACATCACTGGCATTAACTGAATCACTAGAGGAAATCACTATAGATCTTAAACAGCATGCAGTTGGAATATTCAGTGACCTTAAAAAAAAAACAAAAAGCATTGAGCTGGTTTAAACAGCGCTATGAACGCATGGTTTCCACAAGGTACAGAGAAGAGGAGAAGGTGATAATAGGTGATCCGTTATATTATTTATTTTCTTGTTTATTTTCTATGGTTGGTTATGTACATAAGTAAATATTTTTGGTAATTCATGTTTGTGAATATATATAAAAAAGGAGGTCACCAGATGATTAATGAACTTCTGAACACTGGAGAAAGATCAAATAAGCTTGTGCTTCTTCCTACTCCTTTTCAGTCATGTTATTCTAATACTGTTTGAATTGTTTTAACTATCTTGCTTTTTGCTTTTGTATTACTCACATGTTTGAAATAAAGCCTTCATTTATTCATTCATTCATTTTTTTATTCAACTTACATCAAATCCTTGCTTAACAGACACCCAGGATATGATGTAAACAGTCAAACACACCAGAACTTGGGACCCTTAAATATAAACAACTTAGTAGTTCATTGTAATTTAATATTTCTGTACTCTATTAAAAACATCAAATACGCTTTACTTAACTAATTTTTTCTGCTGAGGCTATGAGCTGCGCCCCTGTTAAAGTTTCGTGTTTGCTTTGAATCAAACACACAAACAGACTATTTACTGTGCAGAGCTGCACAGATGTGCTATAACAAGACCTCGTTGTATTCCTTTGGGCAGCCTCCATTTCATATTTAAAAATAATTTATTCCTGACGGAGTGGTCTCTGATGAGGAAAGCAGATCCATCTCCGCCTGCACACAAGCCGTGGCTGGGGAAAAAGTGATGTGGTCTATGGCAGAGAAGGGTATTCATTGCACAGCGAGGTTATATAACTAACCGTCCATAACAGTTACCATCTGCCTGGGTTTGTGTCATTTCCAGAGTCACAACACAAATATTTCCTATTCAGTGACTTTAAGTCTGTTTCTGAGAGGCTGTGACTGCCTGTCACACCATGTCTGTTAGAGGCATTAAGTGCTCTGTCTCCTGTATGGGCCTTTTGTGGGTACATAACTGACTCACTATAGATCCAGAGCACGCAGTGGTTCTCAACTGCTCTGGCTTCAGGACTCACCATCACCCCTTAATGACAAGGTACGACCCCAAATTTTTAACTTCTTAAATTTATTTCATAAAAAGATGCTGCACTTTGAACCTGAGATAGTACAGAATATCACAGTATACAAACACAAAAAAGTGTAATGAGAAACCAAAATGACCTGCACTAAATAAGCCAATGATCATGTCACAACACACAAATTCAGTAACTTCAGCCTTTTCAACAGACTCTACACAGCTTTCATGCTCAGACATGAAATTAAAAGTCCATCTACTGAGAAGTTGTTTCATGAAGACTTAAAAACATGTTGCTTTAGCTGAATAATTACTTATTGAATCAATATAACAAACATATTTCTATTAAAACGTGTGTCAATTAGCCTTACAGGGTGTTATCACCACCTTTTGAACATATGAGGACTATTACACTTAAGTAAAGGCACTATTGTTGTTCGCATTTACTGAAGTGAAAAGACATGACAGCAAAACCAACATGATGTGTATGATATTTTTGACTGAAACTTCCACCTGGGAATTTTATGCATCCTTGAGGTAACCTGACACGCCAGACAGACAGATTCATATATCCGCCACGGAAATATTCACTAGTCCATCTGTATAAGAGTCCATAGAAAATGTTTTCAGGGGCTGAACCTTCAAAAACAACTGCAGCTGGTGATTGGACGATCGGTCTGCCCGTCAGACACTCATCACAGACCGATCCACATCAAGCCCCAGTATGACGTAGCAGCTCGACCCTGTTGGTAGCTGTTAGCTTAAACTACTGTTTAGTCCTTAGACTATCGTCTTATGTTAAATTATACAACACAGATACATCATTTACCACTTATATGTGACATGAACCTCATCAACAACAATCCCCACCAAGTTCTCCCGGTAATTCTGAGGAGAGAATATTTCACCACATATCGTTGAGTAACCACGACTCCGGGCATCTAACATAGAATAACCGGCATCATCTGTGGAGAATTTCCGCACCCATTTTCCCAGCAGTGATCCTCAGCTTCCTGGCTTCTCTGATTTGATCGTCCAAAACAAAAAAACATGATTTCCTGTAAGAAAAGCTTTAAGTGACACTCTTTGCTCCTCTTTTAAAGAAGAAGTTGAGTCAATTTCTGATAAAACCACAGACATTGCCACATCCACGGAGACCACGTCAGAAGCCACCATTGCTTTCAAACATGCAGTCACACCCCGCTGTCGTCACATCTTCAGTTTCCGCCCCTCTTAGGCTGTCCAGCTTTTGGCTGTGAAGTTATAGGAGATTGGAGCTTGGCAAGACGAATCTGTGTGATTTCAGACAATGAATCAGGCAGCGCCATCTGCACTGCAAGGTTATCCTCGAGGCTTAAGTGCTTGAAAACAGGTCTGCCATAAAAAAGGCCACATGAATGGTTCCTTAGCCACATGTGAAGCAAATATGTCAACATATGTCAGTCAGACCGGCAGTGTTGGTGCTAAGCTATTGTCTAATATTTGCTTTTCATTCTGTGCTGGGAAAAACCTTTGTGACCGGGTTATGGTTGTGCCAGACACCAGCTTTTCCTCATCTTTCCTTTTTGTCTTCCCGTCTTTTCGAAGGTCCTGTCAACACAGCCCAAAATCACTGTCCTTTCACTTAGGTCCCAGCTCTCAACTGTACTGTTACAAGCAATTGGACCATATATAAGAGAGGGGATAACTTTTGACAGGGGGCTAATCTCAGGATGCAGGTACAGCTACCCAAGACAAGGACTAAAAGAGGCATCTCAATTCTTTACACGACGGAGCATCCAGCTGCTAAATAAATTCTGATCTCATGACATGAACTCAGGACACTGCACTCGTAAGACCCCTTAATGATGTTTTTTTACTTACTGATTTATTGTTATTATTACTGTCATTTTAATGTTTTTATTCTTGGCTGACTGTTAAATGTTATTTTGTGCTGTCCTGTGTGGTTGTTGATGTCCTATTTAGTTTGTGGTTTTATGCTCTCTGTGCAACACAAATTACCTTAGGGACAACAAAAGTTTCATTCATTCATTCAAAGTGACTTTTTTCTGAAGCAACAATTCCTAGAATCTTCCCTTTTGCTCTTGCTGGGCCCCAGAAAGCATTCCCCCTTATTTGTGGCCTCATCAGAAACTGGAAGTACATTAATGTGTTAAGATGTAAGACATGGTTTATGTCAGTGGTTCCTCATTTTTCTGCCGGGGCTGATGAAAATGTTTGGAAGCCCCCTGCCTCTCACACTTCAACACATATACAGATTAACAAAAACACTTTTTGTCACAGCCTTTCAAAAATGCTGTACTTTCAAACTTGCCTACAGCAGCTTCTGGAAACAGAATCAGCAACTTGGAATGCAGCAAATATTAAAAATGATGCCACAACATCAAACTTTACATTCAGTCTGAGCTGCATCAGGTTTTAATGTGAGTAAACAGGGATACAAGGAAGTTTAATGATTGGCTGATTGTCTGCCAAACACCTCACTGAACAACCAAAAATGAACAAACATGATGCCACAATGAAGGCCTCACATAAATCAGCAGTTTGTTCAGAAATAAATCCTCCCTAAAGTTTAAAGTGTATTAAATCAGCACTGTCAGAATGACCTGTTTGGAAATGATCATCGTGAAAGTGAAGCATGTTACCAAGGGCTTCATCCCTAAACCAAACACATTCTGTAGGGTTGAAAGACTTCCTGAGAAGAAGCACTAGTTTATCCTTGATCTGAGCTCCTCCTGAAGCTCTCCTCCATCCTCACCTCCTCGTGGTGCGTTTAAGGAATTGAAGGATCCTTCATCATGGCCAAGGGAGAATGACTTCCATGTTGGTGGAGGAGAGAGAAAACAAGGATGGACAAAGGGTCTTTCTCATTACATAACTTTGTCCATCCTACTTCCTTCACTTGCATCGTTTCCTAGTGCCTTAGCTCCTCCAACCAGGGAATTGAAACCGAGACGTGAGGAAGAGACACAAAGACAGAGGCGGCACAAAATACCAGATGAGGAATCTTTCACTTCATCAGTCTGAGCTGCATCAGGTGTTGAAGATGGTTGTCATAAACCCTGTGGTATTGAAAATTCATCCAAGGTATACCACAATATATGGCATCACATAAAACAGCAGTTTGTTAAAATAGATCCTCCTGTATTAAGTTTAAAGTGTAGTAGATAAACACTGATCAGAGTGACGGTGTGGCAGTTGGTCTAACACCAAGCCTCCAAATCAATCACAATGCATAATGATGAAAGACCTCCTCAGAGGAAGTTCTGCGTCCTTGATCCGAGCTAATCCAGAGGCCCCCTCTCTCCTACATCCTCACCTCCTTCAGGTGCATTTAGGGAATTGGAAGATTCTTCATCATGGCCGAGGGAGAATGACTTCTAAGAAACACTCTGTATTTTGGGCCTCCTCTGTCCTCACGTCTCATCCTTGCTTCTCTCTCTTGTTTCCTTGCTGGTAGGAGCTAAGATGTGAGTAGACAAAGTAAGTGAAAGAAGTAGAAAGGACAAAGAAATGTAATGAGAAAGATCCTGAAAAGTGCAAGGCTCGAGCTTTAAATGAAAACAGTTCGAGGATCAAACTTATATTTAGCATTGCAAGTACAACCTGCTTTATTTTAAGTGTTTTTCTTTTAAAAAGAATCTTCTTTACCATCACAAAGCCTGCTATTTGTTATTTGTGAACATTTTAAAACAAACTTAATATGCAAGAGAGAAAAGAGCATTAAAGAAAGGACAGGAGAAACTTCAGTTGAATGCCAAAGGACTTTATATGATATGAAAGCTACAATAAAAAAAGATGTTATATTGGAGAACTGTTTTGTTTTGATGGTTTACATATAAACATCTGCATTTTTGTTCAGAGTTAGAGGAAAGGCCAAAATTTTACAAGTGTGGCGTGCTGCAGTATGAACTCATCAACTCGTACCTCATAAAACTTCATCAGTGCAAAACAAAACAGCTGAATTCTACCTTGTCATGTTTTTCATGTCTTAACTCGGTGAGTCTCTGGTACAGAACAATGCGAGCTGATAGTTGTCACTTTCCTGCAGATTCAGCTTAGAGTCAGAGCAGATATGTGCGTGTTCACAGCTGGATTTAGAGGCTCACAGCTGTCACAAAATGTCTCAGCTCCAAATGCCACATCAACAGAACGTCTGCTGCAGTTTTTCTCCCCGTCCTGGATATGGCAGCTGCTGAGTCGAGTTTCAGTATGGGGTGTTGTTTGTACTGCTCTGCCTAGAGAGATAAACTCTGTTTTGATGCTGCTATTCACCTTATACACCAGCATTGTAAGACATACCCCAGTTCCAGTGAAGCTGGGTCGAGTGTAAAAAGTATAAACAAAAACAGAACACAATGATTTGCAAATACGTTTTTACCTTTATTCCATTGGATCCTCTATAAAGACTTGATATCTAATGTTCAACCTGGTAAACTTTTGCAAATATTCACTCATTTTGAATTTGATGCCAGCAATACTTCCCAAAAAAGCTGGGACAGGGGCATGTTTGTCACTGTGTTAAATCACCTTTCTCTTTTAACAATGCCCAATAATCCTTTGTAAACCAAGGACATCAAGTTTTGAAGCTTCATTGGAATTCTTTGCATTCTTCTTGATATACAACTTCAGTTGCTCAACAGTCTGGGGTCTCTCTTGTCATATTTTGTGTTTGATAATGCACCACACGTTTTCAGTGTGAGACAGGTCTGGACTGCAGACAGGCCCGCAATCTTTAACTATGAAGCCACGCTGTTGTCACACAAGTAGAATATGTCTTATTTTATTATTATTTTTTGGGGCATTTTGTGCCTTTATTGACAGGAGGGACAGACAGTGGATAGGCTTGTAAAAAGGAGTGAGAGAGAGTAGGGGAGACACTCTGCAAGCTGGCCACAGACTAGATTTGAACCCGGCAGAAGTACAGACTGTATATGGGTCGAGCCCTTACCACTCCGCCAAACCAGCACCCCAAGCAGAATGTGTCTTGACAGTATCTTGCTGACGTCCCTGAAAAAGATGTTGGTTGGATGGAAGCATGTTGCTCCAAAACCTGTATGTACCTTTAACATTAGTGGTGCCTTCACAGATGTGCAAGTCACCCATGCCATGGGCACTAACACCCCCCGTACAATCACAGATGCTGGCTTTTGAACTTTGCTCTGATAACAGTCTGGACTGTAGCAATCTGGTCCTTTGGGCTGAAGGGGTTGATTGCATATTTAAGATATTTAGACAAATCATTTATCAGTGATGTGGACTTGTGTGTTACCGCAAACGGGAAGGATGTGCCTCCTTCTGCTGTAATTTACGCAGAAGTTGACAGTTTCAGCTATGAACATTTTTTGGCAAGCTTATTTTATTGTTTTGTGTTTGAAAAATATTTTTTTTCAGTTGGATGCATTGACCACCTCTTAGCTCTACAGAGTCCCATCTCAGAAAGAAAACACAGAAATTGTGCATTAATGCGCTTCATTGTGTCTGTCAGTTAAAAGGCAGTAGTCCTGCACAGACTTCTCATAATCCTGCCATAACTTACTGTGTTTACTTATATACACTCAGAGGCAATGAAAACGCAACACTTTAAATTTTGGTTTATTTTTGCTCAGGATCTGAGTTGTCCAATTTGAGTTCTCAAGTGACAATTGGAGTCACAATGGGCACCTTGTTACACATGAATGGTCATCATGTAAATCAACATGTTGAGTTGTACTCTTAACAATACAGATTGAGTACAACATATGGGATTAGGAGTTATGCAAGTGCAGTTGTTCAAATGAAGGAGTGGTTGTCTTCCCTATATAAAGGCATGATAAAAGCCACACAAGAAACATTGTCAAGTGTCATCATGCCACGTCTGTCAACTGAACAAAGGAACAGGGCCCTTGGTATGCTAGAGGCAGGAGCAAGTGCCCAGCAAGTGGCTCACCATTTTGGGTGTAGTACCTCCAGCATCACCAGACTTATACAGCGGCACTATGAAACCGGTTCTGTTAATGACCGACCACGTCCAGGACGTGAACGAGTGACAACTCCTCATCAAGATCGCCATATTGTTCTGCAGCATTTGCGTGACCATTTCAGGTCCATGAGGAGACGTTGTACTGCCTGTGTGAATGTTCGTGGGGGTCACACCCGATACTGACTGTTTTTTAAGTTGATTTTTGAATGTGTGTTCCATTCAGTGTTGTTGTGATTTTCAATTTTCAACTCATGCTCCTTATGTTTAATGCATGTGTTTATTATTGTACAAGTCAGCCAAATAACACAATTAATTCGTCAAAATCAACCCACCCAATAAATTTAAATTGTTAAAATAAAAAAATAACATTCAGTCAAAAAAATATTTGAATCCAAACTGGTGTTGCATTTTCATTGCCTCTGAGTGTAGAATATTACATCCTTTAATAAAATACTGCCCCAAAACACTGACTGAATCAAAAAGATTATAGTGATCCTGGTTGCTCCTAAAAAAACAAAGAGCAGCTTGTGTTAGCTTATCACTCAGATGTTTAGATGATTAAGAGTTTCCTGTTGCTCATAACTCAGACAGAATAATTAATTATCTAGACTGAAAATACAGAAAACATCCATATATCTGCAGATTGATCTTGCAGATTCCTCGAAATCACTCAGGCTTTGTCAAAAGAGCTTGTAATGTTTTGGCTCCATCGTCTTGGTCTGACCTTCAGAGTCACCTTAATACAAATTAGTTTTGGAGATTTTAAAACCTAAATTAATTAGTTATTTGTGTGAAACTTCTTTTGCTGCTGTCTTGGCCAGGACTCCCCTATAAAAGAGATTTTTGTATCTCAATGGGAACATTCCTGGTTAAATAAATGTTAACTATAAGAGGGGGGTCCCACATTCTCATGGCATGTAAACATGCTTGGAGGAAGTTTCTGTTAAGACAGAGCAGTTTTCAGTGATTAATTTAGTGTTCCAGGTGCTGTACGAGGGTCCAAAGTGTCTATAAGTTATGGTTAACATAAATATCCTCATTCCCTGTGGTTTTCACAGCATGAAAACATGTTGGTATACAGTGATCAAAATTAAAAAGACTTAAAAATCTAAGACTGATGAACAAAATAGTAACAGCTTTGTGTCTGAACAGCACAATCAAAATTACACAACCATTATTGGAGGGAATCATGACTGAGAACCACAACTACCACAGGCAGCAGCTGCAACATCAACAACACATACTCACACACACATATTCATACACAAATGACGGGTCAGCAAGAGAGGTTAAAAGTTTAATTCAAGTAAGAAATCGCCTCAAGAAGATGAGGGAATAAAAGTGCGTCTTTAGGTGTTTTTTAAAGCAGTCCAGAGAGCTGGCAGATCTAATATGTGATGGGAGTTTGTTTCAGCGAATGAAAAAGCTCTGTCTCCAAAGTTTTTCTGTGGGACCTTGCTCCAGTAAGGAGTCCTTGATCTGATGATCTGAGGGCTTCCTGTGTTGTATGGTGACACGAGTTCAGTGATGTTGCAGGGAGCACTGCCATGAAGAGCTTTAAATACAAAAACAAGATTTTTTTATGTTTTCTAAACTAAACAGGAAGCCAATGTTATGATGCTGGTAAAGGTGTTATATGATCCCTTTTTTCACACCTGCAAAGCAGTCGTGCTGCAGTGTTTTGAACCAGTTGTAATCTCTGTGTGGATGCCTGGTTGATACCAAAATACGATGAATTACAGTAGTGGAGCCTGAAGGATATCAAGGCATGGATGACTTTCTCCAAATCTTTATGTAACAGAAATGGTCTGATTTTTTAAGAAACTAGATTTGATGACAGAGCTAATTTGTTTGTCGAACTTTAAGTTATTGTCAAATATTACTCCAAGGTTCTTTGCAAGAGGTGCTGTGTAATCTGATAAGTGACTGAGAGAGTGGAGAATGGTGTTAATGGAGTTTACTATGATCTCTACCTTAATATCATTCAACTGCAGGAAGTTGTTTGCCATCCATACCTCAATATTTCCAGACTTTTATTAAGGGCAAAGGGTCCAGAAGGGTTATTGGGGTGAATGGGCAGGAACAGTTGGGTGTCATCTATGTAACAATGAAATTAAATATTGTAATTATGAACAATTTTTCCAAAAGGAAATATGTATATGGAGAACAAGAGGGGGCCAAGGACAGAACCTTGGGGAGCTCCATTGGAGAGATGAGGAGTTGCTTGAAAAGGATCTGTCAGTAATATAGGATTTAACCCAGTCTAGGGCTGTACCAAAGACTCCAGCCCAGTACTGCAGATGATGTAGAAGAATTGCATGACTGACAATGTCAAAGGCAGCGCACTCCCTTTGCCCTCCAGCCCTCTGTGTTGGTCACATAACTGAAAGCTATCAATTAAGCAAATTGTTAATAGTGAGTTTAAAATGACAAATTTAAGCTACCTTCAAATAACAAATATCCGGCTGTTAACCTTAAATTGTAGAGAGATGATTGAGTCCATTAAGGGTTAAATGTTGCTGCTGCTGCTGACACACACACATCTACAAGTGTCTGCGTGTCTATGCCAGACTTCATGAGGGCATCTTCCATAACGGTATTTGATAGAGATTCAGGTAATGTTATCCAGGTGCCTAATCTGATTCCCAACAGCACAAAAACACACATTTATTCCCTTTTATGATGGTACTTGTATCGCTGTATTTCCCTCTCCGAACTTCCTCTATTTCTCTGCCACCACAAAGTGTGCACAACTGTTGTGACGTAATTGCAGCGTCAACTCCATTTCAGTCTGTGTGTCACTTCCCAGACAAACATACATGGAAAATGTAAATAATAACAGTAGTTTACAATGTTAGCCAACTTTTCTGACACATCCCTAACGGCTGTGTCACAGGAATTTTAAATGACTTGTTAGAAGTTATCAGGATGAGCTTAAGTTGTTGTTTACTTTTGAGTCATATGGAGGCAGCACTATTAATATCCATCTGTTTATTTAAAACTTGTCACAGAATCAAACTATTGTGATTCATTTAAAGGGGATCTCATTGGTGCCTTGCAAAGATCATTAAAGACAATAGGCTACAACAAACCACTTGGAAACATCTGAGCATACTCATCCCAGTTTTTACTGTTAGAACTACATTTACACCACTGCTTATTTACATAAAAAATCAAGGCTATGTTGGATGCTGAAGACTTTTGAAAGCACAGAGAATTAATCAGCTAAAGGACATTTTTTGTTGTTTTTATTTAAGTGTGTGAGAACTGAGGACAACCAGTGGAACCTGAACACTCACAACTCTTTACATCTTTATATTATCTGATTTTTTCATATATTTAATCAGAAATCTTTATTTATCTCTATTGTTTTCAACCTTCAATGTCACAATACTAACCTTATCATTAGAATGAACTATTAACATTTAATATGTTTATTTTATGTTTTCATTTTTACTGAAATTCTTTGGCACTAATGTCTCAATAAAGCTCTTGAATTGTGACTTATAGAAGACACCTTGAGCCAGGTGTTAGTTTGCTTAGTCATGTCTAAGCATGTCTGTGCCTCCACAGTGCACATTAGAGCACAGCACTGGAAAGCAGAGGCTGGATCCACCAGTTGAGAGGGATTTGATCAGTCACAGCTCATGATTTACAGGAATTAGGTGCAAACCCTAGACCCCGAGGACCAGGAGGCAAGGGACACCAACCCATTTCAGCTGCATTACCAACTGCTGTAATTGACCCTTCGCTAAGCCCCGCCCCCCTCGGTTACTGTTGCTATGCCTGTCAAGCTTTCCCTCCTAGAATGAGAGATATCAGAAAGAAGCAGACAGAAAGGTCTCCAGTATGATTTTAAGAGATACATTCACCAAATCAAATGTTGGTAGAGTTCAAATGAAGAGGACATTAAAATAGAGGGGAAAACGCAAAGATCTCAATGTAAGCGTCAAGCACTTCATGTGTTGACACTTCACGCTCAAAACAATCACACACAAGAGCTACAATGTTCTTGTACATCAGAGTTAGTCCACATATATAGTTTAAATTAAAATCAATGTTAAGTTAGCTTTCACTATTGTTGTGTTTGTTCATTTCTAGGGCATTTTGTTCACACAGTGTTAAAAGATATCAGTACGTCTGAACTTGCCTCTGTTACTAGTATTTCTTTTGCTCAAATATTACGCAGTGGCTCAAGGTTTAACAGAAGTAACCTACTATTGAGACATCTTTGCTAACAATATCTTATCTAACACACAGAGCTATGGTAAGCTAAGGTTAGTTAGCACCTTACTTTAGAACAAATATAGGTGTTTTTGTGCTTTATCTACAGCCATCCACACGCATGTTTCTTCTTGCATCTTGGGCTTGAGGAAGGCAAAAAAATAAAAACACCACCCTCCAAACTTCTCGGATATCGACTGTCGGACTTGATAGTCCCGTATGCACACCGTTTAAGCATATTGTTTTCTGCCAAAAGCTTGACAGGCCTCTCATGCATAGTTACGGTTGGTAATATATTGGACAGTAGCTGTTTGTAGGAGGAGCTTAGCATAGGGTCAATTGCGGTGTCTCTCTATGTGGCCCTGCAACTGGTTGGCATCCAGTCCAGTGTGTACCCTGCCTCCTGCTTAATGTCAGGTGAGATAGGCTCCAGCCCTCAGTGACCCTGAAAGGGATAAGCGGTAAAGATGATGGATGGATGTCAAGAGTGAGAACATAAAGAACTGTGGTAAAATTGAGATGGTGATACTGCCATTATAAAATCATGATACCTTTTTTCCCATATCGCCCATCCCTACCATAGATATAAGTCGACACCAACAAGACTGACAATGGGAACGTGATGGATATGGAGCCACAACCATAAAAGAAGACTAAAGCTGAACAAGATAAGTGATCTTCTCAGACAAGGGTTTTACAACAAGTCCCAACTTGGTGTTTTTATTTGCTGAATTTCCCTCCCTGGCACAAGACCAGTCAGGCCCATTTACGGCCTCTTGCTGAACATCTGCACATGCTTACGTTCTGTCAGTTTATACCTCTTGCTTAGACCTCAGTCAAGCATTTTCCGAAAGTGAGATGTTAAATCCCTGAATTTGTGGGATGGGCTGGCCGGAAACACTTGCATATGTGCGAGATGACACATTCAACTGAATGAAAAGATGAGCCTCCCAGAGCCTATTCAGCTCCACTCAGCCCTAAAAAGGGAAACAAGAGCTCATTAACAAGTGAGACACGCTCTGAATAACCTGCAACTGTGGACGCATGGAGCAGGAATCCATTTGGTCTAGTTCACCACAAGTTTAGGTAGTCATTATGCAACTAATAGCAGACTCTAGAAATGCCACTAATAGCATGGACACTCACTCAGACAGGGGTGAAACAGTAAGGAAAGGAGGAGGGAGGTGGAGCTGGTGCAGACGGGTCAGAGAGTAAGGGAGCGGGGGGGCGATGGTGGGAGGGCAGAAAGAAGGAGGTGATTGTTGGGGAGACAGGAAGCATATAAAGAGAAGGAGGAGAGACGAAGAGGCAGAAACTGGTGCACATTTTGATAAGGAAACTTCTGAAAACAGCAGGTAGGTCCATTCTCAAATACTTGTTATATTTTGGAGTATAAATCAGCTATGGAGGAACCAAAGAGCACTTTTTAGAACTCACAGGACGCTCCAGTTCAGTTTGGGCTGATTTCAGCAGGTCTTTGACTGGGGTTTGGTTTGCACACACAGCATATTTCAGGTAGGTTTGTGTGGACTCTCAGATACCACACTGGCATTTTTCCTGTAAGTGGATCCTGCTGACTGAGCTGTGTATGTGCATATATGTGTGTGTTCTGGGAGTGTTGGAGAGTTTGGACCTGTTGAGTAATAGTCCACTGCCTGGAATGCTGAATTAGAGTGAAGTGGCTCCAAATCTTAACAACTGAAGATTATTTTCAGTTGCGCATAATTCACGCCACAGAGGAAAACACTTCAGTTAGTTAAGTGTTCAGTTTTTCTGCGTGTGAACTCAAGAATGAGAGGCATTTATATCTCTTTATGATCCGCAAAGCAAACAACATCAACAATACGGCAGAATAATTCTGTGCAATGATATATGAAGGTTTAAGACTCACAAACCTTATAACCAGTCTTTGTATACATTAGAGCAGAGTTTTGCCTCACCCAAAACCCAAAGACACACCTTATTCATATCCACAAAATAGCGGGAGGACACCACATCCATGATTTTCAAAAATAATCTGAAATGTGGACTTGCCAGACCACAGCACACTTTTCCACTTTGTGTCAGTCCATCTCAGATGAGCTCGGGCCAGAGAAGCCGGCAGTGTTTCTGGGTGTTGTTGATATGTGGCTTTAGTGTTGCACAGTACTGTTATAACTTGTACTTGCGGATGTAGTGACAAACTCTGTTAACTGACAACACTTTTCCGAAGTGCTCCTGAACCCATGTGGTAATATCCTTGGAAAATTGTTGTTTCTTAGTGCAGTGGGGGAACGAAGGTCACAGTCATACAATGTTGGGATTTCTCCAGATTGTCTTAATCCTTTTATGACATCATTGACTATAGATGATGAAATCTATAAATTCCTCACAACTGTTAGTTGAGAAATTTTGTTCTCAAACCGTTTGACTAATTGCTCGCACACTTCCTTGTAAACCACTGAGACTTTCAGGGATGCTCTTTTTATACCCAATCATGAAACTCACCTGTTTCAAATTAACCTGTTCACCTGTTGATAGATCCAAACAGGCGTTTTTTTAAGAATTCCTCAACTTTCCCAGTCTTTTGTTGTCCCTATCCCAGCTTTTTGGGACATGTTGCAGGCATCAAATTCTAAATAAGGGACTATTTAAAAAATATATATATTTTGTCAGTTTGAACATAAAATATGTTGTCTGTGTAGTGTTTAGGTAGAAAAGGATTTGCAAATTATTGAATTCTGTTTTATTTATTTTTTTTACATTTTACACAACATCCCAACTTCATTGGGTGTGGCATTTGAATGGAGACTATTAAAATGCTCATTTTGCACAGTGAGCTTTAAAATTTAACTGCAGCTGACTGTGTTAAGGCTTGACAAAAACACCAGCTAACACCAGCCTACAATGTCAAAGGTTAATGATTTCAGTTTGAGAGTGATGATGTTAGACGTACATCGGAGACGTGCTGATTGACTGGAGCTGGAAGAATCTGAGAAATAGAATAGAACGACTTTTATTGTTATTATACTGAATGTTCATCGAGATTGGAGAGCTTCTATAATATGCAAAGTGCGGTGATATACTGCTGTAGACTATAGTGGTAATATGGTTAAGTTATACAATATAATATTTAATAGTTGTATATAATATTTGTTAGTTCATATATTTCAAGTGATAATAGATGAATTGATGAATGACACTAAAGGGGTAGGATTGAATACGTTTTTAACTTCTTCCTACTCCTTTTTCGAGCATACTTAACTTTCTGGACTTTTGTTTCATTAGGCATCTTTGAGGATTTTGCTTTGTGTGTTTGCTTTTTTTTTTTTTTTTTTTTATTCCTTTGCTTTTATTGATGTATGTATTTGTGTTTATGCTCGAAATAAAGATTAAATCCATTCAATCAATTCTCCTTTTTCAGTGCAAACAGATAGCTGGTAGTATAAAGTACAAAATATATACAAGATAAAATCCTACAGGAAAGTGCAACTGACTCTTTATACAAACATAAGATACAAAAAAGGATCAATATTAAGAATATTTTAAAAATGTAGAAATGGATTGATGGATTAATGGATTAATGACAGTCCGGGTTCAGTTCACAAAGGCAGATTCTCATACAGGCAGAGGTCGGTAACAGAGGTGGCAGTCAGACTAGCAAGGTTTGGTACACAAAAAATCAGCAGAGAAGGCAGAGGTATCCAAAAAGGGGTAAGGAAAAAACAAGGTCAAAGAATGAAGAGGGTCGAGAACAGACTATGATGAACGCCTAGAGAGTGACTTAACAGTCCAAACAATCCGGCAACAAGACAGGAGAAGACATGAGGGTTAAACACAAGAGGTAATTGGGGGTAACGACAAACAGCTGGGGATGAACAATCAGGGAGCAGGTGTGACAAGCCGGAACAGGAAGTAAAGCCTGGGAAGACAAGAGAGACAAAGTGAGTTTCAAAGTAAAACAGGAAGCATGCAGATAAACATAAAACATGAACACAAACAAGGTAACTTGACTGCTAGAACAGGATAACAGATGATTGTATTTCACACATGATTATTATTCACAGAATGATTGTGCTGCACGAAATGAATGAATGTTGAGGTAGTATTTAGAGCAGAGCAAGATGGTTATGTTTTTTTTTACTGTAAGCTTTAACTGATGAGGAGACAAGTGAGTATTACACCTCCACAGAGCCCTATCTAAGAGAAAACTCAGAGATGAGCAAATAGTTGATTAATGCTGTTAGATGCTCCATCATGTAAGTTACAAAGACAGCCATGAAGAACAGACCTCTAATCCTGGCATAAAATGTTGTGTCAGCTTCATCAGAATATTTCTTCCTTTCACAAAATGACTGCCCAAAATCCCTGACTGAGAGTGACAGCTGAAAGAGATCCCAGTACTACCAATAAAAATCAATGTTGGTCAATGTTAGCATTCAGTGATGTTTTAAAGATGTAGACTGACTTGTTACTCACTTTTTAGATCTTTTTTTGAGAGATCTTTTATACATCTCCAAAACTGTACAAATGATCTCTATGGGGACATCTGTGTTTGAGGGGGGACTTTGTTTTGTATCTCATCCCAGACTTTTTTAATCCTGCCATGAAATTCAGTGGTTTTTCATGGAATTTTGTAATTTTGGATTCACAGATAAATTAGTGATAAGTAATGTTTTATCACATCATCTTGATTAAAAATGTTGCAGTGTTGTTTTTAGATTTAGATTTTGACTTGTAATGAAAAGGACAATTTCCTGTCAGTCTGTAAACTAATCAGATTAACACAATTCTTTCCACTTTGTTTTATGATAAAAGCATCCAAACAGAAGTAGCCAAAGGTTAACAACAAATTAAATAGTTTCCTATCAGCTCCCTAAAAGAATTTAAAAGGATGTTAAAGTCATGTAATATGGCCCTTTGTAACTTTTGACACATAAAACTGCTTCAAACACTGACACAAGGGACAACATAGAGCAAAAAAAAAAAAAACACTAAATAATGTAAAAATAAATGTATTTTTTTTAGATTTTTAAATTTTTTTTTAATTGTTAGATGTGAAAAGCTTGCTCATCATAGTGTGTGATTTGGAGCTCTGTGAGTTGGTCATAAATAGTTTAATACATCAGTCTTACACCTAATCTTGCAGTGCAGGTGAGTCAGTATATTTCATGCCTGTAATCAGGCAGATCTAATCTACAGCGGCTGTGAGTGGCCAAAAGTGGGACGCCCCAATTAGTGTCCTTTAGAGCAGGATGAGGAGGGAGCTACAAGCGAGATGACAGCAGGAAGTGACTGCTTGTACAGAGATTAGCATAGATGCTAACAACTTCAGTAGTATTTATCTGCTCTAAATATATTGAACAGTCCATCTGGTGGGTCAGGTTATCTTAAACCACTATAGTGTAAATACTATAGAAAAAATGATGCCTTTACCTTGTTGTGGTTAAAATGATTGAAGTTCAACATGCATTAATACAAAAAAATTCAGGTGGACTTAAAATAGCAGAAAATGACTTGGAGTGACAAGGGTTAATGGCAGAGCTATAACAACATAAATGTTCATACATCTGTGAATCTTTATCTGGCAGTTGTATAAGAGGAAGGATTCTCAAATCACTTCAAAACATGATGTGACCAATGTTTTCATTTACATAAATAATGTCCAAGGTGCTGTGTAAGTGCCCAAAACTTATAGTTTACATTAATACCTCTGTTTTCCTGTGGCTAATGTGGGATACAAACACAGACCATTCTGTAGAGATGAAAAGTCAAAAAGACAGTGCTGCAGCTCTACTCTTTGGCCATTATTATCTGACACTCTTTTTGACCTGCAGCGCTCCATGTTGGTCATGACTTAAGTTGTATTGGGGGCAGTTAAATTATTTTACTGACACCACACACTTGACATTAATGGGCCTGTGTCCACAGAAAGAATCTCTACAAGCTCCATGTGCATCCTATTTTCTTTAATCCATCAACATGTCATAGACAAAAAGTCCTACCACTGATTGAAGCAGAAGGCCAGGAAATAGTTATCATGTAGATACAAGGCAGCTTATTTCCACTTCCTCTGTTGTTGTTTACAAAGCAAACAGCAATAGTCTCGTTCCTTCTTGATTTTGATTTGGCCAGTGAAAGTGAAGTGACAGGGACGAGTGCAGCGCTCTTTCAGATATTGAACTGTTTTTGAGTTCTGGGAGCACAGAGACATAATCAGCTGTCCTTGAAGGTGTTTTTCCACCAGGGTGATGAGGGTTGGGAAGGCTGGGCCACTCTGATTTTGAATAAAAAATGAGCTCAAAACATGCTCCCATGAACAAAGGCCCTATTTGGACAGATGACTGAATCAGGCCATGACTCTGATAACTAAGGAGGAGAGGGGTCAAAAATCAAGCCTAAAATTGTTTTAGGTATACTTTGATATTTCCAGGGGGAATAGGGTATGTTTTTTTATTTGTTCTGTGAAGCAGCCTTGGGGAAAAGACTTTATGTTTCAAAGTAATAAAGTTTTCTTGTTCTCAGACAGACTGAAGCTTGGCTCACTTTTAAAGTACATTTTTATGCCCTCTGTACAATCATGCATCTTTAAAAGGAGCAGCATCAGGGGAGAAATAACTGAGTTCTTATTCAGACTCTGTATGCAGAGAAAAGTTCCCCTGAATCTACACATGGCAGGAAATCCAAGGGGCTGATACTTTTATGCAAAAATCATTTCTCATTTTTCCCATCTCTGATCTCCACAGAGCTCGATGGCTTCCTGCAGGGACCTTCCTCTCCTCATGATATGTCTGCTTCTCATCAGAGGTTCATCTCCTCTGCCCACAACATCCGATGTGGGACCACAAGACCTTTCTACTGACGACCTTCCCTCTGATGATTACTATGTCTACTATGAAACCACCACCGCAAATTTACCTGCGATAACCGTCCCTCCGACTGCAGAAAGACCAGAAAGATGTGACTACAACCCCTGTTTGGAGGGCCAGATCCCCTGTTCTAACCTAAAGGCCACCACAGGCTGCTTGTGTCCTGGGGTCACTCTGCACAATGTGGCCCCACTGGCCCCACACTTGAAGTCAGTATCCTGGAACGGCTCCGAGGTGGAGGTCAAGTGGTGCGCTCCTTATTCGACTGTCACAGCGTATATTGTGACAGTTGGAGGGGAACACAGGAAGAAGTTCGGAAAGGATAACAGAAGGGGAGGACTGGGTGATGTGGAAAATCACGCCCAAGTTTGTGTGGTCGCTGTGAACGATGCAGGGCACAGTGAAGAGTCTTGTATGAGGTATCAGCCCACAGACAGCTATCTGCCCCTAAAAGCAGGACTCATAGGAGGAGCTCTGGGCCTCCTACTACTCCTCTTGTTGGCTGTGCTGCTCTGGAGGCACAGGAGGCAGAGGAAACAGGGGGCTAGCATCTCCATGAATGCCACAGCTGAATCGACACAGTGAACGGGAAGCAGAGTGAGACCGGACGCTCTTTCAGACTTTAAGATAAGTCTGTCTCATGGGACGCCTCAGAATTATTGTTGTTTACAAACCGAGGCTACAGGACAATGTCAAGGGCTTATGAAAATGTAACAGGAAGCAGAGGTCATCACGCCCCAGGAATATAGAAATAGATTTATACAACTGGCAGTGATCACGGACTGATTCTTGTCTTATTTTGAAAACCCCTTTGGAAGTGTTTGTGAGGAAGTTCCCACATGATTTAAAAAGCAGCTGCAGGACTTTTTTATTATTTATGTTTTGTGTGTTAGGAAAACTAAACCCCAAGGACAACAATAAGCAAACACAAATGTTGCAAGATGGGATCTGGCAGGTTTCTGAGCATTTAGAGTTTTAAAGTTGACGGGGGGGATATCAGTAAAGTAACAGCTCAGCATGCTGTCTGCTCTGAGCAGCTGTTCACTGCAGTGTAGATCATCAGTGATTGAATCAAACATCACACTCAGTCAAACAACTACTGCAGATATCTCAAGATTTATTCTTCTTTCTTTTCATTTCAGAGAACAGAAACTGTCAATTCTTTGAGATATATATTATGAAAATGACATTTCTTCAAAGTACTGCTTTGTCATTTACTTAGAGAACTGTCGCCTGCTTATTTAATGTTGTGTAAGCTCCAGTGAGGATGTTCCAGCTGCTCATAACACAAAATAAAAGTTTCGTTGACATGGGCAGGGCTAGATGGCCAGCACAGGGTGGAACGGGCCACCCCTAAAATCTGACTGGCACCCCAGTGAGAGTCAGAAGGTGAATGGTAGGGGTGTGAGTCTTCCAGTAAGTCATGATTCAATTTGGATCCACGGGGTTACAATTCAATGCAAAATTCAATTCAAACAGATTCATGATTCACTATTTGTTATAAAAAGGCGCCTATTCCAGGATCTGCTTAAGAGACTGCATGATGTGATTTGAAAAAAAGCACAATGAGTAAAGATATATCTTAACCTTGCAGTGCAGCTGGATCCACCCTGACTCAGCGTCTGTAATCAGGCAGATCCATCTTGCCAAGCTCCAGGCTATGATGACTGTGAGCAGCCAAAAGTGAGACGGCCCAATCAGCATCCTTTAGAGCAGGAAGAGCAAGACGACCACAGGAAGTGACTGCTCGTACAGAGATTAGCATAGATGCTAACAGCTTCAGTAGTAGTTTTATCAAATCTAGACCACATTTATTTCTTGAAAGGAAAAGGATAATAAGGATATTTTCGCTCCACTTCCAACATGTTTTTGCAAGAGTATGTTTTTTTACAAGGTGGTTCATTTTCTGTCCTTTACTTTGTGGCAGCAGCACCCACCTACGACATTATCTGATTAGCCTGTAGTGAGTATGACTGATGGAACAGTCGTCCAATCTTCTGCTGGATATGCTTTTGAAAGGTTCTGCCTTCCCCAAACACTTTCTATGGGCTCTGTCCCAGATGAACAAGTGAAATGTATTGGACGATCTACTTGTCACCATTTGACTTGTCACCATTAACTGTTCACAAACTGTTATTATTTTCATCAACAAACACAAACATTTTGAAGTGCTGCAATGATCATTTGGTTAGTTTAATGTATTTGTCAAAGTTTATCATTCATATCATGTTATATAAGTACAGGAGGTAGTGATACATTTACAAGTTCAATTCTGTCAAAATGGGAAACAAAAATAGCCGAAATTTTCTTGTAGAAAAACACATAATAAATAAATATCCATATAATTAAGTGAATTAGGTAGATCTTGCACACATGTAATGAAAAGTTGGCTTGGTGCTGTATCAACTACAGGCTGAAACCCTCAAAAGTGAGGTATTACTTCTATACTACTTAAACTACAAAAATGCCCTTTTCCCCTTCAGTTTTTTCAGTGAAATATTAATATATTTATCTTTATTTATTGGATGTATTTTTGCTCTGTATAGATGTTTGTGCCAGGAGGCAGATGTCGTCATTAATGTTCCTAAATGCTTCACTTTGGTTTTTCACGTTTCCTTTTTAACTCTTTTAAGAACTGACTGGTAACTCCTGTTTCCTTTTGTTAACATTCGACTGCTCCTGAAAGGACGCTACAGTCAAGAAAACAGGAAAAGTAGAAGTTGAAAACATTTGATGCAAGTCTAATAATGTTTTTTATTTAAAAAATGTGATTAAAAAATGTTAATTATGGATTTATAGCTATGGATCTAGATATGTTTCTGAAAAAAGATAACACTTCACTTCATTGCTGGATCAAACACTTTCCTGAAGGAGTGCACTTGACCTGATGGCCTCAACAGACAAAACAGTGAGTTTCTAAGCACAGTGGTTCCCATAAAAACCTGTTGTATGTCCCAGAGATAAAAGTAAAAGATGTGAGTTACTGCTCAGGGGCACGGACAAGCATACAGAGTAAGAGGGGTTAAGATAAAGAGTGATATTTGCTTAGAATGGCGCAACTTAAACATGTCAAGCTCAGGGGAGGAACTACAGAAACTGCTTTGACCACAGGGGGCGCCAAAGGTGACAAAAGTTCTGTAAGAGCTTTAATTTAAATAATCTTATTTGTAGATTTGTTTCTTATTACTCAAATCAGATGCATAAAGGTTGCTGTCTCATCTATTATAATAAAGAAATCCTTTGTTTCCAGATACACTGATAAAAAACAGACTTTCTGAGGTAATTAAAAACATCATCATAACAGATCTGTTGTTGTTACAAAAGGTTATGGTAAAAGGCTTAAGTGTTATTATTTTGGCCCAGACAGTGAGTGTTGACATATCAGAACACTGTGTATAAAGACAAGCATAATGTGTTGTTTTGTGTGAAGCTCTCTGTGAGAGTCCCTGAGTATTTCATTACAGACTGACTGTGTTAAGTATGTTTTAAGGCTGTTTTTTACTCTATTTATGTATAAATTTGGACTTTCAGACCTTGCACACAAAACAGGGCTGATTTAATCTGTATATTCATGGCCTGACTATTTAATAAAATGAATCATTCTGGTTGTTGCTTTCACACCCATGTGTCCAAACTTGTATTTATTCAACAGCCTTTTCCATCTGTCATGTTTTGGACATTGTCTGAGTTTGCTGAATGAGCTCAAGTGTTCGCTGCTGTTTTTCCAGCTGTCATACAGCAGCCTCTCCAGCGGATATAGATTTTTTTAAAGGCTCGTCTCTTTCCAGCTGAGACTTCCAGTCAACCATCACTGCTCTGTGGAGAGGCCTCAGGCTCCTTTTTTCCTCTTCTTCTGCCGTGATGCAAAAGAGAAGAAGATCCAGTATTTAAATCCTCACAGTTTATCTCCTTTTCAAGCCTCCATCTGCGTGTCTCCCAGCTATCATATAATTCCTTTTTGCTGCAGATCCTAACAATCAATTGTTCCCCTGCTCCTGGCATTTTCCTTGTCACACTGCTGGTGTGAATGGACAGAGCTGTTTGAAGGTCTGTGATTTAAAGAAACAGCAGAATGTTCATTTCAGTCTTTGATTGGGCCTGAAGATGCAGCTTCAGCGGCACATACTCAAGAATGCAGTCACTCTCAAACTGGGAGGGAAAACTTTGACACAAATGGGTCGAAAAATGTGTAAACAGCATTGTGTCTCAAATTGTCAGTGATGTAACAGATTCAAACCACTCACTAAGTGAACTGAAGAAAGAAAACAACCAGAGCATTGTTTCTCTGTTGATGATACTAAGAAAAACAAGATGTTCTCTCTGACCAACAAATACACATGTTGGCTTATTTATATATGGTTTGTTTGCTTATGTGATGAATAAACTACTTCTTAACACTTTTGCCCCATATTTTGTGCTTTCAAAGAAGTTAAAATCACACAGAGCCCAAAAAGTTCCCTTTGTGCAAACAGAAAGTCAGAGCTCTAGACAAGAGGTGGTTCATTTTGTCTCTGTTGCTGCCTTTGGAGTGTTAGCCGATAATGTTTTCACCTCACCAGTATTGATAGCAATTAGGGATGCACATTATCATCAGAGCAATATTGGAATGAGCAGATAATCACCTAAAAAGCTGATTATCAGTACTGGCAGATATAAACAATTTTAACGCCTTATGCACATTCTTATAAATCAGCAGCATCATTTATCAAAGTACTGAAAGAGCTCCAAGAGCACAAACCTCTGCCAAGGTATTCACAACTTTTCCAAGCGAGAAAACTGTCCGATCTCACACTGTTGCCAAATCCTTGGAAAAAAAATCCTGGATCCACATCTGGATCTAGTTCACCACCAAAATCCATCCATCCATCATTTATCTATACTGCTTATCCCTTTTGGGGTCCCAGGTGGGCTGGAGACTATCCCACCTGACACTGGGCGAGAGACAGGGTAGACCCTAGACAGACAACTAACTAAGGGCATTTTAGAGTCACCAGTTAACCTAATGAGCAAGTTGTTGGTCTGTGGGAGAAAATCAGAGTGCCCGGAGAGAACCCACGCATGCATGGGAAGAACATGCAAACTCCACACAGAAAGACCCTGCCTGACCCGGGGATCGAATCTGCAACCTTCTCGCTGTGAGGCATGTGCATTACCTGCTGTGCCACCATCCCGCCCACCACTCAAATCAAATCACTTAACCCTTGTGCCATGACCAAAATTTCCTAAGTAAGTCCTAAAAATCTATTTAGGACTTAATGAGTTATTGTCAAAAATGAGGAAAACTACACTATTTTGCAATATTATCAAATCTGTAAAAAGAAATACTTGATCTGCATCCACATTTGGATCACCACCAGAATCAATTCACTTCTTGCTTGTACCATGACCAACCTTCCCTAAAATGTTATCAAAATCTGTTCTCTATTCAAGTGATCATGTTCACAAACAAACAAACAAACACTGGCAATAATTAAAACCTCAATGTCGCAGGTGATAAAATGTTGTTTTTCTTGCTTCACATCTGTTTCCAACACAAATAGACTCTCACTAAAACAGAAACAGGTCCAATTAAGGAAAGAGGAGGATTTGTGCTCTTTACAAAAATATGGGTATCAATATTGGTACCAAAAAATATGAGTTCAGAGACATCCCATAATGTTATGTGAGAGGCAGGTATACTCTGAACCAGTCAGGTGATCACAGGACCAACCATTCATGCTCATATTCACATCTAAAGGCGATTTGGAGTCACCAATTAACCTAATGAGCATGGTTTTGGTCTGTAGGAGGAATCCAGAGTGCCTGGAGAGAACCCATGCATGGACCAGGAGAACATGCAAACTCCACACAGAAAGGCCCTGACTGATACTTCTTTTTTAAAACTTAGATAGAGGTCAATGCACATTAATGAACATAGGCATGTAAATGTGCCAGATTATAGCCACAGGCTAATTTCCATCTGTAGTCCCCGGCAGGTTGATGTTATGCATTTGTACAGGTGTGTACAATCTTAAAATACATAAAGTCCATAAAACTGATATTTGCAAAAATCAAATATTATCTGAATTCTGCCTTTAGTTGCATCCCTTACAGCAACTTAAAGTGAAAATTTAAAGAGCTGACACAAAATATGCATCACAATATCCATTTCAAGGAAGTTTGAATGACAGTCAATGTAGGGGTGGGGGAGGGGGAAATACTACAGGGGCAGCAGGTTAATTTCAGGTTGAAGTCTGAAGGCCCGTTTACACGACAACGAAAATGTGTGAAAACACGAGAACGGTGCCCGAAGTTCCTGAATCCGCCAACATTTGAAACTGGAGTCCAGAGTAAAACTTTTGAAAACATTTTCGTTTAATCTCCGTGTAAACAAGAGTCGTCGTTACGTTGAAATAGAAAACAACAACAACAACAACAACAACAGCTATGGCCGACTACCGAGCAACATGTGTGCTGTTAACTGTGCTAGGTTTGTTATCGCTCCTCCAACAAAATATGGATTTGCTGCTTCAATATTCTGACAAGCAGAGACGCATTTGTTATATTCGCCAAGGACACTACAAACTTACTTCACCAACTACTGGCCTGGCAAACATGCTACCGTGTTTTCAGTCGTTCTCATGGATCCGTGTGCATGCGCATGTGCATCGTTACCGCGTGAAAAACCTTTCCGTTTCTGGTGAGTGATAAACACTGCTGTTTGCTCACTCTGGAAATTTCAGGATAGTTTTGTTTTTTCCTGCAAGTGTAAATGAAGTTTGTGAATGGGGTTTATGTCGCAACTCCCCAAGAGGCCGGGACCCTAATGTTAAGAGACCCTGGTTCTAGCAGCGGTGAAGGATTGGTTTGGGTGATGATTGGGCCAAATGTCAGATTTCATGGCTACGATTCTCGACAGCACTCTGATCATACTGGAGCTTTAACTGACGTGAATTGTTATTTTTGTCCCACAAGTTGATTTAATGTTCCTTTGAACATTTTGTGGTACTGAATTAATCTCTTTTAGAGGAAAACTCCCAAACATTTGGAGCCAACTTTACGACCTTAAAATGAAACCAATACAGAAGAGCTGTTGAGGCAACAATGATGTGAGGAGCAGAGACTGGGTGGAGGAATTCAGAGTTCTTCCCTTTGAATTTGTTTTTCATTTATACACTGCAGTGAAATAAGAAAATGAAAATACGTCTTAAGAAGCTTGAAAATAAAACTCTTGTAAGCAGCTTTACCCGAACAGTCAGCTTCATGGATGTTTGTGTGTTGTGTACATGACGTCTCCTCTCATTCAGCACGAGTCATGTTGAGTCACAGCCATCTCATTCAGCTTTAGGATCAGCAATCAGAGGTCCAGTGACTCGTGTTCCTCCTCTGGAGGGGAGGTCACATACAGAACAGTGAATCAGCTGAAACCATGAAGTTAATATTCACAGACTGAAACTTTGTTAACCTGCTGATTCATGTCCTTAGCTGGTCCACACATCCTTGTGTGTCACCATGAGTGTTTACGTAGTCTGCAAACATGTCTTTAGGTGCTTTCCTTCTATTTCTCAAGCTTGGATTCTTACCCATACGTGATGAAGCAGGATACGTTTCAAAATGTCTCAGCTAATGTGGTTTTTACGTTAGAAAAGTCACGTAGGCAGATAAGACACTGAAAGGAGAATTAAGTAACCAGGACTTTCATCAGTCTTTCTGAAGAAAAGATAATTTCCACAACAGTCACAGGTCCTTTTTTAGCACAGCTGATGTCCTTGAAGTCAAAAGGTAAAAAAAATTGATCTATGTTTGGGAAACAGCAGTTTTAGAGCCTTTATTTAACAAACCTCAGGCTGAAAGGAGAAAAGTCACTCTGCTGCCCTCTTCTGGTCACATCATGTCCTCTTCAAGAAACAGTGCACTGCAATAACTCGAGTCTTTACAGGTGTATTTATCACATTTCTGGTCATGAAACGTGTAATGACACAATATGAGCCAAATTCATTTGAAAACACCCAAAAAATCATAAAGATAAAGAAGAAAGAAAAAAAACGTCATTGCTTTCAATAAAAATGTTCTACTAAGTTCAGGTAAATGTCTTGCCTTCAGAATAAAAAGAAAACAAAAGTGCACCAGGAAAATCGTGAATGAAAATCACAGCTTTGTAATATAAGAATCTGACATGTTTTGACCCCTTTTAACCAAAGTGAAGGGACTCCTAACAACTAATTCAAGAAACGTTAAAGCTCAATTCAAAAACAGACACAAAGAATTATGAAGATAAATATAAAAAATGGCATCAGTGTTGGCTTTCAACTAAATTGTTTTTTAATAGGTCAGCGTTTCTATTATTCTTGCAAAAGCAAAATTTCTTTCAAAAAAAATTGCTACCAATGTCACTGTTAAAATTGCTATGATCATCAAATTGAGCTGATTAAAAAAGGTTTGCTTGAAAAAATGCAGAAGAATGAAAACATTATTATGATAAGTGAATTTTGTACCTATACCAGTTCTTAACCCACTCTCTTGTTGATTTCCATTAATTTTCTGATTTGAAAGAAGAACTCAAAAACGTCGAACTTGTGGTGCTTCTGATATTTCATGCTGCACTGCATCAAATAAAATGTCAGCATGTTGCATGGTGCCGCAGCAGGCAGTGCACATGCCTCACAGCAAAAAGGTTTCTGATTTGATCTTTATGTTGGGCAGGGCCTTTCTGTGTGGAGTTTGCATGTTCTCCCTGTGCATGTGCGGGTTCTCTCCAGGCACTCTGGTTTCCTCCCACAGACCAAAAACATGCTCATTAGGGTAATTGGTGGCTCTAAATTGCCCTTAAGTATGATAGTGGAGAAAAGCTGTTAAGGTTCATGCACGCAGGCTCTCTAAATAAGTTCAGGAAAATTTTGTTTCTTTCTGCCGGTGTGAATCGGTTTATATCTACACTTTGGACCTCTTTAATGTCCTGACTTCTTCAACTCCCTCAGTGTCATTCATGCTGACGACCTCTTGAGAGCGATACTGACTCTCGAAAGAAATACATGTTTCTTTCGAGAGTGACCTATGCTGTGGTTTTTGCATGCACCCTGCATTTTAGTTTCGTGTGAATTTTTTCAAAAATTACACAAGGTGCTAATCTTAGTCAAAAAATATATAACATAACGTGATAAGAGTCAGATCAAGCACACAGGACCGTTTAGAGTTGCTGAAGAGTTTATCTGATGACTGTAGGCAGAGGCAGGCTAACGCTACCCATTGACTCCCAGTGTTTGAGCTAAGCTAATTAGCGGTGGGTGAACTCTGCCCGTCTCTTCCTTGTTACTGGACGCACAGTCGAAATAATGGTGTCTATCTGCTTGTCATGGACTCGGGAGTGAGGCAAGACATGAAAACCCAAAAACTGTTGGCGTATTGCTTTAAGGACAAAAGAAAATCTCTTGCATCTTCATTCTAAATGCTGAATAACATTTTCTTGTAATGTCGTTCTCTAACACCGACCCCCTGCCAGTGATTTTAGGCATCAAAAATAACAAATTAAACTAATCAGTCTTATCGCTGCTGGTCAGTTTAACCAACACCTCCTCACAGGAGCTTTAATATATCAATAAAAACACAGCAGGTAACTTTAAACATCTGACTCCTCAAGCCTGATTATAAACACTGTTTGGATTCTTAGTATCTTTATAAGGTTTTTGCTTTTGTCTCTGCTCCTGCTACAAGATGAAAACCATCTCCTTTAAGATTTCTGTGGCTGCAGAGGCTTTAAGAAGCTTTTATTGTGATGAAAGTAATTGAAGGCTAGGATATTATGTTCACCTAATAAAACTCGAACGGCTCCTCTGCACAACCATCATTCATTTTCATGTCATTAATTATTCATGAAAAATTAATTTGCATTTGGCTTTGGGAAAATGAGAGTTAGTTTTTATTATTAGTAACTCACCAGCAGGGGCACTAATGGCTGCCTCTGTGCCCGCTGGGTCAACAGGAAATGCACAAAGTGGGTCAGACATCCATTAGTGCACACCACTGGATCCAGACCCTTCGTGGTTGATACTGCGCTTATTTAAATGTGAAGAAGTTAATTAAATATGGCAGCGTCCAGGTGTGGAGCACTTTGGCTTTACAGGCACGTGTTTGAGCTGATGCTGTTGAACTACTGTCACCAACTCAAGGATGGCTGCTACTTTTAAGTTTGACAGACGCAACAGAGTCTTGGTGGTATGATGGAGGTCTTTGCCTGAGCTATCCTCCTTTATCTGCTCTTCTTTTTGTATCAGCGATGTAAGAGATACTTCAATAAAACCTTTACCCAAGGCCATCATATGACAAACCAAATATGCTGATCAGCTAGGCTAGTATACTGATGTGTGATGGTTTATTACGGCATAGTTACTACCTGGCCAAACAACTGTGGAACCAACTGCATGACAACATCAGAACAGTGGAAACAACACACTCACTGGCCAATTTATTAAGTACACCTTGCTGGTAATGGGTTGGACTTCCTTTTGGTACACATTCATGATATTTATATCCCAGTCCACCAGATCCCAAAGGTGCTCTTTTGTATTGAGATTTGGTGACTGAAAAGGTCACTTGGACATAGTGAATTTAATGTCATGTTCAAGAAACAAGTTTGAGATTATCTGAGTTATGGATGTTCTGTTTTATGGAATTAAAGGCCCAAATCTATCCCCTCTTAAAGGCCCATTGCAAATTAGTATTAATTTCTCTTGCTTCATACTGTCCCAATACAAATAAACTTTAAATAAAAATAAGGACTGTACATTCTGTGAAGTACAAAAAAATCATGTTTAAGGTTCATAGGATCAGGTGTGCTTTTTAAGTGATCTTTTCTAATGTTTTTATGATATACTTTTATTGGTGAGCCTAACCTGAATTTTCAGGTGTTTTATTAAGCTAATTCTGTTTAATTTATTCAATTTTTTTCTATTTTATTTTTTTTCCATTTAATTTTATTTACATGAGTTTAGTTTTTGGTATTCCTTTAAAAGACTCTTATGTCTATTATAGTTCTTTTAAATGATTTTTATGTTTTAAAGTCTCAGTATTTCTTATGATTTAATTATCTCCCTGCTGTGTTGTATTTTATATTTTGTTTTACTCATTGCTGTCCTCATCATTCAGCGTGAAACATTTATTATTTATTTTAAAGTATGCTACGTAAATAAAGGTTATAATTATTATATTATTTAGGTTGACTTTGTTTGATGGATCCAGTATACCCTGCTCCTTGAGTCAGAGGACACTGTGGGTTGAAGTGGGTGTTTGTAGAACCCGATCCCGCTCCCTCTGCTGCGAGCGTCTCATCCTGTTTACTCTTGTTTTTGTCTTTAGACTGTTTCCGTCTGTTTTGGCTCACAAACCACAACTCTGTAAATAAAGGGATTAACTTCTGTCTCCGAGTGAAAGTGGACGGATGACGAAGGTTTATGTAAAGGCAACAAGGAGCTTAGATTACATTTCTCCTCTTTGCATCATCGTTGACTTAAGGGGGAAAAAAACAGAGTGTGACATCTTTCATCATGCGGACACATCCCAAACAGGTTCAGTGTCATCTGGATCCTTTCTGATTGTTTCCTCAGGAGCCACTAGAGGTCATTATTGCAGAGAGCAGGGCTGAAAGAAAGCCTCCTCTGGCATGCTCTCTCTGATAATGTAGTGGAAATGGAAATTAGTTGCTCTAATGGGGATGAAAATGAGTTTGCAGTTATAATCGTCCAGGCCACACTTCTGCATCACAGGGGAGAGAAGAAGGTTTGTGTTTGAAGAAGCTCATAAACATTTGCTTTCAGCCACACTTTCTTCCCCTAAATTATTTTTTATCCAGAGCTTGGCAGGCAGGTCAGCGCCCTCCTCCTCTAAACTCCACCAAAGAGCGATTCATAAAAGGAGAGGGCGAGAAAATCTCTTCCCTTTTCTCTCTCTCTCCATTTCCTTGTATGAAGAGCGAGGGTAACCATGGCAACCTGGCATTATACAGGACAGAGATGAGGAGGTTGAAACTGAGCTCGGAGAGGAGAGTTATCAATCACTCTGGCATGGGCACTGTCGCACACACACGCAAACAAAATGCACGTACACACCCGGCTGCTCTTTCATCCTTCACAGGCCACGAGTCCTGATGTTTGTCTTTTCATCACCGGGCACAAAAATTTACCTCTGAGCGTCAGAGTCCAGAGGATGGAGCAGGATGTTTTAAAAACTCTGGTTAGAGGTGAAAGGGGCTGCAGGTTCATCCAGCTGAACTTTAATGTTGTTGATAAATAAGCTTACAACAACTGCAAGCTGCTTTCTACAAAATCACATGTTCACATTCACTCTAATGTGCTGCTACACCAACTCCAGCTTAGAGTTCCTTTTCACATTGTGAAGTTCAGATCAACTCGCCTTGACTCTATGTGATTTTTGGACTTTCTGTTCGAGAGTACGCCTTGTGCTTTAATTCACCTTCTGTCAAGGTTAGAGAGTGAAAAGCCTAGAGAGTGGTGCATTGATGAGTCCTGAAACGTGGATGTGTGTTAGAATTTTAGTATGTCAAGCTCCCTCATCTCAACGCCTATGGCTGGGGTCATCGGCTTTGTTTTTACAAGGGCCAGTTTTTTTCTTGACAGATGTTAGAGGGATTTTAAAAACAATGTAATATAAATATTTAGGTCTTACTAATGCTGCATTACATTTACATTGGAACTGGAAAGAGGGTAATGGGAAAGACGTTGGTGCGTTGGTGGCGCAGTTGGATAGTGCGCTTGGTCAGTAATCCTGAGGTTGCAGATTTGGGCCCAACGCGATGTGTCCTTGTGCAAGACACTTAACCCAAAGTTGCCCCCACTGCTGCGTTAGTCGCATGTAAAAGGGCGTGAAAGTGTTAGCTGATACTGATGGATAACTGACATAGAAACTCAGAACCATCAGTGAGTGAATGTGTGTGAATGGGTAGATGTGACCTGCGGTGTAAGGCTGCTTTGAGTAGACAAAGAAGACTAGAAAAGCATTATACAAGCTCAAGTCCATTTACCATTTACCATGTCCGAGTTATCAGCATTCCAGTTACAAAGTCGGGAAAAACTTGTTAATCTATCAGGCTATTGTTAGCCGTTGCTAACATGCCTTGCATTGTAGTTCGCACATGCCACATGAAGAATGTAAATAACACTATAGCAGCATTTCCATATAACTCAAACAATACTAAGTATACGGCTGATTTAGTGTGACAAATACTAGCCAAAAGTGCTAATAAATGGAATATTACAGGAGCTTAATAGCTGTTTACACCGGGGCAGCCATCTTTGATTGTCAACTTGAGGGTGGTGAGGATCCGCTGACTTCCCTAGGGGAAATTCCGACCTCAGGAGGCGTTCCAGTTGAAATTTCCCACTCGGATCTCTGAAATCTCGACCTCCCAGTACAACTGGAACGTAGCATACATACAGATGCGGTTGTTTCAGTTTTCCCCTTCCAGCTAAATGACAGCAAAGTTCCAGCTAAATACTAGACAATTGCCAGCCACAGGGAGACCCTCCTAACCCTTAAATCCCATCTGATATTTAGCGAGAGTTGGGGTACACCCTGAATTGATCACCAGCCAATTGTAGGGCCACATAGAGAGACAAAACAACCATTCACGCCCACACTCATACCTAAGGGCAATTTAGTGTCAATAATTGACCTAATGACCTAATGTTATTGTCTGTGGGAGGAAGCTGGAGTTCCTGGAGAGAACGCACCCATGCACAGGGAGAAAACGCAAACTCCACACAGGAGGGCCCTGACCAACACAAACCGGCAACCTTCTTGCTGTGAGGCACGTGCACTACTTGCTGCTCCACCAACCACCCTTTCTAAATCAGGAGGATTTTAAAGTCTACCCTCTGACTCACAGGAGGCCAGTGTCGTGATCTAAGGACTGGTGCGATATGATCTGATTTTTTATGGTTTTGGTGGGACTTTGCTGATGAGTTTCTTCACCTCATGTGTTAAGTTTTTCTATCTGTCTCATTCAAGTTTCTCTTTGCACTTCGGAGGGGATTGGAGACTCATGGATAGACTGACAGCCTGTCCAAAGTGTCTCTCTACCTTCAAACCAATGCATGCTGGGATATGCTTCAATGCTCCCTTGACAAGGAAAAGGGAAAAAAAGAAGCAGGTGAGGAATATAAATGGGGCCGTGGGGAGGCACAGGCAGAACGATGCAGGCCACACACCGAAATCTTTAAACAGTGAGATTCTCCTCTGAGAGCGTGCTGTTAGTGCATTAACAATCGCTGACTTAAGATCAGCTGAGAGGAGGGGAGGACGTGGAGCAGTGCAGCACCTCAGAGGGGGCAACTACTTAACCTCACAGGGTTAAATACAACTCGAGCTGAGGGTCCCACCAGGTTCACTGGAGTCATGAAGATTCAGCTGGAAACAACCTGCATGCTTCAGCATCACAACACAGCAGCTAAAGAGAGCGCAGTGCAAACAAATGTAACTGATTTAAGTTATGCCCATATGTTTCTGCCTGTCATATTCATCCATCCATGATCTATATGCTTACCCAGTTCAAGGTCACAGGGACTGAGCCTATTCCAGCTGACATAGGGCTAGAGGGTATAGGTTGAGCCGGTTGCCAGCCGATCACAGGGCCATTTAGAGAGACAAACAACTATTCACACTCACACTCATACCTAAGGGCAATTTAGACTTCAGTATCCAGCAGGTGCATACAGAATGAGATTTCGTTGCATAGGCTACAAGTTACAGATTTCAAGTACAATATGAATAAAAGTAGATAATAAATAGGTGCAAGTTGTTGTAAAAAATGTGCAAGGTGCAAGGGAAGTATGAATATGAATCTTTATATGTTAAATATTAAATATCAAATACATACAAAAGAAAAGAAAAAGAAGGTTTAGTGTCATCAAATGACCAAATGAGCATGTTTTTGGTCTGTGGGAGGAAACTGGAGTGCCCTGAGAGAACCCACAGCATGCACAGGGACAACAAACTCCACACAGAGAGGCCCTGACTACGCTGTCCTTTGTTTGGTTGTTCGGTTGTTAACCTTCTTGGTGATTTGCAATAACAGTTGATTTACCTTTGACTGGCTTTTTTTCATGTTTTTTTTTTAATCCAACAAAATTAAAATGGCTGAAAGTGACAGAGGGCAGCATGGTGGTGCAGCGGGTAGTGCATGTGCCTCACAGCAAGAAGGCTGTTCGTCTCTCTTTGTGGCCCTGGGATTGGTAGGCGACTGGTTCAGTGTATACTTACAGGCCCTGCGCCCTGCGGTTTAAGGAAATGTCATGCACACAGATGACGTGTGCATGAGCATAAGGTTTAACAAACCTGGGTCGTCCTGTTTCTGTCATCACTGCAGTGACAGGAACAGAGAGCCCCTGTGAAACGTCCACACTAACATACACAAAGATTGGGTCTTTCAAAATAAAACAGTCTTCGGTCACCCTAATTCAAATAAAGGTAATGACAATATCACCATGTTTATTAACTTATTTTATTTTATCTCTGTTTTTTTCTCTAATGCCAAGTGCCAAATGATCCACTGCCTGGTACTGATCCACAATCCATTGATTGGAGACCCCTGCTAAAGTATGCAGGTTCAATCATCATAGCATGTCTGCGTAAAACTGCTGAGACGGCAAAACAAAACAACAGTGGAGGACATTAAAAGGCTGATGTTGCTGACCTGTGGCTTTTTGTCACAGTAAACTTTAACCTGGGTTCAAATACTTGATTTCAATGACTGCTAGAGTGTATTCACAAACACCTCTGTTAAAAAAAAACTTTAGTCAGCTTCAGCGTTAACTCTTGAGATGGAGCAGGTAGCGGACAAATCTGTGAAATCTGTGATGTTATTAAATGTCTTGTCCCATTTGTCAAAGTTCACCAGTGAAGCAGAAGCTTTATGTTCTAATTTGGGCCAAATTTATTTTTACGCTTAAAATTTGCTAAGGATTGAAGGATTGGCCATAGTTTGGACACCTCTGTTCTAGAGCATTTATACAACTGCAAAATTGCTGAAGAAGTAAAATAAGGGACCTTTAGTAAAAGTAAAAGTCACAACTGCTCATGGATATATATAAATATAGTGCTTTATTGGTCGACAAGGTAAGATTTACAAAACAAGGCAAGAAAAGGAAGGGAAAAAACTGAAAAGTAAGTGTTTAAAACTGCTCATGGATTCATGGATATTGACCACCTCTCCCTTGAATATCTCATTCACTGAGACTGGCAACACACCAGATCATTTTGGCCTGATTTCCTGATTTGAGCCCAGTTACCTTCCCCCATCCTCAGCTTTTCTCGGCCAACGTGTGTCCAAATAATCTTCAAATGAGTGATGTCGGCATGAATATTTTACTGCTCTTGATCCAGAATTGTAAATATTATATAAGCTTTGTATTTTAATTTTTAAATAATTTTTAGAAATGGTTGAAATCTTAAATTATTTAGTGCAATGGTTGGCGATCTATCCACAGGAGCAGCACCTGTCTTTAAGAGGAAAAATTCTGACACAAATTTGTCAAAGTCATCAGCTGCTCCAGTTTACTTACTGAGGACTGATGCTGTTTGGATCTGAGACGGAACGATGAAAAAATAGTCTATTAATTGATTCACCCAAACACTGAGGTTTAAGTACCACTAAGCAAAAAAAGGACCCTCAAAAAGCAAAAAAATATTTGGATATATTTTCGAGTGCACATCCGTGACTCACTGCAAAGGTCCTGCGCCTCACATTCAGGCCTCGACCCACAGGTTGGAAGCCATGATGCTAATCCATATCTAGATCAAGTTTTGTGTCCAATAAAGTCTTGGGAGCTTTGTTACAGAACAACATGAGGATCCTCATTAGAATTCGAGATACAACCTACTAATAAATATTCAAGCCTGATACATGGCCAGATGCTGAGGAAACAGACCTAAATCCCCCTCCCACCTCTTTTATAATAAAAAAAAAATACAGCTGTGGTGGGAACAAGCAGAGGAACAAGGGATGAATCAGGGACAGATTATCCGGGACACAGTCACGAGGGAGAGGGAGTGCAGGAGGAGAGGGAGAACTTGACCTTTTCTGAATATTCATGATGAAGGAGAGGAGAGAGATATAAACCTTTAGTGACACCAGAAACCTTTGTGGAGTTTAATAACCAAGGGCAGGCCAGGATTCAGCGTGAAAATAAAAATATGAAGCAGGAGTCATGCTTATATTTTTACTGGTATGTGGATACCTGATTAATTACTCAATATTTGTCCTACATTGAAAAAACACATGCTTATTAGAATCCTAGATCTGAGTTTTTAATGATTCTAGTGAAATAATTCAACATTTAAACTTGTTAATACCACCACAACAAAACAAGACCGGTCCCGGTCACCAAATGCAAGAAAGAGATTGATCCAAGCAACTTTTATGTCTGTGATTGACTAAAGTGATGTTCTTTACAAGCATGTTTTGTCATCCTCACTGGAAATGTTGGACTCTCATCATTGTGTCTTGTATGAAAGAGTTGGCTGATCCTCTTTCTACAACAGAAGAAAAAACATTGGCACATCTTCCTTTACAAGTCTGTACTACATGAACTGCCCTCTTATTTATGTCCTCTAATTTATGTGGCCTTCAGTCTCGCTCTGTCTTTGGAAAAAGGGATTTTAGTGTTTTTGCTCAATCATCATAGTCTGACTTGCAGAATCACCTGAATTTAGAGCGTTGTATTAGTTTAGAGGATTAAAAAAAAAAAATTAAGGATAATATGATCAGTGCACTTGTTTTAATGCCTGAATGCTGACTTGATGTTTGATGAAATTTTATCATCTACTGTTTGTTATTTGTTGGAAACTTTTGCCCTGCTGTCTAAAGAAGATTTTGTATCTTAATGGGAACATTCCTGGTAAAATAAAGGTTACAAAAAAATAAATAAAAATAAATATTAGCAGCAAGGCTAAAATCCAACACCAATGACCTTCCATTCCTCAGGTGGCACTGTATTAAAAACTGACTGATTTGACCACATGGGCTCAGGAACACTTCAGGAAACCATCATCAGTTAACTCAGTTCGTCACTATATCTACAAGTGAAAGTTAAAACTCTGCCATGCAAAGCCAAAGCATATATAAACAACAACACCCAGAAACGGAGCCGCTTCTTTGGGCCCGAGCTCATCTGTGTTAGTGCCCATGGCATGGGTAACTTGCACATCTGTAAAGGCACCAATAATGCTGAAAGGTATATACAAGTTTAGAGCAACATATGTTGAGATGTCTTTGTCAGGGTCATCTCTGCTTATTTCAGCAAGACAATGCCATATTCTGCACGTGTTACAACAGCGTGGATTCATAGTTTAAGAGTTCAGGTACTAGACTGACCTGCCTGCGATCCAGGTCTGTCTCCATGTGAAAGTGTGTGACGTATTATAAAGTGCAAAGTACAACAACAGAGACCCCAGACTGCTGAGCAACAGAAGTCACACATAAAGAATAGCAAATAATCAACATACAAAGCTTCAACAATTAGTCTCCTAAGTTGTAAAACACTCATTGAGTGTTGTGAAAAGAAAAAGAGATTTAGGACAGTGGGTAAACATGCCCCTGTTCCAGGTTCTCTGGAACAAAAGTTTATCAGTTTGAACATTGACCATATTGCGTCTGTAGCGTATTCAATATAATGTAGGTTCAAAAGGTTTTGCAAAAAAATTGCATTCTTCTGTACTTATGTTTAACACAATGTCCCAACTTCATTGGAATTGACGTTTGTATATTCTGTCCTCACCATCCTCCTCCTCCTTTGTATCATCCTGGTGTGAGCATTAAAGGTGCAGCAATGTAACCTGACACGCGAGATGGACAGTTCAATATGTCTGCTATGGAAATATTTTACTAGTCCATCTGGGGAAGAGCCCATAGGAATGTTTTCAGAGGGCAGAACCTTCAAAAACTGCAGCTGGTGATTGGACGATCGTTCTGTCAGTCACACTCATCACAGACCAATCATATCAAGCTACAGTATGATGTAGCAGCTAGACCCTGTTGTTAGCTGTTAGCTTAAACTACAGTTTAGTCCTTTGACTATTGCATTAAATCATACAATGCAGATGCATCATTTACCACTTATATGTGACATGAGCCTCGTCAACGACAATCCCCACCAAGTTCTCCCAGGTAATTCTGAGGGGAGCATATTTCACCAGGATTTCCGCATCTCTCCCAGTTTCCCTGCAGTGATCCCAGGTTGGGAGAAGAGCAAAAAGATGATTTCCCTTAAGAAAAGCTTTAAGTGACGTTGTTTGCTCCTCTTTTAAAGAAGAAATTGAGTCCATTTCTGATAAAACCTCAGATATTACCACATCCTTGGAGACCGCTTCAGAAGCCGCCATTGCTTTCAAACATGCAGTCACTTCGTGCTGTCATTACGTCCTAAGTTTCCACCCCTCTTCCCTGATTGGGCTGTCCAACTTTTGGCCGTGAAGTCTTAGGAGATTGGATCTTGTCAAGATGGATCTGCATGATTTCAGACAATGAATCAGGCAGGTCCATCTGCACTGCAAGGTTAGCAACAATGAACAATTTGAACAATTTTATTCAAATATCACAATTTGATGGAAGATACATCTCAACAACTTGGTATATTTCCCAGCCCTAGATGTATCACTGATATGTTGGCTGCCTGCCTCACTGAGGGATCAATAACTATTAACACTGTGAGGCATGAAGTCAGAGCAGCGTGGAGATGTTCGGCACTGCAGACTGTAGGATCAGAGCTTTAGTTACAGTCAGAGCTGCTCAGAGCCATGCTTTCTGACTGACAACAATGTCACCAGAGCTCTGTGTATGTAAACACATCCAGAGAGCCGCCAAGAATCTGGGTCATTTTCTGTCGGGGATGAGAGGAGGAGCCGTCTGGAGACAAGAATGTGCTCTGTGTTCATATGTCAGGGAGTCTGAGGGCCGTAATCCACACACGGCCTCTTTTATCTGCTTCATGAATCAAACAAACGTGCCTCCAGTGGTGATGAAATCCACTGAGAAACACAGGTAGTGGAGTGAAAGAGGAGGAGGGGGAGGCAGGAGGCAGGAGGCATGCCATTTCTTGCTCCAGTTCTGTTTTTGTTTTAGCACCGAGGACACATTGTTCATTAAAAATCCAAAGCCTTGGTCTACAGGAGACACAAAGACCTGCATCATATAATACTGACACAGCTACAATGCAACCATGAAGCAGGAATTACACGCTGGATCTGGAACACCATGTTCTGAATGGGGCTGGGAAAAATTAACTTTAAATAATCATCCAGGTGGTTCAGCTAAAAGGTGATGCATAATACTTTTTAACTTCATTATCTGTAAAGGGATTGTTTGGGGTGTTGGTGGAGCAGTCTGATAGTGCGCTTGGTCAGTAGTCAGGGGGTTGTAGGTTCGAGCCCTTTTCTGGTTGTCACATGGCGATTTGTCAAGACACTTAACCCCAAATTGCTGCATCAGTTCTGTGTAAATGGGTATGAAAGAGCATGAATATGTTAGTTGACAACAGATATAAAAACTCCAACTATCATGTGAGATTGATTGGGCGTAAATGTGCAGGTGTGACGTGCGATGAAAAGCTGCTATGAGTCAAAGACTAGAAAAGCACTTAATAAGTCCATTTACCATTTTTGAAGTAGGGCTGTATGACAAACATGACATTAGTCTGGAATTAAGCCACAGACAGAAATCAGCTTTGCGTCTAAACAGAGACAGTTGGACTCAAAGCCAGGGTAATGCATTGCTGCAGATGACTAACCTTGCAGTGCAGCTGGATCTGCCTGACTCAATGTCTGTAATAAGGCAGATCCATCTTGCCAAACTTCAGTCTATAATGATTGTGAGCGGCCCAAAGAGGAACGGTTAAATCAGTGCCCACTAGAGCAGGACGAGGTGGGAGATATGTGCGAGACAACAGCAGGAAGTGACTGCTCGTGCAGAGATTAGCATAGATGCTAACAGCTTTAGTGGTAGTTTTATCAGAAAAAAGCAATGAAATGAAAAACAAATAATCAGAATCAGAAATACTTAATTAATCCCCAAGGCGAAATTCGGTTGTTTCAGTTACTCTTACACACAGTACAGCAGTTGGAAATATCAGATGAAGACATTCTAATAGATAGTTGCACTAATGTCACTAAAATAAAGTAAAATAAAAATAAAAATAAAAATAATACAACTAAAATGAAAATAAATGAGATAAGCATGAAAATTAAGTAAGCAGGTTGCAGAGCCTTTAAGCAATATCAACTTCCTTATGAAGGAAAATAAGTAAAAATGAAGTGGAAATGAGGCTCTGAATGAGGTGGAGGTATACACAGTATTAACAATATTTACACTAAAAATGTGAATATATCCATGACAGCATCATTTGTCTGAAGGTACGATTGACAGTAGGTACAGTTTGTCTGTATGGATATTTTTTTGGGAGTTACATTTGTGTATTTACTTATTAACAATATCACAGGAGTAAAACAGTGAGAGTTTATTCTCCAGGACCTGATGGAGCAGTGACATTAGAGGGAAATAACAACACTGAGAGCACTTCTTGAGAGAAAATATATTTTCACCCCACTTTCAACATGTTTTGGAGAGAGTTTGTGCTATGAAGTAGCTCCTACCTGTCCTTTATCCCACATCAGTAGCACCTGCCTACTGCATTATCTGATTGGCCTATACTGAATGTGATTGATGGACTGATCTTCCAATAACCTGCAGGTCATGCTTTTGAAAGGTTCTACCCATTGCCAAACACTTCCTATGGGCTGTTGCACTGACACACTAGTGAGATATATTAAAGAGTCCATCTGGTGTGTCAGATTAGCCGCCAAGTGCATGATAAAAAGAACTTTGTGTGGAAATTATCCTGTATTTATTTCAGAACTATTAATATTTTATAGGACCTCACTCTTTGCCCAACCCTTGTCCTGAAATCACACAGCAAGGGCAGGGTTTGAGGTTGATATCTTTGTTTGTACTTAACATCTGTCCTTAAATTCCCTGCTCACTATCAAAAACAATTCTCTCTAAGCGTCAATAAATGTCACTGAATATCTCCACTTAGATCCATTTAAAAATCAATCAGCCCTGTTTAACGTGCCTGAGAACAGCAGAGCATGACTGCAGAATTTAGACTACTATATTTTACATCTGACTGCATAAAGTGAGGCAATGTGAGGAACAGGAGGAAACAGTCCCATCAGACGTTAAGTTATTATTTCAAGGAGGGTTGTCAAATTTCTCACACTTTATCATTTTCTGTACAACTTCTTTTAAAAGGATACAGTCTGTGTTTTTATGATCAATAACAGTATCAAAAAGTGCCAGAGCAACTTAAAACTACATCTATTCCATGAGAAATGAGTGTGGGAGAGGAATAAGTTCATCAAAAACTCATTTCAGGAAAATGATAGAAAAATTTTAAGCAGCAGACAACGAATTTGTACCAAAACAGTATGTAAAAAAAACAAAACAGCTATCCTGTCAAATCTGAACCAAGCGCTTCAGAGAGCTTAAGGAAAAAAAACATCATCTAAGTGCAAATGTCGCCAAAATACATGTGTAATTCAGCTAGGAGAAAAGTACCTGCACTTTTCCCAAAGAGCCTAGAACTTCTATTTTTGTTGCCATGGTATCAAAACAAGCCTAATATTACATATACTGGGCTATCAATTCATTGATTTTCTTGGGTGAGGGAAATGTTTTAATTGGTACAACTCCTGTAAAAACATGTGTTTTATCCCAAATGATCGTATTTAATAATCCTGAAAGTATCAAAGCATGAAGCACTTCAGTTTGAATTGCTTTTGGAGAAAAATAAAGACGTAAAAGTCCATCTCTTGTTAATTAAAGACTTGTTTTTGCTGTCTCTTTTTTTTATATTCACAGTGCTTCTGTTTTCCCAGTCTTCTCCCCCACTGCAGCACTTTTGGACAAACTTATTGGTCAGTGGTCCGGCAGAGAAGCAATAATGAAATCAGCCCAGGTCCAGATAGGAAGCAGTGCGGTTCTGGACCATTAGGTGATGGCGGGCGTAGAGGGTATGAACATGACGCCACATCAGTGCAAGTGAGCAGCATGTCAGTTACTGAGTGGCAAAGAGCACAGACTGAAAACAGCAATCAGAGGGGAGAAAGCAGTCAGATACGTAAAGGATAAGTTCGGTTTTTTGACACCTGGACCTTATTTTTAGGATTAAATATGCTCGTAGACTCACCCAGACAATTTTGGCGGAGCTCGGAGACGTTTTCAAGCAATTTAGATCCATAAAAAAGGCGTTTTTTTCTCATGCCGTAGTAGCAGACGGGGCCAGAAATCGAAGCCCCTAAATTAGACATTATCTGCTGCGAAACTCGCTCATTTCAGCTACATTTTATAAATGAATGGCCATTGTTATCACCACGTCAGCTCAACTACGTTGTTATGGTCATCCGGGGCTTTACAAGGATGGGTAACTTTTGGTGACGTCATAGACATGCACCGCAAGAGTGCGGCTGAGCAGAGCCGCTGTTACTGCTAGGCTACACGGCTACACGGCTATTTTTGTGCAACATGGCGGAATATTTATCCGATGTAGAAGTGTCTGATGACGACTTTGAGTATAATAGATGCCCGTATCGTTTTGAGCCAGAATATACCGACGAGGAGCTATTTGAAAGGAGGATGCAGAGGGAAAGAGCCGAACAGCTGGCCAGAGAACAAGCAACCACTGTACGTCCACGAATGGGGGCTAACTGGTGGTGTTGTTGTGGACATTGCACGCCAGTGGCAACAGAGGAGGAATGAGTTTCGCAGCAGATAATGTCTAATTTAGGGGCTTCGATTTCTGGCCCCGTCTGCTACTATGGCATGAGAGAAAAACGCCGTCGGATGGGTCTAAATTGCTCAAAAACGGCTCCGAGCTCCGCCAAAATTGTCTGGGTGAGTCTAAGAGCGTATCTAATCCTAAAAATAAGGTCCAGGTGTCAAAAAAACGAACTTATCCTTTAAATTCAGCAGAAAGGTTTCATGGTTTTGGTTATTCTTATTTGACAATGTTCAATGCAGGCAGTAAAACATTACCCTCCGTTGCGCAAAACATTTTGGGCCATAACATGGAGCTGACAGGCGATGTTCAGGTGATGATGAATATGAGGTTCACTTCTTTCTCTTTCCTACAGTTTTAATCTTAGAGAAAGTTTGAAATTACAGCAAATAAAATTAAACATAATTATCATAAAGGATGAAGCACTGAGGACAACAGTTTTTCTTTGTAGCAACATAAGACCAAGAAAAGTCCAAATACAACGGCTGGTTTGACAGCAAATGATCTGAATAATTGCAAGGTCCATGGCTTTTACCACAAACTGATGAAATAACTTAATCAATATGACTTCCATTCGGCCATTAGTGATGTTATTTTCACATAATTTTAAGAATCAACGTTTCCGACCAATTCAAGTGTGCATTAGAAACTAATGAGAGCAGGCAACGACAGTTAAAAGGATGCTAAAGCTGTATGCTCAGAGGAAGTCTGGGTACATCGATCTCATTTTGTATAAACACAAAATCAGAAATATACAGAGTTACAGTCACTAAAGGGCTTCAGTCTGTAGCTCAGGCTGATAAACACTGCATTATAAACGTAACTTTATGGGTCTGAATGGTTTTTAGTCATTTTGAACATAAATCAGACTAGAATCTACATTCTTCATAATGGGCATCATTAAAACTAGTCAGGCTTCTAAATGATACTAAAAACACTGCGTTTTTTTGATGGATTAAAGAGTTTCACTGTCTTTTTAAGGCCCATATCATTTACCAGATCCTCATCTCCGACACTCAGTGGGTGGAACTGTGACGTCAGTGCATACCCTCCGTTGCACTAAGCCTTATTCCCAGAAGAAAGATGATAGGATCTTGTAGTAATTTTGTAGGAAACATTATTTGAAAATCTGTGTTAAAGCCTGATACATGGAGTCACTTCATCACATTGATGCAAACCTCCTTTAACAAGTCTGACAGTGTGCAGCTGTTCCAGCAGCTGTGAGGCTGTAATTAAGCACACTGGTGCTTTAAGCCAAATGCCAACATGCTTACATTGATAATGGGAGCGTGATGATGTTTCACAGCAACATTATTTACCATGTTAACCATGTTGCTTTTACATGTAAGCACGCTAACATTAGACACTTAACACTGAGAACAGAACACATCTGAGGCCGCTGTAAAACTGACTGTTTTAGATGCTTTTTTTACACATACACTTCCCTCCTGATGTTTTGCTGAAATATTCAGGAGTCTAGTGCATTTGGGGATGCTATGGTCTTATTTTACCTCATTTTTTTCCATCCAACCCCAAAGTAAGATTTTAGCAAACAGTTGGTTGAGCAGATGTGTGAATGCAACTCTGAATATTCGAGAAAACCTGATATGAGTGATGAGGATCTTTGTGCGCGAAATGAGGCTGCCTAATCCTCTTTCATGTTTGCAAGTATGTTATTAATACTCTTTTTTTTTGCCTTTGTGAAGATGCCCAGTGAACTGCAATGTTGATAGCTTCCAAGGGACATCACACACTCAAACAACGCTTCCTTGGAAGGCAAGAAATGCTACCATATACTCCAAACTATTTTTATTAGCTGCACCAATGGGAAGATAAGCTGATAATATACTTCATTGGAGTCACATCTCAGAGAAAGTGGATTAATGCTGTCAGATGCTCCACTGTGTCTGTAAGTCACAGAGGTCATGACACCAAATAGTCTCTGTCTAATCCTAACATATTTTTTTGTGTTCACTCTTTTAGAATAGTTTTTTCACTTATACATTTACTGCCTCCAAATTGCTGACTGAATAACATCTGTGATCCTAATACTACAAATAAATTATAGTGACAAGCTAATGTTAGCTAATCTGTTTCTCACTTCCAAAAACAGCAGATTAATTCAGTTTCAAACACATTAAATTTCTCTGAATCAGCTTCAATATTTGTGGAAACTGCTGCATAACAGATATTAGCAATTTCCAGTATTATGCGTCCTCGTCTTGGATGCTGCGTAACGCCTGTTTCACACTGGGAGTATTTTGTTGGAGTGCATTTGCCGCTCGTGTCAGCTCCAGTGAGTGGGATGACAGCTTTAACACCACCCTGCAGCTTCAGTGCGTCTCCCTGCTGTCACAGCTCTATTTCTCCATATATATCACCCCAATAATGAGCTTCTATTCAAAGTTGAGGAAGAACCACAATAAATCTCCCACAAGTGACCTGGTTGATTACATAACTGACCTGGAAACCTGCAGAATAAAGGCATTCTCATGAACAAGGGGAATTTCTCGATAAAGGGGGCCTGAAGCTTTGACTATGAGAGGCACAGACAAGAAGGGTTTCTACCTTTTTGTGAAATATTCTACTGCTGAGGGCATACAAACCAGCTGGATGAAGGTAAATACTGTTCTTTGTTTGTCATTGTCTGTCTGTTTTGGCAGTGAAACACGTGCGGCTCACATAAAAAACAGGCAAGTCTCCTATTTTCAATATTTTCACACTTCCAGTGTGCAAACTCTGACTTGATATCAAGCTTTGCTACGCAGGGAAAACGCTTACTGTTTAAAATGGCCCTAAGAGTCCAAAATACAACAGTTGATTACACTGATGTATTGTTTTCCCCTGTGGTTTTCATAAAAAGGAAACATGTCTTTGTAAAGATGAAAATTAAAAAGCCTGTACCAAAGCGCCACACTGTAGTCTACACGAGCTGACAGTGTTTTTGTCCTCCAGCCTTCCGCGCTTGTCATCTGCCTGAAAGCTGTCAGTGGACACAAAGACAAAAACAATCATCGCTGCATCAGACTCTGTAGTTTAATCATCTCTTCTGTGTTTGTTGACAACATCACGTTGATCTCAGCATTGTCATTTTTCTGTGGCATCGTGTCCCAAAGCCGCCCTTTCTGACCAACAGAGAAAATCTCCAACTGCGAAGGCAAAGTGCGGAAGAGAACTGGAAAATGCCAGAGGCAGACTGTCCTGAAATTTACTTGAAAATTTCAAAGAGCGCATGTTACAGAGGGGCTTAAAATTAATCCTTTTGTGCAATCACTTCCTCTAACAGAATTCATGATTGCTACCATGACTTGCCTGGATTTTCTCAACATGACTACAAATGAATATCTCACAGTGTCAAGTCAAGGACGCTCAAGTCATGTGGATTCCTCCCGTGGGAACTTAAACAGTCCGTATAAAATGACAATGCCATGCAGTCCTGCTGTACTGTCCTTGGCTGACATTCTCACGGCTGGACTCATACTGCTAGCTTGGCTAAAAATGCCCATTAAGCAGTGCTGACTGGTTTCCAAATCAGTCTGTGTTGGTCTAATACATCAGAGAAGAAATAAAAGCTCAGGTACTGACAGTTTGGCAAAACAGTGACATGAAATCATCTACTTTTGAATGTGCAGTCATTTTACTGGAAGTGTTATCGAGCTGTTAACATTTTTATGTTTACATCACTTACAGCAAGGAGCTATAGCCAAATCTACAAAAACTGAAATCACTACTAGAAGTTCAGGAAATGTTTATAAATATTGTTGCTTGAACAAAATAAATTCACTGAAAAATCTGTGCCATAAATACTGATGCCAGCAGTTTTTTAAACCATCTGCCCTCAAAATAATTTCCCCATGTATCCTGTTATAGTAAACAAAGCCACATCTCAGGCTCCTCAGCCTCCACACAGGATGTCTAGCATGTCTAATTCTTTCCTGCTTTCTACAGTTTGTTCTATTTTGTTATTTAAAGTTTTTCCTTTGTGGTATTAACTCAACTCAGCTCTACTCTACACAGATTAGGTTCTTCTTTTTATATAAATAATTACTGTATATACTTCCAAAGTACCTTTAAAATGTCAGCAGGGTCATCATAGCATGTTTGTGCACAACAACAGTGATCCAGCGAACGAAAAGAAGGAAATAGAGGCGATAGAGCTGCCAGCCCCCTTGGGTGGTGACTTTTGTCACAGTGTGGGGATGAGTTCTGTTAAAAGGACTGCAAAAAAAACAAACTATTGATGGCAGAGGAAAGTTTTGAAGGTCATACAGCATAACAGAGCTGACAACGAGAGGCTTTTCGTTTTCGTGTTGGATACTCCTGTGTTGTTGTGCCAGTGCTCTGACCATTTAGTGATCGGCAGTGTCTCCATATCACATTTTAGTCTGGACTTGCTTGGGACTTCGCTAGAGGTGACAATGAATAACTGTGCCAGGTACCAGGTGTGATCACTGATGGAAAACACAGACTAACTGAGTTGAGTTGAGTCATTATAGTGGAAAGGCTTCAACTGACTTTGACTAGGTGAGGAAAGTAACTAATTACATTCACTGAAGTTTGAGTTATTGAATAGTATTTTTTGTGTACACTGACTTTTAAAAAAGCTTTTAAATCTGGTGCTTTAAAGTTTTTCCATTTACTAATAAAACTTTTAATTCAGTACGAATCACTAACACCTCCAACATGGCTTCGGAAGATGGCTGTTCAACACAAGTCTGGTTCGGCTCAGGATTTCCTGCCGCATAACAGCAGACATGTAAATACCTACATGTCTATGTGTATTTCTAAATATATTTATATGTATGTATATACTTACAAAATGAAGGGGATGGCTTTGACCTGCTCTTTTGTAAAGTGTCTCGAGATAACATTTGTTATGACTTGGCGCAATACGAGTAAAGATTTATTGATGGATTGAAGGACAAATATTTTGTATCTTTTATGAATTTGATCAAATTAACAAAGGATATTCAAAAGCGCAACTCACTTGAATAGAAAACATGTTCACTGATATTTATTATAACTTATTTCATACGTATTGGGAAAAACAGCTACTCTGTAGTTTTTTTTAGGTCAATGTCCATACAACACTGTCACACTAATAAAAATAACGGGTTGGCTCATCACTCTCCATCGGTTCTCTTTTGACACAAAACAGGGAAGTGTACTCAAGTACTTTATGCTTCAAGAACATTCTAGATGAATTACTTTTTTAATTTACTTAGGTAGAATCAATGAGTTAAGTTTTATTAAACTAATTTTAGTTGAGTGCAGTATTTGTATAATCTTTCCACCACTGACTTAGACCACTGAGAGCACAGAGCACTCTATACAGACAACAGCAACAGATGTAAACAAACAAACAGCAAAGCAACAGAAGACTGAAGTTGGTGCTGCAAGATGAACCAATGAGACAGAGAAAAATTTGTGAAGCTCTAGCAACAAGGTCCTTGCCTTGGGGATGTGTCATCAGGGGACGACCAAGGCAGACTTGAAAAAAAGATCATGAAATGGCACCCAGCATAGTTAGCATTACATTAGCACATCATTCATCATGATGCTTGGATGGACAAACAAATACAGTTTGTTATCTTAAATGTTTATTTATGGTCTTCTCTCTGGTTGTTGTCCAGGCGTGTCCTATCACTGCACCAGTCCTGATAACTGGTCAGGTGCAGCCTGCCATGTCTGATGGTCGAGGCAAGACAAGAATTTATGTCCCTGTGATCATCTAATCTTTTTTTCTGTCTGGAACCATGGTACCAGACACAATGAATTCATGCATTATAACTGCAGCTTAAGACTTATTTGAATAGAGCTGTAAACCTTTTTCTGATTAATTAGTCAGTGATGAAGACAAGGGACATATTTTCAGTGCTTTGTTGCCCTCACTGTATCGCACCATCATCCTTTTTGACCCAAGTAGGGTCATTCCTGTTCTGAGTTTTAAGGTGATTTATCTTTACATTGGATATCATCTCCTTTGACTCTAACTAATGCCTACACATCCAGGTGGTACGAAGGGTAGATGTTAACAGTGTTTGATTTATTGTTAGCGAAATGTCCTGTCATGTATGCCTTTGCCTGAGGTGTGGTCTGTCACATCTGTGCTCCTCTCCTCTCTAACAGCCTCTCTATTCAAGCAATACAAACAGGCTTTTCCTGAATTTAGAGAAATAATGCAAATGACCAACGGACTTCACAATACGCAGCAGCAAAAACAAAGCTTTTGAAACGTCAAAAAATACGAACATTAAAGTGAGAGGGCTCAAAACAATGTGACAAAGCTTGACAAATGACTATAAATAACTGCACTCAGGATAAATGAGGTTAGGAGAGCTGCGTTAAAGACACAATAATGTGAAGAGGAAAAGTGAAGCACACTGGTGTTTTAAAAGCTGAAATAATCTTATTTAAGGGCACCTAAATTAAGTGTCCATATTACAAGCCTAAACTGTTATAAAATGCAGAGGTTGTTGCCATGAATAACACACGAGCAGGCATTACATTTAGAAATCACAGGCAGTGCCGCAGAATCTCATTAACAGGATATAATGAGAAGATAATGAGGATTTAAAGCCGTGGACCAAACTCACCTGGTGGCGACACAAACCTTTTGTTCCCGAGACAGCGTGAAGCAGACGTCTCGGACACCATATGCTACTATTAAGGCCTTAATGGACCCGGTGCAGGTGGGCAGATTGTGGGCGACATCAGCGTCTGTCTCGATGCCAGGAGAGGAGACGGCGTGGAAGTGGACACTGGTCAGGTGCATTATGTTTATATCATACTGGGAGGCAACTGAAGAGCTCTCTGTAGATGACAATCTGCACCAAGGAAAGCAATATACACTTAAGGCCATATTATATGTACATCCATTTAAACAGCTGCTCAGCCAATCTCATGGCAGCAACTCAGTGCCTTAAGGGAAGTGGACGTTCTAAAATCAGCGTGCATAAGTTCAAACTGAGGCTACAATTTGAACAGGCTCACCGAAATTGGTCAAAAGAAGATTGAAAAATGTTGCCTAGTCTGATAAGTCTCGATCTCTGCTGTGACATTCAGATGGTAGGGTCAGAAAGCATGCGTCCATCCTGCCTTTCATCAACAGCTCAGGCTGTTAGTGATGGTGTTATAGTGACAGGGATATTTTCTTCTTACACTTTGGGCCCCTTAGTACCAACTGAGCATCATCAAATGCCACAGCCTACAACAGCATTGTAACTGTCCATGTCTGCCCCTCTATGACCACAGTGTACCCATGTTCTTAAAGGAACTTCCAGCAGGACAATGCTTCATGTCACAAAGCTCTGATCATCTAAACTGGTTTCTTAACATGAAAATAAGTTCACTGTGCTCCAGTGGCCTCCACAGTCACCAGATCTCAATCCAGTAAAGCACATTGGGGATGTGGTGGAATGGGAGATGTACATCATGGTTGTGCAGCCGACAAAACTGCAGCAACTGCATGATACTATAATGTCGATATGGACCAAAATCTCAGCACCTCATTGAATGTACGCTGCAAAGAATTCAGCCAGAAAGGGGGTCAAGTGCTAAATGCAGGTACATTTTCTGTTAAGCGGGAAAATTTCAGAGACTTATGCATCACATGAAAAGTCAGTATTTGTGCCCAAACAGGCAAGTATAAATACATGCTGAGTTAATCCATCATTTCTGTATTTTCTAATCGGATAAGATGATCTCATCTGTGGAAAATCACACCAAATGAATTCACCTAAACAAACTGAAATGTGTGTGTGTGTGTGTGTCACAAAAACACTGGTAAGTCAAAAAGTTGTTTTTGATCAAGCAGACTGGCGAGCAAACCCTTTGTAACAGTTGGTGTGAATGCATGATGTTGGTAAGTTCGTAGATTGACCAAAAGTTATACAGTCTTATAAAGTCAGCTTTCCCAATATAGACATGATCATTGCTCTGCTTTTTAACGCTCCTTCAGAAATCACTGAAATTATGTCCATGTTCTCGTACATGCATAGTTAAAAACAACAATAAAATAAATATTCTACCCCTTAAAATAAAAAAAGAAAAACATATGAGGTTACACACAAAAACATGTTCACTTCATTCAAACTCAAATCTAGTGTGAATTTCCTGCTATAAGGACAAAGTGTGAACAAGCAACTTATGAAATTTTGGGGGTCAGGCCTCTTGGAGTTTTCTAGAACTTTTCAGGGGTGCATGTGTGAAAGCAGCTACTTGATATGTTAAATGCAATACATCTATTTTTACAATGGGCTGGAGCCTATCCCAGCTGTCATTGGGCGAGAGACGGGGTAAATAAAATAAAAATAAACATAAAATATAATTTAACCCTTTGACATCCAAACTAAAAAGCATTTGCAACAACCTATTTTTTTTGTAAAATAGTGTTCCTTCCTCTTCAATTAGCAACATTTCAGGTATTATTTACCAATCGGGAAGCAGATATGTTGGTCAACCTGCTGGTTGGCTCGCCTGTTAAGGGTTATCCTTGGCATGAACAGATTTCTTGCATTTCTGCAACAAATTTTTTTTTTTCATATGAAAACATCCAAGAGAGCAAAGTTAAGATATTTAGCTGATGACCCAGTTTTCTAAGGAATCGTCATAGATACTTTTTTATCATCAAATTTATTTCCTTCAACTAAATTATGACTGTCAGGATGTGGAAAGATGTGAACAGATTTTTTCTTACTCCAATGTATGCTCTTACCTTTAGATTTCTGAGGAGCTATGTAGCAACGATTCACATCTGATTTTTGCAGTTTTCAAACAATTATATTCATGCACAGCAGCGCCACCCATCAGATACACATTGGTGTTACAAACGCTATTCAGAGAGGTGAATAAGGAAAAACAGACAAAGGTGGGCTTTAAAAATTTAAAATACAGTGGTGGCAAAAAGTCAACCGCATGGTTACAATACCAGTCAAAGGGTTAAAAAAAAAATAAATAAAACATAAAATATAATATGGCTACTACTATTGCTTCTTCCCATCCTCAGTCTTCCTGTTACTCCTCCTCCACCCGAGTGAGGAGCTGTACAGTCTGATGCTCATCAGTCTAATTCTTAATTGATTAACTTTTTGCTTTCTATGTTTTTTTTTTAAAGAAGAGCAGGCCTTCACAGGTACCATGTGTCAACAATTTTAATCACATAGCTGCTGCTTCCACTCATACCTGAAATCCCACCGACACAGACATTACACATTGTGCTGTTCGCCCTAATAAAGCCACACACTTGATCACTGTCTCCTGTCCACCATGCTTACTTCATCTCCTCTGTTGTTGTTGTTGATGCTGACTGCCTCTTGATGTGTCCTATTAATGACAACAATATCATTTCTTACTTTCAAAATCATGTTTATTAAATTTAGAAAACACCATTTTGTTAACAGTTTCATAGCAATAGCAGGAAAAGAACTGAAACTGTAAGAGAGAGACGTAAATGGGGCCTTGGCCAACCCCTGAGTTAAAAACCGGCTGTGTTTTGGAGCTCATCCATCCCTACGCGTTTCTCTCTGCGGGGTCACCTGCATCTAACCTGGCATAGACTAGAAGAGAGAGAGAGTCAGTTTGGGAGTGAACATCTCAAGGTAGAACGCCTAAAGAAACCAGACATAAGAAAAACTTTGTAGACATCAGGTAGAAAAGTTGATTTGCAAAGTCACTTTTCAAGTCAAGGTATTTCCTGCCAAAATATATACCGAGTAATGCAACATTAACATGTAATTAGGTTGCCAAACCGTATCGGTACGTAGGTTGAATCACTTAGGGAGGGGGTACTGCACAGCTTTAGGAGAGGGGGGTTTTGGGGGGTACTTCGGGATGCAGTACTGACGTAGTCCGAGAAGGAAGTGCAAACAATGTCTATAAGGAGTGTTCGTTGAGGGGAGGGAGGTGGGTGACGGGTTAAAGGGGGTGTGAGCAGAATATGGCTCCCCCCCTTTCCTCATCAAGGTGCTGATAGTGGCGACTCTCTGGAGGGTGAGCCCGAGATATCCTCAGGGGGGAAAACTGTGAGTGTGCAGGCTCGGATCCCGCCCAGCGACTCGGGTAAGTCAAACACTTTGTGCCATTCGTCTTTCTCCGGGTCGTACTTCTGTACTATTTCCACCATGCAGCGATTGTTCCACGAGTATCCGCCCACCACATAAATCTTGTTCTCAAACACAGCCACGCCCACGTCGCTCTGGCCTCGCAGCATGGCAGCAATAGGTGTCCATAAGTCGAGGGCGGGGGAGTAGTACTCGCAGCTCAGCACGTCATCGTAGTCGCTCGTGCCCCTGAAGTGATTGCCCCCAATCACGTACAGACGGTCGCCCACCGTGCACATGCAGTGGAGGCCGCGAACTGTCGTCATGGGCGCTTTCTGAGTCCATTTATCCGCATCGGGGTCAAAGCACATCAGCTCCTTCTGAAAAGTGTCATGAGTGATTCCCCCTGTAGACAAAAGATAATAAAAGGGCACAAATTAGCCTCATCAGTGATCACTTTTCGGGGTAAACAGCTTTAGGGACATTAATTGGACAGATCAGTGAGTCATCGGGCCATGCCAACCTACATTTTCATTAAGTAGGCCATGCGCAAGACCGTCTATAAGCAGGAAATGGTCACATTGGTGTCAAAAGCATTGTGAAGACGAGAAAGAACAGAAAAGGCTTTGAATGGTAAAATCTCTCTCTCCACCATCTCTATCTGTCGAACCTCAACTTCTACCCCAAACACTGACACGCAGAATAAACCATATTTACAGCCTTCAAGGTGTCACCCACATTTGTTCAGCATCTTTCCAACACTGTGAAAAATTGTTAGTGATGAACACTCAAAGCATCAGGGGCAAAACCATTACAAAACGCACATACGCGCAAACAGACTGAGGATGCCGGGACACAAAAAAGCTGAGGGAAAGTGGGGAGGAAAAAAAAACAGGACATGTCTACAGGGAAGGCTTAAAATAAAGAGGAACACAATCCCAGCATGCATTTGGGTGGAAGCCAGCCCACCCCTCCCCCCCGCAGGCAGAGTGACTAGGAGCGAATGCAGTGAAGGCTTGCAGAGCATGGTGAATAGAGGCAGAATCCCTCTTTTGCTGCTGCCCAGTGATCGTGTGCACGCTTTATTGTGGAGGCCTAAGCTGACTATTCAGCTGCCATGACTCAGATCTGTGATGCTGCACCTCCTTAACTGATCAAATCCACTGATAGGCCTGCTCTCCATTTTCTTTATCCAAGCAGTCCATGGGGCACGCCTGCTATTAAAGTCCAGACAGGGGAGCCGTGCGTTAGGTCCTTATAATTCCTCTCAAGAGGCCCTGCCTCCACTCTGATTCAGTTCATGGGCTTTGGCCTTTTCCCTGATACAATAATGTCTGATCAGTAACCCGCTGTCCTAATGTCTAATCAGAGCCATTAGTGAGACGAGGTTTTACTTAGCTGAGCCAACCTCAGAAAGTCAGGCTTTTATCCTCACATACACAGTACAGGACGGACCACATCGTTGTTTATTTCATTACATAAATATCATACAGCACAGCAATACACCTCAACATTAAACTGTGTAGATATGAATAACCAAAGAGTCCTCAAGTGAAGTAAATGATTAGACTGGTTAATGAATAGGAGATGTCACATGTGGGATGCATTAAAACACTGAATCCATTAGTGCAAAACAACCTTTATTCAGGGCCTGCCTGATATATTCTGTATATATATTTTATATTTATAAATCCAGTTACAATGTAAAGGGACAAGCTGCCATGACTGCAGTGGTGTCTCAGTAGGGATGCACGACATTATCTACCTGATACCTGTATAAGGAGATAACGGCTTCAAGAGGAAACTATAGCTATCAGCAGATTGGGACATCCCTGTTGATATTACAGCTTTTTATATCTGCATTTAGTTTGAGGAGATTTGGCAATTTTTTTAAAAATTAGAAGTCAAAATAATTTCTAAGAATAATATGCATGAAAGTCATTTTTTTGTCTGAATGTTTTCACATCATTGTTTGTAACTAAGGGTGTAATGGTCCATGTATTCATTCATACTGTGCGGGCTGTTCCTTTTTTACAGTTTACTAAACTGCACACAGCCTGAGCTAGTCGTCTATTCAGTCTTCCACGTGGATCTAAAGCTGGAGCGAACGAAACACACTCAGACTGGCAGCCAAAACAAACCTCTTCCCACAATCATTAAAGTCTCCGGTCAGAGAACATTATGATTTCCCTGTAAAAACCATAATAAACAATGATATGTTGACAGTAATATGCAGGCAATATTCAAAATCTAAATATCTCTCATGTGCAGTAAACCAGTGGGAGAGGAAACAGTTAGTGAATGCAGCAAAAGTCGAGTTTTTGGAACTTGACACTGACAGAACGGTAAATGGACTTGAGCTTATATAGTGATTTTCTAGTCTTTGATAATAACAATAATAATTATAACTTTATTTGTATAGCACTGTTAAAAATAGGTTTACAAAGTGCTTTGACAAACAGTCAAAAACATAAAGACAACAATTACAAGAGCAGCAATTTTGACTACTCAAAGCAGCTTTACACCACAGGTCACATCTACCCATTCACATTCATTCATTCTCACATTCACTCTCTCTGATGGTTAAAGTTTCTAAGAGTATAAGATACATAGTACGACTCCTCCTAAAATATAACCAGGATGTGGACCCTTGGTATAATAAAGTACTACTTTTTGGACTCACACAGAAACTTTTCAGCCTTGTCCATCATTTCCTTCAGCCCTTTACCTCTGCGTAGGCAAGAAGCACATACTGTGCTACTACGTCGCAGCGTAAGCAGGAGATTCAGGGTGGAAGAAGCTGATTTTGCCAGGAGAAATAACAGATGTTTGAGAGAATATATGTAAATGCTTCAAGTCTGTGATGAATAACTGTAGATGTTGTGCATGGTTATGACGTTAAATTACAGAACACCTCATCACAAATATGTGGCATGCCATACAATTCTCTTGTTCCTCTGAATCAGGTTTTTGTTGACAAATTAAGCCTAATTTGTAAATAAAGGAACCTCATTAGGGAACTTTTTTCAGCAGCTCTCTGACATGCAACTCTCTCTGCTGTTGTCAGTCAGCAGACAGCAGCAGATGCTGAGCTGCCACTGCCGACTTTTCTTCGACACAACCATGACAGCACACTGAAATCCACCATGGGATTTGTTTATTTTCCACAAATTTCCTTATGTACACATTTGTTTCTGTGCAATGTCATTCCCATTTCAGATTGTTATTTTTTGCAACTATTTACCATGTCATTTTTAAGAAGAGTGTTGACATTAATCATTTTTCTGATGCACTGCTGTGAAGATGTAGATTATTATTCTGGACCCATGTGGTGAAAAAAAAAGATTAGATTGTTCTTAAGTGCAGACATTGCTTGTAGATTATCTGTTTGCAGCTGGATTTATACAACTGATTCATTTTTTATGTCTATTTATACAGACACTATAATAATAGAGGGATTAATGTTTTTAGGACTGATTGTCTTATATGATAAAATATATATAAATAAACAACCATGCGCAGTGACAAGAAAATGTAGGAAGAATTGAACAGTGAGACCTGACATTCCTCGTTTACATATACTCTTTTAAAAGAAGCAAACCAGCAAAAGTTTAGCCATTTTTTTCTTATGTTAGGAGAGACAAGAGTAAACACCTTCCAACAAACAAATTAAATAACAAATTCGCTAACAAAGGCAAGAGAAAAAAACTGTGCTCTAAACCAGTGGTCTTCAAACTCATTTTACCCCAAGCACACCCAAGACCGAGCCAAGATCTTGAGGCACACTAAATTCATGTCTTTGAAAAACTGCCTCTTTAATGAGTGTTTTAGTTTCTAATTAGGCTGCTTTTCATATATATTTTTAACTACAAATGACTGATAAAATATGTCATACAACTGTAGTACTAATTAGATTGTTATTAACAAAATAGTCAAACATTTAAATTCAGTATAATTCAAAACTCATTCATTAGTTGGATTAAAGATGGCAGTACAAATTCCCAAGGCACAGCCAGACTTGCCTCAAGGCACACCAGAGTACCACTGCACACCATTTGAAAACCACTGCTTTAAACAACCTAAAAATACTATTTAATGATATGTACTGACTCTTAAACACACTATTTCTGTTTTCTAAAAACTGAGAAGTAAAAATGGGTCAATATAAAACAGGGAGTTTTGTAAAGGGTACAAATATAACCTTAAGTATCCATATTTTTATACCTAATTCCACTACTAAAATCAAGAAAAACCTCTCTCCTTTATTTATGGACCATGCTGAAGTAAGAAATACATTAACTTTCCTGCATTTCCCCTCTGACTATAACCAAACGCTTCATGTTGGGCCATAAAGTTCATTTTTCATCCATCTGACATTTAAGTCTGACAGTATCTTGCAGATTTCACAGTCAAGCTGTCATCTCTCACATAATCCACTTTTCTCTTTTGTCAGGCAGCCATTTCAAAAGACATTTATTTTATAAAACAGATTATATTATGAGATTATCAGCAGGAAAGGTGTCATGCCGGAGATGATGTTTCATGCCTGTGATAAAGTGAGGGGTTTGCCTGCAGACAACAAGGATCAATAACCATCACTGCGTAAAATAAACAAGCAGTAACCCTCATTAATTCAGCCATTTGAGAAATATAAATCTAACACTGGTATCATGTCATCAGTAATACACAGTCTTGACTTGTGGTCTCTGAATGCAACTGTGTGACATAAACTACTGGCCGAATTCTCTCTATGAACCAACTCTTTAACGGAAATCTCAGCATCTTTATAAAGAGACAATTGATAGCAAATTTCTCAACAAAACAACAGGCTCTCGAGGACATTTACCTTGTCTGCAAAAGGGAACCTACAAATAACCTAAAAGATCATTTAAATGTCAGTCACATTTTAATATTTGTGTCAAGATTTTAGTACAATTCTTTAGGTAACTAGTCAAATACACAGAAAGATACAGGCACACGCTAATATTTTATCATGATAAGATGTATTCTTTTATGAAAAGAACTAGACTACGGATCATCAACTACATTTGTACAAGGGTCAGTTTTTCTTGACATATGCTGTGGGGGCATATGCCAAGAAAAAAAAGAAAAAAAAGAAATGAATTAAATTAAACTAAATTAAAAATATTCTTCACAAATGCAGTGTATAATTTTCATAAATATTTCATTTGAATTTTATTCAATTTTATTCTCTATTTTGATATTTACTTTTATTTCTTTACTTCCTATGTACTAGACAAACAACTGCCGGAGTCAAATTCCTTGTATGTGTCGCATACTTGGCAATTAAAAAAAAAAAAAGGCAGAAAAAGAAAAAAACTAAGATAATTTTGAAACAGGTTCACTCTATCATAGCTTGCTGGCTCCACTCTCTGCTCTTACTGTCCATCAGTCTACACAGTAGGGTTGGGGGCCTGTAAGGGGTAATCAGGTAGTGTAAGCAGCATTGACGTTGCCATTACCTGGAACTTGCATAAAAGTGGCCTGAGTCTGTTGAAGGTGGCAATGCTGTGGCATCTAAAGACCTTGCGGTAGTTTCTGAGACTTATCAGTGTGGTGCATAAGGGCAAATATGTTTGCATATTAGCATGTATGTTTGAAAATCATTCCTCTTTAATCATGGGAGAAGCGACAGCCCTACTGTCTGCTGTCCTGACACCTACGTGTAAATTACTCAGAGTTCTGCTCAGTGTCCTTGTTGATGACTCAGTGAAGAAGTAAAAAAAAAGGTCTGATTTGTAAAAGCATCTCCACAGAGATATTAATCTCTCATGTACGAACAGAAGCAGAGCGGCTCTGTGCTGGTTCAGTACTCATGTCTGAACTCTGCCACACCACTTGAGCTGTGACGGTCTGTGGGCTGAGTGGATTTGTCAGGTTCATCCAGCTGACAGAATATCTTCAGACAGCGCCGCGGTACAGCCGGAGAAAGTGACCTGATCTGCTGTGACAGACGGACACAGAACTGCACTTCAGCACGGGTCACCTTGCACAGCGAGACTCTAACCCTCGAGACTGTGGGCGCCTTGGCACAGCCGCGGTGCAGCTAAATTCTGTAAACGGGGAACGCTGGGTTACCTGCACCTTCTGCATTAACCATTAGGTTCTGCATTAAAAGCCCTACAGCCATTACAGGCAGCTTTCACATGACCTTTTGACTAAAACTGCTGGACTTGCTTTATCCTGTCACACGCACATACCCCCCCACCCACATGTAGTTTAACTGCTGCAGGTGCAAAGCATGACATTGTGTCACTGTGTGTTATACCGCTGCCCTGCATCACTCAAACATGAAACAAATACAAAAGGCTTCCATTAGACTATAAAAAAGAGAGAGCAGTAAATACTGTGTACTGAAGAGCACTGCCTCGGGCAAACAGAGAGAGAAACAGCTGGCTATCCACAGATTAGCTCAGTGCCTGACTATCCTGTTATTCATCATTCAGTTTATTTATTTTAAAAAGGGAAAACGTGTCTTTTATCTTCAATCCACTGTTAAATTAGGCTTGCCAAATCATATGGTCCATGTTGTCCCAAATTTGCCCCAGTTTCTCTGCTTGCCAACAGAAATACTGACTAATTGAAATGCTCTAAAAGTTTAGCTTGCTGTGGATGAAAACAACAGTAATCAAGTACGTTTGTTGTTTAATGCTGGCCCATTTCCATGTTGCTGTACGTAAATATGAATTATAATAAAGAAGAAGCTCCATGAACGGTTGACAATGTCACATGCATGCAGCAGCAGTCTGTGGTGTGAAAATTTAAAGACCATCCTACATTAATTAGCAGCTACATGTTGAGCCTCCTGTGAAGACATTTTGGTCTGACTCGATTTTGGGGACACAGAAGCAGCGTGCTATCTACAAGTGCATTTTATCCTGTGCATGTATGTTTTTTTATGACAAATGTTGTCCTGCTGTCCTAACATTGTCGATCATTCACTCACACAGGCGTTTCATCCTCACAGATATAGCCCTCAGGTGCCCGAAAACCCACATTTTTGAAAAAGGGTCCCAGAGTGAATAAATATGAAAATGCGTTTCCATGTGTACAGTAAATTAAGATATTTACAGAAACATGACTTCATAGCCTCACTTCTTCCTTGAACAGCATCTCTGAACTCTGACAACAGAAACAATGGTGGAATACAGTGTCGTGTTTGTGCTACAGTAACTACTGAGCTTGTTTTGGCTTTTACAGCAGAATCTTCTGCTCTACGACCACCGTGAACAACAAGAGGACACAGAGAACAGTATACGCAAGTGTTTCTTTACATCTCTCATGATGTAAGCCCAGGCTCCATGTCATCTTCTCTGGTTTTGGTGTAAGTCTGCAGTAGCGTTACAGTGTCACTTACAGGCTTGGCATTTATACTACAGCCTAGGGCTGAACCATTTATCGTTTTCAGATCAAAATCGCAATTTCAGACAACGCAATCATGTGATCGCCAAAGCTGCAATCTTTTGCAGCGCTCCTGACTGACCCAGGATCTGCTGTGTCAACTATTATACACAAACTGTTTTACCAACTTGCAGGCAATTTGCATTTACGGAAGTGCTGGCAAGCAGGTTAACAGCACAAAGCCTCTGTTTAGGAGTAGAAGTTGGAGTATCCCTTAAATAGTGACAACAGATTATTTATCATCAATATTAGATGATGAATAATGTGTTATGTGCTCTTGATCACTGATTTCCTTACTGTTGTCTATACTGTAAACATAGTGATTATTGCACTGAAGCTTGATTTGAAGGAAATTGTGAATCAAATTGAAATCACAATATCTGCCAGAAAAATCGCAATTAGATCTTTTACCAAAATCATTCGGCCCTACTACAGCCTTTTCATTAAGACAGACACATTTCATGAAATGATGCCATCTACACAGAAAGCGTTTTTGTCTCTGTAGACAGGGCCCTTGTATTATGGTACTTCGACACCCATTCTACCACTCAAACCAGCCAGCAAAGCCCTTTTCACGCATAAAACCCTGATATTAATGTTCGGGTAGCCCACCCAGGTAATTCCATGATATGGTTGTTCACACTTGCCCCTCTCAGCAGGGAGTATCGCCTGCTGGACGGGGGAAAATGTGTTGGACGGGGGCAGTGGGGATAGCCAGTGGGCAGGACACAAAGTCAAAGATATGCGACAGAGGTCAGTGTTCACAATGTTACGGATGAAGTAGGAACAACTTGATGCTATGATCACAATTTATATCCTTACTTCAGTGATACATGTTGTAGTGAAGTAATGTAGTGTAGTGTAGTTGTAGTGAATATGAGCAGGGAAATATAAGTACTGTGACTGTTTGCATGGGGATTACTCCAGAGAAAGAAATCTGCATTAAGGAATTAAGACATCCTTTTGAAATTCGTGGATCCACATCTAGATTCGGATCACCAACAAAATCAATCCACTTTTGTGCCATGATCAGCATCACCTGAAAATGTCATGAAAATCCATTAATAGTTTATTAAGTTATTGCTAAAAATGCTGAAAACTGTCCTTTCTCACACTGTCAAGACATCCTTGAAAAAGGATCCACATCCTGGTTCATATCACCACCAAAATCGAATCACTTCTCTTTTGTGCCTTTGCCAACATTCCCTGAAAATTTCAGCCAAATCCCTTCATATATGTTTGAGATATCCTGTTCAAGAACAAACAAACACTGGCAAAAACATGACCTTCTGGGTGGAGGCAATAAGCAGTGAATAGTGTGACTGAAGCATTGAAAAGGTAGATTAAGTTGGCTTAAAGTCTGTGTTTAGTGCATCAAATTAAACATTACATTTGCTTTAAAGTTTGAATATATGTATATATATATATATAGGTACAACAATTTCTAACTACTGTTTTTGTTAAACTAGATAACTACAAATGTTGAATTGAGAGTATTCTATAGTTTCAAACAGTTTATCCCAATGGTAACGTGACAACATTAATGAGGTCTTTTTATTAACTTAAATAGTGTATCACTGACTTAGTCTATTTTAAAATCAACTGAAAAACTCTTCACACAAGCATTAAGTCCAGATATTTACAATGAAAAAGAAAAGGTTGATAAATTTGAGATGGAGTAAGTGTTGTTTTTGAGTGATGTTGTTATTATTGTCAGATACTGGATGAATAATGAAGTGCAGACTCAGACTGTAAGCACAGCATCAGGAGTGTTCCTACATTATCACTTCATGCTAATAAGCACTTTACATTGTAAGCCTAATGTAAGCTCAATATCATCACAACTGCTTGTGAGTACAGCACATAAGAGCAACAATGCTAATGTAATAAATGCTAATGTATGTTAATGTGCATGAGGGATGGAGATTGAATTTATAACCTATAAACCACTTCTTTAGCTCATACATGAACACACTGCTCTAATTCTGCAAACACTAACACGTCTGTTTTAACTTCATTTTCTTCTCTGTTTTTAAAGACAAATAAATTTACATGAAAACCAATCTGGTAGGGACCCTCAGTGATCTTCTTATTGCATGTTTACGAGCGCCATTTACATTTACACGTTGTAGGATCGACGGCAGTACCCCGAGCCAAGGAGGGGATTAACACAGGCTCTTCAGTGTTGCACCTCCTACACGGGCTCCACTCCTCCACTTTGCTCCATCCTTCCCAATTTTCCCTTCCACCTCTCCGCTCCCTTCTATCCTTCCCTCCCTCTCTCCCTCCCTTCCCTCTTTGCACTGCTCTGGATTAGTCACACTGAGAAACTAGGGCTCATCTCCATAACGCAGGATTTGTTTTCAATCCTATGAAGTGAACAAGTACCGATGTGACACCAAAGAGACAGGAGGGACTGGTGGCCACAGGCGAGACCTTTGGCGTGGATAACCCTCGGCCTGAAGCATGAACGCCTTCTGGAACGATCTTACTTCACCAATAGAGATGGATCAAGTGTGTGAGATATGATTTTTTAAATATGCACTTTTAAAATTTGGTTATGGAGCTAAATTGTGTGTTTTAGCAACCCAAAACATCACAATTCATTGTTGATTGTTTATTAGTATCCCCATTAGCTTTGGCACTTGACTGAAGCTACTCTTCCTGGGGTCCATAACACATTTCATTAAAAATTACATACTAATGATTAGTGTTAATTTTGTCGACAAATTATTTTCATCCTAGTTTTCGTCAACAACCTTTTTCCCCTGATGAAAACTAGACTGTAACTAAAACAAAACAAGTGCACATGGACAAAAACTAAAACTAAATTAACTGACATTGTCGTCAACAGATAAAAACTAGACTAAAATGCTTGACAGAGACTTAATCCAATCAGACCTAATTTTGTCATGTAGAAAGTAGGTACAAGTTAGGAATATATCCAATCACAGCTACTTTGGTTGTGTGGAAAGGCTGGATGAGTTAAGAGGGACATCCAATCACAGCTGCCTTAGCTTGGTGGCGGTGGAATCCAAGTGCAAAACATGACTTCAGAAATTCAAGAAACATGAAAAATGCCTTACACTTTACACTTCATATTTTAGTCGACTAAATTTACAGTAGATTTTGTTGACTAGAATGCTGTGAAATTTCATCAACTAAAACTAGACTAAAATTAAAACAATTTCGATGACTAAAACTAAAAGATATTTTAGGCAAAAGACTATAACTACAACTAAATAAAGTGCTGTCAAAATTAACACTGCTAATGATCCATTAAAAATTAAGTACAAGCATACAATTCAAAAAGTTCATCCGTTTACAGCACACCCTCCATTTGTCCAAAGCAACATCAAATACATAAAAATATACTAGAAAACCTATGACAAGTCAAAAACAGTTAAACCAAAACAACTCACTAATCCAAGCTAAAACAGCTTAAAATAAGACCTTACGTATCATAATACAAAGAATCAAACAATTTATAAAATATATTCCTACATCTGTCTACAAGTTATGTGGTATATTTGATCATTTATTGTTATGAATATTTCATTATCACTTGAAATTGGACTCATGTTATGTGTTCTTTTTCATTTGTAATCTATTCATAACCCTCCTGAAACAGTGATGCTGCACGTTGATCGATTTTAAAACAAATCCTCAGTCAAATCATTTAATAACAGAATTATGTATTACTACATTGACCTGACTTCAACCATCTTCTGACGAATGCGTCAATCTCTTAGCAACTCTGTTTTATTTGATTGTTTCCTCTGAAACTAACGCTCACACAGCTCTCTGTCTCTGACTCATGTTGATGCATAATACATGCAGCAGAGTTTTTGAGGCAAGGTATCAGATGAGGTGAGCGCACAATAGATTTCATGGCTCAAACTTTTAGATCTAATCAGTAGGTTGCCGCCATGGAAATGATTGGAATTTAAAAAATATCCTAATTGGAAACCACAATGCAGTGAAATTAATTTCATTAATGACTGCGAGATATGAAATCTGTTTTTAATCTCACACCACGGTCAGAGAGCATTATATTTCTCTCTTTATTAAACTGATTAAAATTCAAGTCTGAGGGATGGCAAATTTTTTGAATACCTTTTTAATTCAACATGATTAAAAACAATAAAACCAGTTATTTTTTAATGATTGGGAGTAGAAAAGGGTACCAAAACTTTAACAAACTCACTCGAATTTATGAGACAGGCGTGTAGGAGGGGATAAAGTCACCAGATTCATTCCTACACACACTATTTAAATTGCAATTAACATTTCAATTACCAAAATTCTTGTTAAATAAGAGCAGTGCAGAGGAATCACAATAAACCTTTATCGTTTTAAATCATAACAAATGGTGAGGAATGGCTGCTCAAGTTTTGGCTGCTCACTTTGTTCAGTGCTTTTGTGGATTCATGTGTTTTAAGGGATTATGTTTTTATTTCAGTCTTGGTGTCCTTCACTTCATGGTTTCATTTGGCTTTAAAGGCAGTAAAATTACCTGCCAAACCCACTTTGACGTGCACACATAGCTCCAATGCTAACATGAGGAATCTATGTCAGGATCAGTTCAGCCCAGAAAGAAGCTTTTTTAAGAGTATTAATGAGGACATAATTAAGATTTTATCACATTCTCATAGGGATGTAAGGAAATATTGATGCACCACTGTGTTATGTGTTGCTGCTTGATACTGTATACATATTTTATAGAACAATTTCAATATTTCACAAGCTAATATTTTATAGGAATTTCAGTCCATCCATCTGTGAGCAAGATCGCTCAAAAAGTTATCACTGGATTTTAATGAAGTTTTCACAAGGCTGGTCATGGACATTGAAGAAATTATTAGGTTGCCATGGTGATCAGAATCCAGGAATTTTTAAAAGATCTGCAAACGTTGTCAGTAAAGGCTCTCTTGCACATTTTTCTAATAACTCAAAAACTCGCAACAGATTTTTAATGACATTTTAAGCGCTCCTAGTTCATCATTGCTTTTCATTATTTTCATCCAACACGATCAATTATTACTTTTCGTGCTTGAAAACTTCAAATGATGAGCAAAAAGTCCACATACTCATTTTAAGGGAGTAACCTGAGTTACGAGTAGGGCTGGGTATTGTTGAGAACCTCACGATTCGATTCGATTTTGATTCTTTAGGTTGTGATTCAATTCAATTTTGATTTAAATGCTTCAATGTCTATTCAGTGAGAAGTAGAAATACACAAATAATACGAGTACCTGTTGACAATTTTTAAATATTTTTTTTCATGCCTATGTGAACATATGTGGTATGCCACGTCACATTTTTGAGCAATAAAACATCTGAAAATAAAGATTGGCACAATAATAACTTATTTGTGCATATGGAGTACAAAAAGTAAAAAACATGACAGTTCTGTATAAACACTGAAAAAGTCCACAGCGCCCCCCACTGGCCAGGAGGTGCATTGATTCAGAGGATTTACTGAATTGATATTGAATTGGGGGGTGAATACTGCAATGCATTGCTGAATCGCTATTTTTACCCACCCCTAGTTACCAGAGGAAGTTTTTAACCAGCTTTGTGGTAAGTGACATCAATAATTGAAGCCTGAAGCTTTGTCCAGCCTGCGAATGCCTAAATTGGTCTTGCACGCTTGGTGGTATACAGTTCCTGCCTGCTCTCATTTTTTGTTCAGGGGGCCTTGTGTTGCCTGGATTGTTGTCTTGGTTTGCTTGGGTTAGTAAAATATTTTGGAATACACACGATGATTGTGTTCGTATGGGCTCTTTTGCTTTAACTGTGTTTTTGTTGTTGTTGATTAGGTTCTTTTCATGTTTGGGTGATGCCTTGTTCTTATACTTGCTTTTAACCACTCTCATACAGTGTAGTGCAGAAATGTTACATTAATTGGTAAATATTTAATCCAGGTACTGTGACAACCCTTCATTGCACTTACCTGAAATATACATATAACCACCGTACACTGTCCCAGCATGGCCGTAATGTGGCTCATTCATTTTGGCAACGTACGTCCATTCATTCGTCCTTGGGTTGTAGCACTCCACAGTAGCTTGAAGAAAAAGATGAGGAAAAGGGAAGTATTAGTTGAAAGTAGGTCAAGACACAACTAAGGAGGACAAACAGCAGCAAATGAGGCCTTGGAGGGTCTCAGCGTGGGAGCTAAAACACGGATTTAAATACAGAGTACACATCTCCAAAACGCCACCAGCACTGACTGCACAGGAAATAGGCAGATTGTGAGATCCTTTATCTGAATGCGCCCAGGGCTGTTTTCTGCAAAAATCTGGGAGAAAGTGGGATAAGGTCGCGGGGATTCATGAGCAATGCTCACAGGTGAAAAAAGTCGTTACTGTGACCATCAGAGCAGCCGACAGGAGAGATAAAGACTTATGTATCAAGCAATCTGTGCTTTCCAAAGATACCATCTGTGATCGAGCATTTTAATTAAAGATGACCACATGAGTGTTTGCTGTGTGTATTCTGGCCTGTCTCTGAACATCATAGGCCAAGCTAACTTACAGTACAAGATAAGGACAATCTGATCTGCACGTAAAATGATAAAAACTTACTGGAAGTTCTGTAGTCACCAACAAGGACCAAAATGAAGTACAAAATGTTTGTTTTCACCTTTTGTTTTGGTTCTACTTCAGCACACCAGGCAGCCGAAGGGTTTCCTCGCCTGTGGTGTATTTATTGGAAGAAGCTCTAAAACAATGAGACTTTTAAATGAAGAGTAGAGCTTTGTGAATGTGCTGATTGTAGTGTAGCACTCAAACTCTCCAGCTCCTCTAAAATTATGACGAAAGACCATCATGTTTCTTAAACTTTTGATATTCTTAAAATCTTTATTATTATGAAGCACATGGTATTTTATGGGATAGAAAACTTTGACAACCTCATTGTGGAAATGTCATCAATGTTTCCGTACAACTCAGACAATTTGAGGAATTTGTCATTTTCAGTACGCGGGAGTTTTGCTGCAGCTTTTAATAGTTAAATCATTTAAATTACCTTGTATCGGATGTGACGGACGTCAGACTTTTTATTTGCATTGGATGACAAAGGTTTCAACCTCATTTATTTTTGCAAATAAAATCATACTGTGTACAAACAGAGGGAATAAAACTAAATGATTAATCCCAACTCAGTCTCGGCACTGACGATGAGTAAATAGGTAATGTGCGATAGCTAGGGATGTACAATATTATCTGTATGATATCAGCATTGGCAGATAAGGCTGTCACTTTTCCTAAAAATCAAACTCGAACAGTTTTCGAACATACACCAAACAACCAAAGATATTCAGTCCCTCTCTGTGAGGGACTCGCATCACCTCTACATGCATGCTCGAGTTTTCTCCAGGTCTCTCGCCCTATGTCAACTGGAATAGGCTTCAGTCCCAGTGACCCCGAGATGAATAACCTGTGAAGATAACGGATTGATGGATTTACTGCCAAAGTTTTAGCCCTGTATGTCTGCACCAGGCTCTGTGATCGGTCCAGGGTGTACCTCGCCTCTCAACCAATGTAAGCTGGAATAAGCTCCAGCCCCCCACGACCCCGAAGGGATAAATGGTTTAGATAATGGATGGATGAATGTTTGTATTTAAGTTTGTTGTGATTTTACCTGATAATATTTAATTAAGCATTTCAGCTCATAAGTATAGGGCTGATTTTCTGTCAGTACATCAGTGTTTGTAGCTCTTCAAAGGGCAAATAAAGCTTGATTTTAGCTTTAGTTAGAAATATATATTTGCATAAAATGTAGGTTTAATAATAAAAAAAGTTATTCCTACTCATCAGTATTGATATGGTTATTGGCTAAATTAAGATTTGGAATATTGGCATATAGGGTATCTGCAAAAAAACTCCAATATCATGCATCCCTGGCATTGTTCAATACTGGGACAATGAGATGAATCAGGATGAAGAATTCATGTAAGATATACTTTACAGCACTCCAGCCTTTGCAATTCTTCATGTTTTGTACAACAACTGTAGTAGCAGAATTTTTCTTGTAAATCTAGAAGAAATCAAAGACACTTTTCAACCCCACAGCTGTTTCCAGGCATCTTTAGCTTCAACATTTCATATTTGAACAACTCCTCCACTGCATGGTCTGTGTATATTGTAAATACAACTTAATGTTTTGAAATACCTTATGTCGCCTTACTGATTATATTTGCACTATATGTCAGCAGACTTCTTGCTGCTTTTGTGTCCTCTTACTATTTATCACTATTATAAATAATCCTGTCGACATTTTTATTTTTGTTCCTATCACGTGTTCATTTCTGCACCGATATACAGAGTCAAATCCATGTATGTAAATGCACTTGGCAATAAATACCAATTCTGGTTATGATTCTGATCTAACTTCAGTGAAAGATGTGAAAGGAGGGGCTGTTGTGTCAGGCCTTCATAAACATTGCTTGTCCACAGTTTTTTCAGTTCAATGCTATAATTTTGGACTGTCACAATGTGTTTTTGGAAAGACTTGTACGGTCATAACGTAGCATCACAATTAATTTTTCCCTAATTCAGACTAAATGTTTCAAATAGATCATCTTGTTGTAATTGAGCAGATTTCTTTCGCTGTTCTCTGTGAGAATTAGGCCTTACAGCATTTTTTTCTATATCAGCACCAACAAAAAACATCACAAACGTTTTGTTTTACTCTAACAGCTATTTTGATATATCTAATAAGTTCACATATTGTCCAGCGGCAGCCCTATCTGAGTCTTACCATTGTAGATCTTGAAAAACACAAATGTATGTTTAACTAAAGCATCACAAGCCACAGGCATCTCATTATTCTGGACAAGTACAACTCATCTGCATGTAAAAAGACAAAGATTTAATGTATATGTATTCAAGTCACCCAGGGGGCAGAAGAAGAAGCACAAAAATGTGGTTTTCACAGTTTGTAGCAGATGGATAAAGCAGGAGTTGGACTGATTGAGAGTGATTTAACACATTAAATGGTCTCTGCTGAACACCAAGAATAAGGCTGGACACTTTCTAAAGGCTTTGGTTAAATAGATGGTTTAATCAATGACTTGGAAAAAAATGATTAAATACAGCATTAAGCCTAGGACCACAAAGCAGAGCGAGAGCCACCAATGGGCCAGCTCAGGAAGTCTCAGTGGGGAAAATGAGTGAAAACCTTCCTCTGCTTGCTCGACAACTATCATCAAAGTGACCTTGAGGCGAGCAGAATCTCACAGCCGCTTAGAGGAGGAAGCGGAGAAATCATATAAAGACCGATGCTGCGCTGAGAAGATATGAAAGCCCTATAGTGAACTTTAGTACTTTAGAGTAAGGTTAAACTGAAAAAGAATGGCAACTACTAAGAAACTATATAAAATAAGAACTTAAGATACCTACATAAACTACCTACATAAAGAATGATGTTTTTAGTTTCAGGTGTAGTAAAAATAGTTTTCAAAGATTTTCTTATTATCACCTAGAAAGGTCACACACTTAATTAGCACAACCTTCTCCCCTGGATGTTGTTCACAAAACCTGAAAGCTCCCAGGGCCAAGCTTGCAGCTGGTGACATCTGGTAATAATTACTGTTTAGCATACTTCAGTGACCTCGAGCAGCGGTCCGCAACATGAGGGACAAGACCCCATAATGGGATCAAAAGGTGGTGTAACTGGCCAAAGCAACCTCTGATTTCAAAGGACGAAGATCACTCTATAACAAGGTTGGGCAATATATTAAGTTTTGGGGATATATCAGTATACTTCCTCTGAGATAAAAGGTTAGACAACACATTTTTTTTAAAATATAGTTTATATGTTCTTTATTTATACAGCCCTTAACAACAACACTTTCAGTGAACCAAAGTGCTTTACAATAGATAGTATATAACAGTATAGTCATATCAGTTTTTCCTGACTTCATTTGGCCATTGTTGGCATCAACAACAAATAACTTGCTTAAGAAAATACAAGAACTAGCAGGTATAGCCCAACCTTTGCAGGAGCTTGTTTTAAGAGTAAGAAAAAAAAAACAAAATCCCCAATTTTAGTGCCCCTGACTCTCATCTTGCAGCCATGGTATCAAATCGGCATTAATGTGATTTTTACTAGAATCAAATTGAACTTTATGATTTCCACTGATGCTCTACAGAGATAAAGTGTTACATAATGTGCACCACCATTCAACTAAAAATTGTATTATATGATTTTTTTTTTCCATTTTGCCCTGCCCTAAGCTAAAATACTATGCTCTGTTGGCTTTGGAGTAAAAACTAGCCATGCTTAAAGGGATGTGTAAAGGGATGTGAGCAAAAGGGAAACAAACAACACATTAAACTACTTTTCTAACCATTTTTAAGGCATATACAAATTGAAAGCACAATAAAAGGAGGCTCAAACATTGAGCAGCCCAAATATAAATTCAAAAACATACATGCTTTGCAATTTCATTTATATATTATATAAAACATAATAATGAATTAAATGTAAAACTGGCAACATAATTCCTCTGAGTCACATCAGTTGGCTCCATATGTAGGCTTTTATATTTGACAAACAAAATCAAGCCTAATAGGGAACAGTCTGACTACATGTGCTCAATAAATTCAAGGCGTTCCAGTTAAGATTAGAGCTTCTTCCAGTAAAAATCCTCACAGACGTTGTTAAGCTCTCCTTTAATAATCCTTGCATTTCATATGTAACAATAAAACCACACCCAAGTGTCCTCCCCAGGGTAAACAAACATAATGCAGAGGCTGGGCACATCCAGAATAACATCGAGGCTTAGCCACATGCAGGGGAAGGGCAGTGAAACGTAAAGCAGGAAAAAAAAAGAGAGGGGAGTTGTGTGTAGACAGGCAGTGAACCGAGGCCGTGTTCTTTGGTCTAATTATAACCCAGAAGAGGAGACTGCTCACACTGTGGCCTCTCTCCGTGTGCTGCCTTTACAGAGCTGACTTTAAGTACTGGGTGGCACCTCTCTGTGGTTCGCACTGACAGTTGCATGAATTCCAGATTGGTTATTCAGCATTGATGCTCCACCATCAAAAAAAGATCTATGTTTATTGAAGGGATTCTTGCAGAGGAGATGAACTGATGATTAAAGGATAAGTTCGGTTTTTTGACACCTGGACCTTATTTTTAGGATTAAATACGCTCGTAGACTCACCCAGACAATTTTGGTGGAGCTCGGAGCCGTTTTCGAGCAATTTAGATCTATCCAACGGCGTTTTTTCTCATGCCATGGTAGCAGACGGGGCCAGAAATCGTATTTTGGGGGGCATCAATACGTGTTTCCTCTGGTCTCAAGTCCCACTTCGAGCAGCAAAGGCACTCCTCCTCTGTTGCCATTGCCGTGCAATGTCCACAACAACGCCACCAGTTAGCCCCCATTCGTGGACGTGCAGTGGTTGCTTGTTCTCTGGCCAGCTGTTCGGCTCTTTCCCTCTGCATCCTCCTTTCAAATAGCTCCTCGTCGGTATATTCTGGCTCAAAACGATACGGGCATCCATTATACTCAAAGTCGTCCTCAGACACTTCTACATCGGATAAATATTCCGCCATGTTGCACAAAAATAGTCGTGTAGCCGTGTAGCCTAGCAGCAACAGCGGCTCTACTCATGTTCTCGTCTATGACGTCACCAAAAGTTACCCATCCTTGTAAAGCCCCGGATGACCATAACAACAGAGTTGAGCTGACATGGTGATAACACTGGCCATTCATTTATAAAATGTAGCTGAAATGAGCGAGTTTCGCAGCAGATAATGTCTAATTTAGGGGCTTCGATTTCTGGCCCCGTCTGCTACTATGGCATAAGAAAAAATGCCGTTGGATAGATCTAAATTGCTCGAAAACGGATCCGAGCTCCGACAAAATTGTCTGGTTGAGTCTACGAGCGTATTTAATCCTAAAAATAAGGTCCAGGTGTCAAAAAACCGAACTTATCCTTTAAATTATAAAAAAACATCAGGTTATTGATTAATGATGATCTTACACAATCCCATTATACCACCTTCTAAAACTGAAAACCTCTCATCCAATCCTCCTTTTCAGCCCAGCATACATCATGTCCCAGGGCTGCTCAGACATGTAATGTATCCATCACAGCACAAAATATAAAGACTGAATAAAAGAAAATAAATCACCAAAAAGCAGACATGATGACAGAACCTCAGTAATTATTATCATAAAAACTTGTGACAGATCATTTTTATGTGTTGAAAAGCTGCTAAATTAGATTGCTTGAGATTACAAAAGGTGTTTGTGACACTGCATTCATCGTCTACCTTTAATTAAATTACACAGAGATTATGAGCGCGACATGTTGAAACAGCAAATGAAGTGTAGACACAACACTTGATTACCGGCGTCAGCATGCTCCCAGCCTTATTAAACAGCACGGTCTTTCTTCCACTGCTCCTTCATTTTTAAGAGTATAAACTCATACAATATTAATCAACAGCTTGTGTTGTTGCTTAAAAGGAAAAGTTGAAAACAAACAACCAGGAAAATAAACTCACCGAGCTCCCCGGCAGCGTTCCTTCCACCCACGGCGTAGAGGTGTCCCTTGAGTGCACTGAGGTGGAAGAAGGTACGTTTCTCATTAAGGCATGCCACCTGCATCCACTTGTTGTAGCGCGGATCGTACCGGAACACCGTGTCCACCGCAGTCTTGCCTTTGGTGTCATAGTTGCTTTGGCCTCCCACCACATAGAGGAAGTTGCCGATGACTGCGATGCCGTGTTGGTAGCGGGGTGCATCCATAGGTGCCAGTGCTTTCCACTCATGAGCTTTCTCGTCAAAGAGACGCAGCTCTTTGCTCACAACCAGCTGCTGGCGCAGGACACCACCCAGGGTGACCAGGTGGGCGCTGTCTGAGCGGATGGCTGTCCGTTCTGACTGCATAACTGGCTGCATGTAGGGCATCATTTGGTAGTTACTAGCTTCCAGGAGAAGGTTGACACAGGTGTTATCTGTGCGCATAAAGTCCACTGTCTGCACATGATTGATGAGCTCCTGTGGGTTCATTAGCGGGAAGCGGATGTTCTTCATGAGTTTGGGGGCATAGTCCATACGGCCGTCTTCGTAACGTAGCCAGCGGCACGCAGCCTTGAACAAATCTAACTCAGTGCAGTGTTTCAAGCTGTTGCTGGACAGTACAAAAGCCAAGCGTTCAAACGGGAGCTTGACAAACTCTCCTGTGCCCAGCAGCGAGGGGAAGTTTTTCAGGATGAAGTTGTTGACATATTTGTCCACCTCTGTGAGGTTATATGTGTTTGCGATTCGCCCGACCTCTACACAGTTGTCAAGAGAGACCTGCAGAGAGAAAGAAAAGTTAAAATCTTGACAGCTGCAATGAAGACTGACAACTCATCAGGACATGAAAGACTCCAATATCCAAGGTGTACGAGAAACTGGCCTCCTTAGACAGTCTAATTAGAAGGTGTCAGTTATTTAGCGGTGAAGGATGCTGCAATCAGAGGCAAACTGGTGTCAAGGCCACACGTACAGCACAAAACACATGTACTGCACAGGGCTGTGTGCTTCTTTGTCTGCTTTTCTTAATACCACGAACTTTACACCTTCATGTTTTAAGATTTATCTAATGGCAAAAACAAATCAATATGAATTATTCACAATAAAGAAAAATATCAGTTTATGTCATTTTAAGGAAAGCATCATATGTTAATATTTTTTTCAAATCCAGGCTACCTGAATTCATTTGCTTTTGGTTGACCAATAAAGGGTCTCTACAGATGATCTGACGTTTAATTTGATATGTTTTAAAACCTTTCTAAGACCCTCTTCATGCATTAAAAGACCCCCTTACATCTTCAATATCGCACCACTTATTTATTAGCATTAGTAAGATAGTTTTATGTTTACCGATTTGAAGACACCAAAACTTAGCAGTTATAATTTGTGATAACTTGCTATAAATTCAGACTTTTTCTGGTGGAAAAACAACAAGAGAAAATGTAAAAAAATATGTGTTTTGTTGCCTCTCCCAAGGAGGTTATGTTTTTGGCCCTGTATGTTTGTATGTTTGTTTGTTTGTTAGCAAGATTACGCAAAAACAACTGGACAGATTTCGCTGAAATTTTCAGGAGATGTTGGTAATGGCCCACCTTAAAAATGATTAGATTTTGGTGGTGATCCAGATAACCGCCATTAGTGATCGATCATTTTTGCTCAATAACTGTCAAACTAATAATGATATCAACATGATGCTGAGTGCTAGGTGTGGATTTTCAGGGTCAAGGAATCATATTATGATTGTAAATTTATAATGGAACTAATGCTTCTAGATGTAACAGCAATATGTGAGCTATCTTGGCGGAGGTTTGGGCTCTCTGAGTGCTTTCTAGTTTATGTTTTATTGGTTTTGTCTACATGTTTACTACAGTCTTGTTTCCACTGAGTGGTCTAGTTTGGTTCAGTATGCTTTGGAGTGATAAACCCTGATCTTGTTTGCATTTCTACCACCAGCAGTACATTTACTTGAAGGTGGGGATGTGAGCCGGGAGGGCTGCACCAGCTACATAAAGCAGCACAACACAGTGAAGCAGAATGAAGCAGAGCACAATTGTAAACAAAGAGAAATAATGGAGGACCTTTAGCTTTCCAGTGCTCTTTCATGCAGACATTCTTCATAGCAAAAGCAGTGAACGAATCACCCTATTACCACGGCTTATTTGAACATGGACAGGAATGCATTTTAATTTTAGCTGCTGTCACATGGGAATTGGCTATTTTGACCGATCAACAGACTGCAGCACTTTCAGCTCCACCCTTTAGGGTGTGTTTGGTACACTCGGCACCCTCTCAGAGAGGTGGGAAAAAGTAGGTCCGTTATCTGGGTACCTTTCTCCTCACTTGACAGTGGAAACACCTGTAATTGCATACTGTACCGAGCCAATCTGAATCAGACTGTTTGTGGAAACACAGCTTAATTTAGCCTACTTGGTCAAGACCGTAGCTGGTGAAAGGTCAAGTGGGATAATTGGTCAGGTGGTAGGAAGAGGTGTTTATAGGTTAAAGGGTGAGAAGGAAGTTGACTGGGCATGAAGGGTGGGAACACACTGTTCTTACTGTAAATAACTGTAAATAAAAAAAAAATAACTTGGCAACAGCACTGGAGACTGGAAATAAAATCATCATATCACCATCATGGAAAATGTTTGACGGCTTCATCAGCTGCAATAAACCTTGATGTCACCTGGAGTTATTTAAGCAGTGTGTTAAGAACTTAGCCGAACAAGTGAGCTAAACACAAACTGCTCTTCAGCCTGGAGTTAATAGACACTTGTCATCAGTCTGAGTGTGCATTTGCCTTGACACAAAATCTCTTCCAACCCTTGTTTTCACAGCAATTCAGTTTTTGTTCAACTACGTTGATCAAAGAACTTAATAAAGGCCAGGTGAAAGCTGTAATTATTTAATGTCATTATTTCTTTAAAAAAAATCCACTTCTTTATGCCTTAAAGTAGACAGAACAAAAAAATTACAAGCTTGTCATACTGAGTCCCTCAACAACGTCAGAAAATCACCATAAAATTCCTCATAACTAGTTATTTTGACCCATAGCTTCATGTGTGAGGATTATTCAGAAACACTGAAGGCTGGATAAAAGCTGTGTACTGTGCAATGATGTGCAGCCATGTGTCAGCCTTACCCCAGATATAAGAAAAACCTTGCAGAAGTCCAGCACTGGCAGGATTTGTAAGAAGCTGGCTGCCTCCAGTGTGTCTTGCAGATTCTCCATGTTGAGCGACAGTTTTGCAGTGTAGATAAAATCAATGATCTTCTTCAGGCCTATTCGGTTTACTCCGTGAAGCTTGATGCACATTAAATCCTGCTCTTTCATTCCACCTGCGTCGGGGGAGAGACGGGAGAGGATGAGAAAAAAGCAGACGCTCACACGTGGTTTCAACACCTACATAATCTTGTTTAACTGACAGGTCGCTGAGCTGAGACTATTTGATGTTTTAAAGAAGTCGCAGAATGACGCTTACGGCTGGAGAAAATTAAATTAAGCAGAGAAAACAAAATGCTGCATTTCATTTAGATGCATTTGCTCCTTATGGGAACGTCAGTCAAACATTTTCAGTGTCAAAGGATTTTTATTTTCAGGGGGGAGGATTGAAGGTCTTAGTGAATCTCATGGCTCAGCATCTCTGCTCAAACAGCTCTCCTGTCACTAATGCTAACCCCTCCCTTTAGTACATCCAGCGTCCCCCGACCCCCATGTTCACTGGTTATTACTCTTTGTTGATGTAAAATAGTCATCTCAAATATCAATAGAAAGCAATTATCAACATACTTTAACTACTATCACTATAAAAGGTTCAAAGATTCCCCCAACACATTAATGAAACCAAACTTATTAAACATAAAATATACCCATATGATAAAAAAAATGAAAAAAAACAATCTAAAATCCCAGTTATTCAGCCTTTCTGTAGCCCTTGTAGTCCTTACAAAATAAATTGCTGAAAAGAGTAGCCCAAGAACTAAAAGCATAAGCGATATGAAGTAACTCTATTGTAAAGCACTGTGGCTAAATGATAATATAACATTGGGGTCCGATTAATGCAGCAATGTGTGTACTTTGTATGTGGATTAATCAAAAAGTCTACTGTAAAATTACCCCATATTGCTTGTGCAAATAGTTCTGGGGCTACTCTCAACAATGACTTTACTTTCATGACTTAATATTGTAAGAAAATTAGTTTGCTGATCATCAAAGTAAGAGAAGAGCCTGATCATTGCATCATTTTGTGTACTTTGAGAGTGAATAATTTAAAAAGTACTCTATAATGCTTGTGAACATAATCCTGATGGTACTCTTCAAAACAGTAACAAATAAATGAGGTAACAATGTCAGAAAATGATTTTATTTCACTTTAAATATGGCCTAAAGGCTCAAAATAAACCATTTTACCTTTTGTTAGTATCATTTTGATTTGGAAAATGTGATTTGTTTCAAGATTTGTACGTTTTTCTGGTTTATGTGAATTTGTTTTCTGAAATAAGTATTTGTTTTGTCTTTAAGTGATTTATTAATGTAATTTTGCCCTTCCTGGTCACCATGCATTAATGCTTGATAAAATCAAAAACTAAAATAATTTCTTTTAACCCTTGACTTAGACAAATACTGCTTTTTCAATCTCCGTCGGTTCAAGGTATCAGAACCAAACCTCTATATTTACACACAGGAAGTTTGTTCTGGTTAATGGAATAATTCAACAAAAGTGAATTTAAAAAAAATAATTAAATGAATTGATATCAGAGGAATAATCAATGCAGTATCATGGTAACACATTTGTGACAGTTTGATGTATCATTTTTTTGCACAACCCTGAAAATGAATGAACAAACTGCAAAATAACAAAGAAACATAATTCTAATTAAACATGTAGGTTTCATAAAGCAAGGGTTACAAATCCCTGCATACAAAGAGTCCCTATAAACACGGACCTCTGACAGAACCCCCCACCCCCACCCCCTTGCAAAATACACATATAAATTCAACATGTCACTCCTTAATACAAAGAAAAGAGTTTCCTAACTTTAAATGATAATATTCTGTTAATTCTTCACACCCATAGTCCTTTCACACTTAAATTTCCTTGACAAATTCTGGCATTTTTCAAAAGAAAAAAAAAAAAAAAATCTAAAAAACTTCTCAATATTAAAACATGAAGAAATCAAAGGAGCTCTAGCAACACTTGTAGTTCTGGTAACGACTTTATTAGACTGACGGGTTTCAACTTGTGGCCTTCATCAGGGTCATCAGAAACACGATACAAATATCACTTAAGTAGGGCAGATCTGAAATTGAAAAAGAAAAAAAAAAATCAAAAGAATAAAACAGGTTCAAGATTTAGCCAGTCATATGCATTACCAACACGGTACTGACAGGGTGTGAGGGGTCCAATAAGAGACATGGGTGGCAGTATTTTTGCTTGAAATCCTGAAAGCTCTGCAGGAGCTCCTTTGATTTCTTCAAGTTTTTTTTCTCTCCAAGCACTTTGAAAGTTGTGCCAGAACATCTGACTTTTGTTCATTATTCAAATATTAAATTATGTAATTTCAATAAAAGCCCTGGCACTGAAATCCCTTCTTAATATACAGCAATAATAAAAAAAGGAAAGTAGAAAATAGCAAAGAAGAGCTGGAAAAAAAACCCCACAGATTAATAAGGTCTAAACATGTTTTTCAATCCACGCTGCCCCTCTTTCATTCAAGTCCTTGGGACCTCTCTTGCAGTCCTTGGTGTCCCTCTGAGGGTTCAGCACCCCTACTTTGATAACTACTGTTAGAAAGTATTCATAAAAGTTTCAGTCATAGTGCCTCTGAAATTAGGAAGTTTTACAAATGACACAAAGAGCAGTTATTTGAAGATGCATAAGAATCGAATTCGTGTAAAGCTTTATGCAAAAATATAAGGTCCCTTTTCACTAACTTTTATTAGCTTTTTTTTTTAATGCAAAAACCTTGGCTGTTAGGGTTATATTTTCAGCAAACTGACTTTGTTCCTCAGGGACATTTAGCAAGTCCATAGTATACTCCGATAGCATACACTGTGGGCATTTAAACAAAATATTCAGGGCTCTTTCACCTGCATGCAGCACATCAAGAATCACACAGTACTGTTGGCACAAGGTCAATCTGAGCCATTTTAAAGGAGACAAAGTGATGCTGACGTGAGCGTGACTGCATTAAAGCGCTGAAATGTTCATGAATACAAAAGGCTTTATTATTCTACACAGTGTGAGAAGGCATAAGTAACAAAGCATTAGCTGATTGCGTCATTGCCAAAAGGACCACATCCCAACCTGAAAGAAAGAAAAGAAAACCCTCTGCATCAGGTCAGTGTGAGGCCCGAGTACCCACCTGTGAACATGGCTTTGAAATAGTCGGAGGAGGAGGCCATCATGGCACGGTGTACGGGGAAAGCTTCGTCGCCATCACCAGCAACCAGCGTGACGTCACATAGTAAACCCTCTATCCTCAGCTGGTCAAATCCCTGAGACAAGAGCAGAGGTGAGAGATTACTGAGGACTCTTAGGTGGCTGAACATTGCAGCAAGATAATAACACTAACAAAGCTGTTGTCACCAAATGTTTCTCAGCATGGCACAAGAATACAATTATCTTTTAACTCAGATTGATCAAGATTTTGTTCAGTCTCAACCCATCAGATATGAGCTCATGAAGACCAAAACGATTCCTGATGATCCTCGGGTTTACTTGTCTTGTTTGACTGATTGTAACCTGCATCTTTTCTTGATTGTTCCACATGTAGCTGGAACAGGATTACATGTTCAGAGCTCACAGCTTCTGTGTATTGTCCCTTCTTGGCAAACCAACAAAGTGGGGTCTTGTGCAGCGTTGAGGCATGTGCTTCAAACAAAGAAATCCTATCCACATGCCCACAGTGTATACTCACATCGCAGTCTTAATAAATGGTTTCATTTCTCACAACTGATTTATTCCACACTTTGATTACCACATACGCAAAATAAATACATATAAACCAAAATGAAACCTTGATGCAGCTAAAAACACCTTTCATGTATTTGTCATTATTTACCACAGATTTAGCTAGCACAATATATATGATACAACAGGATAATGCCATTCTAGTTGGTATGATCCAATTATGAAACTAGGGATGCACAATGAAGGATAATCAATATTGGCAGACATGAACACTTTTGCTGATATTTACAGTTGATATTTTAGCCGTACAAATTTGCCATATGTATCCCATATACTGGCTGTATATTGACAGAATGTTCAAATGTACTATAATATTTTTACCCCATCACCACTAAATTTTCAATTTCATAAGACAAATTATCATTTATTTAAGAATTAAATGTTTTTCTTGCTTCACGTCTGTTTCCAACACAAATAGACAACTACCATGAAAGGAACAGGTCAATTTTAGCCTAAGGCTTTGTACTTTTGAAAAAAATACTGGTGTTGATATCGTTATTGCCGATAATGAGTTCGGTAATATTGCCATATTGGCAGAAATCCTGCATCCCTATACGAAACTGTTAGTGCCATTATTGATACATCACATCCATCCATTATCTACACCACTTATCCTTTATGGGGGGGCTGGCGGCTATCCCAGCTGACATTGGACAAGAGACGGAGTACACCCTGGACTGACAGCCACCCAATCACAGGGCCACGTAAAGAGACAGCAAACCATTCATGCTCACACTCATACCCAAGGACAATTTAGAGTCAAAAAGCATAACAAGCATGTTTTGGTTGGTGGAAGGAAGCTGGAGCGCCTGGAGAGAACCTACGCATGCATGGGGAAAAGATCAAACTCCACACAGAAAGGCTCTGACCAATAAGGGGATTGAAACAGCAACTTTCTTGCTGTGAGGCACATGCACTACCTGAGGACAATCAACATGTTATTTGTGCATCAGTCCTGAGTTTTGTACACATTTTCTAAATTACTGACGTCTATACTTAATTTAAATAATAACATCAAAAAGAGCACAATTTGAACAAAAATACTTCATATTAAATATCTTCTTTTTGTTGTCTGTCTGTGTTATTAAGGCTTTAATTAAAGTCTAAGTGAGGTAAAACCTTTTTTCCATTTTGAAACACTTCATAGATTTCATCATTTACTAAAGTTTAACTAAAGGCTAATCATTAATAATGTCAGGATTTAATGGAGTTTAAAACCAAATAAATCATATCCAGGGCTGCAGATACATCTTAATAGCATCTGTGCTTATAAAACACAGTGTTAACAATCACTAAGTGTTATTAATGTGAATCTTAACCAAATCAATAATCCACTTAGAAATAAGATACTGTATTTTCCCCTTAAACGGAAGTTCTTTTACCAAACAGAGAAATTCACAGAAAAAAAAAATCAGATCACATACTGAGACAAAAGCATTAAAATCTGTATTTTATTAGACTTAACACAGTGTTTATTTCTACATAAACAATCAGCTGTTTGAACGTGACTGTCAGATCAGCTGTCACAACAGATGTCACTTCACATGACCCCTCAAATGAGAGGACGTCTAATGTCTTTTGAAGACATGTCTCTTCTTTCCTCTCTCCTCCTCCTCCTCATTTCCTTGCATCTCTAGTGAGAGGGGCGAAGATGTAAGGAAAAGATGCAAGTGGAGGAGGCATGGAATGAATATAAAGGGAACGAGATGTACCCTTTGTGACAATGGTGTATTTGGTTCAATTTAATGGCCAAAAAGAAGCAAACAGTGGAAATAGACAGAGGTGTGAGAAAAAAACTGATACACCAAGAAATCACTACAGTTGTTGGCACAACAATGTATTTATGTTACACCAAAGTTATATTAGCTTGATATAGAAAGTCAGGAATTTATCTTTATTTGTAGTTCAGCCTCCCGACACTCAGCACTGCAGTGCAGCTGGATCTATCTGATTCATGTCTGTATATGAGGTGGCTCCACCTTGAAAGCTTCAAGCTAGAATGACAGTTCAGTCTGCAGAGGCACTGACCAATCAGCATCCTTTCAGGAGACTGAGGCATGAGCTAGGGGTATGACCACAGTGAGAAGCGACTGCAAGCTTGTAAACATTATTCACTCCAGAAAAGATTAGCATGGACGGTGCCTGCTATAGTGACAGTTTTATCAGGACCTGACAGAGTTTCTTTATTAAAAGGGAGAAAATATAACAATACCGAAAGCAGTTTCTAATTGAAGAGATATTTTCGCCCCTCTCCAGGTGGGTTTTGGCAAGAGTTTGATTTACGTACTGGCCCAGGTTTTGTACTTTACTCATCAGCAGCAGCCCAATAAACTACATCATCTGACTGAGCTGTAATGAATGTTAAGGATAAAAAGATCACCATCTGAAGACTTATTTTAAAAATGTTTCTGTCCTCCTCTGATGCTTTCTTTGGGCTGCTGCCCCAATGGACTGGTGAAATATATCTTGTAGATATACAGAACAGACTAACTGGCATGTCAGGTTAACAGCAGGTATTCGGCCACTTTGCCATTTATCTGTATACACTTGGATTCATATTCACTTGGATACACAATACATTTAGCCATGTTTTAGAGACATTTCTTGATGTCAATAACATAGATTAAAACTATTTTTGTGTGTATAGTATTGTGGGTTCTTCACACTATAAGACATTTTGAAAAAAACAGACTAGTTAGTAAAATAAATTGTGATGTACTGCCCTGCTTATGGTGTCCTGATATGGTGTAATATATCCTTATTATCACCTCTATCATGGTTTGCATCGCATCAAATATTAGTATATTGAATACAAGTGTGTATGTTCCAGACCCATTCCAATTTGATTTGGGGGGAAAAGTAACAGCCTTAGTCACACACTATAAGAAGAAAACTGTCAAATCACATAATTAATTGTAATGTCTGAGGTCTTTTACTGTTTCAAAATCTGTTAAGATTTAAAAAATCTTTATGAGTGCCAGGCTTTACCTAATGTGCCCCCAGAGTGATCAGATTAAATGGCCGACTAGATATATTGTTATCATTCCCGTTCTGAGCTCTGAAACCAAGAGATTAATGTGCAGAAAAAGCAGCCAACAGTCATTCATTTTCAATAAGAGCTGCTGATGATGGCCAGACATCGCTGTGACAGCGGCAAACTGCCCAATGCCAACAGATGGTTCAACAGGTTTTGCTGATGTGTAACACAGAATCTTTGTACTTGAACTGAAAATCATACCGACTTTTACAACTTCATTTGTGTGGGTGTAACTTTAAGAAAGGTCCAGCTCTTTAACTGTGTGGTAACTGCTTCATTTACATTTTTAGGAGGGATGTAGGTCATTTGAAAACTTATTAGATTCTTTTACTTTCTGAATTATCCTTAATTAATAAAGTTCATAATGTTCTTCTTGTCTTCATATCAAATTACTCAGGAACCATCTTCCAAGTGCTTCTGGTTAATCATGTGAATATTATCTGAGCCATTAAATTGTGTCCTATAAAACATGCCATGAGCTTTTTGCTGTAGTGAGGGATTTTAAAGCCGCAGAGAAATTCAATAAGGACAAATTTCCCATTTTGTAGTCTTGTTGAAGGCATAGATTAACTTAGATAGGGCTTTATCTCATTTAAAAAGTGATGGTAAGGAATCTGAATCAGTCTCACCCATGTCCAGTCAGCACTATTTTAATGATGGAGCTATCAGGAATACATTATTCACAAGATCTTTTAAAGGAGCAGTTAGGGAAATTGTGTAAATTATCATATTTGACCTGGTGTTGACTTCTAATTGAGACACTGCTGTTAGATGGTTGCAGACTCACCTGAAGAACGACTGAGCTGTGTGTGTTGCTTGTGAAAAATCGAGTGTTTCCTGTCTTTGATGCCTGGAGGTGAGCAGAGATGCCCATATCACCATAGCCCAGAGCCACTTTCATGTGAGCGTCGTCGTCCTCCACGAGGGATCTGTTGAGACAAAGAGGGAAAGTTTTTATTATTTTTGGAGAGGTAGCAATAAACACATGACTCTATCTAATTTTAGCTTATATAAAGTAGGACAAAGAAGTTTTCAAAGTGACACTACTTAAGGACATATTGGGTGGTGGTGGCTGAACTGTCTGGCAAACTGTCACACAAAGGCTGCAGGCTCTGAAGCTTTCAACAGCTGGTAATAAAGTGGTGGGGTTGGCAACCGAGGAGTAGCAGAGAGACTTTGGGGTTGATAAATGTTTGAATCCAACTCAAACTATCACAAGCAGACTGAGGATGCTTATATTACTCAGAGGGTCAGTCTGTCTATTTCATATTTAAGTCCAAACCAAGAATATCAAAATTGCCTCAAAGTTTTCATGAATATTCACAATCCTCTGATGACAACAACTCCATGACATTTGTGGCCTCCTGATCTTTAATCTCTCACTGCACTCAGGTCAGAGACTATCTTGCAAAGGTCCCACAGTTCTGTGTGGCCATTCTTTGTACCCACAGACTGAGTCTTGGTATTTTAGAAAGACCTTGACCTTCAATTTTGTGCAGACTCATAAATCCCAAATGGGCGGCTGTGGCTAAGAAAGCACAGAGAATCTTATTTTATTCAGTGAATGTAGTTTTGTCTATATCTGAACTCTGAATTGATCTAGATCCATGGCAAACACCTTGGAGAGAAATACCTTGACCACAGTGTATATGTTTACATATCAACATTATATCATTTTAACATCAATAGCAATAGTCACATGGCAGGATGTGAAATGTCAGACACCTGACTTGTGCTTACACTTGTATATTGTTTGAAAACCAAATATGTTGATTCCTCTTTGCCATTATGCAATAAAGTTCTGTCAAATATAACCATTAGAAGACTTAGGGCACACTCACACTAGTCATTTTGCACCCTGCCAAAGAGCAATTGCCCCCTTAAGTCCAGCCCCTTTCAGTGCAGTGCAGCTGATTTTTGGCTTTCTAAAATCTCCTTTTATGAAAAACAATACTTTTTCTCTTTAACATCTAGACTAAGAGACTTGTTTGGATATTTTCTGTCCTCGAAAACTGTCTAAAATACAACAATCACAAGCATTTAGCTCAGTGAGCTTTAAAGATGTTAAAAATACAGAGCTGCTCATGAGGAATCAATTTTCATCATAAGAATTTGGTATTTGCAAGGAATACAAATAATACGGCGGTAAACTGATGTTTATGAAAAGTTCATTTAAATTGTTGCACATGGGGGTGCTGGTTTGGTGGAGTTGTAAGCAACCAGGCATGATCCATATGCATACTTCTGCCGGCCCAGGTTCAAATCCAACATGTGGCCAGTTTGCAGTGTCTTCCCCTACTCTCTCTCACCCCCTTTCACAAGCCTATCAACCGTCACTCTCTCTCCTCTCAATAAAAGGCACAAAATTACCAAAAAATAATCTTAAAAAATAATAAATACATAAATAAAATAAAAATCATTGCACATGAAAAGACAGCATTTCCTGGAGAGTTCTCTAAAGTTTATTCCAATAAATATCATTGGAGAAAAATATATTGATATATAATTTTAATCCAATACCATTCAGCCCTACTATTTATACGTCTTCATACAATGAAAAAATGTGAAAAAACAATTAGTAATGATTGAACAAATATCATCAAATCAGATGAGCTACTGCAGCAGTAGATGGCCACACTGGATGCCACTCCTATAATCCACTGTCGTTCCCACAGGCTCACCAAAATTGGAAAATAAAAGACTGGAAAAATGTTTCCTGGTCCGGACAAACATGGATCCATTCTGCCTTGCATCAATCATTCAGGCTGCTGGTGATGTAATGGAGTAGGGGATATTTTCTTGGCCCATTTGGACCCCTTAGTACCAACTAAGCAACTTTTAAACTCAACAAACGACTCGAGTTATGCTGCTGATCACGTAGATCCCCTAATAACCACAGTGTGCCCATCTTCTAAAGGCTAATCCTGCAGAATAGTGTGCCATGTCACAAAGCTCTAATCATCTCGGACTGTTTTTTTTTTTTACATGACACTGAGTTCACTGTACTAATGGAGCACCTTTGAGATATGGTGGAACGGAAGATTCTCATCATGGATAAGACAACCACGTGATGCTATCATGTCCGTTTGGACCATAATCTTTGGGGAAAGTACCCGGCCCCTTGGTAACTCTATGCCAATAAGAATTAATGCAATTCTGAAGACAAATGCGGACCATGCCAATACTAGCAAGACCTGGTTAGCTGCTCACAACTACTCAGATGAATTTCTGGCATGTCGGAAATCCTAATGGGCCGACTGCACACACCCTCGCAGTGAGAGCAGAGCCAAGAGCCAACACCCAGACTTTAGGGCTTTTTTCTGATTGTCTAACAGCACCATGGTGACATCAGGAATGCCTCTTTAACACGTCCTCCCTCTCCGATCATGACAGATACATACCAGTGAGACACTGACTGGTCATATCTGCTGTCTATTTTCAGGTTCCAAGGAATTTGAGCAGTGGTTTAATCAGACAGTTAAACCATACTTCAGCTGTGTAGCCTCTTCCCCTGCAGCTGGAGGTTTACAGCTATATCTGCCAGTGTTTTCTTGTTCCTTTCCCTTTTGAAAGGAGAGGGAGGACGCATCAAACAGCCATACCCGCTGTTGCCACAGTGCTTCCAGGCAAAATCAGGAAAAAAGCCCTGAAGCTGGGAAATCAGCTCTTGGCTCCTCTCATGCTGCGTGAGCGTATGAAATCAGACAACTACAGTTTCAAACATGCCAGAAATTTACCATAGTTGTTGGGGGTAGCAGATTTAAGCTGTGATCAACCCTCGTATTCCCTTGAACATGGCACAGCTAATGGCAAGCAATTTAGCTGTAGTTTAGCCCCAACTGTGCCGTATTCCCTTGTGCATAGCACGGCTAAAGGTAAACAATTTAGCTGAAATCTGACTTAACATCAAAATCAGTCACATGACTCGAACAATCTTAAAATGGCCTCCAGTCTATGCACAGTTCTACCAAACCCAAACCTTTTCAGCATATCCCACTTCACCAAAAACCAAAAAAGGCTAACCAAACTTGTCCTTTCCTCTACTTGCCCCCCCTTCAAACCCCTTAATTTCCTCTCTTGACAATCTTGCCATTATGTTAACAAAACATTTTAAACTGAACTTCATCTAGAGGAAACCTGATGGGTTTTTTGACATCAACCAGCTTAAATCAACCTCAACATCAAACCATAGAAATGACCAGCCAACCTTGATGCCAGCCTCCTCACTCCTCTTCACACAAGTCACTGAAGTGTTGAAAAGCTCCTGAGTACATATGCTCTGAATCTCGCCTCTACCATCAGTTGGGAAACTCCGCTGAGACAACCCCGCCTCTCATTCCACAAAGCCAGATCTGAAGCTCTCACGTTAAACAAGCCTCTGCCAAGACACCAAACAATGCCTTACCTGCTACTGATGTAACCTGAATTTGACCTCCTTAACTCCCCAGACACACAACCATCAATCCTGTCCGCCCCCTGTTGTTCATTAGTCCTTGTTCTATTAGCTTCTCCCTGAAAGATCAGCATGCACAAGCTCCATCTTGTACTTCTCTAGCCTCTTTACTGAGTGTCACACCCCTAAGCTACTTTTACAACAAAATAAAGCATCAAAATTTACTTGAAAGTGTTTGTGTTCTCTTGTGCTCTGACACCTCATAAATGCAAATTTCATGTTGCTTGGTTGTCATTAAACAGAATTACTTGACTGGTACAGTATAATTTTCCTCTATAAGTAAAAAACTGTTAAGGTGACTTTCAGAGATCAGTTTAAGCAAGTTTGTAAAGTGGTCTGATGTTTTTCTTTTAGATGAATTGGTGTGATGAAGCATTATATGGTGGTATAACAAATTAAAGAGTTTATTCTTTAATCAGCATTTTCAAGCACTACAACCCAGTACTCCCACTAAACAAGCATGTGACAAGAGAAGCAACTCATGCGTGTCTGACATGCCTGCAATGCCTTACAATAATGTTTAAAGAAAATAAATATTAGGGGAATAAGAAAATATTGATATACAAAAAAACCAATAATTATATATATATGTTCTGACGCAATACTGTATCAATGTTTTAAAGTACAATTTTGTGATATTTCATTATTCAATAATATAAGAAATTGATGATAGTTGACCCATTTTTTAGCGCATCCTTCTGCTGGTGGGCAGCAAAGACTGATGAAGTGGTGATGAATATGATACATGACATATCATTTGCCAAATTCAAATAAGCACCTAGAAGGGAAATAATCAGAGGATCTGCACTGCAATAAAGATTATGGGTTCTTTAATAACAAATAAATAGAAGAAGGGAAAAAAACAAAGCATAACAGGCCTCATCTCTCACTGGTCAGATCTCTGGAACAAAGACTAAAAATAGACAGAACATTGCTAATGATGGCTGCAGTAAACAAAGGTTTATTTTCAAAATATTAAATTGATTTATAATCAAGGGATTATACACTCTGGCTGAACTCTGCTGAGGCTTTTACAGCCTAAGGAAACAATTTGCTCAGTGGGAACAAAATCTTAATGTTTCTCAGCTAGATGGTCCAAATCTTGTGATGTTTCTGTGCTCTAGGACAGTCTGACTAAAAGCTAATGCAAAGTTCTTAACTGCTCCACAGAGAGCCAATGTGGAAAGATGGCAAGTGTGACTCAGATCCCCAAGGGGAACACACTGGGGATATTGGTACGTTTCATGCTGACAAGGCTGACATTAGAGAATGAAGCTCATTTGAGTTACCAAAAAGTAAAATAACAGTCTGTGAATCAACAAAATCAGCCAGGCATTAGTCACCAGCTATCAAACTAGATAACTGTCTCTGAAGTGCTACATCAGAGGCAAACATTGATGATTTCCCTACACTGCTCTTGTGTTCTTCCTTTAAGAAGAGAGACTGATGCAGCTAAAAAGAAAAAGCATGAATAAAACCAGGCCTTGGTGAAGTGAGTGTAATTAAATGAACAAAAGATGAAACAAGCCATCCTTCACAGAATAGGCAGGTCGCTATTCAAACTGAGATGGTGAAGTATTGTGACAAACAAAAGGAAGCCTTGCGACTGAATATAATGGGGCTGGTTTGTGTTAAAAATACCATAACTCGTTCTGATTAAAATGCAAAGAGATGCGCACAGACAGGCTGCTCAATAGGGCTCAACGATATTGGTTTACCATCCGAACTGCTTATAGTCACATCTCAGGATGTGAGATGACCTGAGGCATGTCATTCTGACAACTGTGTTGTTTGATGGAAACCAAAACCACCAATATTGCTGTTTCTTTAAGTCTGTCTGGAATCACCATCACTAGTTGAGTAGCTGATCACTATACAGGCAGAGTTTGTGTGCACCCTACCATCACAGATACACTAGTGTTACATCTCAAACTTAAAATGGTATTTCCAACTGTGCACAAATGTCTGCTCTTACCTGCTGAGTCCATGTGCTCCCCTCTCACCAATATCATGCCTGTTCATGCTACTTTTGGAAAGGGAGCTAATGGTGAATCAGCTTATCCCCCCATTCTGTCTCCATTACGTTCAGAATGGAGGTGAAGCATCACAGGGGCGTTATTACCCACCCTTCAAAAGGGTTGGTGTAACATAATTTTGCTTTGGGTGCAAGAGGTGTATAAAGTATGTTATACACCTGTCTAGGGATAGGTGTGTAACATAATTTATTAAAGATAAGTTCACTTCTGGTCCCCAAACCAAACACTGGACCCAGTTTTCCAATTTTTAACAGACATATCAGAAAGAGAGATTTGTTCACAGTACAAAGCAAGTAATTTTAACAAAAAGGGTACAAAAATAAAAAGCAGCCTAAGCTCTTTTGCAAATTAGAGGTTTATCCAAAAACAAGGTAACAACAAACTAACAAGCACAGAGCTCACACAATTATCAAATTCACTAATTTGGAGGCTGAGAGTGACGGGGATGCTGCTGTCAGATATGCTGCTGACTGAGTGCAGGCTGGCTCTATTTGAACACTCATCATTTGGCACGTAATGAGGGAAAGTCAATACAATCTTAGAGAGATATTTATTTTTCAAAAACCAAGAACACGCACAAATGTCAAATCTCATTGTCTGTCAGTTACGGGGTAAAATTGTGGAATTCTTCTTCAGATAATGTAAAAACATGCACAACATTGGTAAGGCTCAAAACACTATAAGAATCAATTGGTTATGAATGTAAACAACAACAATGCATCAGCATTGTTCTTGCTGTTACCTTATTTCTGATAGTTCTGTTTTTGTAGAAGGGGTAGGCTTAAATGGGCTTCGGCTTCTGCCTACACCCTTTCGGTCAGCTTGAAAACTTTGAATTACTTTGATCTTCTCAGTTGTTTTATTGCAAATGAACCGAAATTAATTTCTTTCATTCATTCATTCATTCCAATCAGGCGGCCGCTCCTCCCTCCACCAGACCCACTTCCCCAGCCAAAGACCATTTAACACCTGCATAAAGAACAAAGATCCTCACACAGACAGAGCACCCACTACACACACAAACACATGCATACACACACAAGAAAACCTTTGACAAAAGGGCAGCAACTGGCGTAAATATCATATCCGACGTGAAATGTCAGTATGAAAGGGGCTGATATCTTAAAAAAAAGTTTTGATGGATTCTCTTCAAATGTAGAACTAGTGTCCATATTGACTCAAGGTTAAACAGGTGAGATTATGGAGGGGCGAGGTCAAATAACCTTAGGTCTCATGATAACGTCCTTGAGGAATCTATTTAATTACTGTTTTTGCTCATCAATTCCTCCCACTTTGTTCTGCAAGCTTTGCAAATAAAGGATGTTGTGCTCTCATCAGAGGAAGTCAGCAAAAACAACAAAGAAGTAAAAAAAATCAAGGCAGACGGCAGGCAGAGGTAGTCAAAATGAAGCCTTGGCTTTTGAAAATAAGACACTTACTGCACAGCTTTCAAGAGCATTTATCTATGAAGCACAGCACTGAATATCAGGAGTGCCATGTGTTTGGCATTAGGGGTGTCCCGATCCGATATTGATATCGGATATCGGTCCGATATCAGCAAAAAAACAAATATCGGATTATATCGGCCTGCATCTAAAATCTCTGATATAAGCACTCTGATACAAGCAGTCCATTCTAATTTATTTTGTATTTAATTCATTCAGTTGTAGAATATGCTTATGTTTACGTTAAACACAATGGTTATTTTGCAATTTAAAAATATATTGGTTTTTTTTAAATTGGATTTATTGGGGTTACTTTTCAGGGTCTTCTAATTTATTTTGTATTTATTTCATTTAATTGTAGTATATTCTTATGTTTAAGGTTAAAATGTAATCAAACCCATTGGTTAATAACACATGAATCAGTTTTTTCCATACCAACTATTGCTGGCTACTGTTCTCTGTTTGAGTAATCTCACTTGATCAAGCCTTTTCTTACAGTCCATTCTACAAAATAAGTAATCAAAGTATGTATGATTCCTGCTGATATCGTATCGGATCGATATTGGTATCGGCCAATACTCAAGGCTGAAATATTGGTATCGTATCGGAGGTGAAAAAGTTGTATCGGGACACCCGTATTTGGCATTGTTGCCGCTGAAATCCTATGCAGGCCAATTTTTTCCCACACAGATTAATCTAAAACCGATAAAGTTATTATTAAAGAACCAGAATAATAAGCAGAATTGTCAATGGCATTGATATCAATAAACTCTAATCAGTTTCTCATGATCATCCCTATTTGTAAAGTTAGGAAGTCAAGAATAGGGACATCTAAAGATTTTGCACAATTAAATTCTTTATTGTCATTGTCACTTTAAATATAACAATGAAATTTTGTTCAGAGCAATCATACACTGAACAGCAAAAAGAAGTGCATCACAGGACATTATTTTGTTGTCTTTTCCAATACTTTGCACCTTTTGAACATTTATATCAGTGGTTCTAGTATAAATAAGTGCATCTATTTCTAGATGGCATGTTGCCTCTTCTCCTGAAGGCTTCTTCACTTCTTTGAGAAGCGGCAAAACATCTTTTAGGAACTAAACTTGTCCACTTGCCACTTGGATCAATGTTGGACAACAATGTCCTGGATACATCACAAATTTCCTTTCTACCATGGCGATGAACTGAGTATATTCTGGAGGTACATGGTCACATGCAAAGGTCACTGGGTCTCACATTAATCCCTTTCCTATCAGGTTTTTATAAATTTTTCTATCACAAAAAAACATCCCGAGCCCTCAACTTGACCAAGCATTTCACTTTAGCAGTCTGGCAATTGTGTGCCTAACAGAGGCATAAAACCACCAGGCGGTACTTCTGGTCTCGCCTAAGATATAAAAACAACTCATCAAATGGGCTTTTAATAAACACCTAACTAAGAGGCACTCATTAGGACTCCTTCAATCTTCGACAAGGGTCTCAACTTCAGCAATCACAGATGCTGTAAGACAGCAGTTAACATGGTCACTAATTAAACTGTAGCAAAAGCATGACTCATGAATCAGATCCTCAGTTTCAGAGTTGAGATGACAGAATTTCTGTGACACCGTGGCCATGGATTGTTCACGGTGCAGACTATTTAAAATGGTTGATGACGTAAGTGACAAAAGGAAGCCAAGAGTTTATTTGTAAAGATTGATGGCTGCACACAAACGGCCATTCAGGACAGAGGGTTACGAATTTAAGAGAATGAGTTAGAGATCCAAATAAAGTATAACGGTGTAATTTAAGTTTTATTGATGAAGGCCTGCATAAAAAAACACTACATTTATCTGGTGTTATTTTCTTGAAAGATTAAAAATATGTATAGCAAAGGGGAAAACAAGCACAAGGCAAATTTCCATTATCATTAAGCCCCCCTTCACAACTTAGCAGCTGAGAAAAATCTGTATTTCTCACATTGATTAAAAAAGCTGAGCTCAAATGTATTACAACTGCCTCTGCATGCACTACGCAGGGATGACAGGAGAGTCAATGAAAGTGGCATGTAAGACTTGAAAGCCCGTCGTTTTCAGATGAAGATTGGCCTGGTTTTGATAAAATATTCTTTTACAAAATTGTCTGGCTCAGCACAGCAGTGAATTTGTGCCTTCAAACAGGGCCCATGAGCAGGCAGAGCTTGTCAGATCTAAGACTAATGCTTTTTTGGGAGACTATTTATGTAATTAAGAGAGTCCTTGCATTAATGAACATCTGATTTTTGGAGGTTAAGAGAGTGGTTTAAACGTTTATAAATAAATGTCCCTGGCGCTTTGTAGGATGATTTTCCAGCATTCATGAATAAAACATAGCTTTTTGATAGTCTTTGGCTTTTGTTGACCTGTCAACAATTAGAAGAGCATCCATTCATGCTGAGTGTGAAAGAAAAATGTCTAATGATGGCAGATTTGGGCTGAAAATCTGCCATTTAAAAAGTATTACATCTCAGGGATGGGCAATATGTCAGGTTTTAAGGACATACTGTTTTTAGATAAACAGTTTATGTTGCATTAAAAAATGTTAAACATGTCTTCTAACTTCATATAGCCATTAGCCATTTGAAGATTTAAAGAAAGTCACCAAGCCTAATACTCCCTACACTAAAAAGAAATGTTCAAAGTGATCAACTAACAGTAAAATCCTATTTGATCACAAGATACATTTAAAACATTAAACAGAGAATTTTCATTCAATGTGAGAGACACCTTTATTTTTTAGTAAATACCAATTGATACTGATGACCACATGGCATCTACGGTTGGACACTGTTTGCTTTTATTTCCAATACCGCAAAAATCAACTCATTTAAAACAGTGGCAGTATCTTTATGACTCACGAGGCAAACTTTTTAACTGAAAATAAGAGTGTTATTCCGGTCAAATCCTGTTGTGGCCATGTGATAATGCCACACATGTCCATGTAGGAGGGCAATATTGGACAGCTTATTGAGCCAGAGACACAAGTCTGATTCACAGTCCCTTTACACAAAAGCACAGCATTAAGGCTCTGTTTTATTTACACCTCAAAACATTCACATTAATTTCACGGGGCCGTAAAATCTGTGTCAATTCATGCTTATACTTTCTTTTTAATAGACAAGAAGGTTTTTAGTTCATACCGTTACATAGTGAATGTGTACTGTTAATATATCATGGAGAGGTTTTAATACCTGTAGACATAAACAATCAACTTTTTAAGCAATAATCGACCAATGCTACCCTGATAATGGTGTGCATCCCTGGATGTGACCGGAGTGAAGCTCCTGTACTTTCTGACACCATCAGTCATGTAGAAAAACAGACATATGATCAAACAAACATGCATGTATAACGAGTAAATACATCATTTTACATAGATAACTGGGTTTTTTTGATGACCATTTGTTTATTGATAACAGAAAAAAAAGTTATATACACTTAGCTCTACCATTCAGGTCAAACATATTTACGTGTGGCTTTTGGTCCATCTTGTCCAACTATATTAATGAATTACAGTTTTACTCCTTGCTATAACAAAACACAAACTTAATGTTAAGATAAGCACATGTGATATAATGTTCATGTGCACTTTAACCTATATATTCTAAAGTTAAACTATGGTACATCAGAATTTGACTATTAAAAATAACAAAATCAATAATTCAATAGGATTTGGTTGAACAAAAGCACTGTTAAAATCAAGCAAGTCTGAAATAGACAACAGTTAAACCTTTAATCCTTTTATATGCACATCTATTTTAAGGGTCATCGGGGATAATGGTATGTTCATCTGTCTCACAACAGCTGCTGAGCTTTTGTTCTCATTTATAGGTAGCACTGAGTGACACGTTGGATTAAAGAGACACTCAGCTATTTGTTATTAATTTGATGACAGTAGAAAATGTCAGTCATATACTGATATAAATATAAATCTGAGATAGTGATTGAGGGAAGATCTGATTTCAATTTCATAATGGATTGAGGAGATTTAAAGTTAAACTGGTGTTGTCACATCAGGACACATCTGGGCTGATAAATTTAGCCATGGAAGGCCAGAAAAGGGTTATTTTTCTGGTGCAATCAATAATACACAGGAGGATTTCTAAGGTATTTCTATCACAGCGCTGACCTCTTCAACTCTGATCATACGTTTAGTTTTCCATCACAGAAAAATAAGTGATTGCACATGAGGGTCAAAGCTTTTAATATACTTGATTTGTGAATGAAAAAACATGTTTGTTTAAATCACATATGGGCTAAAAAAAAGGAATAGTCATTTTGAGATGGGGTTGTAAGAAGCATTTGTCATGAGATGCTGGTTAACATGGTGCTTTTAAAGAGCGACAGGTTGGAGTCCCAAACATGGACGCAATAATTCTAAAATTCCCTTTTTTGGAGTATATTAAGTAAAATTCAAGATGACTTGGTACACCATAGATCAACAAACTGATCAGTGTGCTGCAAGCAGGGAAACACATTAGCGGTGTATTAACGTAGTGCCAAAAAAATGTGACTAGCTGATGAAAGAGTCAAGCGCTATATTTGTTCAATATTGTCTTAAATTTCCTTCATTACATAAAGTGAATGACCCCTTCTGCATAGCCTATCCTTTGTGTCTGGGCTGTTCTGGTATTGTGCTGCTATTCATCTCTTTATTTGACATCTACCCCCGGAGCACTTTGGGAAATTGATGACAACTGCACACACATAAATATAGTTTTATTGCTGATCATCTTGTTTACTTTGGCAGGTGTTAGAGAACTCAAATTTAGTTTAGTCCTTAAAAAAAAAAAAAAGAAAAAAAAACTGCTTTCAAGGGGCATTAGCTTTACAGACTGAAGTGAGAAAGACAAAAGCAGTTTTCCATTTAAAGGGGAAAAACTAAATGTGCCTTACAAAAGATTTTAAAATTCTGTAATGCAAAGTTATGATATACAATTTTATGCAGTAAATTGAAAAAGAATAAATTAGTGACTTATTTGTTGAATCCTTTGTAAGTTGCAATGTCTGTTAAGAAAAATTAACTTCGCTGTAATAATGAAACTTTAAATCTGGCATTAATTAAAATTTTCAGTACACAAATTATTTTTTGTTGTGTTATAAACTTAATAAAGAGTTATCTCAACTATCTTTATTGAGTTTTTTTAAGTAAAGTTGGTCAAATTTCTTATCTCAAGTTGGCAAAACTTAAAACATTTAGTTTTCAGGAGTGATAAGGTCAACTTCTGAACACAGGGTTCGCATACAGACAAAATATTTTGCTATGCAAGACTGGAGCAGAGGTAAGCAAATGTCTATGTTGCAGCTGGTCTGGGTTCAAATCCTGCTTAAGATTGTCTTTAAGTAGTTTTTCTTTCAACCTAAACTTTACGAGTTTTTACCTGAAACTTAACGTTTTCCAGTTTTGACCCAAAATTCAAAAATCTAGCGCAGACAGTGACTTTGAAATTTGGAGTTTGTACTTTTTTTTTTTTTTTTTTTAAGGGTGTGTGGATAAGAAATTGTGCAATAAATTTAATGTGATAACTCCAGCTGAGAGAAAATGTACCTGATGGTCACTGTAAATACAGAGTGACGGGATGAAACTTTTACCTTATGTCTCTGATACAACAGAGCCTGAGCTGTTGTATGCTTTGTGTCTCATCACCTTGCCTCACGTCTTCAAAAATGAACCCACCATGATGAGTTCAGCTGCTTTAAATTAGTTTAGTTTTCCCGACTCAAATCTGGAGCCAGCTGTTTTGTTATTGTTATCTTACTTTTATATCCTGCATCTGAGCTCATTCCTTATTAATACGCACCAATAATCACTACACCAGAGATCATGAATGCAGTGTTATATAGCAAAAAGTTTAAGTTTGACACACAAAAAAACAACGAAGAAGACTATTCTGGAAAATGGGGGAACCTTTTGAGAAATATTGTGTCACTTCATAGATAAACATTTCTGATGTTAGCTTTTACTGCCAATGGGACAAGGCAACAACAAGAGAGCAGCTGGACAGAGAGGGCATGGAAACTGAATGCCAGTTGGATGGCATAAGGATGAGGAGGAAAATTCAAGAGCGCAATCATACACTGATGTATTTTTTTGCTTTTACCCCAACATTAAAGAGGCATCTGAGTGCATGGGTATTATTATCATTAAAGATATATTTTCATACAAAAATAGAGCATAAATGAGTCTTTTCATCACAAGTATAACTACAAGTTAAAACATTTTACAGTAGATGACACTGAAAGAAATCTTAGTCATATGTTTGACACATTGAACAACAGCTTAGGAACAGAAAGGAACAGCAATGAGCACAAAAATATGGATGTTTCTGCTACAACAACAGGAATGAAAAACTATTCATGACCTTGGCTTCACATGCTCGACACTTACTACAAGCACATCTTGATGATACTTTGAATGTTTTTGAAAAGGATGAAGATGAGGGAGTTGGTACAAGGTTGATTTTACAAAGGAGATGATTATGAACCACGACTAACAGGAGTATGTGAACACCACCACTGGATGCTGAGAAACTGGTTTAAACAGCGGTCACAAAAATCACAGTGACACACAGCACAGGTGATGTACTGGTACATTTACCCTGTCAGGTGGTAAGTCGGACAGGCAGCGAGGAGGGAGTGGGTTGTCCAAACCATAAAGGAGTGTTGGTGGCTGCCGGGATGAAACAAAGAAGACAAGAGCTACAGCATCCCACATTCAAGTTGTGCTCTTTCAAAAGACACCACAGAGCATCAGGATCACATCTGTGTCTGCTCCCATGGCATCATGTGTGAGGATAACTATGACTAAAGCATGACTGTAAACCTGCACTGACTGGTTAAAAAAAAAGCTCATTGTATTGACCATCAGAGGGAATCTCACAAACTAGTAGTCTTAAAAGCCTACAAATGATGTTGCTAATGTCAACAAGAGTATGATCAGTCTATTATCAATCATGGTTGTTACTGCTAAAACCTCATTCTTATTTGACCTTTAAAAGGGTGTAACTTTGCTGAATGTTGCTTATCGTCATGCTATAATGGTGAAGTCATGTTTGTTCTTTAAAAAAAATATGACAATGAGTTTGGTTAAGACTTGCTCTTTTTGTTAATCCTTAGATAATATTGGTAACAAACTGATGCTATCTATATCTAAATTAAGAATGACTGATCGATCTTTATGCTCTTTTCTGGCTAAAAGGAATTGCAAAGTGTATTTTCATTTTACCGATAGACAGCTTTCAATCACATTAACACTGTATGGAGCTGTAGCACAAGCTTTTTCAAAGTTTCACTTCTACATCATGACAAATGTCTACATCCCATGTCAACCACACAAAACAGATTAATGTAAGGGGTCACCACCTGTAAATCTTTACTCATTTCGTTTACTCATTGGCTTTTAAGTCAGTATGACAGTTGTGTGGTCCCTGTTGTACGTGTTTCTTCTTCTTCAGTCGGCTGTTATTTAACAAACTGTCGTATGTTAACATGTTTTTACATGCTTTTTACATGTTTATAATCTTAATTGTATGTTATCATTTGTTTTTTAATGTTGTTTTTATTTATTTCACTTCTTTTTCATTTTATTCTATCTTATTCCTGCTTGGTAGTCATTGAGCAGCACTTTGGTAACTTGATCGTTTTTTAACTTGATTTATTTTTTGCTAATATATTAATATGCTAAATAAGTAAAGAGGATTGGATTAGTGAATCTCACAGCTTTTCATGGTAAATAAAGTCTAACTGATATCCCTTTATCTTATTAGTTTGGCAAGATGACTAGACTGTTGTTGTTAAATAGTCCTAATTGTACTGTTCCAGCTCAAAGCTTCATAGGTTTATTATAAATCATAGGCTTCACCAGTTGTTTAATACAAATGTGAATTTATCTTTGGAGTTCTACAGTTGGTTAATAAATGCCCACACTCCTTTTCAAACACTTTTTCTATACTTGAACAAAGATGCCTGCCACTTGTAGCCAGTTGATCTCCTGTTCAAGGCTAAAGGCATGCAACTATGAATTACCATATTTAACACTGATGTGGACATCTACCTGTGAGCTCTACAACTGCTAACGCTATAACATTACACTGTACAAATGGGTTTTATATTGTTTGTCCGCTGTGATCTGGATTGAACTGAATTGAGGACATCTTGCATCTCTAATTGATGCACATTTATTTATTTATTTATTTATTTATTGTTTATTTGACATGGACACACAGTAACATTGATGCTGTGATATTTAAATATACACAGGTCCCAAATGCACTGCTGTAAGTGTTTATAGCACAGTACTAATTAATGATGTATTCATGTTTTAATCAGCACATACCAACATTTAATGTTTCTTGAGTGGCTTCTCTGTGAGCTTTCCTTAAACAACAATGACTTTAGTAGAAACTCAAACTTATACAATGGTTTTCAAATATCCTGCTTTTAAACTGAAGTACATAGGAGCCTGATATTGCTGGAGAATTCAGTGTGTCGATAACAGAGTTGTAATTCAAAACACTGGTTGCAGGTAGAGGCAGATAGTAATAAGTAATAGAAAAGGAAAAAACACTAAAATCCCCATTATTAAAGAATCAATACTCGATCTCAAAGCTGTATATTTTATCTAGGATTAAGATTGGCTTTTCAGTTTTTAGTATACAGAGCTGAGAAAAAGAAATGGTTTGAAGGACATTTGAAGAAGTAGAGGAGGAACTTGGAGGATTGAAAACGTGGTATTAAAGATAAAAAGAAACAAGTGTGGCAGTTTTACAGTCCCTTCATGTCAGAGGAAAGCTTAAAAACATCCCTCCACCAATGACAGTTCACCAAGCTTGAGTCAACTTGCCTTTTTTCCCTGTGGGATGACAGAGGAAGGGTCTTAAAAGATTAATAATGAGTGTATAGCTCTGCTGCATCGTCATGCTTAGCCATGCATTGATAGAAACTTTAATAATCTCATCTTCTCCAAGCTGTGAGCATCTGAAGGATCCACTTCATGGTTTATGGTGCAAAAGAGCTGAGAATTTGTGCAGTGATATAGACAGCAAAATAAGTTTACAGCTATGTGAAAGGATGAGTTTAGAGATTTTTAAGTCTCACATGCATGCAAAACATATGTAGTAATACTTGGATATGCATTATGAAGAAAATGGCTCTTCAGTATTTACTGAAATTAAGCAAAAAATCAAACTCCTGCGACGTCTTGCTATCAAATTGGTATTTTTAATCTTTGACTTCAACAAATATCCACTAAAGCAGGGTTATCCAACTGTTTTATTGAGGGTCAAATAAAGAAAAATACAAGGATGGCTGGGCCACTTCAATGAATTTCATTTCAGTGTCAGAAAATTAAAGATTTTAGGGTGGCCAATCAAATTTCTGAGATCCAGAACGGCTCTAGTTACCGCTGGATTCAGCTCTTGTCAGGATGAGACAATGCTCTGTGCAGAAGAGGACAATGGCAGCCGGTCGCCACATTCAGCCACAAAACAAGAGCAAACTGAGTAAAGCTGCCTAACTCAGAGGGAGTGTTGATGCTAAAAGATTATTAGCAGGAAATACTCTGTATATCTGACCTTAACACATAAGAAACAGCACAGAAAAAAGCTGCTTTTTCATCATTGTTCATCTGTGGAAATTAAACCTTCATTTTCTAATACAAGTCGTTATAATTTTAGCTTCTGGATTTGCTGTGGGTCAATTCAGACTGGACCATGGGCTGTAGTTGGCCCCCAGGCCACACTTTGGACACCTGCACTTAAATTATCTTTTTTCAATAGGTGTGGAGCAATGAGTAAGAAATGGAATGAATGATGCAGCCAAATTCCCCTTTAAACAAAGGCAATAAAAAAAACATGAAATATGAATGTGTTGCCAAAAGAGGTATAACTAGTATCTTAATAGATGCACTAAAAATTACTTTTGCAAACACTCCTTCTATATTTTTGGGCTACACAAAAATCTCTCATAAACAGGCTTAAAAATATGCAAACCCAAAATAAACTGTTGAAATTAAAAGGAGTATCAACCATACATCAATGGTTTAGAAGAGAAAATGATTATGAAAACTGTGTGGTAATAGACTTTCTAGAGTGTACACTGAATAAATGTAGTCGCCCTGCCCTGAGAAACAGGAGAAACTGAGGTATTTACAAAGTTTCTGATGAGTGGCAGGCTTTTCTTGAAGAATAACTTAACAGTTCAGTAAATAAAATTTTATTAATATGCTTCGTTTTAGGAGTTAAGTGAAGGACTGTCATTTACCATAGGAAGAAAGAGACAAACGTGACAAACTGTCATGACAACACACACGTTAAAGGTGTAAAAAGCCATTTTTTATACATGTGTGCCTGAATTTTCCTTGAAAAAACACATTTTCTTGGTAGGTTGACCTGAAATGTTACCTGCAAACTTGGGGCTGGTAGGGAAAATGCAAAGGGAACTCTGGTTTTTAAAAGGATGTTTATATGTGCAGCTCACATAGGCAATTTTTTGTTTTTTTTCAACACGTGTGAAAAAGATTAAAAAATGGATTAAGATTTACATCTAAAAAGATTGCTAGCTTGATGCTAACATATAACAGAAGTTGCAATCAGTGAGCTTACAGCTTTGGCATCTTGAACACAGCAAAAAAAAAAGAAACAGCATTTAAATAAGACACTTTTGTCTTTCCAAAATGTTATGATAAATGATACCTTAGCTTGATGCTACATGCTACACACCAAGATGCACCTGATTCAGCATTTCTCTTTCAGTCTGTCATGCAGTCCCTCAATCATTAAGACAGTGATATTGTTTAAAAAGCTTGCCAAACTTTTTTCCGTCTCACTTCTTTCTTGAGGCAACAATTTTCGCTTGTCTATTCCCTTGATTGTCATGCAGGCAGAGCTCTCTGTGGTCTCACTGGTCAACATCTCTAACAGATGGTGGAACTAATTGTAGGAGGCAGGATAAAAATCAAAACATGATAGACTTTCTGTCAGGAGGTCTGTGACACACCACATGGGATAAAATGACAGATCTTTGCAACCAATGTGTCCTGAAACACTACGACTCTTGGGAGGGTCAAAAACTGTGCTTGAATCCCGTGGTCTGATGCTGTAATAGATAAATAATCTTTAACAATTACAAAACTTACAACACATTTTTCCTTTTGTAATTTAATGGCTTCCACAGATGCACTATTTATTTATTTATTTCATGTTTACTTGTACAGGGACAGTATGAAGCAAGAGAACGTTGCTGCAAAACTACATCATTTATAGCCTGAGCTAATTTGTAATGCCTGTCCCCAATTGGGCTTTTAACGACATAAATAACAATAAATACTCTATAAAAAACAACAACTAACAAACTCAGCAATTACAGTCAGAACAATACAAAACAAATACATACCACAATACAAAAAAAGGAGGTTAAAACAGGAAGCACTTGCTCATTAATGACAACAAAGCTGAGTACTCTAAAAAGCTGTTTCAGGTTGAGTGCAAAATGATCCCAGTCTGATTGCTACAGCCACTGTCTGCATTATAAACATGCAAGTGGAGATAACAGAAAAGAAGTTTTAAATTCTGATAATGGGTAGAGCCCCAAAAAATGTTCCTTTTTTTTTATTTTTAAAGAAATTAATGATGTTAAAATATTCAAAACGCTTTGCTCATCCCTTATTAACACTCATGTTAAACTGGGTCATGTGTCTGTTCATGGTCACCGTTTCCACAAATGCCTTTTTACAAAGCAAAGCAATCGCCTTCCTATTTCCAAAGAGTGTGTGTAGCGCTAATGAAAAATTGATTGTGGACGATTTCTTCTTGGGACCAATTCTGTGAAACTGCATTACAAAGGCATTTAAAAGTTTCATTGCACTTTCTAGTTGCTTAAAGCTACATTGGACTAATGTGACACTGTGTAAGCACAAGCACAGGAAGAGGCTGGGAGTTAACAAAAAAAAAAAAAAAAGAAAAAGGCAGACAATGAGGCAGCAATTGGCAGAGCAGCAAGAAAAGAGCAGCTTCAACATTTTATAGAGACAGAAAGAAAGAGAAACCTCTGCCCCATTGACAAAAAGATCAAAAGACTCCTACGGTCTGGCTGAAGCTTTTAGAGCACTCCAGCATCAAAATCTGAACCACTCGCTCCAAAAAAATTGAAAAAGGAATGAGAAAGGGTGACCAGGTATGTGGAGAAAAAAAACAAGGGCACCTCTCTGAAACGCTCTGAAATGATGTGAGTGGAGTCAGGAGGGAAATACCGATTTGTCCGGAGAAACAGAGATGACAGACTCCTTACCAGAGGAGTGTTCTCAATCACTGAGCACAGCAATGCAATAAAGCGGCATGTCAAACAGTTCTACTTCAGGGAAAAAGACGACCTGTGAAGCCTCCACTCGAGCACAATTTGTGGAAATACAGAAATAGAAACCCATATAATATTCAACAAAAAGACACTGCAATGCAATACACCGTGTCGTCGAATAAAATAGGCTACACAGGCTTTATATAAATATATAGTATAATATTATATATATACACTTATGTGCAGGACTATACCTCACACATTGCCATGGCAACTATGCTATTGCAACAACACAGAGCTGAAGCAGTAATCTCACTGAAAAAAAACTTATTTCTGATTAGTTTCAGAGCCGTGTTGCATGTATTGCATACTGTTAATTTCATATTGCAGAGTTTTCTGTGAATATCATCTTAAACAGCTTATGGGATCCTTCAATTCTGGTTAAAGATGCATGTGTATCCGTTTTCGCAAGAGCTTTGAAGCAGTTTTATCACAAAAGCAGGACTTCACTATGTGGCAGAATATCAGGACCAAACTCTGGTCCATCTGAAACAGTCAATAAATCTGCAGATACTCCTGTTTAAGGATGAGCAATCACCAAGACACTTTCATTTAACGGCCACTTCAATAGGTATGCCTTTTGTCCTTTAGACCTGCCTTGATATTTGTGGTATAAATTCAAAAAGGACCTGAAAACAATCCTCACATATTTCGTCCATATTGACAATATTTTGGTCCATGTTGACAATAGCATAGTTGCAGAGTTGCTTCTGATTTTTTTTGCTGCACATTCATGATGTTCCACTGCATCCCAAAAGTGCACTGTTGGATTGAGTTCTGGTTCGAGGCCACCAGAGTACAGTGAGTTCATCAACAAGGTCAATAAACCATCATGTGATGGTTTGAGCTTTTTGACATGGTCAATTTTCCTGCAGGACATAGCTGTTAGGAGATAGGTATACCTTTGTTTAAGATAAAGGGATGGACATGGTCAGCAACAATACTCAGGTAGGATGTAGAGTTATAACATTGCTGGATTGGTACTAAGGGGCCCAATGTGTGCCAGGAAAATATCCCAAACATCAAACTGTGCTGCCAGAATGCTGTCAAGGACCAGGAGGATAGCATATTTTACAACGGTTTTAAGTCTTTACAGAATCATTATCAGAGAACCAGAAACAGAATCTCTTTATCGCTATTGTATCTAAATACAATGAAATTTAAGTATTGATTTTAGTATTAGTTAATAAAGCTCTACATTCCCTGGCACCAGAAAACATGATTTTAGTTTATTTAATTTTATTTGTATTTTATCATAATCTATTTGTTTATTTACTTCTTTTTATGTACAGCACTTTGAACGACTGCTGTCTTCTTAAAGGTGCTTTATAAACAAACTTAACTTGACTATGAACCAGGACATTTTGTATGAAATGTGCTACATAAATAAAGTTTGATCGATTGATTGATTACACTATCACCACCAGCCTCAGCTGTTGATACAAGGCAGGATGCACCCATGCTACCGTGCTGTTCACTCCAAATTCTGATCCTAAAGTCAAGACTTATCAAATGAGGCAACATTTTTTCAGTCTTCTGTTGTCCAACTTCAGGGAATCTGTGGAAATTGCTGCCTCAGCTTCTAGTTCTTAACTAACAGGAGTAGCACTTGATCTGGTCTTTTGCCCCTGTAGCCCATCTGCTTGAAGATTCGACCAGTTGTTCATTCAGTAAATTGCCTTCTGCTCACCTTGATTGTAATATGAGGTTATTCGAGTACTGTTGCCTTTCCATTATCTCAAATCACTCTGGGTATTCTCCTCTGACACCAAAAAGACATTTTTGTATTCACTGGATATTTGGTCTTTTTCATACCATTTACTGTAAACCAAAGAGATGGTTGTGTGTAAAAGCAAGAAGTGACTACAAGCATCTGACTGGCCCATAATGAAAGGGGCACACAGATCATTTGTTCAGCCACATTTCAGTTTTTTCTTGCAAGTTTCTACCCTTCGCAATCACCTTTCAAGGGATCTTGCCCAAATGGACTTGAAATCTGCCAATTGCCAAATACATTTTGCCCTTCCTGCTAGTAAGGGTAATAAATGAGTCAATCAAAGGCCAAAGAAATCAAGATTATGTAGGAGACATGCCAGTGAGAATTGATTATAATTGGTGTATCACATAGCATTAAGCTAACATACTCCTTTACTCCTCCACCTTCCCTGACAAATCAAAATGTTTCTCCTTCAAAATAAACAGAATTTTATAACCAAGCATAAGAAATAAAAAAATTGTCCTAACACCGCAGAATTTGGTGCAGCTCTTCTTTCCTAACCACGTACGGTGAGAGCAAGGAGAACAGAAAAAAACAGAGTTAGATGTGCTTTCTTAAAATTCATCTCTCATAGGTCTCCATTCCATCAAACACACTTTGGTGCTTCTGAAATTTGAAAATGGATCTGGTGGATTGGTTTCAATAAAAAAAAGGTGAAAATGTTCCATCATAACAATGAATACAGGGACATTCTGAATGCACCAAAACACGAAAATTAACCACAGTCTATTCAATGTGAGCTCCCTTTTCTCATTCATCCATCCATTCATAGCGTCCCAGCTAAAAAGGAAGCTTCATCACTATTCAGACTGTTTCAAACATCTGTGTCCATGTGTCTGACAAATGTCATGTGCTCTGCCCTTTCAGATGAAAATTGGCACTTCCCTAATTAGTATTGTAGCTTAACTAAATGAATGAATGGTTGCAATGTACTGCTCAAAGGTCACTCTCTTAAAAGCTGGGAATCAAATATGGTTCTAAATTATGAATAGAGAAGAGGTTTTAATTAAACTGATATATGATTATCTTCATTTAATATGTTCGGCAAATGAAGAGGGAGAGTCACAAGGTCTATATTTAGCAATGTTCATGAGGACGTGTTTTATAAGCTTCAGTAAGGCGTAATGGTAATCTGCAAAATGTTCTCACTTATGGCAACAACACTATGTTTATGGTGACATATCAGGTTTACAGTAAGCTCCTATAAGAGTAGAAAGGCTGTCAAAATTTGATTCGTTGATACCATAAATAACACCATTTCTGTATTTCAATCTATGCATCAAAAAAGTGCAGGAGCTTTAGAAAAACCTGAGCTTTCCACTAAAAAAACTGACAGCAAAAGAGAGAGAACCAACTGCCTCAATTAGACAAAGACCAGAGACGTCATGATTGCCAAGGAGCCATTAATTATCAGCTAATTTTTAATATTAATTTCCTTGGAGTCACCCACTGATCTTTTGTGACCACTTACCAGTGTACACCTACAGCTGTAAAATAAACAACCAAGCCTGTATCAAAAACAGACCACATATCTACACCAGAGCATTGACAAGCACAAGAATGAGGTCCCACTGAAAGCAGGAAAATACTCACTGAAGATCCATCTAGTGTGACTAAGGTTGCTTTCAGATATACAGCTCGGCAGACTCAGTTTTGGTTCGGGGTGAAGTTACATGTTGGTTTGGTTTTATTACAAACTGCTCTTTGTCACATGGACCACAGCCTGCCACTTGCCAGCCATAGCTGCAGTTTTTGTTCCTGTCATCTGACCTATTGTTGCACTTTGACCCAGAATACACAACCTGCTGCCTTCAGCCTTAAACAGATCAGAAGAATACTGAGCCATTAAATAAATATAAAGCTGCATTTAGTCTTCATCAGGTGGCAAAAACATATTGACTGGAGCAATGTGTACCCATATTCTTTCTGCCAGGACCCGAAGATGTTAAGCTGCTAAGAGGAGCAGAGGTCGGTGGTGCTAGCAGGCTGACGTTAGCATCGCCCTGCTTGCTGTTGTTGTATTCCACCAAATCCAAGCCACAATGCACTGCTTTGAATTTCACTGTCTTGTTTGATTCAGATGGCTTTCACACAAACCGAATTCTGATTTGCTTGGAAGCAAACAGAGACTTCCTGTTTTCAGGCGTACCAGAGGTGGTTCTTTCTTTTCATACCACCTCAAATCAACCAAACTTTCCAATAAAGGGAACCAGGGCTTGTTTGGCCTGGAACAAATGTGCTAGGTGCGAGAGTGACAAAGGGCAGACTTGCGTATCATGTCAGTGCACCTGTTATGGCAGCAGTGTCGTCTGCAGCCTGGATGTGTATACAGGAGAAACACAGACTCTGCATGCAGAGTGGTCTGTTATCCAGCTACTGAGGCTACTAGTCAGACTCTCATTTATTCTAGCATTTTGGGTTTCAATTTAACAACACCTGCATCAGGTCACGTGACTCACATTGCATGTCCTCTCTATCAGTGGTTGTTCTTGATTATACTTTCATAAAAAATGTACTTACAACCATATAAACATGAGAACCCTCATGAAAACAACATACCACTACCCAAAGGGCGAACCTCAAAAAAAAAATATTCAGCAGAGACAAATATGATGAGGACAGATTTATGATCTGGGCATCCATGGGTTCAGCCTGCTTTATTGCAAAGTGCTTTGAGGTAACAATTGTTATATATTGGCGCTATATAAATAAAGATTGGTTGTTTTACTGATGTCCTGTGATGTGACAATAGCAATTGGGCACATGGCATACCTGTTGGAATAACAATACACGATTCAGCCCTAACTAGTACTTCTTATGTTCCTGCCTAAAGAAATACTATAGAAGTAGAGTTTTCCTTCTTTTTATCTCTGGTGCGTTTTGGTTGTATTGATCATTAACATGGAAGAAACTATTTCATTGTTTATGACCATTATTTTACATTTCACATGGTCTCAAAATGTATTAAAGTTTCAAACACTGAAATCATATTAATCAGCAACATTCTTTGTCATGTCAATTAGATTTCCTTAAGTCTTTTCATATTGTTTGTAAGCTGTAAATAAGGTGTATATTTCCAAATTGTTTGTGCCTCAATGTGTTCAGAACAACTATTCACCAAATCTGAATAACTGCTCCAATCAGTGCTAATAATCCTAGCAACATGTCCCCCATAATGAGTCTATAATTACATTTCATAATCAAAGAGCACTTTAAGGTCAAGGTTTTCATTAGGAGGGCTAGAGAGTAAATGAGTAATTAAAATTAAGATTTTCTTTTTAAAAAGCACAGCTTTAGTGCTCACCACAAGCCGTTCAGCCAAACAAGCTTTATAAAGTGTTTGCGTGTGGGTGGAGCAGACAATCTGTCAACATGTACCAAATGCTTAATCAACCTGAGGGATGCTGTAAGCAGGAACACGACCCAGCTGAGTCTGTGCAAAGCAAAAGGACAACTACAGTCAAGGAAAGACTTGTTTGTAAGGACGTTATATTTTTATATATAGAAATGGCAACAAAATGTGCTTAACTGTGTGGTAGATACAGATATGAGGACCTATTCAGCATATGTGAGCTTAGCAGGGGATGTTAGTCGATCTGAGCAGTGAATGCAAAGCCCCAAACAAAAAGGCTGGAGATTCTGTTTGCTCTATATTTGGACAAAAGAAGCTTCACATTTACAATACAGTATGGAAGGAGAGGGAGGGTGTTGAAGATGAAGCAGTATGGCAAAATTTTTAAACAACAAAACAAAAAAATCCCAATATATATAAAGATGCAGCAGTGCAAAAGGATCCATTTCAGTGTGGCTCTAAAGAACCTCCTGGAGACTGGTTGCAGATTTATTTTCAGTCCAGTCTTTAAACCTGTAATAACATTTTTGGGCAGAGTGTTCTCGGAGGGCTTGACTGTAACAGTTGTCCAGATTTGTCCAGCTGCCCTGTGGATTTCTTCGAGGAAAGCAGCGCTATTATTAATTTCACAGGCTTATTTTTGCTGTTGTGAGGTGCCTATGTTTTCCACACTATTTCTGATGATCAGAAAGTAGACCAGCACAATTAATTTAATCTTAACCACAATTGTGATTTTGGTCTTACCGCAATTAATAAAAACCTATTTGATGGTATTTGTTCATGCTTCTGCATTCGTCACCCATTAAAAGAAATTTTATTAATGTTGACATATACCAAACAAAAACTTGATCATCATATTTTGCTTGAGTAAGGATACTGTGTAGCAGCAGAGCAGTAGGTGTATGTAGTGAGCTGCTGCATTGTAAAGTTTCAACAAGTATCAGGGGCCAGAAAGGACCAAAGCTGCCTGGGTATTTCTGCTGTCCCAGTCTGCCCTGGCATAAAGTAAGTGGTCAAATATTTCCTTGAACAAACCATAAAACTTACACTTGACACTAGGGATGCACCACATCAGATTTTTCCTGTACTTGATGTGCCAATATTTCTGAACTCATTGTTGCTAATACCAGTACAGATATTTTTGACAAGAGCAGGAAGCCTCCCTTTTACTTAAACTGGTCTGTTTCTTTCATGGTGACAGTTTGTGCTGGAAACAGATGTTAGGCAAGAAAAATAACATTTTATTCTCTACTGAATAAAAACTTTTTATTTCTAAGTAGACATTCAGTGATGATGAGATAAATTATTGTGGTACATTTGTACATTCTGCCAATAGAACAGCCAAAGTATAGAATATATCTGGGCTTTATGTATGGCCAAATTATCATCTGTAAAATTTGGAACAAAAAATCATATCTGCCAATTTAGGCTAGGTAATATGTTGACTTGATTGATTATTTTTTTTATTTTCTTATTTTCAAAAGATTAAAAAAAACATTTTTTTCCTTGACATACTTTTAGTCCACTTATTAATTTTGGCAATGCTTGACAATATAAATATAGTCAGATTTACAGTTTTCAAAATGGTAGGCTCTGCAATTTTTTGGACAAGCACACGTTTAGGTTTGTGTGTTTTTTTTTAATGAGATTAAATACTGATAAAAGAAAAAGTTCCATGTAACTATACAGTGAAACTTCTGCAGCTTTCGTGGCTCATGTAGAAGCCATGCCTATGTCCATACTACATAAAGAACATTTGATAACAAATTATGGCAGGTACTTTAATTATTAGAGGGAATCTCAGTTGAGTTTTGAGGTATATTTAGATTTTTAAAAAAGGCAAAAATTGTTTAATGTAATCACTTAATGTTGTAAAGCAAGTTTTGTGGAAAAAAAAAAAAAAATTTTACTTTGGGGTCATATCATCCAGCCCTACTGCAGATACTCAACTGAGAATCAAACTTTTAGGCAATTGTCTTATGATACTGATATTGTTCTGATAATATCATGTATCATTACTTAAATCCTATGAATAACAGTGATCTAAATACTTATCAAAGTATTCATGATTATTTTATTTGCCCACACCAAGAGAAAGTGGAGCAAAGCCATTCTGGTGTGATTCATTAAGTTTCTGCAATGCATGAAGCAGTTTTACCTCTACTGTCTGGTCAACTGTGAGGTTAAAACTTCACCAAACTTTAACGATGTTTAGCTTGAGTGGGCAATAGCTTGTATAGTGTGCGTTAGTGTGTGTATTCTGTGTGTGCGTGCTCGCGCAGTCATGACAGATTCACCTGACTGAACTAACTTGATGCTCTGCCAGGCAGACTGCTTCCATGCCTGCCTCTCTCCTCCAGCCTTTCAGTGAAAATAAATGATCCCTAGGTGGCTGTTGTATTTTTTACAAAATGGCCACAAGTCAGCAAGAACTAAATGTCCATTTAGCAGGGTGGGGTAAATTAAAAGACTCACACCACTTCTCTCTAGTTCTTTAAGTTTTCCCAGAAGCTAGGCACATCACATCTGTGATGAAGGCATACATGCCTCAGTTGATGAAATTTATCTTTGCCGTATATCTTTCTATGTACACTAGAACAAGGACAGTGCTCCATTGAAAGTGTCTCACATAGTTTAACATTACTGTGTAGTACAGTATGTAAATGCACTAACTGTGAAAAAACAAAGGTGAAGTGCAATGGGTGCTTGAAGTGATCCCTCCTCTGTGCTAGTGTCACAGGTAGCAACAGAGCATTATATGGATATCGAACACAGATAAACATAGTACTGACATCAGTTGATACCACATAATTTACAGGGTTGCCAGTGTCCTTATAAAGGCAAAGCCAGACCTGTCCTGTACAAATTTAAACCAGTGTTGCTGAAAATAGCTATAAAATAGAACAGCTTCCAACAGTACAAAAAAGTTAAAGCAGCCACCTTAACAAGATGTCATTTCCACCTTAGTTTGCCAGAAAACAAACAAAAAACATGTTTGCATGTAAATAGTTGAAATCACAAAAGGCGGACCCACGTACACTCACAGTGTTGCTCTCCTCCACTGGCTTCTCATGCTCCCCATTAGCCTTTATCAAGCCTCTGACACTATCTCTAGGGGCATAATACAATGTTCACAGTAAAGGCTAAACATCACAGGGGGGTGAATATTATGGCCTGTAAGAGCAATGTTTGGAAATAAAACAAGAAATGGCCTCACTTGTGGCTAAAATACCCACATGGAGACACAGAACAATTGACTATTTCTATCATAAACTTTTGACTGTTTCAGGTTGTCTCACCTTAGCTTTATCAGCTAATGTGGCACACCAAATGATTCTCTGTCTTGAACCTAAACCAAGAAACCACACATAGAACAGTGAGACTCAAATAACTACCAATCCAACAACAACTGACCTATCATTGCGATAATGACCCCGATAGAAAGATTCAAACATGAATCAGAATCATGAGTGTTCATAACAATATATGCTTCTTTGTTTCTCATCTGTTATGATTCATCAATGTGTTGATTTGGGATCCAGCTGTAGGTACCGTTTAGAGTAAAATCATACAATATGCTGGCTGAGAACACTATTGTAGTTTTAACATCTCTGCTGGCATATCATCCCCGGCTGAGTCCAATTAACACAAATCACACTGTGATATATCTGCCGCGACCCTGGAGAATTATTCCACTCTTTCATGTTTTTTTAACCATGAAAAACAACATTTTGTCAGAGAAAGTGGATGTTCAAAGCTACTATTAATAGTTTTACAGCATTCAGCTAGCTCTTACTTAATTTAAAGTCAACAGTCAAATAAACTCTGTTGGATCAATTAAACAGTTCATCTATCTTAAAGAAACAAAATAGATTAATTTAGGCTGCTTATGAAGTGTATTTCAAAGACGTATGTAAACTAATGGGCCATTTTCCCTCAGAGGCTGCACAAATGACAGCACAAGCTTTTCAGCAGCAGTACGAGAGTTTAGCATTGACATGAGACATGTGAAGCATCTACAGTCGCAAAACTCTGCGACTTTCTAAGCTTTCAGTTTACTTGGAGCTCTGCAATCTGTATGGGGTTCAATCCAGTCACACTGGCTTTAAGTACAGTCTGAACAGCAGCTACACCAGGGACTTTTTAGAGACTTAGTGGCTTTGTGTGAAGTCTAAAGCAGCAGGCGTGTATAGAGGAGCTTTGAAACTGAAATTCTGTCACACACAAAAATATAAAACTCAAAACAATGGAATAGCAGTAGACAGCAGTGAAACGACAGGGGACACCGGGTCTGACATATGCTAAAGGTCCCTGACTGGAATTGAACAGGCTTTGCCGCAGTTCAGTCTGCCGGCTTGCTGTGACGCCTCCAAGAGGTGATTACTAAAGACAGCAGTCACACATGTGAAGAGCTTAGTGCTAAACCAATGTGAGATCAGAGATGATGGCATTTATTTCAGAGACAGTTTGTGGAAAAAAAGATAATCCTGATGACGTTTAACTGAGCTGAAGATTATTCCACGGATCGAACTGACAGTGAACTTTAACCGTTCTTTACTAGCATGAAATCTGCACCATTTACAGTTCACCAGCTTATATCTAGTTCAGGGTGCTTTCAATACAAGCAAAACAAAATCTCAATCATTCTCACAGCATACATGTCCAAATAGGGCCAAGAAATATATATCAATAATCACATTGGGCCCCTTAGTTCCAACTGAGCATTATTTAATATCTACAGACTACCTGAGTATTTTTGCTGACCGTGTCCATCCCTCTACAACCACGGTGTACCCACCTACTTCAAACAGGATAATGCACCATTTCCCTTTACTCAATAGCTTCCATAGCCACCAGATCTCAATCCAACAGAGCACCTTTGGGATGTGTTGGAACAGGACATTTGCATCATTGACGTAAAGCCAGTAAATCTGCAGAAACTGCGTGGCACTGTCATGTCAATATGGATCAGCCTGTAATCAGTTAGATCCATACTGCCAAGGTCCAAGCTCCGATCCATAAGGCACAACCCAATCTAAATCCTTTAGAGCAGGAAGAGGTGGAAGCTGCAAGCCATTCGACAGCGAAAAGTGGCTGCACATACAGAGATTAGAATGGATGCTAACAGCTTCAGCAGCAGTTTTATCAGATCTGGACCACATTTCTTCTTTGAAGGACGAACAGACAACAACAGTGAAAGCACTTCCCGATGGAAAGGGTCACACAACTTTTTGGTGAGAATTTGTTTTATGAATTGGTTTACTCTTTGTATTTTACACCATGGCAGTAGTGCCTGCCTACTACATTATCTAATTGGCCCGAAATGAATGTGATTGACGGAACAATCACCCAATCATCTGCCAGATATGCTGTCGAAAGGTCCTGCCCATTCCCAAACACTTTATATGGGCTCTTTCCCAGATGGACTAGTGAAAAATATTGAACGGTCCATCTCGAGTGTCAGGTTAAGAAGAAAGTAAATTACAGATTGGTTGTTGTATAACTGTCATGATAACTCATGGTTGTATAAATTCCCAAGGCACACCCAGACTTGCCTTAATGCCTTAAATGGAGTAATTTAGCTTCATTGTGAAGGTTTATTATCAGAAAGGTAGTCTGTCTCAACAGTCATCATAAAGAACAGGAGTCCAGGACAATACTGATTGTGGGAAGCCAGGGGAAAATGTCAAAATCCAGTGATAAATATCCATCATATTACTGGCAGTGGTGATTGCTGTGAACCATCTTTTTACAGAGCCTTAGGCCTAGTATTTTTAAATTATAAATATAAATCATGCTGATCTAAATTACAGTGTCTTAACCCACACAAATATGGGAATACATTAATCTAACTTTTTATAGCTCATTATGTAGCCCAGCCCTATGTCAGACATCTGTAAAAATCCTCTCCAGTGTATTTCTCATCATTCGGGAGCTCTGAATACATACACATGGATTACTCCAGCAGCATACCAAATTAAAAACGTCTCCAAACCCAAACAGACACAGGCACCAGTCAAAGGGGCTATAAAGAGCAACTTCTCCCTGACCACAGGGTAACCTATAATTGGGGGCCCAATATCAGCCTGCCTAAAAACACAGCTTACAATATACACGTTTCAAAATAGTACGTGGTAAGGTGGGGCACGGCCACACTGGGCAGAGTAAGGTGGAGTCTTGAGGCTTGAGTGAGCTTCAGTTGCCAGAGTGTGCACACAGTCTCCACACAGACACGCAATGCACAGTTTGCAGCCACTCGAGCCCACTTCATACTGTGCTTTCAATATCACTAGAAGAGTTGACTTAATCATCAAGAAGATATTATGATACCCTGGTGGGAGGATTGCCTTTTCCTTTTGAACAATAAAGCGATGCACACACCTTCTGACTTGGTCTTTGTTTATGCTGTAGTAGGAGGAGACAGCAACATTTACTATAATGATAATACACAACAGTTTAGTCACTGATAATACATTCAGAGAATGTTCTGAAAAATGAAGTTCTTGAGCAAACAGCTACTTATCCAAAACAAAGCAGAGAAAAATCCATTGTCAGGTAACTTTCACATGTTTTAAAAACCAAGGCAGTGTTAGGAAGTACAGAGGATAAAAGGGAAACCTGACTAAAAAAAGACTTTGTCAGTTTAAACAAAACGCTCTAAAGAGAAGGAGTGGGTGACGGAGCTAGAGAAAGAGCAATCCCTTCAAATTTACAACAAACAGTGACATTTCCTAGAGTTCTTTGTAAGTCTATGTTGCGAATGTTTGTGCAATTAAAACAATGTGCAAGGTACTGGCTGTGATTTTGGGTAACTGAAAATGACATTTCAATATTGGATCCTTTCAAGTTCTATTTTCATTGCTGTGGTATCAAAGTATACATTTATATAATCTAATTTTTTAAATATCATTAGAAATGTATTGCATTGTGAGATTTCTTAACCATTAAAGGATGTTGAATGACATACTTTATTTTGCAAGAATAATCTGCATACAATTTCTTTTCGAATGCAAGCTTAACACAACAGAGATTTTAGGGCAAAAAAAGCTTATTTTCCAGACTATTGTCCGTTTTTTAAAGTTTTGTGTCTGCTAAGCTGATAACTGATCAATGAAAGCACTCATTCTTGGCACGTATATCACAGTCTGTCAAAACATCCAACACGGTGGCCTGCTTGATGATGTGTTGGCGTCATAACAGTCAGTTTTATTTGACCCAAATAATCCAAATTAGAAAAAGAAAATGACAACATATATATGGAGGAGGATAGAAGTTAAGCTGCAGGATGAGTGAATACTCAAGCTTCCGCCGTTGTGAAAAGTTGGTCCTGAGGCAGCTGTGGCAGAGCTTCACCTCCTGAATTACAATGGTGAAAAGCATCAAGTTATCTCCTTTACAGGATCAGATGTGCCAATTTAGATTCTGTTGAACTAAAATCAGCCCCAGATCATTGTCACTGGATGCTGAGTGTTTGACTTCCATGGCAAGTTATTTTTTAATAATGTTCACAACATACAGCATATACGCAAATACACTTTTAATATGCTCAGAAATATGCATCAAAAATAGCCACATATACATTCATATTTTCGTGCTGTTTATTTTGCATCAATCCTGCCGTGTAAAGGCCCTTAGACTTGTAATGCTAAGATGGAATAATCAAATAAACCACACAGAATCCAAAGCTAGTAACTCGCAAGAGTTTCAGTTCACAGACAGCAATTAGGAAAATACCAACTGCTATACTTAAAAAAAACACGGGACAGGGGCTACCAGACATCCCAATGCCAAGGATCCCTCTGGAAAATTTCTTCAGGCACTTTCACATAAGGTCCTATTTCTCCATACAATGCGTAGGCACAATTTCTCCCCTCTGCAGTCCCTGACTGACCTACACTCATACTGCCCTTGCTGCAGCCTTCCAGAACACAATCATGACTTCATTAGATTGACGCAGCAACATATAATCGCATACGCCTTCTCAATACGCGTGTTGATCAGATCTTTCAGAATCAGTGCAGCCCTAAATGCTGTGACCAAAGTTGTATCATAATCCTTTGGTAATATCAACAACAGTGACGTTCAAAGGTTGTAATAGAGGCAAAACTGCTCGACATAGCCCATATTCCACATTTTAAAAGTCTTTCTAAGATCTCTGAGGACCTGAAATTTAAGTGTCTCAAACTGCCAGCTTATTTTACACTTGTCCTTGCTGTTTTCTGCTTTTTTTAATTTGTTTGTTTTTCAGTAAAGAACAAATATTGTCAGGGAATTCTGCAAGGGCATAGTCAATGTCCACAACTGAAATGTAAAGCCATGAGTATCATATTTGTGAAACTGCTGAAAATACCCAGCCCTAGCTTACAAAAAATGCAGCTGATGCTAAGGTCAGACTACAGGATTTTTGCATAATTATGGCATGACCTGACAGGTTTTCGGGGACTGTCAGTCAGAAAAAATAGTCGTTTCATAAGGAGTAGTGTGTCACATTGAACATCAACCAAAGACCAGTCTGAGATGCCTCCTGAATCACTGAGAGTGTAACATGTTTGATTTTTGTCCATCCTTCTACAGCTTGTTCTTTCACATCAGAGAAGTTGTCCAACAAGAGCAAAGGGAGCTCTGCGTGTGCAACAATAATGGATGTAAGCAGACAGAAGTTGTAACCTCAAGAGTGGGCTGAAAACAGAGCAAAAGTTCGTGGATCTCTGAAAACAACATCACTGCCTATATGATGTGTCATCGAGGGACTACAACCACACACTGAAGACAGAGAAATGTTGGAGGGAAACAGCAGAGGCACCTTAGCATCTCAGTGAGTAACTGCTAGCTTTAAGAATCAAGCTAACACATCATTCATCTTAACGTTTGGAAAGACAAACAAGAGTAGAGTACTGTTGGAACATTTTGTCTGTTTGTTCAGTGTCACACCTCCTTCCTCCTGCCGTTATGTTCAGTTGATTTCAAGCGTGTTGTCTGTCATGGTTGATGGCCGAGTCATGGCACAGTTCTGTCTCAGTGGCCATTCGAATCTGACATGGTGACCATGGTAACCAACGTAAAAAAAATCATGTAGTCAGTCAACCTCGGCAAAAGAGTCCAGCAGAGAGACAAACACACTGAAACTCTACTGATGTGTGGCTTTTAGAGTCATTTTGATTTAACACAGCTCAATAGCACTCCATCACTTTTTAAAATTACTGCTGTCAGGAGGAGTTGCATTTCTAGCACATTACGCGTCCATGGTTGTGTACTATGTTAGCACATCTCTTTCAAGTGTGCCAGGGCAAGGGAAGTGTGCTCAAGTATGGTACTATGTATATTAGGATGTTTGCTTTGAGGTTTCTCTTCAGATTTGCCATTTATTTGTATATTCTGTGCAGTGTCATTTTGACAGTTCTTTATCTCGCACTATGGCTCCATAAATGTTGCCACTGAACGCTGAGCAAAGTTTATATTAAGGCTACTTGGATAAAGTAAAAATTAAGTCACAAATATTTAAACCAATACTGTGATCATGGTTATTAAACATGATTACATCTAACTTTCTTCAACCCCAGATAAGATAAGAGGTATGGATGGATAGACCTGTAAACATTAGAAAATCTGCATCACATGCTAAACTTGAACTCTCCAAACCAAAGTCTGGAAACGTTATTTTGGTTGATTATTTTTCCAGTTTGTTAATACTAGTTGGTATTGTATTTTATATCACTGGATAGCCTGATTAGTCACCTCTACAGCAAGATACAACTTTAAGGATTGTGCATTTGTGGAATGCGCAACACAGCTAAACGTGTGGGTAGTGCTCCAAAAACTGTGCCAAAATCCCCTACAAATGGAAGCTGGTGTTCTGAGATGCAGAGTGGCAGCAATATTTTGTGTCAGCCTTGGTACCATTTCCAAACTCCAGTCCAAGTTCCGTGAGACTGGTGAAGACAGAAAGACCGCAAAGTGGGCGTCCCAGGAAGACAACACCCCAAGAAGATTGCTCCTCACCCTTGCTTCACTGAGGAACGGTAGGCTTTCTTCCAGGGGAAGAGGGGATATTGGCACTTAGTTTTGCTGCTCATTCCACAAATGCACAATCCTCCCAAGTTGTACCTTGATGTATAGGTGACAAATCAGCCTTTTCAGTGACATAAAATACAACACAAATTGGTATGATTAGAGAAAAAAATAAGAGACATAATCAACCAAGGAGTACATATGAAATAAGTGAAAACATCACCAACAAAAATATGATAACAATGAATGAATGAAAACATAATGTTGCCCAAGTAATGGTGATGCACTCTTGTGACCGAGATGTGACTACATTACTAAAATATTTGCCAAACATAGCGAAACAAAAACACCATGGCATTGGGCACAGTAAGCAGTTAATATTTCTTTTTTGTTTTAATGATTGTAGATTTTTAAACATTTAATAAACATGTAGTCTACTACTAAACATGTAGTCCCTTTTACTAAGGGAAAAGATTTTTTACAAACAAAATAAGGCTACTTCTTCTAACTTACTGAACTCAATAACTGTACCTCCAAAAATCTGACTTTTTGATATTGTGATCCACATTAAAGCTTGAATATCTTACTGTATAATTGCCTGAGTGTTATTCAGATGGTCCGGATCAAACTGGGCTGGAGTGTGAAAAATCAGAGTAAGCTCATATGCTGCCATTAAGGTGCCCTTGAGCAAGCCCTTAGCCCCCAAACTGCTCCAGTGAAGCTTCTGTGTCCGACAGATAAGACTGTGGGTGCACTGGACAGCTTCCAGGTGAGAATGTGTGCGCCTTCCTCTGGCTGCGTGTGTGTGCATGTGAGAAGCAGGTTGGTCCAGCCAAACGACCATGATTAAATTAAGATTAAGATAATGATTACTCGTCTATGGCGCCAATACGGAGGCATCCATCATGTCATTTAGTGAGCTTATAAAGTGGCACAGATGAGTACAGATTTTACCTACAGGGTAAAAACAATGAACTTAATATACAGACAAATGCTGTACTTTTTAGGAATATTCATGTGTAATGGGTTTATTGGGTTAAATTTAAAGACAAATGAGCAAAAATAGGAGTTAAAGCATGTACTTATCTCACTGCGATGCTTTCAAATTAAAAATAAACTAATACAACCGGCAAAAATTAAGCTCTTAAGCTCATAATGATCTTAAGCTTATGATAGCTGGAGACTGCGTACATCCAATATATAAAAAATATCTCAGCAAGCATTGATAGCCAGGGAATTACCTACAGGCTAGTATAGCTCACCATGAAAACAATGTTTTTGTTTTTTTTCTCACTCCCTGTAGGTCATGCTCCTGTTCAAAAGTCAAACCTGACACTTGTCCATTTCAACAGAGCTTAGTGAAAAAAAGGGGGCAAAGAGGGAGGGATGGCGAGAGGCTGTGAAAAGCACTTCCATGCTACCCTCCCCCCTCCTGAACAGTAGCAGATGACAATAGCTTCTAAACCAGGGCACGCCAGACATCCTGACAAAGGCAGGCTCCTCCCAAGCTGCTGAGTCCCTGTTCCCAAATAAACAGAGCCACAGGGAGAGAGGGCAGGAGTCGGAGATGTGCTGCTAGCTATGTCCAGACTAGCAGCAAAATGAGACCTTCTGCCTAAGAGCAAAGCGTTCTGCCAGCAAACCATGAAATGCACATCGGACAAGGCAAATCTCTTGACACACAACAACGCTCAAATCAAGTTGTCTAGTTACGGCTGCTATAAGAATATCAATAACACAGTCAATAAAAAAAAAAAAAAAAGATAGATGTGCAAACAAAAAAGCACACAGCCTTTTGCATCTCCACAATTGAAGCAGCATTCAGGTTTTACTCACATGTAGGCAGGCGAGAGGGGTGAGGACCTGGATGTCTTAAGAACTGGCACTGGGAATTTCCAGCTGACAGGAGAACCGCTTTTCCATTTCAACGGCATGTTGTTGTCACCAGAATGGTGCTACAGGAACACCAACAGCAAAGACCATTTCCATGAAAAGGTTTCCAATGCAGTCTTCCATCCCACTCTGCCCACACCATTTAAGGGGGAGGGAGAGCAGCAGTGGCAGCAGCAGCAGCTACAGAAATACACTGACAGAGGCAGTGCGGGCTACCGTCAGGGTTGTGACTTTAGCGGCAGCGCTGGGAAGCCAATAGATAGCATCCAACGCAACTACTCGCCCTGCTGCATTCACGGATGCCTTGTGGAAGGAGGGGGGAGGAAGCCCAGCCTTCCCATCAGCCTTTCAGGGTTTGTGTATAAGCCAGTAGCTAAGCAACAGTGCCACCTTGTTAAAGGAGATGTGATTACAGCTCTGGGCTTGCTATGAAAAGCTTTAAACAAGAGACAGATATAAAGGAGAAGAAGGAGAAGAAGAGGGAATACCATCCCTGCACTATTACTTTACAATTTTGTTAATATAAATACATCCCCTGTTCTCAAATGTTTAAAATGTTCTTTATAGGAGTCAAAAGGATTTTACTCAGAGGTAACGTTCAAATTAAATTGACATCATAAGATATCCCAGCCACCGAGTAATGCCTCTGTTATGTTTTAAATGTATGAATGCATTTAAAGAATACATATTTTTTGGATTGTTGTTTAATGATTTCTCCCAAAAAAAGCTTCAGATATGTAAATGAACAGGTAAAATGCTACAGATAAACTTACTTCAGTATCGGGAGTGAGATAACCTGATGCAGCAAGAAATGATCCTCCTAATAAATATAAACCAAGATTCTTTTCTTTATATTTTCATGAGAAAAGGAACTTCTACCAGATTTATCTATTTTGTAAAATTTGACTACAGTTGGCAATCTCTCATGGAAGCTGTACCACGGATATAAAACAAACTGGCAAAAAATAACCTCTTTGGCGAGGTAGCACAAACCAAAGTGAACATGCCTCAGAAGAGCTGGACAGCGGGTAAAATAAGAAGCCAAGAATGTGGGTAATGTTCGTCAGATTGTACAGAAATTGAGAGATTTACAAGCAATTTTCAAATCCCAAAGAATTTTAAAGTAAAAGCAACTTGTGCTAAGATAGAGGACAAACTCTATTCAGCAGAGAGTGAAGCTTGATGTGATAATGTCTGGAAATGCACTGCCCTAGAGGTGACTTATACAAGTGCTTTTATGAAAGGAGTTATTCGGCAAGGTGGAAATGAACGCAGACTGAAAAAGACCTACTTCTGTGTCAGAACAATCCAAGTACATGATAACAGAAACTTTTGATACTGCCTGTTAAAATGCTCCCTGCGCATCATCACTTAAATTACTACTTATTTCATTAACACTGTGAGGAATGCTTAAACAGGTTACGACGTGGCTCAGTACATACATAGCTGCTGTTTAACACATCTTGATAGGTAGCACTGCACTCAGAAATTAAAATATCTTGGAGTCCCCTGACTGTGGAGGAATGGACAATAAAGCAAGGGTAGTACAGGTTATAAAAATAGATATACAATTATTTGTAAACCATACTAGCATAATGTTTACAGGTCCACATACACGAGTTGATAATTTCTGAAATATGTGTGTATTTTTTGTCTCTCTTCAAAAGTGTTTTAACAAGCAATTTGTTTTTACACTCATAATTCTGTTAAAGTGATTTACAAAAACACAAACATTAACACTGATCCATCTCAGTCTTTGCAAAATTTGGTGAACATTACACTCAACTGCAAAATAATTCAATTTATCTATTGTCTACTTCATTTGACATACTGTTTATCATATTCCTCTGTCAATTAGATTTAGTAAACTGTTGTATAATATTCTTCAAAATTTTGGTGATCACATTATAGCTATATCCTGATATTATCCATAAGATGGAACATGTATTGTTTACCAATTAAAACTGAAAATGTACTCATTCCTACTATTTAAAACAATCATTTTTGTGAACAGTTTTGCTTTGGTCATAAAGGCAATTACAATTATTATTTGGAGCACCTGTGAGCAATCACAGATGCACATAGGCAAAGACAGACCTGGTTTGTTCATTGTAAAGCCAGAAATGTGGAATGGCACAGTTCAGAAAGCACTGTTTTATTTGATCACTATAAATCAGTGCCAGACAGTGTCGATACCAAATTTAAAACTCCTCCATCTAAAGCGGATGTAATCTCAGAGCTCATTTGTTCATGATCAACACAAAACAAAATGAGGCCAATGTCTGGTGAAGTCTTGTATTCATTTTAATCACACTGTCTCAACAGGGTATTGCATTCACAGATCATTCCTGACTATTGGTTACTTTTATGTCCTCAGGATAATACTACATAAGGCTTGATTATGAAAGTTTTTGGTTTTTTACCCTAAAAAAGCATTCAGATGTCTTTACTTCATCGATTAACTTAAATTACAAAAACATTAAATTTTTACTTTATCTCAGATGCATTTGCAATTTAATACATAACAATTATAAAATGCCATTTTATTGAGCAGAGCCAGATTAAATTCCCTTTCTATGTGGACAAATGTAAGGACATGTCAATTTTCGAAACCGGCATTGCTGACTCAACAATGCCAAACACATGGCATGATACTTCAACCCATTATCTATCAAGTTGCTGGTGTTTCCACTCTTGCTTGAAATCACACAGACATTAAAATACATAATGTAAAGTGAGTGTCTTGTATAAAACTAAGCCAGTCTTTGGACCACCTCTGTCAACTGTTCACCATGAAAACTTCCCTCCCACTCTTTGTTACTGTTTGTACTGCCTACCTTGTGTTATTGCTAGATGTTATTTCACATGGAGTGAAAATAGTAATAGGATGTGATGAGAGAATTATTAAGGATTAAGACAAACGATACCAATGCCTCAAATCAGTTGGAGCAGATTATCAGCAGGAACCCATTCATGACTCCCAAGACCTCAATTCCAGTCAAAATAAAACACATAAAACATGGTTGGGGTCAAATGACACTTGCATCCAGTTTGGCTTTGACCCATACTCAGAAAATCCTCTACTTACTGAAATAAATACAAACCTGTGAGATAATACCCAATATGCACCAAAATATATAAAAGAGTGATCATTCTTATTACTAATATTATTACTATAACTTCATATTTATTACATCATCTGACTTGTAACATAGTAGGGCATTCCAAAAGGTCTGACTGTAACTGGCTCAAAGGGGTATAATACAACCTACTGTAGCAGAGAGGGGCATACATACATCTACAAATCATTAATTCTTGATGGTTTTACGTTGGAACATGAACAATTATTCAGTTAGATTGCATAATTGAGCTATGACTGTGGTTCAACTTAGCTTTACATGTAAATGCACTGGTTGTTGACACCTTGATGGGTCTTGTTACAGATGGTAAAAGTTTATTCCAAATGTTTTAAGGTCATAACAAGTGCAAAAGTATAAGCTGGGTTGAAGTTGGTTGATAAACAAAAAAAAGAAAAACGCTTGAGTGAGAACTTCAAAGGCTGCACACTTTCCCACCCCCACAAAGCTGCAAATCACAGGATGAAGTGGCTGTAAATATCAGATTTTTGGTTTGTGAAAGCATAAAAACTGTCAGGCACAGCCCCCACAAATCTGATTAGAGGAAAGATCCAAAGAAAGAGGGATGCTGAAGCTTTTACCTTAAAAAAAAGACATACAGAAACCTTGACACCAAGGCCATCAGGTTACTCCATAAACTCTCACATTAAAACCACTTATCAATTATGAATTTCAGAGTAGTTCCTAATATGGTCGCCAGAAAAAGGGGAAGAAAAAAATCATATCTCACCGAGAAAAGACGCTGTCATATTTATTGTCTCACCCTGCTTTAATCAAATCAATTAGATTTGTTGGTTTATTGTGCGCGAGATTAGGAAACAGCAGCCCCTGATGTGATTCATAATTCTGTGAAATATGCAAGGTCATGTGAGGTAGAAGTCAAGCTCTAAACTGTGCTAAAGAGCCAAATAATTTGAGTACAACTCCCTTTATTTGCCACCGCGGACATGGTCAGCGTGTGAAAGCACATGTAAACTCTGTATATTTAAAACAGAAGATCTATACTCAATAACATCGTCTGTATAAAACTCTTAATATTCAGTCTCATATCTAAGCTGCATCTGTGCTGTGTGTGAAATCTCAAATACGCTGCCCATGTGTATAATGCTCCGTCTGTGGGGGATATTTCAGCATATGACATACACCTGACCTCTCCAACTGACCAAACCCCTCGTAGCCCTTTGTATGACTGTACGATGGCTGCAACTGACAGTTTTCCCCGCACAGTCCTTACACACACAAGATCTTGAACCAGCTGATAAAATGACTGCCTTATATGGTTATTTGTGCAACTTTGGTTTTCCCAAGGGCTCAATAAACCAAATCTGTGGTTCCCAGAGTATTTACAACATGGTCATGACCCCTCCATGTCTTCTTCGATTTTTGTTAACACATTTCCCAGCACTGACCAGTCTCCGTCCCGGCTTAAATGGCAGAATGACCTTGCCTTTATAAGGGCAGCAGTCATGCTGTCTCTTCTGTTAAAGCCTATGGGCTCAGCAGTCCACCTGTTACACTCAGTTCTTTGACTCAGAGGTGTCCCCTGTCATAGAGATAGATGTATATTGCTGTTATTCTGTGAGCGATACCACCTGCTGAAGCCAAATTCCTTGTATGTCACAAACATACTTGGCCAATAAAGATGATTCTGATTCTGATTCTGATTCTGATATGTTTCAGTTATCCTCCTATTATTATGTTTATTTTTCTTTCAGCAAAGCAAATACGTTGTTCTTGCTTCTCTTATTTAGCAGCCACAAATGTGCACTCAGTTCTGTGGGCAACAGTGCAATATTTATATCATTAATTTATATTCATAATTTTGAAACAGTTGGATGAGTGTACAATGTGTTCTTTTCTAAATGTGTTTTTAATGTTTCTTTTATTGTTCTGCTCTGATGGTAGACTGCTAAAATAAATTCTGTTGCATGTACAGCATGCAATGAAAATAAAGGCTATTCTTCATTTCTTCTATTGTTTACTTCTGCTCCCTACACACAGGGTCATTTAAAGTCAGTCGCAAGCTACAAAACAACAAACTATCCAAAGCACAGGAAAGTTCAGGAAATCATGCACCAATACGGAGTGGACATCACTTTAAGTCTCTGCTCAGCAGCCTGCTGGAGGCAATACGAAAAACTGTGCCAGGTACGAGACACAATCCCCAATGGAAAACCAAAACCAATCAAAGTTGAGCCAAGTCAAGCAGATACCACGCAGAGAAAAATCCTGTTAGATGTTCTGTTGAGTTCCTGTCACTTAGAGACCCCTTCTCCCGTGGGGGGCGGCAGTAGCTCAGCCCAGAAGGACTTGGGCTGGGGACCGAAGGGTGGCCTGTTCAAATTCTGATTGAACCATGTTTGGAAGTTGGTTTGGTAGCTGGAGCCGTGTAAGCTGACTTTCTGGGCACTGCTAGAGTCCCCTTGAGCAAGGAACTTAACCCCAAAACTGCTCTGTAGCACTTCTTCAGGAGCAGCAAGCCATCACTCTGACATCTCCATTAATGCATGATCATAGGAACTTTTCATGCATGTACATGTGTATTTCAGCCTGTGTGTGTGTAGCATGTTTCAACAACACAGCGTAAAGAATTGAATTTCCCCATGAAGGGTTAATAAAGTATTTCTTATTCTTCTTTCTTCTTTCTTCTGACAGGCTAAGACACATAAAACACACTGAAAGGCTTATAAAGTTGGAAAAGCATTTTTATGCAAAATACATTTGTCAGTGTTTTATATGTCTATATAAAACCCTACCGTAGAAAATGTCCCCTTCTCTCTGTTTTTTTTCCAAACAGTTTAATGGAGAAATGTCCTCAAATGATGTCATTCTTGGATAAGCTGCTTTCCCCAGATGGAGGGAAGTGCCCCTGCCCCAGAGGCAGGTGTGACAAGGCATGTCTGTGCAGCCACTTCTAACATTAGAGCCCAGCACTTGATAGGTGAGGCCACATCCACCTCTTCAGAGGGACATGTTCAGACACTTAGGGTTGATCCCAACAGTACCCCTTAGCCCTTGGTTTTTCTGCGTTCACGTCTAGTGAAGGAGTATCCCAATTCTCCGTAAGGTTAAGGGGAAGGGCTACACAGCTCTTGAAACAAAGACAAACCAGGACCTCACTTGAAAGGAAGGGGTATGAGAAATTTCCCATGATACATCGCACCCGTTGACAAGATAGCACAGCAGAGACCGAAGGAAGTAATTAAGTAAGTAATTAAGCATAATTATTGATTTTCATAGTAATGATACTCATATTTTTTATCAGATATTCAACCCTTTGCTACTCAACATAAATACATAAATATTAACCATGTAACCAAGTGGATAAAGAATTGTCGCAACTGCCTACGACACAGTCAGCGAGCAGCTCTGGTTGATGACGCAACAGAATCAAGTGGCGTCTCGTTTCTTAGGGGGGCGTTTTCACCCCTTCCTTAGACAAAGGGGTAAGACGAAGGGGGAGGAATACGGGGTACAATTGGGATTAACCCTAAATGGGCATGCTAAAATCTGATTCCTGAGTGGATATTTAGGCAAGAAAACTCAAAAATATGTTCTGGGGACATCTGGGGCCAGAATAAACCTGCTAAAAAAAAAGGCATGCAGTTTGAAACTTGAACATGATGTGAATTTCATGATCATATTCGGTTGCCCAGCTTGTGGCTCTTTGCTTATATTTTCTGAAGAATGATGCTGTAGGGAAATGTTGTCCACCAAGTGTTAGCCAGTCTTAAGCAGTTGATAAAGGGTCTGCACATATTTATTTCACTATCCTACTGTCAGATGTCCAGAGGCTCCTCAAACTAATTTTTACATGTAGCCAAGTCAAAAAATTGTCCAAATGTATCAACCCATCTGTCATCCTCCCTGATACTTCCAGGCTGAATACTTGCCAAAGATAGATGGTATCAATGTGATGTGTGATTTGTGAGCTGAGGTGTTGATAGTTATCTTGATGTGTTAATGATACTCTGAATTATAAGTAAAGCACAAGATTGGTGGTTCTCTTGACAATGTGATGCAATTAAATTCCAAAAACATGCTAAGATGGGTTTTATTGAAACAACTGCTCCTGCTGAAACTCTATTAAAGTTTTCAAATAACAAAAAGCTCAGGGGTTTGAGACAACACTGTAAGTCAGAGTGACTCCAAGACTCCACATTACACAAGATATCCAAGTGAGGAAGCTGCCACAGAAAAACAATATCAGGAAAATTGTTCTACCGCTTGAGCTGTTTGGGGATACAGTACTCATACTCCCTTGGCTGAATCACTTGGACCAGATTCTTTCTGCTTCCTACTAATACTGTGTAATTTTTGAATGAGCGGTGTTATAAAAATAGTAGCACATTAATTTTCTGTAGAACAAAAAGCAAGGGAAAAGGTAAATCAATCAGCAGGTTTACACACAGTTTAAAAAGATGATTTTCTGAACAAGTCGGATGAAACCAGACTCTCAAAAGGCATGAAAACACATTAGTCTAAATAAAAGGTCCCTACATCAAATAACTTTTGGTAGGGCTAACATCATTTTTTTAATTCTTCTCTTCATGTACACACCTTGATCTGATAAAACAGGAGGAGTGGTGGTTTTCCATTAGTGGTATCAGCTCAACTGTCCTCAATTACAGTGCATCCTGAGGTCAATTAGAGCACATGCTGAGACAGCATTATGTAGCCTCTTAAAGCACTGCTGGCAGAAGCAGATCCTAGAATTAACACTTCTTATAACAAATGAGGAATTAATTGTGAATTAAGAATTGGTTGGAATAAATAAACAATCTTCAATCAAATCATGGATCAGGAACCTCACCAGTGGTGATGGGAAGTCTACCATGTAAAATTCAGGGTGGAGAACCAAAACACAGCGCTTAATCACAAATAATCATTAGAGCATTTGCATAAATGTTTAACATCAGCAAAGGTTGCATTTTTGGCAACTGTTAGATATACCAATATGACAGAAAGATAGTGTTAATCTTATACGTACCATTAGGTAAAATCACAGAGAGAATATAAAGTGTGTAAAGCTGTAAATTAGGTCATTTTCCTGGTTTGGGGCATGCTGACTTATTTAGGACGGTCAACAGGAAGAACTAGTGAGTAGTTTAAATGGTGCATTTGACCACCTACTGTAGTCCAATTAGACATTTCTCAGTCAATAAAACTGTCCTCCCCACATGCATCTATACCAGGACAAGGACAGTACTTCAGTTGAAGTGTACAACACTACAGCTGAACTTAATCATTCAGCGGGTGATGCTTTGATCCTTTATCTGCTTCCCTGTCGATCGTCTCCCATTAATTTCTTGATTGGTCCCTGGATCACACAAAGTACATGTTGTGCTGAACTAATCCTCACAAGTCATGATTGCACACATGTCCGCCTCCTTCTGCACACTCTACCAAAGCACCACCATCCCTCTCCAAAACCAAAGGAGTACTTCCTTTGACGAGGATAATCTCCTGCTCTGCGCCAACTACATTACATCAATGCTGTGGAAAAAGTCAGGACCTGATTCTCAAGACACTGTCCTGAGATCACGTACGTGGCAGCTTCAGATTATAAGACACCCTCAGGACTGGTCATTGAGCTGCAGAGCCTTACTGCTTTTCTTTCTTATAATCTCATTTGGGATTACCTGATTAACACCTACTACTCCAGGTGGAAGCCACTTCTTTGCCAGGCCTGACACTGCAGCACATTTTACTATTTATGAACTAGGCTGAGACAGAGATGATTTTTCTTACTGAGAAAAATGTAATTCCAAATGTTGAGTATGGATAGACTTACATTAAGAAACCCATTTGTCTGTTCAATTGAATGTATTTGCATTAGAGAACCATAACATTGAATTTTTTGCTGATATCCAATACAGAGGGATGCACAATAGTATTGGTACAATATCAGTTTTGGTAGGTAATAGCTTAACAAAAAATCAGTATCTGCATATGAACATTTCTGGCCCCATATCGGCCATATATGGTAAATGTTATATGGACTTGAGCTTACAGTATATAGTGCTTTTAACTACTCAAAGAAGTTTCACACTGCAGGTCGCTTCTACACATTCACACACATTCACTCTCGTATTCACCAACTGATGGTTGGAGTTTCTATGTCAGTTGTCCAACAGTATTACCCAACACATCCACACTTTTCCTTTCCCATTTACACACCACTGAGAGCAACTTGGGGTGAAGTGTCTTGCCCAAGGACACATTGCCATGTGACAGCCATAGCTGGGCTCGAATCCCCAACCTTCCAATTACCGACAGAAAGCATCATCAGACTGAGCCACCCTAAGTATATATCCCCAATATCATCCAAAATATTGGCAAAATGTATGAATGTACCATAGTATTCACCCTATTGTCACTAGATGTCTACATCAAGATGTTTTTGCTCATTTCACATCTATTTCTAACACAAATAAATTGTCATAGTGTAAGGAATATGTCCATTTTCATTAAGTAAAGATGAAAAAATATCTGCATCAGTGCTGGCGATGATGAATTCAGAAATATCTGCAATGAGGCAATCAGCAAAAAACAAATATCCCTATCAATATGCCAAGAGATTTCAGACACATTTGAGCCAATACTGACATATACGATTTACTTTTTGTTAAAAAAAAAAAAAGAGTCTCCCTTTAAGAAGAACTAAACAGTTAGTCTATTTGTTTTGAAAAAAAGGCATAAAATAAGGCAAACATCTGATTTTGCAATCAATGATCTGTGCTTTGTTTTCCAAATATATACATTTCACGAAATAAAAAAGATTTCTACATTAAATCCAGAATTTAACAGTAAAAACAATTTTTTATACAAGAGCTGGAAACAGCATTGATACTGTCTGGTGACAGGCAACAAAGTTTGTAGTGCACTAAATAAAAATTCTCATTTTTCTGACGTAGATGATACTTTTAAATAAAATTATTCCCTTCATAAAGCAAGAGATTTGCAGGATAGTTCTTCTTTGAATTTCCCCTGGGATCAATAAAGTATCTATCTTTCTATCTATCTACTAGAGCAATCTTTTATGAATTAATGCCTCACCTTTTAAGGTAAAGTATGACTACATACTTATACTGTTAATATGTATAGCTGATTTAATAGCTGTAAGTATCTCTAAAGATTAAAAAACCTGCAAATATCAATAATTCATATTTTATGTTATGATTTTCTGATACCAATATTATGCCAACAATACTGAGTGTCCCTATTTCCTTTAATTTCAAGTAAAAACAGACACAGAGGTATATGAATTAAATAAAAATAGTAGCCGCACATTACCTGTCATGCAGTCCGATGGGCATTGTCTCCCCTCTGTGTACAGGGTGCTCCATACCCTCGCCAAAACCTCACCTCTGAAACAGAAACAAAATCCTTTAAACACTCATGTTATGTCTCCCTCATCAAACAGAAACCAAACACTCAAAAAAAAATGCGGTCCAACTGTTACCTCAACTGAACAACCCCTGCAAGATGGATTATTATCTGCACAAAAAAATGTTCTTTTGTTTCCTGTCTGCACACTTCAAGTACAAACCATAGACTAAACTTGATGAGCTCTGTAACAGAGACATATTTTCACACTGCCATTTATACAAGTTTCCGGAATGTGAAACTTTATCTCTGAGAGATAGACAAAAACAAACATTGTGCATAAAGAAAATTTATTTCCAGTGGTCTGCAGTTGGGAAAAAAGCAAGACACCAACAATTAAACAATTAAAAATAATACATTAAACGCCAAATTTAAGCTCCTGTCAATTCTTAAATGCATTTCAATTTCAAAAAGCAGAACATTGTGAATTCATGTAAGGTGTGTACAGATGTACAGTAGACCACTATAAGAGCATCAGGTCATTCATCTAACACTGATCTACTTATCTAAATCCACCAAACCTCACGCCACATAACACAGAACACTCACAGCCTGTCCAACAAACATTGTGGTCTAAACATTAAACAACTTTTAATGCTTAATGACAGCAAGACTGTAATGATGCTGTCTGGTTTCAAACCACCTAGACACTATGTAATCCAGACTTTAACCTTCCCATACGTTTTTTGCACCCATGAGGACAGAAATCTTCAAGTAATCTTTGACACAGACCCATATTTTCTCAAACAACTCATCTCGTGTCTTGGTTCCTTCAAAGTTTCTATCATCAAATTCTAGATTTTAAAGACCTATTTAAGACCCGATCTGAACATTGTGCAATCACCACAATTGTAGTTTTGTTAAGAGTGTAATTTAAGTAAACTGATTAAGCCAGCCTACATGTAATTAAATAATGGGATTTTAGGGCATGCTTTTCTCCAAGAGCAGGAAAGAGATGAAGACATGGGAAGCACATGCGTGTGCAAAGACCTTTTTACTGCTTACTATACAACTTAATGTTGCTGCCATCGTTTAATTTTCCAATGTTTCACTAAAAATACAAACATTAACACAACTTGGCTGAGGTCTGGTGTTGTTTTTCAAGTGACCATGTTGACTGGTGACCCATGACTGAATGTGTCCATCACTAAAATCAACAGAGTAACCATGAATGCTTTTAAGTAACAAAATCTGACCAAGCACATCATGCATGTTTTTAAATGAAATCCAAACAAAGAAATATTAGCTAAAACCACCTGCACGTATGAATAACCATGGTCACAGGTTAAACTGGTACACCAGCCAGACCTGTGGTCAAAGTACGTTTGAAAATGAAATCACACTGAGTAAAATCTGTGAAACATGTCACCGACATCGTTACATGCACAACATTTGTCAGTGTATTTATATGTTTTCATCTGGACCAAGATGTTCTTGAAAACTTCTCGTGTATGGACATGGTCTCAGACAGAGTGAGAGTACAGGTGGATCAGGGGTACCCAGTATGTGAAAACAAGATTTTTTTTTAACATTAGCAATTGTGAACATAGTCTAGCAGTCACTGAACACATAAACCCCAGCTCAAATAATCTGGCTCTCTTGCATTATATCAACACCCTGGCATGATGGGAATATAACACAGCTGTGCAATTACAATGATGGTCTTAAAGCATTATGGTGGCTGAAATTTGTTAAAAAGCTAAATTAATAGTGAAAACACCTATTTAACATTGCCCACATCAGATCAATTTTATCCTTCAAAACTGCTTAAGTCCTTAGCCATGTAAGTAAGTCTCCCATAACTCATTATTTGCTGGTCTGTAGCTGCAATTAATTACCTAAAACTTGTAACTAACGCTGCACATGCACTGGAGTCCTTACTAAAAGAATACACTTCACCGATCCTTCCCCCATTGCACTGGTTGATATATTCCAGATTTGATTTTAAAATGTGGGGTCTGTTCAGAAATCACAACATAGCCTTCCCCATCCTACATCACTCATATTACTCTGTTCCTCAATCTGTCAGATCCACAGACCAGCTGTTACTCTCAGATAGCAGGGCAAGGCTTGTGACAGAGGGTGGAGAGGCATTTGCTGGAGGGGGTCTTAAGCTGTGAAATAAACTTCCCATTAAAATCAATCAAGCTATCAGTGTGGACTTCTAAACTCTGTGAAGAGCTTGTTTTATAAGTTAGGATTTAGAAAACAAGCTTTTACTTTAACTTAGTTTCCCTACTCTTACTGTTACACACTTACCGTCATTATCTCTGCTTACTTCTTGATCATATTAAATTATTCGGAAGTATCTGCATTGTATTTATTTGTTTCTCTGTCTTTAGAGCACTTATAAACCTGTTTTTGGAAGAAAGCAACAGAAGTAAAATAAATATTCATGATTACGGTTTACAATAGTGTTATCTTAAGACTGTTATTGGCAGTTAAAAGCTCAAAAAGTCAGTCAATGTATAAATAGATAAACAAATTTAGCCAATGTGTCCAGCCGATATATCAGCAGAATGTCAAAACATAAAAAATGCTTCATCATATTAATTTGTAGTGTTTTAAACACAACCAAAAGACCTATCTCATCTGAACTTTATTTTTTAAATCCAAATTCCTAAACCTTAAAGTGAGATTTAAGGATTGAAGTTTTCAGTATGAAAAACAACTATTTTCTTTTTTATGCTCTTAAAACAATGTATTTTGTTATTCTAAGGCTTTGTAAGAATTGTTTTAGGGTTACATTGCATACCTGTTAATTAATTTGGAGACTTAATCTTAATTTGAAAGTACAAGCTTTGTTCCAAAAATGGACACATTATTATTTTCAACACTACAGAGCTCACTGTGTTTTGCTTAAGTCCTGCATGTAAAGACTTAGAAAAATCAGGTCTGATAATGATGTTTAAAAATTAAAAATAGCCCGTTGTCATTACAGATCTTTTTAATAACTTATTTCAGTGTAATACTCTCAAAATACCAACATTTTCTCTCGTTGGATCATTAGACAGACCAGAGTTTGCCAAACATATTTTTCTGTATGAGCTGTCAGTATCTATTTTGTATATATATCAGTTTCTATATATACAAAAGCTATATCAACAAATTTGTGCATCCCTACTCATTACTGTTACGTCAACAGATCGAAAATATGAAGAAAACATGCATATTCTGCCAAATGCAATTTTGTTTTTAGTCCTATAAACTATAAATCTTAAAAAGATATTTAACCTTCCTGGTATGTGATTTAATCTTTGCAAGAAATTAGAGAAAATAATTGGCTGTAACTTTTTCTGTAAAATGTTTTTAATTCATTTGAAAAACAAATGTTGGTAGAACACACTTTATGCAAGTAATATCACATTAACTGGATCAATAAAGCAGCTTAACTTGGCTTTAAGTTGGTGATGGGCTCATAAATTGTTGTTAAGCTTGTATTCTTGCACATGAGTTATGACCTATAAATGTTGGTGTTTCATGTTTGCATTATTCTTATCAAAGTTAGGAATTAACCTATGATTCACATTTTGGCCCTCAGGAAGTGAGAATGAACTCTATGTGGCCCCAATGATAACAGAAGTAGCCCATCCCTGTACTTCACTGTCACTATAAAGAGTCTTAGAAAGAAAGTGTTCATTCACCAGTTTATCACACTATTTTGTTGCACAATACAGTCCAGAAATTCTTTACCACAATCTTGGTATTTGATTGGTTATGGTTTTAAGAAATTTTGCACATTTGTTTTCTATTTTGGATCAGCCTCCTGTCATTAGTTGGCAACAGGCTTTCAGCCATTCTTCTCTCCGTCTCTCAGTTGCTATTACTGTTCTGTCACTAGGGCAGACTATAGAGTTCATCCATGCAGCAGAAACCATGCTTTCTATCAGTAACAGTTGTTACTGGCCTAATTTTCAGGCGTATAAGATTGTGGGCTCTCATTAATACTAATGTTCAAAAAATAGATTAAGTTTGAAAATCATTAGATATCACCCTGCAATATTGCGTCATCACCCCGGTATAACCACACGTACCATAAACCCTGACTGTCGCCACTACACAATAGAGCTAAGCAATATATTGTTTTTACATTGCAGTTGTGATACGTGTATACCCAATGGTCAATGGCAGGATAGTACAATGTTATAAACAAAACAAAACAATTTTCTTCTTTCCTTAACTGTCTACAATAAAAGCCATCTAGTTACACCTGTCAGTGCATTAAGAGTTTGTGTGTTTCCTGAACAAAAAAAGTACATCTACGGATGACACCCTACCCAGATACAGCAGTGTTACAGTTCAAAGAGTGTCCATGCTAAATGGAGGCTTTCATTTTTTTGCCCTTTTCATTAACCTTCTTTTAATTGAAGGAAGACTCGTTATATAGTATGCCTTAAATAAACATCTAAACCAAGGGTTCCCAAACTTTTCCCCTCACAACCTCCAAATTAACAGAGCAAGAGACCGGGGACCATAGTCGTCACTGAAGGGGTAAAAGCTTGTAATAGCCTTACATTTTAGAAATCGTATACATATTTAAGTTTTACTCAATAATAACGTTCACCACACTACTGCTATATTATGCTAGATTTAACCCTTTTTTGTATAAACTTTTACAATGATGGGTTAAATATGCCATTTTAAATCTTATAAATTATCCTTTTGTGTATGAAAGGCATCTTTCTACCCCATTTTGGTGTGTTGAAAACCTCTGAGAGCTGACCTCTTGGGGAATGTTAAGGCACCTCAAGTCCCCATAAACTGAACTGTAACAACCACAAACTCTGTAGAGCAAAACATTGACCTTTTAGAAGTTAACAGCATGGGGCTGCAGATGGAGAATTTCATACAATCGCTCTTATAAAAGCAGATAAAAAGATCCAGCTTTTATCCAGAAAACTCTCCTGTGAAAAATAACAAGATATGAGGTATGGCTGTTAAATAATGAGACTGTGCTTATGAGAATAAAACCACAGGGTTCCCAGTCACACCTTTTTAGATATTAAAGGCTTGGTATTCACACACAACTGCTGTAAGTTTACAATAAGCAACATCTTTTGTTCACCGATTGCTACTGATTGAAGTGCACAAGTTTTTGCTAGGGCATTGGAAAACACATAAACTTTGATTTTTTTGTGTGAAATTGAACAAAACAGCAGCCAAATCTGTGTATATATTAACTAAGACCTACAGGAACACTGATGTCTCATTCACGTGTGTTTGAATGGCACAGAAGATTTGGTGAAGGGTGATCTACGACTCAAGTTATGTCAAAACACTTTATCACTCCTTCTAAAAGATCTAATTTTCTTTATATTTGTTTCAAAAAGTTTCCACAAATTAGTTTGCATTTTTCCTTCTGTTTAGGATTCAGTATTGCTTTATGTATTATTGTTTTTTTTTGTCTATGAAGCACTTTGTAAACCTTCTTGAGTGTATCAATAACAATAATGATTTATTATCACTGTTATGATAATAAAACCCCCATAGTTACTTTACTACTTCCGATCTCCATAATGTAATTATCATATTTATTGTGTTATTGACTTCTTATCATATTACCATCATATTTCTCAATCATCTATTAATGACATTTTAATCGTACTTATGCAGTATATTCATATAGTACTTCAAATGTTTTCGGCTTATCTCCTTAAGTTTTCTTGACCATCAATGTCTGCATTTTTTTTCTGCCCTCTTGTTGGCATATTTATATAGCCCTTTAACTGGCCAAATTAATTTCCTGCTCACTGGTTTCAGCCTTTTGGAAATTTCTCTGTTTGACTTGATTGTTTATGATCATTTTATTGTTCTCTGAATTTTTGTCTTTATTTTTTTCAGGGTGTTGTTACTAATATCAATAGTAATCAACATTTGTCATCACTTTTATGACAATAACACTACCTTATATACTCTAACTCCAGTCTCCCTGATGTGATGTCATCAATTATTTGTCTATATTTTGTGATATTGTCTTTTCTTAATCATTATTGCTTGGGATGCACAATATTGGATTTTTGCCGATATTTGATATGCTGATATTTCTAAACTCATTATCATTACTACTCATTATTACTCATATCATATTGACCTGTTTCTTTCATGGTTACAGTCCATTTGTGTTAGAAGCAAGGAAAACATGTTATTCTTTAACAAATGATAGCTTTGATTTAGAAAATTAGGCACTGTGTGATGATGAAGAGGTAAACCATCATTTTACACTGTACATTCTACCCATTTTACAGCCAATATATTGAATGTTCATGGCCAATTTGTACTGCCAATATCAAGTTGTAAATATAAAAAAGATTTTAATATCGTCTGGGAGCTACCGCCTAAAATTCTGTTATGTCCCCACATAATGACAATAAAAGACTCTTGATTCTTGAACACCAATATTGATCAAATGATGTTGTGCATACCTAATTATTACCATCATTTTTCAAATTCTTCTTTATTACCTTATTCTTATACTGACATTTTAATGGCACTGATGTACAGTCATGTAGCACTTTAAATGTCCTCTTTTATTCCCTTGACACTCTGTGCTTGAATTTTTTCTTACTCTCTTGTTTGACCTGATTGTTTATGCTCATTTTCTTGTTCCCTGGCTTTGTGTATTAGTTTTCTCTGTTCAGGACTTTGTAAACTTCTGTTTTTAAAAGGTGCCAAATAAATTAAGTTACTGTTATTATTAATGCAGTCATAATTACTATCACTAAAATTACATTGTTATAAATCTTTATTCAGGTTCACTTTTGATATCAAATATCCCACTGAGGTCACATGCTGTAATGTGACAGATGCATGATTAGTTTAACTTGTTGCTTTGCAAAGAACTAGGCTAATGAACTGCTAAAAATATCAACCTTGTGTTAGAGCACAGAACAGTCTACAGTATCTTCAAGATGCAGCTTGTGTTGTCGAGATATCAAAGTTTTTTAGTAACAGTGGTCTTATTTCTAGAAAGAAAAGCAGCTTATCCCCACTTCATGACTGCCAATGTTAGTATCTGCTTATAAACGTTACCTTAGACACTCAAATGGATGTAATTGGCGGTTTCCCCCTCTGTAAAGCGCTGCAGACTGAGCTATCACACAGACACGAAGCCGGAGAGGTTAACTAAGTCCTTTTACAGCTTAAGTGTGATACATGTGGGGACAAGCAGGGTTCACAGTGAGGTAGCCGACCTGCTTGCTAGCAAAGACATAAAGCTATCATGGTTAACAATCCTAGTGTTGCTTCAGCCTGACTTCAGGGCTGTTTTTACCAGAGGAGGCGACGCTGTCAGGTGGAAGTTTGGCTCATTTTTCCTGCCATGTTGCTTCAACACCATGGGCACATCTCCACTGGGAGCAAGCTAAGGCTAACTAGCCGAGCTAACTCATTAACGTTAACACTTGCTAGCTTAAAATATCGTTTAAGGACAGCTGGCACCATGGCTGTCAGATAGTTCAGTGTTCACTTTCATTTCATAGCTGTATAAGCTCAAAGCGACGTCTCAAATCAGCGAAGACGTAGCACGAGTTTAGTTGGGTGACTTATTAGTTAGTCTGCCTGGTTGGTAGGTTTGCCACCACCAACAAATGTGCAACACTAACTGCCAACCTGATCACCCGAAACTTGATATTCAACACATACCAAAGAAATAAGCGTCTTAACACTAAACACGCTCAGTAAAGTTTTAAAAAAGCAAATTTCCTACCTTGAACAACGAGAAATCGTTAACTAGCGTCCTTGTTTTCCTTCCAAGCCCTCAAATCCACTTATACCACTGGAGCCTCCTTCCTTGTTTTATCCAATCAGATCAGCGCTTACTAGCACAACAGGAGTATCCGAACTTCTCATTGGCTGGAGAGTATGGCAATCTTTTCTCATTGGCTCAAAACTTCCGTTACTAAATAAAGTGGTTCCAAGAGGAGTCGTCTTTCCTCAAAGCCTGAAACAAATGTGTGTATTGATATAAACTGTTGGTTTTTCTGAGAAGTTTGTCCTCAAATTGCCTCTCTTGTGGTAACAGGAGAACAGACTGCCCCCTTGTGCAAGTATTAAAGTTACAGCAGGCATCACACATTTTAGGAATTATTGTGACAAGGACACGCTGTATGAGTTATAAAGTATACAGTCACATGTAGATTTAATTTCACAAATCTTCAGAGGTGGAGAAAACAACTTCAAGACTTGAGTAGAAGTGGATATGAAATTAAGTAAGAAGGCTATCTCTAAGGGAGGGTAAAAAGGGGAAGATTTCTGGGGCCCAGAGTCATATAGGGGTCCATGAAAGTTCATATAAGGCACCATTTCTCGACCTTTTTTCTGTCAAGTCAACCCAGTCAGCATGTACATCTATCCATCAGTCAATCAATCTATCTATCTATCTATCTATCTATCTATCTATCTATCTATCTATCATGTCCATGGGTGACCACATAGAATGTTGCCGTCCGTCTCTGCTGTATCCTCTCTCATCTCCTATCCATGGAGATGCCTGATGTAGTATGCTTTTGTCTCTCAAATGTAACAGAGTAAAAGTAAAGTACCATCTGAAATCATTTATTCAAATTCTGTTTTTGGAAAGCATTTTGCAACCCTCCGTATGGTGTCTTGGAGTCCAGACCCCAACTTTGGAAACCACTGCCTTCAGGTGTTTGTTGTGGGAGGAATCGTGTTGGGGAGAGATCAACCTTTCCAAAAACCCAGAGAGTAATTTTAAAGAGGTTTACTGTTGCAGGCTTGCAGTTGCCTCTCTTGCAGTTGTTAATATTCAGGCTTCTTGAGGACAGTTATAGAAATGTAAGTACAATTATTGTCTTTAAAATGTTAACCCAAGACATCTTGTCTCCCAAGTGTCTTAGGACAACATTTGTATTGGTTTAACGCTTTACAAATTGAAATTCATTGATTAATTGCCTAACTGAGTGATTGAGAGTGGAGCATGTGGTATGTTTCTCTTAGATTTTATAGTTACGCTAAATATTAATATTCCAAAAAAGCACTTCAGTAAGAAAAAGTCAAGTAATAAAATATTCTATTACTGCCCACCACTGTCAGAGGAAGGTGTTGTTTCCTCTCAGTCTAGTCAAACAGAAAAACTCAAGTACTCACACTTTTGGATTTCAGGCCCCTTAAAAATTAATTTCAAGCTATGATGAGAAACATGGAGCTTATGTTGACTTTTTGCTCTTTGGTTATGTTCTTCCTTGCACTTAATAAAATCCACTTTTTGTTAACAGGAAAGAATAGAATAGAATAGAATAGAATAGAATAGAAAAAACTTTTATTCGTCCCACACAGGGAAATTTGCAATGTTACAGCAGCAAAGGGGACAGCGTTGACAAAGAATAAGTATAAAAATTGTATAAAAATAGCATGAAAAATAGTAGTTTTTACATTATTCTAACAATATAAATATAAAAAAGGGCTTGAATACAGAAACTAAGAAGCAAATCCTATAAGGATTATTTACACATTCACCAAGTAATTGCACATGAATGTAAGTGATTGCACATGGATGAATTGCACATTGTCAATAGAGTTAGCACAGTAATTGTACATTGTAATTGCACATTGTTCGATAATTGCTCAGTTTATGGTGACTGGGAGCAGTGCTGCGGTAGCGCTCCTTCACGCACTTTGGGTGACCTTCGGCTCACCTACCTTTCCTTTAACGGTGAAATGTCTCACTCATTGAGAAATGCTGCTGAGGTAAATATGAAAGTCTGTTTCAGTTGCATTGATGTAATCATACTGCCCAACACCTACCTCACAGCAACACTTTCAGTTACTTTACAGAGTAAACAAATTTGTCACTGATTGTGTTGTTTTTTCACTTTTAAGTCACAAGGCAGCACATTCCTCATGACTCCCACATTTAAAAGATTCAGTAACATTTAGAAAGAAGCAACACATTGATTAAAGAAGAATGCTAGACATCTAAAAAGTCAGAGGAGCAATTGCCTCATTCAGTTTATTTAGAGGGCCAAGTAACGTATATTCCCATAATAAGCACAGAAATAATCCTCAAACCTGTGGACATGAGGTATCATATTTGACCCATTCTAAAAAAACAAATGCCCTGCAGAAGAAAAAAAAAACATTTCCTATGATATTTTCATCAAATTTACTCTAATAATACAATCACCTGTTATTATACATATCTATAGCTTGAGTCAGAAAGTGCCATTAAAAGTTTATTTTTCGCCAAAATAACCTGACAAAGCTTTGTATTCACCCTTTAATTGAGAAAGATAAAGAATAAAAGCACAACTGGTCCTCTTTTATTTAGAAAACCTTCCACAAAAATAAGGGTTATTATTTTATTTCCCCTACAACCTGGAATGAAGATTATGATTTTGAGTTTCATCACCAACATTTTAACACTATGAATAATTAAGCATGGCATTCATTAATAATTGCATTATTTCTCCATCCATTGTGTGAAACAATAATGTAATTGCATCCACTCATAATACAACAAAAACCAAAGAGTGTGCTCATTCATTAAAATGCGCCGTGGTGCTTTCAATAATCACTCCTCCACCTTTTTGTCCGTTCAAATCATCGGTTTAATTGCCAGCTCATGCTCAATCATCTGTGGCATAGATCTGGAACAAAGAGTGCTTTTGAACAGACTGTAAATCCAGTGGTGATTTTAGAGAGCCTGCCTTCATCATGTGTGGATGAATGGGGCCTACAGCTGCTAATTTATGTACATGATTCATCAACCAGTCCTCACACCATGGGTTACACGGCAGAAGCATCCGGCAGTGCCATGTAATTACATTGTCAGTTTTAATTTGTCTTTATTATCAATGATTCCCATTACATTGCAGTTTTTTTTTTTTACTATTTTGAATTAAAACAGTCAGACAACCACATGAGCTGATCTGTAGTTTACACAAGGAGCAGGGATGAAGCAGGGTTAAGCTTTGTGGCACAGATATGGCATGTAAGAAGCAGACAAATATACATAAGAGAAGTTTAAACATGAGGAGCACTGGATCCTTGTACAGACAGAGGAGTGTTTGAACTGTGAATTACTGATATATGACTAGAGAGAGGTAGGAAGGCAAATGCATACAAGGATGGATGTCGCAGTAATCCAGACAGATCCTATGGTAACAGGGGTGTTAAAGTGACTCAATGGACAGGAAGACATATGCTACCTTCAGGTGCACATGGTGTTATGTGTCATGATGACAGTGCAAGTGCAATATTTTAAAGGCCTAATGTGAGACCCATACTTGCAAGACTACATCATTTCCGCTTTTTTAACTTACAAAGAACAACACCCGCCCCCAAACATGCTATTTTTCTATTGGTTAGAATGCAATTATTCAGTTGGTGACATTTTTAAACTAAATTTGTCTCTTCAGAGCAGAACCTAGTAAAATGTGTTTGAAGTGTTTTGGTCTGGGTCTAATAGTAGGCACACAAAAAATATGCTTTTCAAAACAAGCTATAAAAATATCAATATTATATTCTGTTTTCATTTAGCTATAAAATGAAACATTGAGGCCTGCACCTGACCTCAATATTGATATCAAATACCAATAGTTTTTTTACATTTTAACCTTTGGATGTCAGGTTTTGTCATGGTGCCACCATTTTTCATATGAAAAAATAAATCTATTTTCAATATACTATATGCAAAGTAGTCTGTTTTTTGGATTATTACAGTCTGGGATATGTCAATGATTAGCAGAAACACTGCTTTTCATGCTTTACTTTTTTCTGTGCATTGTAAAATATGCACGCTCATAATGCCAACATAAAAAATGCACTTTTCATAAAGTAGCTATTAAATATCGTACATTGATATTATTTCCAACTTTTTAGTCTTGATTTTTAAACCATCATTGTTCCAAATTATAATTATCAAATAATCATGACATTTATAAGATTTTAACCCTTTAAATCCCAGATTTTTGTCATTATGCCACCATTACATGTTTTCAGATAAAATATAAACACATATTATATTATTATTATATAACTATATTATTATTATTATTATTATTATTATTATTATTAAATGATAAGATAGTCATTTATTGATCCCCAGAGGGCAAAATCAGGATTATGTTCATTCTATATTTTCAGTAAGCAATTAACATTTTTTTGCATTGAAGTTTTACAGCCTGTGATATGTCAGTGACTTACAGCAAATTAGATTTTTGTGCGTCATCACTTTTTGTGCAGTGTTGAATACTCTCATTCATTCTCATATTGTGAAAATGACGCCATCTGATGGTAAGTATTCAATGGTAAATAGTAAACAAACTTGACCTTATACAGAACTCTGGATTCTTTAACTATACAAGCAGCTTTACGCCGCAGGTCGCATCTACCCATTCACACCCATTCACTCACTGATGGTTAGATAATGGATTGATCGATGGATATATATGTATTTTATGTATATATGTTTACATATATCTATAAAAATGAATAGTATGGCTTCGACTTGCTATTTTGTAAAGTGTCTTGAGATCATATTTGTTGTGATTTGGTGAATCATGAAGACATTGTCCCATGCTCTTCCTTGTTGTTCCACAATGATCCTGAGGAGGGCAGCAAGAGTCGTGCTCTCTCTGAACAGCCGTAACAGTGCAGCAGTAGAAGAAGAGAGCGCCTGCGCCCCGCCCATTGACTCACCTCGCTGTGGAGCTCTGTGGTGGAGCCGTGAGCCCTGTGGTGGAGCTCTGCTGAGGGGCTGTGGATGTATATTTGTGTGTTTCTGGTTTGTTTATGACGCGGCTCACTGGCCCAGTTAGCCTGACAGCTGTCTACGAGCTTCCTGGTCCAAATACGCGCTTTCTGCCGCTTTCTCCAGCTCAGTGTTCAGGGGTGTAACAAACAGACTCCCAGAGAAGACGATTGAGAAATTAGTTACCAGTAGGCGTTGGTCAGCCGTGCTACTAGAATACATTTGTTAGCCTAGCATTATGCTAGCATACCGTAACGATATGACGTGACGTTGGGCATAAAGTGGCTGTTTGTCGAAGCAAAGGGAAGGCCTTTTCTGATTCTTTACACAAATTCAGAGAAGGCTGTGGGTCGATAAGAAGGCGCATGTGTTTAATTAGTAAAATCTCAGGTTATGATTGTGGACGTCAGCCTGAAGACTAAGTTTGAATAGCAACTGAGCAGAATTGATGTTAGCATGGCGTCAGATACGAGTGACACCGAGGAGTTCTATGATGCTGCCGAGGACGTCAATTTTACTCCTTCTCCAAAAGTGTAAGCAAAAACATTTTATCACCTTCAAATCCTTCAAGTTTGAGAGGAATGACTAACCTATGCTCTCTCCTTCATTGCTGTCTGCTGTAGGTGTGCCTCTGTTTAATATGTAAAGTAAATGTAGACATTGTTCATGAGCTGCTCTGCTGGCAAAGTGCAAACACTTTCCTGATTTTTAGACTTTAAAAGGGTGTAATGTGTCGAACAGAGCTCGCAATGTTAGGTGTTACTGCAGGAAGTCTTCCCAAAGTCACATGATAATATTCCTGTGATTAGGTCAACACTGACACAGGCTGTCATTATGGGAGCCCATGGCCCAGGCCTGTTTGGACGACAATTGATGTCAAATAGGAGTACACCGTGTTCGGATATGACAACAATTTCCAAACTCATTTTAGTGTGTACAGATTTATAGACCTGTTTTATGACCAGAAGTCAGTCCCACTTGTTCTTCATTTTGATCTGTTACCGTGTGTTTACTGTGACAGTCTGTTAAACAGACATAAACCAAGACATACATGTGTTTGTAGAATAATGTCACAACCCGACAATGAGAAGTAACATTAAACTCAGATTATTAAGGCTAAGTAAAGTTATTAATTATAAAGTAAAAGGTTTTAAAATACAAAGATGAGGCAACAGAAAAGGAAACCCAGTGTTAAGCAAAAGGTGACCAATAAACTAGATTTAGGAACTTAATGAACTAAATCAGATTGTCAGTAAACCAAACCTCAATAATTATACTCCTAACAATGAAAAACTACAACAAAACTGCCAAGTGATAACACTAAATTAAGGATACTATGTGCTAAGAAAATACTTCAACAATTAAACTCTAAACAGTGAAAAACTACGACAAAAATCACATTGTGGTAACACTTAATTAAGGGTACTAAGTGGTAAGAAAATACCTCACTAATCAAACTTTAAACAATGAAAAACTACAACAAAATCCCACTGCGATAACACCAAAGTAAGGGTGTTACAAAGTAAGGTCTCTGAAAAGACTAACCTTGCCTGTTTTTGTACAAAGCCTCTATGTTTACAAGTTTAATTCTAATAAATGTCTAACAATCGCAGAGCAGACTGTTGAGCTGCTGAAGAGATGTGGCAGCATCAGGCTTTTTAAAAGCTGCCTGAGTCAGTCTTTTCTCTGATTGGTGGACCGACCTCTGCAGGTGCGCTCCATTCAGTCTCATTAAGGCTGCAGCAGGTGAAGAACATCAGCCTGGAGGAGCTCACCTCAGACACACCCTCACACCAACTGCACCCACATTCAGAGCGCTCCAAAACTGACAGGTTAAACATGGACAGAGGGAGAGGTCATGGCAGTTGCAGTAACAAATAAACCTAAGGGCAAATAGAGTCACCAGTCAACCCAACAAACATGTTTTTGAACTGTAGGAGGAAACCATATTACCTGGAGAAAACCCATGCAGGCATGGGAGAACATAAACTCCACACAGAAAAATCCTTGTCAACACAGGGAGTCAAACCAGCAACCTTCTGGCTGTGAGGCATGCACACTAACCTGTTGCACCACTGTGCTGCTCCTAAATTATGAATGTGATCTCTTAAAATCTGGACATTCAGTAATATAAAACTGACAGGATTAACTTCTAGTTGGTACCATAGAAAATATGTCTCTGTGGTAGTTTGCAGTACCAAAACTCTTTTTTTAGGTAGTGAGCTACCAGGGGGTTTGAGAAGCGTATATCTCCAATGTAAGATTAAGTCTCCAAACTAAACAACATGCTTTTAGGGTGGTGTTGTGAAACAATTACATTTTTTTAAAAGAGTTACAGCAAAACTCATTCTGCTTGAGTACAAAATGGTAAACCAGCTGTGGTTCAGACCTAAAACTTTAGTCATAAAAAAACATGTTTAGAGTTGAAGAAATAAGTACGAAAAGAGACACCAAAAATGAAAAAAATATATTTATATATCACACGATGAAGGTATATTCAAACGTATATGTATATGCATTACTTAGTCAGAATAGTTATTGCACACTTGTACATTTAGCAAATCTGTGTTGCAAATATTTAAGCAAACAATATCAAGAAATTTTTTATGTTTACACACACTAATGATACATGTTTTAAGTCATCTTCTAACATTAATGTTAACATCATAACATTAACATCATATAAATGCTGATAAAAATCCCTGATTTATTATGCAACCCTAATTGATTTTACAAGATTTTACATTGACATTTAAATTATATGATTGAGATATTGTTTTATGCACGCTAGCGTAGCAAGTTACAATAAGGAAACAGTGTAGGTGGGTATAAATGTAAATAACAAAATTAGAGCCAGTGGACATAAGTATTTCTTTTTTTGCAAAGTGTTTTTAGGCAATACTACAGCCTTTATCAGATTTCAATCGATTAAAATGAGGTGAAACATTATAACTGCCCCTTGGATTGTATAGTTGTTTTTTAATTGTGACAACTGCCTTATTGCCTTATGGTTCAAAAGACTAAAGGAAAGGAGTGCTATTTGGATTAAAAAAAGAGTTTGTATGAGGTGCTCTTTGAAATGGGATTCACAAAGTCATTCAAGCAAAAAGAAAAGATACAAAGGCATTGTCATGCAGACTTTGTTTTTAAGGTCTATGTGGCCATGCTGTTAAAATAAAGGCATTTTGACAGCATAAAGAGAGTGTAGGAAGAGTCTTTTCTCTTTGGTTCAATAACTACATATAGTCGTCAAAATATCAAAATTTAAACTTTATTAGAGTACAAGTAAAAATAAAATGATAATAATACCATTTTGTTTGGCAACAAAATTGAAATATCTTGGTGCATTCCAACCAAGTGGCCTTATATGGCTCATCTCCCTTTGGTACAATAAACCCTGAACTTTCTTAGATTTCCCTGGCCAGCTGCATACCTCCATGACAGGTGGCAGTGTGTGATTAACTCCAACCGTGGAGGTGGAATAGGTACCCAAAGTACCCCAGTAGAATGGTGCCAAAGTCGGACGATGCTAGCCTGTTACTTTTGTACCCCTTCAATTTCAAACAGTGGAAAACCATAAAGAACAATCAGACACCCAATCCCTTTTTTAATAGTACAATTTGTGCTGTAATAGAACATGTAATATCAAACAGTATTTTCAAAGCCCAACCAGTACATTTATTCCTTGGTTTTTGGTTTACAGTATTAACAATGCACATTTTTATGTATGTTTTTTTTGAGCATCCAATGGTTTTGATGTAAGCTAACATTTTTAGCACAGTAATAGTTCTAAATCCACAGTACTCATTTTACCACCTCTTGGCCACATTCACTGAATAAAAACCTAATTTTGTCTCTGTTTTAGCAGCAACAAAGAAAACTTTATATAAAATCAGCTACAATGATATCAACAGTTATAACCTCAAGCTAATTAATTGCTGAATTTCTTGACTGATTAAATAGTTTTGAACTGAATAGTAAGTTGCTGAGCTTGGACTTTGGCTTCTTTTGTGACATTTTCTAACTGTGTGTGTTCTTTGTGTTTTTACAGGTCACCTGCAAAGTTTGTCATTCCTTCGCCTAAGGTTTGTTTACAGTCTACTCAACCACTATTGAGCAAAGCAGTATCTCCATGTTGTGAATGGGTCATGCACCCACAGGAGCACAGTTCTCTTCTAAGACTTACATTAGATTACTGCACATTCAAGCTGAAGTACCAACAGTCTTTGTATCCGTGGTCTAATAAAACATTACATTGTTCTAATGTGACATGTTGAGCCTTGAAAATATTTTCAGTTTTATCGTATGTTTTATTGAGTTGTACTTAACTTGAAGCACTCCAAGTTATTTGTGCCCTCTGTGAAAACATTAACACAGGTCGCTGAGCAGTGTTAAATATTCAACCTTTTGCTTTACACCTGCCTCTCTCCTTAAACTGGTTTGATTTGCCTTCTTTTGTTATGCCTCCCTCCAGACTGCTGAAAAATGTAAATGAAATGATATAAATGAATCATCTGGCCTCGCTGCTCTGCCTGCCCTCCTGACAAAGACAGTTAGAGCTGATTTTCAAATAACAGACTGCAACACAAATACTGAACCAATATTGATCGTTTCCATGTTTGAACCTTACTCACAGACCAGCATGACCTCTGCACCCGGCACCAGCAAAGTTTACTGAAAACATTTATTTTGTCGCAACAGAACTTGCATCATGGGACTTTTTTTTCTTTTTAATCATTGACTGAATCAGTGTGTGAACAGTGCAGTGTGTATCTGCATCAACAAAGTCAGCAATTAAGAAATATCTATAGGTGGAGGTGCTAATTTGTCCCTGGAGATTTAGTCTTGCTGTCGCTGGTTACAAATAAATGTAACCAATTCAAAAAATTGCAAAAAAATGTAAAATGGAGCCAGTTCCACAAACTGTGGAAATCTTTAGATATATTGGCACAGTCCTGGACAGCCACCTTAGTCTCTGAAAGCACAGAATATATTTTTAATAAAAGCTCACAGAGACTTAATCTCCTTAGAAACTCAGTGGCCTTGCATCAGTCTGCAAATATTAGTGCTTGTGTACAGAGGTAATGTTGGGAGAGTCTTACCTTACCATCTTTGTGCCTGATATGAACTGTAGACTGAAAAATAAACTTGATAAGATCATTTCAGTGGCACTCAAAATAGTGGGCAAAACTCAAAAGCTGCTGTCTCAGTGTTTTACTGACAGATAGTTCCCATTCCCCTTTGGACCAGTTTGAGCCTCTGAGCTCAGGGAGGTGCTGGAGAGTCCCTCTGTCAGCTGAAAATGTTTTTAGAAAGTCATTTGTCCTGGGTGCAATAAACATTGTTAACCTCAATTAAAGGCCAGATGAGATCCAAACCATGACATGAACTGTTTTTATGGATTTACTGTGTTAATTTAGCTCCTTATTTGTCTGTTTTATTGAATGTATTTTATGTTGCTATTTGTACTTTGAGAGCTCAAGGCAAAAGAAGAAAATCAATATCTATTCAATTTTAATCTATTCTATTCTTTATTACTTGAGTTGTAGAACGTGGAGTTTTTTGTAGATTTGCACTCATTTAACAGATACTTTGTTTGAAGGTTTAAGTGAAGTCTGTTTAATGTTATATTATATTTTAGTTTTCAATAGGTTGTAAAACAACTTTTTAATGTCTTATCAGCTTTCTCAGAAGCCAGTTAATGCTGCACAAGAAGTTAGCTGTGGAGTAGCAGCATCTGAGACTCAGCAAGATGATCCCCTACAGGTACTGTTTCTTTTTACTGCAGTTTTATAATTTAGATAAACTCTGATTCTGTTATTACTGGATTTATTTTTTGCTCGTTGCTGTAATGGTGCTGTATCACTGTATAATAAAAGAAAATGGATCACATTTAATGCCGATAATAGAAACTTTGTCACACAAATGCACGTTCAAATGCTATGGCCCCTTTTCTCACCCGAACACAAGTCTATAACTGGATACACAACTCATGTCTGTGCAAAATGAGATGTGTTTGATACAGTTCTGTTTTAAGTACCTCCTGTTACTGAAACTGTGTGTTAAGTTTCATTTCTGTACTGTGGACTTGTGTTATGCTGCTACAGAAAATTTCCCAGTATGGTGCTTCTTTATAAAGCATTTGAACATTAGGAAGTGTAGAATTCAATCGCAAAGAACTTGTTGGAAACAATATGTGTTTGAATGACTGAGTTTAAGTGGCGCTAAATTCAGTTAAAGTCAAACAACTTTTTTAGTCCCTCACAGGGAAGTTTCCGTGGAGCAGCTTGTACATAAAAACAAGAACAAACCACAGTGACATACAAACAACATGAAGCAATAAAATATGAAAACAAGGCCAACAAAGCCATACACTGATATAAATAGAATGATTCATAAAAACAGATTTAATCAAAGGAACAAAAAAAATATAAATGAAATGAAGGACTATTGTGTAATCCAATTAAATGTAATAAGCCTATGCTGGTTACAAAAAGTAGTTCAGTCTCTCTATTGAGTCACAGTTGACAGCAAGTGTACTAAGACACAGTACGTACTGCACTTCTCCTGTCCACAGCCCACCTCTTTTAATCATCTTGGACCTAAAACAAAGGTTTCAAGAGTCAAAACACACCTCTATGCAGTTCTTTAACTTGTTGCAATGGAAATGTACAGTATATTCCTACAGCACAGGGCTCAAGAGAAATTGAGTTGTTTCATCTGAGCATGCAGTCTGTGTTGAAGACCTACAGAAACACTCTGCAAAGCGAGCACACCCACTTTATGTTGCTGTTTTTTGCTGGCATCAAACTTTGCAAGAGCATTACAAAGGATTCTCTAATTACTATGCTTTAGTTCAGTCTTGTTGTAAACACTGATCTGACTGATGGAGAAAGTGGTTCTCTCAGTGAGCGTGCTCTGCTCCAGTGCCAGAGTGATGCATATCATAAGGGTAAGACTGTGTGTTTGAAAAAAATCAGTACCAGAACAGGACTAGATACAGCAAATGTACCAGATTATAGTTAAAGGCAAATTTCCAACAGTTGGCCCTGGCATGTCTTATAGTAAAAAGAAATAAACACACATAATACAAAACATGTGACCCAAGAGCCAAATGACATACTGTACATAAATACAAACGTATACAAATAAACATTCTTAAAATCAAGTGTTGCATATAAACACATAAGGTAACAAGGAGTCTCAGTGGTATAAATCATAAAACAGCATCGCATACTTGATGCAGTTGTTTGTACAAGATGATATGTAGAAGACCAGAGCTTAATAAAATCTGCTCTCTGTCTCAAATCACTCTGTTAAGCTTCTTCTATTTACTGTCCACCATGGCTGGAAGGTTGGGCCGTCAGTGGCTTCAGTTTGACTTTTGTGTCCAGTACAACCAAGTTTGTTTAAACTGGTAAAGACAGTATTTAGATCAATTTAATCTTGATAACAGTAATGATATGAATACTGGTTTACATCCAACTGCAAGTGCCAGTTGGGTTCTTAAGACACGTCATGAAGTATTGGAAATGCCATTTAAACAGCTATGATGCTAACAGTGCAACCAGTTATGCCTCTTCTTGGCTCTCTCTCTGTATATTTCATGCAACGTTTATGCTTTTGATACTTTTATTATCAAACTTAAAGACTGGCCAGTGCATAAATATATACTTGTAAAAATAAAAAGTAAAAATAATGCTTATAACGATGATAAGAAAAAGAAAGTTCAACATGTCATGGGGCAGTCATCTTTTAATCTGAGTTAATCAGTTTTCATAATTGCGAAAGGTAATCTGGATTAAAATTCAATCATTTATTTATATATGATTGAGCTTTAACTTTTTACTTATTTTTATCATAGCCTTCAAAAGTGAGTAAACAAACCTGTAAAGCAGAGATGAAAATTGAAAACCAATTCCAGTTGCAAATCTGTAACAACTAGCTCAAGGAGTTGATATCATTTTTCTTTATTCTCATTAATTCCTTCCACTTTGCTCTGCATGCCCTGCAAATTAAGGACATGACACTCTCACCAGATGTAGTCTGCAGAGACCATGAAAAAAAAAAATCAAAGTTCATGTCAGACAGGAAACGGATGTGGTCTGGACTGTGGCTTTATTTAATTGCATTGATGCTAACTGCACAACTTGCAGAGGCATTTGTCCACACAGCATGGTCCTGACTATCAAAAGGGACGTGCTTGAATTTGCTGCCACAGAAAATCTTTGGAGGCCGACTTAATCCCCAAAAAATCCAAAGGAACCAATAAGGGATTCAGTAAAGACTGGGATCAATAAACAGAATTGATAATGACATTGGTATCAGCAGAATCTCCTCAGTTTCCATCAGTTTTTTTACTCTTAACTGAAGACATCAGAATAACAGCATGACAGCCACAGGACTGAAAATGACTAACTGTTATTATTGTTCTTCTCAGATCATTGATAGCATCATCGAGGAGAGTCAAAAAGGAAATGCTGAGGATGTTGGTGAGGTGGCTCAGCTGTTGGATCAGCTACATGTTGATGTAAGAGCAGAGCCAGAGCCAGAGGAAGACAGTGCTGCTCAGGAAGTTCCTGTGAAGCTCCCGGTGGCGACAGCAGCTGCTGCACCTCAGCCTGACGACAGGCCAGAGGAACAACAGGAAAGTGCAGCTACAAACGGCGCATGCTTGATACCTGCCCCAGGACCCCACAGATTTCCCAGGTCCGTCAGTTGGATCGCACGAAGGAGTTCAGCCCCCAGACATCACCAGCACAGTAGGACAGAGTCAGCCGGGTGGTGCTGGTGTGGCTGCAGATGAAGGGCAGGAGCAGCGACCTGCAGATATCTTAGAGCAGATTCCTATAGCTGACAGGCAGGCTGAATCGGACACTGGGCCTTGTAAGCCCCCTCGGCAATTTGCAGTGGAACCAGACATTGTAGCCAGCACCAAGAAGCCTCCACCTTCCCGCCCACCCCCTCCCAGTGGGGGTCCTCCTCCCAGGCCACCTCCACCGTCTTGGCACAGTTTACCGTCGAGGAAGTCACAGGACTGTCTGAGACCAAGTGCACTTGAAGGTAGAGTAAACTGGGAACTGTTAACAACGTTTAAGCCTTATGATGTCCATGAGGGTGTTACAGAACTTTGAACTTAAACTATTAAGACATCAACAGATTAGTAACTGTTTAAAGGGTTTAGCACTGCTGCATGGGACATTCTTAAGAGCAATAGTTCAGTTTTCTGCGTGAGGATTAACAAGAATGGCTCAATGAATTAGAGATCTGTAGAAACTATCCAGGATGGACGGCAGGGGCTGCATGAGACTTTTTGCTGTCTGTCATAATGTGTTGTCACTTTTCCGTCATGCCTTTTTTTTAATCATCATTGTTTATTTTCCTTGATTGATGACAATAAAACATCTCCTGTATAACAGCATTCATGTTATCAAACAACTTAACAACCAATAATCCCTCATGTGGAGAGCAGTATTAAAGTTAAACACACACAGACTAAGTGTTTATTTTTAATATATTTCTGCACAGAGAGTGGAGCATGTTGGAGCAGGATGATTGGAGCTAATTTAGACTTCATCATTTGCTGTTTAAAGACTATTTACAGTCTCAAACTGTGGTAGTTTGAAGACTTGTCCATTCAGATTCTTTTAAAGAAGTAAAATTTTCTAGTAATGTGAGTGATTGATTTCTTAAAACTGCTCCTCAGGCCGCACATGATTGATAATTGATATCAAATATTTAGTCAAACACTGCATTTAAGTGAATGATAACTATGTTTACTAAGGCACAACACATGACAGAAACACTTTTCAACATTTAAAGCAAAGCTTCATCCTTGACTGGAGAAAGAGAGGCAGAGACAAAAGCACTCATCCTCTCGTCTCATACCTAAAGAGCACACAGTGACTCCAGTCTCCGCACATTTGGCTACAATGTTAAAACACTGACAACTTTGACTGATTTAACCCCTGGTTTATTAAAAATAGAAGTTTAAAAGTTATATTTGCAGACAGATTGCTATTTTTAAGTCAATCCTCTGATTGCCTTTTCATCACATAGAAACCCTGCTGCACGGTCACACCCAGCTCTTAACTGTGCATTTTGATACTGTGTTTATTGTGATGTTTGTTTTTAGGCAAATCTGCACAGATCCGTGGGTAAAATCAGGGATCAGAAGTTTTGCAAACTGAGCCCAGAATCCCATAACCAAAGACTATCCCATAAGATGTTTAAAAATTGTCTGACTTGGTTTAAACTTTGTGTGGCACAGCGTAATATTCATCCTACAGTGACCTTGTTTTCTGTTGTTCTGATTCCAGTGCCTGCGATGTGCTCAGTCAGCAGTGAAGCCCTGGAGCCCTCCGGCCTGGTGTCTCCCAGCAGCACAGTGAGGAGTCTAACCAAAGAGCTGCAGCATTCCTTGGATCTGGCCAGCGCCACCAGTGGGGACAAGGTGGTGACGGCACAGGTCAGTGAGGCTCCAGTGCACTCTGGTGCTTATTAAAGGTGTACATTTGTCAAGAACAAACAATTTCAGTGTGTTACACTACAACAAAGCTCATATTGGCTGAACCTTCAACATTGGTCCACACACCACATCCCCTCCCTCCACACTCCATCCTCAGTTTTGATTGAGTGAAACCATTTGTAGGATGGACCTCCATTCAGATATGCAGCCTGAAGATGATAAGCTGTCAGTTGGTTAGTAAGTTAGTTATTTTATTTGTCCCCATGGGGAAATTGGGATGTGGCAGGAATCACAGCCATTTGGCAACAAAATACGATGTCAACATTGATACAGTGTTAAAGATAAAAAATAAAAACACATCCACATCACTCGAAACTCAAACAGTGCACTCACACAGAACGAAAAGCAAAGGAAACCTGGTAGTAGTAGTCGTAGATAAAGCTTTTTCAAGTATTTCAGACCTGTTAAGTTCTGAAGTCCTGCCACTGAACCTCTGAGGAAAACAGCGCCTCCAAGTGGTCAGGGCTTCACACTTCATGTGATGGCTGGATAAATGGTTGGAGAATAAGAAGTCTGCATTATAAACTTGTAGGAAACATGTTTCTGATTGCAAGCTAAAAGAAGTGCTGTTCTGTTCGTGTGAACTTGGAGCTGAGAGCAACAAACGACTGTTGAGTTTGCATTCTGTGTTTTTTTAGAAAGTTATTACTCAATAATGATTCAGTAAGGATGTATTTGATGTCAGTATTCATGTCATAACAGGTTGAATTTCAGTCTACAAAGACAGGACAAATGAAGAAACAGGGGTAACAGTTTTCTCGTTGTGTTGTATTCTAATGAAGGATGTCTGCTTTGTGTTTTTAGGAAAACGAGGATGACCAAGCATCATCTCAAAGTGGTGAGCAAACACCAGGCCCTCAGAGACCACGCTCTAACTCTGGCAGAGAACTGACAGACGAAGTAAGTGCGTCTTTCCTTGTTATTGTTGCCCTAGTTCTGCTTCAGTCCAAGCCTTAACCCAACCTTTTGCACATTCCCTTCATCAACTTTTTTTTTGTGTTATCTGAAAACAGGAAATCCTGGCCAGTGTGATGATTAAGAATCTGGACACTGGGGAAGAGATTCCTCTAATCCAGGCAGAAGAGAAACTTCCTGCTGGGATCAATCCGCTAACTCTGCACATTATGAGGAGGACAAAGGAGTACATCACGTAAGCAGAAATCAAATGTTTAGGTTTGACTACAGCGCTGGGATTTGATTTGCACAGCGAATGAGCGTAAAAGACATTATTTTCTTGACTTTGGATTTCATTCATGTCTCACACCTTTTTGTGTAAAACCTATTTCACTTAACACAGAGCACTAATCCTGACTCGCTTAAAGCAGAAATTTAATGTTCATTATAATAGACATGATAAATGTGCCTCAGTTTAAGACCTCGCTGATTGACCTCACTTTTGTACTGCACACAGAGGAGATATTTACAACATTATCAGTATTTGGCTGCCATTTCTGATCATCGTAGTCACTATGACAGAGCTCCTGGACAGAAACAGGTTTTTATTCTACCTCTCTTTAAACCTTGGTCTTGGATAAGCAGCATTGTTCTAGTGATGCAGAGTGTCTAAATGTCTTACAATACAAGCCCTTTTTTGTTTGACTTTTTTTATGATAAATAAATAATCCACACTCCTGATGAAATCATCAGACCTTCAGGAAAATGTTTTCTTCTGTTCCTGAAATAGCCCTTTTTCAGAGAGCATCATCAGCCTCAGAAAAAATGTTGAATGTTTTTTATTATTATTTACAGCAATAAAAAGCATACTGAAATGCCTCTTGGAGGGAAAGAGCTGTATATTTTCTGAGGAAGTTGTTTTATTTTGTCCTCACAGGAACGATGCGGCTCAGTCAGATGATGATGACAAATCTCAGGCTCCACTGACCGACACAGACGGAGGAAAACTGAAACAGAAAACGTAACCAATTCTCATCTTGCTCGAGTAGATCATCTTCCTACTGCCACTACCAGATGATTAGATCTAACATTTAATCATTTTTCTCTTCCTGTTGATCCAGGACTCAGTTTAAAAAATTCTTGGGGAAGTCTGTGAAGAAGGCCAAACATCTTGCAGAGGAATATGGAGAGAAGGCAGTCAACAAGGTGAAAAGTGTTCGAGACGAAGGTAAAAGAACTCAGGAAGCATAATGTGAAATCCACTTCAAATGTTCCTTGGTATTGTTGTACACTGAGTTATTGTTTTCTTCCAAGAACTACTCTAAAAGCATTTCCCGACTTCCAAAGAGCAAGTATTAGCTACAACTGTTGTGAGGCAGATTGGAAAATTATGTTCAGCTCTCATTGTGAGCCGAACTCATCTCTGCCATGAAAACCATAAAATAAGATCAAATAAACCTGAAGTGGAAGTTCATGAAAGTGCAGAGAAGTCCAGTCAGGCTATATGACAGTGTTATTTCAAACTGGATGAAGGCAATTACTAAAAGTTCTTGGGTATTTGGCTTCTCATGGTCATATTCATAAATGCAACAGCAAAATTGATTGACAGTATAACCCAAAACAATAGATCAGCAAGTTTTATTGATTATTATACTGAAGAAAATGATAACCATGTTTGAATTTCTTATGTAAAAACCATTATTTGTAAAAGTTTTAACACACTTTCTGTGATCTTGATTTCATGCTGCCACAATGTTTTAATTAATTCTGCTTCTTTTTTCTCTCTTTTTTTTGGTCTGGGCTCAGTTTTCCACACAGATCAGGATGATCCGTCCTCCAGTGACGACGAGGGGATGCCTTACACCCGACCCGCCAAGTTTAAGGCAGCACACAGCTTCAAGGGCCCCTTTGACTTTGACCAGATTAAAGTTGTGCAGGACCTGAGCGGAGAGCACATGGTGAGAGGAGCTATTGTTTGCTGAATGTTAGTAGCAGGCATTTGCATTTGAAGGGAAGTTACTTTTCAAAGGTCAATGGCATTTTCATAGGAACTAGAATTTCTCTCCAATGTACAGTACATGGACCTGTGTCTGTAGATGACATTTTTTTATTGGCAGCGCTCATCTTACTGACAAAATCAGTGTATTTCAGTAGTTTAGTACTTAACATCTCTTTTAAAAACTGTTCAGCTTTGGGCCCATGCTCATCAGTGTCACTGACAAATCAGGAAAATGCTGAAACTTTTGATATCAACTTTATCAACATTGTGGCAGAGGAGAAACCGATCTGATGATGGTTGTCTACAGCTGCTGCTGCTAATGCCAAGAGTCCAGGGTGATGCTGTGTTTTATTGAATGGAGGAAAGCCCTGAGGGTGCAGAGCTATTTTAAATGAACCTAAGGGTGCTACTGAACACGTAAGTCTTGCTGCTGTTGTACATACTGACTGCTACTGGACTTTAACCTTCCTGCTGTACATATGTAATATTTAATATCAATCTATGGATATATTGATATTCCTCTTGCAGTTCTTGCACATTTTTACTATCATTATATTATATCTTTCTTATATTTGCACTACACTTGAATCTATAAACTGGAGCATGTGGAGCTTCTTCATATTTGATACATGCTTTTATGATACCTCTATCTAATCAATATATCAACAAATTACCAAAAAAACATCTGAATACAGTCAGATAAATGATAAAAATGTCCTCAAATGGATTATCAGTTGATACACCTGAATGAGATACAAAAATATATATATGTTAAATTCAATGGAAATTTTAATATTTTTAGGGTTTCAGTAGAAAGTGAAATAAACATTTCAGCTCCCAAAAATTAGAATTGTTAGTAGGGGGAATATATTAGACAGTGACTTAAGATTTTGTCCTCAAAGTTGATGTTAGAAGCAGGAAAAATGGGCAAGCGTAAGGATTTGAGCAAGTTTGACCAGGGCTAAATTGTGATGGCTAGATGACTGAGTCAGGGCATCTCCAAAACTGCAGCTCTTGTGGGGTGTTCCCGGTCTGTAGGGGTCAGTATCTGTCAAATGAGGTCCAACGAAGGAACAGTGGTGAAACGGCGACAGGGTCATGGCCTGCAAGACTCAGTCATGCAGGTGGGAAGCAAAGGCTGTGTGGTCTGAGCCAACAGAGGAGCTGCTGCTCATATTGCTGAGGAAGTTAATGCTGGTTCTGATAGAAGGGTGTTGGATTACACCTGTCACAGATTAACAGTGGTAGTAGGAGCTGGGACATTAAAAATATGATCCAGCCAGCACTGTTCACCATCTTTTCTCGTTGTTTGAATGAGACCCGCTCATCAGATTTGAATAATTATCTGAACGCTGTAATATCATGTCCAAGCACTAGTTTGTTGTGTCAGTTATACAAAGCCTCATATTGTCCTAAAAAAAGCCTCTAAAGGGGCGAATGAGGTGACAGCTACATGTGCTTATGCTGCTAACCATGATGTTTCTTATGCTTTTGTTTTGAGCCAAGATTTTACACGGTGCTCTGTTTTTGAAAGTCCAAACTGCATTTTTAAACAAATATTCCCCTTTTTTCTCATACAAAGGGTAAAAGAAAAGAAATGAAAAGTTTTTGGCTCCGACAAAGGCAAAATAAAAAGACACACAAGTCCTTAATGAAGAGGAACTTTGTGTCTTCCTCAGGGTGCAGTTTGGACCATGAAGTTCTCTCACTGTGGGAGGCTGCTGGCGACCGCAGGACAAGATAACGTAGTCCGCATCTGGGTCTTGAAGACCGCCTTCGACTACTTTAACAACATGAGAATAAAGTACAACACTGAAGGTAAGCTCCTCTGCGTGATAGATTTCTTTGTTGTGATTGAATGTTTAAATTTAGACGCTCAATCAGGGAGATTATTTTTATTTCTGCTCCCTCAGGTCGAGTTTCACCTTCCCCATCTCAGGAAAGTTTGTGCTCCTCTAAATCTGACAATGACCCTGGGGTGAGTGAGAACAATCACATCAGCTATTTTGGGGCTATTTACAGAAATAGCAGAAGAGCTGGAGAGTTTTAAGCTATTTTAGTTGATTGATCTCCAGACAACACGGTTTACTAACAGATTTTACTCTCATCCTAGGCAAGTTGTGTTCCAGAAGACCCTGAGACCGAAGATAGAAACGCCCCTTTCCGTCAGGTTCCCTTCTGCAAATATAAAGGTCATACAGCCGATCTGCTGGACTTATCTTGGTCAAAGGTATCTTCATCTTTAAGTTATTATGAAAATGATCAAAAGCTACTTGCATTGCATTACTTATTGCATGATTAAAACTGTTAAAAAGGCTGCTCTACGCAAATACACGTTAAATTCTCTGACAAAGAAAAAACTGACAGAAAGTGTTTTTTGAGGGCCAGGCAACATAGCTTGAAAAATAAATTCTGATTTTTCCACCAAAAAAACTCGAATTTCAATTTTTATCAGCGTTTCCCTCTGAAAGAAAAACGAAAATAAATGGTACAAAAGTCATTGAAAACTAAATTTATACATGTCACTAAAGTAAACTGAATTTCCCTCTTACCATCAAAATGTATAACCTTGCTGTGCTGCTGGATCCGCCTGATTCAATGTCTGTAATGAACTCGCAAAGCTTAAAGCTGGAAGATTGAGCTCAGTCACAGAGGCACTGACCAATCACTGTCCTTTGAGGAAGAAGAGAAGACGGTGAGAAGTATCAGCAAGCCTGTAAACGATGGCCTCTTGTACACATTAAAGCTACCTGCTATAGTAGCAGTTTTATCCAAACTGGACAACATTTCCTCATTAAATGAAGAACAATGAAGCCTTGGAAATAATCATCTCACTCCTCTCCTAACAGGTTTTGGCAAGAGTTTGCTGAATGATGTGGTTTGCGTTTGGTACGAAAAAGTTAAATGTCCTGGAAAAACTTGAATTGTCCTGGAAAATTATTTATCCTCCCTCTGCGTTTCTCTTCCTTGTTAGTGAATGCACACGGGTTAAAAAAGGTGCGCATAGCCTACATGTCTGTTCTCAGCTGTTAAAATTGAGCTGCAGAGTTTCTCTGACTCTAATCGGCAGGGCGCCCCACGTGACGCTACCAGCCAATCAAATTTGCATGTTCCCCCAGAGTAGTCCCGCTACCCAGTGTTTCCATATGACTTTGTTGTGAGATTTAGCAACTTTTCAGACCACAGTAAGGTCTTATTTTTCCCCAAAGATAGCCCAAAACTAGCGACTTTGAGTTCAAGAGTGTTGCTGTATTGTGTATCCAATGCCAGGTTTTATTTCTCCTCTCTCTGTCTCCTCTGTTGAGTGACAGACATGTGATGGAAAAGTCCGGGAAAATAATGTCTTGAAAACAGTGGGAACCCCGATAAAGCACAGCCAATAATGAGTAGAAGATGATATAAACAAACAAATAAAATGCAATTGATTGTGTGTTTTAAATCATGATTGCAACACTGAAGGCCAGTCAGATGCTAGGACTTGTTGCATCTCTGATCAGTGTAGACTGAATCAAAACAAACAATATTTTCAACCTTTCATCTTCGTTGGTAAACGAATTGCTGTCTCATAAAAATGAGGTATCATGCCCAGCCCTCTCACAGATACTGCAGTTTTGTTCTTCCTCCTCACACTAAACACATTTTCCTTCACTCCAGAACTTCTTCCTGCTCTCGTCCTCCATGGATAAAACGGTCAGACTGTGGCACATTTCCAGGAGAGAGTGTCTGTGTTGCTTCCAGCACATCGATTTTGTCACAGCCATTGCTTTCCATCCCAGAGTAAGTTGTGTCATCTTGCATCACCTCACAGCACAAATCATGCATTTACTCATCCTGGCTCCTCGGCTGTATTTATAGAAAGATTTGTTTCCTGTTTTCCAGGATGACAGATACTTTTTAAGTGGTTCTCTGGATGGAAAGCTTCGGCTCTGGAACATTCCCGACAAGAAGGTGGCGCTGTGGAACGAGGTGGACGGACAGACTCGCCTCATAACTGCTGCAAACTTCTGCCAAAACGGGAAGTATGCCGTCATTGGAACATACGATGGACGGTGTATCTTCTATGACACTGAGGTTGGTATCACAGTCACCTTTTTAACACTTTTTGTAACCACAGCGCCAACCTCAGGCTAAACTTTTCTGTCTTGACATTCCCTCAGCGCCTGAAATACCACACTCAAATCCATGTGAGGTCCACCAGGGGCCGGAACAAAGTGGGTCGCAAAATCACAGGCATTGAGCCTCTTCCTGGAGAGAATAAGGTACCATCTGATCTCCACTTCAAATATATCACAGCCTGTTTGATGTGCCATTAATGATGCATAACTCTGAATTTATAAATAACAAATCCCATCTTTTTCCTCACTGCTAGATTTTGGTGACATCAAACGACTCCCGCATTCGTCTTTATGACCTGAGGGACTTGTCATTATCCATGAAATATAAAGGTTACGTCAACAGCAGCAGCCAGATCAAAGCCAGCTTCAGGTGAGGAGGGTTTACTTCCCATGGAGCTTTGACTCAAGTGGTGTGAAGATGCATTTAAAACAAGTGAGTCATACTAACCCACATTCCAGTGAAGTTGGGACGTTGTTTAAAACAAGTAAAAACGAAATACAATGATTTGCAAATCCTCTTTAACCTATATCAATCAGTCAGTCTTTATTTGTATAGTGCCAGTTCATAACAAGTTTTGAAGTCTGAAACCATACTCTATATTTATAGATACACATTTATGCATATATACAAACACTATATCGGAATGAATACACTACCAGGACAAGATATTTAATGTTCAAAATGGATAAACTTTGTCTTTTTGCAAACATTCACTCATTTTGAATTTGCTGCCTGCAGCACAAGCTGGGACATTGGCATGTATGTATTTACATACGTAGTTTTCAAGGCTTAGTTATGATGCAGTTATATTTATTTACTGTTGTACATATTCATTCCCTCTGGTGTATATGTTTGTTAATATTCTGTGCTATGCACAGAATGCCACACATAATTACTTGAATCTCTACTCAAACTACTTGAGTGAAAGTTTTTTCTTGTCTTGTTTCTAGTGTGTATAAATCTGCATTTCTTGCACTTTAAGGTGAAGCTTTTTCATAGGTTCATTGTACTGTGGTATTATGATAAAGGCTTTTCTATTTCATTCTATTCTATTTTTACCACTGAGCTGAGGACACTAATTGTTGAAGCTTTGTAGGTGAAATTCTTTCCCATTCTTGCACGATGTATGACAACACAAGCTCCACAGACCGGGGTCTCTGTTGATGAACTTTGTGCTTCATAATGGGAGACAGGTCTGGACTGTAGGCAGCCCATTAAGCCACACTGTTGTAACACGTGCAGAATGTGTCTTAGCATTGTTTTGCTGAAATAAGCAGGGACGCTCCTGAAAAAGATGTCACTTGGATGGTAGCATAAGTTGCTCCAAAACCTGTATGCGTCTTTAAGCACTCATTATGCTTTAACAGATGTGCAAGTTGCCCATGCTACGGGCACTAACACACCCCCATTCCATCACAATTGCTTTTGAACGATGAGCTGGTAACAGTCTGGATGATCCTATTCATCTTCAGCTCGTAGGACACGACGTTCATGATTTCCAAAAAGAAATGTGGACTCATCAGACCACAGCAGACTTTTCCACTTTGCGTCAGTCCATTTCAGATGAGGTTGAGCCCAGAGAAGCTGGCAGCCTTTTCTGGATGTTGGTTTATGGCTTTGCTCGTTATAGTTTAAGCTTTCAGTTGTAGTTGTGGCTGCAAACTGTGTGAACTGACAATGGTTTTCTGAAGTGCTCCTGATCACTTTACAGAATGATGTTGGTTTTTAATGTAGTCCTGCCTGAGTGATCAAAGGTCATAGGCATTCAATGTTGGTTTTCTGCCTCTCCAGATTCTCTGAAACCTTTGATGATATTATGGACTGCAGATGATGAAGTCCCAAAATTACTTTCAGTTGTATGTAGAGAAATGTTGTTCTTAAGCTGTTGGACTATTTGCTCATGCATTTGTTCACGGAGTCGTGAACCTCACCCCAACGACTGAGCCTTTCAGGTACTCTCCTTTTATACCCAATCCTGACACTCACCTGTTTCCAGTTAACCTGTTCACCTGTTGAATGATCCAAACAGGTGTTTTTGATTATTCCTCCACTTTCTCAGTCTTTTATTGCCACTGTCACAGCTTATTTTGGAATGTATTGCAGGCATCGAATTTAAAATATGTAAATTAAGGTTAAATTTGTTAAGTATCTTGTCTTTTTAGTGTTCCAGAATGAAAGTATGTCAAAAAGGATTTGCGAATCATTGTATTCTGTTTTTTCTACATTTACACAATGTCCCAGCTTTATTGGGATTGAGGTTTGTATTATCGTTTATTTGTTAATTTTGTTGACTAGTTATTTTTGTCATAGTTTTCTTCAACAACTTTTTTTCCCCCTGATGAAAACTAGACAGTAACTAATAAAAACAAGTGCACTTGGACAAAAACTAAAACTAAATTAACTGACATTTTCATCAACAAACTAGAAAGCACTCAGAGAGCGCAAACCTCCGCCAAGGTAGGTTTTTTACCAAGTGCCCTGACCATTTTTTTGTGGAGTTATATGCACAAATGCAGAAAAATGGTCCTATCTTGCAATGTTAAAGAATCCTTTAAAAAATTCCTGGATCCGATGGTGATCCGGATCAGTCCCAAAATCGAATCATTTCTTCCTTATCCCATTCCACACATTTCCTGAAAATTTCATCCAAATCCGTCCATAACTTTTCAAGTTATTTTGAACACAAACAAACAGACAAACAAACCAATGCAGACTAAAATGTTTGACAGAGACTTAATCCAATCAGACCTAATTTGGTCATGTAGAAAGCAGGGACAAGTTAGGAATATATCCAATCACAGCTGCTTTGGTTGTGTGGAAAGGTTGGATGAGCTAAGAGGGACATCCAATCACAGCTGCCTTAGCTTCATGGTGGTGGGATAAGTTTGGGAGCGATCCAATCAGAGCTCCTCTCTTTATGAATTGATATATTCATGTAGAGCAGGTTCACTGTTTGTTGTCAGTTCTGGTATTGTAACTGAGATTCTCTGCCATGTAGCCTAAATAAAGGTGACTGCATTTCACACAAAAGTTAAATTTGTTTCTGTTCATTTATACATTCAAACTTTACTAGCATTCAATAAAGGGTTATCAGATGTTTCATTTTATCCAAATGTGAAACATGACTTCAGAAAATTAAGGAAACATAAAAATGCCTTACACGTTACACTTCATATTTTAGTCGACTAAATTTACAGTAGATTTTGCCGGCTAAACTGTTGTGAAATTTCATCAAAAGTGCTGTCAAAATTAACACTGGTTTATACATGTGATGCTATCATGTTGAACCTATGAGGAGGGTTTCAAGCTCCTTGTTGAATCTGAACAGGTCCAATAAGTTAGTTTAGCCACCAGCCATGCTAATCTGATTTACTGTTTATTTTTCTACAGCCATGACTATTCCTTCATCGTGAGTGGTTCAGAGGATAGATACGTCTACATCTGGAGCACCTATCACGACCTGAGCAAATTCACCTCTGTACGACGGGACCGCAATGACTTCTGGGAAGGGATTAAAGGTAACCATGCTGTTTGTTTAATTAGAAATGTGATCTTACGCTGTCTGATTAATGTGAATATCCTGACTTATCTGATACTTCATGATCATTCACCTTCAGCACACAACGCTGTGGTCACCTCAGCCATCTTTGCACCCCACCCGGGCCTGATTGTCCCACAAGAAACCGGAGCGGACAAACCAGAAGCAGAGTGTAAGAGCCTGGACTCCAATGACTCTGAGACGATACCCTCAGGTGAGTTCATCTCAGCTGTTTATGATCAGATTAGATGACATTACGCCATCTTCTCCATCATTTAAACGAGTATTATCTTTCACAGGAGCCCTGAAGACAGATCACACAGAGGTTCTACTGTCGGCCGACTTCACTGGAGCCATAAAGGTTTTCATCAATGTGAAAAAGTACTGAGCACTTCAGAGGCTGTCAGCTCCTCTCATCCAGGCCCGTCTGCTGGATATCAGTCCTCGAGATGACGAGGCCACACGATGACACCCAACTACCGAACGGTTATCGCTCTTAGACAAAAAGCTGCCTGTAGCTTTTTTGAGAGGACAGGGATCCTGAAGAAGAGGGATTAGACTGTAAGATAACAGACAAGGTTTGATTCCCTGTATCATTTTTTTTATGTTTAATACCAAGCGACTGTGAAAGGTTTGGCATCAGGAAAAAAAACGACGGATATGCCAAGAGTGATCGGAGCAGAAACTACATCTGTTCTGGTCTGTGTGAGGAATAACAGTTTATCTTCAAAACTTATACAGTACAAGCACCTTACTGTTCTCTCAAGCTCCCACATTTCAGAAAAGATTACCGTAAGTACTGGAGTACAAGTTGCACTCGTAAAGTTCAGGTATTTGAAATGCTATTGTAAAACCCCTTGTACTTTCAGCCTCAGAGATTCTAAAATGCTAACTCACGTCCATGTTTTTGGACTCATTCCTGCTCCACTCTATAGGACAGGCTCTCCTGCTCAATGTCCACAGTAGGGCTGGAAAACTTTGGTCACCAAGAGGGCAACATTACTTGGTGCCAGGGGAGATACTCTCAATACAACAAATACAATTACTTTTAATTCATCCAATTCACAGCAGATGGACTTTTTCCAAATCCATGGGTTATATTTCAAGTTTATGTGGGCAACATCCCATAAAGTGATTGGGAAGGGCAGACCCTTTCAAGAAAACCTGTCTGGTGATGTCAGCCAGAAGTTTCCAGTCACTTCTAGCTTTCAGCTTAAGTAACCCAAACTCATAGCCAGTGCTTCTTACTCTTAAAGGACGCTAAAATGTCCGTCCATCTTCTGACCAGGAGCAGTCATCTCATCTTGAAGCTTTCCAACATGTACCAGACAACAGACATGAAATCTGGGACATCAGCTTCTCAGTAAGGTCACAAATATGCAGCGTTCACTAACAAAATCAAATGCAACATTATTGCTTCTATCAAATAGCTGAATGGAATATAAAAGTGAATCTGGCAACTTTATGATGAAGTATTTAGTGTTGTATTTGTTACAGTAATTTCTACATACAATTTTTTTATGACTTTGCATTGCTTTGCAGGAGTTTTACAGAAACAGGAACAGCCAAGTATCATCTGACTACATAAACCTTTGGGACAAATCTTCAGTCTGATGCATCTGGTCTTTTGCATTGCATTATATTTGCAGCACACGTTTTTTTCTCCATAGTAGTTTTAAATTTCTCTTGGTTTACAAGTATTTTCTTGAAACTGACTTAAGGGCGGTGTATGTGAACTCTGGGCTGCCTGTTGCCCACTCCTGGTCTGCAGGAATAATAATGGGAAAATAAAACAATTCATTTGTGAGGTGATTAAAATAAATAAAAATGCTCTTAAATAAAATTAATGACAGTTACTCAGCTTAAAAGCTGGGTGTATTCCAGCAGCCCCCACGTGCCATTGTTAACATTAGCCGAAGTGTATTGACAACAACTGTCAAAACATTAAATCGGTATCGATACACACATCCCCAAGGGGTGCATGACAATATTTTGCTGCTGTATCAATATTTTGAGCACGGGCCTTGTAGATCAACAGTGACAAATCCATAACTGGTGATGTATGTTTATCCAATTTTCTTGATGAAAAGCTTAATAATAATATTATAAGCCCTAATTTTTTCACCTTTAGAGGAAGTAACGGCTTCCTGCCAGTCTTTTGCCACATCAGATGTGCCCAATTTCATCTTCTATTGTTTTAAATAGTGTCCAATCAGAAGCAGCCAAAGGTCACCAAGATACAAGAGAACTACCTGTCAGTTCCCAGAATAATCAGAAAGGAAATTTAATGCGGTCCTTTGTAGTATTTGAGACAGACAAGAGCGTCCTAAATCCAGGCGAACTGAAAATAGTGGAAAATGGTTTGAGAGTTTTCAGGGTGAAACATTTCACACAGCTTATCTTGTGGTCAGTGTTTATATTACTGTTAATTGTTTGCACTAACAATTATACTCAGCATCAGTATCAGCTTTACGCATAAAAACAATACTCTATACCTTATCCTGAGAGAAACCTGTTGTGGCAGCACCACTTTTAACAGCTTTTCTCCCTCATTAGCTCATAATCCTACATTTGAAGAAGAGAGATTTCATGCTGTCCAGTAAATAAGCCTGTTTTGTTGAAAACACTCCTCAAACAAAAACAAGTGGCCAGTAGAGGTGGGTGATGCCACTGTCCCCCCCAAACTATCATCATATGCGAAGAGCTCCACTGTCTCTGTAGCTTTCAGGAGCTCCAGATGGTACTAAAAGAGCTGCATGTTGTGGACTTGGCTGAACGTAAGGTCAATTATCATTCATGTCCTCTGGACGACCCCCAAAGCGTCTTATACACTGGTGCAACTTGTACTCCAGATTCTACGGTAACTTTCTAACATGCAAAACAGTGTCCTCATGTCAGTCACATATTTCAGTGTATCATGTGTTAAAGGATTATAGCACTTGGTCGCTGTTGGGCTAGAACCTCTTATCTCCATTTTATGATTTTTTTCATAAAACAGTGCTGGTGGCCTTCATCCATGTTGGCGAGTGAGTAAAATACATTTCTATCCATTTCAAAGTTCAAAAAATCACTTGCAGTCATGTCAACACAGCATTTATTCAATAGAAGTGTTTCCATTTCATGAAAAGTAGCAATTTGTGATAAGAGGTTTGTGCCCGACAGCGACGATTTGCCTTTAACACTGTGGTTTAAATGTTATTTCAGATACTGTGTGCCTGGTTAATTTCAGTGTTTATGAATTAAATTTTCAAATCAAAAATGCAGGTTCAGGAGAGCGAATCTACGGTAAAGGAAATCTGATTGTGGTTACTAATAATTAGGGCTGGGTATCTTTAACTTTTCCTGAATCCACTGGCGCTTTCATTCTTTTGATGTATAATTTTATTAAAAAAAACAAACAAACAAAAAAACACATTTCATCCTAAAAATACAACTGTAATAATGATGTTAACCCTTCATACTCTCTTCTGTTGTAAACTAGATGGCACAGTTAATACCCTGGATAAAAATAAAAATCCTCCCAAACTGGAAGAAAACCTGTGAAATCACATTTTAACTGTAAACGAAACAAAGGTTATAAATAAGCAGAGAAATGGCAAAAATGTCCAGATACCCGGCCCTACAAATCATCTCCACACACACAATCGTCACCAAGAGTGGTTTATTAGCGTCTGAACTTTGCAGGTCATCATTTTAAAAACGAACATAAAACAAAAATATATATACTTAGTTACAGTGTTGAAACGTCCTCATACAAAAGAGTGCATTGATGGTGTGAGCGTGGACCAAAAGAGCAGATGTGTTGGTCTGTTTGAAGAGTGGGGGTCTGACGGAGGATAAAGTCCAGAGCTGAGGGTCAGTGTTTGCTCTTCTTCGTCTTTTTACGGGAGCGATGCGGCGACCGAGATCTGGACTTCCCTCCCTTCCTGTCTGGAGAAGGTGATCTGGAACGTTTGGACTGTTTTGGAGACTTTGTCCTGTTGAGAGGGGGAACAATAACATCAGACTGACTTTTGAAACAATCAGAAGAACTGGACTGGAACTCAAACATCACTCACTTTAACGGAGAAATGCTCCTGGATTGTCTGGCCCGGTCATCGTGATCTCTGCTTCGTCCTCGCCTCCTGTCCCCGTTTTCACTTCTCTTGCTCCTCTCTTTGTTCCTCCGGTCGTCCTTTGTCTTGTCTTTAGATTTTGACGTCGGCTTGTCGTTCTTCCCTTCATCTTTTTCAAACTCCTGTAACAAAGCGTAACATCTCAGTCATTTAAACTCACAAGATGTAAATGTCATGGCTGTCTTCTCCTTGCCTTACAGGATGCTAGTTCTCCACCAGGGGGAGCTGTCAGTAACTCTCTGCAGCAGCAGCTAGATTAAAGTGTAGCTAGATTTCTGTAGGCGGTGCACACCGGACTGAGCCCTGTGTGGGTTTGAGTCTGCACCAGTGGTCCTGTTTTATACTGTGCCAACTGACTAATTTCATGGTCTAATTTTAATGTATGATAACACGCACTTTTGTATATTTAGCCCCATACTGTTTGTGATTAAATAAATATTTCTATTAAACATCTCTGCTTGTGCTTTTTCTGTTGGAGCAGCTAAACACAGGATAAATAAATAAAATAATTTGATGATTTTTTTGGTTATAAATTCAGGAAGGAGCTTGAAGAAAAGTGGGATTTATCAATCAGTCAATCAAACTTTATTGTATAGAACTTTTCATACAAAGTCTTGCAGCACAAAGTGTATTTAAATAAATAAATAGTAGAAAGTTGAATACAATGAAATACAAAACCCCACCCACCCTCACGATCCACATACAGCACACACAGAGACATTAAGAAGAAATTAGAACAGAAAACAGAATTAGATGACAGAGGAAAGGCTTGAATCTTGAATAAAAAAATGAGGAAACAGGAGCAAAGACTAAAATGACAATCAAAAACCATGATAAGAAATACGTTGAAAATTACTATAGGAAAATAAGTAAATAAAATAACACTTACAATAATACTTTAGTAAAATGAGAGTCAAACACCAAATGCATAATAAAATCTACAAAAGTAGGATAATGTAAAGAAAATCAATTGACAGAGAACAAAATTCCAAACAATAAATCTGAACTGAAATTGAGAAATAAAACACATTGAAAAGGTTAAAATAAATGAGATTAAACAATAATAATAATTTAATCAGCTAAAAGCCAAACTAAAAAGGCAGGTCTTGACTTTGCTTCAGATATGCTTTTGAAAGGTTCTGCCCATTCCCAAACACTCTCTATTGGCTGTTTCCATGATGGACTCATGAAATATACTGAATGGTCCATCTAATGCATCAGGTTACACCAACACCTCCATAATAAATGATGATCTCAGTAGTGTTCGGACCTTACGTGGAAAAAAAACTTGACTAAACAGAGACAAGCATGTTTGGTTTGTTTGTAGAGAGTGCTCTCATCACCAGTACGGCTACGTCCTGGTGAGTGGGTTGGCTTTGCCTTTATAGTATGAGTGTGTGGAAACGTCAAAAGTGTCCTGTAGTGTTAAAGCTGTTAACGGTTAAAACTAGAGAGGCACTTCAACACAAAGTGTTCTCTGTTTGATGGAAAATCACATCATTGAACTCCAAGATTCAAGTGGGGAATGCACTGTCATTTTATTTTAACAAAAAATAAGTGTTTGTACGGTTTTAAACAAGTTTGAAAAAAAGGTGTGGAAAAAGCAAAACACTGCAGGAACATCTCTTATACTGGGTATAAACACCTGCACTCAGCCTGGATATCCTTGTGTAAAAGAAAATAGGTAGTACTTATTTATTTAACTAAAAGTGCTTGGAGAGAAAAAACTACATCAAGGCACTGCTGACATTTTGGCAAAGTTGTTCTCAAAAAATGTAGAAAACTGTCTTATCTAGCAGTGTTGACAAGAAATTCCTGGATCCACATCTGGATTCAGATCATCTCTTAAACCTGATCACTTTTCTCATGTGCCATGGACAGCTTTCCCTGAGAGTTTAACTAAAATCAGAAACTTTCTGAGGTATCAGCAAAAATGTGGAAAACTATCTCACTATATCAACATATCCTTTAAAAAAATGTCTGGATCCGCATACGTACTCAGATCAGCAGCAAAATCTAATCACTTCCTCGTACTATGACCAACATTCCCTTAAATTCAAAATCCACTGAAAACTCTGAGTTCCTCACAGACAAACACACAAATAAATGACAAACTTCGGCGAAAACACCACCTCCTTGGCGGGGGTAAAAATGGTCTGAAAGCTTACCTTCTGCAGAAGTTTGTTTCTGTAGTGCTCCACCTGCTGCTGAATGCTCATCCCAGACTTCCTGGCCCTCTTGCCGGACTCCAGTTCATCCTGGATCTTCATGACTTTCACCTGTGAGGCAGAGCTGGTCAGTTCTGCATTTGGAGTAAACTCAGTACAGTTTTTATCTTCAGCTGCAGTGATACAGTTGCTCTAACACATAATATAGCAAAAGGAAACATTGAAAAATAAACAGAAATTTTAATGGAATCAGATCATATTTCAGAAATAACATAAAATGGTATCATCAAAATAAATCATGCACAAAAGCAAGAGATAACAGATTCTGTTCAGGCTGAGAGCTGCACAGCAAGGCTCAACGAAAAACAACTGATCTGGAGTAAACTTTATATAAATCTGAATTCAATAGATAAGAACTTCATGTTGTTTTAAGCTCTTTTTCTTCTTTTCTCAACAGAGTAGTGAAAGAATATAACAGACACAGAAACCCACAACAGTGACCGGCTTGTTTAATTATTCTGACCCCCTTTCCAAACAAAACCAACTCCGTATCACAAGATTATGTCATGTCTGAATATAATAAGAAAAAGAATAAGAAAGCAACTAACATGTGCCCTTTGAAAAGACAGAAGATCAAATTAAGTCCACATAAATAGTTTGGAAATGTCATTTCAGTAGATTATTTCTCCCCTTTAATAATAACCAAGTGGTGTTATATTTCATATCTTTGGCAAGCCTGATATGTCACCTTTTCAACAAAGAATAACTTTGTGCATTCATGGAATGAGCGGCACAGCTAAACGCCCTGAAACACTGTGCCAAAATCCTCTGCAATATTCCTCTGTTGGTTCTCACCAATTACCAATTAAAGGGGAGAAATAATTAACCAAAATACTGTTTCAAAACTGTTTTTTGAGATGTTTTTATGGATGCAGTGTCTTCTCTGGGCTTTTGTACTTGCCATAAAAGAGCTGTCACTCCTTTAATATCCACTGACTTATTGAAAAATGAAGATTATTGAACAGTAGCATCTCCCACATATATAAAACAAACAATTCTTCCAATTGAGAGCAAGTGTTGCTGTAAATAGAAGAGTCGAACTACAGCTAATAATAGAGAGCTGCGGCCTCATTGATCATGTAAAGCAGACACATCTGGCTAATCTAACTTTAAATAAAATCATTTCTCTTGCCTCCAGCTCTCTCAGACGTTTCCTTTTGCTCTCAGACATCTGAAAACTTCTGAGGGAGCTCTGGAAGTCTGCGCTGTCGAATTTTGACGGACTGTTGGAGTCTTCGCTGCTGTCGCTCTCTGAGTCTTGTGAGTTCACACTGTCCCCAGAAGAGAGAAAATTTAAATGTCTTTTTGTAGAAATTGATGGTTTAAATATTGTTAATATACTTCACATAAATGTTTGTAAATGCCTTACCTCGCGTTCACTTCATCCTCACTTTCTTCCTCCACCACCATGTCCCACTTTGACTCCATCTTGGCTTGGAGAGAAATAGGAGAGTGATGACCCGGGTGAGATTGTAAACAGTTGATTCATTTGCTTTGGAGTTGATCTTAACCTCTGTTACCTTGGGGAAAGGTCCCATCATCACTGGTCCTTTCCCATTTGGACAAAGAAACACCACCGTCATCCACTGAGGGACAAAAACAGACACATGGGTTAAAGCTGCAGTGTGTTGTTGTTTCTTGTGTCATTGGCTTCAAAAACAGAATTATCTGTCAGGATCGTGTTATTTAATCCATCTGGGAGAATATTAGACCTCTGCTCCCTCTCCTGGCTCTGTATTCAGCCTTCAGAAGGTCCTACAAGGGACGCATGCTTTTTCAAGGAGTTCCCTCTCTTTTCTACAAATTATTTTCCAGGACTTTTCCAGGACGATTTCCGCCCCAGAGGTCTGATTTACAAGATGTGCAGTCTATGGCTATAACATATCTATATAATAATCCCTTACATTCTTAGAAATTATGACAAATTTATCATAGAATAGCACAACGACTTCCCGTTAGGAAATTTAGACCAAAGGGAGCATTCCCAGTGATGTATCAAAAATACAACTCCTACCATCAGAGTTGCAAGATCAACTAAACTGCACCACGAGATAAAGATGTCTTAAAAAAGATGTCATAAAATAACTCCTTCAGTAACAGTGATTAGGATTTAAAGCTGTGATTTAAAAAGTAATACGTAAAAAGTAACTGATTACAAATTTTGATAAACTTGTGACTGTGAATCTCACCGTCTGACACACACCCCATCACTGTAGTTATTTTTAAGTCAGTGGTGGTCTTATTTTTCTTTTTGAAGATCAGGCATCAGTAAACATTTTTGTTTGTTTTATAATTATTTCAGACCTCCTCACTTCAGACATTTCCTTAAGATTTCAGTGAACTTACACGGCATCCCATCGATGTCATCAACAGCAGCTCCTAGAGGAACGCCATCGATGTCGTCAACAGGGACTCCATCCAGAGGGTCCCAGCCCATCGGGCAGCCGTCTAGATCATCAGCAAGAGCCGAGTTTGGTGCCACAGTTTCACCGTCCATCGGAGCGCCATCAAGATCAGAGGACGTTTCCTTAAAACGAGAGAGGAGTGAACATCTGTTACAGCTGTGTTTGTCCAAACATCAAATGTTTCTCTAACATGAGCAGATGTTTAATTAGCTGAAGGCCACTAAAGTCTTAATGAGCAGATAAATATTCAGCTCACCTCCACTGTCTCCGTGGGCTCCTCCTCTGCTCTGGAGTAGCCCAGAAAGATGTTCTGAAGGTGGATTAGATATGAGTCCGGGTATATGGCCCAGTCCTCCCACGCTCGGAAACAGCTCATGACTCTTTGCTGTGGATTTACAGGAAACGTTTTGGTTTTATTTCTTGTCTGATCTGCCTAAAAACACTTAATCAGAAAGAGAGAAAGTTACCTTGAACTGCTCAGCCTGCAGCCTAGCTTGAATGTTTTTGTGCGTAGCGTTAAGGTCCCCAAATATCTGTGGAAGCTTTGCTTCAAAACTGAACAGACAGAGACAAAAACGAGGTGTGGATATTAAATATTGAGGCTCCACTTATGAGGATAAAACCACACAGTCACACTGAGTTATTTATCAAAGGTTGGATATTTGCACAAACTGCTGTAAGTTTCCAATAAGTGACATCTTTAGTCACTGCTACCTTCTTACTGAAGTGCACGTTTTTGCTAAGGTGTTGGAAAATGATTGGCTTAACAGTTTAGCAATGCATTAACGTGACATGTTTTTGTGAAATTGTACAAAACAGCTGACAAATCTTTTTGTACGTTAACCGAGATGTTTGGGAATCACTGCATGTCTCGTACACGTGTTTGAATGGCACAAAAGATTTTGTGAAGGCAGAGAGGATGTCCAAGACCATGAACGTTCTGGACGTTCAGGCACATCAAAAACTTCTGTAAACACTCAATAAACTGAACAAATTGTTCAAAATGATCGACGACTCAGTTTAAGAATGAGAGCAGAAATGGTCTCCACTGATAAAGAGACAATTCAACAAAATCTGCACAAAAATTTGAACATGACAACATGCGTGCCAAAGTTGTCCTCTGACTTAGTATCTCATGCACTTTTTATTTATATTTCCTGCACGCCATTTACTTTTGTAAATAATCCTCTAAGTCCTGTCAGCTTCATTGGTGAGAGGAGAAGCCAGTCTCATAGACAGACTTTCATTTTGGTATGATTCACAAAGAGATACTACGGCTTAGCCACATATGGTATTATTTGGAGTAGGAGACACCTAATCAGGATCCTCAAAGCACAGCTACTTTGCTGTCAGTGATATTTAGACTTGCAGGAAAATATTTATTTAATTAACGGCAGTTAAGAGGCCCTGGGAGACACCATGGTTACAGATGATGATACAGATATATTGGGTGTATGAGATACAAATAAAACACACGTGCAATTTAGAAAAAAAATAAACACATATGTCACCTCCCAGGCTCCTCAATTTTGGAACAAACTGATGTAAAGCCAGAATTTTTTAGGAGTGTTAACATGTGATGAAACTTGGATCTTCTGATACAATCATGACAAAACAGCAGTCAATGGATTGGAAAATACCATCGTAAGCAAGGCTGAAGTAAGCACGACAAAGCAAGCCCGAACTCAAGGCCATGTTGACTGTTTTCTTTTACATTAAAAGTATAACATTGAAGGAGTGGGTTCCAGGGAGGTCAATGGTGAATCAAAACTATTACAAACAGGCTCTAGAAAAACTATGAGAAAAGTCTGAAGAAAGAGACCGCAGTGGAGAAATGGTTTCATTCTTCATCAAGACAACGCACCAGCTCACACTGCGCTTTCAGTAAAGCAGTTTCTGACCCATAAACAAGTCACAGAGCTAATCAGCCTTCCTCTTCACCTGATCTAGCACCGTATTACTTTTTCCTTTTGTCGAAGATCAGATCTGTGCTCAGAGGAACACGTTTACAGTCTGTGTCAGAGTTTAAGGAAGGAGCTACAGAGGTTCTGAGACAACTGTCCAAAGAAGACCTGCTGCACTGCTCTGATCATAAAGATCTGAATGCAGCGGTGTGTCGATGCAGAAGGAGGAGACTGAAGGAGAAAGACACTGAGAAATCTTTATGTTCATGAAATTGTATAACAGCAATCATATTGTTTTAGTAGTCATACCTCGTATTCTATAAAACCGAAGGATGGAGACATAAAATGTAAAAGAGTAAAAGTTGACACAACAGAAAGTCTCTTACTATTTACGATAATATGATGCACCGGCTACTTTGGCACATGAGTTGTGCAAGACGTCCGATACGAGATACAATCTGGCAATCTGTGGGATTAAGGACAAAAGAGCTCTTAAAATCTGATCACTACCATTCTTAGTATTTTTTTCACGAAAAGAATTAAACAAACTAACCTTTTTCTGAAGTGTCGTCTGAGGAGAGGAGAAAGATTCAGTGATGTTCATCACGACTTCCTCTGCTGCGTCTGCTCGCTCGAGACAGAAGAGCATGGCTTTGGCGATTTCTTCTCTGCTTGGAATGAGCTCTGAGAGTAACGTCTGCAGCCTCTGTCTGTGCCTGAGAGGTATTTACAGAGAAAAAGCTTAATGTTTCCTTGTTTTCTGCTTTTTTTAATATCATATTTTTTTTCCAATTCAACAAACTCATACAGAAATACATGAAAGAAGGGGCAATCTTACTTTTGTCTTTAAGTCATCTTTCCTGCCAAGGAGACACAACCTTTTTTTTATGTTCAATCCATTTTCCCGCTGTGATCATGATCATGGGTCCATGCTTTTGTTTGAAGTAATGAATCAGTTTTTCCATTGAAAATAGCTTCTCTTCAAAATACAGCTGTAGAGCTGGGCTTGCTGGATAACTTTCAGGTTTCTTGTGAAAGCCTTTTTACAAGCAAGCATCAGGATTTTGAAGAAGTATGTGAAATCAGGCCGTGAGACAAGATCTGAGGTTATAAAAAAAATCTCTCTGGGGTGCTGCTCTGGTGGAGTGGTAAGCAACCAGGCATGACCTATATACATGCTTCTGCCGATCCAGGTTCAAAACCAGCCTGTGGCCTATTGGCAGAGTCTCCCTCTTTCACAAGCCTATCCACCGTCTCTCTCTCCTGCCAATAAAGGCCTAAAAACAGAAACAATCTCTTCAAGAGTCTTATGAACCTGTAGCCTGTTCCTCCAGCAGTGATTAAGTTACTTTGCCTAAAATATCTTTTAGTTTTAGTCATAATTTAGTCATCTAAATTGTTTTAATTTTAGTCTAGTTTTAGTTGATGAAATTTCACAACAATTTAGTCGACTAAAATATGAAGTGTCAAGTAAGGAATTTTTAATGTTTCCTTGAATTTCTGAAGTCATGTTTTACACTTGGGTCCCACCACCATGAAGGTAAGGTAGTTGTGATTGGATGTCCCTCTTAACTCATCCAACCTTTCCACACAACCAAAGTAGCTGTGATTGGATATATTCCTAACTTGTCCCTACTCTCTGCATGACCGAAATTAGGTCTGATTGGATTTAGTCTAGCTTTTATTAGTTGATGAAAATGTCCGTTAATTTAGTTTTAGTTTTTGTCCATGTACACTTGTTTTTTTTTTTAGTTATAGTCTAGTTTTCGTCAGGGGAAAAATGATTGTTGAGGAAAACTATGACAAAAATAATTAGTCGAAAATATTAACACTGGTTGAAAACCCACTGAATTCTAATTGAAGTGTCTATTTGTATGTTTAAGGTTCACTTTAACTAACAGAGTGCAGCATTCAAACAAACAAAATACTGTCAAAGAAATAATATCTGAAAGCCCCTGGGAACTCAAATCAATAGAAGTTTCTTTATAAGATATTTTCAATCATATATACATGATATCAACGATCTAAAAATCTTTACAATGACCTTTACACAGTTTTTAAATAGCAGTTCAGTTTTTAAGGGTGTTTAGAAACTGGATGTAAAGTGGGTGGGCATTAGACAATCATTTATGATGTAATAAATAAGTCCTGACACACAAAGACAACAAAACTACTTTTCTCCCACCCAATGGTCTCTTCACATCAAGGCAATAGGGACTGCGCCCACACCCAGTCCTGGGAATCATCTTTACTGTTAAAACAAGATTTTCTAATATTTAAGGTTGGTGTTTCTCTCTCAACTTTGCAAGAACACGTAATGACACATTAAAATGGGATATTGTATAAAAATTCTTAAATTTCAAGTCATATTTCCTGAGCTTTTAACTTCAACGGTCAAAACAGTAAGAGGATTTTTTTTGTTTGTTTTTCAGCTGCCTCTGAATCCTGAGGCCAAAAGAATACATTATGTATTTGGACAGACTAATGGCTGTAAATAACTTTGGGTAACTGCAGTAAATTGATATAAAGCGATGAAGATGCATGGTAAACGTGTCAAAACATCACGACTGGGTGTTAGTTTAGCAACAATACATGGCAATCATATTTTATGGTGGACTCTAAACCTACTCTGAAGTAGATGCCATATTTAAGTTCTGACTTTCAAACATTAAAATCTGGAGAAATGGACTTGAAGTGCTTCGTGCTGACAAGGGGTGGTCTCACAGGCTCATCAATACACAGCTCTCTGTGAGCCAAAGTTTCTCCCTCGGTGTTGAAGGTGAAAATAAATGATTTCACTCACTGAAATAGATGAATGCTACACAATCTCTGCCATGTTAAACAGATAAACAAGCTCTGCTGAGTGAGAAAAGCCACAGAAAAGCCAGAAAATCCCTCTTTCTTCACTCCTCCTCTTCTATGTCAAAGTGCGAAACAGAGAGGGAAATAGAGACGGGGCATCCAGGCAAAAATGTTGTGCTGCATCACACAGTATCACGTCTTGTCACTCGAGGGCAGTTTGGGCACTCGCATCTGATTCAACGCAATTAGCCAGATATTGTTGCTGACCCTCTTGAGCATTGCCTTCAGTTAGGACACGGTGTTGCAAGTTAGTATTAAAGTCTAGTTCCTTCTTCAACTTAATTCATATTACACACAGTAAGATGATTTTGGAAAGCTCTCATAAGGGCCAATCTGCCATACTTACTCAGCCCTGAGCTGCCCTTTCTTCACCTCCTCCTCAGGAGGTGCCATCTCCCTCACCTCCTCCCTTTCTTCACTTCTGTGAGAATAGCTGTTTAAGACAGGAGGTCTCCATATGGACCCACCACGAAACATCCGAAAGTCTGCGGTCCTCCAATCTGTTGGAGACTCCCCCTGAAATAAGAAGGATATTCAAATGAAGATGATTGAATGGTTCGTTCATACCAGTGAAATATACAAGAAGATTACTGAAACATTTCTTTATTAAAGTCTCAGTGAGGGTTTTTACGTGAACATTTAACAGCTCAGGATTTAAAAGATTTATTTTCAAGACCTACAAGAGCCAACTGACTATTAGAGAGAAGATGAATCATTTCCTTTCCATTAGTTTTTATGCTTCTTGCACAAACATAGGCTGGTGTCAGACAGCGTGATGAACAGATGCTGCAGAGGCAAACACTTTACGTCTTTACGTGCTAAAGGAGAATTTATGTCTGGTTACACACTAGACCATTTTCAATTTTTTCAATGAGTTAAAAATAAATAAAAACACATAACGCTGGCAACATGTTTAAAGTAAAATCCTTGATTTTTATAGACAATTTTCATCTTTATCTTTGTTTAAAACTTGACACACCACACACATAAAACTAACTTCAGCTGTGCAAGACCACATCCTTTTATTCCCCAGTCAAGACTGAGGACCAAAGGTGACCGGGCCTTTTCTGTCCGTGTCCCCACCTTTTGAAACAACCTCCCTGAGGAGATCAGATTAGCAACCTCTTTGTCCTCTTTTAAATCTCTTCTAAAAACACATTTTTTATCGATGTGCTTTTACAAGAGATACTGCTTGAGTGAGCTTTTAATCCTCCGACGCTGCTTTTATTTCCAGTTTTAGACAGTTTTACAGGCAGCATCTTTTATTCTTTCATTTTTTTATCTTTTCATCATTTTAACTCTTTATCCTCTTTTGGTTTTACTTCTTTTTCATCATTTTATTTCCTTTTATCTTTTGATAGTTTAAGCCTTTTTAATTTGCTTCCTCCTTCTTATCTATGCAATATTAATCTTTTATTTACTTTGCTCTCTTTTCTGTCATCTGTGGTTCTTACGTGGTTTACCACTGTTCTGTTTTAACTCTAACACTTTTGGTCATTGCATTTCCCTTTTATTCTCTTGTTTGTCTTTTATTTCTGTCTGTAAAGTACTTTATAACCCTGTTTTGAAAAGTGCTACATAAGTAAAGTTTATTATTATCATCATTATTATTTCTGTTTGTAGTAACTTTTTCACAGTGATAATTCCAAAGACTCAAGATCTCAACTTGAGACTTGTGTGATCAAATGTGAGTTCAGAAGAAAAACAAACATGAAGATCAACATTATCACTGGATAACTCTGGTATGTTCTGTTTTGCAGTACAGAAAAAATAGGTAAAAATGATTGTTGTACGTCTTAAATGACACAGTAATAGGTCACATTTTGCTGCCATAATTTTAAAATCGGATCCCTTTTTTCTTCAACCTGTTTGAGTTATATTAATGTTAGCTGCCATGTTTCTAAACTCTGAAAGTACTCAGTGGTGACTTTTCCTGCAGGTATTCTGTTGAAGGCAGTCAGATATGGGACTGTAATTATCTTACATGTCTGATATTTGAGATTCCAGACCAGGGACCCTCTGACTTGATCGAGATCCATAAAAAATTATAACACCAAACACTTAAGAGTGATTTGTACAATTAATCATCTGGGGCAAGCCTCAATTCAGGCCATGCCCTCATGATCATTAGTAGGGCGTTGAGCATAAAACCAGGGCTAAAACTGCCTGGTGTGCAGCCAGCCTGAAGGTAAGAGGGGTTCGATTTTCTTGCATGTGTGGGACAAATTAGACAAACTGTCCAGCTTTGTCAACAGGAGGCGCCATTTTCAACACAACCACCCCACAGAGGCAGATTTTCAGACAACAGGCTTTGTATCAGACACACACCTGAAGGATGGAGAAGAGCTTCCAGCGATAGTACACGTGATCTTGACTCTTATTGTCGAAAAGAAACCTGAGACAGTAAAAAAAGGAGCAAATGAACCATTTATCCTGCATAAATGAACAAACAGCTTAAGATGTAGAGCAGCTCTTACCTGTAGTCTGGATTATTCACCTCCCTGTTCATGATTATAGCTTCAAACACATGACCTTCACGCACCACAAACTCAATCATCCTGTGAATGAGGAATAATAGATTCCTGTTGGGGAAAGAAAAGCAGGGTATCAGAGAGGTTTCTTTATCCCCAAAACACTGTGCCTGGTTGAGATATTTGAGGTCTGTGGGCAACTTCTTGACGTCCCGAAGGCCAGACTTAAAAAAAACATGTGGTGACCAAGCCTCCTCTATTGTGGCCCCTGAATTATGAAAGGACCTCCTGAAATCAAAATGTTCCCCACACTGCCTCCTCTAAAAAATCTCATCTTAAAAACTATTTTTATTCAATATCTTTTGATTCAGAATAAGAGTTGTGAGGTCTCTGCACTCAAGTTGATGCATGTTTTATTTCACTTTTGTAATAGACTTTACAATGTTTTTATTTTTTTTTAAATTGATATTTATTGTCTGTTATTTCTGATTTTAGTCACTATGCATGATTAAATTTTGCTATACAAATAAAGTGGATTGGATTGGACTAAAATTCACTAAATTACACAGAGCCTTTGGCCCTTACAGGAGCAGTGTGGTCTTGCGTCTGTGCTGGTTTTCTCTTCAAGGGGCAAAGCTGACCATGATGTGAAAACTGTATTTTAAGTTAATGGGGAAAGAAAAAAACATGGATCAGACTGTATGAATGAAGAAAGAAAGAATGTAACACAGGAAGACCGTATGTATGTTATACAACGATCCTTAATAAAGAAAAGGTTTTTAAAAAAAAATAAGAAAATTTATGAAACCACCACCCAGTGCAAGGTTTATGCCACAACTGCCCTAAATGGACAGCAAAGGTAATGACCAAAACCACCTTTAGCTCTTTAACAAAATCAAATTTTCAAGGCTAAAATATAATTATTACTGTTAACCATGAATTTTCAAATTGACTATATTACTTGCATTTATGAACAGAAATATTAGTTTTAGTGGTTGACCGTTTTGCTTTATTAATTCCTGAATTCTCAGGGAAGCCCAGTGATAAAAAGGTGAATTCAGTTTGAAATCCTCGTTCTTGAGGATGATGTATATCTGTATATCAAATAACAATAACACTTTCCATTTCAAACAGGTTTTCATGTCAGGTGGTCTAATAACTTTGTCAAGCTCTGTATGTGTACAGTAAATGTAATAAGTGTTACTGTTTTCTTAGTTACATTTAGGACTGCTTTCAGGCTTTCATGACTCACTGCTCTAACCTTAAGCAGCCCCTGGTTATATTTGCAGCACCAGCTGAACTCCACAAACACGAGTTTACGGGAACAAAATCCATCCCAGTTCGCACTCCATCAGTCTGTGGAGTCTCAGCCAACGAATGAATATATCAGAACATCGATGGCTGTTAACTAATAAAAACCCCTTTTCTGCCAAAGCTCCTCGACTTTGGAACGACCTGCCTGCATTTCTGAGAGCATTAATAATTCTTTGAGCTTCCTCTCAGAATCACACATACGTAACAATGAGTAAGACACAGTCTCGGTCATGTAACAGTGGCATTACAAACATGTTCAGTCAAAGTAAGAGGAAAGTTCACCTGTCTGTTGGGATGACCACTTTGACGACAGCTTCAGACAGAGTCTGTTTGTGAAGTGAAAACCACAGAAGATTTAAGAATGAGTTAGCACATGAACAGATTAAACACTGCAGTAAACATGAAGACAAAAAAGACCATGATTAGGGATGGGAATGATAAGATTTTACTGATACAGATGCCATTAACGATTCTGCTTATTGATCAGATTCTTTATCAATGGAAAAAAAATTGGCCTCCACAGGTTTCCAGTCAGCACGTCACTCGTGATATTCAGTGCTGTGGTGCAGACATGAACGCTTCTGCAAGTTACTGGTGTTTCCACCACCTGACAGTTGTGCAGTCAGCGTCTTCTTGATGAAAGTTATACACTATTTTCACCACTTCTGCCCCCGTCTTCTATCATTTTCCACTTCTTTGTTGTCATCTCTGCTGACTGCCTCTGATGAGAGCCTGACGTCCTTGATTTGCCAAGTGTGCAGACCAAATTGGAAGGAATTGATAAGGGAGTTGATATCAAAAAGACTAATGATATTGAATCTTTGAGGGAGTTGTAACCATAATTGGTTTTTGATTCCCATCCCTAACCATGACAGCATTAAGTCAGTAACCAGGGGACAAGGATATAACTTCAATAGCTCGAATTTAAAACTCCAGATCATTCGTAGCGGGCAAGGGGATGTATCTTTTCAACACTCTCTTCTGCTACAATTATTTTGTGCATGGTAGTCACCTTGCATTTTGCACCCAAACCAAGTTTGTTGATGAAAATCTATACATGAATCTAAACTTTAAGAAGGACAATTAAGGCATGAGTTCATTCTGAACTGATTTGAGAAGATTAGATTTCTGTTTTGGTTATCCGAACGTCAAATTCTAAATTCATGCTGGTATTTTCTATAAAATTGTGAAAAACACTTGAGCATCCCTTCCTGACAGAGAAATCCTCCTCTAAAGGCTCAGCTTTCCCATAACAGAACCTTTTTATAAGTCTGTATTTCTGCTTTCACAGTGATTGACCAGCCTAGGGTGTACTAGGACTGGAAGATTTGTTGAGTTTTTATATTTTCCAACAAGAGAGAGGTTTGGACAGTATTGATATAGTAGTTGATGAAAGCTGGGATGGAGCAGATGCCATTTCAGGTAATGGCAGCTTTGTGTTTGGCCCTTCCCGCATTTCTTCCTCTCCACAAAAGCAAAATAAAAGAAAATACAACATCCCACTCTATCCACTTACAATAGTCCTGTCAGCATCGCAAAACATGGAGGTAAAGGAAGACAGGAGTAACACAGCTGAAGAGGTGGATGTTAAAATGAAAAATAGAGGCTCAATGCTTTCTGTTCAAGATCTCAGACTAGCAGGTATTTTTTTGCCAACAGGTATCAAAAAAGTTTGAGCAAGATGAATCATTTCACATAACACCACAAAGTGCATTATGATGATTATATAAAATGGTGAGCTGCAGCTCCAAACCTCAAGCTTTTGCAGCCCTCTGACTCTGTGCTTCATCAACCTGTATTCTTTTAAAATATCTATCTGGAAAAAAATGTTGACATATTTTGAATATCACCATTTAGATAAAAACCTCAAGACATTAATTTTGTTTATACACCCCCAATCAAAATCTTAAGACCAGTTAAAAAAGTGCAAGAATTGGCATTTTGCTCTGTTGGATCTAAAGAAGGTTGCAAAAAGAAGAAACGGGATTGAGACTAAAAATTTTGAGTAAGCAATTTATTTTTCAACTGGTCTTAAGATTTTGATCGGGAGTGCATTTCCAGCTCAGAGATTGTGTTGTCTTCCAACTTGAGGTACTGAGCTGTACTACGGGGAGAAACATTTTCAAACTTAATCCTACTTCAACCTCGTACATAAAAGCACATTTGTGGAACTCTGAATCACCGTGCAAGCAAAGCAATGATCATGGATACACCTGGAAAAACAGGGACAGCTCTACCTTATCCAGCTCTCCTTTGGACATGCCCAGTGGCTTTGTGAAGTCATTTCTGAATCGGTCTCTTGGCTGAGCGTTGAAAGGCAGACCGGATGGGGGTGGTGGTGTGGCCCTCACCCCGACTGGTGTGTAGAGAGGCTGAGGAGGAATACGAGCTGGTTTGCCCCATCCCAGCTTCATCTCAAAGCCCATGATCACTTTTCCTGAAACACAATACAAACACAAACATAACAAACCATTATCTTTCAGTCATCATGAACTGTGGAGCTCTCAGTGTAAGAGTCGGCGGTACCATCAAGAGCAGCCAAGGCTCTTTCTGCGTCTTTCCGGGTCATGAATGCCACAAAGGCTCTGTTTGAAGGCCGGCCACGTTCCTCTTCTGTTCGTGGCCACATTATCTTTACACTGGCCAGAGGTCCATATTTACAAAACTCTTGGCAGAGCATCTCCTCATTCATCTGAAAAATAAGAGACAATTTCAATTTGTATTTTACATCTACAGTTTGGTGTGAAAAGCTGATCATTTTCAGAAATAGGTCTGGGCAATATTTTGCACTTTTAGTTTTATCAATATATTTTCAAATAAGAAACTAAGGAAAGACAAACTGATAGTGAATTTTGTATTTAAGCATCTTAATGTGTTACTTATGACTTTATCTGGTTGCGAGCAAAATTCTATGAATATTTATCAGTAGCAAGAAGTTTCCAATACTGATACCTGTTTGACATCATGGGAACAACACTTAAAGCCCTTTACACCCAAGACTGAGTGATTCATTGTTTTAAATAAAGCTATCGCAGTCACAAAATTGTCATTAGGTTGATAAATGCCCCTAAAATATCTTTTAAAAAAATTAAAAGACATCCAACATAGGACTTTTTGTTTTTATCAAAATTACATGAGAACTGAACACCGTCTAAATTTAACAAACTATGATGTCAACTTCATAAAAGTGGGTTAAGGGCACAAAGAGTTTCTCACCAGTTTCATTAACTTTTAGAAATTTTGCCAGTATATTTGTGAAAGTCAGACAGTGTGCAGAAGTTTGCCTGCAGTATTGATAACAAACAAAGAATAAAGTCTAATGTTAGGCATCTTCTACTTATTTTTTAAAAGATAACTTTTAGGCATCTACGGCCTTAACTGACAGTAGAGAGACAGTACAGAGGGGGAGAAAGAGCAGAGGAGACACCCAGCAGAAGTGCCTCAGGTGGGAGTTGCACCTGAGTCACCCACACAAGGCAAGAGTCTTCATATTCATATACTCATGAAAGGTTTCTGCCCACTCTGCCAAACCAGCACCCCAGGGTGTCTTGTACTTTCAATTTTGTCACTGTGAAGTCAAACAGGTTTCTGTGATGATACTTAAAGGGATAAGCCTTTTTGTGGCTTGTCTCACTCCTGAGTCCATGACAAGCAGAAAGACACCATTCTCCCGACTGTGTGTGCAGTAACAAGGAAGAGACAGGCAGAGCTCGCCCACCGCTAATTAGTTTGGCTCAAACACTGGTTGTCAATGGGTAGTGTTAGCCTGCCTCTGCCTACAGTCATCAGATAAACTCTTCAGCAACTTCAAACGGTCCTGTGTGCTTGTTGTGACTTTTTTTAACACGTTTTGTTACATCATCTATTTTTAGACTAAGATTAGCACTTTATGTACTTTGGAAAGAAATACGTACAAAAACAAAACCGCAGGGCGCAAAACATCTCGGACGTGCTTTGTTTTGTTACAAGCACAGCAGACTAACGCTACCTATTGAAGCCCCGTTTACACAACAACATTGTCACCAGAAACGGAAAGGTTTTTCCCTTGCGTTTTCAAAAGTGTTCTGCGTTCACACGAGGACGCGAGAACGACTGAAAACACTGTAGTGTGCATGCCAGGCCAGTAGATGGCAATGTCGGCTTGTAGTGAAACAGTGGCGTTAGAATGCGCATATGCTTTCCGTTGAAGACAAACTTTTCACAAACAACAATGGCGAGTGGACGCACAAAGACGCAGGAGTTTCTTGTCTGGATATTTTTGTCTGGATAACAAACCGAGCACAGTAAGCAGCACACATGTTGCTCGGTAGACATCCGAAGCTGTTGTTGCTGTTGTTGTTGTCTTTAGAGGCTGCATCGGGGGGCTTACACTGGAGAAAGGGGGGTGCACAGAAGGAGGCAGGAGAGCTGTGAGTGTCTCTGCCTTCACACACACTGTGTTGCATTTATCCAAGCTGTATCGCACCACGAATCGACAAAGATATTACAGCCACATGGAGTGAATGTGAAGTCTCGAGGTGTAATGAAGACAGCTTTGCTGTGGTGCATTTGCTTAAAGGCAGTGTGAAGAGGGCCAGTGTTCTGCTTTACCTTCTGGCTAATGCAGCTGATGTAGAGGTTGGTGGTGGTTGGCGTCATGAGGTCATCATATAATGCTGAAACAAAGAAGAGAATTTCAGGGAGGTGCAGATTCAGAAATAAAACAAAGAAACATTTTAAAGGGAAACTCACTTGATCGTGCTGCTGATGGTATGTCAAAATCTCCCCCTGGTCCACCGCCTGGGTCATTTTTTTTTCTTTTATGTCTTTCTTCACGCTCTTCTTGTATTCTGCATTTTTGAAACATTAACAAATATAACATTTGGCACTAAGAAAACAGTAACAGAAATGCATAGTGGCAACAGCTACTTACATCTTAAGTTCTTCTTTAAAGAGTTCAAGATTGCTCTTCTTCTTTTCTTCTGTCCTTCTTTTGAAAACCTGTTAAACAAGTCAGCCGTCATAATTATTTATCAACAAACCGATTTCACAGTATGACTAACATGAGGGGTTATAGAAGATTAAACAAACTTACAGCTTTTTTACTTTCAGGTGGTGGTACTGGAGAGACATGCTGGGACACGGGGCTGAACTTGTTTGATGGTTGATAAAATTTACTTTTTTTGAGCTGTGCTGCTTCTTCCTCTGCAAAAGATAATACAGTCAATCAGCACCAACCACACAACTATTTATTATAGCAGCTCTTCAGGGTCTTTACAAACAGGAAACAGCTCTTTCTGTTCAACTGTTTCTGTGCAGGTCAGAAGAGTATCTGAACTGCTTCCTGCTTCTATGAAGACAAATTGTTTCCAGAAACAAAGTGCATAAATGTATTGAATGCTAGTGTTGCGGCTGTGTTGGCAGAAGAATATGCCAACTGTAAAAGAAACTGGATACAACAAATGGGCCAACTGTAGCACAAGTGGATGTAAAGTGCTGAACAAATTTATCAGACCACCACCCAGTTTAAGGTTTATGCCACAGCTGCCCTAAATTAACAACATTAGAAATTGTAATGACTATCTAGCATGCAAACTTCCTGTTTCTTTTCAGGCAATTAATAAGTCTAGGACAGCTTTCTGCACGTCCAAACCAATAAAACATGTACAAAAGCTTAATTCCTGGGTGATGTTCCCATTTATGAAAAGTAATTGACCACCAAAATGTAATCATTTTTTAGTTTGACCATTACCAACATCTCCTGAAAATTTTTTGGAAAAATTCCAAAAGTTTTTGCGGGATCTTGCTAGCAAACAAATAATAAAGAAGGTAATAAAGATGACTGACTCGCATTATGGTAAAAAACATTTCTTCCCACCACCTATGACACCATATTTCTGGTTACCTTTGACCCTAAAAACACCTGAGCCTGACTAAAGACCTCTCATGGCCCAACATCTCCACCTGGTGCTCAAATTAAGCCCCAAACTGAAATAAAAATTTGGACACCACAGACAGTAATTGCCAAAATTATTCTAATGTTCCAGTAATAGCTAATACACCAGTATGTAGAAGCTCTTTAACAGAAATGATATTTTAACACTAAAATGTAATTACTGTTATCCATGAATTTTTAAATTTGCTATTTCACAAAAATACAGAAAAAATAGTAAGTCACATGATCATTTCTTGATTAAGATGTCAAATTATCATAGATGTGTATAAAAAGCTGAATTCAGTTTGAAATTTCTCATTCCTGTTCAACAGTTTGTCCAATTACAATAACAGTTTCAGTTTTAAACAAGTTTTTGGAAGATTTCTACAATTTTTATGTTTTCTTGTTTTTCTGACAGGTGGTCGAACAAATTATTTAAGTATGTATATTATTAAACAGGCCAAAAAGTAAAAGCTCTGATGAGATCCTGGTAAGGAGGTGATGCTGCTCATTAGTGGCTGATTTATCTGACAATTATTTTTACTTCCGATTTTCTCATTCTCATTCATTTTTTGCACAGGCACTATTTAGGGCTTGTATTTGTTTTTATTGAGATTAAAAACTGAAAAGTGAAGCTTTTTGTTAAATGTAGACAAGCCTGCCCATTTTCAAAGTACAAAATGTACCCTTGATAATAAAACATAGAACTTTTGTTTTGTAAGAAAAAAAATGGGGATTTTATTTTAAGGCCCTTAAAGGATAAGTTCGGTTTTTTGACACCTGGACCTTATTTTTAGGATTAAATACGCTCACAGACTCACCCAGACAATTTTGGCGGAGCTGTTTTCGAGCAATTTAGATCCATCCGACGGCGTTTATTTCTCATGCCATAGTAGCAGACGGGGCCAGAAATCGAAGCCCTAAATCAGACATTATCTGCTGCGAAACTCATTCCTCCTTTGTTGCCATTGCCGTGCAATGTCCACAACAACACCACCAGTTAGCCCCCATTCGTGGACGTGCAGTGGTTGCTTGTTCTCTGGCCAGCTGTTCGGCTCTTTCCCTCTGCATCCTCCTTACAGATAGCTCCTCGTCGGTATATTCTGGCTCAAAACGATGCTGCTTCTATGGCATGAGAAATAAACGCCGTCGGATGGATCTAAATTGCTCGAAAACGGCTCTGAGCTCCACCAAAATTGTCTGGGTGAGTCTACGAGCGTATTTAATCCTAAAAATAAGGTCCAGGTGTCAAAAAACTGAACTTATCCTTTAAGGTGTGTAATGGGAGTAACTGAATTAAAGAATGTCTGTTTGTAGTACCAGAATAAGAGTCACCAAGTTTTAACTTTTTACCTTTTGTTGCATTTACGATCCCCCCATGGACAAAAGTTTTCACGCCACTTTTCTTATTGGACTCAAAAGATGCCAAGAATTCTTCGAAAACCTCAGCTGCTTTTTCTTCTTCCTGAAAAGTGAGACAGAAAATACTGCTTATTTCTTTACATTTATTGTTGATGATGTACCTAAAATTCTATGATTACTGAAAGCTAACATTTACTTTTTGTCACAAATTAAATTCCCATTCTTTACGTACTCAGAATGTTAATAGAGTCATAAATAAAAGAGCCCATCATTTTCCTCCATTGTTACTCCTCACACGTCCTTTTACCTGTTTCTTGAGCTCTTGTCGTTGTTTCTTAGAGAATGGTTTAACTGGAGTAACAGGCGTTCTCTTTTTATCTGCCATGCTCAACCTGCAAAAAAACAAGAACGCATCAGAATTTGTTGTACTATTTTGGCCAACACACACATTACTACTAATTCAAAAACAGTTAATTTGTGCAAACTAAACACCATTTACAATGTGATTTATCTGTTCATTTATCTACTTTCATGTTCTGCTTCTTTGTGATGCAGCTGTTGTAAACCTGGTATGTGATCATTTTAAATTACTGTCATCCCAGTATCAATCTCAGTAGTTGGGATTTTATTTTTGCACGGATCAGGTACCCAGGAGTACAACCCTGCTGATGAAGCACTTTGATGATCATTGTTTTTATGAAAAGGACACTGCACATAATAATAAAGTGAAAAAAATCATGTGGTAATGAAAATGTCAACGCTCAATACAGTAAGTATAAATAACTGCATATGATACAAACATTCACAATATGGTATGCTTAATTTTAAGTTTAATAAAAGCAGTACTGGACATCAAATAAAATACAATATTGTACACAATATGAAGAATTTTTTTGCCACCTTATTTTCCACTATTGTAAAAATGAAATCAAGAAGAAAGATCCAGTCTCACACTTTATGTTCCCATGGCTATAGTCATGTAGAATTCATCATCATTCATCAGCTTGGTATGGCATTGATTGCATCATTTGTAAATATAATAATAAAAGTAAATACTGAAAATTTTAACAGAAGATAAAATGGTGTAGTCTTCTGCAGCTACAGTATACAGATGCATGCAAAACAGCACAAATCTGAGTTTTCAGGGCTAAGAGACATAAATGCTTTATATGATTTATAGTAACTGTTTTTGGTCAACTGAGATAAAGACAATGCAACACAGAAACAAACTGCACATTTGAGCAACAAATCACTGTTAACAGACAGATGCATGTGATAAGGAAGGACTGACTTTATCTTTTACCAATACATACACAGTATTGGGACATCCCTAGAGGGTATCAGTTTGCTGGTATGTGTAAAATAACCTGTACCAGATTTTAGTGCCATCACTACTTACACCTTTATCAAACTCAGAACATTTATTTAGAATACACTTCTTCTATTATGTCCCAGAAATGTATACAGATAATTTCCCACCAATTTGTGGAAATGATGTTAAGAGGAAAAAAATCCAATCTCACACTAGATGTTCCACCTGCCTCTAATCATGTAGAATCCGTTGTTTACTTAGAATGGTATGGCATCCTTTTGTATAATTTGTAGACATAATAGTAAAAATAACGGTACTGGTAAATAAATTGATCTAAAGTCCTCAGCAGCCACAGCATACAACAAAGATGCATGCAAAACAGCATAAATCTGTGTTTTCTGCTGGGCAAGGAAAAATATAATCGATTTATGTCATTTAGAGTAACCATTACTTGGCCAGACAAGAGCCAGAAACAATGCAATACAGAAATAAACTGCACACTTGAGCAACATATCACTACTAACAACAAGCATCTGCTTGTTCACACAGAAGGACTGACTGTATTTTTTACTGATCCAGCTACAGTGGGACATCCCTAGTGGGTATCTGCTTGATTGTATACATAAAAAACCTGTACCAGATTTTAGTACCATCACTACTTAGGCCTTTATCAAACTCAGAACATTTATTTAGAGCATAACATCCCTCTTTTCATTATCTCTCTCAAAAAAGTATATATTTCTCCCCCCAATATTGTGCAAATAAATGAATAACATAAACCCAATCTCACCCTAGATGTTCCAGTGGCTCTAATCATGTAGAATTTGTTGTTTACTTAAAATGGAAGGCATCCTTTCATATCATTTGCAGACATAATAATAATAGTAATGGTAAATATAATGAGTACTGATATAAATTGATCTACAGTCCCAAGCAGCCACAGCAGACATAGAGATGCATGCAAAACAGCATAGATCTGTGTTATGCTTGACAAGGAAAGATAAAATCGATTTATGTCATTTAGAATAATCGTGATTTGGCCAGACAAGAGCCTAAAACAACGCAATATAGAAATAAACTGCACACTTGAGCAACATATCGCTGTTATCAACCAGATGCATATTCACAGAGGGGCTGATACTCTCCACATAAGTTAGCTTCATACATCCAAACAGATGAATGCCGCAACAAATCAAACTGTTTCTGGTTCATACGACTACACAATGTTGTCATTTTGTGCAGAAATGCTCAAAATGTTGGTTTTAGCTTCAAAAATGGTGATTTTAAGGCCCAAACCTCAGAAAGCTATTACTTATCTCGCTAACGTTAGCTAACACTGGTGCTTAGCTTAGCTTAACAGCCGTTGACGGTTAAACAGTTAACTTTAAAAGCTGAATACGGCTAACAACCCAGGCACACATATTTTCTTTATTTCCACGAGCAAAGAGGAGCAAAAACTCATTTTCTTCGGCTAACATCTGCTAACTCCTGCTCCATTATACAGAGCATTCACTACAGTCGGCTAGCTAACACAACACTACTGTTTTCTTTCACAAAGCAGCGACAGAACAACATTAAACCACACGTCGTGCATGCTAACAGCTTCATGCTTCAACTCAAAGTGGAACTTACAATGGGTGACATGCTATTACTTCTGCATTTTTCCTCCGAAGATAATTGTTTTCTATCACAACATGCTATCAAGAGGAGAGGTATCCGACTGGAGCTGTGGAGGAGGACGCCTGCTCAGTCTGCGCCATAACAAATGAGTCTGTCACAATGCTGCTGCTACATATTCATGATGGAGATAATTTCTCATTGTGAGGGACATTTCATCTGTCAAGATAATGTCAAATGTTTGTTTCGTCCTTTTATCACCCTCCACCTGTGTTGGAGGCTTTAAAAGTCAGTTTTTACTCTGTTACCTTTTGCTAAATGTCAGGGCTGTTTTCAAAAACTTGCTAAGATATCAAATTTGCTCTGTTTTAATGGAGATGGAAAGTGTGACATCTAGGTACAGGTGTCAAAATACTCAAACATAATCACAGTCCCAACATACCCAACATAGCCTATAGAAGAAGCCAGCCTACTACAGTTACAGTTGTTTTTCCAAAATATTCACTAATTTCGAATTTGATGCCTGAAACATATTTCAAAAAAGCTGCAAGGGGCAACTAAAGACTAGGAAAGTTGAGAAATGCTAAATACCTATTTGTAATATTCCACAGGTGAACAGGTTACATTGGAAACAGGTGAGTGTCTTGATTATGTATAATAGGTGCATGGGGTCAAGGTTCACCACTTTGTGAACAACCGTGTGAGCAAATAGCCCAATAGTAAAAGAGCGTTTCTCAATGTACAGTTGCTAGGAATTTAGTCCATTTTATCATCAGTCAATCTGGAGAAATCTCTACATTTAGTGGTAGGGCCAAAAACCAACATTGAATGCCCGTGACCTTAGATCCCTCAGGCGACCCTGCACTAAAAACCAACATCAGGGACACTTCAGAAAACCATTGCCAGTTAACACAATTTGTCAGTACATCTACAAGTACAAGTTAAAACTCTACCATGAAAAACCAAAGCTATATATCAACAACACCCAGAAACGCCGCCAGCTTCTTTGGGCCTGAGCTTATCTGAGATGGACTGACGCAACGTGGAAAAGTCTGCCGTGGTCTGAGCCCACATTTTAGACTGTTTTTGGATATCATGTACATCATGTCCTCCGGGCAAAGAGGAAAAGGACCATCCAGATTGTTATCAAAGTTCACAAGCCAGCATCTGTGATGATATGGGGTGTGCCCATGGCATGGGCAACTTGCACATCTGGGAAAACACCATTGAAAATGAAAGGTATGGTCTTGGAGCAACATAAACTGCCATCAGAGTGACATATTTTTCAGGGACGTCCCTGCTTATTTCAGCAAGACAATGCCAAGCCACATCATTCTTGTGTAGAGTATTAGGGTTATACGGTTATAGACTGACCTTCCTGCAGTTCAGACCTGTCTTCAAATAAAAACGTGTGGCACATTATGAAGCGCAAAATATGTCAACAGAGACCCGGACTGATGAATTCTGACTGAAGTCACCATCAAGCAAGGATGGGAGAGAATTCCACCTACAATAACTTCAACAAATACTGCCCTCAGATGGTAAACAAGCCCCTGTCCCAACTTTTTTGGAACATGTTGTGGGCATCAAATTATAATTAAGTTCATATCAGTTTGAACTCTAAGTATTTTGTTCTTTGTGGTGCATTGACCTGAATATATGTTGAAAAGGAAAAATCATTGTATACTCAAAAACTCCATGTAGGAGCATTAATCATAACACATCTGGTTTTATAATTTGAATTTATGAGTACAGCATGAAAAGCCACTGATTTAATAAATATATTGTTAATTTTAAAATGTTCATACCCAAAGACAAGACCAAAATATTGGCACAACTGACCTTTTTCTAATATCATTTAATAAATATCCTTTGTCTATTAAATTGAAATAGGCAGAAGTACACAACTTTATCTTTACCAAATATAATGAAATATTGTAATTGATAAATTGAGATTTGATAACACTCAGCAGTGATGCTGTTTTTACTTTGTGGCTTCAGATTTCACAAGCGCAATGAAGTAATTTCTTTTACTTTGAAGGTGTTAATTTAAAAAAAAATGGGCTCAGTGTAATTTCATTATTAAGTCGCTGTGTTCTTCTCTAGTTCCAGATCTTTGCATAGTTATTAGGATTCACATCACTGTACACCTCTTCCGATGTTTTCCTCTCATCCATTCACTGGGTATTGAGGTCATTATTTTGCTGGAGGACCCGTGACCTGAAACGATGGCTTTATGACACTGGGCTGTTTGTGGTTTTGTTCTAAATGCCTTGATAGCCCTGTGATTGTTCGGTGCCTTGCCTGCATGTATTCCAAGCAGCAGTGCCTGAGGCAACGCAGCAACCCCAAAACGTCACAGAGCCTCTGTGGTAGTTTTTTCCAGAGCTGAAATGTTTAATCTGCAGTTCTTCTTATAATTCCCTATTTAATATAAACATTAGCAAGTCTGTTAAGGAGCAACCTTGCACTGACCCTCAGTGAATGGTGAGTGATCGTATGAAGGTCAATGTGGCAACTGAGGTAATTTGACCTGTATGGAAAATTAAACGCACAACTCTGGATGAAACAGATTGGGTTTATTTGGAGTAAAATATCATTATTTTTATGACCCCACCTCATTTGTACTCCAAGGTGGAGCTGTGGCTGCATTTGCCAGAGATGACACCATTAGAATCGTCCAATCAGCAAGTTTCTTAAAAGAAAAGGGGATTGTCTTGAGATTATGTTTGTGAATACACACCTACAAAACTGTGTTAGAAAAATGCTGTCCCAGCTCTGTATGTCAAGTTGATTCTGCAGACTCAAAATCATATGCTTTGTTCATTTGCATGATTAAATAAAGTACTTGGGTACAAATTGACTGGACTCTTCTCATGATTCAACTCAGCATTTCAACACTTAGTGCATTTTTAGAAGACCAGACTTAGATCATTGAAGTGTTTGAGTATAGAAGCCTTGGGCTAGGCCAGGCCCTGCCTTCAGGAGGCCCAACGCCAAGCACCATCTCCAGAAAAGCCACGACACCTCCTCCATGCAGAGTAGACATCGAGTTCTGTTCTTTGAGTGCTTCATGTCTTCTTCTGTAGAGACAGGGCTGATGTATGCATTAAAAAAGGTCTGATATGTATTTTTATTTTAATTTGAAGTGGACTCTCCTAGAGGAACTTTTTCTTGTCAATATAAAAGTGTGGCCTAAATGTGGGCTCCTTGTGTCCTCCTGGAATTGAATCCATGTCCCATCAGTTAGGATGTGTTTTGCAGTCAACCAGCAGGGGGCGCTCCAGATGTTTTCTCCTCACCTCTGCATGGCTGACAGGTCAATCACCTTTTTAAACTGTCCACTGTGGGCACAATATTAATGTATGAGTTCATGTAAGTTAAGGCTGGACATTTCCATCAACTTCACATGATAGATATCACAATATGAGGCCATGATACGATACATGCAAATTGTGGACATTGACTACGCCTTGTACAGACTACTGCCAACTTTTGTAATTTGTTTTACAAGAGCAAAAAAAAAAAAGCAAGGACAAAGTTTAAGACTCTTACATATAAGGACCTCAAAGATTTTATCAGTTATTAAAAATTTGGAGCATGTGCTGCATAGTGTAATTTGGCTTCTATTTTGTACTGTGCCACTGATAACATTACACAAGGTGTATTTATCGACTGCTTCACAGCATTTCAGGCTGTATCGATTCTGTAGAGTCCACATCAATACATGTTTCAGGAAAGATTACATGATAGTTGAGCACAGGCCTAATGTAGGTGTATATGAACAACAGGACTTTCTCTCTAGTTAAATAAAAGAGAGCTTAGAAATACAGGCAGTTCTTCGACTTTCAACGGCTTTTACGTAAGTGTTAAATGCAAGGCTTTAAGGCCATAAAATGTCAAGTGTCATTTATGATGCATTATGTGACCTAAGCTGCAGTTTGATTGATATGGGAGAAACTTGATGGACAATTTGGGGTTATAAATCAGACACCAGCAGACAGGGTCACTGTGTGGCTGACCAGAGAGGTCTGGGGTCACTTTTGTTGAAATTCAGACATAATTACAATAAGTACAGCAATGTATATGCTATTCTATTTAAAATCTTTGTAAGGATTACTCATATATCCACTGATCTATTACTTCAGTCTGCTAGTATACTTTATAACAAGGACTTTCAGAAAGCCATAATAACTATGTTTACAACCATATAAAGAGGAGGATCGATGCTACATCAAGCCTCTAATAAATTTTAAATTAATGTTGTCAAATATGATAAGGACAAATTAATGGTTGAGCATCCGTACATGTATTATAAATTCTTTGCCCGTCTCTGCCCGTCTCTCACCCACTCACACCCCCAACATGGCTTCGGTGGATGGCTGTTCAACATGAGTCTGCTTCTGCTCAAGTTTTTTCTTACCTCTGTAACTGTTGCCAATTGCAGCAAGGGCTGTACTCATGTTGGATTCATGCTGGGTGTGGAATACAAAGAAAAAAAATAAGTAGAGAAAGGAAAAAATATTATGAAATGAGGAGTATGACATGGACCGAATCTTTTGTAGAGTGTCATAACATTTGTTATGATTTGGCACTATACAAGCAGAGATTGACTGATTGATTTAAAGCTGTCAAGCCTTCGTATGTTGGTCGTACATTGGCCAAACAATAGGGGTGAGAATCTTCACATAGGTTTCAGCTCAATTCAAAAAAGGTGTTTTGTGCAGCATCTGCTTCAGTCTGCAGGGCAGAGGCTGGGTAATATGATTTGAAAAGACATTCAATAAACACAGTTCATGTCTGTTAAATGAGGAAAGTAAAAGGTGTAGGTTTTTAAAAAATTGATTCATGGAGGTTTTGAATTGCTTCTAAACTTTTCATAAATATGATTTAATTCAAATTCAAAACATTGGTTTGCACTCCTCTTCCAAACAATAGCCATTATTGGTTTAAAAAAAAAAAAAAAAAAAGAAAAAATGAACATGCTCAATCACAATGCACAACTCAAAATCTTTTATTGTCATAAAAGTTGGGAATTGCAATTCAATTGAAATAATAATTAATAATAAATATTTGTAATAAAGGGAAATAGGTCTTTATATTGATAAAAATTTGAATATTGTGATTGCAAAGATAAAAATGGTTCATGTTTAAATATATATGAAGAAAATCAGATGTAAAAATGAAAAGAAATGTATGTGCCGTGGTTGTTTAGGTTTCACTGGTTGTCCTCAGGTCCTCACACACTTTGATACGTTTGGCCATAATTTCACAGTTTGCATTTATGCCAGTAACTGTGGGATTTTCCAGTTATCATTTGTAAATTCAAATTCTATGTGTGTGTTTTTTGTGGATGTTTTTCATCTCTCACAGGCTGATATTTGAGGAAGTGGAGCTCTGTGTCTACCTGTTGAGTGTCACAGTGGGGTCAGTGTCTGTCCTCCTCAGCTCCTTTTGTGATGACACTTGTCTATGGCTAATCTGTGGTCACTGAGTCTGTACTTTGTCAGGAATTTTTTCAGAGAAGGATCTTTTACAAAGCTCTGGTAGTCTGCCAGTCTGTAGTCTATTTTTAGGGACAAATAACATTTGAGTTGGCTTTGGTTTGGGGTTGCTTCTTCCCAGTAGTTCACATAAATGTCCTTTTGTTGGTTTTGTGACTTGATTTGGTCTGACATGAGGGGTGTTAGGTTCCTGAGTCTGATTTGTTTCTGTAAGGTGGCTGCTGCACTCCTGGTGCTCTCCAGGCTGCTTCATGTGATTTGGGTGGAGCCTTTGGACCGGCATGTTGAGGGGATTTTTTTCTTCCTTCAGCTCTCACCAGCTCAGAGCAATGTGATGATAGGACTGAGGGTCACTAGTTTTCAAATGTTAGTCAAATTTAAGTGCTCTTTTATGAGTTTTGGATAAGAGGACATGTTGATAGAGTTCTGCTCTGCATGTGTTGTTTGGGGTCTTTTTGGTGTGAAATAATTAATTTACTGTTTTGTCCCATTTGTCAAAAAGCTAATCAGCTAATCACATAAAAGGAGTATTTTTAAAGAAATTAATTGATAATGGCATTTTTGTATGAATAAAATCATTCACTCACTCACCATCCCTGCAGGCACAGTGACGCTCTTCATGGTAGAGTTTTAACTTTGTAGATGTAGCGATGAAATGCGTTGACTGACAATGGGTTTCTGAAGTATTTCTGAGCCCATGTGGTAATATCCTTGGCTGAATGATGTTGGTTTTTAATGAAGTGCCACCTGAGGGATCAAAGGTCATGGGCGTTCAGTGTTGGTTTTCAGCCTTGCTTTGCAGGTGCAGAGATTTCTCCAGATTTTCAGAATCTTTTAATGATATTATGGCCTTTGGATGATGAAATCCCTAAATTTCTTGGAATTGTACGATGAGAAGCGTTGTTCTTAAGCTGTTAGCCTTTTTGCTCAAGCGGTTGTTCACAAAGTGGTGAACCTAGACCTGTCCTTGCCTGTGAACGACTCCTTTTATACCTAATCATGACACTCACCTGTTTCCAATTAACCTGTTCCCTTGTTGCTCCTGCCTTTTTTGACCATGTTGCAGGCATCAAATTCATACTGAGTGCATATTTGCAAAAAAAACTATGAAGTTTATTAGTTTGGGGTGCTGGTTTGGTGGAGCAACCAGGCACGACCCAGATACATACTTCAGCAGGTCCGGGGTCAAATCCAGCCTGTGGCCAGTTTGCAGAGTGTCCTCCCCTACTCTCTCTTGCCCCGGTTCAAAAGCCTATCCACTCTCTCCCGCTTCTGTCAATGAAGGCCTAAAAATGTCCAAAAAAATAATCTTTGAAAAAATAAGTTTATCAATTTTAATAGGGATACATGATATTATTGGTTTGCTATCAGTATCAGACGATATCAGCCTAAAAACTTAAGTATTGGTATTGGCCGATATAGAGATTTTCGCAGATATTTACAGCCAATACATCAGCCACACATATTGGCCACATATATCGGCTTGAATATTGGCAAATTACACAAATGTTCAATATTGCATGGGTACATTTAAAAGTCAAGGGTTTAATTTTTGTAAGAGTTAAATGCTGTTTTTCTTGTTTTACATATGTTCCTCACAGAAATATACTGTAACACTGAAAGAAACAATAAGTATAAGAGCTTGTATAAGTATATAAGTATAAGTACAGAGCTTGTGCTCTTGACCAGAAATATCGGTATCTGTATCGGTATAAGTATCGGCAGTAATGAATTAAAAAATATCGGATATTGGCAAAAATCCAATATTGTGCACCCCTAAGTTTAAACATTAGATATCTTGTCTTTGTAGTGTATTCAAATGAAAATAAATGGAAAAGGATTTGCAGGTCTTTGTATTCTGTTTTTGTGTTTGAGGCAATGTCCCAACTTCATTGGAATTGTTGTTTGTTGCTGTAGCTTATTAAATACATTGACCTGTATGGATATATTGTATATTGATTATGTGGTTTATTCTTTGAGCTCCTGTGATATTAAGAAGAATGTGGGACAATGTTCAGAGCTCCTGTAACTGTACCTTATATTCCTTCTCATTCATAGTGATTAATCTTAATTTATTAGTAGCTGCCCTCCAGACATTAAGGGCCAAATGAAAGTGAATATTAATACAAGTTAGAATTGAGGCCCCCTGCCTGTAGATGATGGGGCCCCTGGTAGGAGTTTAACATGAGCAGGTGGAGGAAGAGTAAAGCCTAAAATGGCCACCACCCCTTGCTCACCACCACCACCACCACCATCATCATCATCATCACCACTACCAACAGCAGCAGCAGCACCACCTCAGAAGAAGAGGAAGCCCATCCCCTAGCGTCCGTCCCGGGAACGCACCCCGTATGCGCATGGGCGGAGAGAATCTGCCGCTGTGCGCTGTTATTATTGTAAGAGTAATTTCTTTTTTACGAAAATGGCGTCTAGTCAGGGAGGTGTGGGAGCTGTCACGGCTCTACAAAGCCATCACTACCCCAGCGGACCTCACTGGAGCCCGGGCATCAGCCAGTACCAGCAGCCGACGCAGCAGCAGCAGCACCTCACGGCCCGCAGCCTGGACCGGGCTCTGGAGGATGCGGTCTGCTCCGGGATCCTCAACCTGAGCGGCAGGAAGCTGAGGGAGTACCCGGGGATGAGCTACGATCTGACGGATACGACACAAGCAGGTGGGTGGGTGGGCAGGAGGAAAAAGCACGAGTTCAGCTCCAGACAATGTGCCTCTGGATTTTTCTTTGAATGCCGCACGTCCGCATTCATTGTGCGCCCGACTTGAGCGCATTAATATATAGGTGACAGATTTAAAGGGAAATTCCGTGCGCTGAGGTGGCGTCTGTGAAACCACACGCAGACCCTTGTTGTAATTACTGTCCACTCGGGCTCATACATCACACCACGTTACTACACCACGGGCTCTGCTGCTGTTGTGTGCCCGTTTAGGACGACGCCAGCAGCTTTCAGCCTCTTCCCTCTCAGGAGACACATGAATGAGACGGGCAGCAGGCGCACCCAAAGCCAGGCGCTGTGCAGGGGTTTGCACACCGAGCCGCAGTCGATTTGGCACCGTGGGGGCTGCTGGAGCAGAATATGAATGAACCGACAGGCTCGGTTGTAGATCTCGCTCAGTGAATGGCATGTAGGCTGAGCATGTGACAGGCTGCACCTACATGCTCTACCTCTTTTATCCTGAATTTTTCGGCACAAGCAGACAAAAGATGCAGTGTAGACTTGGAGCCTCACCCCCCTGTTTGCCTGCACGCCTGCATGGGTACTCATGCCAATAAAGCCCAGAATGCATTAGTGAGGAGGAGAGGGGGATACTGGTCTTGCTTTTGGTTTCATATTTAAGATGGGAGCTTGAATCACGTATTTGGTGATGCATTATTGAGTTTCTGCACAGTCATTCAGTAGGTCAGAAAGGCTCATGTTTCTTGATTGCTGCTCATTTGTGATGAGGCTGCAAAGTCAATTACAGTTTTAGCAATACAGTACAATGAGTTTTTGAATAAACACTGCAAGTATGAATGAATAAAGTAAGAAATGTTAAATGTAAACTAACAATGGTTTGCCACCAAGCATGTGTGCAGACACACTCTCACACCATTTTGTGCATTCAGATAAAACTCAGCAATACTCCGAGCAAATGTAGAGCCACAAGCAATTTGCAAAATACCACAGCTAAAGCGTAGCTAAGTATATCACACGCTATCTTACGGTTGGGTAATATGTAGCCATTAAAATGTTTCATTAGATTTTTGTTGTTGTTGTGGACTGAAAAAATAAAAATGTTTTCTTGCAAGTTACTCCATTCAATATTTGCTCCACGGTCTCCAGTAGTTAATACCTTTTCAACATATCTTTCCAGCAGAGATTAACAAATTTACACATTAAAAGTTGTTGCATTGTTTGAATGGAAATGATCTTTGTTAAGGCACCAACAGGTACATCTCTACATAATGAGTATAGGGTTTCATGTAAAGGCTTTGGGGCAGCACAGTGCCTCATAGTAAGAAGGATGCTGGTTCAAACCCCATATAGGTCAGGTAGCTTTTCTGTATGGAGCTGCATGTTCTCCATGTGCATGCTTGGGTCATCTTTGGCGCTCCCGCTTTCTCCCTCAAAGCTTTAAACGTTCTTGTCAGGTAAATTGGTGACTCTAATTAGCTCTTAGGTGTGGATGAATGTTTGAATGGTTGTCTGTCTCTCTATGTTGCCCTGCGATCGGCTGGCAACCAGTAAAAGAGTGTACACTGCCTCTTGTTCAATGTCAGCGGGGATAGGCTGCAGTCCCCCACGACTCCGAAAGAGATAAGTGGTGTAAATGATGGTGGATGGATGCAAATGTTTTGTGAAAGTACTGCTTTCAATTCAAATGTATATACGCCTCCCTATACCCAAACTACCTGCTGTACCTGCACACCTTTACAAATCAGAATGACAGCATGTACCTTAATTCTTAGAGGGAAATTCAATGTGATTTTGTGACATACATCATTTTGATTAAATTTTGTCTTTTGCACTTTTACTTTGAGAGGTTGTAAAATGTTTAAAATCAGGAATCAAGTTATGGGTAAAAAGGAATACTGATTTTATTTTTCATTCATTTACCTCAGCCCTAATTACTAAGTATGTACATTGTTGGATTTTGTCCTTTATCCAGTAATCCGATATTTTCAAACTAAGTTCAACCATTTTTTTGTAACAGTCTAATTTTGAGACGTTCTAAGCAAGAAAAACTTTGATTTGACACAAGCATTTGATTCCACGTTAAAAGTTAAACTATGTTGTTTTTTTAAATGTAGACATTCAGAGATAAGAAGGCAAAGCATTAATGTTCATCTGTTCATATTGCAGATGCCTTTGCCTGTGAATATCAAGGGCAATTTTTCTTATCTACCATTACTGATAAAAATATTTCTAAGCTAGCATTAGCTTATTGATAGTGTTCATGTGATGTAACTCATGTATCAGTGGAAATGTCTGTCTTTACTTATTCTGGAGAGGGTAACAGATTCGATTGCAGACTACAAGTTAATTCCAAAGACTTCAATTGGGGAGCAAATAGAGGATAAATGCTGTCAGATGCTCCACTTTAAAAAAAATCAAGACAGTAGTGAGGAACAGACATCTCCTAATCCTGAAATTAATTTCTGTTTTAACATGATCAGAATGTTGCTGATTTAAAGTTACTGCCCAAAACACCGACTGAAAGTGACAGCTGATACTGTCAGTAAGTAACATTAAAGTAGTGTTGTTATCACTTACTAATGAATAATTTCTTGTTCATCACTTCCCAAACAGCAGAATTTTTGATCCAAACACATCAAAACACATTAAACTGCCCATTCCTACCGGTATATTTCTGTCCTGTTACTGGTGTAAAGGGAAAGATTGTATTATAACATGTAAATGTTACCGAAGTGACTGCTGGCGCTGCCGATTTTAGTGATGTATATAATGTCTCAGGTGCTATGTAAAGGTCAAAAGGGCTTAAGACTTCAACTTTGCATTAATTTTTCTGTTTTCTGTGTTTTTAATGGGATTTACTGTGCTGGTTTGTAGAGATAAAAATTTATAAAGCCTGTGCCGCAGCTACACAGTGGTCAATGCGAGCCAATATAGGTGTGCGAAAAATGTTTTGCATTTGAATTCATAAAAAGATGTAGAATCGATTCAAAACATCCATGAAATGATTTTTAACCATCTTTTTTAAAACATTCATACTGCAGTGTATCTAGATTGTTGTAAATAAGCTCATATAAACATTACAAAGGCATGAATTACATATCATGAACACATTTATTGTGTTTTTTTTGTCAAATCATATTATCCAGATTTGTAGTGTTGGAAGAAACAGATGCTGCAATAAACACCTTTTAGCTACAAACAGGTAATGTATTGTGAATCGGTTTGAGCTGACAATTTTGAATCCCTTTGTGACCTCTAGAATCGAAATTGAATCAGACTGTAACCTGTTGCAAGATCCCCACCTCTGCGAGTCAGTTCTCTTTTTGCCCTTCAGACTTCTGCTTTGACCGAAAGCTGTCGATATCATACTGATTACATTGTGAATCCCTATTTCATGTTATTACCAGAATATTGTACCATATTTTTGCACATCTCACGTTTTGTTGTGCAGGCCAACATGAAAGACTTCACTAAAAACTCACTGTATTTATTTTGAGAAACTTCCTGTATTTTTTGATAAGGCTCTATATATCCTAAAGAGAAAATATATCACAATGTCATTATTTCCCAATATTCTTCTGTCCTGATTTGTATTATACATGGTGGGCTGAGGAGGGTCTCATTTCCTACTCACAATAAATCACTCTTTATCATTATAGTGGACATCTCAATTACACTGGATCTCACACTGATAGTGTCCTCATCTGAGGTGTCCACATCTACCATCTGGTGCTTCACCACGATTTGCAGCTTATGGCAAGCCCCTTTCTCTGAGCCCTTTACCCGAGGGATTTCAATTTTTCTGCTCAATGATTTTAATGGACAGGTTTGAACTTGTGCACAGATATTATGGGAGGTGGGTTTGGTTAACAACAAGCAGACATTTTGACTTAAATAAAGACAATTTTCTTAATTTAGATGAAAATGGATCCATTTTTCTTTTATTTATTTGGTTACTCGGTTGCCACTACTCAAGAATGAACCATCCTTCTGGTGGTCCACACATACAAACAGGATGTTGAACTAGGGATGAGTGATATTATCAGCATGATGTCTGTTTTGACAGATGATGGTTTAAAATGGAAGTTAATGATATCAGGCATCTATATTGACAGCATAAACATATACTACATCATCACATTGTGAGTTTGTCTGTTTTAAAATTTCTCTTTTGTGCACTTGAGAACTGTTTAATTTGTTTTTATTTGGGATAATTAACTTTAACTTTGAAAGAATATAATTTCCTCAAAAAGGGGCACAATTTAGTGTTCTATAGGGCTGTCACCCTGTACTCGATATATCAATATCCGCTCAAACAAGGGAGTAAAAAAATTGTATTTGAACAAAAAATAAACATTTAAATTGAAAATATACAGTTCAGCGGCACACAAGGGTGCCTTTCTCTCATCAAAAAACACAAAACTCAGTTTTTAATCTGCATTATCCAAATCTCTAACTCTTCAAATCAAACATTGTTCTCACTTCACACACTCAACACAGCACATTTAATAAATTATACCACTGTAAAAATATATTGAGTTACAGTTTCCAAATGACATTTTGCCCACAGCTGCAGAGAAGTTGACCCATGAAAAGATAGCTTGCATGCACTCTGCACTAGCATTGACATCAATATTCTTTTTTTCTCCGCTGAGAGAAAGATTCACAACAACAGTTAGAGTTATTTACACATAGAATTGGAGATTTTTCTTTGAGCCTCAGCATCATGTCTTTCTGCTCCATCAGGCCAGAGAACTTTATCTACATCAGGCCAGTCAAAGGGGGAAACAGCCTCTGCTGTGCCTGACTGTCCCTGACAAGACCCAACAGAAGCCCAATTCACTGTGCCTTTATGCAGAAGCACCACAACAACGCTCCGTTATATTTACACTTTAATTCAATTCACGCTGCAATATGGCTTTGTTGCACATGAGAGACGCTCACTTGCAGCACTCCTGTCTCCTGCCGAGTCTGCATGCCCTCTCAACAATATGACGTCCTTTTATTACTTCTTAAGACGCAGCAAAGAGGGGGTCAAGTTGTTCCCCCTATTCCGTCTCCACAACGTTCAAAGTGGAGGTAAAATGTCCTAGGGGCGTAAATATTATGCCTTGAAACAGCTGTGTGAATTGGGCTTTAGTAATTGTTCTGAAAAATGTAGCATTTTCATACAGTCCACATGTCTTTATTTCATGAAATTATTTGCCAATGTTGTTCTGCAGTAGCCCTACCAATAAATCTTTTTTTAATTTGAAATATAAAAAAGTACATTTTTGATTTGCACTTACAGATGACAGTATGAAGGAACTTTTTTTCCTTTTATTAAATCAACTGAGCTGAATTGATATAATTTCGTGACGCCAAATATTGCAGTAGTTTAGCGGAAACATTTTTCCCCCACCTCCAGTACCTGACCATTTGGTTCACAGAGTGGTTAGTGAGCTGACCTCATCAGAGATTACATACTAAGCAGCATTTGAGTTTTGAGAAAATTAAAAAGTTGCATTTTTTCAAGTCACACACACACCTATGAACCTCTAAAAACAGCTCTGAGACCTTTTTTGGGTGCTCACCTTCCCGTTGGAAACCACTGACCTAAATGACCTTGATATACTTTTGAAGAATGACAAGTAATGTCTCGTTGGCCTGTAGGTATCACGCTATTTTGAAATACAAAGTCAGACAGAACTGAAAATAGTGCTGTTTCTCTTGAAAACCACATACAGTGACTAACAGAAGACCTGATGAGACCTCAGCAGTCTGTGAAATTAATCCCAAGCCAAACACAAACGCTGTGGTGTGTTTGAATATAATTAGAGCCGATCCTGCCTGAGCTCTGAGAAGAAAAAAAAACATTACAGCACATGTTCTGTAGAGCTGCAGAGCCATATATAATGCAAAGGCTGCTTTTCAGAGACACACAACAGGAAGTTAGTATGCACTATTTCTGGACTGCTGGGCTGAGTTTATAACACTAGTTATAATGCACCTCAGTACTGATCAGCTTATCTTTCTTTAAAGCAAGCCAGTCCACATGTATCGCTGCTGCTGCTCTCATGAGAGCTTGTTATATAAGGCCGATAATGATCAAAAGTGATACGACACATTTCTGTCACACCTTTTATCTCCTGCTAACACAGAAACTGATACTTTCTCCATGAATGCTGACATTTTCCCACTTCTCCACATCTTTATTTGCATGTTGTGAATAAAAGCTGTGCCAGTGAAGTCTTGCTTTCTAACATGCAAATACAGATCAACACCTTTTAGCAAAACGCAACACAGCTGCTTTACAGAGTGGCTGTACGGTGCAGCATTCTGCCTATTGGGACTGTCACAGTGCCAGAATCTGTACTCCAGTGTGCTACTTAACTAAGCACGTAAAGTAAGGAAACTAGTGTTGGGTATATTATTTCTTTTTTGTAACAATGCTTCTTGGAAAAAGCTACTGTACCATTGGAAAGCCTGTTCATTTCCATTTTAAATGGTACCACACATGTAAGGAGCATGCATTTGTGAGATGAGCAGCAGAGTTGAGTATGTGGGTTGTTGTATTGTTGTGAAATGAATGGGATTTGCCATTATAAACTTCAATGTTTTTTTATGACGTCAATCTGGATCGGATTCAGATGAAATTTACCTTGATGATAGAGACTTGTTATATTCATTATCCTATAAATTTTGAAACGAATCCATCAAGTGATGTCAGAGATGTGATTTTTTAAAATACGGCCCAATGTTGTGTTATGGGATTTTCAGAAAATTTTGGGAATTTTTTGCATCCAGACAAAAATGCGGATCACCACCAAAATGTAATGGCTTCTTCCTTGGACCAAACTACACCTCTGGTCAAATTTTCATGTAAATCCATCCAGTAGTTTTTGCGTAATCTTGCTAACAAACAAACAAACAAACAGACAAACCCTGGCAAAAAGATAACCTCCTTGGAGGAGGTAATGATTTAAGTGGATCAAAGACAGACCAAACTAACTAACTAACTAACTGACTAACTAAATGACAAATCAACAAACCAACAAAAGAAGGAACAACAGAAAGAAAATGATTTTTTAAAAAGAATTAATAAATGAGTAAAATAAAATAAAGTAATCCCTGATGACCATGTTTTTCCCTCCCTGCTTATAAAATCTGTACAAATCCCACTACCACAGAAACCAACTAAGCCCTTCATCTTGACCAACCACCGTGTCCTCACTGTCCAGCCATGCAGCCGTTTCAGTTTTTTAAAGCATCAATAATGTCTGACTGTGTAGATCACTGAAATAACAAAGACTGTGCCACTTTATATTAAGATGGAAATCTGCCACTGTTAAAATACCAATATCAACACATCCAATAACGACTAAACTGAAACACAACACAGATTTTGGTGCTACATTTCACACCATTTACTAGATATCAGAACCAAAGATGCTGAACCCTCTCTGCCTCTCTTCTCATGTATTACCCTACAGCTAAAGGAAGTACCCGTTCAGATCGGATCCCCCACCATACTCACTCAGAATCAGAATCTGAAATACTTTATTAATCTCCATGGGGAAATTGTTTCAGTTGCTCTTAAACACAGTATAGCAGTAGGTATATCAAAAAAGACACTGAAGTAGAGAAGAGCGTAAAAATTAAGTAAAAAAATCAGAAAGCAGATTGAAATATGCTTTAACCTATATCAACTTCCTTATAAAGGAAAAATGAATAAAATAAGTTAAGTGAGACTATGAACAAGTATTAATTTAGCACAGATATCAGAAAAATAACAATACACAATCCTAATGTTAAAACCTTTGACATTGGGAAATGTTAACAGATTAGACATTTTCACAATATTCCAGGTTTTTATTTAACTATACTGATCATGTTAGCTCTGTACAATCTGAATAAATCAAACCAATCAGGTGAAGTGATGTAATCAAGACAAATCTGTTGATTAAAGACAGTTCTTTTGTAGTCTATTCGCAATGATTGAAGGTCCTAAATCTCATCACTGTGCCATCTCTACTTTTTCTTATCTAAACCTGGATATCTGCTTCATTTCTGTTAAATGCTCATTCAAACATCAACGTATAGTAGCTGAAAGTACATCCACTGGGTCAGTTTTGCTGTGTCTAATGCAGGTCAATGTATTTAAAACTGAGAGGAACATTTTGCTGGTGGGGTACGGCGTATCCTGATGGCCCCCTGACTAATTGTAAGCAGACTTGCGCATTCACCAATGTAGATACAACGTATGGGTAAGGTGCTCGGCTTAGGTGAAATTTGGCCTTCGGAACTTTGGAAGCTTGGCTGAACAATGTGCAAATGTATTGCAACGTCACTCAACAAACGCCATATAAAGCAAGCGCAGCCGGTCTCAGTATTCCGACGCCATGCCTAGAGGACGAAAGACTGCTGTCCCAAGAAGTGTGCCCTCGAAGATTTTTGAATCTACCCTCGAAAATTTTTCAGCATGCTTAAAATTTTTGATGTACCTAAACTGCAGCATTGCCCAACTGACATCGACTTGGTTCTGCGTGGCTTGACGTTTCTCTCTTCATTGACAAAAACTGGTCAAAAATTCAGTGTGTGAATGTGGCTTCACGTAGACAAAGTAACCCATTGATCTAAGAACTCTTTAAGTAGCTTGTTTCATTATTTTTTTAATGTGCGGACATGTTTTTCAGCAAAACATTCAGATCTCAACCTTAACTGAAGCGCTGTCATGCATATGCCATCATTAACTGCTATTTATTGAGAGTTAATTTGTTTTTATGGAGCGGGGTCTAACTGAATGTCCCCCATCTGACTAATGAGCAGCAGAAGGCGTCCGTGTGTGCAGACAGAGAAAAGGGAGAGGCCGGCTCACACAGGGGTGTCTGTTTGCTGTGTGCTCTCTGCCAGTTTGTCTCCACTCAGTTTGTTTTCCCATGAGGAGGAGGGGGAGTGAAGGAGCTTCTGCTGTTGTCCTGACCTTGGAGACCAGGCTGAGGAGAGGGGGCATCAACCTGGGCAGATGTTCAGGTTCATACCCAGCATGCATCAGCCTGCCATTAGCCGGTCCCAGAGGGTCCAAACACATGCAGCGTTAGACACTGCAGCGCCATGTAGTGTGTTCACAGAAGAAAGCTGCTGTGCTGTCCGTGATGTGGCTCAGAGGAGTAAAACTGAAATATGTTAAAGACTGAAAGACTTTGTTTGCTCCATTAGGGAGAGTAATGACTTATTTACAGTATATTTGAGAATGTGGGTCATGTAGGAGATTTGGTTTATGTCTTTTGTTGTTTCAAAAGTGAAAATTGTTCGGATTCTTCACACGACAGATGAACGGTCTTCACATTCGCTGTCGCACATTCTGTTACACTGCAGAAACTTAAATCTGAGCAAATGTGTTTGACCAATTTCTGGCAAAAAAAGCTTTTTACTTGTATTCCAAGTCATATTTAACATGAAAGTCACTTTGAAAATATCTTCTATTAACTTATGATGGATTATCGGTTTCCATCCTAAAGTCAGGGCATCGCTGAGAGCTTTTGCATGTGATGTCACCCCTACTGGATGACAAAAGACACTCACCGGGCATTTGTGCTGAATAGATTATATCATCTCTGTGGTAAATGGGGGTGCTGGAAGCGGGCAGGTGCTTGGTCTGCTCTGAGATTTTTAAAGTGACATTTTATTAACCTTTATTTAACCAGATAAGTCTCATTAAGATCAGGATCTCATTCACAAGGATGACCTGGCCAAGAGGTCAGCAGCACACGTCATAATAAATACAAATAAAATAATAAATAAATTACAAACAATGAATTTGGAAAAAATTCAACAGTTTGACAGTGGAAGTGCGACAGTTCTAAGGACAGTAGCAATTAAAACACAGACATTGTTCACAGGATTCTTGCTGCCTAGTGAGTAAAACAGAACAAAAGAACAATTGGGGGCGTTACGTAGGCGCAGCAAGTAGTGCACATGCCTCACAGCAAGAAGGTCGCCGGTGCGATCACCGGGTCGGGCCCTTCTGTGTGTGGAGTTTGCGTGTTCTTCCCGTGCATGCGTGGGTTCTCTTTAGGTACTCCAGCTTCCTCCCACAGACCAAAAACATGGTCATTGGGTTGGTTGTTGACTCATTGCCCTTAGGAGTGAGTGTGAGCCCTGTGATTGGCTGGTGACCAGTTCAGGGTGTACCCAGCCTCTCGCCCAATGACAGCTGGGATAGGCTCCAGCCCCCCTCTGACCCCAAACAGGACAAGCGGTGTAGAAAATGAATAAAAAAAATGAAATAAACAATTGATAATCATAATGGAACATCTAGTACTGGTCAATATAAAGGTCTTATTTGGTACTTTATTAAAGAAAATATCACAATATAAACATAAAAATCACGGTAACTTTTAACAGTAATGTATCACTGTTTTAGTGAGTGTCAACAGGGCTGTGTGCATCAACTGGCGGTCCACAGGCTACATCAGGCCCTCCACAACGTCCCATCCGGCCCCTACGATGTTATCAAATTCACGCAGTTAAAGTGGGAAAATCTGACGTTGTTTTAAAGCTGGAGATATACTTACATTTTGTCCCTACGTCCCTACAAGGCATGGTACTAGAGGACACCACTAGAGGGCACAAAAGCCCTCCGGCTGTATGTAACTACCTGTTGTGTCAGAAGTACACTGCAAACATGGCGGTAATTCTGAGAGTAAAAGTAACAAAATAGACACTAATTATCAATATAATCATCAAATGTGTGTTTACAACTGATGGCCAGAGGTCAAACCTCACCATCAGCATCGTCTAAGCTCTGTTTCTACAGTATTTTGCTCCGTGCACCATCAGTCCTGTCTCAGTGTATTGGCGTAAAGTGCAACCAACTGTGCTTATAGATGTTGACGTCAAAGCACGGGACCACTGTAGCCTTTGTATTGGAATACATGTAACATCATAAGGCTGTGGAAAATTCACATTAAATTCTCATTAGCTGTGTCTGATCACACCCTGCTCAAAAAGTGGACTGTGCTTTAATGTTTACTGTGGCCACACAGACACACTCAGACACGCTCCGTCCACTGGATCCAGCTATGGGCTGAAAAAACACCTGGCTTGGGAAGTAGAGCTTGGAAATTGGAATTTTAATCAAGATTACAATCACTGCCTTCCACAATTATGAAAATAGTAATCGAGATTACAGGATTACTGTGCCACATTACATGTTTAACTATTTTTTCTTTCCATTATTATTAGCATTTTTTTGAGGTATTTATATTTCTACAGGTATGTGTATATGTATTGCCAGTTAAAAATGATAGTAATACACGGTCAATGAGAGCATTTGGTGTGTGTTTTAAAATCAGTGGGTCATTTTGCTTCATAATCGTGATCTCAATATGTATTCAAATAATTGTGATCATGATTTTTGCCACAATTGAGCAGCCCTACAGTTAACACAATATCAAACATTTTTTTTGTATAAAACAGCTTTCTCTGCAGATTTCTTAAGCCAAAAACCTTGTCTTTCCTGCCATATAATATTAAAAGGACAATTAATTGAATCACCTCGAGCTTAGGTTACCAGTATTTTAAGGCTTTTATTTTCAACTAACAGTGATTTATAAAGGAACCTGAGCTACAGGCTGTGTAAATATGGTTAGATGATACTTTATCTGTTTTTCAAGACTCTATTTTACTGATAAGAACCATTGAAGCCACTTTTGAGAATGTTCTTGGGCCTTGCAAAGTTTGTACAGACTGTGCAATTCTTTTGCTTTAAAATTTGAGTAGAGTAGACCAAGGAGTAGACTAGAAATAGACATACTTCAGCTTAAAAACATTGAAAAGTGAATGTTTTCACAATATAGGACGTGTGAATTGCTTAAAACAAAGTCATGCATGCCAGTGCAACAATCAGTTTCTGTGAATGTCCTGAAGAGAGATGTTCTAGTTAGTTAAGACATCATAATATAACAGGTGTTTTTTGTCAGATGTTTTACCAAACAAATGAGACCTTGTTTTGCTCCTTATGTTTCTTGAAAGTAGCTTTAAGAATAGATTTGACGGATGAATGTGGCTTTTTATAAGTCTTTTGACATATTTCTGATAGAAGTCTGATAAGTACACTTACTGAGATTCAAGCTTCAGCAGTGTTTCCTCTGGAGATTTTTTGTTAAGTATTTAACAGCCAACTACAGCTCTAAATGTGAGGTCACAGAGAGGATAAGGAAGTGTGATATTTTGACGCCAGCCAAGGATTCAGGCTGCAGAGAATTCTCAGCCAAGGACAAACCAAGAGCTGCAAGATTCCTAGTATGTGTATTGTATCATGTCCAAACTTCTGGAGTGAACAGACTAGTTTAACAAGTGGCAGGATGAATATTCCATGTTTGAAACACAAAGTTAGTCTTCAAGTGAATCCTTGTTACATTGCTGAGGTGTCAAGCCCTTCAAGGCAGCACACGAAGTACGAACGCCACAAAGACACATTTATCGTGTGGTGAAATTCTTGGTTTTAAAAACTGACTTGTGCAAATAACCCAAATTTCACAGCTCATTAATAAATAACACCTCCTGCCTTAGCCTTAAGGGCCTTAAACTGCATTATATTATTCTGGTGTGAACAATAGCGGCCACTGCCTAGTAGCCGCTGAAAGGGAATGCCAGCAAGAAACAGATTTTTACATGAACACAAAGAAAAGGACCTTAGAAACATGAGTGTGGTGTGAATAAATTCTACATTCCCAACTGGTGCTTCCTCCCTCAGGGCCTCTTTTTTCATGTGCTTCGGCATGTCTAGACAAGAAATATGCATACCTGTCAGCAGGAACACAATGCCTCAGCTATCACATAGATGCCGCCACGGCTATAACAAGAATAATGATACTTTAAATAGGAAATTATAGCTGTAAATAAAGGATGCAACCTCAGGATGCCCATAGTTTGGCACACTGTGAGTAATAAAGATGAGTGATTACAGGTTTGAATCATTCAAATTGTTTTTGTGTTAAACTGTTTGTGGACTTAATGCCTACTGTAAATTGTTTCCTGTTAATAACATCTGTATGATAACAATATAGACGCTCACAGTGCCTCACATTTACTTCAAGATCCTTTTGAAATAAAAAGATCTGCAGACACTTTGGCATTGTAAGAGCTGGAAGGGAAACAAAGAGAGACCTGTTCCCTACAAGGGTTTAAAGGACTTTTAGGTGAAATATGAGAAATAATGCAATAAAACATAAAGTTAATGTTGGCTTATCAGTTCAAGTGATTGTAATTTTAGTGGTATAATATGTAATTTCATGCACATGTTATTTATGATACAAAGAAAAACTTGTTAAAGTCTACATTTGACCAAACTTAGGAAACGGTGTGGTCCATTTTAAAACCTGAAATTTATCTGGGGCCCACCAAAACAAGCCTAACATTAGGCTGAAAAAATGATTTTCACCGTTTTTTTTTCACTGATTTCAGCATGAATGCTTTGTTTTGCTGCCGTATTTCTTTCAATATTCTCTTTTTGAACAAGCAGTATCATGGATACATTCTTAATACAGGGAGGAAGGGGTGTGAGATAAGTGATGAAAAGTCACCAGTTGATTCAGCATCAGTTAAACTGTAGACTGGTTCTGTTTATCAGGCCACTTTAAATGATAAAAGCTTAAATAGTTAAAATCCTCTGGTTGCTTTTTGTCAGATCTGGGACTTAAAAAATGTTATCTAGCATTTTATGATCATTTAAAATGTGGCTAGAATTAGGCTTACTGTTTTAAGCTATTGTAGCCGATCGCCAGCAGTGTTTTACAAAGAATATCTACGAGTGTCAGCATAATGATTTATTAAGAATAGGAAAATTTGGGGAAATTTTGACAATACCATGCGGTGGGTAGAAAAAATGTTGCAGATACAGATGTTTAGTAGGGACACACAATATTATGAGTATAAAATTGCCAGATAATTGCTTCAAAGCTAAATATTAATAATGGTAGATATGACAGTTTTTGCTGACATTTCCCACTAATATTTTAGTGCTTTAGGATTGTGGATTTTTTTTGCATATTAATCTTAAAATGTGAGTATAAGCTCCCAAAATAGGGCTGACTTTCTGTCAGTAGGTAAGTAAAACAGTGTTTAGCTTTTAAAAGGGCATGTGAAGCTTGGTTTTACTGTTACTGCCAAAAATATATTTTACAGAACAGACAAAATTATTTGTAAAAAAAAAATACTGCCCTTAGGAGACCATTTCTTTAAAGAGTGCTGACACTGAAAAAGAAGATTATAAAAATATGAGGAAGCAAAAAACCTCAAGGGTTAGTCATCCATATTTTGAGCATTGTGTTTTGAAGTATGTATCATAATGTGGATTTCGATGTGCTGCTGATTGTGCATGAATGAATCTGCCCTGGCATGTTGTGTGTGTGTTAACAGTGTGTGGCTGCTGAGCGTGTGCTGATGAAATAGCTTCAGGGGAAGTTTAAAGTCTGTATAAGGGTGAAGCTTGGCCTAGATATAAACAAAGTTTGTGCCTGACCTTGAGTTAAAGAGCTAAAATGAATTGCTCCATTAAAGCACCAGAAGACAACCCCCCACAAAGAAGCTGTGCAAATACAGCTGATCCGAAGACTCCCCCGGGCCAGACCTCACACAGCAGCGCCTGCCCGGCCCATGACAACAGAACAATAAGTTTACATGCAAGAGGCACGACTCTGAACTCTGGGCTTTCTGAGACACTGCCAGTGAATGTGATCTTTTTTATTTTAAGTAGAGTCTCAGCGGCTGAAGGCTGATAGTTTGATCGTCAGCTCCATCTTTGGGCAAAACATTAAACCCTGAGCTGCTCCTGGTGACATAGCCAGGGGAGTGTGAATGCCTGCAGACTGGACGAGTTTGTTCTGATAAGCTCTTTGACCGGGAGCCTTTGTTATCTGTCCCTGAATGTGTATAATGGGTGCATATACAGTGTAAAAGAAGAATAATGTGAATACAGTCTGTGCACCATTTGCAAGGCACAAGCATGTGCTCAAAAGAGGCTTAAATGGATCCTCTGGCCATCTTATTATCAGTGAAATAGTCTTGAAAAACTGATGAAGTACCATCTAACCGTATTCTCACAGCTTTTAGCTCAGCTTTCTTTCAAGATCCCTGTTAGTTGAGAGTAAAAGCTTTACAATACTGGTTATCTAAGCTCAAAGGTGATCGAATAAATTGGCCTTTTAATATCATATGGCAGGAAAGACTTTGTTTTCAGCTTAAGAAATCTACAGAGAAAGCTGTTTTATACAGAAAATATAGTTTTATATTGCCAGAATGTAGGGCTGCTCGATTATGGCAAAAATCATAATGTGATTATTTTAATAGATATTTATGGAACACAGTTTCTCACTGATTTTAAAACATGCACCAACTACTTTTATTGTAGTACATGCTTTTGGCAGTATCATTTTTAAGATAAAAAATGGGCAAGACATATAAATATACCTGTAAAAATACACATACCTCAACATAAACCTAATAATAAAAGGAAAAAGTGCAGCATGTCATGTAGTACTGTAATCTTTTAATCTAGATTAATCAGTTTTCATAATTGTAGAATGCAGTTATTATAATCTTGATTAAAATTCAATTAATTTCCCAGCTCTACCCGACTGTATAACAGAAAGATGTAATTAGAGAGTTTGCAGTATTGCTTTCATTTCTTGTCACGAGTATAACCAGATAATTTATTATAGTGTTTTATCTACATAATATTAAAAAAATCTATATTGGTCTTGACTTACAGATATTTAAACATAATTTTCTTCTTTATCCTTCCATTGTCGGCATATTTTGGTAACAGATGACCACTGATGAATATTAATCTGCAGTGCATTTTATAATGTTTTTATTGGTTAAATTGATGACAGATTTGGCAGCAATATTGATTGACATGTATATAAATCAGAGGTGCAAGTATGGTGAAATGTTTAGGTCTCCTGTTTCAGTGGGCTGAAATAGAGACGGAGACTGTCCCAATTTGGGATATATTGGCATTTGTTTGGAATACTTGTGGGAACACGGAAATCAGGTCACCCTATCTGTGACGAATGGGCCACCAAATACTGTGTTTTATTACCTCCGCCAAGGAGGTTATGTTTTTGGGAGGGTTTGTTTGTCTGTCTGTCTGTTAGTTAGTTAGCAACATTACTCAAAAAGTTATGGATGGATATTGATGAAATTTTCCTTATCCCTATCCCCAGATAGGGATAAGGGACAAATGATTAGATTTTGGAAGCGATCCGGATCTCCGTCTGGATCCAGGAATTTTTTAAAGGATTCTTAAACATTAGGAGATAGGGCCATTTTCGACATTTCTGCATGTAACTCCACAAGTAACGGTCAGGGCACTTGGGAAAAAAATACAGGACAAGTTTCTAACATGCTCTACAGTGTATCAAAGACTGATCCAGATAAAGGAATAATTCCGGATACTATGATCCAGAATATGAAAAAATAGGGGACCTTTGGAATTTTCATCATAGGAAGAGAACAAATGAAGCGATAAACACGCAACAAACACCATTATATAGCCAAAGCGTTGTGGAATTTGGAAGGTGCCAACAGATTTGCTGTATCTTCAAAAGCTAGGGAGCTAGATCCAGAAGAAAACCGCCATTACGAAAAATGCGATTTTCGTGAATAACTGCTGAACTAATGTTGATATCATTATGAATTCAGTTGCCAGTGGTATGTTTTCATGGTCAAGGAATCTAAAAATGTAGTCAAAATAAATGTGGGACTAATATTTATGGTGCAATGACAAATAGGGAGAACTGTGGCGCTTGGCGGAGGTCTGCACTCTCAGAGTGCTTTCTAGTTAAGATAATGCTTCAGCTTGAAAGTTTCACTAATTACATGGTATTTTCAGATCCTGATTGACTGTTGAACGTTACTTTGATACACGACATCTATTGGGTTGTATTTTTGATGAAGGCAGTAAGAAATTAAAGCATTCGCCACTTTCAGAGAAAATGGCAGCTGCGAGAAAATGGCACTTCAGGCATTAAATCCAAATTCATTAGTTTTGATTGATAATGGGTGGACTTATCTGACTATCAACACCTCATTTAAATCTGAGGCATACATCCCCACAGAAAACACACACACATGGCCCCGAACACCCAGCTGTGCACCACACCCTTAACACACCAGTGGGACACCCTGGTCACGTCTGCTGTGGGGCACATATAATTAACCCCAATTAATCATGTTTTTGTCAGGTTCTTTCCCTTGTTTCAGTGCAGTGAAACTGAAAAACCTTGATGATTTCTCTTGATTCTGGGATATCTCTAAAGCCACGTGATCATTCAGATACTTTTGGTTAAACAAATATTTCCTCTTTTGGATTTTCTGCATGAGTTGTTTGCAAAGAGAAAAAACGGCTTTGTTTGCTTTCAGTTTGCTGTGTCATGGTAAGAAGCACACAGTGTAAGCACCACGACATTAATAAATGGGTTACTTATTTGGTGTGAGGGTGCAGTTGAGGCGTGGAGCCATGGCTGTGGGCTTTCCTGCCTGGTGGTGCCTGTCCTGTGGGGGCTCTGGGCGACCAGCAGGTGGATAAGAGGCCCACTGTGGGCTGCAGATGGTGCACGGTGTGTGCTGGAGGAGGGAGGGAGGGGACGGACAGGCTCACAAAGCTCGCCTCCACCCACCCCCTTCTCCAATCGACCCTCATGATTCCTCTGCTACAGGAGAATCCCCAGTTGGGTGGTGTATGGAGCGAGGGAGGGAGGGTTGGGAGGTTAGTGGTCCACATGCAGCTGGGTTACAACATCAAGGTCCGGCCCTCGGGGAGCAGCACAATTTACTCTTAATGGAAAACTAGTATAGCCTGTGACCTCAGCTTTGGTTTGTCCCCATGTGGTAATTTCTGTTTCCCTTCACCTCTGGGCATCTTTTCCCCTTTGTGCTGCTGACTGTCTCATGCTCTGCTTCTCACTTCTGCTTATTGGCTGCTGTCTGAGCTCAGGAACATGACTACAGAGCGGTGCCTGTCTGCTCTGCTGTTGCTCATTTATGGCGTGTCAGAAAAGAGAGCCTATTTAAAGACGCTGACAAAAACTGACACATACTTCTCCCCGTGTGACGCCTTGTTTCCTCCCAGTGGAGAGGTGGTAAAATCCGCAAAAATATATTTAAGTTTAGATGGAAAAAAGCAGCTAGTATTATACTACCATAACTAGGATCCAAAGCTTATATGATTTTAAAGATACCAATACCATTATCTTCTTATCAGTTTGGCTCTTTACCCCTTTATGCTTTCCTTATCCATTCTTGTGGATTTTCTGTGATGAAGCCAATGCAAATTTTCATATGTGGTGGTCAAACTTCACTACTTTTTAATTGTTACGATGGTCACTGTGTGAGATTAGGCAACCATTGACCTATAAAATCGTTCTGTGATTTGCCCAACAAGCATGATAGACTCAAAAATCCAAACTGACTGTAAATAACGACTGATGTGATGATGTTAGAACATAGAGGGCACACTGTATTTATTAGAGCAGTGCTTTTTAAATACTGGGGGCCGCAGCCACAATCCATACTGGGGCCTGAGATCCCTAACAAGGGCTGGGCAATATATTGATTAATTAATTCGGATTAATTTCTGCAGTAGATTTGAAAATTAAAAATCGAGATTTTCTTTCTTGACTTACTCCCATTGTAAGTTATTGCAATGTTTGAAAATATAAATACTGAAAATTTACATTTTTCATGATGGTAGGCCTTGTCAGGTTTTGCACAAGCACTATTTAAGGCGTGTTTTTGTTTTTTAAATGAGATTTCATGATCTCCGAGGGGTTTAGAGCTTGAAGTTTCACTTTTTCTCCCTGTTTTTCACTTATTATTTTTATTTCTTGAATTGATTTTTGTAAATTTGACTTATCTAGTTTTTATATATTTATTTTGGATTGTTTATGAAAGCTTAAGTTTTTATTTTTGCCCCAAAGTAGATGTCCTCTTATTACGGTCTTGTTGCTGGCAGCTGCTGATGTATTGAACTGAGTGTAACCAGTACTTGCACATATTTAAGATATATAACATTGTGATGGACATTCAAGATTATATTTTGGATAACAAAATGTCTTCTGTGTGTTATGTATGAGGTATCTAGAAGAGGACGTATTTGTTGTGGACAAGTTTAATTGTTTGTATGTATGTTGCAATGTATTGTTTGTTTGTTAAAAATTGAAAAGTTAATAAATAATATTGTTTAAAAAAATATGAGATTTAATATTGATCAGAGAGTTTCAGTGTTTATGTAGACAAACCTGCCTCTGTTTGAACATTTTATGACACACACTTTAACTTTAAGAGGGAAGTTCTGTTTGGTTTGGGAATATATTTTGACAACATAAAGGAAAAACTTGATTCATGTCGTTTTTGTGTCACCGCAAGTTTTTTTTTTTTTTTTTTTAGAGGGAAATAATTGATTAAAATCAGAAATCGAGCGTTGTGGAAAGAAATGGGGGATTTTATTTTCAGGCCATATTGCCCAGCCCTACTCCTTACCTTGCACAGCAGATAGATCAGCCTCATTCAGTGTCTGTCATCAGGCAGATCCATCTTGCCAAGCTCAGATCTACGATTGTGAGCAGCCCAAAGTTGTCAGACTCCTTTAAAGCAGGACGAGGTGGGAGCTGCGAACGAGACGACACCAGGAAGTGGCTGCTTGTACAGAGATTAGCATAGACGCTAACAGCTTCAGTAGCAGTTTATCAGATCTGGACCGTACATCTTTATCAAAGAAAGAACAAATATCAGCACTGCAAACTTCTCTATAGTAAGGATATATTTGCTCCACTTCTGACACGTTTTGACGACATTTTGTTCCCTCACATTCTGTGGTGCAGTAGTGCCCGCCTAGTACATTATCTGATTGGCCCGTAATAAAAGTGATTGATGGAACGATCGTCCAATCACCTGCTGGGTATGCTTCTGAAAGGATCTGCCCTCCTTAAACACTTTCTAAGGGCTCCTTCCCAGACGGACTAGTGAAATATTTTGAACGGTCCAAAATATGCATGTTTGATCACTTGGTGACTCAATATTGCGCTTAGGTGTGAACATGAATTGTTGTCTGTCTCTCTGTGTGGGCCTGTGATTGGCTGGCAACTGGTTCAGGGTGTGCCCAGCCTCTTGCCCAATGTCAGCTGGGACAGGTTCCAGCCCCCCCCCCGACCCAGAAAGGGATAAGCAGTATAGATAATGAATGGATGGATGTACTTTCTCCAAGAATCATGATAAATGTTTTGTTACCCTCAAAAAAAAATGCAAGCAGTCCCTCTTAAAGGTGCCAAGGTGCCTCTGCTGTTCCGCTCCATTTCTCATAACAGTACAGTAGTTCCTCTTCAACACATCATTAAGGCAGGGAGGTAGTTTTCAGAGCTTCACTTAACCACGCAATATGTCAGATTAAACAACCACAGAGCCACAAAATCATGCTGTGACTTGCCCGACAAGCATGACAGACTGCGCGATTTAAATCTGCTGCATTTAACTTGTGTGATGACAGTGTAAGGAGGAGGGCTGACACAGCAGACAGTAGGGGTGGGACAAAAAAACTGATATGGGGATTATTGTTGTCCTCCCTCAATACCATTATCAATATGCTGGTGCCAAATATCAATATTTAATTAACAGAATATGGCACTCTGAACATGCCGTATGTCCCTGTTGGTTTATCTCCTGGACACTACTTGATGGCTCCTCAAGGGGGCGCTCCACACTTGAATGAGTGAAACTGGAACAGAAATTTACAGAGCAGAAATGTCAAACTTATAAATCCAAAGTATGGATACGCTTTGGCTTCAGCGACATTGAGAGGACAGACAAAAGCGAAGTGACATACTGTTACTTTTTTTTTTTTTTTTTTTTGCAATATATCAATTATCGCAGAATCGCTGCATCTTGATTATATATCGTTATCGTGGACTATGTGTTGCGTATCGTATTGTATCATGAGGTACCCTGTGATTCCCATCCCTAGAAGACAGCCTAGAAACTCACTGTGTTTGGAGTCTCTTGACATCTTAGGAAAAATAAGGGGACCCATACATAACTTTTGCTTCCTGACATTATATGGAAGTTTTATTTATCCATATTTATCATATTGTAATGTTGCGCAAGCACAGTTCCCACATATCTCCATAAAATACTAAAGATACAGAAACCATTTGTTTAGATTGAACACTTTCTCTGAATCTTTAGTGGGCCTCTTTTTCTAAAACTGCAGTTATCGACTATTTTTTTCTTCATTTTTTATTTATATAAAACAGCAACAACCAGCTTAGAAACAACAAAGGGGGAAAAATAATAATACAATAAATAAATACTAAATGTAATGTTTGTATATATATGCATGATAACACATGTTAAAAAATAAAAAATGGTAAAATAGAAATAAAGAAAAAGTAGCTGCCAGCCTATTTTGAAGGCCAATTATCTATTTTAATACATAGAGTTTATGTCGATAAAGGGGTCAGAAGTTCGGAATAGAGTGAATAGTTGTTAACTATTTTTGACATTAACATTTTTCAAATATGCATTTTGACTTTGAAGTCTTATATCAAAGCTCAGATTTACATGTTTGTTTTCAACATCATTTTGCAGCAAACCTCTCAAGTCAGCAAGTGTTAGCTTTCACTGAAGCCCATAAAGCCTAATTGTTCAGTAAACGGTGGTATCTATATGCCGCTGCATGCATTAAGGAGATGGAGGTGCACTCTCGTTTGCTCTCCCAGCTTTACAGATGTATCACTTTGGTAATGTGGAACCAAGTAATTGAGAGCTGTTTTTATCTTTGGCTGTTCGGCTCCCTACATCAGTCTCTCATTATGGTATCACGGGGTGATACTGCTGAAGACATGATCACTCACACACACACATGCATACACTCACATCTGCTTAATCAATATGTGTCTGAAGGTGAAGTCTGCACAATGTCACGCAGTCCTTACACCTGCTGTTCTTATAGATTACTTTACATCCTGATGTGTCCTGTTGAAGTGCAGGCTGTTTGCTCGATTCATTAAATACGAGACAGAAAGAGAAAAAAGGGAAGAGAGAAATCTGTCTGCTCACTCGTGTGCGTGCTCTGAAATGTCTGGGACGGCGAGTGCTCTGTGAGTGATTCAGCAACCCCTGAGGAGTAAAGTGCCTTAACCCAGGCTTTGTGCATGATCAAAAGGCATGCATGAATTATCGCCCTCTGGAGAGAATCTGCTTGATGGTGTATATTAAGATTTAAATGTGATGTATGAGTATGAAGAAGGCCTGAATCCTGACAGTTGAGTAATGAGCCTATAACCACCACTATCTGCACGAGTGTCCTGCTCTGGCTCTCCGACAGAGAGAGAGAGAGAGAGAGAGGCCCTGTGCATATTCATTGACTGGGGCAGAGATTACATTAATATTCTGTTGCAGAGCAGGAGCACACACCCTCTTTTATTTGATCAGTGTAAGGGTGGGGTTGGGGCTGGGCAATATTTCGATTAAATTGATTGATCTGAATTATTTTGAATTATTCAGGTTTTGAACAAGCACATGTTAAGGCTAATATTTTTTTATCAATAAGATTAAATATTGATCAGATAGTTCCATGTTCATATGCAGTGAAAATAGCTCAGTTTTCAGTGTTTATGTAGACAAACTACATGATCAACATTTTATGACATGCACTTTCAAATTATGGGGGGAATTCTGGAGTATATTTTGATAACATAAAGGCAAAATTTCCTTCTTGTCATTTTTGTGTCACTCTGAGTTTTATTTTTGAGAGGGAGGGGAAAAAATTGGTTAAAATCGTAAATCGAGTGTTGTGGAAAAAATTGGGGATTTTATTTTTAGGCCATATCGCCCAGCCCTAGGTGGGATTTTGAAGCAAATTGGCCCCCACAGTAAAACAGAAAGAAAGAACTTTGCTTTGTTATCGTTAAAGTTTTGGGTTCTTCCTCAGAATGTTTTTCATTGATTTCCCATAAGCATGTTTTCCACAAGTTTTCCATTTGTAAACGAAGGATGTTTCATATTAACCCTCCCAACTCCTTGGGATCATTGGCACCCTCAGGATTTAGATGTTTCACGTTGACTCATCAATGTTGACTCATGTTGAAAAACTCATGATGAGTCTTTCACCATGAAATTTACAATTTCCAAGAACTTGAGGCACACTGTATTCATACTCTCCCCTCCTTTAAATGGGCCACTACATGCAATTGTTTTGTCATTTTTTTTGTTTATTTCTACTTACCTAAGAAAAATTAACTAACTATATTATTCACGAAACACTTTCAAGATATCTGACATTTAGCCAAGCAAAGCATGTAGCTTGGCTATGAATGCTCTCTAGAATATCTAAAAACAACTCAGATTGGGCTTAGGCAGTGGTTTTGATCATGTCTTGTTCAAGAAAGTAGTTACCTTGACTTAAGACTCATCTATAATATTTACAAACCGTTTCCATTAGCTTAGACATTGATCTTAGCAAAGCAATAAGCCTGGCTCTAAATTCTTTACAAGATATCTAAAAATAATAATAAAAAAACATGACACATATTAGTATACACATTTATGTCTTTTTAAAATAAAATGAAAAGGGGATCAACATTTCTTCTAACCAACGGTGTCAAACTTTGTCTTCAATTGGTGAAAATATTTGCATTGAAAAGTGCCAAAATAATGAAAATGAATAAATCCTGCAAAAATTTGAATTTGGTCTTACTTACACAAATATTGACAATGCTTTTGTACAGAATTGTTGTCATGTATGTTTGTATGTGATGAACATGCCCTGACACTGACACTAAACACTGAACCACATATTAAAGCAATATGAACTAAGTTTGTAGAGATGAGCAAAAGTAATGAAGTCATTAGAAGAGATAATAAAGGTAAGCACAAAAGCAAAGGAAATTAAAGCTTTAAATAGTGCACACCAAATACTAATGCTCAGTGGTGTGCAGTGGCAATATTGCACAGGGTATTACATATAATCCATCCGTCATCTGTACAGCTTAACCCTTTCAGGGCCCAATGTCAGCCCATCCCACCTGACATTGGGCGAGAGGCAGGGGAACCGGTTACCAGCTGAATGCAGGGCCACACAGAGAGATGGACAACCAACCACTCTCACACTCAAACCTGTGGGCAATTTTAGAGTTTACGAGGGTTTATAGAGCCCCCAGTCACCCTGATGAGCATGTTTTTGGTCTGGGGGAGGGAGCTGGAGTGCCCACTCATGCACAAACTCCACACAGAAAGGTCCTGCCTGACACAGTGTTCAAACCGGCAGCCTTCTTGCTGTGAGACATGCGCACTACCTGCTGCGCCACAGTGCTCAGCCAGCCACCATGCTGCCCGTATTACATATAATAGATAGATAGATAGATAGATATATAGGTGGAAGGACAAACTGCTGAACAGTTCATCATTTATTGCACATTGGGAGTAAATATACAATACAAAGAAAGTATGTAAAAGTTTGCTTACTATTTTTTTCAATTAAAAACAAGAAATGACCCAATATTGGTCCGTAGGACTTATATGTTCGCTGCCTGAAATCAAAACTACTAAGGTTTCTTTTGCATTAGTGTCACATATGAACTCAAAATGCTGCACCCTTGATAACCCCCATTTTAGACCATCTATAGGTATGAAAAACCTGCTTCTACAGCACGGGAGGACGTGTGGTGAGTTCTGAAAGATTCCCCCTAGTCATACAAAAGTAAAGCCATTACTCCGCCACTCCCAGAGCGATCAATATTGGAATTACTGAGATATTACACAGTCAGTAGCACTCCAAGCTCCCAGGCTCAAAGACTGCGATCTGAGACTGGTGTTCAATGAAAGAGGCGTGCTGCACATTTCTGAGTCACAGAGACGTATTGATCAGTCTCCCCGCCTCAAGTAAACATAGTAGACACTTTCCAGATCTTCAAATGATTATAATGAATAAAACATGTAAGTTTAATGTGTGCATTGCTTTTCTGCCTTTCAGATTTGTCCAAGAACCGTCTGACAGAAATCCCTCCTGAAGTTTGTCTGTTTGCCCCCCTCGAGTCACTCAACCTCTACCACAACTGCATCAAGTGCATCCCAGAAGCCATCATCAACCTGCAGATGCTGACATACCTCGACATCAGGTGGGCTGATAATACATTTTAAGTTTTTTTAAGTAATATAAATGTGCTTTCAAATAGGTAAAAGAGTCAAAGTCTTTTACATAGATATGGTTAATTTAGTATTCAAACCAAAAACAACAAACATCCACCAAGGCATTTCTGATATTGTTGGCAAAGATGGTAGTGAAAGAGAGGAAAACAGGCTTATTATGTAATGTTTACAAATCCTTTAAAAACATGACTGGATCACCATCAGGATTCAGACCTTCACCAAAATTAAATCACGGCTTTCTTCCACTATGACCGACATTCCCTGAAATTTCTTTAAAATTTGTTGAAGAAAATTATAATTTATTTACTAAAATGTGGAAAATTGCCCTATGTCACAATGTTAACAAATCCTTAAAACAGTTTTACTGGATCTGCATCTTAATTCAGATCACCACCAAAAGCCAATCACTTCTTTCTTAGGCCGTGACCAGCTTTCCCTGAAAATTTCATCGAATTGCTTTCAAAACTTTTTTAGTTTCTCTATAAACTAACAAACTTACTAACTAACTAGCAAATGCTGGCAAGAACTTCTTAATGGAAGTAATAATCTCACATGGCTTCTGACTTCTTATGGTTAGCATGATGATTATCAAAATAATAAAAAACAAAAAGATAGCCGCCCTAATGATCAGTATTTTTTAGATTAAATATTAGATTATTCTGATTATTGTTTAATACCCCAGCAACAAAAATAGAAGTCCTGAACACCCATTACAGATTGATTTATTGTTTTTAAAAGTTACCGGCAAACTTCTGCATAATTTGTGGTGTTTGATAAGAGGGGAAGTTTTTAGTCGAGCATTATTAGTAAATGAAGTTTGTGATTGTGACTGCTATGACAAATTACTTCCCGTTACAATTATAAAAGCAAACATGCCAGTGCACCACCCACTTTTCCCAAATATATGTCTGACAAACACATACTAAGATGATTAAGATGCTGATACATCCAATCATCCAAATAAAAGAGATTTTATCACTTTGAAACAAAATGTAGTCTCTGGAAGGTTCTGTCAATCCCGTATGGGATAGTCATGACTAAGAAAAAGATTGTTAAAGTATGGAACAAAGAGGAATCTCCAAGTTTTTAAGCCTGGCTTACAGAGTTCTCAAGTACCTTGTACCTGGAGAAAATTAGATTTGAGATATCAGGGAAATCAAGTAAATTTTATCAGATATGGCAACCATTTCTTGATCACATCACACAGCGGAGGACCCTCATGATGCCTCAGTGTTTTGATTGTGTTTGAATACTTAGTTCTTTGTAATTTCCCAAGAATATTTCGATTACAGTTGCAGATGACCAGAAAAATCACAGTACTTTTAGTTGTTTTTGTCTTTTTTAACATAGAAGGGTTGTCAGAATATGTATTATAATTTATGTGTGGCTATAACAAGAGAAATTTAATACAACTGGTTTCAGTGTTGCACATTAATACTTACTGAGGTACTTATATTTGCATGTGTTGAGTAACTTTAAGGGGGGGGTGTCAATAAGATATTAGTCTCAAAGGGGGGGCACAAGAATCACTGCTTTAACTTGAGGCACCTGTGGCTTAAACAAGATCTACCTCAGGGAGTATCTTCCATCTGGTGGAGATGGCATGTCCCCAAATGGCATCACCAGGGGATTTTTCAGATGGACACATTTTCTGAAAGATGGAGCAGACAGCAGAGGGAGGAGTGAGATTTTATTTCCATTTGGTGGTTTGTAGACAGGCCATGGGCACATTCTTGTATCAAAACCATTTAAAGATGTGCAAAGGGCAATGTGCAGCGGATGTATGTGTTAACTTGTGTGTCTCTTTCATGGCACTTTAGGGTGTTTTTAACATCTGTGTGGTTTTAGCCTGTTGTAATCTATGTGCTGTTTGTTCTTTTACTGCAGTCTCTGTACAATCCAAGACAAATTTGCCCTTGGGGACAATAAAGTCTATCCAATCCTATCCTACATTATATGTGATCTTTGAGTTAAAGGATCAAGAGCAGTAGGATTTATGATTCCTCATTTGTCTTTGACGTGTTGCATTACTCATAGCTCCCACTCATTTCAGCAGAACTAATATATGAGGTAAGACTTGAAAATTGCTGTAAATACATCAAAATTCTTCTGACTAATGCAGATTTAGTTTAACATGCACAAACAAAAATTGGACAAACCCTCACTTTGAAATAGGTATGTACAGTATCATATTTTTGCCAATATCCGATATGCCAATATTTCAAAACTTATGTTGGCTGATACTGATATTGATATACATAAATGACTGAAGTAAGTTATTTTGGATTACCTTTTGTTATAACCAAAATTAAACTTTTACCGATATCAAACTGATAATATTGTGAACCCCTGTTTAGGTACGTTTAAACTGTTTTGAATGTTTTTTTCTGAATTGGCTGTAGATGTAATTTAGAGGTCTTTTTAATGGCCGGCCTTTAATTTACAAGCTATTTAGTCAAAACTGGCAGTTTTCAGATCTTATTTTGTAATTTATTTAATCACTTCCTGGCCAAACAGTGGAGAAGCCTTGACAGTGGATCCTGCAAAGAAAGTGGTAGAGAGTGGAGGCCTGCAGCCAGACTGTTTTGTCAATTTTTGCTCTATATCATCCAGTGCTGTTGCAGCATTAGCTCCTCTTTCACTTTGGTTTCTTCTGTGAGTTTGTGCTCAGTTTTCACCTCTTGAGAGGAGCTTATTCCCCTTCCTCCACACTGACAGGTCAGAAAACGCTCACATGAAAGAAAGGCAGTTCCTCTATTCCCACCCACTGTCTACTCACTGAAACATGCTTCTCTATACTGTTTGAAATGTAGGTCAACTTTTGTTTTCTCTTTCTATCCCACAGTCGAAATCTCCTGTCAGTTCTGCCAAAATACTTGTTCAGCCTCCCCCTCAAAGTCCTGCTAGTGAGCAACAACAAGCTGGTGTCCATCCCCGAGGAGATCGGGCGGGCCAAAGAGCTGATGGAGCTGGTGAGCAGTCTGTTTGCTGCACATACTGAATGAGGTTACTCATATTATACTTCCCCGAGTACTTCCATTTCTTGCACTTTGTCTCCCCTTGCAGGACGTGAGCTGCAATGAGATCCAGGTGCTGCCGGCTCAGGTCGGGAGGCTCCACGCCTTACGGGAACTCAACATCAGGAAGAACTGTCTCCACATGCTGCCTGAGGGTCAGTTCAACACCTCTGATTTTTTTTTTCCTCGCTCACTTTGTTCCACTGAAGCGTCCCATCATTGATTTATACTGACATCTTTGGCAAGTGTAACACTCATAAGTCCAAGAATAACACCTCTCCTGTGTTGGCTGCCATGTTAGCGGAGGTGAAAAGTAACTATTGCATTTACTCATATCAGTACTTTCACTTTTACTTCAGTGATTTTTCTGTTTTATCTAAGCACTCCCTCCACTCTTCCTACTGAAATCCCCCTGTTAGCATTGCACTTCAATTTCAATTTATTAAGGCATTACTCCTTGAGATGAATCATCTTGTTTTACACCAATATACAGACAAAAACAAAACATTAGTAAGAAACAAACCGTTACTGTATCACTCTATCATTACAAAAGAAGCATTACAATGCTAAAAACACACAGAAAGAAAGAACACAGAACGCTCTCCCAACCCAACCATTCCCTCACCCACCAGCCCACCATAGATTTATGGTTGTCATTAGTAAGACACAATCCCACACTAATGTGGCTACATACGAACATTTAAACTATTAAGTACACATACAAACATTTCGACACAGTCAGACATTTCACACATTTAATTCTGAAAACAGAAGGAGTGTGTTTGTAGCTGAATAAAGACACATTTCTTGAAAACAGTCAAAGACGAAGCAGATCTCAGGGAATCAGGCAAATTGTTCTAGTCTGACGGGGCCAACTTTTTTTTGTGTTCGTGTCTTGCCTCACTCCCGAGTCCATGACAAGCAGATAGACACCATTTTTTTGACTGTGCGTGCAGTAACAAGGAAGAAACGGGCAGAGTTTGCCCACCACTCATTAGCTTAGCTCAAACACTGGGAGTCAATGGGTAGTGTTAGCCTCCCTCTGCCTACAATCATCACATAAACTCTCCAGCAACTCTAAACGGTCCTGTGTGCTTGTTATGACTCTTGTTATCTATCTTTAATGGAAGTACTTGTAAGTAGTTAAACAAAACAAAGCACGTCTGCGGTGGTTTGCGCATCTGCCCTGCGGTTTAGTTTCATAAGTATTTCTTTTAGAAAATTACATAAAGTGCTAATCTTAGTCTAAAAATAGATAACGTAACATAATGTGGTAAAAAACAGTCACAACAAGCACACAGAACCATTTAGACTTCCTGAAGAGTTCATCTGTTGACTGTAGGCAGATGCAGGCTAACGCTACCCATTGATTCCCAATGTTTAACTACTTGATCTGGATCAGCGTTGTTCAGTCGTGGACGAATGCCGGGGAACGGGAAGAGTCCCGATTGTTTTGAACTGTTCAAAACTGTCGTGAAGAATCGCCACTCTCAGTATAGCAGGGTGGAAGACTAATGCAGTCCTAAGGCGAACGGTATTAGCGTGGCATGTACGGGGCTCAATCGGGCTGATGGAAAGCTTTCTGAGGACGATTGAAAAGGACGTATCCGATTAACCCCGACTGTAATGATAATGTCTGTGTTCGAGACTTGTATTTATAGACCCTCGGAATGTGTCATGTGATCCTTTCTGAACGTTGTTCTTACGTATCTCGTACGGGAAGTGAATGCAACAAAAATGCCATCGACAGGGCTCGAACGGGGCTGACGTCGTGTCAGCGGGATGGAAATTCATGGAATCCTCGTCGTATCATTGTATTGACCTAATTGAAGTGGGATGACTGACGGTGTAAGTTCAGGGTGTGTCCGGGGGAGACAGTCATTTTCTTCCTGTATCATGCCGAACCAGCCTTGCCAATCGTGTACAGTCGTGCACAATCGCCATGAGAAACGGGAATGTGTGACTGGGGCTTTACTGTTCACGCAGTCCAAAGAATGTTGTCTATGTGCTTGTTATGGACTCAGGGGTGAGGTTAGACATGAAAACAGAAAACATGTAGGCGCACCCCTTTAAGATGTCACATTATCACGTTAAACAGATCAGACCAGAAATCAGACCATCTGGACTTGGCTCGGTGTTGAGGGCGTTGCTGTGGACCGCATAGGTGTAACCCATGAGATCAAAGCGAACAATGTTATCGTCCATATGCATGTAAGAAACAGTACATTGAATCAAACTAAAACACAACATGAGGGTCTTCATGTCTGGTCTTGCAGAGTTGGCTGACCTGCCTCTCATCCGTCTCGACTTCTCCTGCAATAAGATCACAGAGATTCCTGCAGCCTACAGGAAACTCCGGCAGCTGCAGCACATCATCCTCGACAACAATCCTATGCAGTCTCCACCCGCTCAGGTACATGCATTCTCAAATACTGCTTTTGTATTTTATCAGGTGCCTGCTGTAGATCAAGCTGACGCGCCCCTCACTCCATATTGTCTTTAGTACAGTTGCACCATCTAGTGGTTAAATTAACATGCTCCTCTGTTAGGGACACATCAGCTCTGTGAGGCTTCAATAACTACACTCCTTTAGCCCCATTCCATAATCATTACAGTCCCTGATTATAACTTTAGAGAGATCAACAAAATAAAGTAAATGGTAGTTCCTACAAACAGCACACATGTAAATTTATCATATTAGATTGATCTCTCTATCCATGGATGTATTGATTATTCATCCAACTACTGTAACTACCTTGCAACTACTGTAACTACCTTAACAACCATGTAGACATGAGGGCCCTCTTGAAAATGAGATGCCACATCTCACGGGGCTTACCTTTAGTACATTTTATTCAACAAATATGGTGGTATACAAATAAAGATTGATTGATTGAATCTAGATTTATCAGAGGCAAATGTGATGAGGACAGATATAAGATCTGGGCGTCTATGGGTTTGCTGCTACCATAAATTCTTATCTTTAGTCCCTTTGTCTCTGCCTGGATTGATACATCTCTGGATGTGTGTATGTGTATATTCAGTGCCCAGCATAAATGAGTACACCCCCTATTAAAAGTAATGTATTAATGGATATCTAAATGAACATAAGAACAATTTCCAAAGTTTTGACAAAGCTGAGTTTTACAAAACATTTTTTTTACTGTAAGATGAAAATAAGAGCAATATGATAACTAAAATTTAGCTTTGCTCCCACCTCTTTGATTGGGGTGTACTCATTTTTGAATCCTGATCTTAAATTGAGAAAAATACTTTTTTGTGTGCAACATAAAAATCTTGTTTGCAATCAATGGCCCACATTTAGGGGAGCATTTTGTGGTTATAGTATGCCATAGAAAATGTTGATTTTTGAAAGGAAACTAAAGATTTTCTGACAAATCTGGAGGGCAGTACTCATTTATGCTGAGCACTGTACATATATATATTTATATGTGTGTGTATCTATAAACTGAAGAGTATGGCTTCAGCCTGCTCTATTGTAAAGTACCTTGAGATAACACTTGTCTTGAACTGGCGCTATACAAATACAGATTGACTGACTGAGCTCTGACTTAAGTGCATTTGCGTGTTCCAGATTTGTCTCAAGGGCAAAGTGCACATATTCAAGTACCTGAACATCCAGGCGTGTAGGATGGACAAGAAGCCGGACACCCTGGACCTCCCCTCCCTCAGCAAGCGCTGCCTCCCACAGCCCCTGACAGATAGGTGCGAAAACATTCAAAGCTGTGCTCCAAATGTCTTATTTGTAAATAAACCTGCTTCCTTTCTTTGTTATCATGTAGTTCTGCTTTGACCATTTACCTGTTGACCGTTTCTTTGTTGTTCTAGCATGGAAGATTTTTATCCCAGTAAGAACCACGGGCCTGACTCTGGAATTGGTAGTGACAATGGCGACAAGAGGCTGTCTACGACTGAGGTCAGAGTTCATACACTCAAGAACAATGACCAGTGCTTGACTGATATGTTTCCTGTGTGTGTTGCCACCCTGTCTTAGATCACGTGTTGAGATAAGGAAGTATCAAATTGCATCATGGGATTGTCCCTGGTTTGGCAAATGGAAACTTTCTCTGGTTCAGGTGCAGATGAAAGCACTCGTAGGCCCCTAAATATAGCAGTCAGTGCTGAGACATAATCCTCAAAATCAGGGAAGAAATAAAGGCAGATACTGAGAAAAAACTCAAGAGAAAAGCAGGCAAGTTGTGGAAAAGGATTACAATTAGTGACACAGCAATACCTAGATAATTTGACAACCACTGAGGGGAGAATGTCGGACAGGAACTGAATCCTGATTGATCTGTTAACGGGAGGCTGTCAGGAGTGTAAACAGAGGGGACTGGCTGATTTCAGGAGGTCTCTGAGGGTGCAAAGTTGATCAATAAAAGAAAATTGAGAAACTGGAGGGAAAGGAGAGTTTTTTTTAAGACATAGATGAAGAGTCCAGTTGAGCTTATAGCCCAAACAGCCACCCTGCAGCTCCTGTTGGACCTCGATATAACCTCGAAATGAAGCATTACAGATGTGACTGAAAATTAGAAGCAGACAGTTAAACTGGTCAAAAAGTATTTCCTTGCTAGCAGGCTGAGGGTTAAAATATCACTCCAATAAAAAAATATAAATAACAAGAAATTGGATAACATAAAAATTATTTTCTTTTCCCCTATCAAATCCAAAAATCTAAGCAGACTTGATTAAGAAATGAGACAGTTTGGGCGAATATATCTGCAAATGATGCTAACAGACAGTCTAATTGGTCATGCTAACCTCTGAACATGCTCTTGTGTTGTTGTACCCAACCCATAAAATTCTTTTGTTGTGACATGTCTCCCGCCCTTTTGTTTTGTATGTTATGTTATTTTATTTTCTGAATTATTTACTATATATTTTTATATTTATTGTTTGATTAATGTTCATGTGTTGTTAAAACAAAACAAAAAAAGAGACAATAAGCAGTGATTGATAAAGCTTCTTAAATCCAGGCAAGTAAAATATATACTCCTCCAAAAAACATTATGTCAATCGATTATTTCTCCCTTTTGATAATACCAATTGGTTTTGTGTTTTATATCGTTGGAAAGCCCAATTTATCGCCTTTACAACAAGGTACAGCTTCGATTGTACAAGGACTGTTGAATAAGCAGCATATCTAAACATGTGGGTAACACCCAAAAAAGTGCTTACAAGTCTCACATTTGATTTTTGAAATTTAAGGCCATTATAAAGGAGTAAAAGTTTTGTTTTCTAAAAAATATTTTAGAAAGCACATTGACTAAGATCATCTTTATTAATTATGTGTTGGGCTTTTTTAAGAGCTTCTTCAGAAAATGCCAGAAACACCTGTAGTGCAACCTGACACATGCATAGTTAGCATTAGGAAGTTTTTTGTCTGTATGCATGTTCACTCTCTTCCTCTCTCTCAGGGTGAGCAATGCAAATTAATATCCTATAACTGGATTTATTTTAATCACCATAGGTTCTTGCCTTTCTTTTTTTCAAGATTTTTTTGGGCATTTATTGATAGTGTAGGAAAGCAGGTGGCCTCAGGTGGGAATCAAACCCAGACTGGCCACACAATGCAAAAGCCTTTATATAATGTATGCTACATGCACAGTTGCCTCCTGCTCTGCAAAACCAGTACCTCCATAGCTTTTTATATTTGTGTAAAATAACAATATAACATCAACAAATTAAAACACTGAAGCAAAAAGAGCCCTGGCGATACAAATGTCAAAAAGGCTGTTTTTACAGTTTGTGGCTGAGCAGTTTGTCTTGTTCGTACCATGGCAGCAGTTTTGAAGCAAAAAAAAAAAACAACATTTTTGAAATACTCAATCTTTATGCTGATGATATTGTGTTATTATATTAAGAGCAGGGTTGTAAAATTCTGGGAATTTTCCATGTGGGAATCTTTTCATGGAAATAAACAGGAATCAACCTGGAATTTACAAAAATAAAGGTTGGGCCTTACCAGTTTTAAATATAGTTTGGGAAAATAAATTTAAGTATAATCTTAAATAAAACAAACAGATTTCAAAAGTATACTCGAGAATATCTGTACTGTTCCTCAATCACATGCTCATAGCACACTGCGTACTGCAGGAGTATTAAGACCAAAACCCCTACATGTTCATCCTCCATCACACGAACAGATGAGTCTACAACCCTGAACTATTTAGAGCCTGTGGACATAAAGTAAAGTTGAAATTGATTTTTATTAAATAAATTAAAAAGTGATAAAGTTCTACTTATAAATTGGTATTGGTTTTTAATTGTATTATTTTGCATGGATGTCTGCCTATGAGAAAACAAACGGTTCATATTTATGTTTGGATATGATACAGTTTGTTCATATCACCCCTGATTTCCAGTTAATTCCTATAATTCCTATGGAAAGTTTCCAGAAATTTACCATAAATTTTTCACCCCTTTGCAACCCTGATTAAGAGGCATTAAAATGATTTCCAGCCTGTGGATTGATTTCAGTTGTATTTTACTGAAAAAAAATCAGATATATCCACATTTGTCATGATCTAATTCAAAGTTTCAAAGATGCTGTTGGAAATTGCGATGAAGCAAAAGTGTAAGTTTCATTTAGATGTTGAGTAAAAGCGGCAGGTGACAAAAATCAAAATTCCAGCACTGACACTCCAAAATACTTGCTTTAGTACTTTAAATAAGCACAAATACTTTGTTTGTACCACACCACTATTAATAGCAAAGTTAAAACAGATGTATGACTGGGGACAGTGCGGTAAATCCTAATGTAAAAGGGCAAAAACTGGCAAAATTCCACTTTAATTACTTGAAAGCAGAAACACTTACATGGATCTCATTTAACTCAAAGCCCAGATTAACTATTTGTTGCTATATTTTTCCACCTGCAGCCCTCAGACGACGACACAGTCAGCCTGCACTCCCAGGTTTCAGAGACAGCCCGTGCCGACGCCCTCTCCCTCCTCTCCAAAATGGACTCTTGCAAAGGTTACCGAAAATAAGTTTCACATATTCCCTATGACAGCAATAAGAGAGACACTGGGGTGGTTAGATGAAGTGCCTAAAATGTGACAGTTTATGTGATGAACGCGGATGCTTCCTCCCTCTATCAGATCAGGATCTCTATGACTTTATAGAGCCCAACCCGGACGAGGATCCTGCTCTGTCAGAGTGTGATGGGCAGAACAGCACTCATGTGTCTTGTATTAAGGTATGAATCAGTCCAATGACCTTGAGGATAACTATGAATCGACTAAGAAAAAAAGAGCATCCCCAGGAGATGGATCAATTTCTTCTTATTTGATCTTGATTTTGTTTGTGTTTGTGTTACAGGAACTGGAGAAAGTTCTGAACATGTCTCACCAAAGTAAAGATAAAGACAGCTGGAAAGAGGAGTCTGGGTGAGTTTCTGACTCATTACTGCAGCCAAACAAATAATGAATCATCTGGGGCCTCCAGTTTTAAGTCAATACTTGTGTGTCTGTTTGTAGTCTGAATTCTTGCAAATCCCTTTTTCCTGCAAAGACAGCACAAAAGAAGCTCCAGGGAATAAAGGGGTTTTCCAATACAGCAAAATACCAAATACTGAGTCACAGGACTAAAAAACAGTAAAAGTCTTCAGTGTTTCTTTTAGGTTGGTGTTTCTTTTAAGGGTGGTGGCCTGGTCCCACCCAGTAAGAGGTTGTCAAAAGGAACTATACTTAATCATTGTTATTAATATTTTATTGAGTTTTTTATATTTTTACAATACAAACAGGAACTAATACAACAAAGCAAAACTGAGACACAAAAGAAAGGCAAACAAAACAAACCCCAATAGCAACGAGCACTGCATAAACAATTACATATAGGTATGATACATAAATTGCATCAAAATACAATGTGGTCATGTGTACACAAAAAGTTTTAGAGCGCACACATGGAATAGCTGAGTACAATATTGCTATGCACCAATTCAACAAAGGCAAAACAGACAGAGTCAATCAGCAACAAAGGTAGATGATTTAAAACTAAAAAAATGTCCCAAGAGTTTTTGAAGGTATGTGTCCAAGGGCTTCCATAGTCTCCAGAATTGGACGGATTTGTGGTTGAGGTCATAAGTCAATTTCTCCAAAGGGAAAAGAGCTGCAAATTGTGAAATCCACATATTAGTTGTTGGGACCTGTGGAGCAGACCACTGCAGTGAGATACACTTTTTTTGCCATAAATAAGAGAATGGTTAACAGAGATTTGACGTCTCGATCAGAAAGATTGTCAGGAGTTTGATTCAACAAAGAAAATGAAGAAGATAGTTGAAAATGTTTGCCAATAATCTCCTGAATCACAGAATGAACTTCTTTCCAAAATGTTTGGATAAGATTACATGACCAAACATATGAATATATGTACCTTTATGAGTTTTGCATTTAAAACTAGAAAAGCACTCAGAGAGCACAGACCTCTGCCAAGCAGCTCCAGTCCACTTTGGCAAAAATGGTCCTATCTGGCAATGTTTAAGAATCCTTTAAACAATTCCTGTATCCGGATGGTGATTCGGATCAGTCCCAAAATCTAATCATTTCTTCCTTATCCCATTCCACACATTTGCTGAAAATTTCATCCAAATCCGTCCATAACTTTTCAAGTTATCTTGAACACAAACAAACAGACAAACTAACCAACGCCGGCAAAAACAAAACCTCCTTGGCGGAGGTAACAAAGATTTGAAGTACTGGGAAACATTCTCTGAAGGCGAACTGGGGTAAAGTATGTTTTGTTCATGTATAGAAACTGAAGTACATTTTGGAAAAATTCCACAACAAATTCTTTCCCAATCTTCAGCACTAAATGTCACGCCCAGATCATGCTCCCACAGTGACTTCAGAGATTCACAAGCTGAAGAATCAGAATGCAGTATTAAAGTGTGAAACCTGGAGATGATACCTTTAAGTGATTTGCATGAGACCATGACACTCAAGTTCTGACAGTTTGGAGCTATACTTAATTAATCAAGGATAGGGATGCATAATATTGGATTTTTGTCAATATCGGATATGCTGATATTTCCAGACTCAAAGCCTCCACTTGATTCAATTTGACCTGTTCCTGTCAGGGTTAGAGTTACCTGACACACCAGATAGACCATTCAATGCTTTTCACTAGTCTATCTGGTCAGCAGCCCATAGAAAGTGTTTGGGAATTGAGATTTGAGATTTATTTATTCATTTATTTATTTATTTAATAATGGGACAACATGCATTAATGGAGATTTATATGTAAATACATGGGATTATAGCCAGGTGGCTAATTTTCCTCTCCGGTCTCCTTGGCAGGTTGGTGTCAACACATAACAAACAAACAAAAGTCAATAATAGGAATAAAACCCACAGAGCATATTAAAAGACAAGCAACATACATAAACTGTGGACAACCTAAACGACATACAGTCTCAAATATAATGGGCCGGGAGCTGGGGGACCGTGGGCATTATATACAAGGAATGATACACAATGAATTACAAAGTGCTGGAGTGCTTATCAAAGGGCCAAATGTTAAAGTGCAGATTGCCAGCTGCCTGGGAGCTCAGGTCCTCGTTTTATTGCACATTGCCCAGATATAAAGTGCACTTCGCATTGCACATTACCCTACTGCCCAAGATTATAAAGTGGTAGACTGAATATAATATTGCACGATGCCCATAGCACACGGTTGCACATGCGGATGTGTGAGTAGATATGTCACTTTCAAAAGCATATCCAGCAGATGACTGGACAATCGATCTGTCTATCACAATCAATACATATTTACTGATGTAGCAGGCAGGCGCTACTGCTGCGCTGTAAAGGACAAGATGTGAGTCACTTCAAAGAACAAACCCTCTGCAAAACATGTCAGAAGTAGAGCAAAATATTCTTTCTATGGAGAAGTTTGTAGTGTTTTATTTGTTTTTCATTTAATTAAGAAATGTGGTCCAGGTCTGATAAAGCTGCTACTGAAGCTGTTAGCATCAATGCTAATCTCTGTACCAGCAGTCACTTCCTGCTGTCCTCTGGCTTGTAGCTCCCATGTCTTTCTGCTCTGAAGGATGCTGATTGGACCGTGCTGCTTTTGGCCTCTCACAGTTGTTGTAGATCAGAGATTGGCAAGATGGATCTGCCTGAATACAGACACTGAATCAGGCTGATCCGAAAGCAGAGAAATGTTTAAGGTAGAAGAGCAAACACATAGTCCAGTATGAAGAGAAGTGTCCGTTGTTTAAACAATGCTGTCATTTTTGTCTTTAGTTTCACATAATACAACAAAATAAAAGATGAAGATGGGCAACGGACAGCCCAGTTTATGTCAAAAAATGTCAATCAAATCTGCACAGCTGGAGCTGTTTCCAAACAAACAGGACTTTGTTTAAAATATTTTTTTCAATGACAACGTGCCTTGGGCCTGAATTATGATAATTATTATTACTATGAATCCAACGAAAAGCTGAAAAAGATTTCATGTGATTGTCAGTTCTAATAATTTGTACTCTGATAGTGAATTAGTGAATTCCTTCTTACTGGATTGGACCCCTTTTGCCTTCAGAACTGTCTAAATTCATGTGGCTTAGATTCAATAGGGTGCTGGAAACATTACTCAGAGATTTTGGTCCATGTTGACATCATGCAGGGATCAGGCAGTTGCTGCACATCCATGATGCGAGTCTTACATTTCACAACATCCCAAGGTGCTGTTTTGGTCCTTTAACCTTTATTTAAGCAGGGAGGACCCACTAAGACTAAGGTCTCCTTTTCAGGGGAAAATTTTCAAATATTACATTTTATATCTCATACATTTACACTTGCCAACTGCGTCCCTCCCAAAGTTTTTCAAATATTAAAACAGCTGCTATTTCCCCGCTGGGGTATTTATGGCACCAGCTCTTTATAATTGCTGTATGACACAAGGGAGGGGAGCTTAGCAGTCATCTGAAAATGGCTTAACATAATAGGCGCAGCAGTGCTTAAAACTGTCTTCACCCATTCAGTTCTAGACCTCTGTATTTTTAAGTAACATCGTTTTGTGACTTAGTTATATGGCTTATTGATAGGAGATGATTTGACCTTTGTGACATGGTACATTATTGTCCTGGAAGTTGCTTTTTGAAGACGGGTACACTGTGGTCATAAAGGGATGAACATGGTCAGCAAGAATATTCAGGTGGGCTGTGAGTTTGTTTTAACAATGCTTAAATGGTACTAAAGGGCCAAAAGTGTGCCAAGAAAACATAATGAATACTAGAAAGCGCTCAGAGAGTGCAAACGTCTGCCAAGGTAGCTGTTACATCTATAAGCAATAGTTCCATGATAAATTTACCATCATAATATGAGTCCTTGACCCTGAAAACCCACACCTAGCACTCTGAATGATGTTGATATCATTGTTATTTAGACGGTTATTGAGCAAAAATGATTTTTGGCTGGTGGCGGTAATCTGGATCACCACAAAAGTCTAATCATTTTTAAGTTGGTCCATTACCAACATATCCTGAAAATCTCAGCAAAATCTGTCCAGTAGTTTTTGTGTGATCTTGCCACCAAATAAACAAACAAACAAACAAACATAAGCCAGCAAAAACATAACCTCCTTGGCGTAGGTAATAATTACACCATTACAGCATAACAACCATGCTTTCAGGTTCACACCAAATTCTGACTCTACTGAATGTTGCAGCAGATATCAAGACTCATTACACCAGTAAACACTTTTCCAATCCTCTGTTGTCCAGTTGTGGTGACACTGTGCACTGTTTCCTGTTTTATCTGACTGGAGTGTCACCCAGTGTGGTCTTCTTCTGCTGTAGCCCCTCTGATTTAAGAGGAAATGTGTTGTGTGTTCAGAAATGTTCCTCTGAATTATGTTGGTTGTAGTTTGGGATGGTTGAGTTACTGTTGCCTTGCTGTCATCTCAAACCACTCTGGCCATTCTTCCTCTAAACATGGCATCAACAAGGTATTTCTTTGCCCTACGTAATGGCACTCACTGGATATTTTCTCTTTTTTTGGACTAATCACTGTAAATCCTGGTGATGGTTGTGTGTAAAAATCCCAGAAAATCAGCAGCTGGCATCAGTAACCACGCCACATTCAAAGTCACTTTATTCACCTTTCTTCCCATTTCTAATGCTCGGCTTGAGCTTCAGCAGGTTGTCTTGACCATGTCCATGTCCCTAAATGCATTGGGTTTCTACCATGTGATTGGCTGAAGAGCTGTTTGAGTTGACAAGCAGTTGCAATCCTGTTGTAACTTGAACATCTGTGTCTGAAGTTCTGATTTAACTTAATTTGTCTTGTGAAAGTGTGATGTTTTATACACTCGTCAGTGGGCAGTCCCTGCAGGTTTGATCTGATGATGATCTTTCTCCAGTTCTGATAAGGAGCAGCTTGTTGAAGAAGAGGACGACGAGCTGAAGGAAGTGTTGGATCTGAGGAAGATTGCCGTACAGCTTCTGCAGCAGGAGCAACAGAACAGGTGTGCGAGAAAGCCCCCTGATACTGCTCACCATGCTACTTTGAAACTGCTGACGTGAACAACTTCTTTGAAAATGTCTTAAATTTTGGTCTTTTTTTTTTTTTTTTTCTCCATAACCTCGACTGCTTCTCATTTGCACCGACTGTAGACGACGGTCCTTAATCTGCAGAGCTGAGAGTCTCATCCACCGGCGGAGAGTGACCGGCAGAGCACACAGGTATATAGGTTTTGTTAAAATCCCAGTAAGGGATGGGAATCAAAAACAATTTCACTTGGGAGTCGATAACATCTACCTTAGAGAATCGATATCATGCGTCTTTCAGCTTAACAATTCCCATCAATTCCTCTCACTTTGTTCTGCATGTCTCTCAAATCAAAGACATCACACTCTCAAAGAAGTAATCGTGTCAGACAGGGGCAAGAAGTGGTCAAAATTGTAGCGTATTGGGGTGCTGGTTTGGCTGACCCATATACATGCATCTGCTGGTCCAGGTTCGAGTCCAGCCTGTGGCCTGTTTCACACGCCTATCTACTGTCTCTTTCTCTCTCTCGCCTGTCAATAAAGGCCAAAAAAATGCCCAAAAAATAGTTAAAAAAAAAAAAAAAGTAGCACAAAAATTACACTAATTGCACAATGCCTAATGTCTGTGTGATTTCAAACAAGAGTGGAAACACCAACAACATGCAGCCGTGTTCATCTCTGCAGCATAGCATCAAATACCAGGGGTGCCATGTGTTTGACATTGTTGCTATTGAAAAGCCTCGTAGAGTTGCTTTTTTATAGATACATATTCTCCATTAAGAGAATTAATAAAGAATTTGATCATTAAGCAGAATTCATAATGGTATCAATGAAATATTGTCAGTTCCCATCCCTAGTCCCAGTCAGTCTGTTGGTCCTTCACGAGTTCAGGACCAACAGCAACAGACTGAAAAACTCTTTTGCCCTTCAGGCCATCAGACTGTACAACTCCTCACTGGTGGGGAGGAGGAAAAACAGGAAGACAGAGGACAGGAAGGAGCCGTAGCCAGCCAGTAGCCATGTTTTTATTTTTATTTGTTTATTTATATTTTCATTTAGATCTATCTTTTTTTATATATCTTTTTATCTGTTATACTAAACTGCTGCTGGAATCCTAATTTCCCAGAAGGAGTTCCCAAAGAGATGAATAAAGTTCTCCTAATCTAATCAAATCAAATCTAATCTAAAGACATAACAATATGCATTTAAGTTTGTTATTAAACAGGAAACTGTCCATAACTACCAGGCCAAAGTTTAACTGAGAAAAAATCTCTCGGTGTAAAACTGTTGTAAAATCATCTGCTCTTCGATGCTGTTAGTGTGTCTGTGAAATGTGCTTAAAACCAGTAAAAAGGTGACCTCCCTCTCAGAATGGGAAAAAAAAAATCTTTGTGTCTGCAACACTGGAGCTGTCAGCTTTCAGAGCTGTTATGTTCCCGTACTCTGAAAAATATGAACAAATCAGACGAGGGCTGAGGCCACTTGTCAGAACAGATTCGATCCATATCTTGCTTGATTTTATTTTAAATGGAGTGCAGTCTGTTTTGCAGATAAATCGTCCATTGTTTCACAATGATGAATTTCCTCTTAAAATTTTGTAAAGACACTATCTTGACTGTAAATGGTGATTAATCCTCGTGCATCATGGTCTGAGAATCACCCTGAAACAATCCACGGACTTCACGTTTCATGAGTCATCGCCATAGTGGCAGAAATTAGTTGCCTGCAGGCCTGTAACTGTTCCTACATCTGTTTCCGTCTGCAGGTTCTTAAGTCACTCTGGAAGCTCCAGCAATAAACCGAGACCCCCGCCTCAGACCGCTCGCAGGTTTGTATGGTACACAACCTCATGAGATTTCCTTTTTCAGCACTTGGATACTTAAAAACTGTAAATATAATCCTCTCTATACCTCTAAATATCAATAGCACATCTTAAAAAGCTTACATTTACCAACATTCTGTAGAGTGAATAGAAAGAAGTCATAAAAACACAGCATTTGTAGAACTAATGTCAAATACAACAAACACGAAAACACCAGGAAACATTAAAATAAATGACTGCCACTGAATGACAGAAAGCTGAGCCACGGGAAACATGGCACCTAGCCATGACCAAATACCACAGAGTAGACTGGTCAACAGACCAAAGAGGGCTGGGCCCACGTGGGGAAGGGGGCCATAAAGTGTCAGGAGCTTCAACTGAGCATTTCAGACAGACTGAGAATACAGCTGGATCAGGGGAACTCAGTATATTAAAGGAATATTTTAACAGAAGGGATTGTGAACATACTATAGCAGTCATTGAAACTAAATATATATACCCGAGTACACAACTACAGATTCTGTAACTTCATAGCAGGTGGAAGGGCTTGTTACTTTTTTGTCATCCTAATACGATGTTTATTGTTTTTTTTAGTGACCTGTCAAGTTTCAATTTGTGTTGCTTAATTTATGATATCTAACACATTTTTAACTAATTTTTTGATTGTTTTATTACATGTGTTGTGAGTATCGCGGATATTAGTCATATTGTTTTTGGCACTAATAAAAAGAAATACCGTGCCACATCAAGAGACTGTCTTGTCTGGATATAAGTATGGTGTGTCCTTTTAATTTGATGTGATCTTAGGTGTGCCTTGGACCAAAACATTTGTAAACCACTAGATAAGATAAGATAAGCTCTTCTTGTTTTATTCTTAACTTAAAATCTAAGATGTCTTTAATGCTGTAAAATCAGAGGGTAAGGCAGATTTGTCTCTGAGTTTTCAAGGTTGGTATCCAAAGCCAACACCTCTTTTACAAATTAGCAATGAAAATGTTACTGATTTATTAAGCCGCTATTACACAATTTTAAGAGGCTAAAAAGATTTTTCAATTACCATTCAATTGTTTTTTATTAATCAAGTCCCAGTAAAATTAAAAAGTATGATTGTGCTCAACATTTACATTAATTATTACATGCCAAATAATGGTAAAATATTCTCCTTTTACCCTGAGCAATGTTAATATGTCTGTTAAACCAACCTTCTCTCTATTTCAAGAGATATAAACAACTGCTTTATTGATATCAGTATCATTAAAAGAGACTTGTTAAAGACTTGTTTTATCTTTAAAGACTGTACACTTGAATTAGACTTGCAGCAAGTGACTTGTGTTCATCTCTGGAGCCAGTAAACCCCCAAAATGATACAGAAATCAAAGAAAAAAACAGACAGCACTGCGCTTTCATTCTCAGTTTTATGAAGCCTAAGGATAGCAATGTGTTTTAAGAAACATTAAGACGTGGCTTATCTGAGCAAGTGTATAGCATTTCTGCTGGATTTATGAAGTAAGTGGCAAATTAATTTATCACACAGTGGATCAAATGTGTCAAAATCACAAATAAACAAGACACTACAAGAAATAATTTAGAGGCCTTTATTTTCATGGTGTTACCATGTAGACCTCAAAACAAACTCCCACACATTTTGGTATGAAGCCTCTTAACACCACAACATTTATTTAGTTGTAATGTTGTTAAACTGATGCTGGAAGCTCAGGTTACAGGATTTCATCTGGTTGTGTAATGGGCTGAAAAAAACACTGCTGACTCTATATGACCTACAAAAAAGAAAACCATTTTAAAAAAGATTGTCTCGATAAAGCGACTTCTAATCTGGTAAATGCTGCCACTGAGTATGAGTTAGACCAAACGAGCTGCCAGCACAGCCTTTTACATTAAAACTAAAAAATAAAAGGATTCAGGTGGTTTGATATAGAAGACTATTAAGAGACAACAGGATGAGTTTTTCATCTAAAAACACGACTTCCATACGTGAAGGGACACAACAAGCAAAGACACTAGAAGTACAAGTCCATCGACAGAGGGCGCCAGATTTGACAGATAAAGCTTAAAGTCAAGATCAAAAGTTTTTAACCTGATAGCGGCCCTCAATAGAGACATTAAGGCTCAAAAAAATGAAACAGCTTTTGCATGATGTACATGTTGTCCTTAAGGTCATTAAATGTTTTTGTATTATGACACAAATGTTTTTATTTTAGTGCATCTCTTGACGAAGGAAGCAGCGGAGCATCTGTGCTGAGTGGACAGGTAAAAGCTCTTAAATCAAAGTGAGCTTGTTCCAGTAGAACAAATAAAGGTTTATAACAATGTTAAGAAAAACAACTAAGCTAATTACAATACAAGTTAACTTTCATCTTTTCATTTGGATTCATTGAGTCTGTTTTTTAGCTGAAATATTAAGTTTAATGTGATGAAACTGTTGTTAGTCTGCTCTCTTGAAATGTCACTGGAGCCTCTTAAAATGTGATCAGTGGATCCACTACCATTTTAGTGCCACAGCCCGGTTTCACAATCACACGTGTTGCGCGCACATTAACTCAACATATTGCAGGACCTGAGAGAAACCTGGGCTTGTTTCTAAACCCCAGTAGAGATGTTGAATAAGGTACTCACTCTGTTTTTATCAGTCACTTAACAATGACATTTAGGAAAACACCCGACTGAAATCACCATTTGACACAGTTACTAGTTTTTTTTTTATTTTAAAATGTTTTTATTGAACTTTTTCCAAAAACATCACGACAAACATCACTGAGCTCAAACACAGAGACACATATATAAATACAAAAACTAAAGACAAAATACAGTAGCACATATATAGAAAATAATCCTGCAGTGACCTGTATTTACCTGAGTCCCTGGTAGAGTAACTAAGCTTTTTAAGATTGAGACAGGTCATCAGACTTTCTGCCCATTTACTGTGCGAAGGTGATTTGGTAGATTTCCAGTTAAGCAGGATACCTTTTGTGCTATTAATGACAGGAAGGCTAGGCCATCACACCGTGCACCTGTAAGTGCGAGCACTCCAGGAGCCACTCCAAATAATGCAATAATTGGGTCTGGATGTATCGCTCGACTGTTAACAGTTGAGAGTGTTTCAAAGATGGACGACCTGAACGGCACAAGACTAGGGCAACTCCAAAAGGAACTGGCACGGTAACTAGTTAAACTGCTACACCTTCTCCGTGCAAAGAAAAAAATGCTAAAAATGGTGCACATACTGTGCTGAAAGTGTGTTTTATCCATCGCTTTCTATTGATTATTAATGCACATTTAATTAAGGTCTGTCCTCTGAAATGAATCCTTCCACATCAGGAAGATGAGTGCCCTCGTGTCCCTCAGCTGTGCCGTAGTTTCACACGGTACAGTCTAATGTATTTCCAACTAGAGCACCAGGTTTAACCATGAGTTTATCTCAATTTAAACTTTATTGTTCATCACAGCAATGACAGGGACTGAGAGCCTGCGTGTGAGTCAAGCTGCACAGACAGATATGCCAGGATCCAGCTATCTTTTTTAAAATAAAACACTCTTTGGTCTCCACTATTCAAAAGACGATAATGGAAATAAGCTTTCTGTTTCTCTACGGTCTTGTACCAGTCTGCAGCCCAGTGGTTGGGGACCTCTGCTCTAGATTATCGTGATACTCAAAACCAGAGAATAAAGTGACTTCAGCTGTGCTGTTTATTTATGTTTATCTGGGTCAAAGCTTGGCATGGAAACTGTGGAGCAAGTGTTGCCACTTGGTCCTTGAAATACAGAATAGTCCTGCATTTGACAATGAAATGTTGCATTTCGTTCTGAGCCACTATTCCCCATATTTCATTCCACATACCCTGTTCTGATTAAAACTCGTCCGCTTCCTTGGCCGAATTGGTTGATTTTAAGAGGAAAGAGTCAATCAGTAAGACTTCTTTTTGCAAAATTAAGACTGACTTTTCTCATCACAATGCAGGACGGAAGACTTTTTAAACTTTTCCAGTCTTTCTGACCACTCAAAGCGCTTTTACTCCACAGGTCACATCCACAAATACACTCTGACATTCACTCACTGATGGTTGAAGTTTCTATGTAAGTGACAGATGTTCTTTCATACTTATTTACACACCACTGATGCATCCGTGGAGGCATCTAGGCTTGCCCAAAGACACATTGAAACGTGACAGGATAGCAGAGCTGGAACCCTTGATCCACTGATTTATGTTGGAGAAAAATTCCAGACTGGGACACCAACAAAAACAATATTTCCCTCTGTCCAAAAACATGTATGCCAGTGCAACTTCTACTCCAGATCTTACAGGAAATCCATCTTAACTTGTGTTTTGAATATATCAGGCCTCTCAGACGCTGCATTCACATGTTTGTTTACCTCTCTGGTTCCCTGTGTGATGTTTTTTCACATTTAAAGTTTAGTTTATTTTCAACTGTTTGATTTCACAGCCCTCGTCGTCCTGCTCCTTCGATGGCAGCCTAAAGTCAGACCTTTCAGAATCAGAACCAAAGTGGCCTGAAATCCCCCCTGTTCTTAATCAGAATGAAGATCGCAGGAGAAACAAATACCTGAGGAAAGACTATCTCAAGGTGAGCGCATGCCTCTGCGATAACTTGGTTTACGGTTTTCTGAAGGGTTTTTCTGCAGAACACACCTCAGAAGTTGCCTGAGGAGAAAGTCTAACCCACAGATTAAGATTTATTGACTGATTCTGTCATGGTTTGTGGGCATGGACAATTTTGATGCTCACTGTTCTTAATGATGTCTTTTACACCAATGCAATGCACAGACCTCACTTTAGCAACCTTTTATGAGATCTAGTTGTTTGTTGCTGCAGTTGTAGTGAGGTTTTTATTTTATTCCTGATGTACTGTCTCAGAAAAATACACTGCTCTTCAGGTTTTATAATCTTTTGGGAGGCACAGCTTGCTTTCTCCTCTTTTGTATTGGGTCAAACGTTTCCAGAGGAAGGCATTCTTTAATCTGGTGCGTATCTCTCTGTATTTCCAGATATCATTACCGTATTTATTATTGAATGTTATTAAAAATCAGTTTCTATGATGTCTGAACAAAGCAAGGAAAAATCACTCTCTCAACTCTAGAAGAGACCTTTAAAAGAAAAAGGATTGAATAAGTAGATTTTTTCTGGTACAATAGGTTAAGATATGCTTTCCACTGATGGGATGACAAGGCGAGCACTAATTATTGTCAAAGAGTTTTGGGTGGTCAGGTTTCTTTGGGCCCTGGCTACCACTAGTTCTGACCCTGGTCAGGATGAAAACGGCACTCTGTGCAGGGAGACGCTTGATGACTCCTCACCTATCCAGGCTCAAAACAAGAGTAAACTGCTTAAGTTGCCAAAGTCCGTTAGAGTGTTGGTTAAAGTTGATTAGAACCACATATTTTGGAAATTAGACCCTGAAATGAAGCAGAAATCCAGTGAGTGCAGTTTAAGCTTTTTGCTGCTCTAACCCATATTTCTGTTTCTTGAAAAAGCATAAACTTTGGGCCCTATCGCATGCCCAGTGCAAATTGTTTTGGCATGCAGCACATGTGTTTTTCCTATTTCCCACCTAAAGAAATTTTGTAAATGAAGGATGAGGATGAAATAGAGAGATGGACTGATGTTTGTCAGGTCAAAATGCACACTCACTGAGCTTGTTATATTCACACAAGATGCACTACAGCACATTCCCCTCACTCTTAAATATCCAAGCATTTACTGATATATTCAGTCTTAGGTTATATTAGGATAGCGCTGAAAGACAGCTTACTATTTCCGGCTTCTCAGTGTGCTATTCCTGTTTGCTCCCTGGTATGCATAATACACTCAAAAACAAGATAAACACACACACAATCAAAGATTCTCATGCAACATGAAGCTTAATTTATTACATTTGTACATCTACTCTTTATTTCCACAGATAATTAGGCTCACAAATAATAATACTGGCTGTCTAGTGCGTTTTGCACATGCAATAGAGAATATTGCCAAGGATTCCAGACAAAAAAAGTTCACAGCCAGCAGCTATTCAAAGAACAGTGTAGGGTCTAACATAAACAGTAACTTTTTCTGATGTTGTTGGGTTTTATCCAGCAATTTTAATAATTAATCTGGTTTTGCTGTATGCTCATGCAGAAGTGTATTTTTGATCATTCCAAATGTTGTGGGAATGCTTAAATAAAATATTGCCTTCTATGAGCATCATAGTATTTCATACTATGTCCTTTGTGTGTTTTGTGTGTGACGTGACACAATAAATGGGGAAAAATTAAATGATCCAACCGAAATTCAGGACAAACAATGACATCTGATGTGTAACTAGTAAATCCCCGGCTGGTTGCAGTGATCAAATGGGAATGAGAGCTGACACTCTGATTGGTATAAGTGAGGAAACGCCCAAATACACCTATGCATATGCAAGACAGATATTCCATCCTTCTGTTTGGGGTTGGCTTTGCACTGGATTGTGCACCCCCTCTGGATAGAAGTTTATAGGCTGACACACATAAGTCTTCTGCATGCCACTTCAGATGTCAAAACAGGCCCTTCAAAAGTCAAAAGTCAAAAGTATCTTTATTGTCTCCCTTGGGAGAAATTTTTCTTGGATAGAGGGGTCTGCTTCACGGTCAACACATTCAACACATTCCACCCATGCTTCCAGGATTAATAAAAGAACTCACATTACAATAAATAAATAAATTACTTTAAAAAATCATCAGATAAAAAAGTGCAAGGTAGCATCTCAGTGCAAATTCACCATCAAGTGAAAAGTGCAATTCAGCATCTCTGTACAAGCTCTGCGTAACTTAACTTCAGACTCTCTTCTGTCCATCTTGAGCAATCTGCTCATTAATGAGCTTCACTGACAGAGGGATGAATGAGTATTTATATCTGTTATGCTTACATAGAGGAACTCTGTACCTCCTTCCTGAGTTAAGTAAAACAAATTCAGGGTTCAGTACATGAGACGCATCAGATAGAACATTATTTGCCAGTCTGAGGGTTGTCTGTTCAAACAGGTCTTGGGGAGTTACAGGTGCTGCCATACAAATGATTTTTCCTGCAGTTTTAATCAGATTTAGTATTAACGTTTTTGATTTAACGGTTAAGTAGCCGAACCAGCTAGAAATGCCGTATCGTAACACAGACTCAATAGATGCTCTGTAGAAAATCAACATAATATTCCTACACACACCAAACACTCTGAGTCGCTGGAGAAAATGCATACGTTGGTGGATTCGGGCACAAACACTTGCCACTTGTGTGTGCCAACTTAAGTCATTATCAATGTGAACCCCCAGGTATTTGTATGAATTGACCTGCACAATGTTACGTCCATGTATGTCCACTGAGCTGTGGTCCCCAATCGACCTGGGGTCCACCAGCATCTCTACTGTCTTATCTGTGTTAATCTGCAGCTGGTGTGCATCACACCAGTTCACAAAGCTGTCCACTTCCTTCCCTTTCTTCATATTTTATCTGGAGGACATGTTTCATATGACCTTTTGGAAGTTGTTCAGGGCCTACTAGAAATGGACCGTGGGCCACAGTTGGCCCCCAGGTTAAGTATGAACACCCCTAACATGGGGGCATAAATAAAGCAAGCCGTTTCTTCACTTTTATTAAGGAAAAGTCATCTTGACCAGGGTCTGTCTGTGTGGAGTTTGTATGTTCTCCCCGTGTGGTGTGACCATGAAAGGTTATCTGTTTTTCTCTGTGGCCCTGTGATCAGCCCCAAAAGGGGTCAATAATGCAGATGATGGATGGGTATTTTGTGTTTAAAATTAAAATTTCAAAAGAATAATGTTCATCAGTTCATCTAAAAGATCTGTGGGAAAATCCAGTCTTCTGCCATAAAATTTCAACCATAGACCTTGACAAGTGTGTTTTTTTCTCTCTCTTCTCAGTACAAGTGTCAAAGTGCTCGGAAAAACTCCAGCGGGAACGACGACTGTGAGGTCTGTTTGACAAACATTCAGATAAAAATCACATCATCTTATCGACTCAAAACATCTCCCAGTAGTCTGGAAATGCCTAACTCTGTTATGGGGGTTTCGTTTTTTTCTCCAGGAGGGCTTACGCAGCAGTGATTTCAGCACCACCCTGACAGTGTTTGGACTGAAGCCTAGATCAGGTAAAACACAGGCATATGCATGAGTTTTTCCTTTTACAGCAGTGATAATGTAATGTTTGGGTTTAGAAATGCATGAGTGGTTGTCTTCTAAGTGCTCTTGGGAAATGGATTAAATCGGCTATATGTGTACATCAGGAAATTCAGGTCCTGTGCCCAATTTATATGACCCTCTACAGAAAGCAATGAAATGGGTACTTCAGAGAATGTAGACAGTAAATTTTTTTATTGTATATTCATTTTTTATCCATGTATTATCTATACCACTTATCCTGTTAGAGGTATCTATTTTATTATACCCTTAGTACATCTCATTGAGAGTAAAAGTCTCCGTTTTGAGAGTGTTCTGGCCAAAAAAAGGCAGCAACACAAGGAAAGACGTTTTCACCAATAAAGAGCAGCAAGATTCAATATACTTGAACGAAGAACAAACATCAAACACACATAAAATAGCTATCAAATATGACATGAAACTTTCAAATTAAAGCTTAATACAACATATTACAACAACATTTACAACTTGGAGTTCTCCAAGACACAAACATCCTCCAAGGCATTTCCAGCACTGTCAAGCTAGTTATTGTCAAAATCCTTGAAAAATTACTGGATCCACCTTTCGATTCAGTTAACCACTAAGGTTTTTATCAGTTTTCCTTTGTGCCATTACCAGTAATCCATTGAAAAAACTCATTAAGTAATTACAGTTTTTCTCCATTGGTTTGGCTCATTTCTTGAACCAGAAATTACATTCTCAAAATAACATGGACAAACCTCCAAACCACTTGGCAAGTGTTCACAACAGAATTGTATTTCTCATTCATTTCATCAAATTGCAATTGTCTTAGTAATTTCTCAATGTCTCAGGACATCTTTGCAAATGATTAAGTACAGGTAGCCTACACTTAGGACAGTTAGCCTACATTTAGCATAGTTTCCAAGTGAACAGATCTTGTTGATCAAAACTGATTGTTGATTCTCAGCCAATTGGTTGTTCTCTCCAAAACATGTCAGCATTGTTTCATTGTATTCATCTTCACATGCACAACAGTCTGTTCAATTGTCAAATTTAGTCAAGAACATAATAGTTCTTGTCTTATGTTAGTTGTAAATCTCTAGCTTTATTTACAGCACTGCAGGCTACATATAATTTCCCTTGTCTTTTGTTTATGTGTTTATATTACAGTATATTATGCTGTATGAATTTTTTTTTTACTTTGATGTATGGAAGTTACTTTATGTGTGTGAATACAGTTTTATACTAAAATGACATGCATCGCACAAATATTTAACCTGACACACAGAAAGCAAAACCTCCTTTCAAGTCTCCAAAACTCTAAACACATTTTCTGCTTCACACACATTTTGCAATTCAGAAAAGCACTTTTTACTGAAAACGCACTGAACAGTTTTCTGCATAAGGCACAACAATCTGACCTAAAGTCACGTTTGCCATTTCGAAACACTGCTGCCTCAGTATTTTTCTTGCCCCCTTTCTTGCTTTATATTTTTTCTGCACATTTTTTCTGCAGTTTTCTTTTTCAGTTTACTATTTTTTGCATATTTTTGTTGACTCCGATGTAAATGTATATGCTGTGCATATATATGTGACTTCATAGGTGAAACAGAGAAAAAAATGTTTTAACAGTATGTGTGTATATCTGCAAATATTTCTGTGCATGTGTGTATATATATGTATGTAGAGATATATATATCCTTTATCTATCTATCTCTGTCTGTCTGTCTATCTGTCTATTTATCTATCTAGATAGATATGCAAACTAGGCTGGTTTTATCAAAATACTTACTGTAACACAATTTACACAATGTATAAGCAAAAAAAAAAAAAATAGTACAGTAACCATTGTCAATGAAGGACTGGGCTAAGACTGAGAGGTGGACATGAGGGATATTTCAGTGGTCCTCTGCCGTAGTGACAAAACATCTAAACATTTTGACCTGCAGTGCTTACACAATGCCAAAGGGATGATGCATTTTGGGGGCACTGACTATTTACATGAGAGAGGAATTTAGTTTTGACACATGAGTGAAGTGTTTTGGGAGAGATATGTGCTTTTGCTAGTGAACCATGGTGTTGTGTTGAACCATCCAGCTTATCCGGGGAAAAGCGCCAAGAGTGTTCTGCTCTGTTTTAAAAAATGAGCCAAAGCATTGAGAGGGAACATGCATTTATGTTGGCACTGACTATTTATATGAGAAGGAATTTAGTTTTGAAACATGAGTGAACTGTTTTGGGAGAGACATGTGCAAGTGAGCTATGGTGTTGTGCTGTTGTGCCAAATGATCTTAGAGTTTTGAGAATGTAATTTCTTTTTCAAGAAATGAGCCAAACCAATGGAGAGAAACTGTAATAGGGTTGCCATGGGGCAGAAAATGTCCGATAAATTTCCAGAAATTTTCCAGAAACTTTCCATCAGAAAGTTAAGCTGGGGAATTTAGGAAATATTCCAAATTGGAAACTTTCCATGGGAATTAATGGGATTTAATTGGAAATTGGGAGAGATTTAAACAAATTGTATCCAAACATAAAAGTAAACATTTTTTTGTTTTGTCATAGGCAGACATCCATGCAAAATAATACAACTAAAAACATTACATGTCAACAGATTTATTTGTGAGTAGAACTTCAAGGTCTGAATCATCGCCAAAATCCAACCACTTGTGCCATGATCAACATTCCCTAAGCAAAACCATAACATCCTCTGTGGAGATAATGAGATATGCTTATCCTCAGAACTCTTTAAGTTCTTTCACTTCACTTAAACTTAATTGCCCACCTGTTTACTTAACTCCTTACTTAACCCGGTTTAGCTTAGATTTTATTAGCTCCCGAAATGACCTTTGAAGTATTCAGAAAGAGTAGTTTCTGAAGTTTTTGGTCTGTATGGCTTTAAAAGGATTTTTTTTCTGCGGGAGTCCAAATATCAAATGTGGCTACTTTAAAGTGATACATTCATAGTGTGTGCTTAAGTCTTTAATCGAGCTGAATTCCCTTGCTGCAAAAGCCAACTCACTGCACATTTATGTACAAGGATGCACTGAATGTTAGCAGTTGCAGCCTTTCTAAATTACTTTGACTTTTGATTCTAGCTGGAATATAAAAAGAAATTAATTGCCAAATAAAAATAAGATGTGTTATTTTCCCTAATATCTCAGTGTTCAGGTTTGACATTTTTGCTGTGTTTAGCAAAAGAGGTCCCACAGTCTTCAGCCTGTGCTTCCAAAAATAGCAAAGCCGGAGACTCAGGGCTCCCACTGTCCCTGGAGCTGAACTGCACTTTATTTGTGTCACATGCAAACAAACACAATTAGATCTATTTTAATCTCACATTTCAGCATAAATCTCACCTATTCATATTTAAAACTTAAACTTATTTTGTACAAAACTTTTACAATAACAGGTAAAATTTTCCATTTAGCATTATTTCAAGTTAGTTTTTGCTTTCTGGCAGCCATCTCATGACCCCCACAATGTGTCACAACCAGCCTACAGAAATGCCTGGGCCCCTAAAAAGCCTTGTAATGGGCCTGGATGTATTTTTCAATATCAACACTCCCCATGTCAGATCTTCGGAAAAAGTGCTAATTTACTTGTTGGGCCAGGCTACAGTATTTTTTTGAACTCAGGAAAAGTTTCTTGCATAGTCATACTCAGGGACATTACTGACCTGTAAGTTAACTTCAATAATTCCATCAACGATGTCATTATTACTGAAAATAATGGCTCGCACCACTGTAGTGAGCGAGGGCTTACTTTTAGGAAATTGGCAACAAACCATAAAAGACACACATTTGATGATTTTATTGGAGAATGTTGAGCAATTGGCTCAAGACGAAAATAAAGAAGATATCTCTGTTGCTCAAATTCAGGAGAGAGCATGTCATTTCTCAATATTTAGGGCCCTCCATTACACTGGGCCCCACAAAGCTTTACCCTCTGTCTCCCCTCATTGGCAGCCTTGCTCACAACCCTCCAATGGGCCCTGACCCCTGCTTTTGGAACTATTGGTTTAAAGCCAAACTGCTAAAAATAGTCGATGCACTTGAACTTGGTATGCCATTTTAAGAGTCTTCTTTCTGCTCAAAGCACTCTCAGATTCAGAATACTTTGAGCCCAAGTTGTCCATTTATTTACAGCTCACCCCCATCCATGATGGGATGGGTACGGAATCCAGTAGCAATAGTACTTTTACCATCACCAGTACCTCCCAACTCAATCAAAACACTGCATTTAGGGCCTCAGTTTGATACCATGTACTCAACACAGAGCCAAAGATGCTAAACCTTTTATGCCCTCTCTGCTTAGTGCGCTGTCCAGCGTATCTCACTAACTAAAGACAATGGACATTACAAGTAACAAGCATTTTCACATCTACCACAGCAAGAGTACACATTATTGACACTCATATAAGTGTTGATCCAGAACTATTTAGGCAACAGTACTTACCCAGTTTTTAAGTTATCTATTAAGCAATGCAGTAAGATAATATAAGATAATCCTTTATTGATCCCAGAGCGGAAATATGCATTAAGGTCAATAGAATAACATAATATAAAAGGTATAGATCACTTAACAGTACAAATAGCAAACCAACAAAATATAATAAGTGGAGGTATTTACAATTATTAAAATATAAAATTAACAGTGTCGTACAGGACAACTGAGGCATTCTGTGCAGTATGTGGAGGGGAAAGTGACAGTGCTATTAAAGTGACAGTGTGACCGGTAACAGCAGTTATGTTGACAGTACATTGTGAAAGTGCAAATTATTTTAACTTAAAGTATTGTGCAGTAGTAGACTGGGATAAGAGATATGTTGAATAAGGTGCAATATATTTAAATAACATTAACAATATGGATAAGAAACCTCCAAGACAACCACTGCCTTGCTAAAAAAGCTGAGGGTAAAGGTGATGGACTGTCCAAGCATGTATCCAGACCTAAACCCTATTCTCAGAAGGAAGGTGGAGGAGTGCAAGGTTTCCAACATCCACCAGCTCTCTGCTGTCATCATGGGGAGTGGGACAGGATTGCAGTGGCAACCTGTGAAGCTCTGGTGAACTTCATGCCCAAGAGGGTTAAGGCAGTGCTGAAAAATATTTGTGGCCGCAAAAAATATTGACACTTTGGGCCCAAATTGGACACTTTCACATAGGGGTGTACTCACTTTTGTTGCCAGCAATTTAGACATTAATGACTGTGTGTCGAGTTATTTTGAGAGGAAAGTAAATTTACACTGTTACACAAGCTGTACACTCGCTACTGTGCATTGTATCAAAGTGTCATTTCCTCACTGTCGTCCCATGAAAAGATATAATAAAATATTTGTAGAAATGTGAGGAGTGTACTCACCTTTGTGAGATACTGTACATCTCACATACTCAGCATTTACCTGTTGCGTGTCATCTCTCACACATTAACAAACTCAGCAGAAGAAAATAAATGCATGTGTTACACTCTTGGATGGCAGACAGTGTGAGTGGAAGAAAAAATATTGCAAACATGTTGTGAATGCTCAAGCTGAGGAGAACATTTATCAGGCTGACTACATCAAAAATGAACAAAAAATGACAAATCAGCTAAACACTGTTCAAAAATGTCCCCTGCAGGGCAAAAATTGAGACATTGGTCCAACATTTAAAAAGATGGCTGTCCTCATAGCCTCACTTTCAATGTGACACAAATCAACCAGACTGCTGCACACTACTGCAGCTCTCATCACAGCCTCACTGACTACAGGTGTGACACCTGTAGACAGCGCAGGTGAGAGTAAATGCAGCAATGATTGAACAAAGGAAAAATACCAAATAGATCTTAAAACAGAATATAGTGAAAGGAAAAGTCTACACATCCCCATTGTACAGCATTCAAAGCCAAAACTAATTCAATTAATCTCTAATGTATTTTCAAAGTAAAATATAAACATTCATTTTCCATATTCTTCACACAAATACTGATTCAGGTGCTGGAGGAATGTGCACCTTCCTCCAGCCTTAGTAATATTTGTTCATAACCCATGGCCTCATAACATCATACTTATTAAAAAGATGATAAATAGACATAGAAAGGTTGGCTGTCCCATCATAAGAAATGCAATTTACAAAGACTGCTTCAGGATTTCAAAAACCTCACAGCCAAAGGGATAATCTGCCGGTCATAAGTGGGGCTAATGGAGGCTACTCAGTGTCTCCTGCATAAACATACTGCATTGAAAAGGGAGGTACTTAGTGGAGGGCTGTTTTGTTTTTCTCCCTCTTGCCTCTGGTTATTGTTTTTGGCCCAGTTTGTTTGTTTGTATGATGGATTTTGCTTAAATTTTCAGGAGATGTTGCTAATGGCCAAACTTAAAAATGATTAGATTTTGGTGGTGATCCAGATAACACCATTAGCTAACGATCGTTTTGGATGAAACAGTCCACTGCTCCAGGCGCCCAGATGTGCCGCTAAACTCAATATTTACATTCGAATATTTATTTACTATTCAGTTACGGATATTTATCCCCATATTCAAACGGTTATTCTAATATCGATTATAAGGTGACAGCCCTATTGCTTATTGGTGTAACAGCAATATTTGAGCTACCTTGGCGGAGGTTTGCGCTCTCCGAGTGTTTTCTAGTTTTTTCATGTGTTTCTGCTCTCTGACTTTATCAGCGGTACATTTTACAAAGACACTTAGAAAGCAATCTGAGTGATTAAAGGGAGGAGAGGAATAAAGATGGAGTGGAAAATTAAAAGCTTTGCCTTCCAGCTAAGCATGCATAAAGAGAACATGCAAACTCTAAACAGAAATGGCCCAACAATATTCCTGCTTTACAGCAACACCACTGCCTGCTGCACCACTGAGATTAATTACAAACTAAAACATCTTGCAGCTTTACAAAGCCTCCAACTACATCTAATGACTTCCAGGGTGTCAATAAGACAACAAACTTGTAGCTACTAGTTTGCACTTTTTACATTGTAAACTTATTCAGAAAGATGGAAAGAGGGCTACAGTCAGAAAAAGAGCAGATTAACAACAAAACTGTTGGAAATTGCATGAAAAACATTTCCTTTATGCATTTGCTTTATCATTCAGGAACAAATGTCTCTTTATTTATTGATTTTAATGGAGTGTTTTTTCCTAGTTAACTTGATATAGGGCCCTGTTTGGCCTCTCTTGTAAAGAAGCCTTTTAATGACAGAGCTGGTGCTCCAGTTTCACCCTAGGCTCATATCTCACACGATGTGAACACTTTCCTTTCCTGCCAGAGCCAAAATCTTTATTTAGGAGTGTCCCAGGAGCCTTTCTCTGGAACTGGGGCAGCTTTCCGAGGAACTGTTGATTTGTTCTCAGCTGGTGCATTTAGGTTCAAGACAAGGAAAGACAGAACTAAAAGCCTTTTGTCTTCTCCTCGTGAACTTGATTCAGGTGCGCTCATAAACTGAGTTAACCCTTAAGAGACCGTGCAGAGTATTAAAGTCTTTTTAATATAATATTACAAAGATCTCTCTAAAAAAAACCACAGAAATCATACCTGAACAGTTTTTTTTGATATGTAACAGGGTACTGGTGTGTTACATTTAATGTAAGAAGCTCATTGCAGAAAAGTCGTCCCTCAGTGTAGATCGTGTAGGTTGGAAAAGAATTTTAAAATGCAACAAGACATCCATGAGGGCATTTTAAATCCACAATAGTGTGCACATATGCATATGCTAAAAGATTAGAAAAGGCATACAAATATCTTAAATTCATGTGAAAATAGATAGCCAGTTAAGAGCCTGCATTGCTTATTGAAAGTTTTAGCTGTGAACGACCTGGAGAACAGATTGCGACCAATAGTAGTTCCAACAATGTTGCATCATTTGCTGCCATCTTCTATCAGGGGCTAATTCACAAAGCTTAAAGGGACAATGGGTGTTAAGTGATTTATGAGCCAAAAACAATGTCCACATTCATAAATATGTCCTCATTTGTGTAAATTGCCTCTGCCAACAATCTGACTTGTCCTCCTGAGCAAAGAATTTCTGTATCTACATAGAGCGGGTAAGTCCTGTAGAAGCTTCCATGTTCTTCTGGTCTATAAAAACTATAAACAGCCGAGGGGGACATAAAGCAGTAGGCAGTACTACTGGCTAAGTCTAAACACGTTTTCACTCAGAGCCAACGTGACTGAAACGGAGAAGGAGCACAGCAAGAGCTTGTAACTGCCCTGGCACACCTGAAAGCCTGCACTGCACTTTTGATCATAATGCAAGATCATACGCCACATATGCCACGCCACAGGAGAAGGAATCCTTGTCAGCAAAAAAGCAAAAAAGAGATGACATAGCTTCTAGGCACATACTGGGTACGGTAGAGTTCAGCAGTTGCAACGCACATTTGAAAAAGCGAGGCACTAGAGAGCACTATTCGTTTGAATGCAAAATACAGTTTCACCGCTAGATGGGAGAACAAACTACACAGTGTGGCTTTAAAGTTTTGTTGATATTGCAGATGTAGTCACAAGGTTGTCCTGTCTCATGCATTCTGCTGTTGTTTGGAGTCTTAGCCAAGTGGCAGCCTCTAGGGTTGAAAAAGGAGGCCCATGCGGAAGTGCTGAAAGCTGTAGTTCCCTTAGTGTTCACACAATGTTGGCTGCAAGAACCCTGAAGGTTACCTGATTGTGTGTGGGAAATGGATGGTTTTACAGCCATCGTAACCATCTTCCCTACCTAGCCCAACAAACATCTTAGGTCAAAACTACGATACATATATTGTAGTATTGTGAACATATATACTCACTGTACGGGAGAAGATTTTTTTGACCTGGCACCCATTTTTACTTTATTGAGGATTTCTGGTTTTGGGATTAGAGACCTGATTGGCAAAGATATGCTATTGGTCAGACAGCCTTAAGTCTGGCCTTAATATGACCTTTTTGTTTGGGAGTAGGTTGACCACAAAGTTCCAAAGGCTCCTTTGAGAATCAAATGACTGACGTCTTGGTTTTGTCCAATGTTTCCTACAGTCTATGGTCTTAGGGTAGAGACCAGCTGTCTGCATCCCACTCTGCATTCCCCACAAGAACATGAGTTGAAGGGGAGATCAAGTTTTTAGGGTTTATTTTGGTATCTATTAAAACCAATTTTACCATTAAAATCAGTTTGTTTTGTTAATGGAGCAAGCATGGAAAACTACCATCCAAGCCCAGCTCCAGACTCTCTCCCTGTTATATCAACATATTTCAAAGCAATAACAACAAGCTGAATTTACAGATTGCTTATTTTCAGTAATTGTGGCCTTGTTTTCTGGAAAGTTTGTGCGTGACATTTCTGAGAATGCACTTTTCCCCTGCGAATTGTTTCACTCCGGACCCAAACATAATGCCAAATTCAGTTGATGTCAAAGTCCAGGTCATTCGATCAGTATGACCACAAACATGCTGTATTTGGGCACCGTGTGGGTCTGCTTTGTAGAGGTGGACTTGGACATGATTCATGTTTACTCCGACACAGTAAGATGGAAATGTGTATGCATCTGTGGTTGTGTAAGGCTCTCCCCGGGACGTAGAGGCTTAAAGGCCAATCTAAACACTGACGAAGTAACTATGTAGCACGAACTCATTTTGTCCTCTGAGCAGAACAACTGATGTGAACATAGGAGGAGGGCTTTTCTTTGAATCTTATGAAGAACTACAGAACATCTGTACGAGACATGAATTAGTGGTTGCCATGATTGCCTCTGTCTCTGTCATCTTGGTGGATTTGCTCACTAACAATGCTCCTACCTACTGTTCTGGGGAGCCTGTTTGAATGATGCTTGAACACAGATTAATATCTGTTTTCAGGATTTATATACTAAGCTGTCTGTGTGTGTATGACAAAAAAAGCCATCAGTCAGCGTGCCAGCTCACACTGTGTTGTCTGTAAAGCAGTTTGTGGCCCCAAAACTAATCACAGAGCTTGATCACCTTCCTTGTTCACCTGATCTAGCACTGTGTGACTTTTTTTAAATTTTCCTATGGTCAAATTTGTGCTCAAAGGAACACGTTTTGAGTCTGATGTTTCAGGCAGCTACTGGCGTTGTATGGAAGGGATAGGGAGAAGGCCTGATTCCTGCAAAGTTTTTGTCATGTGCAAAGATGTGCTCCATCATGCGGAGGTGACATGTTAAACACACTTAAAAACATACGGTGCTTAACAAATGTGTTAGACCACCACAAAATGCAAGGTTTATGCCACAAGTGCCCTAATGAACAGCATTGGTAATTACCAAAATCATTTGTTATGTTTCTGTAATGGTTTATACACCAGTATGTAGAAGCTATTTTAAAAAAATACGTTTTTAATGCTAAAATATATTTATTAATGTTATCCATGAAATTTCAATTTACTCTTTTACAAAAATGAAACCCAGAGAAAATAGTAAAGCACATTGTTATTTCTTGATTAAGGTTTCAAGCTTTAGTTATTTACTTGCACTGCTGAACAGAACAATAGTTTTAGTGGTTGAATGTTTTGTTTGATGAATTTCTGACTCTCAGAGAAGCCCAGTGAGCGGCTCAAATTTGGGTATAAAAAGATGAATTCAGCCCTCATTCGTTGTTAAAATATGTGTCCAATAACATTTTCATTTTTAAACAAGTTTTGAAAAAGTTCTAAAGTATTTATGCTTTCTTGTTTTTATGAAGCTGGTCATATGAATTTGTTGAGCACTGTACGTCAAAGTTAATAAAAACAAGCTTAATTTACAGAATATTTATGTTCAATCCATAATTGTGGTCCTGTTCTCTAAAAAGTTTGCCATTGTTTGCCATGTCTGTGAGCATGTGGGGACGAGGGCCTGTAAGTGGCAGGACCCCTAATAAAACGTCTCATACAGAGAGAGAACACAGCTGGATCAGGGGTACTCAGTATAACAACATTAGAATTTTTTTTTTTTTAACATCGTTCAGCAATTGTTAACATAATCTTGCAGCCATCAAAAATGAAATGTGAGCCAGGTTAAAGAAGAACATGGGCTCTGACAGGCATCTTGTCAATTAAACTGAAAGATTTTAAGAGAGTGAGCAAAAATAACCTGATAACTTACCCTCTTCGTGTACTACTTTATATCCCAAAGGACATACATGAAAATCATCTATTTACACAAGATAAACATTAGAAATAAATAAGATGCTGTAATTTTGGCAGGTTGTAACTGCAACAGAACATTATCATGAAAGAAACTGTTTATTTGTTTAGTGGGAAACTCTAATCTGTGCTTTCTTTCAGCATATGAAAAGTGCAATACATGCAAACATTTATATGAACACTTCAAGGGTACTTGAACTTATACTTATCCATCACCAGATGTGGGTCTTTGGTTGTCAGTTGCAGAAAGAACTTTGTATTTGGCAGATCACCTCGGAAAGATGGAGGAAGGAATAAGTGGCTCTTGTACAAGGCTGTCCTGAAGCAACCTCAGGTGGCCTGTGTTTGACCCACAGCAGTAGACAGTAGTAGTTGTATTTCCCTTTTTCTCTGAATGTTCTTTGTGTGTTACCAGGAATTGAGAACTGTGCTCTTTGTTTTTGTTTTTTTTCTCAGCCTTCACCCGAGGAAGTCGGCAGGATTACAACTCCACTGACCCCAGTTTCACCATGAGAAGGAAGATGGAGCACTTAAGGGAGGAGATGGAGCAGATAGGATTGTTACGGCAGGTCAGCTAACTTACAGCCTGTTAAGATGAATTAACAGAGCACTGAGTCACACACGGGGTCTCGCTTCTATTTAAATGTTTTACCTTGAAGGGTGACGTCTGAGCAAGTGTCCAGGTAATCATTTCATCACTGATTTCTTAGAAAATGAATCAGAGACTCTGTTCATAGCTTGTATTACCCTGGGAGCAGGGTAGCCAGATACCAAGTTAACTTCACTTAAATGGATAGTTTTTTAAGTGGGGCTGTATGTGGTACATTTCATTGGTTGTTACATTTGCCACAGTAATTTTAATCAGCTCTGCCCCTGTAACTGAAGAACCAGTCCAAAATGTAGGCCATACATTGATGCAGTTGAGGTAAAGAGTTCTGTATAATTCACTGTATTTTAAGTGAGAACAAACAATCAAAACATCATTGGATTGTTTGTTCACTGTGCTGAACACATTTGCATTGCTTTACTTCTATGAGAGTAGGCCCCTATGTTTTGGTTCCTAGATCCAGGTAGAAGGTCATGGAGGCTATAAAGTGAGCCAAAGCAGTACCAAAACAAAAAAGCTTGCTGCTGGAAAGTCAAACATAACAAATGTATTTGGTACAGTGCACAGTCACTCCTAACCTTGTGCAGCAGATGGATCATCGTGCTGTAATATCTGTAATCAGGCATCTTGCCAAGTTCCAATCTACAACGATCAGCCCAAAGCAGCATGACCCAATTAGAGTCCTTTAGAGCGTGAAGAGGTGGGAGCTACGAGCGCGGTGACAGCAGGAAGTGACTGCCTTTGCAGAGATTAGCATAAACGCTAACAGCGTTTCTTGACAGAAGAGATAATTTTGCTCCACTTCCAACATGTTTCAGTGATAGTTTGTTCTACGTAGTGACTTATGTTTTCTATTTTACACCGTGGCTGTGGTGAAATACGTTAAGTGAAATATGTTAAACAGTCCATCTGTTGCATCAGGTTAAATCATTCCACCACATCTTTTAAAATCTGATGTCATTGAGAATTCTGTCAATTACACAGAGTTTTTAGTCCCATCTATCAGTCCATTATCTATACTGCTTATCCCCTTTGGGGTTGCGAGAGGCTGGAGCCCATCCCAGCTGACATTGGGCAAGAGGCGGGGTACAACCTGAACTGGTTGCTGATCGCAAGACCAAAGAGTGCTTTGGCTGTGTTTGCATCAATATATTGTGTAGCTTCTTTGCCAGGTCTTTCCAAAAAATTGCTGTATTTTCAGTTTTAGTTGACTTCATACAGCTCCATTTCAGTAAATACTGCACTATCCCTTTAAGTGTTTGCATTTACATGATGTATTAACAACTCCAACGACCATCTACAATATTAACTCGCTTATAAAAAGCAACCAGCACCCCACTTGGTTACTTACCTAAAGGCTTTCACCCCCCTCTCCTTTAGATGCATGACTATGACACAAAGTGGCAGAAAAGTTGTTAAAAGATTCACACCTAGCCTCCTAGATCTTATGTCCCTAATGCTATGCCCAGTAAGTACACTCGCTGTACAAATACATGGGTGTGAATTAGCCCCAAGCTATGACGCTAGTGACGCCTCTTTAACGGCTTTTCTGACTCATTCTCTCATAGATTCGCTTTTAAGAAATGTGATACGTCATTTAGCAAATAAATCCATGTGGTGCTCAAGTCATATTAAAATGTTAACTCAATTTAGGCAAAATGTAAATAGGTTCACCTCTCAGCTTGTTACCTCTGCCAAGGAGGTTATGTTTTTGCCGGCGTTGATGTGTCTGTCTGTTTGTCTGTTTGTTTGTTTGTGTTCAAAATAACTTGAAAAGTTTTGAACGGATTTGGATGAAATTTTCAGGAATTGTTGGAAATGGGATATGGAAGAACTGATTAAATTTTGGGGGTGAACCGGATCACCTTGGCAGAGGTCTGCGCTCTCTGAGTGCTTTTCTAGTTTTCAGTTTGCTTTTGTTCATTGATGTTACTATTAGCTTCACTACATGCATCACAGTATACAGTCCATGATTTGCTTTCATCTGTGGTTTTGCTCTGTCCTTTAATACATAATAATTATAATAAATAATACATTTTATTTAAAATCCTCTTTCATGACACTCAAGAACACTGCACTAGATTAACACAACAATAAGTAGAAAAGCACTCAGAGAGCTCAGACCTCCGCCAAGGTGATCCGGATCAGTCCCAAAATTTAATCAGTTCTTCCATATCCCATTTCCAACAATTCCAAACTTTTTCGAATCCATTTCCCCATCCATTATTGATGTTGTTTACTTCTTTTTGTTGGCAGGGGGCAGGAGCCGATCCCAAGTTTCAGTAAGCACGAGGCTGGGTACACCTTAGACAGGTTACCTGCCAATCACAAAATTGACATGTTGAAACCAACCATTCCTGCATACTCTCATACCAAATGGTAACTAATGCCGAGGTCAGACCACGCAATTTATTTCTTTGGTTACGACAGTCAGTATGTCAGATTAGGCAACATAGAGCAGTAAAATCATGCTGTGACTTGCCCAACAAGCGTGACAGTGTACATGACTGAAATCAACAGCATTTAACGACCCATTTGATGACAGTTGAAGGAGGAAAGCTTACACTGTAGACAGCAAAGAAACACTATATTTGAAGTACTATTCTTTTTTTAATCTTTGCAGAAGTTATGATGAATGGTATGTTACCATGATGTAAGTCACTCACCAAGGCACTAAGGCTTCTCTGCTGTTTTCCTGTAACATTTCTCTTGTTACAGTCTGGTAGTAGCTCCTCACCACACATCACAAAGTCCGGGATGCTGATTTCAGAGCTTCACAAACAGTCCTATGGCTCTCAAGTTCAACTCTCAAGTCATCAATTTTGATCTGTATACATCTGTTATTGATGCATATGCAGGACCCCCGGTGCCCTCAATAGTCAATGTCTCTGACGCGGAAGAAATCCAAGGAGGCAGGAGAAAAATCAAACAAACTCTCTGCCGTGGAGTCATGTGATGTCCTAGACTGGTCTTTTGTAGTCAGTCATTGCTGCAAGAGATGAAAAACCTGTGGCCAACGGGGGGGTCCTGAAAACCTGCAATTGACTGATCGGGCTGTAATAGTGCATATACTGTGTTGTCTAACCCTGGCTTAAGAGTCACTATTGCAACCTAATGTGCATGTTTTTGGTCTGTGGGGCCAAAATGGAGTACCAGAGAGACCATGCAAACCCCACATAGAAAAGCCTGTCCAACTGGGGAGTCAATCCAGCAACCTTCTAGTTGTCAGGCAGCAGCACTGCCTACTTCACCACTGTGCAGCCCTGCTTTTTTTATTTTGGTGTTGAAAAGGTGTTTCCTTACATGGGTAAATAAAAAAGAAAGACAAGTTATGTTTGAGACACTTTTCAAAATAAGACTGCATAAAAGTCTGGCTATCAGATCGTTTGGCTTCATCTTTGCCTCCAGACAAAGAAACACAAATCAAACAAGAAAGCACTTGGAGAGTGCAAACCTCCACCTATAGCTAACATGTTGCTGTTGAATCTATAAGCAATAGTTCCATGATAAAGTTCCCATCATAGTATAATTCTGTTATCGGAATTATCGTCCGCTAATAATTATCTGGATCACCACCAAAATCCAACCATTTTTATGTTGGGCCATTACCAACATCTATTAAAAATTTCAGCAAAATCTGTCCAGTAGTTTTTGCGTAATCTTGCTAACAAACAAACAAGCAAACAAACATACGAGGCCAAAAACATAACCTCCTTGGTGGAGGTATTCACAAATCTTTAAATGGATGTCAGGGAGAAGGCAGAAAAAAACAGACTGTGAACACTGTTTTCAGGTGTTACCTGACTGTTTACCTGCAGGTGTCCCTGATGCATGCAGTCAGTTTAGCAGATAATTCAGGATATTTTATCAGAACCAAAAATAATGGACAGGCTGATTTGATCATACCATTGGACACAAAGAGTGACTTTGTTCTAAAGATAGGCATCAACATCAGCTTAAGAAATTCAGACGTGCACAGGCAGCGTTTACTATAATGAGGAATAACACAGGGACTCTCCCTGAACAGGCAAACTGCCACACACAGACATCTTTCAGAATGCCAAGGGCCTGAGCACTCACAACACGAACAAACTCAAATCATTTTGATATCTGCAGAGTTTCACACTGTTTTCTGTTCTTGGGAAATCAGATAGAATTTAGACCAGTGGCCAACTAGACACAATGTTTGTTATAGACCAGCTATTGTGCAGGGGCATAAAAACAAACGTGAACAATTTTAAACATAATTTGCCCTTATGCTGGATCAGTGGGAACAATGAGGGTTTTTTGATGAGCTTTTTCACAGCTGCAGTAATGACCACATCTCTTAATGCAGTTGGTTAAAAGTCACCAGTTAGCACACTCACTCTTTAAACTGCAACACCATAGCATTACATCCATGCATGCATAGTGGAAAGAGTAAAAAATGGAGTGCTAACAGTGCTGATGGTCTGTTTTCTGCCCACAAGTAACCAGACTGAATGATCCTATGTTACTATTGATTATTGATGGGTATTATGTTCGTTATGATCAGATGTAATTATTAATAATGATGGTCATCAAGTTGACAATGAGTTTACATCCCTCCACATCAGGTAGTTAAATATGCAAAATACACAGAAATAACACTAAATTAGTACAGACATGAAATATATGTACCAATGCCATGTAATCATCATAAAGAAGCATTTTACAGCGTGGAAGTGTACCTAACTTGGCGAGCTAACCTAGGCTACAACACAAAAGCGATAGCTGCTATCATTAGCATTAGCTAGCAAGTGCATGGCAAAATACGGACAACAAAAAGGGGTCTATTTCAGATTTTCTTACAATTCTGGGACATATTTATAATTATAAGACTGTAAAACTTACAGGAAAAATGCTCTCCAAGGTAGGTGTGATAGAAAAGGATTCGACAACACTCATATGTTTGCCTGCCTCCTCTGCGTGACTGCTCCATATGACAGGAAAAATGAGCATAAGCATGACACCTAAAGTTTAGCTACTGACAATGCACACCAGATGGCAGCAGACACCATAAACTAACACAAAGAGTTAAATTTTTTCACTCTTCGAACTTAAACTTATGTAAATTTCTGTTTAACATATTTATGCCAACTTTTTAATGACAACTTTCTTTATATTAAAGGGATACACAAACTTTTTTTTGCACTATGTGCTTTGTTTTGTTGACCTACTTACAAGCATGCCTAGTGGTTTGTGCATGCACCCTGCGGTTTAGTTTCGTATACAGTTATTTCGAAAATTACATAAAGTGCTAATCTTAGTCTAAAAATAGATAATGTAATGTAACGGCAATAAAAAAAAAAGTCACAGCAAGCACACAGGACCATGTACAGTTGCCAAAGAGTTTATCTGATGACTGGAGGTAGATGCAGGCTGACACTACCCATTGACTTAATCTCAATTATTGATCACATTAACTGCTTCTGCTGATGTATCGTGAGTGTTATCTTGTTGTGCCCGCTCTGCATACTTGATGCACAGACCAGATGTTTACTGTTGACATGCTGCAGCATTGAGGACAAGCTATTATGCTAAGCTAACTCTGTTTTACAATAAACACATTGCACTGTGTTTTCTTTTTGTTTCAACTTGTAGTGAACCCACACTTGGGATACTTTCTGTTGTTTCTTCTGCAGACTCTCTTCTTTCTGTCCCTCTCTTTTCTCTTCCTGCATGATTTTACAATCCGTGCCGCACAGCTACGTTTCAGCGGTGCAGCAGCGGAAGCAACAGGCGCGTTGCGCCACTGACCATCCATGCCAAACACCATGCGCTGTATAGTGGTCCAGATTTAAATGAATCCTCGAGGCACATAATTTTCCTCGAGGATTTTTTGTAATCGAATTACCTGGATTATCTCAGAATTGTTTCAGCCCTAGATTCCTGCACTCTTGTCTAAATTGCACAAATACTGTAACCTGGCACACCAGATAGACTGTTTCACAAATCCACTGGATATATTTCACACCCAACAGGACAACATTCTGAAATCAGTGATTTGGGAGGCCAGAACCTTTCAAGAAAGAGTTGAATGTTTTTGAACAAATGTTTTGTCTGTCACACCTTTTACAGACCAATCAGAGGCTTGCACTTACTTCTTGCTTTTTGCACAACCAACCCCAAGTTCCACATAGTCCATTTGCACAACTTACCGTACATGCCACACTTCACAGCAAATCGCCCCGTCTCTCCAATCAGTCAGTTTCCACAGCCTTTATTTGTTAAATTAGATGCATTGATCACTAACGGGACAACCCCAGGTTGAACCCAAAAGAAAACAGAAAGGAGAAAATATACTCCTCAAAAAAGTTTGTAATCATTATTTTGGTTGATTATTTCTCCCCTTTGATAATAGCAATTGGAGATGGAAAGCCTTATATGTCATCTTTACAATGAGGTACAAATTTTGTTTTTTAATTTTTAGTGGAATGAGCTGCACAGCTAAATATGTTGGTGGCACCAAAACTGACAAAATCCCCTCTTCCCCTGGAAGAAAGCCGACAGTTGCTCAGTGAAATAAAGATGAGGGACCGGTCTTCTTTGGGTGTTATCTTCCTGGTACGCCCACTTTGTGGTCTGTCAGTTGCTCTACCTGTCTCATGGAATTTGGTTCTAAGTTTATAACAGGCACCAGAGCTGACATATTTATTTTGGCCACTACCCACATGTCTAGCTGTGTTGCTCATTTCATGATTGCACAAGCCTTACAAGTTGTACCTCATTGTAAGGGTGGCTAATCAGTCTTTCCAAGGACATAAAATACAATACTACTTGGCATTATTAAAGGGGGAAATAATTAGCCGAAATCATGTTTCCAAACTTTTTTGAGTAGTATAGATAGTGTCTCAGGTGCTGGATGAGGATCCATCGTGCCTAAATCTTATAGTCAACATGAATACTTAAGCTTAATATGGGAAATAAGCATTAGTCACTTTGAAGAGATGGATAACTGTCACAGTTCCTGTCTCTCATTCCCCTCCTGTCACACTGCTGCTGTGTTTTTCCACTCTCCCTCCCTCTGCTCCACTCTACCTGCCAGCCACGCCCACCTCATCAGCTCAACTCCGCTCACCTGTCTACACAGCTGCAGCTCATTACCATCAGTCCTGTATATAAGCCTCACCAGAACTCTCATTCACTGCCAGATTGTTCTTCAGCGTTATGCGAGACTTTCCAGCGTTCATCCCCTGCCTGATCTCCTGGTGCCGACTTTGCCTGTCCCTGACCAGCTCTTCTCGTCTGCCTCCCGGTAAACTCACCTGCCTTCTGTCCCCGACCTCGTGCTCTGCCTCAGCGTTTCTGGTATCTGCCTGCTCGTCTGGTTACAACTCCTCTGCCTGGCCTCGGTTATCCTTCTGCCTGCTCCCCAACGGTGCCTCCGCCTTCGCTGACTGATCTTCGGCTTACGACCCTGCTTCCTGTTCCTGACGACGAGTTTCAGCCTGCTCCCCAACGGTGCCTCCGCCTTCGCTGACTGATCTTCGGCTTCCGACCCCGCTTCCTGTTCCTGACGACGAGTTTCTGTCGGCGACTCCTGATCTGTGGTGGTCGTCTGGTCCTCGGCAGGTTACGTCACTTCCTGCTTCAAAAGATCGGGTGAGTCAGAACCCGCTTTGCCTTAAAAGACTCTGTGTGGCAGAAGGTGTGCGTGGCTGCGGTGTGGCAGAGAGGACAACGTCACCGGCTCCTGTTCCTGAGATCGCGGGTTCGATCCCCGCTCCCGACTCCACTTCTCCTCTTCCCGACAACAAACTTCTGTCTGTGTTTCCTGATCAGTGGAGCTGCCTGAAGTAAGCTACGTCTCGTTAAAGCCCCAGAGACTGTGTAGGGCTTTCAACCTGAAGAACTAGTGTATCCTGCGTATACTCTGCCTGCTGTATACCTTGTTTGCTTTGGTGAAATTAAAGGTCATTACGAACTGTTCCTGAGCACCTGAGTACTGCATTTGGGTCCTAAACACACCCGTTTCAGTACAATCTGGCCAGAAATGGACCCAGCAGACCCCGCTACACCTCAATCTCGCCTAGCGCGGGTGGAGGGAATGCTCCAGCAGCATGAGGCTCAGTTAGTCTCCAACGCGGCGGAGGCTCGCCAGTCAGCGTCTGCTCTGGAACGAGCGCTAACCTCGCTAGCTGCCCAGGTACAACAGATGGCGGTCTCCATGTCTCAGCACGCTGCTCCTGCCGCGGCGCCAGCCCCTCCTGCCCTGACCCCGGGGCCGTCATCTAGCACCGCATCTGAGCCCCGGGTGGGGGCGCCGGAGCGCTATGCCGGGGATCCAGAGGGTTGTAGTCCATTCCTGACAAACTGTTCAATTTTGTTTGCCCTGCAACCCCATACCTTCGCCACAGAGGGGGCTAAAGTCGCCTTCGCCATCAACCACCTTACTGGTAGGGCACGTCTGTGGGGAACGGCGGAGTGGGAGAGGGGCACGCCAGCCTGCGCCTCTTTCCAGGCCTCTCTGAAGAGCTTCGCAAGGTGTTCGGACCCGTTTCCCTGGGCCCCGATGCTTCAGGGGGACTCATGAGTCAGAGGCAGGGGAATCGAACAGTCTCTGACTACGCCATAGACTTCAGAACCCGGGCTCGTCTCAGTGACTGGAATGCTGCTGCCCAATGTGACGCCTTCCTCAATGGACTAGCTCCTTATGTGAAGGATGAGCTGGTCTCGTTCGACCTCCCCAGTTCCCTGGACGGACTTATTCAGCTGACCACAAGGCTAGACAGGCGGATTCAGGCAAGGAGGAGGGAACAACGACACGAGGGAGGTGAGCACCGGCTTCCTGTTCGTCAACGGGGGTTCCCAGCCACTCCTGTCCTCCCTTCTGAACTCATGCATGGGGGGGCGGAGCCCATGCAGGTGGGACGGACCAGCCTAACGCCGGAGGAGCGTGAGCGACGACGCCGGGGAAATCTCTGCCTCTACTGTGGCCAGGCCGGCCATTTTGTCTCCCGTTGTCCAGCAAAAGGGAGGGCTCAGCAGTAAGAGGGGGCATTCTGCTGAGCCGGTTCCAGAACTCTGCCCTCAACCCAAGACCTCTGTTTCACGTTCAACTCCTGTTGGAAGGGGGGTCTCATACCCTCGCCACATTCATCGACTCGGGGGCAGATGTCAACCTGATAGACGAGGAGCTGGTCCGTCAGCTGGACATCGGTCGAAGTCCTCTCCCTTGCCCCATGCTGGCCAGCGCTCTGGATGGTCATCTCCTGGGGACCATCACTCATCAAACCACCCCCATCTCTATGCTCCTGTCCGGCACACACCATGAAACCATCCGGTTTCATATCCTGAGATCTCCCAACCTTCCCCTGGTCCTCGGCTACCCCTGGCTCCGTCGCCATAACCCCCATATAGACTGGTCCACGGGGTCCATCTTGGGGTGGAGCCCATCCTGTCAACAGATCTGCCTCAGGCCGGCAGTGGTCCCCACACCTTCTGCCAGCTCCTGTTCCACTTCTGACCTCTCCATGGTGCCCCCGGACTACCTCGATTTCCGGGAGGTGTTCAGCAAGGCTAGGGCCACCTCTCTGCCCCCTCATCGGCCCTACGACTGCGCCATCGACCTCCTTCCTGGCTCTGTTCCCCCCAAGGGCCGCCTCTACTCCCTGTCTGCACCTGAAAGGGAGGCCATGGAGGCCTACATCCGCGACGCCTTGGCCGCCGGAATCATTCGACCCTCCTCGTCCCCTGCAGGGGCGGGGTTCTTCTTCGTCGACAAGAAAGACGGCTCCCTGAGACCCTGCATCGACTACAGAGGGCTGAATGACATCACGGTCAAGAACCGCTATCCTCTCCCCCTCATCGCCTCAGCTTTCGAGCTGCTCCAAGGGGCCACCATCTACACCAAGCTGGACCTTTGCAACGCCTATCATCTGGTTCGGATTCGCGAGGGGGATGAGTGGAAGACTGCTTTCAACACCCCCACTGGCCACTATGAATACCTGGTGATGCCTTTTGGGCTCACCAACGCCCCGGCCGTGTTCCAAGCCCTAATCAATGACGTTTTACGAGACATGCTCAACAAGTTTGTGTTCGTCTATCTCGACGATATCCTGATCTTCTCCCGGTCCAAGCAAGAGCACGTTCACCACGTCCAGATGGTGCTGCAACGTTTGTTAGAGAACTCTCTGTTCGTCAAGGCCGAGAAATGTGAATTCCACGCCTCCTCTGTCTCTTTCCTGGGGTACATCATTGGTCGGGACCGCATGAAGATGGACCCTGCCAAGGTATCAGCAGTCACTTCCTGGCCCGTCCCAGACTCTCGCAGGCAGTTGCAACGCTTCCTGGGGTTCGCTAACTTCTATAGAAGGTTCATCCGGGGCTACAGCACGGTGGCTGCACCTCTCACCGCCCTCACTTCCTCCAAGGTCTCGTTTCGATGGACTCCAGCTGCTGAGGAGGCGTTCCAGCACCTGAAGGGGCGATTCAGCTCAGCCCCCATTCTCCTAATCCCTGACCCCGAGAGACAGTTCGTAGTGGAGGTTGACGCTTCTGACATGGGGGTGGGGGCTGTCCTCTCTCAGCGTTCTGCCAAGGACCAGAAACTACACCCCTGCGCCTTCTTCTCCAGGCGTCTGTCTCCGGCGGAGATGAATTATGACATCGGGAACCGTGAACTGTTGGCGGTGAAGCTGGCGCTGGAGGAGTGGCGCCACTGGTTGGAGGGAACCAAGACCCCCTTCCTCGTCTGGACCGATCACAAGAATCTGGAATACATCCGCTCGGCCAAAAGACTGAACTCTCGTCAGGCCCGGTGGGCTCTGTTCTTTGCCAGATTCAACTTCACCCTCTCATATCGACCAGGTTCCCGCAATGTAAAACCTGACGCCCTGTCCCGACAGTTCATGGTCGGGGAAGAGGGTCCCTCCAGTCCTGATAACATCCTACCCGCTTCCTGTCTAATGGCCGCTCTCACCTGGGAGGTGGAGGAGCGGGTTAGAGCTGCGTTGGAGGACCAGCCGGGGCCCAGCTCCTGCCCCCTAGACCGCCTTTTCGTCCCTCAGGAGTTGAGATCAGAGGTTCTGCAGTGGGCCCACGGCTCCCGACTCACCTGCCACCCTGGAATTCTCCGTACCAAGGAGTTTCTACAACGACGGTTCTGGTGGGCCACCCTGGATGAGGACACCAGGGACTTTGTGAACGCCTGCACAGTCTGTAACCAAAACAAAGCCCCACGGCAGGCCCCTGCTGGCCACCTGCAACCCCTACCTGTGCCTCATCGCCCATGGTCTCACATCTCTTTGGACTTTGTCACTGGGCTGCCACTGTCAGGAATCAACACCACCATTCTGACTGTTGTGGATCGCTTTAGTAAAATGGCTCATTTCGTGCCTCTGTCCAAGCTCCCCTCTGCCAAGGAGACTGCTGAGCTGGTTCTGCAACATGTGTTCCGGCTCCACGGTCTCCCGTCCGACGTGGTCTCCGATCGAGGCCCCCAGTTCACCTCGGCCTTCTGGAGGGAATTCTGCCGCCTCCTGGGAGCCTCCACCAGCCTGTCCTCTGGATTTCATCCTCAGTCAAATGGCCAGTCCGAGAGGATGAATCAGGAGATGGAGACGGCGCTCCGCTGCATGGCATCCAAGCACCCTGCCTCCTGGTCCACACAACTGCTGTGGGTGGAATACGCCCACAACACCCTCATCAGCTCCGCCACTGGACTTTCCCCTTTCCAGTGCGCTTACGGCTTCCAGCCCCCCCTGTTTCCTGCCCAAGAGAAGGAAACCGTCTGCCCATCAGTGGAGGCCTTCATCCGCCGCTGCCGCCGGACCTGGACACAGGCCAGGTCTGCACTTCTACGAGCCACGGATCGCTATTCGACAGCCGCCAACCGTCGCCGCTCCCAGGCCCCCCATTACCAAGTGGGACAGAAGGTGTGGCTGTCAACCCGAGATCTTCCTCTGAGGGTGGAGTCGAGGAAGTTGGCCCCCAAGTTCATCGGTCCATTTCCCATCGAGAGAGTTGTAAACCCAGTGGCGGTCCGGCTCAAGTTGCCCCGCACCATGCGGATTCATCCCACCTTCCATGTCTCCAGGGTCAAGCCATTCCGGGAGAGTCCCCTGCAACCTGCCTCCCAGCCGCCTCCACCTCCTCGCATCATTGATGGGGCCCCTGCTTACACGGTGCACCGCCTGCTACGCGCTCGTCGTCGTGGGAGGGGTCTGCAATACCTTGTCGACTGGGAGGGGTATGGTCCGGAAGAGCGGTCATGGGTTCCGGCCCGTCAGATCCTGGATGCGCGACTCATAGAGACTTTTCATCGTTTACATCCTGACCAGCCCTCTAACACCGTCTCGGCACGAGGGGGCCCCATCACCAACCCTCAGTCTCCTCCTGCATCTGGGGCATCGGTATCTGAGGAGGAGGATGACTTGGGCTCACCCTCTGAGGAGGACAGTTCTCCCTCTGTGGAAGAGGGTGCTGAGACAGAGGCCTCCGAGGAATTCTAGCCCTCCTCCAGGCCCCCTCCACCCACCCGGCTCCTCTGGGGCTGTTTGGGACGTCAGGAGCCGTCCCTTGAGGGGGGGGTTCTGTCACAGTTCCTGTCTCTCATTCCCCTCCTGTCACACTGCTGCTGTGTTTTTCCACTCTCCCTCCCTCTGCTCCACTCTACCTGCCAGCCACGCCCACCTCATCAGCTCAACTCCGCTCACCTGTCTACACAGCTGCAGCTCATTACCATCAGTCCTGTATATAAGCCTCACCAGAACTCTCATTCACTGCCAGATTGTTCTTCAGCGTTATGCGAGACTTTCCAGCGTTCATCCCCTGCCTGATCTCCTGGTGCCGACTTTGCCTGTCCCTGACCAGCTCTTCTCGTCTGCCTCCCGGTAAACTCACCTGCCTTCTGTCCCCGACCTCGTGCTCTGCCTCAGCGTTTCTGGTATCTGCCTGCTCGTCTGGTTACAACTCCTCTGCCTGGCCTCGGTTATCCTTCTGCCTGCTCCCCAACGGTGCCTCCGCCTTCGCTGACTGATCTTCGGCTTACGACCCTGCTTCCTGTTCCTGACGACGAGTTTCAGCCTGCTCCCCAACGGTGCCTCCGCCTTCGCTGACTGATCTTCGGCTTCCGACCCCGCTTCCTGTTCCTGACGACGAGTTTCTGTCGGCGACTCCTGATCTGTGGTGGTCGTCTGGTCCTCGGCAGGTTACGTCACTTCCTGCTTCAAAAGATCGGGTGAGTCAGAACCCGCTTTGCCTTAAAAGACTCTGTGTGGCAGAAGGTGTGCGTGGCTGCGGTGTGGCAGAGAGGACAACGTCACCGGCTCCTGTTCCTGAGATCGCGGGTTCGATCCCCGCTCCCGACTCCACTTCTCCTCTTCCCGACAACAAACTTCTGTCTGTGTTTCCTGATCAGTGGAGCTGCCTGAAGTAAGCTACGTCTCGTTAAAGCCCCAGAGACTGTGTAGGGCTTTCAACCTGAAGAACTAGTGTATCCTGCGTATACTCTGCCTGCTGTATACCTTGTTTGCTTTGGTGAAATTAAAGGTCATTACGAACTGTTCCTGAGCACCTGAGTACTGCATTTGGGTCCTAAACACACCCGTTTCAGATAACAATAAAAATTAAAGTAAAAAAACAGCTTCTCCACACAGTGCTAAATGATGACAGCTTTGTTCCTGAGCTCTATTTGGCCTCCGAGCTTTTGGGCTGACCATGTGACTGAAAGATCCTCAGAGACACTGCTTGTCCTTACCCTAAGTAAAATGTTGTGATAGATAGCAAATTATAGTTTGATATATCCATGTAGACATTGGGGGGATCTTGTCATGGTCTTTGTCCTGGACCTCCAAATTATGTTAACCACCACTGAGAGCAGCCTACATTCAGCAGTACAGTCCTTCACATGGTCATTGTTAAATGTGCAGTCTATTATTGTTACACATAATTGAACTCACTTTGAAAATAAGTAAAAACAAATCAATAAATCTTAGTAAGAAAGTCAGATATCACAAGCTCTTTTATTGTGTGTCTGCAGAACATCGAGTCCAGACTGAAGGTGCTACTTCCAGATGACGTCGGTGCTGCTTTGATGGATGGTGTCGTCCTTTGTCATTTAGCCAATCACATCTGTCCTCGGTCTGTCTCCAGTATTCATGTCCCGTCTCCTGCTGTGGTGAGCAAACTCCAATTGAATCATTCAGTTACAGAATGCACCTTAAATTAAACTTTTGGTGAAGCTCTGTTGTCTATAATTGTGCCTACGCTTACACCTTTTTGAAATGTTCTGAGTGTTCCTCCGCTAACATGATTGATATTCTGGCTTGCAGCCAAAGCTTAGCATGGCAAAATGTCGCAGGAATGTGGAGAACTTCTTGGACGCTTGTAAGAAGCTGGGTGTTCCACAGGTAAGAATGTTAACGGTCCATCATCCTCAACCATGCATCACATAAACATGACACACAGTATTTATATAATGCTTTAGTTGTTTACCTAGTGATTCATACTTGCTAAAAGAATGTTTCAGATTTTTTTTAAAAAAGAGCTTAAGCTCTCAATTGCATGGATGAACTATCAATCAATCAATCTTTATTTGTATTGCGCCAATTCATAACAAGTGTCATCTCAAGACACTTTACAATAGAGCAGGCTGAAGATATACTCCTCATTTTATGGATACACATATATGCATAGATACATATATATATATATATATATATATATATATAGATATAGATATAGATAAAACAAACATATACATATATATACAAATACATACATCCAGCACCCAACATGAATCCATATAGCCAATCTTGAAAAAACCTCCGTTTAACAGTAGGAAGTCTTGAATGTGGATCCTAGTCTCATGAGCCCCATTTCCACCAAGTGGTTCGGTATGGATCGGCACGGTTTGGCTCAGGCCGGATCGGTATAGCCTGTTCCTGGTTGCGTTTCCACAGCCAGCCGTACCCTACTTGGTAGGCGGCGTGTAAGCCGGATGCCGATAGCATGACGTCATAGCAGCGCACACACAGTGTACCCGGCTATTCAATACAACGAAGAAGAAAACGCGACACAGTAAACAAAGAGCAACGATTCTCTTCACCGAGAATACTGAGGAAGGTCTGCACCTCCACAGTAGACCATGGGACACTCAATCTTGATGCCATTTTCCAAACAAAAAAGCCTTGAGAGCTATCTTCACGAAGACGAGTGGAGATTTAAACATGGCGGGGCTGTATTGTTCTTTATTACCACTGTCGCACGGAAAGTGACGTCTCCCTCGACCAATCAACGGGCTGCAGTGTTTCTAGCTCCAACTTCTGGGGTCAGATCGGTATGCCTGGCACCCCAACAGAAGGGTCCGTAAAAGTTGGACGGTACGGTTCGCTTATAAGGGGTCCTGTCCCGGTTTTAGGCTATGGAAACGCCACAAAAACGAGCCGTACCGAGACGAACGGAACTGAACCCTCTGGTGGAAACGGGGCTATGATAAACAGCTATCCAGACTATGCAGTGTGTATGGGCGAAGGTCGGGAGGTGGGTGGAGACAAGTGGACTAAAGTAAGACCTAAAGCGAGGGACAGATCCATGGGCCAATCATAGACCTGTCTACGTCATATTTGTATCTGCTTAATATAACTTTATTAGAGGTTAGCCCCTTGAGATGCAACATCTCGTTTTCAAAAGGGGTCATCTTGTCTGTATGATTGTAGTGATTGTAGTAGGTAGTGTAGATAGTAGATAGTACAGTATAATCAATAATCATGAAAAGAGTACACTGCTTAAAAATTTCCAGTGTTTGATTCAACATGCTTGTAAATGCCAGCAAGAGTTGACCTCTTGCTCACTTTCACTACCCTCAGTTACATCTTTGTTGGAGAACGTTTGGGCCTGCCTGCCTGTACTTCAATGTAAATCAGCTCTGTTGGGTCCAGCTTTTCCCTCCTCAGGCCTGGGCTCTTCCTCCTCAGGCCTGGACTCCTATTATAATTACACAAATCCACTGGATTTGTGTAATGTTGGCTTAACTCTGTTGGCCCAGATAGGGGCCAACAGAGTTAAGATGTGGTCTAGTTGAATCAAAAGTCTTCAAAATTGTGATTCTAGTCTGATTCCAGTTAAGGGCCAAAGAATGGAGTCCACATTTCTGATGTCAGATGCAGAGTTATACCACAAGTGCTAGCTGTCATCTGCTCTGATTTATGTAACAAAAGTCATGCTGTGACTTGGCTGACAAACACAACAAACTGCATGACTGAAACTGACTACACATGATGATCTGCATGATTACGATGGAAGAAGGGGAGGCAACGCCAAATGACAGAAAACAGTCATTCTGTAGTTACAACACAGTACTTTTTTGTCTCTTCAACAAGTTATGATGAATGAAATAGAAGCCTGACACCAAATGCTAGCAGTTAGTCACCAAGATTCTGAGGTGCCTCTGCTTTTTCTCTTCAACATGTCTCTGTCAGAATCAGAAATACTACACTAATTCACAAGGTGAAATGTGGTTGTGTCAGTTTCCTGTAAACAGAGTGTAGTTCTAGGATTATAAAGATATATAGACATTTAAATACGATACAAGTATAAAAAGAAATAGAAATGAGCAAAATTACCAAGCGTAGGGTCCTTGACAAAAAACAATTATAGTAATATATATGAAAATAAGTAAAAGTAAGACTATGTACAGTGTTCAAAGAATTTACACTACGAGTTTTTACATTATCAACAAAATGAAGATAAATATAAAGGCAAAGTTATGAACGATAGGGATATTGCCCAGGGTCATGCACGTAATGAATAATGATTATCATGATAGCTTTCTGTGGTCCGTGTTCAGTGTGGTACACACCAAGATACCAAACAGCACAGTGACTACTTTTCACCCTTTAAATAGGCAGACTGACTAACTACAAGTTTGAAGACACCTGTGGTGCTAATTACAGGACACACCTTAGTTTAACATGTCCCTATGGTCAAATCATTTTCAATCTTTTCTAGGGGTACCATCGTGTTTGTCCAGGCCAGTTTCATTATTTTGTGTTTTTTAAATGATTCTGTTGAACCACAATTCAAAAGCAATGTCTGATTTCCATTAGTTAATTTTCAGTACATTTTTATTTATTATTACTTTTGTCAGTTTCAAGTTATTTCGGTGACCATTGTGGGTTATTCTTTTTTTAACAGAAAGGTACCAACAATTTTGTCTACATGTGTATATCAGAATATCAACTTCAACTTCAACTTCGCTTTATTGTCCCCAAAGGGAAAATTGTTTTGCAGGCAGGTAAAAACATGAAACATAAAAACACAATCACACAAATCTAGGTAAGACATGAAGATGGATAAAACACAAATACTTAAGGGACAACTGAAGCAGAACCATTACTGTAATTTTTAGAGATAAGATGTATCATTGTCAAAATTTTAATTTAGTTGTGTTATGGCTTGTGATATGAATGAATTTTTCATCCTGTTCAGTTTTGCCCTTGGCAATCTAAATCTCCTGCCAGAGGGTAAGAGTTCAAACTCAGCAAGGAGAGGATGCACAGAACACTGAATGATGTCCAAGGCATTGGAGTTTACCCTCCTGCAGTAAGTTGTTGGGAGATCAGGCAGTATAGCACCATTTATTTTGCTTTCTACCTTAACAAAATAGAATATTGGGAGTAGATTTAAGAACAACAGTAATATGAGTAAAGTTCTTTATGGGAGTAGTCACTCTGTGACACATCACAAAGGCAGGTATGTTTTTTTTTTGGAGCTTAACAACCTTCCACTGCCTCGTAGTTCACTCCCAGGCAACAACTTTCGTTGTCGTTTACATCCATAATTGTCCCACATGCAGCGCCCTCTGGCTTACATTTGTTGACATCTCTAACATGATGGACCAAATGGTGGCAGGTAGAACAAAAAACAAACTTGCTAGACTTTTTATCCTGAAGTTCTGAGGTGTCCCAGACCAGTCTTTTGCTGGTCACAATAGCCCCATTTCCACCAAGTGGTTCGGTATGGATCGGCACGGTTTGGCTCAGGCCGGATCGGTAAAGCCTGATCCTGGTTGCGTTTCCACAGCCAGCCGTACCCTACTTGGTAGACGGCATGTAAGCCGGATGCCGATAGCGTGACGTCATAGCAGCGCACACACAGTGTACTCGGCTATTAAATACAACGAAGAAGAAAATGCGACACAGTAAACAAAGAGCAACGATTCTCTTCACCGAGAATACTGAGGAAGGTCTGCACCTCCACAGTAGACCATGGGACACTCGATCTTGATGCCATTTTCCAAACAAAAAAGCCTTGAGGGTTATCTTCACGAAGATGAGTGGAGATTTAAACATGGCGGGACTGTATTGTTCTTTATTACCACTGTTGCACGGAAAGTGACGTCTCCTTCGACCAATCAACGGGCTGCAGTGTTTCTAGCTCCAACTTCTGGGGTCAGATCGGTATGCTTGGCACCCCAACAGAAGGGTCCGTAAAAAGTTGGACGGTACGGTTCACTTATAAGGGGTCCTGTCCCGGTTTTAGGCTATGGAAACGCCACAAAAACGAGCCGTACCGAGACGAACGGAACTGAACCCTCTGGTGGAAACGGGGCTTAAGACACACCACACAAGAAGAAACCCTTCAACTGTCGGGTTAGTCTAAATTTATGCTTAATTTTGTTGTCTGACCCGAGCGTCTGGCGTTGTTTTGCGTAATATACAGTGATAGAGTGGCTACAGAGGACAAACTAGCAAGTTAAATTGAGGTTCTGATATGTCAGTAGTGCATCACAAGTTCTAACTGAATGCAAGCGTCGGACGTCACATGGTATCGCGCAGCATCACACACCTGCTGTCCACTCTACATCTGTTAAAAATGAAATTCCATGCCCTGTGTCTCCTCTTGTAAACAGTACATCAACTACTTTAACTGTACAGCTAGAGAAATAGAGTGGAGTGCTTTGTATTAATGAGAGGTGGTCTTAATTGCTCATAAATCCACAGCTCTCTTTCAGCTAAACAGAGTCTTCCCTCGGTATTAAAAGTGAAAGTATATATCATTTCACTTGCCAAAATAAATGAATGATATCTCTGCCTCGATAAACAGATAAACCTGCCCTGTTTTCCCGCTCTGAAAAGAAAAATCAAGTAAATCCCTGCAGCGTCTCATCAATCTCCTCCTTTCTTCAGGGCGTCTGTCTAGTGTCACCTTAAATCAGATTGAAGTCTGAAGGTATGATTTCTGTGGCAATGTGTATCTTATCTCAAAGACTGTTTGACACTACCGCTGTAAATAATGAAAGACACATTAAATGGCCCGTGGTGCTGGGAAAGAAAGAACGTTTAAGTTTGGCTGTCATGAGACTATTGCAAGAAGACGAGCTGAGCGTTTCAAAACAGATGAATTGTTGAAAAGCAGTATCTGAGCTGTCAAAAATAAAAAAACACAAATGGGAATCTGTATGTTGATCTTTGATAATGCCCTGGCCACAAAAAGTTAACGGTCTTTTATCAGAGAGTATAAGAGGTTCTTATTAAAGTAATGGTGTAGTGTAGACCGTTACCATGGCTCTAACACAGGGCCTGACTGTCCAACACTCTTTAATCTGGGAAATATAATAATTTAGTTTGTGAAGCTTGAATTGGAGCCATCTGGTGCCTTGACTATGGGAAAGCATAAAATACTAGATAATTTAAGTGGAGCACCCCTGTTTTGATGGCACAGAGCAAGCGGTCTAAAGCATGTGGCACATAGTGCAGGTCACAAAAGGAATTGGTTAGGTGCTTTGATTATATTTGGGTGTGTTTCGAGCCTAATATAGAGCAAACCAATCAGAGTATCTGCTCCCATTCCCTTTAAATCAGTGGGCATCCAGTGGCTAGTGCAGTTTGCATGACACAAAAAGATGTTTGGTGTGAATTTCAGATGGATTGTTTAATTCCTCTCCTTGTGTTGTGCCACTACACTCAAAGAACGCACACAGAAAAATGAATGATATGTGTTGATGCTCATATTCAAGTGCTTTTTTTTCATTGAAGCATCCAGAGCATAAGAAACTATCCAAAAGGTGAGTCATACAATCCAACCTAAAGAAACCTCATGAACTGTTTTTCTGTCCTGTTAAAACCGACAGGATCAGGCAGGTTTAGGTTCATAATTGATGTGTTTACTGTGTAAAATACCTGAGGGCTTTAAGCAATTTATGTTCTCATAGTCCAGCAGAAATCACTGGCTCTGTTCTCTACTGCATGCACAAAAAACACAGCGCAGACTGTTTTATTCTCTGTGAGCATAATAATATCTAAGGTTAATTAAACCATCCATGTATTATTTGGAGCCTATCCCAGCTGACATTCGGTGAGAGGTGGAGTACACCTTGAACCAGTCGCCAGCTGATTGCAGGGTCTCATAGAGAGACGGATGACTATTCCTGCTCAAACTCACTTATACCTAAGCGCAATTTGGAGTCACCAGTCAACCTAATGAGCATGTTTTTGGTCTGTGGGAGGAAGTCAGAGTGCCTGGAGAGAAACCACGCATGCATGAGGAGAATGTGAAACTCCAAACAGGAAGGCCTTGACCGACTCAAGGATCAAACCAGCAGCTGTGAGGCTGCCTTGAGAACTATTAGTATGCATACAGCAAAATATTATAAATGTAGGTCTGTGTTCCGAAGAAATCTTAAATCCTGTGCTTGTTTTTTCTTGTTTAGTCAGCATATCTCACACTATTATGCACACCAGGTAGCAATGGAAGAAAGGCCACACTGTGTTTCAGCTCTCCATCCTGCTATGACTTTAAAACTGGATTTTTCAGCAAATGCTCCACTCCCATGTGAGTGAAACAAGTTCAGAAAAAGTCTGTTTTGATCTCGCAGATATATGCCAGCCCTCTGATGCATCCTCAAAATAGCATAAACACTCTGCGACAAAGAGTTCAGACCAGACTTTAGACCAGGTATGAGGAAGTTTATAGAGCAGTCAGTTTCTGCATCCTAAAGTCAGGAACACACCAGGTCTGCACCTGACCACCCCTCCTTTCTGGACAACACACCCCTGGGCGCAAATGGGATGACAAATGATCATTTGCTACTTTAGCAGCGTGAGTGCTGGGTGTAAAAGTGACACATCAGGTGGAAATCAGGGAAGACACCTGCACTACATACCAAAACACTTTTCATATGAAAAGCTTTTTTTATTCAGCAAACTCTTCTTTTTGCTGTGGGTATATCTGATAGAGTTGTATTTCCTCTCTCCTAGGACAAGCTGTGTCTGCCCCATCACATCCTGGAGGAGCGTGGTCTGGTGAAGGTGGGTGTCACCGTTCAGGCCCTGCTGGATCTGCCTTCATCAAAACCCTCACAACTCTCTGCGATTTGACGAAAGTTTGAATGTTTTGCCCGACCTTTTGTCATTGTACCAACCCATCCCCTCCCTGGACCAAACCTCATCCTCCCCACAATCACCAGGGACCAGGGAGCCCCCTCTGGGTGAGGACCTGGTGGACACAGGAGGGTCTTTGGGTGTCTTCTTTTGCCTGATTGAAACAGGTGGCATGAGGAGGTAAACCTCTGTCTCTGTAAATGATGTCAGGCCCCGCCTGCCTCCCATCCCCCATCTTTTTACTAGTATCCTGATCCAAGTTCCTGGACTCTTCCATATGCGTGTGCGAGCGTCCTGACTGTGTTTTTTTTTTTACACAGTTTGGAGAGACAGACAAAACAAAAGGTCTGTAAGAAGACCCGCACCTCTCTCTTTACATGCTCAGTGATTATTGAGCCTGCAAGTGCCAGTACTGACTGAATTTTCACACTGGTGTTGGAGACGTTGGCGGTGAGGAGATGACAGACATGCAACTCAAAAAAAAAAAAAACCTGACTGTGACCTCAAGGGGTTTTTAAACTACTGAACTTTATCATTCAGTTAATTTACAGGGAGAAACTTCACCTTTAAATTAATCAGTGAGCAGTTTTGTTTTTGTTTGTCAGCATATTTGCAAAGTATCTCATGGGAGCCATTATTTTTACAGAGAGACTCTCAGAGCAGTCTTGTATGAGCAAAAGCAAATGGACAAACCTAGGAAAAACCTACTTCACCCCTTTACTCCCTCTTCCTTCTATCGCCACACTTGACAACAGGTCAGTTGGTATCTAGGACTAACAGGTCCCTAAACAACAACTCTGATCAGGCTGTCATTGTGATAATAACATGGAGGCTGTAAAAACCACCAACTACACAAAGTTTATGCTAATATTGCAAAAATATAGTTTGCATCAGCATTATTAGTATCAGTACTGTTTTGTTACATTTACAGGATGGTAATGCAAATCATATCTTAATAAATCACTTAACCCTTTAATACCTGAAAACACATGTTATAGCCAAAAAATTCTATTTTTTTTGGAGCTGAAATGTTTATTTAACTCTCTACTGAAATCCTAAAAAAATCAAAATTTCCATAAAATTTAACATATAGATTTTTTGTATATCATTTTTTACATTAGGTGTTTTGTCAACTGATAATCCATTTGCGGACATTTTTATCATTTATCTGATTGCATTCAGATGTTTTTAGTAATTTGTTGATCATATTGATTAGACAGAGGTATCATAAAAGTATGTGTCAAATATGATACAACAGGCATTATAGGGTTAATGAGTCAGTCAAAATTCTTCTCTTTCAGAACATGAATGGATGCCACCGTTTAGTGATGCTAGGCATTAGCTGGGCCAGAAACAGAAATCAGCTAAGCATATGAATAAATGGGAAGTGAAAACACACTGTTTTCTCACCTTTTTAAAAGAAACTGGTTTCTTGGAGGGTTTTTTTTGTTATTTCTGTTGCAGAAACAGCTGCTCCAGCTCACTCTCTAGCACAGTAGGTGGCAGTAATGCTCCTTAGACTTTAGTTGCTACTTGCCAAAAAAGAAAAAGAGGACAGAGATTGGTCCCGACTATCCATCCATCATCTATACCACTAATTCCTATCGAGGTCCTGGGGGCTGGAGCCTGTTTTAGCTGACATTGTGTGAGCAGTTCACCAGCAGATCGCAGGGCCACATAGAGAGACAAACAGCCATTCACATTCACACTCACACAACAGAAATTTGGAGCACCACTAAACCTAAAAAGCATGTTTTTGGTCTGTGTGAGGAAACCAGAGTGCCTGGAGAAAACCCATGCAGCCATGGAGAGAACATACAAACTCCATACAGAAAGACCCTGAGTCACGCCAGCAACCCTCTTGCTGTGAGGTCTTGCTGTGCCACCCACCTGTGGTCACAACTAGCACACTACAAAACTAGAAAAGCACTCAGAGAGCGCAGACCTCCGCCAAGCAGCTTCAGTCCACCCTTAACACAATCAAGTATTTGTGGAGTTATATGCACAAATGGCGAAAATGGTCCTATGTTGCAATGTTAAAGAACCCTTTAAAAAATTCCTGGATCCGGATGGTGATCTGGATCAGTCCTGAAATCTAATCATTTCTTCCTTATCCCATTCCACACATTTCCTGAAAATTTCATCCAAATCCGTCCACAACTTTTCAAGTTATCTTGAACACAAACAAACAGACAAACAGACAAACCAACCAACGCCGGCAAAAACATAACCTCCTTGGCAGAGGTAACAACTGTCTGGCAGGCATATTACAGACTACTACCCAAATGCAGCTGATTGTCGAGTGTAGTTGGTGGTTTCAGAAACAGCAGAAGTCAGACCTTGGCGTAGGGTTTGGCTGTACAACTCATGCATGAAATAAAATGTAACCACTGTGAGAACATGAGCCAGAATGCAGCCAAACGCACAAAACTTCTGCAGTGTAGCATCTCTGGTTTGAAAACACTTTGAATTAACAAAGCATTAGCTAAGCATTAATAAATACACAAGTGTATCATCTTGAACACTCATCAATAACTGATTGCCTGTTAAGACAGTAATAAATGTAGTGAAGCATAAATAAAACTTAAGTCATCATCTAGAATACTTTATTTATCATATATTTGCCAGTTAGAGTTATTGAGACTATTAGTCTGGTTTCAGTAAATAATTTACTAATCTTCAGGACATTTTTTAGCATTTATAGATGATATGCAACAAATTGGCTCATATTTTTCTGTTGTCTTTATAACTTCATATTGTATACAGTAGCAGTTAAATGCAGACTTCTGATCTAAAGACATTAAAAGCTTTACAGATGATTATCAAAAGGTCCCATGTCCTGCAAAAATACATATTCTTTGCTTTTAATGGTAGAAGTGGCTTGAGGAGCAGGAGAACACAACACCTTTTACTAAACTCTCAGTTCATGGAGAAATGTGCTGTACCTCTTTGAAGAAAATGCCCTGTAAAACACTCAGTTTTTTACTTCCTGAGGTTTATGATGTCATAGCTATACAACCTCCACCTACATGTGTTTTTCCTGCTCACAGGCAAACACCATGACACTGTTTTGAAGGTCTGCTCCGCCTCCTGTGACCCCTCCTTCCCACTCTCATTGGACATAATTTGGGCACCCAATCAGCGCAGAGCTCATCAGCATAGCCTCCTGTAGCCTCCCAAATCCTCTCACATCTGAGTGTTTCCAACGGGGAGGGACATAGAGCTGCATCTGATCCCACACAGAGATGAAATTCTCTTTTTTTTTATCCAACTTTAATCAAATCTTTGCATGATAGACCCCAAAGAATTAATGTAGTCAGTCAAACAGATCAGGACATGGGACCTGTAAGTATTTACTAATGCTTAACTAAAGATTATCTAATAGGGTTTCGTTCATATAAAGTGTTAGCCCTGGCTTTTGAGTTTTCTAACTGTTCTAAGACTTTCATATTTTCTTCTATTCTCACAAAAGGCCATTTTTCATTTTGTGAGACCTTGGAGCTTTGGTTCATCATGTCATACACAGTGCAGTTTCGATTTTAGAGTATAACCTCAGATGAAACATTTTTTACTGCTTGTGGTTTTGAAAGTTTTAAATGTGGTTGAAAAAGCTGCTCAGAGACCGCCGCTTCTGATAAACTTTCACATGTGAAAGAGCTTCTCATCCTGCCAGGCCACTGTGCTGTACTTTGCTCTGAAACATTTGATTATTTCAGGGAAGTTATGATATATTTGTATTTAGTAATTTTTTTATTCATGTGTTGTTGCTTTATACTTCATGTTACTGATTCACCTCATAAGCCAGAAATGATCCTCTGACAGAGAGATTAAAGTGATAAACTGGTCCTCCCAAATGCTTGTAATAAAAGCATCTCCATCTTTCAATGGAGTTGACAATCGTGCTGACAGCCTGAAAAGCCTTTACACAATAGAGGCTTAATTCTGTGTTTAACATTCTCCAAGACATGATCCTGCTCACAAAAGAAGACTAAAGGGTTATATAAACTGAAGCCTCAGGTTATCTGAGAGTTGGAAACAATCTGTCATTTTTATGCCATGCCCTTCTAAATTTTTAAATCAATATGTTTTTTTATTTCTGTATTTATGTATTACTGTACCGAGAAAAGTGTTTGTTTTGTGATGGTTTGTATTCTACTTCCAGTTTCTGTTAGGTATGCACAATACTAACATCTAAAACGCCAATGTTTGACACTGATTTTAATATATAGACACTTATTTTGTCAGGAACTCCAAGTCTCTATTATGAGCATTAATCTGTTTTCTTCAGATATTACATCTTATATGTGAGATATATGTCAGCCACACAACTGATATATTGGCTGTAAATATCAGCAGTCATTTACACATTTGCCGATATTCAACTTTGAAGCTATTATCTGCCAATATCAGTGTTGTGCTGATAAGTGCATCCCTAATAATCTATGAAAAGGACTTCATGAGGCACAGCTTATTGTAAACATGGGAACACAAGGGTGGTGTTTTGAAATGGATTCACTCTGGGACCCGGTTTTAAAAATGTGTTGTTAGGTGGGGTAGTTTTGGGACCCAAACACAGAACCAGCAGACTCCTTTCACACAGTTTATTCAATGAAAGCAGTATTTAGGTAACAATGGAGATCAATGTGGTGAGGCAAGGAAGTCCAAGTAAGGCTGATGCTATGATAGGGAGGGAAACAATTAGAATACAGGCCAGAGAACAATCACAAAAAATCCAAAAGTTCAAGAATCGGTATGAGACAGCACAATCAGGCTTAGACTGGAGTGAAGAGTTGGATATATACTGCAGGGGCTTAATGAGTAGATCAGTCTCAGGTGTGCAGCAGAAATGTGACTGAGAGCCTCAAAACACAAGCAAGGGGAAAACAGCTGAAGAACTGGGGATGAGTAGGAGGCACAGCCGATATCATGACAAAAAGGCCAATTCCATGTTGACTAAACACTCATACGATAAAAAACTTTTATCTGGTCTTTGTGATGATGGCCCCCTACATTAATTCTGTTTTAGAGTGAAGCAAGTTGAAGGGAGGTGCATTTTCACGAACCTGAAACACCAGATGGACTGTCAGTATATTTCATTCAGTCATTCTGCTTTTTTCTCTTCGTAATGTTTCTGTTTATAATGTTTTTATGGTAGATTTTGTTCGTTTTCTTCGTTTAAATGCATTGTTAGATATTATCAATAAATCAGTTTTTATTTGTATAGTACCAAATCATAAAATGTTACCTCAAGACAATTTACAAAAGAGTAGGACATTGACACACCATATGGTCCATTCAGTATGATTCACCAGTCCATCTGGAGCCCATAGAGGGTGTTTGGGATTGGATGAACCTTTCAAAAGCAAATTCAGCTGATTGGACAATAGCACCGTCAGTCACATTCATTACAGGCCAGTCAGATAATGCAGTAGCTACTGCCACGATGTAACATGCATAACATGAGCCGCTACGTAGAGCAAACTCTTAGCAAAACATGTCGGAAGTGCAGGGGAAATATATTTCCAATAGATAAGTGCTTTCAGTTTGTTTGTTTTTCACTAAATAAAGAAATGTGGTCCAGATCTGATAAAACTGCTACTGAAGCTGTTAGTGTCAGTTCTTATCTCTATACTAGCAGTCACTTCCTGCTGTTGTCTCACTTCTAGATCCCAGTTCTTGTTGCTCTGAAGGATGCTGATCGGGCCGTCTCGCTTTACAATCGTTGTAGATTGGAGCTCGCTAAGATGGACCTGCCTGAGTACAGACACTGAATCGGGCAGGTCCAGCTGCTGCACAAGGTTACGTTTTCACAACGGTGACACCTGATAAATCATGAAACAAAGTAGCAGAAAGTCAGAATTTGAGGCCTAATCATGACTTTGGTTGCTGTTGTTGTTTTTATTTGGATAGGAGTTGACTGTAATTTACTTACGACTAACTAAAGCAATCAAGAATGACCATCGTTACCTGAATATAAAGCAACTTGTAGCTCGGATTTTTATTGTTAACTAATTATAGAGGAAAAGGAGTTTACAGCAGAGCGTATCCTAAATCTTGGCCTATGTACTGCAGGCTTTTTACAAGAGTTATTTATAGCCGTGGAAGACTGGTGGATTTGTTTAAGTTAAAGTCCGTGTTAACATGCAGGGCAGGTCCAGGCATCTGCCCTTCATGTATTCCAATGTATTCCAGTGAATTCACACCCTTTTTCTTCTTCTTTTTTTTTGTGAATACCCATTCATTAATCTATGTCATGAACATGCGGAAACATGGATAATACTTGGTATGAGTGGGAAGAATCTAATGGCTTTATTGCAGTTTAATCTTCACACACCCACAGTAAGTGTAACTCTGATGAAGAGCTGTTTCCTCCTTAATGTGTGCGTGCTAGCATCTCAGCTGAACAGTTCTGTGGTTTTATTCACTTCCTTGTAAGCGCACTCTCTTCAGAAGGTGACATGAGTCATTGCTTTGTGTGCAAAGTTGAAACAAACAGCTGTGTTTTGTTTTACTGCAGTGTTATTGTGTTCTTATGTATCTCCACACTGATGCCTTATTCCCATTTTATCTGCTCACTCAGCTGAATCCTCTGCTGTACACTCCCTTTCACATGTGCACACTGGACCATTTCTGAAAACAACTTAAGGACACACCTATTATCTGACATTTTTTAGACCTTTTACACCTCTCTCTCATGGTAGGAGAAATTCCCCTTGGGACAGGTCACAATTGCTTTTTACAGGCTGTGATTCCAAAAATAGGTGCCAGGATGAAATTACATGAAGACTTTGTATTCACACATATGCAAAAATTAGGGGAGTGCCTCCAGTTTTGGGTCAATAAATAACAAAATAAAATCAGGTGGAAACTGTTGCACACATGCTATTGTTAATACTGCATTGAGTTTTATTTGGGGACTCTTGCATACATGTTTTTTTCTCAATTAATTAATTTCTCTGATTGAAAAGACAAAAGGAAAGGAGTGCTACCTGGACTCAACAGAGTTAGCTTGAGGTGCTCTTTGAAATGGGATTCAAAAAGTCATTGAAGCAAAAAGAAAAGACTCCAAGGCACTCTCTTTATACTATTAAAATGCCTTTATTTTAGCGGCATGGCATAATATAAAACAGATAAAATGAGTAAAAGCGTACCAAAATTCTGGTTTAAAAACATTGTTACAAAATGGTCTGTAAGTTTAAAAATAACTTAGTGCTTAACACAGTATAATCTTGGTCTTCATTTAGTCCAGGATATTTTGTGGCTTGTAGTCCATTTTATAAAAATGTTTTTTAACCAGAATTTTGGTATGCTTTTACTCATTTTATCTGTTTTATATTATGCCATGCAATGTTTTTTGAGATGAAAACTTTGTTGAAGCCTCTATTGGCCTGAATAACACCATCTGCTGGTGGGTTTGCTAGTTGTCACCATCTGCAGACCAAGACTCTAACCCCATGTGGCAGTTTCCTATTGGTGGAGCACCCCTTTAAAAGGGCCTATTGCAGCCCAGCATCTGTTTGCATGACTTCCTGATGAAGGCTTGATGCCGAAACGCGTCAAAGTTTTTTTAGAAGGTTTACATGACCATGCCGCTAAAATAAAGGCATTTTAATAGTATAAAGAGAGTGCCTTGGAGTCTTTTCTTTTTGCTTCAATGAATTTTTCTGATTATTTGCTGCTGCATTCACACTTCAGCACACCCAGACTTTACACTGAAAAAAATATTACCGGGGTAGAGGATAATTGTCCGGGTAAAGCCTGGGTGAAAAACTCATCTGTTTGCGCTCATACATATGACCCAACTGGGGAGGTGGGGAGTTGCACGTGTGAATGGGGGTTCATGATACCCATTTACAACTCTGTTAATACCTATGAGGGCAGCTCAGGAGCAAGAGCAATTGAGGCACAGCATGTGCTTAAAAACCTCAAATTATTCTGGAGTGCAAAGTTGACAGAGTGAAAAGTTTTTTTCCTTTTATGGTAATGCTTGTTGCAGTGTAGTGGAATTTCTTGTTTGTTGCATGATATAAACCTCATCGCCCTTGCCCCCACCTCCTTTAACACCACTACCAGCAGTCACAATTAATTTTACTAGTATTTACCTGTAGCATCTACACATCAACTTACCTTGCTCTCTTGGAGGGATTTTACAAAAGCTATCTGTTTGCTTTCACATCTGTAGCTCACCAGGTTGTTTTTTGTGAAATTTCCAGGATGAATTGCATATGTGAAAGGGGCTCACATTACCTTTCCTTTTATAGTTTAACTGTAAGTTACCCAAGTGCCAAATCCTGGAGGCTTCTTCCATCACAGCCCTCTGCATATGAGCAAATGCAACACTATGGCCGCTGTCAGCACTGTGGACCGTTAACCCTCTTTATCTCACAGCATTGAGACGAACCAGCACTGTATCTGCTGATGAGTTTTACGACTGTTTTGTTATTACTATATAATTTGATGTTAACTGTATGAATCACTCAGCATTGGTTATGTCTGTGCTTAAGCAGTGATTTTGTTGCTGTAATTATTCCTCATGTTAAAAGACATATTTCCAACAATGCAAGTCAAAGCTGCTCTGAAGCATCACTGTGTTTCTTTGTCGAACTTTAGTGAAGTATCATAAAAAGGGCAGTGCATCCCCAAGTTTGGGAAATCCCCATTTGATTTTGTGACACGTGAGTGTCCGGAAAACATGTCAAATATGATTCTCTCCTTTAAAATGTTTGAAAATCATACAGTTAATGTCTCAAACTATTGGCCAACGTGAATTTGTTGTTTCAGTTTTCAGACATGGTGTTTTTACACATGTGTTTTGCATCAGTTTTTCATTGAATGTTTATTCTTCTGTATGGATCAGATAAAAGTGTTTGAGGTTTTTGCTGTTAGGTATTTTACAAGGCCTGGGTGTTTTGAGTTTTTCCGAGGAGGAAGAATGAAGTTGTTTGTTTAGCTGTGATACTGTCTTAACAGCATACATGCAGAAGTACCTTAAAGATCATTCAAAAATGTTTGCAACAAATAGGAAAACAGTTCATGTTTTTTCTGCTATTTCTCTGCAGGTTTACACATCTCAGATATTTGCATTTGCATCTGAATGAATTTTATGTTCTTCATCTCATCCAAAGAGAAACAGTTAACAGTGAGTCATGTCTGAATACACTGCCAAGAAAATTCCAACTCATGTAAATAAACTTTCTTTTGTACTTTAAAACAAGTCAAATGCATGCAAGACTACTAAACAGCTGAAGCTGAACCTCTGTACATATTGTCTGTATATACTCCAGGGATTTCTTAATAAACAAACATGAATGATATTAAATAAAATCAAATTCTTTGCCTCTTAGTCTGACTCGTCTTTCCATGCATCGCAAAGAATAATAAGGATGTGGTTTGTTGTGGGAATGAAGCAGCTCACCATATAGAAGACAGTGTTTATGGACTTTTACTTTCTTTTCTGATTTTTTAAATTCATACTTTTAATATTTATATATGACAACAATACACACAGGTTCAGACCTTGACAAATACTACCAGACAACATTAACATGTTCACAACAACACCGCATAGAAGGGAGATCAGTGTATGCCCATACTTCAATAAATATTCAATTCATTGCCAAAAGGTTCAATATAGGGGTAGATCCAGTTTCAAAAACAGACAACATTTCTCATATTGACCAGATTTAACAGTCAAATCAATATTGGCGATGATGATATGTGCCCCCACACTGGCTTCTTAAAAGTTTAAGACCTAAACTTATTGTCATTTAATGTATCTGTTTTTCACTCCATACCTAGAAGATTAAAAAAAACTCAAATATCCATGTTTCTATAGAGAGACATTTTGGTTTGTGAATTTTCCAGCTTTAAAAATCTTTCTTTAGGCAGCCAAGCAGGCTAAACAAACTTTTACTTTCTTAATAAGAGGTGGTGTCTGCTTGGTGGGCAGGTTGAAGCATACTTATAATTATGGTTGTTTTCGGATGAGTCAGCAAAGACGTAATGTTTGAGAATAAACCACTGACTAACCTGCTGTTCTTCCTCTCTCTTGGTGTTTAGTTCAGGCTGTGCTAAAAACAGAATCATCAGTTCACATGGGGATCGACATAAGGGACTGAAAACTGCAACTGAAAAGACAATGGTAGAAATCTAAAGAGACTTAAAGACAGGTTTTAAGGTGACTGTCAAAACTGCTGTCGAAGCTGTTAGCAACCATGCTAATCCCATGCTGTCATTTCCTGCTGTTTTCTCTCTTGTGGCTCCCACCTCTTTCTGCTTTAAAGGACTCTGAGTTTGTTGGACTGATTTGGGACATTCAAAATTGTTGTAGATTGGATCTTGGCAAGATGGATCAGCCTATAATTACAGATATTCAATCAGGCAGATCCAGCTGCACTGCAAGGTTAAGATCTGTGTTGAACGAAAACATACGAAATTTGCGCATTATGTTCCTTGTAATGAAAAGAACAAAGCATACAGGTCATCTGTTTATGTTGACTTCTTTTATAAAGATCTACCAGTCTCTCACATTGTCTGTGCACTCTAGCTAAATTCTCGCATGATAGGTGTTCTCATAGCTTTTTTTGGGTTACCTCTCTTGTACCTGGCATTTACCTGCCAAATAATGTGCATACACCCAGCTCACTATATTCCTTCCTTGCCTCTTCCTGTTTGGAAATGCCTATTGTGAAATAATTCAACATAAGGACAAAGAAAACCAAAATCTGTCAGCTTTTACACAAATCAGCAGCCTGTTATTTCAAGAAGATTTAGTGAATGAGCTTCTTGACTTTACACAACTTTATTTATTTTATTTTTTTAAGCACATTTGTAGCCTTCATTTTGTTTGTTTAAGTTAAAGGAGGGGGAAATTTTAAAAGAAATCTAAATGTTAGTTTTCTTTACCCAAACATCAGTTATATTGCTACCTTTACCAACCTTGTCAAGTTTGCTCCTTTGTTTTTTCAGATTTTTATGCAGTAGTAAATATGACCATATAAGCTATTGACTAAAAAATGAGTAAGGGTTCATACTTTGAATCACAAATGTGAAATTGAGTTGTTTCCATTAGTTTCCCGGAACTGTTGTGGTTTAGATATGGGTGATGGCAGACACATTTCTAAGTGATGAGTATTTGACTTTTACTCACAAAACATGTCATTACATGCACTGTACCCATGACAACAGACAGCAGCCACAATTTAACTGATCAGAGCTTCCTTTTACCCCAGGAGGCAACCTCTGAGACAGATTGTGTACAGGAATCAGACAGTTTTAAAAAAACAGAAATAAACATCTTCATAAATGAAAAACACTTCAGTGGATTTCCAAATAAAAGCAATTCCAAAGAAAAAACTGGAGCACTTGAAGGACTTGAGATAGGTGCAAAGGGCTAACGTTTTGACATGCCCTGCGTCTTCATCAGAGTCAAAACAAGAATAAAATGCCTGAAGTGACTAAAGCTCTCCAGCTGTTTCTTTGGAATTGCCTTTATTTTGGAATCCATTGAAGTGTTTGTTCATACTTTTTGGTCCTGTTCTGGGAACATCAACCTCATCTACTGTTTTGTTTTGGTTTAGAGCCCCCTGGTGGTGGATTTTAATGTACTATTCACTTCACTACTGAGAAGAACACCACTGCTCTCACATACAGTATGTTTACAGAAACTTTCCAGAAAATTACAGGCAAACTGCCCCTGATATACCGGTACTTGCTTTAGATGAATCAGACTTCTAACCTGGTATGTCAGATGACAGTTCAATATGTACTACAAAGCGCATATTTTTTTTACTTGAGTACTGTACTTAAGTACATTTTTTGAGTATCTGTACTTTACTTGAGTATTATTTTTTTTTAAATGTATGACTTTTACTCCACTACATTTGAAAGCCAAATATTGTACCTTTAACTCCACTTCATTTCTATGAGTGAGTCTTGTTACTTGTTACTTTAAGTATAGCTTTGAAGTCAGAGGATTAGACTTTTTTTTTTCTTCTAAAATGTGATCTGTGTGTGATTTGTTCAGGTGGTGATTCTGTACCTGTACATTGCGCATGCGCTACTCAGATCGGACCTGTAAAGCTAATTAGCTGTAGAGCTAATGTTGCTCGGATAACGGTTTCGTCTTGGAAGTAATGATGGGTTACGATGGAAGATAAGGGCCATGTTAAAAACAAAAAAAGTACGTAAGAAAAGTGAAGTTACGAGAATAATCTTATAAAGTTACGAGAATAAAGTCATAAAGTTACGAGAATAATCTCATACAGTTACATGAATAAAGTCATAAATTTATGAGAGTAAATTTGTTATTTTAGTCTGTAGAGGCTATCAGAAGAGCAGCCACGTACAAAAATGAGGAACGCCAAGCATCTAGTTAAGTTATACTTTAGTAAAGGTTCACAAATTAGGAAATGCTTCTTCTGTTGTCACATCAGCATCATTTTATTATAAGAATTAGGACCCTGAAAAGATATTGCAAGAAACTGGGGCTTTTCCGAAGAAAGAACCACACCGACTTGGAGGAAATTGTCTCCTTTTTGGAAGAGGAAACGTACGCTCTTCTGGAACAATGTTTCAGAATAAAGTTTGCTTTCTAGCTTAATTTAAATAGATTTATGACTTTATTCTCGTGACTTTATGAGATTATTCTCATAAGTTCATGACTTTATTCTCGTAACTTTGTGAGATTATTCTCGTAACTTCATGACTTTATTCTCATAACCTTATGAGATTATTCTTGTAACTTTATGACTTTATTCTCATAACTTTATGATTTTATTCTTGCATCTTCTTGACTTTATTCTCGTAACTTCACAAGATTATTCTCGTAACTTTATGGCCTCTCGTAACTTTTTGACTTTATTCTTTTAACTTCATGAGATTATTCTTGTAATTTTAGGACTTTATTCTCATGACTTTATGAGATTATTCTCATAAATTCATGACTTTATTCTCATAACTTTATGAGATTGTTCCTGTAACTTTATGACTTTATTCTCGTAACTTTTAGACTTTATTCTCAAAACCTTATGAGATTATTCTTGTAACTTTACGACTTTATTCTCATAACTTTATGATATTATTCTCGCATCTTCTTGAATGTATTCTCATACCTTTACAAGATTATTCTCGTAGCTTTATGACTTTATTCTCATAACTTTTCGACTTTTATTCTTTTAACTTCATGAGATTATTCTTGTAACTTTACGACTTTATTCTCGTAACTTCATGACTTCATTCTCTGATCTTTACTTTTTTTAAACATACTTTTATTTTTTTTAATAGCCTTATACATGGCCCTAATTCTCTGTGGTATGGCTACGGAAGACGACGAAATTAAAAAAATGAAAACGGCAATGGTTTTCCTTTTGTTGATTTAAATGTGTTTCAATAGGCATTTCTATAGACTTGGTAGCATATTTTACAAGCTTTTAATTTATAGGTTCTAAAAGCAGGTCAGTGCATTCAGTAGGTTGTTTCAGTCATTGGGTTCTGTAAATTCACTGTGGCAACAATACAATAACACGTTGACATTAAAACAAAAATGTACTTTAATACTTAAGTATTTTCAAAACAGGTACTACAGTACTTTAACTTAAGTAAAAATGTGACTGAACAACTTTCACTTGTATTGGAGTAATATTTGACCAGGAGTATCTATAGTTTCACTCAAGTAATGGAGTTGAGTACTTTGTCCACCACTGAGTATCTCCTTCAGCCTCCATAAAATGGTACCTCCTTTAGCCTCCTTACAGTGGTACCTCCTCTAGCCTCCTTCCTCTTCCTTCCTCTTCCTCCCTCTCAGCACACATGTTCATGCTTACGTGACCGCTCACCTTTGAGGATGCGGCATCACTGCTCATCGACTGGGGCATAAAAATGTCTCAGTCCTCAGGAGGAGCTTCACTTCTCTCAGTCTGAACCTGCCACACACTCAGGAGGCTCCTCTGTTTCATGTAAGTACTCGAGAACTTTATTTATTCCAGTCATTTTTCTGCCAATGACGACAGACGGACCGATGATAGAGAAAACGTGCTTCAGTTTTGTTTTTAGCTTTTTTTGTGTTTCTTGCGTTTTTTTTTTTTTTTAATCTTCATTCTCAGAGTGTTTTGCATTTTAGACTCGGACCCGTGTAGCTCTCTGTGGGCTGTTTTAGCCTCTAATTTACACTGGTAACCTCAGTTTCATGTTTTTTGGTTAAACAGCGGGATGGCGAGTAAATCCTGTCTGACTGTCAAAGCGACTTTACTGCTGCTCTTCATGACCTGGAGGGAGATCAGACCGTGTGATGGATTAACAGGTTGGTCCAGATCATTTAACTGTTATCACTGTGTTTGATTTAGACTATTTATGACCTTTATTGAATGTTGATGAATTATCTTTGATGAAGGAACTTCCTCAATCTTTACAGTATGCCACCTCTGCCAAGGAGGTCATGTTTTTGCTGGCTTCTGTTTGTTTTATTGTGAACACCATAACTCAAAAAGTTATGAACTGAATTTGATGGCATTTTCAGGAGAGGTCAGAGATGATCCAAACACAGATCCTTTAGTTTTTGGTCCGAATCTGGATAAGGATCACTTATTTTTATGGATTAGTTACATTGCAAGATAAGGCAGTTTTCCAAATTTTCACTAATATCTCAATAAGAATGGATTTGGATTCAATATTCAGAAAATTTTCATCATGGCACAACAGTCACGTGACTAGATTTTAGTGGTGATCTGCATCTGGATGTGGCCATTGGAATATTTTTGGAAATGCCTTTGTGGAAGTTTGTGCTTGGAGCACTTCTAGTTGTTTTTGTGAAAATGCTAAAATCCAAAACCATTTTATGGACAGAGACAAAAATGTGAGTTCATTTTTGTTAAAAGCAAACCTGATAAAATGGAAGAAATATAACTAATTGTAAATAAAACAAAACTAGAAGTACCAGCACAAACTTCCACCAAGGCATTTCTTACACTATTTGCCCTATCTTGCAATGTTAAGAATTCCAATCTAATCACTTCTCACTTGTGCCATGACTAACAATTCTTGGAAATTTCATCAGACCCAAAACCTTTTGGTGATATCCTGTGAACAAACAAATGCTGGCGGAAGTAATTTTTAGTATTTCAATATCAGAAATCGTTCAACAGTTCGTCACTATCCAGAGAATCCAGTTGGATAAGAAGCATGACTTCTCACTGCATGTATTATTTAACCTAATAAGTCCCAATGAGATCCTGATCTCAATGGGACTTATTAGGTTAAATAAAGGTTAAATAGAAAAAAATAATAGTTTTAATGGCTGTTTTTCAATATTTTTAGCTGATAGTTGATTTCATTTTATAAGTCAGAATCACATAAAAGACTCCAATTTCTTTTGTTTTTGTGATAAAATTAATATGTTTTAATATGCAAGTAGTTGATGTAATTCGTCAAAGTAGATGTCCCTCTTTGTCACTGTAAATTAAACAAATCAGTCTCTTCTTATTACCATTTGAAACAATCGAAAATACACCAAGACAAATGGGATAGCTAGCGAAAAAGTACAGCATTGTAAATGTGTCCAGCAAAGCCTACAGTCACCCAGTCAGTGTTATTTTTTTTGTTTGTTTTTACTTAAAATTTAGCAAATTCGTCTGAGCTCTTGGCTCTTGGTCCCATATGCAGCAGGGTACAGTCCAGTTCCAGAACCAGTTCTTTTCGGCCAGCGGCACAACTGACCAGAATCACTGTGGCTAATGTTTTAGGTTTCAGTTTTTAACATTTGACTGTTTAAATCTTTCACTCGTGTGTATTAGTATTCTTGTGTTAGTTGGTTTTGTGAAATTCAAGTGATGTCTTCTAGAGGGAATACAAAGAAGATATTTTTTGGCTATTAACCGTGGCTTTAGGAAAAAGAATGGAAAATACTCTTGACTAGAATGAGAAAATCCTGAACTCTTGGGGACACCTCAAGCCCACCGTTTACCCTTGTGATGAAATACAGGCCATCATTTCCCTCAATACACTGGAGACACATGGCTCGTGATAAAATTAGCCTAACTTGAAGTAGTCTACTTTTATTTTCAGAGAAGAGGCCGTCTGATTGATGGGCCAGGGGATTTCAATGCATGTGTTCGTTATTGAGTTTAGGAAATGTTGTGAAAACCCAAACGCGAGCTCCATTCCTGGTGAGGATGTTGAAATTGTGGGCAAACACAAGTGTCTGGGAACTCTGCCTGGTTCTCAGCTGAGGTTTGATGTGAACGCGGACAACAGGAAACTCATTTACTGAGAAAATTAATTTTCTTCAATGTCTGTAACAACATTTTATGTGTTTTCTACAAGTCCTTTATTGTTTTATATTGTGTTGTTGTACGTGTTTTATTTTATTTGCTTGTTCAATGGTCTGTCTGTAAGAGACAAATAGCCTTTACCGTGTTGTTATGGTTTGCCTCAAGTTCATCGGAGTCCAGCAAAGAGACTTGTGCTCTCTGAGGCAGAGAGACAAGATGCAAAAAGCAAAGGGAATAATGTTCAAGCATAGGGATGGGAATTGATAAGATTTTATTCATACCAATCAGTGTTAATATTGTTGACTAATTATTTTCGTCATTGTTTTCGTCAACAACCTTTTTTCCTTGACAAAAGCTAGACAGTAGCTAATAAAAACAAGTGCACACGGACAAAAACTAAAACTAAATTAACTGACATTTTCGTCAACAAATAAAAAATGGACTAAAGTGTTTGACAGAAACTTAATCCAATCAGACCTAATTTCGTCATGTAGAAGTAGGGACAGGTTAGGAATATATCCAATCACAGCTACTTTGGTTGTGTGGAAAGGTTGGATGAGTCAAGAGGGACATCCAATCACAACTGCCTTGGCTTTGTGGGGGTGGGATAAGTTGGGGAGCGATCCAATCAGAGCTTCTCTCTTTATGAACTGATATATTCATGTAGAGCAGGTCCACTGTTTGTTGTCAATTCTGGTATTGTAACTGAGATGCACTACCAAGTAGCCTCATAAAGGTGATTGTTTGTTTCTGGTAATTTATACATTCACACTTTACAAGCATTAAATAAAGATATTTCATTTTATCCAAGTGTAAAACATGACTTCAGAAATTCAAGGAAACATAAAAAATGCCTTAGACTTTACACTTCATTTTTTAGTCGACTAAATTTACAGTAGATTTTGTCGACTAAAATGTGACGAAATTTCATCAACTAAAACTAGACTAAAATTAAAACAGTTTAGATGAATAAATTATGACTAAACCTAAAAAATATTTAAGCAAAAGACTAAAACTAAAACTAAATTAAAAAGTGCTGTCAAAATTAATACAGATACCAATTCTATAAACATTTCTGTTTATCAGTCACATTCAACGATTCCTTTATCGATTCTTGCATAGATAAATGCTTCTTCAAGTTGCTGTTGTTTCTACTCACTGAAAGTTGTGCAGTGATTTTTGCATTCTTTGTTATCTTGACTGCCTGTGACGACAGTGTGATGTCCTTGATTTGCAAAGCATGCAAACAAAGCTGACGTAATTGCTAAGCAAATTGATGAGCAAAAAGACTAATGATATCAAGGGTCAATCCCAGTTGTAGCCCTTAGCCCTCCCCTTTCATCTTACCCCTCTGTCTACCCTTTCCCCTCGGCCCTCTGTTTTGAGGGCCAAGAGGAAAGGGTGAAAACAAGCCCCTAAGAAACGAATAGGCCACTCGATTCCAGCTACGTCATCACCCAGAGTCGCTCCCTGGCTGTGTTGTAGGCAGATGGGACAATAGCTGTAGCTAAAGCTGTGAAAGCTAGCTTGTTATAACAAGCCATTTTAAAATACGACCGACAAGTCAAAACACGATTAATATTTACTTAATAATTTAATAATTACTTATAATTATGTGCTTCCTTTGGTTACAGCTCTGCCACCTTGCCAGCAGGCGGGGTCTATCATGGGAAATTTCTCATACCCCTTCCTTTCAAGTGATGTGCCAGTTTGTCTTTGTTTCAAAGGCTGTGTAGCCCTTTGCCTTAACCTTACGGAGAATTGGGACAACCCTTCACTAGACGTGAATGCGCAAAAACCAAGGGCTAAGGGGTAAAACAAGGGCTAAGGGGTAAAACAATGGCTAAGGGGTACAATTGGGATTGACCAGAATTCTTTCAGGAAGTTGTCTGTCCTGACATCTGAGTTCATGTTGATGCCCTCAGGTCGCAGCTTTTACGCACCTGTCTAAATCTTTTTATTTCTTCTGCTATCAGGCTGAACCTTGAGAGAATTCAAAGCGTGTGTTTTATTTGTTTCCTGTTCTTGTGTTTTTTTCTTGTAATTCTCATATTGGTGGCCTTTTCATACATTCTCTGAATGTAGATTTATGATGTGATGTACAATACATCTTTATGGACCTCATTTACTGGCATTTAGTTTATTCAGACTTGCCCTTAAATATTTATTTCTCTCAGCAGGTAGTGTGTATGCCCCACGACTGGAAGGTTTGAGCCCCATGTTGGTCAGGGCCTTTCTTTTTTCCTTTTATAATTTTATTTGTATTCTAGTTTTAAAAGACACAATTATAAAGTACATACAAACTGTCATCTTTCTACATCTAGACCTTTTATTTTTTAAGTGGTTTACAGGGGAAGGGATAGATATGAGGGCAGCATGGTGACGCAGCTGGTAGTACATGTTTCTCACAGCAAGGAGGTTGGTAGTTCAATCCCTGTGCATGTGGAGGTTTCTACGACTGCCGGGAGAGAATGCTCATTAGGTTGATTGGTGACTCTAAATTGCCCTTAAATGTGAGTGTGAATAACTTTCTGTCTCTCTGTGTTGCCCTGTTCTTTGCTGGTGACTGGTTCAGGTTGTATTCTGCCTCACAATGTCAGCCGGGATAGGCTCTACCACCCGGGACCCCAAAAGGGATCAGCAGTATAGATGATTTCTGAGGCCATGTGGGCCTCATTACTAATGCGGCCACAGGAGGGCGCCAATATGCCATGAGCACTACAGGCCATATGTTTTGTTTTGGGTTTTTTTGCCTGACTGTTTGGGGTAAAATATGTTTGGTCTGGCAGAATAAAAAACTGAATTACCCTTTGGGATGATTAAAGTTGTCTGAGTCTGAGTCTGAAGGGTCATGATGGAGTTCAAAAGTGATTTTCAATTGATCAGAAGTTTTGCTTCTATATTTTGCTTTCACAACTTCTTAGGTTTAGATGTTGCATGGGATATCTTCATTGTTGTGGTTGTCTTGGCATAAGACCACCTCTAAGTGACAGCAGTGATTTAGAACACGGCTCCTCTTGTGTGATGTTGCTTTCTTTAAGTTTTCTGTCCCTTGCAGAGTTTAGACTTGGATTTTTAACCATTTTGTCTCCAGTTGTAACATTTTGAATTGATTTCTGTTGTTCTTTTGATTAATCTGCACATGCTTGTTTTGATATGCTTGTGATATATACAGAGATCCCTCATCAAAATACTGGATTGAAATGCGGGTCATCATGAATAAACTGTTTAGCAGGGACAGAGAATAGTTGTAAAAATGGGTGAGAGTGTGTGGCTCTTTCATGAGATACACAGTGTGACTAAATACACTCTTTCCCAGCAGTGGACCCTCCTGAAGACCTCAGGATATCAGACCCTGGTCATCTGGGACATCTTGAAATTTCCTGGAGCCCTCCAGCTAACTTGATAAACATGACAGAGTGCCAAAGACTGTATCAACTGGATTACTTCAACACTTACAAGGGCAGCTGGAGTGTAAGTGCTTCACTTTTTTTAAAAGTCTTGGAGGGGTGAACATTCCCAACGGCCTGTGCAGAATGATTATCATGTCATGTCAAGTCAGTTTGTTATATAATACGTTAATTTTTCAGCCTATTCACTCATTCTCTTTCAGAGGCTTTACATTTTTACACACCCTTATGTTGAGAGCCCAAAGGTGTATGATTTAAAGAGATGTAGAAATTTGCATTTTGAAACTTCTCCAAAAACTTTTTTTTTGTACAAACCTCAGTTCCAATGAAGTTGGGACATTGTGTAAAACATTTATTTAAAGAGAACACAATAATGTGAAAATGCTTTTTGACATATATTCAACTGAATACACTGCAAAGACAAGATAACAATGCACAATGAATAAAGTTCATCCAAACAAATTAACTTTGTTTTTTGCAAATACTCTCTAATTCTAAATTCCAAAAGCTGGAACAGGAACAGGGGCATGTGTTGCATCACGTTTCCTTTTAACAACACTCAATAAGTGTTTGGGATCTGACAATGCCAAATATTGAAGTTTTGCAGATGGAATTGTTTCTCATTCTTGCTTGATGTGTGTCTTCCAATGCTTAACAGTTTCGGGTCTTTGTTGTGGTTTTTGTTGCTTCATAATGAGCCACATATTTATCATGGGAGACAGGTCTGGAACAACTGAGCCCTTTTGGGATGCTTCTTTATACCCAATCATGATGCTCACCTGTTTCCAGTTAACCTGTTAACCTGTTGAATGATCCAAACATCCTCAACTTTCCAGTATTTTGTTGCCCCTGTCCCCCCTTTTTGAGAAGGTGTTGCAGGCATCAAATTCAACATGAGTGAATATTTGCAATAAACAGAGCCTGACACACCATATGGACTATTCAATATAATTCACTTATCCATCTGGGCAACAGCTCATAGAAAGTATAAGGGAATGGGTGGAACCTTTCAGTGGTATATCCTGCAGGTGATTGGACTATTGCTCTGTCAGTCACATTCATTACAGGCCAATCAAATAATGTTGTTGGCAGAAACTACTGCCTGGTGTAAATACAGAACGTCATAAAAGTCATTTTGTAGATCAAACTCTCAACAAAACATGTCGGAAGTGAAGTGAAAATATTCTTTTCTATGACGAAAAGCTTACAGTGTTGTTATGTTTTCGCTTAATTAAGAAATGTGGTCCAGACCTGACAAAACTGCTACTGAAGCTGTTAGCACCAATGCTAATCTCTGAATGAGCAGTCTCTTCCTGCTGTTGTTGTGCTAGTGTCTCCCACCCCATCCTGCTTCAGAGGAGCAGGATGGGGCTTTGGGCCGCTCACAGTCGTTGTTGATTGGAGCTTTGCAAGAAGGATGTGTGTGATTACAGAGATTTAATCAGGCAGGTCAATTTGCACTGCAGGGTTTCAAAAACCAATGACGTTAAACAGTTTGAAGATTGAATGTCTTGTCTTTGTAGTGTATTCAATTTAATATTTGTCCCAACTTCATTGGTATTGGGCTTTGTAACCCAAAAGAGCAATATTTGTAAGAGAGCAACACCAAAACGGTTTTAATTTTGATGCCGTTTTGCAACAGCTTTCATTACAGTTCATTGGATTGAGTTGGTTAAGAAGTTTTTAAAGCTTCTTTATCGGGAACCCTCTGCTTGTGTGGAGTCTGATGCCTCCCTGTGGGACGTTGTGTTTTCTCTTGTTATCGGCTGTTTTACATGCACAAGTTGTTTTTCAAAGGTGTAACTTTTGCCTGAAGATTGTGAACACAAACGCATCAGCCTATGAAGTGTTGACCAACACCCTCCACTCAGCTGTGGTAGGAGTCAGAGACAAGGTCTTAGGAACTTTAAATCCTCTGTTTGATTTTTCCTGTTTGTTTTTTTGAGGTCGTAGATTAGCGTTGGTCTTGATATTAGCCTGTTTTACCACCACTGAAGTAATCTGCCACAACATCCGCTGGAGTGTATCATTGCTATCTTAAGCAACTAACTAAGAAGTTAGTTAGTTTAGTTTATTTGTCCCTGTAGGGAAATTAGGGTGTGGCAGGGATCACAGACATTTGGCAACAGAATCACTAGAAATCACAAAAACAATGCACTCACAAAGAAGAGAAAAAAATAACAAAAAAAAAACAAAGGAAGCCATGTAGTGATGGACAGGCAGGTTGGTCTAGACCAGCTGGACCTATGTGAATGCAGCAGCAAATTATCAGTGAAACTCACTAAAGGGCAATTGGGGAGGGGTGATGACATCATTCTGTGTGACCGGCATGAAACTTTAAATGGGAGACTTGACAGGATGGATTAAACCTGCTGTTGTTGTGGGAGAAGTTTATTCAATTGTAAGGACAGAAACACAGACCCAAATGTGCATCTGGACAGTTGAAAGTGCTGTTTCCACTGCACATCATCAAAGTTCAATAGTACATCTTCTCTAAAACAATCATCACTTGGTTTCTCACACATACAAAGAGCCGTCTCGCGCTGCTGTTGGATACAGAGCTAAAACACTGCAGCTTCTGTCTCTGGTATAATTGTGGCGCATGTAGTGATGCTGCTTTAAATTCACTTCTGCTTACTACAACACTCCTCTTGACTCTGTCACTGATGCTGTTGATATGCTTCTAAACATGTATCACTGTACACTGACTTCTGCAGCATATTTGGGACATCGTGTCCCGCCTACTGGTACCCCATTGTGACAGCATATTTGGTTTAGAAATTGATGTGGATCAAGGAAAACAACATTTCATTCTCTAACAGACCACTGTTTTTTTTTTTTTTTAATGTAAACATTCAGCAATAATAGGGTGAAGCATTGTACTACATTCATACATTATGTGGGTATAACAGCTAAAATATGTGGTATAGAAGGCTAAAATGTATGGCCAAAATATCTGCTGTAAATATGGGCAGAAATTTTAGTATCTGTCAGTACCAATGTCATGGTGATAATACTGTGCAAACAAAAGAATAAAAGTTAAATCCTTGAGCAGTGAATGGCTGAAACAAAAAGATTAAATAAATAAGGTGTCATGGATAAAACAAGGCCTTTCAATGAAACCAGGTCTTTAAAAGTGATTATTTGGTGCTGCAGTTGTAAGAACTGGACAGTTTGGTGGATGACAAACAGGATTGTATGTTTTCCTGTAGATGTGACTCTTCCTTGCTTAAAAGTAATGTCATGAAGTTATTCAGAAGACCACAAAGTGGCTTTTTTTTTCCCTCTTCGTGTTTTGTTGCACTCTAAGCAAGGCGATACAACGTCATGCATAACAAATCAGGGCCTGTTCCTTATTTCGTGGAACATTGCGGGAAGGAACAGCTCATTGAAATTAGTGGTCCATTTCTGCAGAAACTGCTCTATTTCAACTATTAGAAAAATGATACCTCGTGATACATGATTGCGGTTTGTTGGATCGTGAATCTGAGAAAAGGCTTATTAATTTCAGCAGCTCCTCCTTAGGTGCAGAGTCCTGCTGCTAAGCTCATTAAACAGTATTAAATACATGATTTTTCAATGTGTCATCAAAAAAGAATTCTTAGGAAGAAAGCATGCTCATTTGTCTCCAAATTTGCACAGCTTCGAGTCTCACCCTTCAATGAAAATGTTAGGTTATTAGACTCAAGAGAAATACTCCTGAGCTAGGGTTGTCACAATGAAAAATTATTTGAGAGCAAAAACAGGAGTACAAGCATATGAAGTCATTTCTTGTTTTAAAGGATTAAAACTGAGCAACCTTATGCACTCTGTCTGATGGATATTTACATTTGCTGTATTTTGGTATCAGAATTGAACCTTGGCTAGAGGAGATTACCATAAACACACACGGGGCAGTGCATGGCAATAACCACCAGGCTATCAGCACCCCAAAAATGCACTTTGCAGTCCCTCCAGGGAATCGTGATTCTGTGATAGCAGCAATTAATGCAGTTTCAGCCAATCCTCACTAATTCAGCTTGGCACCACAGCTTTTCTTCAATCGCCAAAACTTTCCCAACAGCTTTGAACAATTATCAGAACTCTCACCCCGGCCCTGAGTATCAACTTCACACTTTATTCTGAACTCCTTGACTTTGAGAGCATGAACACCACATGCAGAGAACATTTAAAATCTGAAAATCACCACACAGATGTGGGGCGTTACGAGCAACACTCGTCACTTCACAAGCTCCCTTTTACCGTAAAACAAGTGTAACTGATCGCCGCCGTTGTTTGTCTGGTTTGTGTGTGGCTTTTTTTGTTTTTGTGTTCACACAAAACTAAAAAATAAAAAACAGCTCCTGTCACTGCGGATCCTGCTGATGCGGGACTGAACAATCTGTTGCATACTAGGGCTGAACAGTTTTGAAGCATCCATGTTAATCACTGAAGATATATGAACACCTCCTCCACCCTACCAGCCTGGCTGTCACACAGACACAAGGCATTTCCATTTGAACCATCTTACTACTGACCTCTCCAGAGGGCACACAGATCAGCCACGTCCATATGAATCTTGCATTCTTTCCCTGATTGTCTATTTTCGTGTCTCTGATGGGAATGAGGGTGCGGTTTCCAGGGGCTGAGCAATTGACAAGGTACTGCTGGACTGCGGTGGGTGGGAGACTGATGAATAGGCCTGTGGATTTGTCGTGGATAAGGAGTGGGCCAGCTGCTTTGCACATAATCAACACACAGCTCAGTCTCTGTTTTTTATTTTGCCATTGGCCCTGTGGAGCCCAAAGTGCTGTCCTCTGGCGCTCCTCAGATGTTGTGTTGTTGGCTTGGATGGCTTTTGCCTGTCCCCCATTTTCCCAAAGTGCACTTCCCCATGGTCAGAGTCAAGAGAGAAGTGGATGGTTGGGTTGTGTGGGGAGGGACGGTTCACCGCTCCCTTTGCCTCAGTGTACTGCTGTAATGTATCTTTTCAACTGGAATGTATGTTGCAGTTTGAGTACAGATTTTTACTCCCAAGTTTGAGCAGATGTTTGAATATTGAGTACAAGGTGACAGCCCTATTGCATACATGTTTTACCTTAAAAAAAAACTAAACCCTTCCCTACTTTTGTGCTTTCTGTCCAACAGCCTCTATGTCCTGGTGTTGCCTGACAGAAAAGAAACAAGCCTGCAGTGGGGTCTAGCTGAACAAGCAGAAGCAAACCTAAGCTTTCTGGTTTGGGTGGCACAAGCCCTGGCTTAAGACAAAGAAATGTTTTCAAAAATCTGATTACTACCAGAAATAAAGTGTATTTTATGATAGAATTACTTTTCTTGACTTTTTTTTTTACCTAAAACAGCAACACAAAAACTGTGGTAATGTCATGAAAAGAAAAAGGTCTTTGATCAGCACAACTTTTGCTAACATTGCCGTTCTGCAGATGGATCAGCCAGATCTAATGTCTGTGATCAGGCAGATCCAATCTGCCTAAAGCAGCACTGCCCGATCAGTGTCCATTAGAGCAGGAAGAGGTTGGAGCTTAAAGCAAGACCGTGGCAGTAGAGCCCATCTACTTCCTTATCTGACTGGCCAGTAATGAATGTGATTGACGGAACAATTGTCCAATCACTTGCAGGACATGCTTTTGCAAGGTTCTGCCCTTTTCAAACACTTTCTATGGGCTCTTTCCCAGATGGACTGGTGAAATATATTGATCAGTCAATCTGGTGTGTCAGGTTAACCTTTTGCTGCAACTGTTAGGAAAACTGCTGCAAAATCAGGCTTTAAATTTTTTTTGTGTCAGGCTTACCTGCCAAGTAAAATCAACTGCTGTTTTGCTTTGCAATACCACCATCACATCACTGGTGTGTAAGGTTGCATGGACTGGCTTTATATTTGAAAAAAAAAAATAGTGATGATGTTAGAATTATTCACAGGAAAAAAAAATCACATTTGATGTGCAAAGGCCTTTTGTCTAAACCTCACAGTGTGAACCCTTACGTGCGTCACTGGGAATGAAGAAACAATAAGATATTCATTTCTGTCTGTCACAAAACTGAACTGAGAATAAAAATAATAATTAGTTTATTTAAAAGCGTCTTTCAGGACACTCAAGGACACTTTACAAAGATTAAAAGATAACAGCAACAATACAACCCACAATAGAACAAAAATCAACAAAACAACAGAAAATGAGAAGGATCCAGATCTAGACACAGTCCAAGATCTCAAAAAAACTTTAATCAGACAGGGGTTCGGTACACAAAAGAGCAGTCAAAATCAGGCAAAGGTATTGGAATTGGCAGGCAAAAAGGAAGGTCAAAAATATATTTAGCAAGATTGGAAACACAGATGGTCACAAGAGGAGAATGCCGGAAAGTGATGACATGAGGAACAAACTAAAAAACATATTCAGACTGTACCTTATCAGTCCACATGGTTTATTTGTCTCTTGGGACGTCCTGTCGGCTTGTTTCTCCTCCTTCTGTATGTCAACAAATGCATGTTGGTGTGAGGCGCTGTTTTTGTAACCGCGCAGTTACACTCAACGACCATAGAGGCCCCTAGAGAGCTACAAAGCCAGAATCTTACATAATGCTGCTTTAAATACATACATAAGGTAATCAGACACAGGAGGGGACACAGGTGCAGGGGATCAACAATCAGGGAGACACAGAGAGGGGAGGGCAGGAAACAAAACCTGAACCAAGAGACAAGGGTGAGACTTTCACAGTCTAAAACAGCTGAGGTAGTTTGATGTTTAAAGTATGAAACACAACAGCTTTTATGTTTTGACCTACAAAGAGTTGAAAAAACAGTTACAAACAATGTAAGATTTTATGATTCCTCTTGCCTCAGGACATGATCTTTCTGGCTTAACAGCTGTCATTACAGATTTATGTTTCAAACTGAGGCGGCAGACAACAATAATCACTCTTGAAAACCTGCCCAGTACTACCAAACTGTTTGCTTTTCCTCCCACACTATTTTCCGTTTACAGGCACTTCTCAGATTAATATCAAGTCCACAAAATTAAATGGAACAAAATAAAGTGAATAACAGGTTTGTGTGTCTGGATCGACAGGCTGTCAGGACGCCAAGGAGAACGTACAGAGCCCAGTTTGACCTCAAAAAGGATGTACGGGTGAGAGTGTACACCCTGCTGAGTGGACCCTGCACTGACGGCACCATGATCAAGAGTAAGAATTACACTGAGATCATCCAGAAACCACCAGGCACAGGTTTGTCCCAGTTTTTTTTACTCTCGAAAAGTCATGACAAAAATCAAAAGATGCACTGTGAAAATAATGGATGTACACTTTCCTTTATCTTTCTGCCACCAGGTGTTTTGGGTACAGCAGTACAAAATTTTACCTGCATGTACCACAACATGAAACACTTGGAGTGCAAGTGGAGTAGAGGCCCAAAGACGCCATCAAACGCACAGCAAACTTTATATTTCTGGTAAGTTGAAAGCCAACTTGGTGCCAGAAAAATTAAAAAAGTGAAGTATTGCTAACCCCCACATGGAGCCAACACGCCGTGGATTGTACAGCGGGAAAACTTCGCTCCCTCTCTAGTCTATCAGAGCATTTCCACAGTTGGCGCTCCAGTCCTGATCAGGATATGTACAGTATTATATCATCAAATTCGTACCAATACACACCTCTATCAGAGAGATAGATAGATGGTAGGAGTGTAAAAAAAATACTGATAAACTGATGTATTTTGATATTTTATGGCACATACCTGCATCAATAGTTTAGGAACATTATCTAATAATTTGTGGAAATTTGGGACAATTGTTCTTTTTTTTTACATTTATTGTTTTATTCGTGTCCCAGAGTTTCACACTATAGTTTATCAGTGTCGCATGGTCCATGACTTTTATAATTTCTTTTATTGTGGTCGCATAATGCGGTAAAATAATAAATATGAGAGACTTTTTAATGACAACTATGAACCATGTATTGGGATATGTATCCTATCATTCTATCCTATGTTTACAATACACACTCCTAACAGATAGATACATAGATGGATGGATAGATAGATAGATAGATAGATAGATAGATAGAAAGGAAGAAGTTCCAGCTGCTCTTATTCACACACACAGCTTTGCACAAACTGTTGAGTCACCTTTTAATAGTTTTGTCTTTCTTCTTTGATCAATATTTGTAAGTCATGTGTTTATGCTTTTGAAGAGCTTGAAAACAGGATGTTTATTTTCAAGACAATGAGATGTCCATTACAGGAAATATCTCCCAACTGAGTTTTGACTCCCCCTCTAAGCTGTGAATTATCTTATCTTTTTCCCCTCCAGGTACAAGGACCTCGAGCAGGCAGTCGAATGTCCCAAATATCTTGTTTTGAGTGGATATAGGACAGGCTGTGATTTCACTGAGACATCTCTTCCAGACTTCACTGATATCATCTTCTGTGTGAATGGCTCCTCCTCTGAAGGGCCCCTGGAACCAACCTACACCTCCTTACAAATACAGAACCACGGTACATGTCTGTTTGCCTTTTTAAGTTACAAAAGTTACAAAAACACAAAGGCTGAAGTGACTGCCTCCCTCATACTTTGTCTCTGTGGTTTCAGATCTTAACTTTAGCACCTTTATTTGTTTTCCTCTCTCCTCCTGGTCACAGTCTGTAAACTATTGTTTTTGTGTCTTCACAGTGAAGCCTGAAACCACAGAGAAGCTGAATCTTCAAACAGGTGCAGACGCGTTGGAGCTCTGGTGGGACCGTCCTGTTGGCCGGATTCCTAGACACTGTCTTGAATGGGAGGTGGAGCATAGTAGAGAAGGATCTGATGGGAAAACAACGTTGGTATGGATTATCTAACACAAACATCTCCCCTTATAGACGCCCCTTTGAACATTTTTCAACATGTAAAACATGATTTTGTAACCTTAAAGACTTAAAATCAACAATATCCTCCCGAGACATTCTTTATTTATCATAAGGCATTGATTAATTGAATCTTTTAGGATAATCCCAGAGGTTGAATAACATCATGCGTTATGCTTTGTGCCTTTTGTACTTGATCCTGTTACAGAAATGTCCCAGACCCCACGTTTTAAAGACCTGTAATTATGCTATAACATTTACGATGAGTCAACACTGAACTTTGCTTGCCTGTGCCAGTCACAGAGACAAAACATACTTGACACTCAACAAGATTTCACACCTCTACATTTAATGAGAGGCAATTACAGTAATTATACAGCATACCTGAAGGCATTGCAACAAATTAAGCAGAGCGTTTCAGGCCAGAGCGGCTGTCAGAGGTCCAGATATCGACCTCTTTAAATGTGCCTTTTTAAAAAAAGTGATAGAAGTAATTAATTTTTCTTTAGTAACCGTTTTTATGTAACCTTGCCATGCAAATGGATCCACCTGATTCAATGCCTGTCATCAGGTAGATTCATCTTGCAAAGCTCCAATCTATAATGATTGTGATCAGCCCAATTAGAGTCCTTTGGAGCAGAAAGGTAGGAGCTACGAGCGAGACGACAGCAGGAAGTGACTGCTCAAACAAAGATTAGCATAGATGCTAACAGCTACAGTAGTAGTTTTATCAGATCTGGACCACAAATAACATTGAAAGCATTTCTTGACAGAAAGTAGCGATTGGAGTCAAAAAAACAATTCCAGTTGAGAATCTCTAAGAATTCCTTTAAGGAATTGATATCATTACTTTTTTTGCTTAACAATTCCCATAACAATTCCTTTCCTTGTTTTCTATTTGCCTTGCAAATAAAGCATGCTACACTCTTATTAGAGGCAGTCAGCAACAAAGGAAAAAATGAAATCATAGCAGATGGGGCAGAAATGGTCGAAATTATGGCATAATTTACCACAAATAGAACCTTACTGCACGTTTAGTGGTTTGAAACACCATGAACTTGCAGAGGTATTAATCTAAGCAGTAAATATTTGGTGAACTATGTGCTTGACATTGTTGATGCTGAAAACCCTTGAAGGCCAACATTTTCCCTCACAGAAAATCCACAGGAATTGATAAGGAATCATTAAAGAACTGGATCTTTAAGCAAAATCGATAATGGAACTGGTATCAGTGAAGCCTTATTGATTCCCATCCCTAATATGAAGGACATGTTTGCTTCACTTCTGACATGAGAGTTTGCTCTAAGAAGTGGCTTACATTTTGTATTTTGCACTGTGGCAGTAACACCAGCCCACTTCTATGGCTGAATGTGATTGACAGGATGATTACCCAATCATCTGCCAGAAATGCTTTGAAAAGTTATTCCCATAGCAGCCATAGCATAATGTAATTGAAGTTTTGAACGATATCAAATATGAAGTTATTTTCTATGTTGTGTCAAAAGTAAGGTTGGGCCCTCAAATATTTAAAAACGTCTCCACCTTTTTTCTTCACCATCTGCAGGAGAAGATTGTCACCAAAGAGATGAATCTAACTTTGCTCTCCAGCCGTGACAAGAGGAACTGCTTCAGAGTTCGATCCAAACTGCACAAATACTGTGCAGACCAAGGATTTTGGAGCGAGTGGAGTCTGCAGACATGCTATCCAGGTGATGACACAACTGTTTATGATACCTCCTACATGTGTACTTTGTTTAATTTATGTAGTCATGTAAAGTAAGTGTTACGACCCGGCTCGTCAAGGGGAAAGGGAAGCAACATAAAACCAGACTGTCAGTGGTATAAGAGGTTATTTATTACAAGAAGTGAGATTGAACATTAGTAAAGCAAGGTGAGACAACAGAAAAGGGCCGGAGGGTGCTGTTCAAATCAACAACCAAGGATAACCAAAATAGTCTTATCTAAACTTAGAGCTTCCGCTGCTTCTTACAAAACAAAGAAAATAAACCCTGCTTCCCATGTCTAACCAAACCAAATTACAAACGAACAGCACCCCAAACCTAGTGAGACTAACAAAACAACTTCCTGAGTGTGAATGTGTGATTCCCAAGTCTAATCCTGGCCCAAATGGCAGCAAGTGCCTCACAGAGACGGAGCACCAGTGGAGACACGGCTTCACAGCAATTGACCGAGGATGAATGATCCCTCGAACGAAGGCAGTCCAGCTCTTTATACTGCCCACATCTCCCCGATTGGCCAGGGCTCCTGCTGCTCTTCACGAATCAGCTGTTTTCTCTCGCCCGGCACACCTATAGGGGACGCACCAATCATTCAGCTGCACTCACACATTCTTACATCACACTCACAATTGGTCAGTTTACACAGAGAGGGGCAGGATGTGGCCACAGCCGTAACACCCCACCCCTTAAAATGCAAACCATCGGGTTTGTCACAGTCAGAATTTACAATAACAAGAGTGGACACTACTGACACCTGGACAATGCATCTGCCATGAGATTGTCACACCCTTTCTTATGGCGAATCGTCAGGTTGTAGTCCTGCATGATCAATGCCCACCTCATTAGCCTTTGGTTATGGTTGTACATTTTCGAGAGGAAAACGAGTGGGTTATGGTCAGTGAAGACCTCCACCGGCAGAGAGCTGGAACCCACGTACACCTCAAAATGCTGCAGTGACATTAACAAAGCAAGTGTCTCTTTTTCAATGGTTGAATACTTCATCTGATGCTGATTGAACTTCTTAGAAAAATAGCAGACAGGATGGTCAACCCCATCCTCATCCTCCTGCAATAGGACAGCCCCTGCGCCAACTGCGGATGCATCTACCTCTAGTTTAAAGGCACGGGAGAACTCTGGCGCTGCCAACACGGGGGCGTGACTAAGAAGGGATTTTGCGCTATCAAATGCATGCTGGCACGCAGGGGTCCAAACGAATTCGACCTTTGGGCTCATCAGAGCACAGCAGTCGAGAAGTTGCGACAGAAACTCCTGTAATAACCGGCCATGCCCAGGAATCTGCGGAGCGCTTTCCTAGTGACAGGGGCCGGAAAATCCTTTATTGCAGCGACCTTAGCAGCTAGTGGACGGACCTGGCCCTGACCCACCTGCCGGCCCAGGTACGTCACAGTGGCTTTACCGAAGTCACATTTGGCTAGGTTAAGAGTCAACGATGCACCTGCAAGACGAAAAAACACCTGCTCCAGTTTATCAATATGCTCTTCCCAAGTGGTGGAGTACACGATTAGATCATCTAAATAGGCGTTGCAGTTTGTTAACCCAGAGAGGACAGTGTTAACCAATCTTTGAAATGTAGCTGGCGTGTTACACATGCCGAAAGCCATTACAGTGTATTGGAGGAAACTATCAGGGGTCACAAAAGCAGAAATTTCAGATGCACGGTCCGTTAGCGGGACTTGCCAGTAACCTTTAAGGAGATCTAATTTGCTGACGTATTTGGCGTTACCCAATGTGTCAATACAGTCCTCCATCCTTGGTAACGGGTAAGAGTCGGGGACCGTGACAGCATTAACCTTTCGAAAATCGGTTATAAACCGTGGAGATCCATCTGATTTGGCCTCTAGTAAGCACGGAGAGCTCCATGAGCTACAGCTAGGAACGGCTAACCCATTTTGCAAAAGATAATCTGTTTCTTGCCTCATTAATTCACGTTTAACCGGATTCACACGGTATGGATGTTGTCGAATGGGCCGCGCATCCTTGACATCTATGTCATGCTTTAGGACAGTAGTTCGTGTGGGAACATCATTGAATAGAGATGGGAAGTGGCCTATCAGCTCGGTGACTTCACGTTGTTGCGCGCACGACAAGTGGGTCAACTGAGACGGCAACGCTTTTAACATCTCAGAGTTTGGTAGCCTAGCACTGTGGTGAGAGGAGTGACATGTTGTGAGGGTATCTTCATCATTTGACGTCTCAGGGAGACTGGATACCACCAACGCACTGATGCCGGCAACTAGTTTGGGAGGGGGCGCGGTTCGATCATCACGGGAGTAATATAGTTTCAGCATGTTGATGTGACAAACACGCGTTTTTCGTTTCCTCTCTGGGGTGCTAATTACATAATCTGTTTCACTGAGGATGTTTCGGATTTCATATGGACCGGAGAATTTAGCAGAAAGAGAGGAGCCAGGAATGGGCAGCAGAGCTAAAACTTTATCGCCAATCTGGAAACAGTGGGGGACGGCTGAACGGTCATAGCGGCGCTTCATTTCCCGCTGGGAGGAGGAGAGACACTCTTTTGCCACAGAGTTCGCATGATGGAGACGCTCGCGGAATTTACTTACAAAATCCAGTACATTTTCTTTTTGAGGAGTCTCGGGCACCAGAAACTTTTCCTGCAGTAATTTGAGCGGGCCACGCAGCGTGTGGCCAAACACTAATTCAGCGGGACTGAATCCTAGGGATTCCTGGACGGCCTGCCGGGCTGCAAATAATACAAATGGAATCCCCTCATCCCAACATTTACTTGTTTCCGCGCAGTATTTACGAAGCATAGTTTTTAATGTTTGGTGCCATCTCTCCAGCGCACCTTGAGACTCCGGATGAAAGGCACTGGACACTGCGTGTTTCACATGCAGAGTTCTGAGGACCTGTTTGAACAGTTTGGACTGGAAGTTTGTACCCTGATCTGTTTGGATTATACGGGGAATACCAAATGTAGAGAAGAACTTTGTGAGAGCCTTCACTACGGAGCTGGATGTAATTTTACGCAGGGGAATGGCCTCCGGATAGCGAGTGGCTGCACACATGATGGTGAGTAGATACTGATTGCCATTGCTAGTACGAGGTAGAGGCCCTACACAGTCTATTATAACTCTCTCAAAAGGCTCTCCTATTGCAGGGATTGGATGAAGTGGAGCAAGTGGTATTACTTGGTTTGGTTTCCCCGCAATTTGGAACACATGACAACATCGGCAGAATTTAACAACATCAGATTTTAATCCTGGCCAGTAGAAATACTTTAAAATAAGCTTGTAAGTTTTATTTACCCCTAAATGACCCGACCATTGACTCTCATGGGCCACTGACAGCACATGTTGACGAAACACAGTGGGGATTACAACCTGATACACAGTGCATAACTCAGTGTTATCAGAATCAGCAGGACACCATTTACGCATCAGGATTTCTTTATTGATGAAGTAAACAACCTTTTCAACACTTGCTTGGTCAATACTCACCGCGTTGGTGAAACAACCTTTTAGTGTTGGGTCAGCCCTTTGCTCGGCACAGAGGCGTTCACTTGTCACCGGGAGAGGCGCGCTGCGCACAGGTGGCAGATTTGCACTGATAGGGTGCCCCAGCCTAGTGGCTTGGTCACGGTGTGAAGCAGCTGCGTCCTCCCTCTCGTTTTCCTCTCCATCCCCTCCCGTAAAGGCCGTCATCAATACACTGTCAGACAGGGAAACATCGTTATATTTATGAGCTTGTGCACGAGTGACAGCACATGATGGAAATAATGTGGGATCAGTCTCAATAACATCACTCAATTCCGCGCTCGGTGGAGAATCTAGCACTTCCAGTGCGGGCGTCACTTTCCCCCCCGCAATATCATTACACATTAGGAGCACAATACCTTTAATGGGCAAGGCAGGGCAAACAGCAACAGGGAAGAACCCAGTAACCAGTTTTGACTGCACATGAATTCTGTGCACTGGCCGCGTGACATAACCCATCTCAATACCCTGTAACACCACACCATAACCACAGGCAGATTCCTTTGAAAAAAGGCAGAGCATTAGCCAATATAACAGATTGGGAGCCACCGGTGTCTCTCAAAATGTGCACTGGGCATTGATCATTGGACTTACCTGTCAGCGAAACTAACCCCTCAAAAATAAATGGCTGGAAACAGGGATCTGAGGTTTCTGAATCCGCCGGACCTGCAGGGATGAGTGGCTCAGATTTAATTAACCCTATTCCTTTTGTCTGTGGCACACTGGGTGTAGACTGCTGTTCTTTACGTTTTAGGGACAAACAATTGGCGATTACATGTCCAGGTTTATGACAATAGAAACACTCCCTCTCCTCCTTCTTAGTGGCAAATGGCTTTTGCAGTGCGCTTGGCTGCAGCGGAGTACGTGGCTTTTCACCGGCGGCTGGCTGAAACACAGCCTTGTGAGTCAGCACATACTCGTCAGCTAACACAGCTGCGGAGGAGAGAGAGGAAACTTTTTGTTCATTTAGGTACACCACGATGCGATCAGGCAGACATTTCTTAAATTCTTCAAGCAATATCAATTCCCTAAGAGAACAATAATCATCAACTTTACTAGCCGTGCTCCACTTATCAAATAAGGTTCCCTTTTCCCTTGCGAATTCAACATAGGTCTGATTGGGGCTTCTCCTATGATTTCTGAATTTCTGTCTAAATGCTTCCAGAACCAATTCGTAGGCACGCAAAATTGCAATTTTCACACTTTCGTAATTCAAGCTGTCTTCCAAAGGGAGGGCAGCCACAGCTTCCTGGGCTTTACCGCAAATTTTACACTGAAGTAAAAGTGGCCAAACCTCCTGCGGCCACTGCAGCGCAGAAGCTATGCGCTCAAAAGCAGCAAAATATGAGTCTACCTCAGCCTCACGAAATGTAGGAACCAGTGAAATATGTTTCCCCACATCAAAAGTTTCTCGAGGTGAGATGGTGGTAGAGGGGATAGAGGCATTGGTGAGCACAGGCAGGCCGTGAGAGGGAGTTTCCCTCTGGCTCTCAAGCTCGAGCTGGCGGAGGCGGACAGCTTTGTCCGCCTCAATCTCAAGCTTTCTAATTTCCAGCTGAAATTGTAGCTGAGCCTGGCGGTTTTCTGCCTTCTCCTGGGCTTCCATTTTAATTCTAGCCAGCCTCACTTTTAACCGTGCATCATCCCTAGAACCAGAGCTAGTAGATGACATGGGATCGTAGCGTGGTAGAGTGAAAGGCGTTTTACCTGCCCCACTCACCTGACCAGTCTCTTCTGACGTGGCAGCCGGCGGCTCACTGACAGGCTGCTGCATACCTGCCTCCTCGGCGTCAGCTTCAGTCCCAGCCGGCACCATCTGCATCGGAAGCAAAATCAAACCCAATTCCACCATCTTACCTATCACTAAACTTCTGAGCTCTCTTTTAAGGATTGCCCTGGGAAAAGAGACATTGAAGTAGACTGCTATTTTAACCAAATCATCTTTGCGACAACGATTAATTTGATCCAGCGTCGGGTTAGACAGAAAACTCTCCAATTCAAACGACGACATTTCACACTTCACTCACCAAATTCAACATAGATACAAATAAAAGATTGACAAAATGCAACAATCTTACCTCAAAGTAATTAATAACTTTGGCTAACCGGGGATCCTTTAACAGATCATATCCCGGACGAGCCCCCATTTATGTTACGACCCGGCTCGTCAAGGGGAAAGGGAAGCAACATAAAACCAGACTGTCAGTGGTATAAGAGGTTATTTATTACAAGAAGTGAGATTGAACATTAGTAAAGCAAGGTGAGACAACAGAAAAGGGCCGGAGGGTGCTGTTCAAATCAACAACCAAGGATAACCAAAATAGTCTTATCTAAACTTAGAGCTTCCGCTGCTTCTTACAAAACAAAGAAAATAAACCCTGCTTCCCATGTCTAACCAAACCAAATTACAAACGAACAGCACCCCAAACCTAGTGAGACTAACAAAACAACTTCCTGAGTGTGAATGTGTGATTCCCAAGTCTAATCCTGGCCCAAATGGCAGCAAGTGCCTCACAGAGACGGAGCACCAGTGGAGACACGGCTTCACAGCAATTGACCGAGGATGAATGATCCCTCGAACGAAGGCAGTCCAGCTCTTTATACTGCCCACATCTCCCCGATTGGCCAGGGCTCCTGCTGCTCTTCACGAATCAGCTGTTTTCTCTCGCCCGGCACACCTATAGGGGACGCACCAATCATTCAGCTGCACTCACACATTCTTACATCACACTCACAATTGGTCAGTTTACACAGAGAGGGGCAGGATGTGGCCACAGCCGTAACAGTAAGTTATAAAACAAACAGAAAACAGAAAGTCTGTCCACCAGGCACTGTTTGTCTGCCTATCAAACACATAAGCTCAATATGAAAGCTTTAAAAAGGTCATATTGTGCCTTTTAAGTGTGTTTTACATGTTACTTCTGTGTGAAGGAGAATTTAAATGCACAATATAAAATCCACAGAATCAAGACTTTTATCTTTCCTCCTGGAAACAGCGCTATATCTCCTTAAAATGGCTGATCCTGCCACCTCAGTAGACATATCAGTGTGAGGTCCTACCACTGTTACATCAGCAGTTCAAGCCTGCTGGCTAGGAGTGGCAAGCCCAGTGCAGAGCATCAACTGTAGGAAGGTGCGGAGCTGTAAAAATGGCACTGAGCGTAATGAACTGACAAATCGCCACAGAGTAGACTGGTCAACCGTTCAGAACAGAGTGGGCCCACGCCGAGGAGGGGGCTTTAAGTGACAGGAGGTCCGACTCAGGGTATCAGACAGAGTGAGGATAGAGGTAGATCAGGGTCACTCAGTATCTGACAACTAGATTGTCTGATGAACACTGGCGACAGTGAACATACTTCAGCATTCATAAAAATGGAATATATCTGAACCTGAGGTAAAAAAAAGTATGACCTCTTTAAAGATTTCATAACTGAAGATCAAGTCTTAATCACCCTCTTCTTTTTCGGGATTTTCCCAAAAGAGTTATCATTTCCAAAACTCACTGATGCATGTTGTGATGTGTGAAATGTATTTTTTTAATGCCGGTAAATGAAAAACAAACTAAGTTGTGGGACACATTTTTTCTTTGAAGCCACACCAGCCAGTCCTTTTAAGAAGCATTAACTCTGTGGATTTCTAGCATAGACGCCTATTTTGTCATCAGATGGTAAGTTTGAGATTGATCCTCTAAACTTTATTTTTGACAAATTAAGCAATGTGCCCCATGTGAGGTATGACTATTAAATAATGAGACTGCTCTTATGGGGATAAACCACGTGGTTCACAGTCACTCTGAGTGTTAGATACTAAAGCCACACTGTGTAGTTTGTTCTCCCATCTAGTGGTGAAACTGTGTGTTGCATTCAAACGAATAGTGCTCTCTAGCGCCTTGCTTTTTTAAAATGTGTGTTGCAGCCACTGAACTCTACGGTAGCCGGTGTGTGCCTAGAAGCTATGTCAACATGCCATCCAACACTTAGAGTTTTCTTTCTGGTGAAGAGGTGCATTATTTCAAACAAACTGCAAACTGCATTCAATCATTAGTGTTGGGCTTTCAGTGACAAGCGCATCTCGCTGTGCTCCTTCTCCGTTTCAGTCAGGCTGGTCTGACCAAAAACACGTTTAGCCTTAGTCATTAGCACTACATAGTGCTTTATGTCCCTCTTGGCTGTTCATAGTTTTTATGGACTGGAAGGACATGGTGGCCTCTATAGGACTTACCCGTTCTATGTAAATACAGATAAGAAATTCTTCACTCAGGAGGACAAGTCAGATTGTTGGCAGAGGCAATTTGACACACGAGGACCTATTTATGAATGTAGACATTGTTTTTAGCTCATAAATTACCTAAAACGCAACACGTTGTCCCTTTGAAGGACATGTATTCACACACAGCTGCTGTAAGTTTATAATAAGTGACGGCTTTAGTTCACTGCTAGCTACTGATTGAAGTGCTTGTTTTTCCTAAATTGTCAGAAAATGATTGGCTCAAAAATTTAGCAACTGCATTAAGTTAAATTCTTTTGGAAAAACAGAACAAAACAGCAGCTAAAACCGTTTTCGAACATTAACTGAGGTGTAAGGGGAACATGAGTTTGAATGGCACCAAAGATTTACTTAAGGCAGAGAGGACGTCCTAAATGATGAATGTCCTGGGCGCACATGTGTGTCAAAAACACCCGAAAATATTCAACAAATTGAACAAATCCTTGGAAATTTTCATTGACTCAGTCTAAGAATGAGCAGAAATTGTCTCCATTGACAAAGAGACAGTTCAGCAAATTTTGCTTGAAAATTTGAACATGACCAAAGTGTGTGCCAGAGTCGTCCCAAAACCTCTGACTCCGGGGCAAAAGGAAAAAGACCTGAAGACATTTTGGAGCCAGTTGAAGGAACAACAATTCTTTAGAAGGAGGGATTACAGGGGATAGAAACTTGGATCTTCAAATACGATCCTGAGACAAAATAACAGACAATGCATTGGAAAGCACCATCGTCATCGAAGGTGAAGGAAGCATGACAAAGCAGTTGCATTAAGGGGATCATTTTAGAGGAGCAGGTTCCAGAAGGGTGAATCAACACCATTATTAGCAGGTTCTAGAAAAACTGTCAAAGTGTCGAAAAAGACCACAATTTGTAACCATTGTTTCGTTCCTCATCAAGACAACACTTCTGCTCACACTGCGCTCTCCGTAAAGCAGTTTGTGTCTGAAAAACAAATCACTGAGCTTCTCACCTTAACTACTCACCTGATTAAGTACCGTGGGACTTTTTTCTTTCTCCAAAGAACAAATCTGTGCTCAGAGGAACACATTTAGAGTCTGTGTCATAAGTTAAGAAAAGAGGCTCTGAGACAACTGTCTGAAGAAGACCAATAATCAGTGAAGACCTGAATGCAGTGGTGTGATGATGCAGGAGAGGAGACTGAAGGAGAAAGACACTAAAAAAAGCTCATTTTGTATAAAATTGTACTACTGCAGCAGTCTTGTTATTAATAGTCATACCTTGTATGTCGTTGTTGTTGTTGTTTTTTAAGTCTGTCTTCCTTCAAAATGGCAGATTTGTTGAATATGGTCTTTTTAGGATAAATTCTTTTTATGAAGTAACATCTATCATTAAATTCAAGTACACTTTTATAAAGTCGGAAGATGGAATCACATTATTTGTTTGTTTTACAGCCATGAATGATGCCAAGCTGAATAAAGCGTCATTCCAGTGTGAATACAGAGCTAAGACCAACAAACCCAGGGGGACTTAGATTCCACTGTCTCTAAGGATGTCATCTCTCAAGGATATTTAAAGTTAGGATTTATTTCTGTATCGCTATATTAGTGATAAGAATATAACGTGATACATTTTAATTGCCACAGAGGGGAAAATGCTGCAAATGTTGTTTTTTTTAAGTTTAAGCTACATTTAAGCTCTTTGACATGCATTGCTGTACTTAGATACTCAGTGTTGTGATTTTGTTTGTTCTCAAATGAAGGTTTGCAGATTAAATTGTGGAGCTCCAAAGTAAGATTCATTTGAATGTACTTTTTATGCACTGAATGGCAACAACGTCTGTAAGCATTATATATGCATGCACTTTGCACTGTTAACCTAAATCACCTCATGCTGTGATTGGTCTCCTTTGTATGAACCTTTGTTTCTTTTATATTCAACCTCTGTTTTTATGTTGATATAATGTAAACTATTATAAATGGTTTGTAAATTCACGTTTGGTTTTCCAGAGAATTTTATGCCACAATGTACTTGTAACATTATGCTGAAAAAAACTTTTCTCTACCTAACAGTGACCTAAAATATCTGTCCCTTCAGGCTGTTGAAGGTTTATTGTTACCATGTTTTTTAACATCATGAAACAAAAAAGACTTTTCAAATCCTAAACTGGTCAAAGTCTCTGGTTTTCACATGAGATGACTGCTTGTGGTGTTAGTTCGAAAATGTGCAGTCCATCATTTCTCCCCTTTAATAATGCCAACTGGAATTATATTTTATATTTTCAGAAGGCCTGATTAGTCACTTTCACAATGAGGTACAACATGTCAGGATCGTGCTTTCATGGAATAAGCTACACAGCTAAACTTGTGGGTAGTGGCCCAAAAAAAGTGTCAAAGGTTTATTTTCAGCAAACTTGGTGCCTTGCAGAAAATGAAAAAAGTTCAAATGACCGCTGTAAAAATCCTGCTCATGCCTTAAGCTGACCTGAATATCTGTTGCTTTGGCTTGTTGAATGAAAGTCGTTGTAACTGAGCTTTTCAACATCACAATGCTTTTATAAATGGAATAAAAAATAATTTCTCAAATCCTCTGTAAGTACACTCTCTATTATAATGAATAAGATGCTGGGTAATGGTGTCCCACAAGCATATAAGCTAAGCACAAAAAGTAAGGAATGAGTGTTTGGTGGATTATTTCTCTTTTCTAACAATGCTTCTCAGCAATAAATCTTGTACCATTGAAAAACCTGTTTTTTCCCTTTAAATGGAGCCACATTTGTGAGTAACATGCATTTGTGGGATGAGCAGCAGAGCTTAGTATGTGTGTACTTGTATATCACTAACTGACCTAAAAATACTTAGCTTTAGGTTCTTTGATAAAGGTTGTCGTTGCTGTGCTTTGTAACGTCGCAGTTTGTTCACAGAATAAAGGGAGTCCTCTATAACTCTGTGCTGAGTCTCTTTCATTTTCTTCTTTATGGTTAGTAAAGGTGTCCCACAAGAATACATACTAGGCTACTTTATATTCTAGCAAACAAAAATTAACCATTATGCTGATGACTATCTCATCTTACAACTCTACAGAAAATGAGGTCCTTTCCAGTTGATTCTAAAAACCTCCAGTCCTCATAAAATTTAATAAAATATGAAATAAAAGAGGCTGGACAAGACAGTACACCAGTTATAGGTTGACAAAGATTTCAGGAGCTTGTTTGTTGTCTTTAAACTGTATTAAAAAGAAAAATGTTGTGGTATCCACTTGAACAGGTGGAGGGAGTCTACCTTTGTAGATTCATTATCTGCAAGTTAGCTGTATTTTGAATTATCTATTACAACTAGTTTTTTTATACCTCCATATAATGAATTAATTTTTGTAATAAAGTGCATATTTAGTTCAACCTTCCCAATAGGAGCACCAAAGCCCCTAAGCAGTAACACTCTCAGTGTTTGTGTATATTTTTAATCCTCTTAATCTGTTATTTTAATCCTCTTAATCTGTTATTTTTAATCCTCTTAATCTTTTTTATTTCTATATTTCAATTCAGATTTATTATCTGGAATTTTATTCTCTGTTAACTGCTTTTCTTTTTACCATCCTACTTTAGCTGATTTTATTACACATATGGTTTTAGGTTATTTCATTTTACCATATTATTTATTTAAATTTTATTATGTTAGTTCATTTATTTATTTACCTTCCTTTCCCTATAGTAGTTTTCCAGTAGTTTATCTAATCTCTTATGATTTTTAATTATAATTTAAGTATTAGCTCAAGTGTTTCCTCATTTTTAATCAAAGATAGCGTTTTCTCAGTCTTCCTCAGTCTTTTAATTCTGTTTTCTGTTTAGAATTTCCTTTTATGTCGCTGTGCGTTTGATTAATTTAGTGTAGGTGTTGTATGTGAATTGCAAGGGTGGGTGGGGTCTTTTATTTTCTTTGTATGCAGTTTTCTACTTTTTATGTCATTTATTGTGATTTCATTTTATTTCTTATGTGAAGCACTTTGTGCTACAACATTTTTGTATGAAAAGTGCTATACAAATAAAGTTTGATTGATTCATTGATATCTTTGGCACTGTTCAATGGATCTCAATGAGAACAACTGTGTTTGGAAGCTCACTCTTTAACCCTATAACTCCTGTTGTATCATATTTGATACATACTTTTATGATACCTCTATCTAATCAATATGATCAACAAATTACTAGAACAACATCTGAATAATCAGATAAATTATAAAAATATACAAAAACATATATATGTTAAATTTTATGGAAATTTTGATTTTATAGGATTTCAGTAGAAGGTGAAATCATCATTTTAGCTCCAAAAAACTTGAATTTTCTGGCTATAATTTTTGTTTTCAGGCTTTAAAGAGTTAAGTCCTTACAAAATCTTTAATCCAGCCATAAAGTGCAGTGTTTTTTCCTCTAAATTTTGTTTGTGTGGATCCACAGTCATTTCGTAATTGTTTTTTTTTCTTATTCCCAATTATGACAAATCAGTAATATTACAAATCTTCGATTTTGAGCTGAAAGTAACAACTTCCTGTCTTGATACTGACCAATCAAATGCAACAAATGCCTTCTTCTCTTGTTTTCTTAACAGCAGCGTCCAATCAGGAGCAGCCAAAGGTCAACAACAGACAAGAAAGTTATTTGTCTGTTTCCAAAAGAATCAAAAAGGATGTGCGAATAATGTGATTTGGCCCTGTGTAACAATTGGGAGAAGAGCAAAAACTGCCAGTATCTTTACCTACTTTAATTTTGTTCTTCTAATAGCCAAAGCTTGACCTAAACAAATTCAGATATCAAAAGGCTTAGGCCCATCATTCTTCAGAGTGTGATTTGTATTTGTATAATTTGTTTTACATGTTGGTAGATTTAAATTTGTTTTGATTTTTTGTTTTGTCTTTCTAGTCAAGCAACTTTCAAGACATTAATCTGACATCATTACAGAAAAAATACTGTGATAGCTCAAGTTGTTCGGCAAAAATAAAAGATGTCTTTAACATGATTGTGCTCAAGGTTCTACATGGAATATTTCAATTAAAAATGCAAGCAGACTGAAAATAGCAGTATGAAAATTAAATTACAATCAAATTATGTTTGTCACAATGAGATACTTATAATGTCCTGCAAACCAGTTGAAAATTGTGAAGGCGTATATGAAAAGACTGATTAACTGAGACTCACAGCAGGAAAAAATGCATGCCAAATATTCATTTCTTTTCTTGCCAAAGTTGTTGTGATACTTCTGGAATCTGGATGTTTTAATTTAGTGCTACAACTGTTTTGCTTTACTGGTCTGGAACCAAATCTCTATGAGATGATATTAACTTGGATTTAAAAGACAAAACAAAACCATTATGTGTGCGCCAAATGAGAATTCTCAAATGTCCATCTTCCCATGAAGTCTCTGAGCTGTAACAGCGATGTATTTACCAATTCTTGAATCAGCCAGAACCTGCACTTGATTTTAAAGAGCTCATATTTTTCTTTTTTCAGACTTTCTTTGCCCTTTAGTGTGTTTGACATGTCTCCTGCGCATGATTGACTATGCACTAAACACAAAGTCTGTTACAGCAGGATTCTCTCTGTTTCCCTGTAGAAGGCAGAGATGTTGACAACATAGTAGACAGCAGCACTGACCAAATATCACAGCGTAGACAGGTCGACCAATCAGAGCAGACTGGGCCAAGGTGGGAAAGAGAGCCTCAAAGTGTCTGTTTCAGACAGAGAGAGAACACAGGTGGATCAGGGGCTCTCAATATGTGAAAACTAGAAGTTTTTTTGAATATTACTGATTGTTTACATAGTCAGGCAGTCATCAAGAATTAATACCTGAGTTACGGTAAAAATACAGGCTCTTTAAAATGTGTCACAAAATGACAAAAATAACATAAGTGCAAGAAAAAAGATGTTTTAACAACTCTTTTAGTGGAAAAAGTATTACATGGATTAATAACTAAATATGGATAAATGGCACAGGCGGCATTGTGGCGCAGCAGGGTAGTGCATGTGCCTCACAGCTTGCATGATCTCAGGTATGAGTGTGGGTGTCAATGGTTGTCTGTCTCTATATTTGGCCTCATGATCACCGGACGACTGGTCCGGGGTATATCCTGCCTCTTGCCTATGTCAGTTGGGATAGGCTCCAGCCTCCGGGACCTCAAAGTAGTATAGATAATGGATGGACTTGTAACATGCTGAGGTTATGATGTTCAGCAAGGTTAAAACAAATACTCTGCATTTTTTGTATGGATGTTGTCATTTAATGGTCCAATAATAAATGTTTTGAAAGAATCTTAAAAATAAACAGTGAATAATTTAAACTTTGCTTGTTCATGTGTGTACCTAATTTCTTTTGATTCAGAAATAACCAAACTGTCGCCTGAACCAGAGTGGGATGTGGTTCCTGTGTATGTGTGCATCGCCTTCGCCATCTTTGCTGTGCTGGTGCTGTCACTGTGTGTGGTGACAGCGCTCAAAATGTGAGTACATACACAATTCGAAAGAACTCAGTTAAAATCTAAATAAGCCAGATGGGGGGGGTGAGCAACTGGCAACCGGGGGCCACGTGTGGCCCTTCTACTCCCTCAATGTGGCCCACCAGTCAGTTTGGAATAAGAAACAACATTTAACATAAATTCTTATTTTCTAATCAATTAAACCCAATTTAATTGCAGCTCAATAAGATGCTGTTATATTAATGTCAGTCCTCTCCACTTCATAATCATTATAGCTGTTAGTGTTAATATTAGAACGATCTCTCTATCCATGGTTATAATCAGACAGATCCATCTTGCCAAGCTCTGATCTACAACGAATGTGAGCAGCCCCGTTTAGGGCAGGAAGAGATCAGAGCTACAACGAGGCAACAGCAGGAAGTGACTGCTTGTACAGAGATCAGCAGCTTCAGTAGCTGTTTTATCAGATATGGACCACATTTCTTTATTAAATGAAAAACAGATACACTGAAGGCACTTCTCATTTTGACCTGTTTTGGGAAAGTTTGTTCTACCAAGTGCATCTGGTTGTGTATTTTACACCGCAGCAGTAGCACCCGCCTACTACAGTATCTGATTGACCCAAACATATCTGACTGGCAGAACAATCATCCAGTCAGCTGCTGCATATGCCTTTGAAAGGTTCTTCCCATTCCCAAACACTTTCTGTGGGCTGTTGCCCAGATGAACTGGTAAAATATATTGAACGGTCCATTTGGTGTGTCAGGTTACCATTGACCTACTCTTTTGTAAATTGTCTTGAGATAATCATTCATTGATTATATCTGAAAATGCATTCCCAGGAAAAATCTAACTAAACATGCCACGAAAACATTAAAAATAACGACATTTCTAAGAAAATGGATCTTTAATCGGTTGTATTTTTTTTCTGTAAAAGTCCCTTATTTTTATTTGTTTATTTGGAAGGGACATTGCACAATAAAGAACATCTGAATATGATACCAATTTAAATATGCCAGAGTTTGCATAACTGCTCAAGTACATCTCTACTCCCTTGGCAGGTTACATGCAATACATTGTCAATACATCATCAACAATAACACAATCTAAAAAGTGCACCACAGTCACAAAAATTAAAAATGCATGTTTTTGTGCATTCCTAAAAATGTTGTTAGAATAAAGATAACACTGCTTAAAGTAGCTTGTATCCATCCACCATCTATACTGCTTATCCCTTTCAGGGTCTCGGGGGCTTCAGCATATCACAGCTGACACTGGGCAAGAGGTAGGGTACACCCTGAACCAGTCACCAGCCAATCGCAGGGCCACATAGAGAAAGACAACCGTTCATGCTCACACTCACAACTAAAGGCAATTTAGAGTCACCTATTAACCTAATGAGTCTTTTTTGGTCTGCGGGAGGAAGCTGGAGTGCCTGTGGAGAACCCATACATGCAAACTCCACACAGAATAACAGGCCCTGTCCAACACAGGGATCAAACCAGCAACCTTCTTGCTGTGAGGCATGTGCACTACCTGCTGCACCACCCTCCTGCCCTCAAAGGAATATATATCATTCCAATTCCAACGTTTTCCAAAGTTAACCATCCACGAGCTGGACAGTTTGATCAATGAACTATAAGATACTGCACATAAGACATGAAGAGAAGAGGTCAAACTTATTGATGTATCATCCCAAACTGTTTGTTTCTTACTCACAGGAGAAGATCCAGTCAAGAGAAGAGGCCTGAATCCCTCACAAACCTGTTTTCCAGAAATTCAACTCTTTAGTCTGCAGAAAGCTAAGAACTCTCCACAGAGAAACTCTGACACTTGTGTGATTTTTGTTTGACCTCCCTCATATTACAGGGTCTCAGAGCAAAGATGCCTCATGATGTTCTCATCGGGTTTTGTAACCATTGCACCTACATTAGTAAATACATCAGTCAGTATCCACAGTATTATATTAATCCAACATGTTTTACTACCTTCAACAAAAAAGCTTGAATTTAAAGAGCTATTTCAGATTTTATGGACACAATGATCATTTTTAATTGTGTTTTTGTTTGTAATTCTCAGCAAGTCTTGCCAGCTGATTAAGTCAACAGAAATCACCTCAGATGTTCTGATTCATTGTGCTTCCTTGGAGTTGTCACATATCTTGCCAGAAAACTACTTCAATAATGATGTTTGTTTCCCTGCTGTTGTGGAATAAAAACTCTGTGGTTTAGTGTTTACTTTTGCCTCATGTCTTGCCAGACTTCTTTGGTCCTATAATTACCATGACAGTTTAATGTGTATGTAAATGCCTTGTGATGTGTTTTATTGCATACTTTAAATGTGTGAAAACTTTCATCTCCTGCATACTGATCTCTAACAGAGAGGAGTTTGGTTTAACGGTCAATCAGAGGAGATAGAGATGTTTAGTGCCTTGGTATTTTGCCATGTTTAACAGAACATTTTTGCTTTTTGTTGTTTAACGAGATTGCTAAACTGTTCATAAAGCTGTAATTGCAGGTTTATTCAAATTTAACCAAAAAACCTCAAATACATAAAATAAAAGATCAAATATAAGAAATCTTCTCTTTGATCTTTTTACTTTGTTAAATTATTAGGGATGCACAATATTGGATTTTTTACGATATGCAAAATGGCTATATTTCCAAAGGCATTATTGCCATTTCAGATGTTTTTGTGAAGAGCAGAGAGTCTTTACTTTGTGAAAACTGATTGTACTTTCAGTGTGAGAGTCTATTTGTGTAGGGAACAGATGGGAAACAAGAAAAACAACATTAAACTCTTGAAAAATGAACATCTCTCTTTTTATGTGTACCAATGCAGTGATGAAGAGATGAAGCATTATGGCAGGGGTAGGCAACTGGTAGCCTGATGGCCACATGCGGCCCTTTGCCTCACTCAATGCAGCCCGCCAATAATTTCCCCCCCAAAAAATATAAATTGGAATTATGGAGAAGACAACAACTGCTAAATATGATTTATCATAAGTAACCAGTACTACATTATGCACAAATTAGGATCAATTATTTCTACTAACCTTAGATCGCTGGTACATGAGTTGTTTTTTACCAGTCATTAAAGAATTTACTTTGTTATGATTGTGTCTGTAAATATCTTTTATGAGGCATTAAAATATAACAATAAAAGTAAAGGTAATATATCTGTTCTTTAAAAACTAGCAAACATTCATTCTTTTATTGCATTAAAAAGAAGCTTAAATTGGCTTTAGGTATGTGTTATGCTTATAAAATAATAATGCTTATATATGGGATAATTATGTCCAATATGTATGGCCTATATACTGGCTGTAAATATTGGCAAAAATGTCAACATCAGCCTTTACACAACTTTTAAAATAATATCGTGCATCTCTAGCAATTATATTTGTCTGAAGTTGTTGTTACTCTGTAAAGCAAATGTGCTGGAAGTCGAAAACACAAATGATATCCAGAAATCTTTCCATATCACTCAATAACCAAAGTAATGTACACTTTAAAGATACTTACTACTCATTTTTTTGGGATTCTGAAGGCTCAGAAAAAGGATGGAGATGAAAGAGAGGAGCAAGCTGAGAGAAATCTTTGGTGTAAGCGACCGTCACGCTTAAGTGAAGAAATACTTTATAATGATATTCAGCAGGCAGAATTAATCATCAGAACATTTTAACTTACTGTTTTTTAAATGTCAACACCACAGGGCTGCTTGGTTTTCAGGGCCTGGATGTTCTCCATTAGTTTGTTCTCTGTTATGGGAGCATTCAGAGGATTTAAATTTTCTTTAATTATTGATTGTAAAGATTTCAGTTCATTGTAAAGTTGGCCTTGTTCAGTGTTTTTTGATGTTTTAGACTTAAGTTTTGTCATGTACTTAACCAAAATGTTGCCATGAGATTTGTTCGGATTATTCCATTTTATTTTAAGACTTCTCTGTTTCAGAGAGCTGCTGCTGGATACTTTAAGCTGTTCCTTCTTTTTTCTTAGCGTTTGTTTTGCTTCAAGGTCTCATGGAATTTAGATTTTCTGTTTGGGTTGTTTGGGTTTCTGGATCTCTACTTTGACAGTATTTCTACTGTCATGATTGAACAATTAATTATTGATTAACTTTGCTTTTTACTTTCAATTTTCAGGTTTGAAAATGATTCCAATTTACAAAAGATTTTATCGATTTGATCGACAGCAGTTTTGACTTCATCTCTTTTACGAGGAAGTAATTTTAAACACAATAAATCGATTGAATATTGAATTCCACTCATTTTAAAGGCTTTCAAATGCTGGTACTTTAAAGGTCAAGTGTCCTGCAAAATTAATTTTCTTTGCTGTTAATGTTGTTAGAAGGGGCTTGGAGAGCAGAAGAACTTGACACCTTTTACTCAACTCTCACTGAACAGATGTCACTTTATGCCTCTTTGAAAATAATGACTCCTTAAAATGCTGTGCCTTTTATTTTCAAGGGTTTATGATGTAATAGCTATACAGCCTCCAACTACATGTGTGTTTTTTGCTGGTCATAGGCAGATGCCTTGTCTGGTCTGAAAGCCTGCTCCGTGGCCCGTAACCCTTCCTCCGCTCTTCCATCAGAAATCATTTAGGCAGCCTCCAAAGAGCCAAATTATTTCATTTCTTTATTCATCTCAAATCAAATCCTTGCTTAATAGACACCCAAGACACAATGTAAACAGTCTAACACACCAGGACATGAGACTTTAAAATGTTTTTAAAATTAAATGATGTCTCGGGCTCAGAGGCCTATTGTCTGCGTCTCTCTTCAGCTCTATGCATGGCTCTGTGATTGTCTGATCCAACACCGAGACATCATAGCTTGACAAATACATATATATTCAATATTTTCACCATGACTTAAACCTAACCGAGCTGAAATCCCTCTTTTTTTTGTCAAGGTATTAAAGTCCAAACAATTAACTAATCAGAGCAGTCTTTTTACCAAGCATACGTCCGAACATTTATCAGTGAGCCACCCTCTGAGATCAAAGTGGTTCAGTTAGTAAAATGCATAAACCCGGAATTTTAAATTCAGTGTCTGTAAAAATAAACATGATAAAACATCTGAAAACACCACACAGTCTGTCTGTTCCATCTGCTGTGAACGTGTAAGTTGAACGCCAGTCACGATCTGCTTGGTTGTCCTCTTTGTCTGGCCCACTTTATCAGATTTCCTAGAAAAAACAGCATGTTTTTCCAAGACACTCACCTCAGGTACTTAAATAACAGTTACAGATGGCAGACCAAAAATGTGCAGGATAAAACACAACACCAAGAATTCTGGGTAAGTATAAAGTTAAAGTTGGTTTAATCGGTCATTTCAAAGAGTAAAATAACCCAGTTACTTTTTGTTTTCCCCTGCATTCGCGTGTGACTTGAATTTCAAATAGATTTTATAACAATCAGTTTGCATTTGTCAGAATGTTTCAGTGATGAAAACAGAGTGAACCACCAGGATGTCCTCACAGGGTTCACTGATGAGCTAGTTTTTCTAACAAACGCCCTTGTTCATCTTTTTCCCTGATGTTTACGAAAATGTTATTTTTTGTAAATGGTCCTATGTTATTGAAGCCACATGGTCCATTAAGCTCTGAACTTGGTTCAACATGCTGCTGTGGTATATTTGTTAATAGAGACACTTTGTCCTTGTTGTAGCTTACATTGCCCTCTAGTGGTCAAATTATCTGATACACAAAACTGTCATGTTTTTAATTATACAAGTGTATGACATTTGATTTATGGGAAACACTTTTCTTGAAGCCCCCTTTATAATGTACTATAAACACACTATAACCATGATGATTTTTTGATGATGCTCAATAATCCTAATTCTAAGCACTTAATTCATAATAACTGATGATTAATTATAGTAATCATAAATCATTATAATGCCTATGTTTAAGATGAAACAAAAACATCATTACTGTGTGCAGGGGTCCCCAAAAGTTAGAAAGATTTTTGAGATTCCCTTAACGGACAGTGCCCCCTAAAAATATTACATTATCAGATTTTTTTTTAAATATATAGTTGAATTAACTTTTTGCCAATGGGCTTTGAAGGACTCCTTTTTTTCTGCACATACACACAAAAAAACAAGCTTTTCTTGATTTTAATCCAAAATTTGAAATCAGGCATCTTTACCTCTGCCAAAGAGGTCATGTTTTGGCCAGTGTATGTTTGTTTATCAAGATTATACAAGAAATACTTGACAGATTTTGCTGAAATGTTCAGGAGATGTTGGTAATGGCCCAGCTTAAAAACAGATTTTGGTGGTGATCCAGATAACCAAAATAAGGCAATGACCGTTTTTACTCAATAACTGTCTAACTAATAATGATATCATCATGATTCTGAGTGTGGGTTTTCAGGGTCAAACAATCATATTATGATGCTGACTTTATCATGGAGCTATTGCTTATAGATGTAACAGCAACATGTGAGCTACCTTGGGGGAGGTTTGACTCTCTGAGTGCTTTCTAGTTTGCATTGGTTAACTCCCAAAATACAAAATAGCATACATAAAAACAATAGGCCCTTTTAAACATTTATTAGAGGATATTAGCAATCAAACCATATTTGCAAGGCACATTTTATACAAAATAATTTAGCACAAATTGAAGTTCATTCAAAAACAGAAGCAGAGAAGTGTCAGAACCCACATTCAACACACAAACACATACAATGTCTTCAAGTGAGGAGTCTTCCAACAGGCACAGACAACTGAGGAAACGCTATCTTTGATTAAAAATGAGGAAACACAGGAGCTAAGACTAAGCTGATAAAACCATGTGTAACATAAAATGGTTACCGGGTTCACCCAGCACAACAGCCACACACAGTCAGTTTTAATCAATCAGCTTTATTCACTCACAAATCAATGGAACATCAATGGAGAGGCGCTGGTCCCATCGTGCCTGGTGCTCCACTGGGTCCAGCTCTGTGTTTAATCAGACCAAAGAGTATCTCCTTACTGTCTGGGTGTGTATGAGTGAGTGAATGCCCAGCTCCAGCATGCTACTACAGGGAGGACAAAGAGGGCAATCGGTGCACACCTGCATCAATTAACCTGGCACTGCTTCCATGAACCATCCCCCACACCTCTGCCCCCTGCAGCTGAGCTCAACCACAACCAACTAGCACTCCATAAGATATAATAACGATGATGAAGCACTAAAAGGAAACTATGATAAACCAGGCTAAAAAATGAACAAAATAAATAAATAAATAAAAAGGGTAAAACGCAAACCAATCACCCTGAAACTGCAACACTGTTTTACTGTTTTACTGCCACACAGAATAATCAGTTCTTATGTGAATTGAAATGTTTGGGCCGAACTGAAAGTGGAATATCACATTTAATATTTGTCTAATTGCATAAAAAGCCCTTCTTGCTTTGTTCCTTAACTCTTTCACAGCCATTTTGAAGTTTCCCATGGGGCTCATGTTCAGGCCCAGATATGTGTAATGTCTCTTCTGTGGTTTAGTTTTGAAGAGTCCAAATAAAAATTCTGCATGTTTCTTTTGTTCTTATCTGTCTGTTTGTTTGACGGATTTTGCTGAAATATTCAGGAGATGTTGGTAACAGTGTTGTAGGACTCGAGTCCAGGACTCGGACTCGAGATATGTCAGACTCGTGACTCGACTCGGACTCCTGCGCTGATGACTCGGACTTTTACTCGGACTCGAGCTCTAGCTGCATTAGGACTCGGGGGAGGACTCCGAGGACTCGAGCTTATTTATCAATGAATCCTTTGTATTATTTTTTTTTATATTTCTTCTGGTATAAGGTCCTCATATCAGTCTTAAAGCCCACGGCGGACATGTGTGTTAGTTTACATGCATGTCGAAGCAGGTACTGCGGGTTGTACGTTTTGCTTTCAAAGATTTCACCATAAATGCTGGTAAATGCAGAGCAAAGTGTTCATTATGTATAAGAGCCACTGAAGAGAAGACGGGACAACGTCGAACTTTAACAGACATCTGTCTAGGATGCACCCAGTGAAGTGAGTAGATGGCGATGCTAATGTTACTTTGACTGTTGGTAACGTTATAAGCTAGCTGCTAAATAACGACAACGTTAGCCTGTTAACCCTCGGAGGTCATCGCTACAGTATACGACAGCAAAGCACACCGTTCATGAAATATTTAACAACTTTACAACCATTTATTGTAGCCACTTACCTATTGTTTTGATCGAAAGCTAACAACTTAGCCGTTCCGATGAGCCCTTTGGTGCGATCGTAGCTCTTCCAGAAGCTGAGATATCTCTCCTGAAACATCAGTGTCTTTTTGGAGACTTTGTTAAAGTAATCCGTCATGATAAATCCAAAAGTCAGATCTTCTAGGTACATTATTTAATCCAATTTCTGTATCAAAACACGTTAGCACAGAAGATAGTCGCCATCTTGTTGTCACCCGGATGCAGTTCATCTACTATTTCCTGTGTCTTCTGACAAAAATATAATAAAAAACGTTATATATTTACCTATGCCCATTTGGGTTTTATTCCAAATCGTGCTCCTAGTGCGCACAGATACCTCAATATTGAGGACTCAGACTTAGGCTCGGGGAACTTTTCTAGTACTTGGGTTAAGGTACTGAGGACTCGATCTGGACTCAACTCAGGTGAGAGGACTGGACTCGGACTCAACTCGGATTTTTTTCTTCGGTGACTCGGACTCAACTCGGATTTTTTTTTTTGGTGACTCGGACTCGACTCGGACTTGAACAATGGTGACTCGACTACAACACTGGTTGGTAATGGCCCAATTTAAAAATGACTAGATTTTGGTGATGATACAGATAACCGCCATTAGATGCATTAAGCATATAATCACTGTTGGGCAAAAATCTCTTGTGTCATTTTTTCACTCTCATTTTAGGAATGATAACAGAAATGGTCTCCACTGATAAAGAGACATTTTGACAAATTTTGTATGTTTTGAACATGACAAAAGTGTTTGCCAAAGTTTTCCCAAAACTTCTGATTCTTGATCAAAACGAGAAATGCAGAGAAATTTTTGGGGACATTTTTAAACAAGGAAGGGGGGAAGGAAACCACATTTTTTAGGTGGGATAACATGTGATGAAACTCCGATCCATCAATATGATTTCTGAGACAAAATGCCAGTCAACACATTGGAAACAACAACATCACAAAGAATGAAGAAAACATGACAAAGTAAGTCCAAATTCAAGGCCAGGATGATTGTTTTATTTGACATTATATATATATATATATATATATATATATATATATATATATATATATATATACATATATATAGATACTTTAATAATCCTTCACAGGAAATTACATTTGTTTCAGCAGCTGTGCATTCAATTCATTTCAATTCATTCACTCATTATAACAACATAAACAATAAAAGCAACAGATCAAATACAAAATACATGTAAGAAAGTGCAAGTGTATATATATATATGTATATATATACATATATATATATATATATGTAGCCTATGTAAGGGTATCGTTTTTGAGGAGTGGGTTCCAGAAGGGTCAGCTGTGTATCAACACTTTTACAAACATGTTCTAGAAAAACTGAAGAAAGAGACCATAACTGTGGAAAAAAGTAGTTTTTTTTTTTCCTTAAAGACAAAGCACCAGCCCTCAGTGAAGAAGTTTCTGGCCCAAAAACAAATCACAGTGCTTGATCAGCCTACATATTCACCTGATCAAGCACCGTGTGACTTTTTCCTTTTTCCAAAGATCAAATTTTTACTTAGAGGAGCATGTTTTGAGTCTGTTTCAGAAGTTTAGAAAAGAACGACAGAAGTTCTGAGACAACCGTCTGGAGAAGACCTGCTGCACCCCTGTGATCATGAAGACCTGAATGCAGCCATGTGTTGATGCAGAGGGAGGAGACAGAAGGAGAAAGACTCTGAGAAATGTTTATGTTCAATAAAAATGGACTAAGAAGTAGCCTGTATTTTAATAGCCCTACCTCGTATGCCTTTGCGACTTCAAACATGTTAACAAACGGACCCATCTGTAGGACAGAAGCAGATCAGAGACGGATCTTTAACTGAATTCATGTTCTTTCATGTTGGGAAAGAAACCATCTGTCTCTGTGCTGAGTGTGTTTTTCACTGTTTGATCCAACATTCATTGACACCCACAAGGTCAGCCCAGCACCTGTCTGCTTCCCACAGCAGGTCGTCTGTTTCCTACCTGACTGATCATGTTCAGGAGCTTTACTGGGTTTGACTTGTTGCAAAACAGAATCTTCATGGATGAACCTGTAGAAATCACTGAGGTGAATATGAACTCACTTTTATTCAGAAGTAGAAGCTCCTCCGTATGTCTGCACGTATGCACATGCTTTCTTCAACAGCTCGTGCGGATGTCTTATATTTATATTCTCTTATTAAAAATGTCATATCATTGCTGCTGTGGATTTCATAACTGATGTACGTCAGCCTTTCCCAAACTTTACACAGTGGCCAATTTAAAAAATGAGGCCCACAAAACCCTCATAAAGCCATAACATGAGACTCAAAGTATTCACCAGCTCCTTTTTTTGAGCCTGTCCCAGCTGACATTGGGCAAGAGGCAGGGTATACCTTGAACAAGTCACCAGCCAATCACAGGGCCACATAGAGAGACAAACAACCACTCACTTACACCTAAAGGCAATTTAGAGTCACCAATCTACCCAATGAGCATGTTGGACTGTGGGAGGAAGCCGAAGTGCCCGGAGAGAACCCACACATACACAGGGGGAACATGCAAACTTCACTCAGAAAGTCCCTCATCAACCCAGGAGTTGAACCAGCTGCCCTAAATTAACAGTATTGGTAATTACCAAAAAGACTTTATGTCTCTGTGATGGTTAATACAGCGGCATGTAGAAGCTCTTTGACCTAGATGATATTTTTAATGCTAAAATATTATTATTGTTATCCATGAACTTTCAGGTATACTGTTTTGCAAAAGTAAAGAAATATTAGTTAAGTATTAAAGTGCATTATTATTTCTTTGTTAAGATGTGAAATTATAGGTTTTTACTTCCACTGCTGAACAGAAAAATTAGTTTGGGTATGAAAAGGAGAATTCAGTTTAAAATTCTTCATTCTTGTTCAAAGTGTATGTCCAATAACAACAACATCTGTGTTTTCAACAAGTTCCTTGAATGATTTTTAAAATATTTATCATTTTATGACAGGTGATCTAATAAATGTGTTCAGCACTGTCAGTTTCAGAATGTATAAAAATACAACAAACACAACATGCAGAGGAAAGATGTGACATTTACACAAAAGATACATAAAAAATTGATTAATTCATTTGGTGAAGCTGAAATTGCAGCATTTGGGTCGAATCTGACCCACTGATACTGGATGACGAGTTACTGTTTTCAGGTTAATGTGTAATTTTGGTGGAGCTGCGCCGAGCAGAGGATGGTTTGGAGGTAATGTTCAGCTCAGGTGTTTCTTTTCACTCCACTCATCCGTCTCACTCGCCCAGCAGAAGACTCCAGTCATGAACATCCGACAGGTTTGCTTTCACTTCACTTTATAGAAGCATCATCCTTTTCCCTTTAACAATAATCTCTGTTTATTTTCTCTCATCAGGTCGTTTTTGTTGTTCATGTTTGGTCCGTCTTCTGGGTTCAGTAACTGGAATCTGTCCCTGCAGAGTGAACGAGTGCAGGGCCCGGCTGGTTACTGCGCCCAGGGGCCGGGTTATTCTCCAGAGGAAACACTGTCTTCAGGACAAATTTACTCCAGTGCTGCAGATTTTCATTCATGTGTGACTGAATATGTGATCTGCATAAACAGCTGGAGCTCTGGATCGGTGTCTTTGGCTTTGTTTCTGCTGAGCTGATCCTCTGAAGGACTTTGTCATGTTTCAAGTTTTCAGTGATGAGAGAGACAGGCAGCAGCTGCAGGGGCTTTTGATTCACAATGATCCTTTAATAAACTGGATTTTATTCTATTTATGTTTTTACTCATAAAACATTAATAAAAAAGTAGAAATCAAAGCCCCTTAAATGATTTTTAGGGCCAATCTCTTGCATCTGCTTTGGTTTGGTCTCTTAAACTTTGGTGATAGTTTTCACATCCAAACAGACCTCATGCAAGACATACATGCAGGGGTATTCTCAGTTTTGTATAAAGAATAATGATAATAACAAAAAAATCCTCTTTGTTAACATTGATAATCATAAGACTTTTGTTTTGGGTCATGATAATATGACCAAAATAAGTAATTTTTTGGTTTCTATTTGTATTATAATAATCTTATTCCTAGTAGTACATGCAGATCTTATTTCGTCATAATAAGAACAAAACTAGAAAAGCACTCAGAGAGCGCAGACCTCCGCCAAGCAGCTTCAGTCCACTTTGGTGAAAATGGTCCTATCTCGCAATGTTAAAGAATCCTTTAAAAAAATTCCTGGATCCGGATGGTGTTCTGGATCAGTCCTAAAATCTAATCATTTCTTCCTTATCCCATTCCACACATTTGCTGAAAATTTCATCCAAATCTGCCCATAACTTTTCAAGTTATCTTGAACACAAACAGACAAACAAACAAACCAACGCCAGCAAAAACACAACCTCCTTGGCGGAGGTAAAAACAAAACAAACTACACAAATATTATCATATATCTTGTTCAGAACAGCTGTGGGCAAATGGTGGCCACATGCAGCCCTCCACCTCTCTCCATGCAGCCTGCGAGTCATTTCCAAAAATCAACAACTTGCAGGCTGCTTGGAAACAAAGAACAAGACTGGATAGATGATGGAAACTTTTCTATAGGACATAAATTTGTCTGTAAATCGTATGTTTGGTTTTTGCAGGTATTTGAAACATAATTTGCCGTAAATGTCCCTCTAAAACTGTTGTAAAGCATTCAATTATGATTAAGAATAATCCTTAATATTTGGGCAAATTAGAAAAATGTGAGTCCATTAGATGTTGCTGTTTAAAACTGATCAAAAGTGGTTTGATTGCTTTAAAAAAGGTTTAAAAAGGTGCAAATTAGCTTTAATTCAATATAAAGCTCATTTGATTGTGCAACAATGTGATTGACTTAAAGATGTGGAGGTCACTTTAGACATTTAAAAATGTTTAAAAATAAGGTGATTAACTGTTATAAAGAGAAGATATGACAAAAACTACATTAAAAACAAAATCCTGGGTTATAAAATGTTACATTTTATGTTCTTTTCTTCATATATATATATATATATATATATATATGTATACACACACACATATATGTATATATATTTTTTTTTCCTTTTTGGGGGGGGGGGGGGGCGGTTAAAAGGTACGGTTTGATAAGATTATGCTTCAGCCTACACCTTTTCTATCAGTCTTGTGATTTTGGTTGTTTTGTTTCATTGATTTGAAAGTACAGATTGAATAAATTTTGATTTTGATTTGATTTTGGAGTGTAAGTTCCAATTCAGAAATGTTGGATAACTGTTATGATTATATTTGCTATTTTTTCTTATTTTTAATTTGGTTTCTTGTCCTGACAGTACCTGACATTTGTAACAACATGGCCCTCACACAGTGACGAAGTGTTTTTTGTGGCCTTCTTGGTGATCCAAGTCCCGGTTTAGAATAAACAGAACAGATACTGGGGCTACAGTTTGAGGTGAATCTCACAGGAATTTGGAGATTTTATGACATTTGAACCAACAGAAGAGCTGAAACTGACCCGTTTTCAATAATCAAATCATATAAATGTGTATTAAACTTAAAAAATGACAGTAAACTCAGTCTTAGTAAGTTTGAATAATTTTGGTGCCATCTCGGGTATCAGTTTTATTCCAAGTCTTGACTGGATGCAGGCAAAGATCCTATTTAGTCTAATCTTGACAAGCAAAGCAAAATTAAATTTAATCCTCTGGTTACATCTTGACACGTCAAAGAAAGAATCAAGATAAACTTGCATTTGTATCCTTTCATTGCTCTCAGGTTAAATTCAATCTGAAGTTTGACTGGTTGCGTCGAATTCTTCAGTGACTGGATGTTTTTTTGAGCTGTGCAGCTTCACTAATCTCATGATTCGATTACAATTATTAAGTAAAAAGTTGATTTGATATCATGATGCGATGCAGTGAGTAGTATCCTTGGTTGTCCATATCACTGCACCAGGCTGCTTTGTAGATAAAAATACAAGTATTCAGGTGAATATTAACTCTTTTAATTGATTAGAAATAACTTGTGAGATCAACCACAGCAAAAATGTATTTTCATTGTCAACATAAATAAATTTCATAGGTCTCATCTTCTTATACTTGATTTTCCTCCTCAGTAACAAAACTGATGCTGCCATCTAGCAGCAACCTCTGCAGGATTGAACGATTATTGACCGTTTCTGCATCTTCATCTGTATAATGATGCACCGATTAAAGATCATTTTTAACACTCCTACTATTTGCCTTTCCAAGCCACTAATGAAACTATGTGATATCAGCTGCTTTTATATTAAACTGGTTTTACTAACTCTGCTTTTAAGGCTGGATGTATCAAAGGTGGCTCCGCTGTCTCATATTTTTCTTATATTGAAAGAAATTTGGACACCCCTAGCTAACTGAATGAATTCAAAAAATGTACCAATAAAGCTGAATTCAGCCTTTTTTTCTCTCTTATAAGTTCCTGAATATGAACAACTTTGATACATAAATACTGATCATGTCAATATTAATCCAAAACATTTTATTTTCTGTTTTTTTTATCCATTATACCACTATATGTAAATGAAATTTTATCCCTGAGAATGAAATAGATACAACAATTAAAATAAAACTAAAGAACCTCTACTGCATTATCATAAAAAACTTGCTTTGGTGCTAAAAATGATGTGATCTGAACAGGATTTTCATCTCTGTAAGATGTAAAATCATTTCCACTGTTAAATTCTTACATTTCCTTAGTCAATAGTCTACTTCAGAGCTCAGAGTTTAAAGTTTCCTTGCAGCCAGAAAACCTCTGACTTCGTGCTCTGAACACTGATTAACTAAAAACAACAAGCTTTACACACTCACTGAAGAAAGTAACCTGATCAGGTCTGTTTTACAGGCTGTAATGTGGGTTCTCTATCCTCGGCCCTCCGTGTAACCACAGCACCTTTAACACCAAAGTCACATTTCACAGATTCCCCAGAGGTCACTGCTATTATAAGACCACCTCTCACACTCAGCACTCCACATTTCACCTCTCGCTGCGAGCCCAGGCTCTCATGACGACACAGGACTTTGGGTCTTTTTCCCTCGGAGCTGTTGATTCAGGGGAAACTCCGTCCACAGCTGGAGAGTTTTCACACGACTGCAGCTGCTCCTGATGTTTGTTCTGCTCACTTTGCAGAGCTTCATTAACCAGCTGTTACATAAACAATACAGAGAGTGAAACAGGAGGACTGCAGTGTGGATGCTTCCTTTGTTTTACACTAAACATGGATTAGCTGTAACACTCGGCTCTTGTGTTTTATTACAGAATCTACTGACCATACTCACTTACTATGATACTGGTAACAATCAGTCCATATTGATTATTGTTTTAATACCACTGCAATAAAGACAGAAGTGTAAAATAACAAATGTTGGGTATTTTTTTTCCAAGTATCAAATATTGCAGATAAAATACACTACTGTACTGATTTCTGTCTCTTGCATACCTACCTGAAAAATTTGATGTTGTTTAGAAAGTTTTCTGTGCTGCTGGTGATCAGAATAAAAATACTGCATCATTTTGAAACATTAAGGGTCAAACAGGAACCATGAGCGCAGACCTCTGCAGAGGTTACTCACATATCACTGTTACATCTATAAGCAATAGTTCCATGATAAAGTTACCATCATAATATGATTCATGGACCCTGGAAATCCACACCTAGCACTCAGAATTTTTTGATATCATTATTAGTTAGACAGTTATTGAGCAAAAATTATCATTGGCTAATGGTGGTTATCTGGATCACCACCAAAATCTAATCATTTCTAAACTGGACCATTACCAACATCTCCTGAAAATTTCAGCAAAGTCTGTCCAGTAGTTTTTGTGTACTCTTGCTAACAAACAAACAAGCAAACATATGTCGGAAAAAACATAACCTCCTTGGCGGAGGTAAACATGATTCCCTTGGTGGCCTCTCATTTGCAGGCTTGAATCAGAGGTAAGAACAAAAACAGACGACAGCAGGAAGTGACAGCACATACAGAGATTAGCACAGATGCTAACAGCTTCAGTGGCAGTTTGATCAGATTGTGACTGCATTTCTTTATTAAATGAAATACAAACAACACCACAAATTTTCTATAGAAAAGTTGCATCTGCTCCACTCCTGACATGTTTTGCTGAGAGTTTGTCTTATAAAGTGGCTCACGTTCTGTCCTTTACACCATGGCAGTAGTTTCCACCTACTACCTTATCTGATCGGCCCATAATGACTGTGATTGATGGAACGATCGTCCAATCACCTGCCAAATATGCTTCTGAAAGGTTCTGCCCATTCCCAAACACTTTCTATGGGCCGTTTCCCAGATGAACAGGTGAAATATATTAAAGGGTCCATCTGGTGTGTCAGGTTAACATAGCTGAGCTGAAAACAAACCAATGGGATGTTTGCTTTCACTCTTTTGTCAGAGAGTCACTGCACATTGATTTATTTGGTTAGGATGTCTTTTCACATCTGCTGCACTAATGTTTGAAAAAAAAAATATATATATATATATATATATATATATATATTCCTGCCTGTGGCAATCAGACTTTTCAACTCCTCCCTCTAATATCACTGCTCCATCAGGTCCTGAAAAATAAACATTTTTCCCTGTTTTACATCTCTGATATTTGTTTATAAGTAAATATGCAAACGTAATACCCAGTGCAATATCCTTACTGTCAAACTGTACCTTACTGTCAAACCTTGCTTTTTGACAAACAGTGTTGTCATTTTTATGTTCATACTGTAAATATTGTTAATGTTAATGGTGTGAATTCCTTGGCCTTATTTATACTCTCACTTCTACTTAATTTACTTATTTTTTCCTTCATAAGGAAGTGGATATTGCTTAAAAATTTTTCATGTTACAACCTGCCTACGTAATTTTCTTTTCAATTTTTCATTTCATTTGATTTAAATCTAACGCTCTTATATATTTTAATGTCTTTATTTTATATTTCTCCTGCTATACTGTGTATACGAGCAGCTGAACCAATTGAATTTCCTCTCGGGGATTAATAAAGTATTTCTGATTCTGACAAAACCTTAAACCTTTTAAACACAGATTATCAACAATGATTCCACTCATTTTACTCTCAAAACTACAATTATTTATTTTGTTTTCCTTCATGTAGAAAAACTTTTTACACATTTACATTTTCCTTTGAATAAAACCTGCATGAGTTTCATAACAAGTGAAAAACACTTCATAGCTCTAGCGTATAAAGCTTTATAATCGACACTTCTACTATCAAAAGGTTTAGCATAACTAGATATGTTTGAGCTAGAACACAGAGAAAAGTTCAGCTTTTTAAATATTAAAAAAAGGATGCCATAAATACATTAACAACAAGCTTTTCCTTGTAAAATGCTACAAAAAGAATGAAAAAAGGAAATGTAAAGAGACGTCAACCCCTCTCAGTGTTCAGTCACTGCACATTCACGGCCTGTTTCTGGAACAATAGAGATCCACATCAACATGCAGTGGAAACGTCCAGCATCTGCAGCTCCAGCCCGTCCAGAAAGCTCTCTGTGCTTTAGCTCTGTGACGCCTCACCCCTGATACCGGCAGGGCTGTGGGACCCGCTGGCTGCACGGAGGAGGGGTGCTGGGGGGCCCCGGCCTAAATTAGGCCTTCACAACCTGACTAAAAATAACAGACAGGATAAGACAGAAAAAAGAGAGAAATGAAGGGAGGGAGGGAGGGAGAGAGAGAGAGTCTGTGCTCACATACACATTAACTGTGTAAAGAGAGGAAAAGTAGCACACTGTTTGTATTCTCCGGTCTCGGGCTAAAAAGAGTTAATACATTGCGTCCTCGTATATGTCCGTCCGCAGGCAGAACAGGATTCCTGCGCCCAGCATGAAGATGGTGGCTCCCCAGCCGAGCCCGTAGCCCCAGTTAAACTCGTGATACGTCTGAAGAACCGTCCCATCGATGAATTTGATCGGGTAGAGGACCAGAGCACAGGCCTGCAGGACCACTGTGACAAAAACAGAGTGACCACAAACATTATTATGAGAAAATATGCAGAAAATTCATTTTATTTTCCTAGTTGAATAATTTATTTCCATTCATTTCAAGCTACTTTAGGCAAATCTCTTAGATCAGGTTTTTTAATTAGGACATACTATGTTTTCTATGCCCTAGATCAAAGTACATTGGTCACTGCTTCAGTATATTTACTGACCATTGTTTAAGTCTTCCCTTTTCTCATTTAAAGAGTGATGCAGGAGTAGACCTCTCTCTCTCTGAATCCCACAGGTCACACAGACACTGCTCCCCTCACAGCTGCATGGGAAGCACAGAGTCCTGTTGGGTATAATTTTGTCTTTTCCAAAACCAGTCCTAATCAATGCTTATAAAGAGGTGTGGGTGGCTAAAACAGTTCCTGAGTTGTAATTTTCAAAGAGAGAAAAGAATATAATGAAATTTAATTATTGTTGCTGCCAGTGTTGAAATGCTTTTGCTGCCTGTAATGTCTATTCCTTTAGCTGGAGGGCAACATTGGACATCATTTAATCTTGCAGAGGCTGCAGTATCAGTTTTGTTTCTGAGGAAGAAAAAAACCTTTCTGAAGATGATGCACACCTTTGCCATTTTTGTGAATTAGTGCTTACATAAGACATCTATGTATTCTTTTCTCAGTGCAACCGTGTGCTATGGGCATTGTGCAATATTATATTCATCATGGCACTTTATTATCTTGGGCAGTAGGGCAATGTGCAATGCAATATGCACTTTATATTCCTGTGCAATATTGGGCAATGTGCAATAAAACGAGGACCAGAACTCCCAGACAGCTGGCAATCTGCACTTAAGCATTATGGCACTTTAATTAGCACTCCAGCACTTTATTATTCAGTGTCTATAATTGCCATGGTCTCCCAACTCCTGGCCCTTTTTCTTTTGGACTGTGTGACGTTTTAGTCTCTATGACTGTATGTCTTTTAATATGCTCTGTGTGTTGTTATTCCTATTACGGATGTCTGTTTCTTGTTTCTATGTGTTGACACCAACCTGCAAATGAGACTGGGGATAGAAATTAGCCACTCGACTATTATCACATGCTTTTACATGTCAATGTTTATTAATGCGTACTGTCCCATTTAAAAAAAAAAGAAATTAATCTCAATTTCAATCTCTCTAATATTTATACGTATATATTTATGAATCTAGACCTCTGCTCAAAATATCGATACAAGCAAAATATCGTCATGTAGTCCTTGCCAGACATGCATTGATACAGATTCTAAAGAATTGATATGGCCTCAAATGCTGTGACAGCAGTTATTAAATACATCTTTGGTGACACAGTTCAAAGTAGGAGCCAAACTACATAATTCAGGACATGTTCCAAATTTTTACTGACTACTAAAAACCTTGAGGACCTGCAACTTCAGTGTCGCGATTTGAAGAATCATTTCAATCTTGTCCTTGCTCTTTCTGTACATGCAAAACACAACAAAAGTTCCCGGAAAATCTGTTGAAGGTGTAGTCTATGTCTACAATTTATGTGTATTGTGATACATGCATGTATCATGGCCCCAGTATCAAGATATGTATGGTATCGTGAGGTTTTATATGTAAAGTGTGGATTATATCAAATTAATGAGAAAAGCAGCCTTGCTGCCAGTTAGGAAAAGTTAGCTATACACTGTTGAAAAGTTCTCTGACTTTTACCTGGGTTAAAGTTGAGAGTCTATCCTTCTTGATGCCATCAAATTAAAATTGCAGTCAATAAAAAATAAATCTTGCACTTTACCTTTTAAAGAGACATTTTAAACTTTAAAGTTAATCAGACATTTTATAATTACTGTATATGGTTATATTTCAGTCCAAAATTCCACAACACAGGGTATCTTGATGTATGTGTTGTTTTGAGCCAGCTTTTATTCTGTTTTCTTTTGTATTTGATTGCATCACATTATGTTGTAAGAATCAACCAAACAGATCATGGTTTACAGCCAGTCCAGGGTATGGATATTAACTTCTCAGTAAATAGTCACACAATTCTGTACATCTCCTTTGCAATGTAAGAAATAACTCACATTAAAAAAAATTATCAAAATTACTGAACTCATTTTTGTCTCTCTGCAGTTCTTTTAATGAAAACTTAAATGGTTTGATACATTTATTTGTAAATCGACTACTATTCAACTATATGCAGTATCAGACCGATCAGGTTTTACAATGTAAATCATTAGTTCAGTTATCCCTATGTAGACTGTGGAAAAAATATAGTTTAAAATTAAGATAACAGTAAAATTAAATCATCCATTATATACAAATTATAAACTAATGATGGTCTTATAATTGCTGATCATTTACAGATCCTCCATGGTAAATGATGAGAATGATTTTGAGCTTTTAAGAAGACATTTCCATCCTAATCCATCCAGTACTGTAAAGTCAGCATGGCTCTTTCTATGAAACTTTTTTCTCCTCACTTACATCAGTGAGATCACTCTGCAGAAACAACACAATTTGTCTGATCCACCTCACAGTTACTTCTTGTTCATGTAAGAGAAACTCTCCGCTGTCTGTTTTTGAGCTTAAGCACACGTCTCAGCATCCTGAAAGTCAAGCTTCAGAGGACCTTTTGTTTTATGAAATCTGGAAAACTTTTGAAACAATCCTCATTATTCTCCTGACCCTGACATCTTTGTGAGTCATTTTTCCCTCTCAGGCATTGAGGACCATGAAGCACTGGAGGTGAATGTGTTAGCGTCACTGTGATGTCTCGTGCATGTGTGCAATCAAAGGCTTACTGTGGGCGACTCTCGCACCAGATACTTCATTTCCTCTCAGTGCATGCTGGGTGACTCTTAGGGAAGGGACTCAGCGTGACTATGACTCCTCCTTTCCTTCCTATAGAGCGGAGAAGTGGGCGTACAGGGGTATCGACAGCAGCCCAAGAATGTTGCCGTGTTGATGGAGCCCAGACCGAGCTCGCAGTCCTGCTGAGGTCATGTTTCCGGATAGAAAATAAATACCACGCAGGTCCTGCTGAGGGGCATTTAACAGTCTGGGCCCTGTGCTGCTGCTCTGCTGAAGACTGAGTCTGTGAGGCCTTATGCTCGCAGAGCTCTTAAAGCAATTACACACAGGAAAGGATAACACTGCATTCCCACGCTTTGCACTAAATGGCTGACAGTCACAACCATATAATAATATGATCCAGCACACTGGCCTTTTGAAACAGCTTTTCAAACACTGAGCATGACAGAAAACTCTGTCAAGAGGGGACATTTAACTCTGTTTTTAATACATCGTAAAAATGCTGAATGATAGAAGTGACTCGCGATAGTGGATTTTGGGAAATATCTAATAATTCAACATGAATAACTTGTTTTACTCAGTACAGATAAGGATACCTATGTACACAAACATGTTTCAAGTCTCTACCAAATCAAATGAGGTGCGTCAGTGGTGCAGTCTGATAGTGCGCTCGGTCAGTAATTGGAAGGTTGCAGGTTCGAGCCCGGCTGTCACATGGCGGTGTGTCCTTGGGCAAGACACCTAAACCCAAGTTGCTCCCACTGCTGCGTCAGTAGCGTCAGTAAATGGGCATGAAAGGGTGTGAAAGTGTTAGCTGATACCAGTCTTAATTTTGTTGACTATTTTCGTCATAGTTTTCATCAACAACCTTTTTTCCACTGAGGAAAACTAGACAGTAACTAATAAAAACAAGTGCACATGGACAAAAACTAAAACTAAATTAACTGACATTTTCGCTAACAAATAAAAACTAGACGAAAATGTTTGATCAAACCTAATTTGGTCATGTAGAAAGTAGGGACAAGTTAGGAATATATCCAATCACATTTTACCCAGAGTCTTGGAGAGAAATACATATATTATAAAGTTGAGGTAAATACTATGTCTGCAGCTCACAGGAATAATGTGTGAAAAGTTTCATGAGTGCAGTCCATGTGTTGAAGAGAGAAAAAGGACAATTTTGCTATAATGTCAGAATGTGTGTGGAAAAGTCACGTTATATTTATCATAAAACAGGATGTCTGTTTCTTATGTAATCCACCTTTATTTTGGCAAAGCCAGTGTGGGTGTTAGTTAAGTAGCTATAAGTGGTTAGTGTTACATCACTGTTTTTAAAAATAAATAAGCATGAGTTATGACTAAGTTCATTCAGCATATTAAGTAATGTAGAGTGACAGTTAAACCTTTGGATTTTGTTGTTTGTTTAAAGTTTGATCCTCCCCTTTTGGTGTCAAAATCTGCTTTTCAGCCAAAGCTCCCTCGCCTAGAGCGTGCATGAGAACTACAGTCCAAGTATGAAGCAGAGCTGCTGGCGAAGGAGCCTGTGGTTTCTTTATTTTTCCTCACTGACTTCACTCTGTTGGTAAGTCTGAAAATTCTGCGGCTGCTTTTTCTTGGCTTGTGAGAGGGCTGTTCCTCAAACTCCACACCACAGAAAGAATGAGTTCAACAAACAAGCCTTATTCAGCTGCTACTTTCTTTCTGAACCCTTCTATTTTACATGAGCACTGGAACAAATAAATCCTGCCTTTGTGGAAATTGCTGTGGTTTCTGTGAGTGCATGTAGACTTTTTTTGTTCCTGGATGTGCACGTGAGTGGTGTTTCGTAACACTGGACAGACTGATGCTTTAGGTGCCTGAAAACAGGAGTTAAGAGAAGTAAAAAGACGTACCTGCAGTGAAAAGGAACACAGCCACTGTGCGATAATGCTGTTTGTGGGTTCCCCTGCAGAGAGAGATCAGGGCCACCAAAAAGGCCACCAGCGTCGCCACGGCTCCGGCCACCAGCAGCACCAAGGTGGCAATCTGCCAGTCTGCAGGACAACACACACGCTCAGGTTAGAGAGGAGCAACGGCCTGACAAAAGCTTGATTCACAGGATGGCACAGTTGAATTAAAGCGCTGTGTTGACAAACACAAAACAAGAGTTAATCCCACAGTGTGAGGAGCTGAACAGACTGCATTAGAGAACAGACTCCATCAGCGATACAAGGATGTGACCAGTGATTCTGTGTCATGGTAGTCAGGTTAAATACAGTGATGTAAAACAATTAAGTTATCATATTATCTGAAAGTGAAGGAAACTACACTATCCATCCCTCAGTACATAGAATTTCCTGATAAGATTACCCTGAAAGAGAATTTTGTGTTTCCCATCTTTTAAAACTCCCCATATTTTTAAACCCTTTCTCTTCTCTCACAGTGTCAGTCTGTCGTTTCAGCGTGATCACAGCAACCCTCCTCCATCCCTGGCACCTCAAAATCCAATCTACCAGTGTCCAAGGCAAGCTTCCCAAAGGCCCATCCCTCATTTTCTCCAGTACTCTCCCATCACCACCATCAGTGTCTAGACTCCACATCAGGCCTTGGGGATCTTATCTTGCTGTCAGCCTCAGTACCCACTGAAGCATATGAGGAGTCTAATAGCCAAACACATACTTACCACTAAAGACAAGTGATTCCCAAACTTTTTCTGCCAGGCAGAGGAAAATGTTTTCCATTCCCCTTCACCATACAACTCCACACACTTATCACTCAACAATAAAAACACTGCATGATGTCAAATTTCTATATTTTATAATTTATCTCTAATGTCCTCTGCAAAGATTAAGAAACTGTAGCTTGAAATTTTGAAGGTGGGGATGCCCTGATCAGGATTTTTCTAAACAATACCCAACACTAGTTAGTGAGATCGGCAGGTACTGATCCCACTAACAATCGTATTTTGTGTTTTGTTTTAACAACTGGTTCAGAGTTTGCTTAATAAAGCAGTTCAAAAGATCTTGTGGAGCAATTCCATAAATTATCCCACAGTACAGCATCTGGTACGGATGAATATGAAATATGAACTCAGAATGATCCTCATAATGTACATTATGTAACTCATGTGAGTATTTCTTACTGCCATGAAAAAGAAGTCACCCCCACTCAGCTTTATTTATTTAAGATTCAGCTAAAATCTGAATCTCCAGTTCTGTTCATTAAATTTAAACACATCATGCTGTTAGCTTTGTCAAAAACTCATCTTTACTGAGTCAACCTGAATGCAACAAAATGTTACCCACTGGACCTTAAATGCATCTCTAAACATGACATACAAATGTTGAGGAGCAATGTGTAGCCCGTTCAGCTTAGCTGATTAGCTTTAACCCTTCTGGTCTCAGTGCTAATGTAAAGACAGACGTTAACACTGGATTAATGTGTGTGAGTAGATGAGTGAGCAGTTGATGACACCCTGAAGGGAAGAATGGAGTTGGTCTATATGGTTTTGTTCTCTACAGGCATTAATCAACTGATCACATATTTTTAATTGTTTGTTCGACTGATCAAGGCACCTTTAGTTAAGGGTATTGAAAGTTATTTTCTAAAAGAAAACTTCCAAATTATCAAAATAAAAAAAGCCAATCTGACCAAAGCACAAGTGAATGTTGGGCGAGGTAAGGCTCCTTATATCTTCTTGTTATTGATCTGTGATGTCTTGTGTACTTAAATATTAACCCTAAAGGTTAAACTGAGTTCTCCAACAATGAAATACATTTTTGCAATGATTTTTCTAGTGTTGCCTCTCCCGTCTTGACATATCTGAGGGCCCCTCCGAGGGGGCCATGGACCAAATAGTTTGAATATCTTCAGTTATTAGCGTGTGTGCTCGAAAAACCTATTGAGTTTCATTTACTCGAAAAAGACTCAGCCATATACTGCTGTAGACACTGCACATTTATTATTATTTTAAAACAGTGTTTTAGGCAATGATAGAATCAATACACAGGTAATTGAGAATATGGTTGTGAGAAACTGCACGAAGCCATCCCTATTGCTCAGAGCTGCACTATGTACATGACCCCTGCTAAGCATCCACTTTCTCATGATAAATGTTCTGGAAAATATCCTGATATGTTCAAACACAGATTTTATTCAGAGGTTGTCAAGACGAATTCTGGATAAAATCAAAATAAAGTGTTTTAATCTGCATTTACAAGTGCAGCTAACAGAAATATTCAGGACATTTTCAGGAGATATGTGTACGAAAACACTAACAGCACATTTTCCTACATGTGAATCCTTTCATGCTTATTTTATGTTTCTTTCTTTCAGCATGTCCATTATCTTAACAATGTGTCCAAATTGGTGCTGTAAAGGGATGGAGAAAATCCTAGCTTGAAAGCTGGGGAAATAGTTGGGGTTACAACCTCAACAGACGCCAGACAATCACAGATCTGACATGAAGAGACAAACAACCATTCACAGTCAAACCTTAGAGGCAATTTAAGGTCCACAGTTTACTACAGGAGCACGTCTTTGAACAGTGTGAGAGAGATGGAGTGTCCGGAAAAAACAAAACCAGTGCTAATGAAAACATGCACACACAGAGGACCACGGTCAGCCTCAGAGGCTCTTTCATGGTGTAAGATGGCAATTAGAAAGTCAGAAATTCATGCAAAAAGCACCTTTTTTTAACATGTGTCTGTAAAGCATTTGAAATAAATCAACTTGTTGTTGTTATTGTTATTTTCTTTAACGTACATTTGTGAGTTTGTCTCATTACTGGTCTGGGTGAAATGTCACTGTGGGGTTTAGTTCACCACAGAATTTATGTCTTAGTCAGTGTGCTTTGGTTGATGTAGTAGTATTTTCCATGTTAGTTCAGTCATGGTGGCTCCTTAACAGAACATTTATTTTATTTATCCCAAACAAAGTCCTGTCTCTGTTAGTGGAAAAGTAAAAACCATTAATCCCAGTGCGTCAGAGGGTTCTTCCCTGAAAAGAGCTACACAACACACGGTGATGAAAACTTCTAACAATTTTGAGAGCCTGCAACGAGGAATTTGTTCTGGTGAAGGTCTTTCTTTCTTCAGTCTGCACTGTGTCTTCTCCTTCGATGCCCCACTTGATGGTGTCAGGGGAAAGCTCAATGATCTTATTCGTTGGATGATGCTTACAAGCCAACGCTCTTCCCTGGGTGCTTCTCTCTCTCTCCTTCGTCCTTTGCTTCCTAACATTTCTCAGGAATATGAAAAAGAAATCTCCCCACCTCTTAAAAAATGTATCTAAACCATAAAATGTGTAAAAAGATAAGCGACATGGACAGCAAAAACACATCAAAAATCAGGCCAAAACATTCATGGTTTGTCTACTTAGTAGCTTTAGTGAAGCTCATAAGCTCTGCCTTTCCAATGTTTACTAGCTACGTCATATACGACATTATGCTATGGCGACACAGCAGGTCCTTAAGATACATAAATCCTGTATGAACTGCAATATCCTCCCTAAGGTTTTATCCTTAGAAAAAAATGCATTTGTTAGCAGGGCTGAAAGACTTATTGTTTTCGGATCGAAATCGCAATTTCAGATAACGCCAAAGCTGGAATTTTTTGCAGCACTCCTGACTGACCCAGGATCTGTTGTGTCAACTTTTTTACACATTTACGAAGTGCTGGTAATCAGGTCAACGATACAAAGCCTCTGTTAAGCAGTAGAAGTTGGAGTATCCTTTAAATCATGAAAACAGATTATCATCAGTATTAGATGATGAATAATGTGTTACGTGCTTTTTATCATTGATTTCCTTACTGTTGTCTATACTGTAAACATAGTGAATATTGCACTGAAGCTTGATTTTAAAAAAATCATGAATCGAATTGAAGTTGCAATATCTGCCAGAAAAACTGCAATTAGATCTTTTCCTAAAATCATTCAGCCCTGCTTGTTAGGAACCAAAAGCAGAACCGAAACACACATCCCTTATCGAATCCTCAAATCTTGAAAACTTTGAACCAGTTTTCGGTACCCAAGCTGGGCCAGGTCCAGGACAATGTACCGTGGATGGTTCTGACAGTATACCTGCATTTCCACAAAGCAGTCCGTTGCAGTTTGGCTTGGTAAGGCACGCATTTACTGGTGTCTCTACGGTCAGATAAGGAGAGAAAGTACCCAAATAACCAACCCCTGCTGTCCCACCCCTTTGAAGGGGTGCTGAGTGTACCAAACTGACCGCAAAAGGTGGAGTTAAAATATGCAGTCTGTTGATTGGTCACAAAAATCTTGAATTCCCATGCGGCAGTGGTGAAAACATTAACACATACTCTACCTCGTTCAGTTAGTGGGGTTAGAGTGGTTTGTTTACTGCTGTTGCTGTAAAAAATGTCTACATGAAACAATACTCCAAGGAGACCTGGAGTCGTCCATTGTGGCTCTTTGTTAACAATCGCAGTCTACTGTATCCTCACTCCCAAGTGAAGGTACCGCTGGTGGTAAAAATGTGAACAAGATCAGAGATACCCGCTCTAAACTGTACCAAACTGCACTGAACCAGCCAGACCACTCAGTGGAAAGGAGGCAAATGACTGCTTTAAACTGGCTCAAGGATCTGTGTGCTGTGGATTGTATTAAACATAAGGACTGTTGCCATGTTGTCAGTGAGTTAAATTTCTGCAAATATGCAGTTTGGTCTTAAAATGATGTCATCAGTCCAATATATCAGCACTGATCGCTGGAGAATTTTGGTTTTGCTTTTGTTTGACAGAAAGAGCAGTCCATGGTCTGGGCTCTATTCAACCATCAGGAAATACTTTATTCCAACATCTTTTGTCCATTATGTGGCTGGAGTCATGGCTTAAGGAGAAAAAAAACCCCTCTCTGTTCCTGCAAAGAACATCAGAAATATATAATGTTCATTTTACTGTTGTCACACATACTTTTTCCTGCATTAAAATCATCATAGCAAACTGCATCATCCCAAACATGGACTAAAATTAAATAATCTAGGGTCACAAATAAGACTCCCTGCACCATAAATCCTCTTTGCCTTTAGGTGAACTGGCCCTTTAACCTCACCACGCCCCTCCCCTGGAGCTTTAATGAGCTCTGCAGACACTCACTGCAACAAACACGCCTCCTATTCAGCCAACACATTCCTCAACATCAGAGAGCTGTCAGTAACACCAGGGATGTGGTGCCCTTGGTTCGTGATGGAGGCGCCAAAACTCAACATGAAATTAAAAACATTACAATAAGTCCAGAACTACGGTACATAGATCTGATTTTACAGCCTTTTACCTTTCGAACAGTCAGCTAATGGCTGTGAAATCATTAAAATATGCATCAACCTGTGGTTAAATCTGCTATGCTAATGCAGATCTCCTCCCCTGGTGGGTTCAAAGGGGGGTTGGAGGAGCGCACACACTCCTGTCATGTGGTCTCCCCGCTCGACAAAACACAACCTGGTGGGTCCACGCCTGCTGAGGAGGATGGCTGCGAGGATACTTAATGTGTCTCTTCAAACCCACTCAAAGCCTTCTGCTGGCTGGAGTGGATTAACTCTTTGTGTGCAGAAGGGACTGTGTCACTTTGTGCAGCACATGTTCATCTTTACCTTTTATACTTAACATGGAAGCTGGTATATGTATGTACTTAGAACTGAGAAAAGCAGGCCATGTGCCATTACATTTTTCTACTACGACAATTACAATATGGAGAATATATGTATGTAATATGTTTATCTCCTATTCTCCATGTTTAAAACAGCAGGAGCTTGCATTGTGTTTTCCTAGTTCCAGAAATAAATCAAAAAGACATTAATGTAACCACTTAGTAGATACAAATACATCATATTGAAGCAGGTAGATAGTTAGAACTTCAATTAGGCTGCAAGGAAAAAGTGGTAAAGTATTTTCGTCTAAACTGGGTCTTCATGGAATAGGCTAAACGCACATGGATTTAGTAACAAATTATTGCTTGTTTATATAAAGAAAATCTTAGTTACTGTGGTAAATGCAGACTGTATTATTCAGCTGTGCTTATTATAATTACATAAAATGATCTGAACTCCATTCGCACTTGCAAAAATCCCTGAAATTATCCAGACTTTGCCATGTGAGCTGTATGTGTAAACACAAACAGCCGAGTTTTCACTCAGACTTTACCCTGATAATTTCCTCCTGCAGCCCCTAGTATTTTATCCACGTAAAGTCAAAGTGAGCTCAAGTGTGACTGCAACACTGAGTAGCCTGGGTAATTCACTGAAGCGAGTGGGGAGAGCTGAAGACATCATGAAAAAGGAGACTTGACAGAAAGGATAAAAACAACCGCTGTAGCAGGGAAAGTTTATCTGATTGTGAGGAGAGTAACAGAAACTTAAACGTGTTTCAGGAAGTGTTGTTTTCACTTCACATCATCAAAGTTCTGTGGATCAATTCTGGTCTCTTGAGCATCCAGAGTCGTCTCGTGCTGCTGTTGGATACAGAACTGAATGTAGTGACACTGCTTTATATTTAGGGATGCACGATATTGGATTTTTGCCGATATCCGATATGCCGATATTTTTTAATTCATTATTCCCGGTACCGATATTTCTGGTCAAGAGCACAAGCTCTGTATTTAACTAGAATGGACTTGTTTCTTTCAGTGATGCAGTAGATTTTTTGAGGAACAGATGAAAAACAAGAAACACAGCATTTAACCCTTGATTTTTAAATGTACCCATGCTGAGGTGCATCAATACTGTACATTTGTGTTATTTGCTTATATATGTGTGCTGTAAATATCTGCAAAATTTTCAATAGCGGCCGATACAATACTTAACTTTTTAGGCTGATATCGGTCGACACCAAATGGCAAACCGATAATATCGTGCATCCCTATTCATATTTACTTCTGTGAGCTACAATGATCCTCTCAACTCTTTCATCGATGCTGTTGATAAGCTTTTTAACATGTAACACTTAAGTCAGGATATAAATTGTGCTGTATATTGTTCGTCCACTATCATACTATGAACACTTGCTGTGTATGTTTGATGATGTGTCCTGTCTATCGGTGACTCCCCCGACCCCCTCCACCACCTCTCCCCTGTCAAACAGGCCATACTCCCCACTGAGAGGGGCAAGTGTGAACAACCATGTTTGTAGACAGGGAACTACCAGGGCGGGCTGCCCAGGTATCATCCTGATAATATCAGGGCTGCATGTATGAAAAGGGCTTGAGTCATTGTTTTGTGCCAGTCTGAAGGGAACTCCTAAATTCCATCATCTACAGGTGGTGGGACATGGGCATAAAGCCATTCATTTGAATTTGGTTGCAGAAGATATAAAAAGTAAAATCCTGATATTTTTCATTGATTTACCATATCACAACATATATATTACAGTTTAGTTGATAACTGTGGTTTAATACACAGCCCTACTTTTAACCAATCATGATAAGGCCAAAAATAAATAGGTTATTCACCATAAATCTGAAATAATGCACTATAAACCTTTGCTGTAGCTGAGCATCCTCACAGTGTTTGTCACTTGTGGTCCACATCACAGCTCTGGTATGAACAGAGGAAATTAATCACAGCAGCAGAAGAAGCCCTGAATAGCGCAGCTGCTGGATGAGGAGCAAAAACAAGCCGACTCAAACAAACACTGCCTCAGAGGTGATGGCAGCGTGTTCAGCCATGAGGGGCCTGTGCTGTAGAGAGAGTAAGCCAGTTTATATTCATATGCCTCACTGCAATTATGGCCGTGACTGCGGCAAAACTGCCCACAAATGACAAGATTTCACTTCACTCTTACCAACAATACCAGGAAATGCTGAGGTTTCCTCCCCTTCACCATCTCTTAAGAAGAAAAAACATCTATGTGTCAATATATTTACTCAGAGTAAAGGCTGGGGAGTCGACTATTTTGGTCAAATTACTCTTTATATTTTACCATAGCTGTTAAATTACACTGTATTCTCAGCTTATACGACAGTTCTTATCCCCACAAATATTATAACGCTGAGTAAAGGTGCACTGAAATACAATGAAAAAGGACTCCTATTCACCTAAATTTGACCCAGTTATTGATATCAAATACTAGTTAATTCCTAAAAATTCTAGCCCTATAAATGCCAGGTTTTTGTCACGATGCCACCATGGTTTCACATTAAAAACAAATCAGAAAAAAATATTTTCAATAAACTACATGGTATTTTTTTATTTTGGATTATTACAGCCTGGGATATGTCAGTGATTAGCAGCCAACATTGATTTGAATCCATTATTTCTTTTCTGCACCATGTCAAATATTCACCCTCACTAAGCACATGCAGTAGCTATAAAAATATTATACATTAATGTTTTTTTCAACTTTTTTAGGCTTGATTTTTAAACCAACTCCACTCCTAATCATACACATCACACATTCGTGATTTTTAAAATAATTTTAACCCTTTTAATTTCAGTTTTTGTCATGATGCCACCATGTTTTTAGATGAAAAAAAAGTAAAAATAATATATTTTCAACATACAAAGCAATTTTACCTTTGCCAATGAGGTTTAGTTTGTTGTCGGCATTTGTTCGTCTATTTGTTTGATAGTTTGTGAACAGGATAACTCAAAAAATTAAGAGTGGATTTGGAGGAAAATTTTAGGGATTGATGGTCATAGCACAAAAGAGAAGTGATTTAATTTTGGTGGTGATCTGAATCCAGATGCGGACTGAGGATTTCGTTTTCCAAGGATTTCTTAACAGTGGGTGATGGGCAGTTTCCCACATTTTCCACATTGTTGGAAATGCCTTGGTGGAGATTTTTGCTCTTCTAGTGAAGACATTTTATGGCCTTAAAAATTCAAAAATCTGTTTGAGACTTTAAAGATTTTCACAGCTCTTAACATCCACTAAGGATATGTTTTTTTTTAGCCAGCTTTTGTTTGGTCGTTAACAGGAAAACTCAAAAAGTTTCCAACAAAATTTGATGAAATTTTCATGGAATAATGGTCTTGGTACGAAGAGGAAGTTGTTTGATTTTGGTGCTTGTCTGAATCTGGATGAGGATTAAGGAATTTTTTAAGACATTGTTAACAGTGTGAGATCGGGCAGTTTTCCCCATTTTCGCTGATAACCGAACAAATTCTCAATGGATTTTCATGACAATTCCAGTAAATGTTGGTCAGGGCACTAGGGATGACTGGTTAGATCTTGATGGTGACACCAATCCAGATGTGGATCCAGGACTTTTTCAAGGGATAGTGCAGTTTTCCCATGTTTTTCACAATTACTTAATCAGCAATCATACAAATGACTTTGCGGTGGTTTTTGCCTTTGAAACACTTCTAGTCTAAAAATTTTATGGCTTTAAAATTCAAAAAAATAATTTAAGATTCAAGGCTATATGGATTTTCACAGCTCATCGCCTCTGCCAAGGCAGCTATGTTTTTGCCGGTGTTTGTTAGTTTGTTTGGTTTCTCAATAAGATAACTTTACAGAATTTGATGAAATTTCAGGGCATGATGGCCTTAGCACAGGGCAGTTTTCTGCATTTTTCACTTGACCTCACTCGACAATGTTGGAAATGCCTTGGAGGAGGTTTGTGCTCTCTGTGCACTTCTAGTTCTTTCTGTTGAACTAACATGGCCTGGGTTATGTCAGTGATTAGCAGCAACAGATTTTTATACACTAACTTTTGTGCAGTGTCAAATACTCACACTCATTTTCATATGGTTAAAGTGGCACTGTCTGGTGGAGAGTAATAAAATTGATCAATTCCAAGACAAAAGTCCAGATTGACACCCAGATATAACATAATTCATGTATTGTGCTTTAATGGAAGAGAGATCAGAAACTGCAGTTTGACTGACTTTCAATGGTACATTTTTTTGCACTGAAGAGCATGAGTGTAACACTTGTTTGTACACAGTGTATTTCAGACTAACTGAAGAAGCTGAACTGGAAATAACAAGATCACATAAAAATAAACAAGCTTACCAAATTCATGACACACGCATGACCACAGCCAGAAGGATCAAAACATGAAGAATGAAAAGCACAACTGAGGGCAAAATGTTTAAATATCTGTTGTTTTCCGAGAGTGACAGCACAGTTTTTCGTCTAAAAAGCACTTTTCTCTCTAAACTGTTCGCCCATTCCCACAGCTTCAGCGCTCTGCTCGTGTGTTTTCAAAGAGGGAAAGTTAAAAACAACGAAGACAGAAGCGCTGAGCCCAAAGGTGCAAAAACAAACACTGCTCCGTACCAGATGTGAGGGTGGAGAAGCAGCTCCACGCAGCCTCCTCCTCCTCCGCCGGGTTTCGGGCCTCGGACTGGGAGCAGGACTCCCACAGGGACAGCGAGAAGTGGTCCGCGGTGACCCAGGCCGGACTGAGCAGAGCCACCACGTCCAAACAGAGCGCGAGGAAGACGCAGAGCAGCGCGATGAGCTTGAAGGGCCGGAGCACGTGCACCTCGTTCACAGACATGTTTTCATACTAAAGACGCACGCGGAGCAGCAGGGAAGGCACGAGCTCAGGACAGAACTGGAAGTCCGAGGGTGTTCCGTCCTCACCCACCATCACATGCACTGCTTTGCGCATGCGCAACTGGGAAAAGTTAACGGGACACCTCCTGTGATGTGATTGGTTCAGAGAGGAGAAGGAATAATAAGAGACAAGGGGGAAAGTCTGATTTAACACTTTGACGAAAGTGTTTCTTAAAAAACGTATATTTATATTTTTCTAACCCTGTTCTTGATTAGGTATTTCAACAGCAGTCCATTATTTTAATTTCAATTTTTTCCACTTCATTTCTACTTAATTTTAGTCATTTTTACTTTATTTTTGACATTTTCTTCTGGGCCTTTAATCTTATTTGACGACATCACAGCTTTGTACAAAAGATTTTGACTTTAATTTTTGGATTTAGTCTCGACAATGATCTTATTATTAACTTTTTATCTTCTGCTTCATATTTAGACTAGGTTTTCAACTTTATCATTTTTTATCGATATTTTGACTTTATTTACATTCTGTCTGCTTTTTTAAACTGAAATAGTATTTTTAATTTCGTCTATATGGAAAAGGATTAGGGCTCCTAAAATACAGAGGTTGTCTAAATATTTTTTTGAGTCTATGAAAAAAGTCATAACTTTGGGATTGAAGTCATGAATCTGAAAATTCCGACAGTGAAGTAAAAAGTCTGATTAAAAAACTCCCAGACTCTAGTGTAAAGTCAGGATTTAAAAAAATTCTGAATTCTGAGAAAAAAAAGTCATCATTCATAAAAAAAAGACAGAATTCTGACTTTAATCTCAGAATTATGAGATTTAAGTCAGATTTATGAGATCAAAGTCAGATTTATGACATTTAAATCCAAAGTATGAGGGAAAAAAAATCAGAATTCTGAGATTAATTTCAAAATTCTAAAAATCAGAATTCATAGAAAAAAGTCAGAATTCTAAGATTGAAGTCATAACTCTGTGAAAAAGTTACATTTCTGAGATTAAAGTCAGACTTTAAGAAAATCAGAATTGTGAGGAAAGAGTCAGAATTCTTAAAATTCGGAATTCTTAAAAGAAAAAAGAAATTATCTTAGACAAAATTCTGTGATTAAAATCAGGACTTTCATCTGTTCTCATAATTCCGGCTTTAATCTCAGAATTCTAACTTTTTTTTCAGGAAAAATAAATCAACCTCTAAACGTTTTTTTTTCCTGTTTCAGTGGCTCTAATCTTCTTCCTCACGTCCTTAACTTCAACATTTTACTCCTTTCTTTATGCTTTAAAAATCCTGCCCACCCACACAGGTGTTATGAATTTCCCATTTATTATTTTCATTTTTTCAATTTTTAAAGAGCACAGCAACAATAACTGATATGATACTATAAAAATAATAAACAAACAAACGAAAGATTTAAAAAAATGGAGAACAGGGGTCGGCCTTTGTTTCTCTTTCTTGTAGGGTAATAAGGAGTACAGCTGTTCACTGACCACAGGGTACAAATTATCACATAGTTGGGCGTGAAATTATTCTATCATTAAACATTTTTCTAACGATATATCATGAAGAATCTGTATTACAACAGTCACTGAGAGCTGTGACTGCATTCTGCTTTGTAAGCAAGAAGTCAATAAGTCAGCTGTGCTTGTTTTAACAGTCTAGTTAATGGGATTTTCAGTTTATGAATTATTGTCTTTTTTACTCACGAGAAGGCTTGAGCTACTAGATGTAGTATAACTTCGGGCTGGAAACATCAGAGGGTTAGGGAATATGAACATGCATTGACACCTGTAAAACATGACCAGGGTCCAGAATCCCTCCACCAATGGACTAAACCATAGGAGGTGCAGAAATGTATAATTCCACCACAACCACTCAGCCCTGTTCAGTTGGGTCTGTTTTTTAATAATAGTGTATGCTCTGTATAATCTTCATTTGAATAATTTCTGACACAGTTTGATGGATGTTGATTGCTTCAATACTGCATCCCACTGAGCTATAATAAGAGGAGAACCAATGTCTCATTACTATTGTAATCTGGAGGCATTATTGCCATCTGGAAGAGATGGATTAGTCACTTATACTGTATATAGCAGACACAGTTCCTTGACTTACACTAGAACTTCCCTCAGTTTGCTATCAGGTCTATCTTTAGGTCCAGGTATGACTCTTTTAGAAAAATGTTCTTATTAAGCATAAATCTCAATTGTAGGTTATCTAGAAATATTTAATCTGAATCAGAATCTGAAAAATATTCAAACCAAACTTGAATAAAGTTTGAGTAATAAGTTGTTTTTCCGAGCTCTGTTTGTACAAGTGTAACCGAGTGGTTCTCAGTTATTTTCTGTCGTGCCCCATCCTAAATGCATATTAATATATACATGTATTGCAGGTGTTTGAAAGGAGTGTAAGAATATGTACATTCTTTCCTCAGAAATATATTCATTCATTCATTCATTCGACCTTTATTTAATCTCGAGATGCCATTGAGAGCATGCTCTCATTTACAATGACGTCGAGAGTACAGTGAAACATAAAATGCAAGATAATAATAAGCAAGGAGAAAGAAGGAAAGAACAAAGTGCAAATAGTTCCTTTAGAATAGGTAGAGCTCTGTTTAAAAACAGTTACAGACATGAACATAGTGGATCTTTAACAAGTTTTGGAACTGTCTTATGTTAATAACTGAGCTTAGTTTTAGTGTCTGCTGTACAGTATTCCAGCTGTGAGATGCACAGTAGCTGAAAGATGTCTCTCCAATTTTTGTTTTTACTCTTGGAACTTCAAGCGTTATCCTGTCATTTGAGCGAGTATGATAATGGTTAGTGGAAACATTCAATGAGGAGATGAAATATAACAGCAGATGTCCAGACAGCGCTTTGTAAATAAAAAGTAACAAATGTCTGTCTCGTCTAATATATGACTACAGCAGGGGTTAATCGAGCATTGTGAAAGAAATGCAAGGACACTCATCAGCCAGCAGATGGCAGAATAAACATTGAGCTGAAACAGCATCATGTCTGAGGTTGAAGAACACACCTGTGAGGAAGATACTCCAGTCTTACAGTAGAGGTCGCCAGAGCAGAAGATCCAGTCCCTGACCTTCAAGATGTCAAAAAGAGGGGTCCTCCCCAAAAACAGTAAAACAGCAAAAATCACATTTATGTAGATATGTGTTTTCTCAAATCTGCATTGATGTTGAGATTATGCTCCAATTGAGCTTTATTTCATTTTATATACTTTTTTTCCCAAGAAAATCTACTGCTGACTACTTTTCTTTAATACTGCTGCACCAAAGTACAAACCTCCAGTGTCGAAAAAGAAAGCCAATTCATATCTAAAAAAAAAGGTTTCTGAAATGTCCACTCATCCACATTTTCAGTAAAGGCACACGTGTTCTGCTTGGTTTCAAGTTCACTTTTTGTGTGTGTTGGAGCTGTTCTCCCAAGTTATTGCTGAAAATGAATATATTTTGTCTTTTGTTTTGCCTTGTAAACACCAGGGGTCAATAGGCACTGTGCCAGGCAATGATTCGTCAGGATTCCCACATAGGTAGGGGGTGGGTCATTGGGGTTCATGCATCAGGAAGGGGATACAGGTTTTTTACCAGGTTGATGAGACGTGCCATGAAATAATCGGAGTAAAATGGCAAAACGCTGAATCCTGAGTGGACATTGATTTTCTTATTGCCTGCGTACCCAACCGGAATGGTGTATCATGGCCGTTTGTCAAATTCAGCTTTTTTTTTTTGAAAGCCCTTTTTTATGTAAACATTGTAGGGAATGCATCTTTCTATCTTGTTTCTGTTTTTTTAATTTATATTTTTCAGAACAGTTTAGTTGCAGAAATATTTCAGTCGTGGTCATGACAGGGTGCTTCATCACAGCCAACTGATACACGTCTGAGTTTTCTTTGCTTTTTCGAAGCACACAGTACAAAAAACAATATCAGATAAACTGATTAAAAATAAAAAGGACTGCTTAGCCAGACATGGTGAAAAAAAAAACCCCAGGAAAAACAGGAAAAAAGACCCTTGTGAAATCCAGTCAGTAACTCAAGTGGCTGACCTCAGTACAGACTAAACAGCATCAGTCCTTTATATCCACCCGATGAGAAAAGGACCCCACACTTGGTAGAAATTGATCCTCTCTTCCAGACACTCTATAGCAAACCTGCCCATAGCTCAACATTACATTTAATACCTCAATCCATCCTTTAAAAGAGAATAAAGTAGTTTTCCAGTGATGCAGAGTTTTCGTACAACCTGTGATCACAGCTTGGCAGCACCATAGTTTTTTCATTTAGATGTTTTAATATTGTCTCTCAGTATTCCCAGAAAACACAAAATAGAATTTTTAATCAGATTTACTCCAAACATCTTAAGAAAATAAATTATCCGGTCCCACATCTCAAAAGCTTTGTCACAATGATATAATATATGCACTAAGCTTCCTGAGCTCTTTCTCACATCTCCAACACTTATCACTATCGCTTAGTCTGAGTCCATCTTGGTTATGTTAAGATTTTCAGCGCTGCATAATAAGAGGCATGGTTGATATGACTACAGGCCTGAGCTGTTTCATCAGACAGCCTCAAGTTCTGAATCATCTCTGCCTCGATGTCTGTTCATATTGATCTACATTTGTGACAGCGCTTTTAAGACGGCAGCTGCTCTAAAGCCCCCTTTAGTAACCAAATGTCACTCACACTTAGTACATAAACTGGTAAAATTGTAAATACACAAACAGCCTGACTCATATATTAAAGCCTGTGGAACATAAATAAACAACAGCTTTCTTCATAAGATGTTAATGATAATATATACAAACTGTCAATATCTCAAAATTTTAGGACTGGTCTTGGCATGTTATTTAAAATATCAGCAGTTAGGTTTTTGAGAAACTTAGACACTGGATGTAAAGTGGGTGGGCTTAAGGCCATTATTTATGGTATCATAAATAACTCAGCCAATAAAAAAAAATGAATACCAAGTCTGCCCCATAGGCTGTAAAAGAATTGGATAAAGCCATGTCATAGGAACATTTGGAACACTGTTGATGCCCTCTAATGGACGCTGCCATACTGCTAACTTACCAATTCTGCATTTCCAAAATTGAAAATCCTCAATAAATACTTGATAAAGGAAAATCTAAAAAATCTAAAAGAAAAAATAAATAAATAAATAAAAAAAATCCCCCCACAGTGAGAGCACATAGATGTGGTATATATTTAGACTGAAGATGTATTTCTAATCAGGCTGTAAAAATGTTTGTTAAGGCCTTCAAAAACACATTTTCCTTGCACACAATCATTGAGGTGTCAGGTTGCTGCAGCCAGCCTCAAGTGGACACTTGGGGTACTACAGCTTTTGGCATTATTGCCTGGGCCTCCACTGACAGCCTCCAAGGTTGCCACCTAGTCCTCTCACCCAATCGGCCTCTTCAATCAAAGCGATAGCACAAAGATGTTCCTCGGGACACAGCCCTGAGAAACATCTTACCTGTAAAATAAGATTTTCTAACACTTAGAGAGGGGTTTTTCTCTCATTTTCAAGGATGCTTAATGAGACATTGGACTTTGATATTCTATTAAAATTGTAAAAATGTCAAGTCATGTTCCCAGAGGGTTTAAGATTTTCAGTGTACTAAAATTTCTCACCAAAGCATTTAGCTGTTAACCCTTGTACTGTGTTAGCTTTCTCTATACATGCTCCACAATAGGGTCAGTTTTGACCCGTGCCTTAAATTATCTGTATATTACACTAAAAACAATTATCTATCATGCATTTATTCCCTTATCTCTTGGTTACCTTGTCAGGCTTCATTATCCATGGTTTTAATATCTTTTGGTGTGGGCCTTTGGGTTTTTCTTTGTCTGTATACCCCTTCATTTTAATAAAAATGAAAAATGAACCTCAAGAGAATAATATAAAAACATTTGAGGTTGTATTGTTACCTCACTATTACTAGGGGGTGTAAAAACACATGTTGTAGAGGTATATGTATATACATTTTTTCATTCTAATATTATTAACTATAGTCACATCTGTGGTGTGATGGGTCAATTTTGACCCATAAATATTTACTGGAAGAAAAAGGGAAAACGGTATTTTTTAACAAGAGAACTTTATAAGCATGAATATCTGTGAACATTTATGAACATTTATCTGTTTATCTTCACAGATGCACCATGATTTCAGTTTTGGCTCTAATTATTGCTTCATAATCTTATATTTATAACTGGGTCAAAAACGACCCTAACAACACGGATGATACTATTTCAACAGAACACTGATAATTTATTGTTTTTATTTTTTCTTTTCTTTTCTTTTGTTTAAATAGAGGTTCCTGACGAAGTCAAAAGGCCTTGGTGCGATAAACAACTATTTAGTGGTTCTGTTATGCATTTAAAACATAAAACGGATCGGTACCGACCCAAACACAGGAGGAAGGTTGAGCATCTAAAATTAGTTAAATAGGAAATACATTACTCTGCTATTACTACATTTTGATAATTTGTATACAAGAGCATGAGACATTGTTTTAACATCATAATTCTACATCATTGTTTAATTTACAAATTCAATGCAGCTCTTAAAGCTTTTTTTGACCAGTGCTGAAATGTGGGAGTTAGATCTCCTGTTCCCATGGTGATGGAGCTGGTTAGGAAGTGATCTCTGAATGAACAAAATACTATTTTTAACTCACAAATCTTTTTATCTATTTATGGATATGTGAATAGGCAGACATGTATGAAGAGTGGGCTTTACACAACTATTTTAAATTCTGAGTTCTGGATGAATAAAATGTCCGTAAAAAGTGTCTTTACTCCATATTTGAATTTATTTGTGGAATGAACTCACAGCCAGAGTGGTGTAGTACAACTGTTTTAATTGTAAAAGGATACCGGTTAATACATTGAATGAAGCACTGAAACAAGCCACTGTGACATTGCAAATTACCACTAAAAAGGACATTGTAGATTCCCAAGAAATTAAAAAAAAGGTTATTCATTCATTCGATCAGAAAGGCATACATATGAGAGAGAACAGGAGGGGAGCGTATTTACATCATAATTAAGTGTCCTGTTACTCTACAAAAACAAAGCGAGTCTGAAGCCTCCTCATTCAAGACGTTAGAAATGTTTAACAAACAGCCGTTAACAAAGAACAAGCCTTCCATTCCCCTTTTCAGTTTTTATCAAAAGACAGTAATCGATTAAAAAAAGGCACCACTGTAGGTGATAAATTCACACCGTCCATGTCACATGGAGGCGGGCCGATTAACACAAGACAACAGTTTCTGTAAATGGTTTATACGCTGGAATAGGATCGAGAAAAATCAAGGAAACAAGACCAGTATTATCATGAGAGGTTATACAGAACTGATAGACAATGAACGGGAGTTTTGTACAAAATGGGCAGTAAAGTGAAGTGTCCCTGCTGTTGGATTGGCTGATAGTATTAGCTGTGTTTGTGCTGGTGTGACAGCACTCCCTGCAGGAGAAATGTGGAGCCTACAGCACCAGGTTGGTTTATGTCTTAAGCGGTAAGAACAGAAAATATCTAGATCATGCTAAGACAACTTCCAAATCATCATTGCATTGTCACAATAGAAAAACTGCCTGAAGATTCAATTTCTCTTTATGCTATAGGGAGTAAAAAAAACCCTCCTAACAATAATTCAGTGAATATTTAATCCAAATGCATAGATTTTGATTTAAAGGTTGCTACATTTGCAGCATTTTGTCAAATGTCTTGAAGCAACAATGTGTAACCTTATCACCCAAAAATGAAGTTGGATAGCACAAGAACTCCAACAGGGAGAATTCATCTGATCCATTTCCACAGAGTGCCTCAGTCACTTGTTTTCAGCACCACAGCTTTGTAGTGCTAAATCACACACAGGCCTCCAGTGAAAAGGTTGAAACTAAAGCTGGAGATACACTTGCTGTTAACTACGTGGATGTGTACACAAGATGGCCGCCACACGTGCCTTGCACCGATTCAGTGATGTTTGTGTTTGTTTGATTTCCTTGCCTTTATCATATAAACTAATTATTCTTTGATAAAATGACTAATAAAAGTGAATCCGTGAAAGGTACACTCTTTGCTTTTTCCAGTTCTTTGACTACATCTATCAGCACAGTCAGCTGCAAGTCATCAGTTAACACGTTAACTCATAACACCAATACACTGACACAGTTCCAACAGTGCATGGAGGAAAAAAACTGTTGACATGATGGTGAGGTCTGACCACTGATCATGAGCTGTCAACACATATTTGATGATTGTTTATTTTGTTATTATACTTAAAGAATTACTGCCATGTTTGCAGTTTACTTCTTATACAAAAGGTTATATCATACAGTCTGAGATTTTTTCCACTCTCTAGTGGTGGCCTCCAGCAACAACCAGCACATACAGGCAAGTATAGAAACAAAAACACTCATCTGGCCAATGGACATGAATGCAGGGACAAACTGCAAGGATATCTACGGCTTAAGAGACAGAGCAATTGGTGATTGAGCAAGATGCTTGACAAAAGAGCACTGATGCCATCCCTTCAGCTGAAAGTTTGTTTTCTTTCAGTGGTTCCCAAATTGTGTGGTAGGTCTAGGTGTGCCCTGAGAATTTACGTTTTCAGTTAACAGAGTTTACAGGTGGAGGACAATATAACTTTTACCTCTCTTCCATTTAAATGTTCACCGCATTCAAAAAAATGTGCTTAAATGTGTTACTGAATTTATGAAATTTAACTGATTTTCAAACAAATAACAGCATATTTAGACATGAATTAATATTCAAAGACAAAATAGTTGTCTGTCTGTATTAGAAGATATGAATAAGCTTGTACAGACCAAAAGGATATTGAAACATATTTGATGTTTTCAAGACTTTAGCCTGATTTAAAAAAAAGTTTAAAAGCACTGTGTCAGATCAACTGTCAGCTACAATTCCAAGGTGAAAAGGTGACATACTGTTGCTTTTACAAATGAATTGCACTCACGCATAAAATTATGGCAAGTAGAGATTAAAGTGTCTGTCACTGTGACGAATAATTACCTCCCTGCTTTGTGCTTCACTCGCGTCTCATTCAGTGATTCTCAGGCTGGATTCTCTGCACAAATCTTAAAAACCTTTCACAGTAGATTTCTTGGACACTACACAAGTCTGACGGTAGAAAAAGAAAAAGTGGCCATAAAAAAGTTGCACACAGAGGCTTGAAAAAAGTGTTTAGAGCTCATGAGAGCAGCTAGAAAAAGAATCCTAAACAAGTACCCTTGATATAAATTAATAGACTTTATAAAAATTTCAAACCCACACATAAGTTTTAGACAACCATTGCGTTTTCATCTCCCCTGTAATCTACGGCGAGCCATGCAAAATAGAGGAGAAATCCCACTACCATTAAGCGCCCTGATAAACTGTAATGGCTTCAGATTAGCATGAATTATTTAAATGCTAGTTTGATCGATGAAAGCAACATGCAATAATCTCCAGGTGTGCTTCTAAAGAATTTTACAACTAATAAATTTACACCTCTATTATTATTATTGGTCTAAAAATCATACTTTGGCTTTGAGACCTTTATTTATTCATCTTAAATTTCACACTATAAAACATCACCTAAAGGGACATGACCGTGATAAAAAATGTATCATAGCTTTTTTAAAAAATGGGTCTGACTTCTTTGCCATCCTTTGGTTGATTTTTTTTTTATGCAAGTGAGTCACTTACTGCTTATTTTTTGCACTTTAAGGTCCTTCAAAATCAGCTTTTAACACGCCCAAAGTTTCATTCTTATTATCATGCACTGCAGTTTGAGAAAATCTAAAACACAGAGCAATGTGTAGCCTACTGTCTACAGTATGTGGAGGGTCAAAATAGAGGAAGTACCAACATGAAGGGTTCACCGAGGGTCACTCAGGATGTTTTCTTACATTTATGTCCTTGTCTCTGATTGGACAGGCTGAACTCCAATTTATGCCAATATAAGGATTTTAAGGCCCCTACAGTTAATGTGGTTTAAAGATTTCCTTTAATAGTTGATTATATAATCTCCAGTGTATAAATATACTGAGTCTATATTCAGTTGGGATTGGGAATTCTCTTTGTGGAGGCTTTTTACTTTCGATCAATCATCCTCTCAGCCCCCGCAGTGGGACTTCATTTAAGTTCTTCCTCTTCTTTGACTGAACCCTGTTTTACGTGGATCAAATGTTGGACGGACACTGTATGGACGTTATGGAAGCACATTAATGGACGTTGGGCTGAGATGCGTCAATGGAGAACTATACACAGTATTTACAGCGGGTTAGAAGGACATTGTCTGGCTTTGAACCATCAGCTTTCACACCTTTTACCAAAGGGGCAGGAGGACAGGAGGACATGGAGAAACACCACGAGTACAAGTGATACAAAAGTTGAGTCAGATCTGACTAACACCCCTAAAATTACTCATTTGCTGCTTGGAATTTAGTGACTGAAATATTGACGTCAGAGTGCATCCTTTAAAAAAATGTGTAAGCCCAAAGTGATTCTTTTATACACCAGTGAAATCTGCTGGTCCGTGAACTGTGTGCCCTTTTGAGAAGTTGGAGTTAAAACCTGCACATTGAAACGTATTCCTGAACGATAGTGAGCTGATTGCTGTAATATGGTTGAATGACTGATATTAAAAAAGTGGTTTGTGTTATTCTCAAGCAGCAAATGTTGTCATAGCTCTGCTGGCTAAGGCCTTTAAAAAAGAGACAAAGAGCGGTTCTCCTCGACAAACGGGTGGCACTGTGAGTGGAGGTGGAAAGCAGCAGACGTATAAAAACTTCTGTGTTTCTGGCCGAGCGGAGGAGGGTCTACATCGATTCCCCGACTGAATCATCGTCATCCAGAGATAAGGGTAAATAGAGATCCTGTAAAACAGATAAAGTCAAATTAGTCATAAAGTATAATAAATTGAGAAAAGGGGTCATAAAAAGTCAATTCAAAGACAGATCACCTCCACACTGGTGACAAATAGCAAACTTTCTTTGACTAATAAAATAAAAACTTTCAGGTTAGATAAATGTAATAGGCAACACCAGCCTGTTCTGGTAGATTCTCAATGTTGAAGGTCTCATTGATCGATAAGCAAGAGAAAAGAAAGAGGTCATAACTCTCCCATTCAAGCTGCTCTAGTCTGACCAAAAATCCGACAAAAATCTTTATAATCGGAACCAAGACCTGCTCTTGATCATTTGGCATCTAGGATGCAGGCCTGATGGTGCTTTCCAAAGTCTATTCAAGTGTTATGGCTGGCGGAGTCTTCAGTTTACAGTGAATCATCTACTAGTTAAAAATCAGATGAAATGCCCTGCAGTCATCAACGTGATTTTATAAAATTACATACTTTGAAAGGGAAAAGGACACAAGGGGAGGGATTTTTCATGGATATCGACTGACATTTAATGGTGTAATGCCTGCCACGCCACGTAAACATAGAGAGCATCCCTGTAAGAAGTCTACATTCATTTGTGGAAGACTTTTCCCCCTTTGTCACCTAGGCCTGCAATCATATTGGTCAAGCAATATCATGGATGAAGAGGAGGATGCTGAGTAGGGCTGAACAATATATCGTTATCGTATCGATATCGAGATATGAACATTCAAGATATTGATATCGAAAAGCAATGATATAAACAATATAAATTTCCCTCACGCTAAAACTGCACTTTCCACATTCTTTTGTATTATGATGTTTTTATTTTTCTGAAAAATGCTTGGTTTTCACCGAACCCATATCGTCGTATCGTATCGTATCGTATCGTATCGTATCGTATCGTATCGTATCGATGTCGAGATATCTGGCATGAATATCGAGATATGAAATCTTGTCAATATCGTTCAGCCCTAATGCTGAGGACTAACAGACAAGAGCAGCGTGGCTATATGTTTGAGCTGGTAGCAGACAGCTGTGCTGGTGTCATCCCAATTTATTTAACCATTATTTAACCAGATAAAAACCCACTGAGATCAAGATCTCTTTCACAAGGTTGACGTGGCCAAGAGGTCAGCAGCACACATCATGAAAAAAAATGTTATTGAAAGGTGACAATATACAGTAAGTTAAAATACACATTTTTTGTGAGTGCAAGGTGTCTTGCAATAAAGTGCAGAGGCTTTAACATAAATAGCAATTGAGAAATAAAGGCACTGTTAAAAGGTCTCTCGCTGTTTATCCATTAGCATGGAGTGAAAGGCTCCAAGTGAAATGAGCTCTGAGAGTTTCAGTTCAGTCTGTAGAGAATGATGATGCTTGGATAGCAACAGCACCTCTGTTAGCTTGGTCTGCTGCAGACTCGAACACATATGGACCAGCTACTCTTGTTCATAAGTCCTCGGTATTGTCTATGTTCATGTCATCTTGGGCCAAATAATGCTCAGTGTCCCGAGGGAAAAAAACACCTCCACCATCAGCGGTTGTTGTCATGTTCAAACACTATAAGTACTCTCAGTTGAAAACTTTTGTGACAGTGCCATACTCATAAAGGTCAATACTCCTTCACTTGCCAATCAATATCAAGGAGAACTTCTGATAGTTTGACAACAGGAATGATGGAAGAGAGAGTGATCAGACTCGTCTTTTCCTGGTTTTCTGAATATTCCTGCAAATAAATGAAAAACTATTTGAATAGAGCCTTCTTAAGGACCGAGAGGAGCAAAAGTTTAATATTTTTACCTCTCTACATGAAGTGCTGGTGAGAAGTACTTTAAAACTGGGGTTGTGAGCGCAGCCAGCACAAGGAAAGTGTCAGCTGTGAACACAAGCCCTAAAACTACAACTTCCACTTTTGGAAATTAAAACCAATAAAAATGCTACAAAACTGAAGTTCCTGAAGTGCCCACTTGGGGCTGGCTCCAAAATCAAGGAATCTCTGCTAGAGCCCATATTAAAATGTCCATTCTTTATATTAACGTCTTTAAAACCTGGTACATAAATGGTTTGGGTTTGTAAAGATGATTGAATAATTCAACTGTATAGAGGATGATTTTTTTTTTCAACAAACCTGTTTGTGTTTGATCAAGGCTAAAATTACTTAGAATTAGACAAATTTAGGGGTGTGGCTAATTCACAGGCAGGGGGGATGTAGCTGTTTAGATAGATAGATAGGTAGATAGATAGACTTTATTTCAGACTCAAATAGGTCCATAAAAAAGAAATACAAAAGAGACATACAAACAAAAAACAACAATACAGAGATAGCCAAGGTATCCAAACTAAGCATATCACAAGGTAAAAATCAATTAAAAAACATATCGACATTTCCTCCAATGTGTCCAAAAGCAGGAGGTATAGCGTGTGTCACTCTGAGTGATATCAGTTAAGGCCATAATCAGCACATTGTCTGACTCCATCAGTCTACACATGCATTTATACATGAAATTCCTTAACACAGCATGTTTACTGGGCTTGGCTTTGCCTTTGCTGAATTATGTTACAAACATTGAACTGAACATTTTGCCCCTTCTGTTTTTATTGTCTGGAATATGCTAGCTACACTCGAGCCACATGACTGTAATTAAGCAACCAAGGTATTAAATAAGCCTGCCTCTGCTTTAGCTCCTTGCCTGCTTCCTGATCACCTGGAATTTAGTGGAGCCATCATTTCAAACAGGGGGACCACTGCTGTTTGGCTCAAAAATGTCTTTTTAGCCACCAGTTGATGACGTTACCTTGACTTTGACCATTTTGTATCTTTCTATCCTAAAAATAATTGTTTTGTGTTAATTTTTTTACGTGATTGCTTATTGATGGAGGATAGTTTGGACCAGATCTTTAGGTAAACTAAAACAGTTTGAATGAAAGGTGAGGGGTAAGAAAAAGGAGAGTAGTTAGGGTACCTTCTGCTTGTTGTTGAGGCCTGGACTGTTGGGAGTGGAGGTGGGGGAATGCTTGGAAATCGGGGTGGAGAGCTGGCTGCTGGAGCCCGTCCCGTTGGCTGAGAGGAGGGAGGAGGGATAATGGAGGAGGAGGGCAAGAGGAGAAAAAGAGGTAAACAGTAGTGTGGATTAGTAAGTGTGTAGAGACGCCTCTTTTTAGCCGAGCAGAAAAAGTCATCCTGAACCGTGTCCTCGTTTGGCTGCAGCATAGAGTGACGCCGATGGTTTCTGTTTGTTAGGTGACATTTTATTCACTCTCTCTGCGTCCCGCCATGTTGCTAGGATTCCCTCTGTGTGGGACATTGTGTTTATATCCAAGAGCAGAGTAAAGTGATGTCGCTGTGTGTGTAAAAGTGCTTTAGAGAGGTTTTTGTCTATAAGAGATGAAAAGAATTTTAAAGACTTTGAGCCAGATGGTCAGTGTAAATTGGAGCCAGTGAGTGCTGGAAACACACCGAGGATAAAGAAACATTGTTAACCAATTTAAAGCTGCTGGATTAATTTAACCACTCAGACAGATAAACAGGCATGTAGACACACTCTTAAAAATCAGTTCAAACACTTTATAAAGATCTGAAATCACAATCCTGGATACCAAATTCGAGAAAATCTAAACATAGACAGCCCCCTTCTCTTACTGAACAGAGAGTGCAGCTGGTTTATTTAGAGAGCAAACATTCAGCTGCTGCAGAGGTAGAATAACCCTCTCCCTCCCATTCTGCTCCAGCTCTGCCTCCATATTTCTACTTTTGAGGGATTTATTCAATCTTTGTTTATAGCCAAATCCTAAAGGAACATTTGAATGAAAGATCACTGAAGTTTCAGCCCAGTGAACCAAGAAAAATATATTTCAGAGGCCAGAGGGTGCAAACATCTTAGGAAGCAGAGTGTGAGGGATACAAGGAAAAGGACTCACAATAGCAGATTGTTGAAATTTGATGCAAGTCTGGTAAAAAGAGGAACAATATCCGGCCACTTTATCAGGTACACCTTCGACTCCTGTTTGGTTTGAGAACTACTTTAATTCTGCAATTCACTGAGGTGAAACATTGACTAACACGTTTCTATAACACTCCTCTGAGAGTTTGGCCAATATTGACATGATAGCAACACATAGTGGCTGCAGATTTGTTGGCTACAAGTCCACGATGCAGATCTCCTATTCCCCCAAATTCCAAAGGTGCCCTTCTGAATTGAGATCCGGTGACTGCGAAGGCCATTGTAGTGCAGTAAACCTACTGTCATATTGGAAAAGAAAGTTAGAGATGATTTTAGCTTTGCGACATGCTGTGTTGCTTGAAGTAGCCATCAGAAGATGAGTTCACTGTGGTCATAAAGGAATGGACGCAGTGGCGGATCTAGGATTTTCTAAGTAAGGGGCCATCAAGAGGCCACATTTCTCACAGAGGGGCCAAGTGTTTGTCTAACATGCACACAGTCACATTTATGAAAAAGCACACCCAGTTGCACCTTTTCAAACATCTTAATTAAAAAAGTGAAGACGTTAAAACTCATTTTTAATTTCACATTTGAGGATGTGAGCATCTTCAAAGGAAATAAAATAGTATTCAAAAACATGTTTCACAATTTTGTTTTCAAAAACATGCACTTTTTATCCTATATTTTGTGTTCATTCCAATGATCGTCTCCTTCTGTCAGCTTTATTGATGGTGGACCTGCCTAGTTGGCGCACTACTGCCATCGAACCGAAACATTACATCTGTGGTGATCTTCATTAAGTTGACTTTGGAGCAGCCTCTGGTACCCAGAATTGAAGTTTTTTTTGGGATGTGCGTACTATTGTCTTCATTGTATAGACTGTTGTGTTGGATATGGATAAGTGATTCCAAGGGGCTCCAAGTGTGTCAGTAAAATAACCCCCAAGCCATCACCAGCCTGAAATGTTGATACAAGGCAGGATTGATCTATGTTCTTATGTTGTTTGTGCCAATTCTGACATAGTAATGTGGTATGTTAAATAATCATTTTTCCCTTTTCTGTGGATGTTTTGCAGACTGTCCTCTGAATCATCTTCATGCCAGGACTAGGACTTCATTGATGGGAATACAAGGCCTTAAATATCCGTTTTAAGGCTTTTGATGTATGTTAAGTCAATCCCTAAAGATACAGTCGAGCCTTGCACAGACTCTCTGAGGTTTTGAGAATGAATAGTTTAGCATAGTACTTAAAATTAATCCCCCATCCCAGGTGTTGAGAAAAATAAGTAAAAAGGCAGAAATTTGAGGGATAAAGAGGTGGAATCCATCATCCTTTTTGGACTGAATAATAATGGTAAACATTCGAATGCTTCACCATTCTCATTTATGCGTTATAATCCCAACAAACATAAGCAAGTCACACACAGCCCCTCTGTTTAACCCTAATATAACCCTGCTGACCTCCAAGGTAACACAGATGTGACTTCATGTTTAACTGTTAATTGTGTGTGTGAGGATGAACATCTGCTGCTTACAGGCCAGAGACCCTCTGGTGGTAAATCAATAAAATATTCAAGACCACTAAAGAGCTGAAGATGGTGGTGCTGCTTTGCTTGTGACCAATGCAAGCACTGACCCATCTTTGATACTGACTACTGGGGTCCCTAACCTTAGGTTTTTGTTTGCTCCTGTACTTGTCTCTGGCTTTTGTTTTAGGCTACCTACCTTGGACCTATAAAGCTTTAACCACTACAGCTACAAATATCTGGCCTTAACTTAAGCCACTTTCCATTATCATCACAGTTCCTGATATCAACTTTGGAGAGATCAAATTAAATTAAATACATATTAGTTTCTGCAAATATCATACAAATATCAGTGTATCCTTGTCTACCAACATGGATGGCCTACTGCTGTGGACCTATTTGACTCCAATTGATTTATCCTACATCAACCATCAACATAAATAAAACCATTTGACATAAATTCTCACTTTCATATATATTCAACCCAATTTATTTGCAGGTCAACTAAATGCTGCTTTATTAATCGACATCAGTCCTCTTTACTTTAATGGTTGTTATTGATTAATCCTCCATAATAAATACCTTTACAACCCTACAAAGAGGAGGACCCTTTTGAAAACAACACATCTCAGGGGCTAACCTCAAATAAATTTCAGTCGATAGAGACAAATATGATGAGGACAAATTTATGGTCATCCATACATGTATCGCTAAAATGAATTCTTATTTTAGTTCCTTTGTCTCTGCCCACCTTCGTTCCTCTGCCCACTCACAACCCCAACAAAGCTTCGTTGGGGTGTGAGATAAAATGAAGAGTATGGCTCTGACCTGCTGTATGGCAAAGTGTCTTGCGATTACACGATTGGTGCTGAATCCAATTTGAATGATTGATTGATTGATGTAAAAATATCTTATTACATTCAATGAGACTGTGTCTTATTTCTTTGTATAACATCCTGCAAGGCCTCAGAGTTCAACATTGCTATAACCTTTAACGTAAAACTTACTAGAAAAAGACTTTTACTGTTTCCTGTAACAGTATCAACTGCCTGAATCCATCTGACTGCTATATTTAACAACAAAAAGTGATAACAGTTTGTGCAAAAGCTGTTTAAGTTTTTAGTCTGTCCTGCTTGGACCGGGTCAGATTTCACGGCACCAACTGTCCAGGAAACAACAGCACATCCATCTAAACAGGCGTCCCACAAAAGAGGTCTAGCAGTGTTTTTAAGTGTCCCAGTCTGAAGCTAAAATAACAGATTCAAGTCTGAGCAAGCACCAGTGTCTCTTCAGTGCTTTAGTGCCTCTTGGATGTTATTAAATGTTAAAACTACTGATTGTCAAACAAATGCCTCAGAGCTGTTTACACATGCTTTGTTTACTTTCCATGTTTTATTCATGATTTTCAAGAGTCCGCGAGGGCAATGTTACACAAAATCTGCTTAGATACAGTGTTGAAAACATAGAATGGTGTTTAGTAGCAAATGTAGATTTGGTTGAAGGGACAAAGCTCTGTTTGAATGCCCCCAAACTCAAGTTTCAGAGGATTTTAATGGCTTGTTATCGTGAGGAAAGAAGCTCTTGTTTTTTGAAGTACAGGTAAAATAGTAAAAGTGGAATGCCAGGTATCGAAACACAAGAAGGCTAGATTAACTAGGATATTAACTTCTTATAACGTGTATTTGCATCTCCAAGTTGTGCTTTTGTAAGACATCTTGCTATCATATATTTTAAGCCAGCTCCTTTAATATATGCTATTGAGCCTTAAGGAAAAAAATCAATATCTGATCCTGCCTTCTCTCTCAGATTAAGGTCAAAAGTCAAGGTTAGCTACAAATCAGAACCAATACATCATGTTGGGATTTAACCGCATAGCCCCTGGTGCCAATATCTTTCACCCTGAAGTCATGTATCATGGTGATCGTTGTATCTGAGCAACAAAAACAGTCGCCCTCTTTGTGTGATTAATAGGTCAAGCCGTGGCTAGTTTCATCTATACTCCATACAGAAAATGTTGCTGTGTAGGTGAGATAATCATGGACTTACTTGATTCAGCAGGCGACTTGCTGCGCTTGATCAGACTGGGGCTCTTTGTGATACCACGCTGAGCTTTGGCTCCCTTCATCACCCTGCACTCTGTGGAGAGAAGCACGGAAACAAGTCACAGCTGTTGACTAAAAAATGTACCCACAAGCATATGTTAAAGCTTGGTCAGAAACAAAGCAAGACCAATAACTTGATAAGAATGAAACAATAATAGGAAAGTAACAGGAAAACTGCTCATTGATCCATTTGGCTTTTTAAGTTTAAAATCTGGTGTCTTTAGTGCAGTCATTTGGACTAATGTCTCTTAAAACATTTATGTATCTGATATTTGAAGGTATAATCATGACCTAGGTTCATAGTTAAGCTAAGTCAGCAAGGTAATCGTCTTGATGGACACAGTCTCAGTGATGATTTTTATAATTCATCATTAAGTACAACCTTGATAATTGTCCATCATGTTTGTTTACACCAACTTAAGAAGACAACTAGAAGTGCACACAGGTATTTTACAGTTGAGTTATTGTCAAAAATGTGGAAAACTGCCCAATCTGGCACTGCCAACTAAAAATAGAAAACATTCCTGGCTCCACCATTAAAATACAATCACTTTTCCCTTGAGCTACGACCAACATCCTTTAAAAAGTTATTGAGTTATTAGCAAAAATGTAGAAAGCCTCCAGATTTCGCAATGATAACAAATCCTTAAAAAAAGTCCTGGATCTGCATCACTTATTTAGGTCACCACCAAAATCTAATCATTTTTTCGTTGTGCCATGACCAATATTTCCTGAAAATGACATTAAATTAGGTTCACAACTTTTTGAGATATTCCATAAACAAACTAAAAAACAAACAAATGCCAGAAAAAAAAACATAACCTCCTGGGTGGAAACCTCAGTCTTGATCAATGAGTCTGTCACTGTGTAAAGTGCTGTGTCAACCATCTTGCAGAATACCACACCCCGTCAGAACAAAACTGTCACACACAACTACATTTTTTTGCCAGATTTTTCCCACAATTCCCACTAAGGCAAAGTCGGCACCAGTTCTTCAGTAGCTGGGGACATTTAGCATGACTCGTTGGTGTCAGCGTGTGAGGGGAACGAACCCGATCTCAGTCACAGTCAATCAAACATGTTCACACTTTTTTTGGCTGAATCTTGGCACAATCAGGTAAAGTGGACTGATTGCCAACCGAATGACAAACAGCCAATAAAACAGAAAGAGGGTGGGACACAGGAAACAGCACCAGAAGACTACAGGAAGTAGGAGGATATCAAAACAAACTTTCGCCCTCCTTTGCGGAAGAGGTTGAGACTCCCAGTTGGCTTAAGTTGGTTTGACAAATCCTGTAGTCTGTAGTTCCTCATCAGGTGCAGTTGTTAATTGTGCGATCCCCAGTCTTTCAACTCCCCCTTTAAAAAAATAAACTAGATATTGAGGTCAAAGGACACAGTCATCATGATCCCAAATTATATTAGCATAGTATTTCAAGATCTCTTGCTGAGTTTTTTGTTCAATTTGACACAAACTACACCTGGACTAACTGTTGTTATGATTAGAGTTTCAAGGTCAAAGGTCACTGCATTATTACATATACTTGATGTTGATTTTATGCATCAATTTGACCCCATACACCTAACTCACCCTATAATCTGATTTTTTGACCTGGGCATGAACATAAACCAATAAAGGAATAGCATTTCTACCAAATCCACCAAAGAATCAACTACAGCTCAGTATATTCACATTCTAGTGACTGTATAAAACCACCATGCAGAAGACCTTATTACATACGAACTAGCTTGTTCCATAAACCAGTGCCAATGCTGTTGAAGCAGGAGCAGCAGGTGAGTAGTTACCTGACACGCCAGATAGACTATTCAATATACTGTATGTAACTAGTTAATCTGGGAAGAAGCCCTTAGAAAGTGTTTGGGGGATGGGCATAAACTTTGAGGTTCATATCTGGCAGGTGATTGAATGATTGTTCTGTCAATGTAGTGTAAAGGACAGAACGTGAGCCACTTTGAAAAACAAACTTAAGGTTAATCATGTCAGAAGTAGAGTGAAAATATCCTTTCTATTGAGAAGTTTGTAGTGTTGATATTTGTTTTTCATTTGATAAAGAAATGTGGTCCAGATCTGGAGCTTGGAAAGCTGGATCTACCTGATTACAGACATTGAATCAGGCAGATCCATCCGTATGGAAAGGTTAGGTGAGTAGGACTAAAAACTTAGTTTTGAAGTGTCCTTTTCATTGTAGGATTGTGGCAGCCAATTGCTTGTACCCAAGGCCAGATTAGCTCATTCTTCAATCAGGCATAACATTATGACCACCTGACTAAAATTGTGCTGGTCCCCCTTTTGTTTCTATACAACAAACAACATCCATGAGCCTTGTCAAACTCACTCAAATCCTTATGCTTGCCCATTTCTCCTGCTTCTAACATCAACTTTGAGGACAAAATGCTCACATGCTGCCTAATATACCACACCCACTAACAGGGGCAATGATGAGGTGATGACCAATGTTATTCACTTCACCTGTCAGTGGTCATAATGTTAGGCCTCATCGTGTACATAACATTGTTAAAATTATAAATTAAACTTGCTTCCCTTTACTTTTTACATTCAGACAGTATTTAACATACATTTGAGAAAATGTCTTGTTCAATGCATTAAGGGTGTTGTTAAGATGCATGTTCTTGAGGGTTTTCCATCCTAATTTTATACAAGTATCATTTAACATCAGTGCACAACAGGCAGACATGGGCTAGTTCCAATTTTTACTATTCCATCTAATTTCTGAGTTGCATCTGTTGTTTATGACTTCAGCTAAATGCATAGCAGTATACAGTTAAAGATCCAATGAGAATGTATGCATTATATTCTAGGTCACTGTATTAATCAGGCTAGACAGACTCCAGACATTACTACTCCTCCCTCTGAATCCCCCCTCTCTGTTTGTGCTGTCAGGCTCTCTCTCTCCATCCCTCCCTCCTCTCTCCACTTTTGATGCTAATTATACTATCTGTCCTCCCGCCATCTCCTGGGATCCCACCATGTCTGTCTTCTCTCTCTTAACCTTCACACACTGGTGAGTATGACGAACATTCACTCACTATCGTTTTCTAGGTGTGCCATCGCTCTTTTGACAAAGCTGCAGACTGGCAGCTTGTCGAGTCGACTCAGGGGTCTCTGAATAGCCCAGAGTCTCTGAACACCGACTTCCTCTGAGCTTTGAACTGATGCTGTCGCTGCATAAACTAGAGCTGCAGGTAAACGTGTGCCCGTCTCTGTCTGCACGTCCATCTAAGGAGTGTACTGTTGAACATAAGGAGAGGAAAATAACCGCAAGGGATTTATGTCTATTTTGGTGATTCTGCCAACACCGAGCTCTGAGGACAGAGTCTGTTTGGGTAAAAGCAAAGAGGAAACACATTTATTTCATTTTCAGTGTGAAAAAAAGTATTGTTTTTGCAGTTAGTTCCTGAACTTTACATAAACATGGCTCCCAACTCCTTTGGTTTGAAACAAAGACCTCTGGTTGAGAGAATGGTATTACTTCTTTTTAAACTAAATTACACTGGCTTCAGATGTCTGCAGAACTTTTTAAAAGTTTCATGACCAAAAATTAATGAAGATATTGCAGGTTGGTAGGCCTATAGCTGCTCAGAGCGGGGTGCATTATTGTAAATCCTTGTGAGTTGTGTCTAACCACGCCCCTCTTAAGAAGCGGATGTGGCTCTGGCCAGCTGTCAAACACCTGGCTAAGGGAGAGTCCCATATGGAGGGTGTGGCATATCCCCTAATGACATCATAGAAGGCAAGTTTTCTAACAGACTGTTTGAGTCCACATTTTCTAGAAGATGTAACAAGCAACAGAAGCACAGGAGGGATTTTTCTTGGGTGTGCTGTGGGGGAAATGTCAGTCAGCCCCGTGGTTGCACTGTATGCCCACGTTTTTTTGTTTTTAGGTTTTTATCCGATACAGGGGTGAAATTGCTAGTTTTAAAATGGTGCCAGTGCATGAACAGTTTTAGAGTTGATATTTTAAAGACAAAAAAAGTGTCAACAATGTTTATTCTCACTGTTGCCAGTTTGATAATGCTTCTGCGATGTCCATCTCTTTGTCTTTGGCCAGAAGGAAATAGCTTAAACAGCTTACTGAGCATAGATGGAAGGATTGGACCAGTATCTTCTGCTCTTTCATTTCACCAATGGTAAATAAATAAAGCACCATCACATGTGCTGTGATTCTGTTGAGTGAGTATCAGATATACCTGAAAAGATTTAGTCTTTTTGCATGTTGTTTAATGTTCATAATTGTTGAACACCCATTGTATGTATGTATGCATGTATATATATATATATATGTATATATATATGTGTGTGTATATATATATGTATGTATATATGTGTGTGTGTATATATATATATATATATATACATGCATGTATGTATGTGTGTATGTACATATATATATACACATATATATACATATATACATACATATATACATACATACATATACATATATACATACAAATATATATACATATATACATACATATACATATATACATACATATATACATACATATACATATATACATATACATATGTACATACATATATATAAATATAAATATATTTAGATATAGATATAAAGATATATATATATATATATATATATATATATATATATATATATATATATATATATATATATATATATATATATATATATACTTACTTCATATGTAGTTAAATAATGACTTAAAGGGGAAGAAAAAATCTAACTTTTGGATTTGTTGTTCACAGCTCTTTTCTCGCAGGTAAGTTAATTTAAAGAAGCATTATCATCAAAAAGTTGCTTGCAAATATGCAACTATTGTTTGAATTAGCAAAATACTAATGCAAACTTGATGCTAAATAAGGACCCAGAACATACATAATTTAGAAACTACAGAACAATTTTTAAATTATGTATTTTAGCCAAAATGTTTGAAAGGATCTTGAGTGATCAACTAAAGGATTTTTTAGAGTCAAATAATATCTCATCTTCGCTTTAATCAGGTTTGAGAAAACTGCACAGGACTGTTATGGCTGATCTTAAGGTTTTGAATGATTTTATCGAGGCTCTGGGCAGTAAAAAAAAATTGTGTTGCACTTTTCAGCGATGTAATCGACACAGTTGACTACAGTTTGTTGATAAATGCCTGACTTAACATCGGCATATTAAAACCTGATGCTTCTTGTTTTTCCAATTAATTAATTAACAGAGCACAATGTTTGCAGGTGGCTGGATCCACCTCTTCTCTTCTGGAGATTACGAAACGGTGGTCCTGGGACCCATTTTGTTTTCAATATCAGTGTAATAATGTGTCAAATGCTATGCATTATTTTTATGCAAATGATACCATTTTTTATTGCCGTTCATCCTCGCTTACTCAGGCTTTTGAGTTTTTACAGGCAACATTTAACTTTGTTCAGCCTCATCTGAAAAAAATTAAGTTGGTTTTAAATACGGACAAAATTATGCTCTGGTTAAATAAAAAACTATGTTGTTATAAGTAAAGATGAAGCAAGCATTTTAACTTAGCATGAAAAGTGGAGAAAATAACCATGAGGGATTTCAATCTATTTTAGATAAACTGCCATACTGAGCTTTGAAAGCAGAAACTGTGTAAAGGAAAGAAATGAAATGAAATAAATGTTAAATAAATGCTTCCTGCATTTGTATGGCAAAGACAAATGCAGGAAATTTAATCCCAAGTGTGTCTCATCTGTTATTCGACTCCTGTAAATCCATTATTTTTTATACGTTTTTAGTTATCTTTGTAGTGATAAGGCCTTAAAAAATAGCATTTCACCATAAATCATCCTGATGGTACAATGAGACAGAGCTCTCTCCTTCTGTGATTGACTGAGGACGACTCATTGATGCCTGGATGCCAGTTTAGCTTACTACAGACTGAATCAAACCATTCACTCTGTAAAATGGGGGAGTTCAATGAGGAGAAAAAGCCCAGATCATTAAAAAACAACAGGCATCTTTATTACATCAAGATTTGACAAGAGGCTGGGGAGAAGAGGAACTGAATGAAGCAGACAACGTGTATCAGCACTGAACAAGATTAAAAGACTTTTATAAGATCCTGAATGATCAGAGGAGGGGGCATCAGGTGGAAATGGGTTGTTAAAAATAGGGCTCTGGGTCTGTGGGGAGCAGAGAGGCTCAGCGAGAGGACTGGTTTCTACATTTTTCTCTCTCCACCTCTCAGCAGTATCAACAGAGACAGATCAGCCGGCCTAAACCTGTCAGTGGACAGATTAATGACTCCTCTTCTCCTCTACCTTTTTCTATCCCTGCTGCCCGCCGCTGATAACACTCCTCTCTGTGACTCCCCTTTTCTCTGCCGTTGGCTCATAAACAGAACATCATTCTCCACTCCATATGAACACATCTGCGTTATACTCTCACAATAAATGATACAGTCTAGTTTGTCTAGTCACAAGCTTGGCTTCCTTCATGTTAAGCAATTGCTGCATATGGTGTCTTGACATTTTATTTTAAAAACGTGGTTTAAGGGATAAAATGGAAAGATTGATAACTCTGCCGACAAATGTGGCTACCGCAGTGTGCATCTGATGAGTCAAGGAGGAAGAGCAGGAGGAAAAGTTGCAAACATCAACAGTCATTCAACTTTCCACGCCACGAAGAGCTGCTAAATCAACAAGTACATGTCCTGCTGTGGACTGAATCAGAGGGGACTGTTTTTTGAGTCTTATTGACAAATTCAGTGCAGTTATTACCATTGTCCATTTAAATGACGTTAACCGTAATAGAGTAAACATCGTGTTTACAGTGTATTTACAGTAAAACACTGAATATGACGTCTGACTCCAATGAGAAATTCAGTCAGGCTCACCGTTCTCATCCAGAGAGAAGTCGTCCTGGGCATAGCGGAATTTCTCTGGTCCACAAGCGATGAAGACATCATCATCACCAAAGAAATCCTGAAGGCAGGTCACCTGTAAAGTCACAAAACAGATGAATTAGGATCCCTTCAGAATCTGAGAGAACACAAAAAGTGCTGCTGAATGCTAATTTAAAAGATAACCCAAATAAAAACAGCTTCAAACTCAGTTGTCAAAAGTTAATAAAGAACTTGGAGAATAATAAAAATGGATCACTCTTTGTGTATCATCAGACCAAAGAGTCAGCGAGTCAACAATGTGATAAGGCTAATGCTAATGTTAGCAGTGCTAACACAGCCTGCCTTCAGTTTACCCAGATTAACATCTGTGTTTCTGCAGTTTACTCACTGCTTTGTTTAAATGGTTTTATCAGAGTATAACTAGACAGCCTTAAAACAACTTAATCTCCACTTTTACATCAAAATACTTCCAAACGATACAGCTACCAAAACCATCTGTCCTTAGCTTCCATTCAGTGTTCATCATTCTGGTTTGAGGGCATTTTGACAGCAAGGGAGCAGCCTTTAGGCTAAGCTACAATGGTTACTATTGGTGGGTGGCTTAGTTACTGTTTAAACAGTGTATTTTCTGAGATTTTGGACCAATGAAGATTAAAAATTGATGACAAGGCTTTGTAAATCTGCTGTTGTTTATTTAGTAATCCAACTTCAATCTTTCAGTCAACTAACCATCCCTTGTTCACAGGCATGATGACAGCCCTGGGAGGCTACATTGGTAGTCTGACTTGGTAGCTAGCTGAGCAAGTCAAGTAGGCTTAATTAAAAAATAGTTAGCAATCACCCAAGTTAAGCAAATCCTTTAGCAACAATCTTATGTTTTAAAACATGTAACAACCTCTAATGTTAAACATGAATCCTGTGTTGATGTCCAAAAAAATGTGCTTCCTCTTGTGTCCACTAGAGTCTGGCTCCAAAAACACAGGAATCCTCATTGCAGCCCACAAGGGACAGCAAAGGTTACCGACAAACCATATGGGGAAGACTCAACAAATACATTATACAGCCAGTATCTACTCCCCTTCATTAGATGCTTTTCAATTAGCCAGTCTGAGTCAGTATTTCAATATGGAAAAAACCATCATAGATTTTTATATATATAGTTCTTATTAAAGTCTTTCTGGCCACTCAAACAGCTGACAATACAGGTCCAATCTACCCATTCACATCCATTCACTCTCTGTAAATTGTCCATCAGCTTTAGCTCATACATCCACGCTCTTAAATATTCATTTACACACCACTGATGCAGCAGTGAAGGCAACTTGGGGTTATGTGTCTTGCCCAAGGACACACTGTCATGTGACAGTTGGAGCTGGGCTCAAACCTGGCAGATTTCAAGCTGTGATACAATTTTACTGGAAATCAAAACAGTATTGATTTTGTATGAGGTTTTAACATTAAACCCAGGAAAATTGAAGACCTTTGCACTTGATACTGCATCCCTTGTCTGAAACACTTTAGTAATTGTATTAACATATTGGCAAAGTTTAAACTAAGATCGTTTTTATCACAGGCTTTACGTAACATGGTCAAAAACTATTGGGTGGCATCACTGAGTCTACGTCTTTTATAGACCTGTTTCAAGCTTTAACATGCAAACATTCCCCCAGCAGACATGAATCATAACTATCTTTACATGCTTCAGTGTAAATGTTATTACTGATGTTGTAGACTGGACTACGAGGTTAAACGATCAATCTCTATCATGGACCCAGCTGATAGCATGGCTGACAACATAAGCTCTTAATGCCAATCAGTGCTTTGATAAGCTCAGGAGAACACAAAAGGACTAAGCCATTGGATATAAAAAGAAGTGAGATTTTTTTATTCATGACCTACTAAAGAGAATGTGAAATCTATACCTTCAGTAATAAGTACAAATGTCTCCCACATTAGCGAACCAGCATGATGGAGGTTTGCTTATTGATGTGCAGACAAAGAACATACATTTGCAGATTTATTTCATTTACTTTCCTGAAAAGAGACAAAGTCTACACACAGAGGCTGATGTGAAATAACGTAAGTGAAAGTGAGGTATGTTATTTGTCTGCCAGCCAAAGGATTTAGTCTGCTGGAGGAGCCACTGTGTCTCCTTTGTGTTTTACTTGTCATGTTAAGATGCCTTCGGCTACAGTGGCTGCATGAAACGAAACACATACACACCCCCATGAAAGATAGAACAGAGCCCAAACAAAGAGTATTATGTTACACCTCTGCAATAATGTTTAAGTGAATCAACTTCCTTCCCCAGGGTCTTTAGACACTATGGCAGCTGTTGACACAATATGGCCTCAGCGGACAGATGTCTGCAGGACACACCTTCTCCTCTGCTCTCCATTATACAGGCCCTGTTACTGGCTCAGACACGCCTATTAAAGCCTTTCAAACCCAAACCACTGCTTCCTCCTTTATTTCATTCTCGAGCTGATGAGATAATTCGTGTAAAAGCACCGCAGCCTCATTTACAGTCCGTCTGTCAGCACACATTCAGATTTATTCTCTCCTGTTGAATTATTAGATCAAAACACTTTATCTGATTAACCTCTGGTACAAAAGAGTCTGGTTCAGTTTTACAGAGGTAAATAGAATATCGTTATCTAATCATAATTCTTCTATGTAACAGTTAGGGCCACTATTGCCAAATGGGACCCCAAGCAGATTTAATATAACCTGACACACCAGATGGACCATTTAATGTATTTCACTAGTCCATCTGGGCAACAGCTCACAGAAAGTGTTTGGAAATGGGTGGAAACTTTAATGCATATCTGGCAGGTGATTGGACGATTGATCTGTCAATCACATTTACTACAAGTGAGATGGGATGTTGTGGTAGACAGGCACTTCTGATGTGGTGTAAAATAAAAAACCTGAGCCATTTCATTTAAAACATGTCAGAAGTGGAGCGAAAATATCCTTCATATGAAAAGGTGCTTTCACTGTTGTTTGTTTTCATTTAATAAAAAAAATGCGGTACAGATCTGACAAAAATGTGACCGAAGCTGTTAGCATTAATGCTAATCTCTGTGCGAGCAGTACTTCCTGCTGCCGTCTCACTCACAGTTCTCGACTCTTCCTGCTTTAGAGGACTCTGATTGGGCTGTGCCACTTTGGGCCACTCACAATTGTTGCAGAATGGAGCCTTGCAAGATGGATCTGTCTGATGACTGACATTGAATCAGTTGAATCAAGATGCTGCGCAAGGTTACAAAATCTACTGTGTCCCTCTAAAACACATAAGTAACAAAATTTGATTTTTAACCCAACATCTTTCTTCTGTGAGGAGCAAAATTTTGGAGTTTGTTATTGGAACGAAAAAATCCGTCGTTTTGATTCACAGATAAGTTATATGATGAAAAATAGATATAACTGTAACTTAAAAAATATTCTCATAAAAATATAAATGAATGATTTGATTTACTTCTTGTTGCAGGAGGTTAATTTTCTGAATTGCCACATATTAAAATCATAATTATAGCACTTCATAAGAATGCACAGTACTGTATTTTTCTTAATATCCAATATCGTGCATGCCTACCGTTGATGTTTTTAAGGATACCTCTCTGTTCTCACCCTCACACACTTTCCATGCACCATCCTTCTCTTCATGCACACACAAGCCTAAAGCATTTCCGTCTTCTTGTTTGTGTCTGTTTTTCACTCTCTCTCCATCATTTTATTAAATCACATGAAAAACAAAACCGGAGTTTGAATGAACATGCCTAGTGGGATGACAGTGTGCTTCAACTGATTGATTTTTAAGTCTCTCCAAAAACCAATAAATAATAGTAATATTTTGAAAATTGGTCTATTAATATGGCAATTCCTGGTCATGATGCCAAGGCAAAGCATAAGCACGAGATATAATGGATGCTTACTGCCTTGTTGTATTACAAGCTGTAACCCCTATGAGTGATGATTTTAAAGAAAACAAACTCACACCAAAATGAAGCCCCACCAGAGGACGAGGCCCCACACACAGTGCTTTCTGTAAAGCTCCAGACTGTAGTTTTGTACAACTCTGTCAAGTGATAGGAAACTGCTTTGACTGATACATTTTGGATTGTTTTAGGTTTTCCTGTTTGAAGCATCAAAACTGAATTATTGAGCAGTAAATAAAAAAAATCTGATGAGGATGGAAACTGAAGTGAATCACTGGTTATATTAAGGGGGCTGCTGAGTCATTGTTGGTCAGTTGTCAGGAGCCATGTGAACCAAAATAACCCCTGATCAGATATTTTTGGTCTAAATCAGGGGTGGGAAACTTTCATTACCAAGAGGGCCACATAAAACTGTTTTTCCCAGCCTGAGGGCCGCATTGTAACAAATTTTCAGATACTGTTGATGGGGAAAAATAATGTTTGATAAACAAATACTTGACTATAATGTAGTCGTAAAAATAGTATACCAAAATTCATATACAATAAAAAAATACAACTTATTATGCAGTTAAATGAACCTGACAAAGAAATTCAAGCTAATTTAGCCAATGTACACAGAATTAAAGCCAATTAAGCTATTTTTAGATCAATGAAACAATGAGTGTTTATTAATGAGTGTTTAAATATTTTACTGCTGCCATTTTTTAAATACAATATTGAGTAATACTTGATATAATGTTCTTATGCCTTATGAAAGAGATTTGGAGACCCTATTATAGTAAAGTAAGTTCTTCAATAACTTACAAAAACCAAAGAAAATATGAATCTAGATTAAACAGAATTAGTTCGATTAGATATCTGGGCTTTCTTCATACTTGTTGATTTTTGGAAATGACTGGTGGACTTCATTTAGTGAGATGGAGGGCAGCATGTGGCCCCCTGGGTTGCTAGTTGCCCACTGCGGGTCTAAATAGGTGAGTAGCATGATATGTTCTTTAATTTATAAAATAATGGTGATTTTCAACTGTGATCCCATTATTAATTGTAACAATTTTGTTAATCATTTCTGCCCAAACTGTGCAGTTCTACTGGAAGCATAACAAGCAAGCAAATAATAAAAGTACTACACAGAAGTCAGCTTTGTTCCTTAAGGCTATCGTTACTTCTGCAGCTCATAAAGACGCATCAGTGATCGTTAAACCTGTTTCACAGCAGTGTAAAAACTCTCCTGAGCTGTTGGTGAAGTTCATAAGCAAAAATGTTTCCTCGTGTTGGGATATTTGCCAAAAAAAAGTCAAGATGCATCATGGTTTCCTTTGTGATACACATCCGAACTATGAGCTGCTGATAATTTGGGAACACCGCACCCCAGCAGCTGCCATGTTGGTTCCAAGCCCTGCTAGACGAGCTATAAGTGTGCGGTGGTGACTGGCTGGCGAGGCATCCAACAGCTGTACCCCCTTCTCTACGGCCCTCAAGATTCCCTGGATACAGGCCTGTGAGATGGTGTCCTGACTCCAGGGATCAGAGTATAATTGGTTTTTCAGCCAGGGCTAACACACATGCTGCAAATTCAGTTATTTTGAGTCCATTACCAAGAGATTAGATACATGTTACTTTCATTAGGTTAAACTGTTGTGTAACAAGGGCACCTGACAGTTAATCATAAGATGGAGGCATTAGGAGCGTTCTTCCCCCCATAAGGTCGAGGGGCGGAGGGGAGGAGGTGGAAAATGGACTAGAATGGGGCAGAAGTTTAAAGGCTAGTCCATGTTTTAATAGGTTTAAGAACAGAGCAGATTAAAGGGATGAAGTGTTTATCCAGCGGACCGCTACTTTAATCTCTCCTAACAGAGCCTCCATCAGAAAGGAAGACTGTTCTCTCTGCAGGCGTCTGTCTGTCAGGAAATAAACTCTTCCTGTCAGTCTGCAGCTCATCCACCTAAGAGGGGATATAAAATTAATGTACATCTCACAGTGCAAGACATGGCAGGTTAGTTTCATCGAGCTCCACAAGGCCCACAATGAAAAAATACATTTAAGAGCAGCCATCTTCCTGAGGACTTGCTCAGCCAAAACATTGAATCCTTTTAAGCAGTCTCACTAATCCTAATCCCTATAGAGGTCGTTTAAGATCCACATTATCTGTTAAGTAACCAAGCAGGTCTTTGCTCCCACAAGCCCACAAATACTTCTTTATATTACAAATGGCCATCACGTCCCCGGAGACAACTGATACAGTGAGCAAGCAGGGCTGAACTTCTCTATTCTAGATCAATAAAAGTTAAAAAGATCTTTTCAATTATCTTATAAGAGACTCCTTTGAATATTGGTGAAACCTAGAATAGCTGTGTAACTTAAGAAAAGCATGTAATATCACTTAAAAGACAAATATGTAACAGCCTAAGTGAGACACTATCCTCTTTCAATCACATCAATCGTGTGAATGAGCGACAGACGACATCACATGCCTTCTTCATTTAGTGAACATTCATTCACTCCATAGACACCAACTTTTTCACCAATATCTCAACAGCTGTATGGTTGGCACGGTGGCGCATTAGGCAGTGATCGTGCCTCACAGAGAGGAAGTTGCCAGATCAATTTCAGTTTTTACTCTGTTGGTCAGGGCCTTCCTGTGTCGAGCTTGCACACAGTTTTCTGGGCATTCTGGCCTCCACCCACAGCATAAAAACATTTTGTTAGGTCAATTGGTGACTCCAAATTGCCCTTAGGAGTGGGTGAGTGCATGAATGGTTGTCTCTTTGTGTGGCCCTGTGATTGGCTGATATATTAATGTATCACCATATTTTGTGGCTCATTACTGATGATCTATTGGCAATTTCATTTAGTAGTGCTATGGGCCTCCAGCAATCCCTCTCCATTATCCCTTAAATTAAACGAAGGAAACACATATAAGTTTCATAGAAGTTAAAGACTTAAAAAGCCAAAAGTAAGACTTTATTATAATTATGTAATAAGCTAAACATAGACATCAAGCAAATCAAACCTTTTTTGGTGTAATACACAAGTTAGGTTTTTGTAATGCTTTTTTTGTCAGAATACATTTTACCTACAAGCCTTTTTTTATACAAATACATTTTGTGATGCAAACGTAATATAAAAAACATAAAATTAACAACTAATTTCTAGCAAAGAATTGAATATATTCCAATAACCAAAAATTATAATGGAAATATTGTGATTTGCATAATATTTCATGGCAGTTTCTACCCCTTTTTTCATGTTTACAGTTTTTTTAATGTTTGAAATTAAATTGTGGGCCACACTGAAAAAATTCAAATGTGAAAAGGATTGATTATTTTTGATCTGTGTGATTTGTAAGAAGCCAGATGAGATTCAAACTCATTTTTTTGTCTCTACTGCCACACATCTTTAAAACATACCCCATCATTACAGTATAAGTATTTAGACAGCCCAGGTTCATCTTTAATGTGTTTGTGCTTTAAAAGTTGAGGTCCTACACTTATTATCACAAAAAAATCGCTTGGAGTGACGAGGGTTAAATGATCCAGTCACAGTTGTAATTCTCTTAACCTGTTAATGGTAGTTTACATTATGTGGTAGTATCAAGCTAAAAATCTAGTTGTACATCCCAATAAATCAATAAGAGCTGCCAGTTTGACACTTCAGGAAGCACCAAAACCTTCCCAATAGCCCTCCAATAATCAATATCAGTTACTGCAACCCTCGGTGAGCCTGGCTCCTTTCTGCATGTGAAAGACACATTACTGAAAGCCGCTCTGTTTGAATGCGATCAGATCAAAAGTAAAATGTCAGAGTCTCTTTGAAACCACACTGCAGTGAGCCAAGAAACATTTGGACACAGGTTTTAAAGGGCAACTAACTGCATCATCCAAATCCGCCTGGCAACAAGGCATCCAACTTCTAGATGACCAGAACCCTGTCATATTGCGAATACATGGTAGGAGGGGCTTCCTGAAAAGCTGGCTCCTTTCAGACTCCAGGTGCCCACCACTCTCTGCCCCTCCAAGCCCATCCTTAATCTCTGCCTGACCAGCTGTCAGGACCACATGACTCCCCACCAAAACCACCAACAGCACCAGCAGCTACTCAGGGATCCCCCAAACTACAACAACTGAATTATTCAGAGTTCCTTCAGCCAGACTCTGGCCAATAGAGCCAAGGCTGTCAAAAGGTCATCGTGGTCAACTGGCAAATATAGAAAATGAGTGTTTTGTGATCCTGGACAGCCTGCGGTGAGAAAAGAAGCGGACACACTAGTGCTGGTTGTATTTATACTGTTATTGTGACTGAACTGCTGTGGATTTAAAAACAGGAAATTCTATTTATCTATTTATTTTCTATTAAATATTAATTTCTGAATATAAAAAAACACCATATAATTTCAGTTTTCTTCAGTGTCATTAAAAGTTAAATTTAGGCTAAAATAATGGCTTTAAAATAAAAAATATTCGGTGTAGGAAATAACTGCCTAACAACACTGATACAGTCAGATTCTATGGGAAAGTCCACAAAATGTCACATCCAGTCAGCACTGTGGTAGAAAACAAACCGCTCAGAACAATACATCGAGGCTTCGTGGTGCCTACTTTGCGCTATCAACAGAGAATCAAAAAAAGACCAGACCGAGTGTGTTGTTTTTTTTTTTTTTATACAAGAGGTCCTACTGTACAAAAGCTGGTTTAGATCTGTGCCTATTCATTTAGTTATTTAGGAATTAATACTGTATTTTACAATCCTCATTAGACAAGTATTTAAGTGGAAAACTACACAAAGTGACACAAGTGGATACTTTTTTGTTTTTGTAGTCTCTTTGGGTTGAAATGGATCAGTTTAATGGAGAAACAGCTAACAAGTTTGCTAGTAATAGCTCATTTAGTGGTTCTGTTGTAAATAAGATAGTGATATGGAAAATGTTGGTTTTTGTTAATCCACATTTTTGGACGATGGTATCTATTTAGCACTTGTGTCCAGCATGGTGTATAGCACGTCTGTTTTGCTGTCCAGACTTGAGACTCAAGATACAAAAGGTCTAAATACATTTGTCTACACTAAAAAACCCAAAAACAATGTATAAAAATGATTAATATTCAATCAGGAAAGGATCAGTGTACTGTTTAAATGTGTGTCCATGGTCCGTCTACAAACACCCCAACACAAGAAAAATCCCATCTCTCCCTCTATTGCATGCTCCATCTTTCCAGAAATCATAGCTCAAGCAAGCTGTTTGAAAATGTCCCCCTAATGATGTCAATAGGGGATATGGCACCCTACTCTAATTGGAGACACTCTGAGTCAGGTATTTGCTCAGCCACATGGAAAATACATGACTACGCATGTCTGTGCAGTCACAGCAAGCCCTTAAAAGCCAAAGCCACTTCTTGGGAGATGTGTGGTCAGACATACAGTAGCTCTTAAGGATATACATCAAAACAGGCAGTTCTGAGCAGGGCTGAAACCGAGGGGTTTATAAGCATGTCCAAACCAATATCTGAGTGGACTTTTTGGCATTAAACTTTAAGAACAAGTTCCAGGACATCTGAGATTAGTGTAAACTTGTTGGAAAAAAAAGAAAAATTTGATTCCCTCTAAAGAAGCGCACTCATTTGTTTGTGTTTTGTTGAAAAAGCAAAAAAAACCAAATTATTTTTATTCTTATTCTCTGTCTGCAGTGATCATTCCCAACAAACTGAGGAAACTGCATCAGACTGTAGGATACCAAGGTCCTTAAGTACTAGAAAAAATACATAGTCTTGTTCCTTTTTTTTCAAAATAGATTTTGCTATGAAGTAAGTTTTTCAGCTTAAAAAAATATTCAGGTAGCTGGTTGACTTTAACCTTGCAGTGTGGGTGGATCCACCTGAATAAATGTCTGTATCCAGGCAGATCCATATTGGAAGAGTTGGGAGCTACAAGCAAGACAACAGCCAAAAGTGACTGCTTGTACAGAGGTTAGTATAGATGCTAACAGCTTCATAATCAATTTTATTACATCTGGAGCACATTTCTTTCTTAAAGGAAAACAAATAACAACACAGAGCATTTTTTGATAGAAAGGATATTTCGCTCCACTCCTGACATGTTTTGGCAAGAGTTTGTTGTACGGATTGGTTTAAGTTTTGTACCTGACACCGTGGCAGTATTGCCCGCCTGCTAAATTATCTGATTGGCCTGTAATAAATGTGATGGACAGAGCAATTATCCAGTCACCTGCTGGATATGCTTCTGAAAGGTTCTGCCCATTCCCAAACACTCTCTATGAGCCGTTTCCCAGATGGATCAAGGACATACAGTACATTGAATGGTGCATCTGATGCCTCAGAATATGTTGGCTTGTGTTCAGGGTTGAAAAGAAATTATTTCGAATGTTGTTAAACTTTAATGCAGGGTCTAGATTGGGAAATAAACCAAAAAAGGGAGCCTTCACTTTCAAGGTCTTTCCAAATCACCCTCAACATGTGTAACACCAGATCAGCGGTGTAACAATAATCTTGCCAATCAGCATCTAAACTCTTTTTTACTTGAATAGAGTATTTTACACATTTTCAAAAGCAGATATTTCAGTAGCTTCAGCCAGCTTATTCAAGTCTTCCCAACAGTTTGGATGCAAAACAAAATCAATATGTCGGGTCAATTTTGGTTGATCAATCAGCATTTAGTGGCCACAGACTTTGTGAGAAGCAGCAGGAAATTTCTCCAAACAAAGCTCCTGTACCTTTTGTCTGTGACCAGCAGCCGCCAGTCCACAGCTCATCCTTTCAGCAGCACAGTCAGATGATCGAGCGGCCGATGATTATTCACTATCTGCCTCTCCTCTCTGACTCTGCAGCCGTGTTAATTGATCTCTGAACAGACACAAAGCTTTTTAATGATGCTGCTGTTTTCACTCTCTGTTGTGACTTGTGATCTGATTGGCTAAAAGGCTTACGTTAATGAGTCAGCACATGGCCGGTCAGTGAAATCAAATCTAATCTTACGGCGGATCAGTGTAATTGGTTTTCTACAATCAGTTTATGAGTGTTTCCTTCTGCTTGCACTCAAACGTTACAGAAATGTATTTTAATGTTTTATTTGATGCTTTAGAAAAATGAAATAAAAGGTTAACAAGCAAAAAAACACATGGTTCATTGACCCTTATATTGTTGAGCTACGAATGACTGAGCTATGTAGAAGTGAAAAAAAAATTACACAAACAAAAAAGGCTGAAAAAGAGCTGCTAAGACTTTGCTCTGCAGCCCATGGGGGAAACTCCTACACTGTTTCTTTCACCATTGGCACACAGACTTGATCAATATCTACTCCTCTGCACTGAGCAGAATATCCCTCAAAAACACAGGCAGGGTCTCCATCTTGTACATCTCTGAGGGCGTTCACAACAAGGTAGAAAAACAAGTCATGGTTATAAAAATGGTGTCAGGTTGTCTGCGTCTGTAATAATCAGTCAGTTGATGGAGGAAATCTAAGGACATGAGACACATTAAATGGAAAAGTAGATAAAAATGCAAATTTGAGACTCAGCAACCCAGATGTAATAAAATAAAAAAGAAGAAGTATAACGTTGACGTATTTCATTTCAGTACCTTTCATATTTCTTGTAATATTAGCATTTCATATGAGTTTATATATTTGTTAAATCCAGCTTCTGTTTCCTGAACAAAAGAGGAAGAAGATGGGTTACAGAAAATAGATGGTTAGGTAGAAACAGACGAGACACTATGACACAAGCGGCTGAATCAGACCAAATTTCCTTGTTAGCTGGAGCAACACTGGATTCCTGCTATTTAATACCACACCTTGCTATGGCGCCCACAGATGTTACCCAACACCGCACAGGCACAATCAGGATATAATGACTAAATATCAGGTCAGAAATTCAGTTCAAGAGTTGAGAGCAGGTCATCAGGGAATGATGACTCAGTTATGTCCCTTGAACATAACATAACGGCCAACTAGGGCTGCTCGATTATGGCAAAAATCATAATTGCAATTATTGAGATCACAAGGATGTAGAATGATGACTTACTAATTTTAACTCACTCACTGCATGCTTTTATCGAAAGTATATGTATATCATTTTGAACATTAAAAAAGGGCAGTGCAGAGAAATTAACTTGTAAATAATGTTGATAATAATAACGGAAAGAAAAAAAAGGAGTAATTGTAATCTCGATGCAATCTCGATTAAAACTCCATTAATTGCTCAGCTCTACAACCAACATTCCAGTTTCAAAGAATGTTTTTCACTTAAAGAACCAGCGTTTTGCTTTTTTAGTTCTAAAATCCACTGGAATTGAAAAGGGAATCAACAAAGAATTAAATCAATAGGCAGAATCTTTAATGGCATTGGTATCAATCATTTTTCATCAATTACCATCCAACACAAACAAGCGGCTAAATCAAACATTTCCCTGTAACGCAGGGCCTACACTACAAGACAATCTGCACGGTTTTTGGCTCAATTGGATTTTAATGATTGTGGATTTGAGTTATGGAGAACATTTGTCTCGAAAAAAAAGTTTATCTTTTCAGTTTGCAGTTATTTACTTTGAGCAACACCTATCCCCCAGCAGTAGTTTCAGACATAAAGAAAAGCTATATGGTAACACTATGTCTTCAAAATGATTATTTGTTTGCTTTTGTGGGTTTATATAGAGCCATAAATATTACTGTAAGAGCACAACCCCTGCCAAGGCATTTTCAACATTTTGGGGAAAGTTATTATCAGAAATGTGGAAAGTGCCCTATATGGCACTGTTAACAAATCCTTGAAAAAAATTCTAGATCCACATCCGGATTGGGATAACCACCAAAATATAATCACTTCTTCCTTGTGCCATAACCAACATTCACTGAAATTGTCATCAAAATCTAATTCAAAAGGTGGGTGCTACTGCTGCGGTGTAAAGAACAAAACATGAGCCATTTCATAAAACATACTTTTGTCAAAACATGTCAGAAGTGCAGCAAAAATATCCTTACTATAGAGAAGTTTGTAGTGCTATTTTGTTTTTCATTAATAAAGAAATAAAGTCCGGATTTGATAAAGCTGCTACTGCAGCTGTTAGCATCTATGCTAACCTCTGTACAAGCAGTCATTTCTGCTGTTGTCTTGCTTCCCACTTCAATTTGGGTCGCTCACAATCGTGCAACCACCAAGATCTAATCGACTGGTCCTTGGCCCATTTCTGACCAATCCTAAAAAATTAACCAAAATCCGCCCATAGTGTTTTGAGCTATCCTGCCAACAAACAAACAAACAAATACCAGAAAAACACTACATCCTGTGTGTGAGTCTGCATTATAATATGTTAAAACCTCCACATAGAAGCTTTAAAATCCAGACAGCCCTATTAAAGTTATTTTCCGATACATTATCAAACTCTTGCAATAACAGCGTGGTGATCAGCTGCATCACCCACCGCTGATCAGCTGTCATTTTCCAGGCATTTTAAGCACCCGCACAACCATAACCACTGCATGTTGCCGCTTTGACCTCTCGCTGACCTTGCTGCTCTGGCACAGTGTCTGTTTTCAGGGTGCTCTGGGTGCATTTGGAGCCCAGATGAGCCACTTAGGCAGCAATATATCTGCACAGTCATGGGGAGCAGCTGGTGCATGGTGCTGTACTAACCCCACCCCTCCCTAAACCCGAGGAAGCAGGCTTTTGGTTAGTCTGACTGATGTGGCCTCATAGCTTTATTAAATCCTGCTTCCTCCCCCCTCGGGCCATGCGCACTTGTTGATGTGGTACAGGGGGGAGCGTGTGCGTGTTTGTGAGAGGATTTAAGCACAGATGACACACTCAGACAACCATGTTTCCTCGAGATGCCTCACCATGAGCGACCACGCCCCTCTGTCAGCCTGATTGTGCACCAGCGTCTAACAGCATGTGAGTGAGTGGGAGTGTGTGTTCATGTATGGGTGAAATGTGTCTGAGGAGCAGAGAGTGCAGGTAAGACCCGCATGTAAAGAGCACACTCAGCGTATTACAGCCATTGTCACACGGCGGATCCATCACGGTAGAGCTTATTGCCATGACAACTGCTTCTGCAGCGTGGCAGAGAGCAGGCACACTGCATGAGCGCTGATAACGGAGGGGAAAGGCAGGATTTTCATTCCCATTATGGATGTATTTTAGTCGTTAAGCAGCCCTGAGCCTATGCCTGTATCTGTATCCTTTTCAGCAAATTAGTCCTCACAATGAGTTATTTGCTTTTAAAAGCAAACTGGAGTCTTTTGTTCTCTGATAATCACAGTGTGACCTTGTGCCTGAAGTATCTGTCTTTTGTGGCTCTCTACAGGCAAATGATTAATAAATAAGACTCCATTGTCAGCCTCTGATCCAACCCAGCTCCAAATAATGGGCACTCAGACCCATTATATGTCCCACTGAAATGCTGCAGACTCTGCAGGATAATAAAAAGGACAAACTGAACAACATAGGGATGCAACAACTAGTCAACATAAACCACAGTTATAACTATTGGGTTTAATTTAATGACGTCATTTCATTTGTGCCATGTGTGGTCTTTTTACTATCTTTTTAAGAGCTGCATCAGCAAACAGCGAACCTAGAGACCTGGTTTTCAAACTACATCAATCAGGCATAACAATATGACCACTGACAGGTGAAGTGAATAACTGATCATCTCTTCATCATTGCACCTGTCAGTGGGGTGTATATATTAGGCAGCAAGTGTCCATTTTATCCTCAAAGTTGATATTAGAAGCAGGAAAAATGGTCAAGAGTAAGGATTAGAGAAAGCATGACAAGGTTCTTGTGGGGTGATTCTGGTCTGCAGTGTTCAGAATTCATCAAAAGTGGTCCAAAAAAGGAACAACAGCGAACAAGCTACAGGGTCATTGATGCACGAGGGAAACTAAGGCTGACCTGTGTGGTCCGATCCAACAGGTGAGTTACTGTTGCTCAAATAAATGAAGAAGATCAAACTTTTTTATATAGCAAAATTCATACAAATTCAATTGCAGTTCAAAGTGATTAACATCAAGACAGAAAATTTATTTCCAACAGATATACATAAAATGATAGTATTCATGGATTTTTCTCACAAAAACCCAGCAAATAAACACTCAGCAGAGATCCATCTACTAAGTAGTATTCCACTGTAATTATCGTAATTATACCGATGGTAGGTGGGATGTCAAGAGGATTTGGAGACTAATGCACACAAGAAAAGCTAAAGCTAAAGTAAGAGAAAAAACTAAAATCATGCCTGATAAAATATAAGAAAAGAAACAAGAGAAAATGCAAAGCAATAAAACCACGAATCATCAAACAGAAATAAACAAAAAGCTAAAAATATGTTTTAAATCAATCAATCAATCAATTAAAGTTAATATTGGTTCTGATAGAAAGGCGTCAGAATATACGGTGCAGTTTGTTGGTCATAACGTTACTCCTGAAAGGCGTATTTTTACCAAAGGCACAGCTAAAATCAAGCAAAAATGTCAAGATGTCAAGTCACACCATATTCTTATGTATGCCAAGTATCCTCTTTAAACAAGTTAAACAATCTGATTAGTCTGCACATTTAATTGTTTTTACTAATAACTTGTAAAATTTGACAAACATCCGCATTACTGGTGAAATCAGAATTAATTTGTAACTTCGTTAAATTTAATTGATTAGGCAACACACACTTCACACACACCTCGACAAGTCGCAGTTTTAGAATGACAAAACTAATCAATGTTGGGACTAAAAAGTAAAAGTTCTTCCTCCAAACATTAATTGTGTTCAGTGCAAAAAAGCTGTTCCCGTGGAGGTTTTTGATGATTGTACAAAATCCAAAAGCACACTTGTTCACTCTGAGAGCAACATCCCTGGAGCAACAGTAAAACAGCGCAGCATGGCAGCAGAAGCCATTTTGACTTCACCTGGTTCTAAACATTCAATTCTCGAGGAGTATTTCATCATAAAACTAGCTAAAAGGGCCAGTTGTGCTTTATTTGAGGGCCAACCCCATCGCCGTAACACAACAGAAAGACAGGAGCGCTTCGACAGGGCAGACTGCTGCTCACACAGATAAAACCAAACATTCATCCTGCTTTGTCTCACAGTCTTAAATTGAATATTTACATGTCCTCTGCGTAATGGAGCACTTCTATGCACAAGACAAAAAGCCTGCTGCATTAGGACTTTTCCCCCTCCTTCCCTTTGCAGTGCCTAAACTGTCTAAAACATTTGTTCTCCTAAGGCCATTGGCTTGTAGTAGCAAAGCGTAGACATTAGAATTAATGTAAAGCTGTTGACAATAGAGCGTCGAGCAGCGTTGAACTAACAAATTACCACAGAGGTAGCCTGGACACCAAACAGAGTGGACTGGGCCCACATGGAGGTGAGAGCTTTAAAGGGGCGAGAACTGTTACAGAGGGTCTCTGACAGATAAGCAGCATTTCCACCAGACAGTCTGGTTCAGTTTGGCTCAGTACGGTATGCAATCGTACGTGTTTCCACTGTCAAATAAGTACAAATGACCAAGCCGTGCCGTCCCACTTTCCTACCAAAACAACCCTGAAGGGTGCAGCAAAAAGTGCTGCAGTCTGTTGACTGGTCACAAAAATCCACAATTCCCATGTGACGGCAGCAAAAGTGAAAAATTAAAAAAAAAAAAGGAAATTAGAGTGATACGTTCACTGCTGTTGCTGTAAGGAATGTCTGCATGAAGCAATGCTCCATGGAGTAGTGGAGTGCTGAAGGTTCTCCATTGTTGCTCTCTCTTTTCAATCAAACTCTACTTCAGACCACTTCACTATTGCACATTTACATCATGGTGTGACCTTCTCCTCCTCATATCCTCACCCTCAAGTGAAGGTACAGCTGGCAGTGAAAATGCAAATAAGATCAGTGTTTACCACTTTGACAATTAGATGTTATTTGAACATTAGTGATTGTGATCGTACCCTTGCATTTATCAAAAATGAATAAATGAACCTGAATTATGGTCAAATATGACCTCTTTAAAAAACACTTTTAATATTCATTATTATTTTATTAAATTATTGTACAGCACCACATTCATTGAGATTGTATGAGTCATTAAATACTTGCACAAAACACCATCTGTCAACTTATGGAGCCTATGGTCAGTGACAAGCTGATGATGGAAATAGTCACTGGCTGCATCCCTAAACAACATGACAGTGAAAATATTGCAGAAATGACATTTATGTTTGACTTTTAAAGGTCAAAAATCCTCCTCAGTTGCAATCTAAATAACCAAGCATTGGATCTTTATGCAAATTAAGACTATCCTCCTCTGCAGACACCTCAAACAAAAAGGAATGAGTCAAAATGGCTGCCAGCAATTAAACAAACTCTCTGATTAAATGTAGACTTCAGAAGCAGCCAGAGCAAATCACGATTTCTTTTAAACACATGGAGTAATTATTATCCACCGGTGAAAACAAAATGATCCTAATTTGCTCTTAGGACAGCAAAATGCCTCCTGAAGCGAGTGGCCCCACCCTTCTCCGATTGAAGTGAAAAGCAGCAGCATTTGAGGGGAAAATGGGAGTGATTTTGTTCACAATGCTGACAAAGAGAGGAGGGCAGGCTGTCTTTAAAGCCTACACAGCACTACAGATAAGAAAAGGCAACAGAAGTGAGCTTTAACAAGGGTGAAAAAGCAGAATAAGGCAACCTGGATCACATATGAGCCCAAAACTGAGACCTAAAATGGAAGAATCAGGTGGAATATTAAAAAATGACACATAACAAAAGGTGATCAGAAAATCCTTACATGTGATTATCAAACCAAAGGATTGCATTGATAGTAAAACTCTCACACCCACTACAGGATGTGGTTTCTGACAGACCGGTCCACACCAGCTGGGCTCTCTTTGTGCCTGGGATGTGGTCTCCTAGCAACCGGTCCCAGCAGCTATCGCAATGGCATGGGAAGGAGGAGGAGGAGGAGGAGGAGGAGGATCAGCGCAGAGTCAGGGAGGGGCGGGCGCTGCATCAATATTGCTTCTTCCACCAAATCACCTCCACCACCACGCAGCAGCTGCAGTGTGCCGGCACACAAAGACACCGCAATAACGTTTGCAATGATCTGCCGCTATTCTGTGCAGTGCAATGCAGCCGGGGGTCCCGAGAGGCGGAGGTCCACAGACACTAATTGTGGAATAGTTAATCTATAACCACAGTGATGACAACTTAATCAATATGCTCTTATAGGGAAAACTGCCACAAGGTGTATATAGAGTTTATTCTAGGGTGGAAATCATTTAAAAATCACAAATATTCTCAGTAAAAAGGCAAAATTTAAGAAAGCATAGTGGATATATCTATAAAAACAACCCGATTTTCTAATTTCCTTGAGACTGTTGCTCAAGGAAACCCGTCTAAGACCAGCAGCAGCCAGACTGCACCCCTGGGAGAGAGCATTTAAATCAAATTTGCCCATCCATCATCTCAGCAGCCCTCCCCTCCTCTAAGACTTATGTGATTCAGATTTTTTAACACAGAGGGGGGAAAAAGGAAGGAGCACAACAGGGCACGATCCTCGGCCAATCTGTAATGAATTATACAAGAAAAAAAGGTCCCCACAGGAAAATTAGTGAACGTTTAAGCATATCAAAGAGAGGAACAGATGTCCGTGTTCATATCCACACATGTTTTCACGCCTGCTCTGCATCCCTGCCTCCACTAATTAAACTGTGATTCCAAACAGTAAAGATGAGCGCAGGTACTTGATCTTTACATGCAGATGCATGTGTGAGGAAATGGAATTGGCAACATAGATGGCTGATTAATTTGTTGGCCTGCAAAATACAAGAAAAGCATGTGATATATGATCAAAGTTGTTCAACATCCAAAGCAGATGTCAATAACAAAATCTTTGACGAATGACTGAAAATCATTCTTCAAAATCTCAACTAGCATACATAAGCCATAAATCGCCTTAAATGAAGCACAGGCCCACTTAATTCTGATAGAACAACAATTAGGAGTGGAAAAAATATTAATATCTTAGGATATTGGATTTTGGTTGATGCCCAATAAGATGATAATTTCAAACTCATTATTGCCAATTAATCTGATACACCAGGCTGTTCAATATACATAAAATACAGCATATATTTCACTGGGCCATCTGGGCCACAGGCCATAGAAAGTGTTTTGGGAGGGCAGAACCTTTCAGAAGCATATCCAGCAGGTGAAAGGACGATCATTACGGGCCAATCGGATAATATAGTAGGCAGGAGCTACTGTTGTGGTGTAAAATACAAACATAAGTCACGTTGTAGAAACATGTTGAAAGCAGAGTGAAAATATCCTGTCTATCCAGAAATGCTTTCAGTATTGTTTTGTTTTCATTTCATAAAGAAATGCAGTCCAGATCTGAAAAAAAAAATCTGTTACTGAAGCTGTTAGCATCTATGCTAATCTCTGTAAGCGGTCACTTCCTGCTGTCGTCAGACTCGTAGTTCTCGGCCTGTTCGTGCTGTAAAGGACGCTGACTGGGCCGTGCTGCTACAGGCCGAGCACAATCACTGCAGAATGGAGCTTGGTAAGATAGATCTGTCAGATTACAGACATTGGATCAGGTCATCAGCTGCACTGCAAAGTCAACTGCCAATACCAACATTTGTTTTTAAGATTCCAAACTCTCCACTTAGCTTAAATTGACCTGGTTCTTCCATTGGGACAGTTTGTTTGTGTTAGACACAGATGTACAACAAAGCAAATAACATTTCATTCTCTTACAAATTAAACTGTTGATTTTTCAATGGGGATATTCAGCGATAATAAGGAAGAGCATCATGGCTACCAGTATTATAGCCAATAGATAGAAAAATTACAAGGATATGGATTTAAATTTGAGGTATGGAGCAAGTTAGTGTTTTAGCTGCAGCATGACTAGGAATGGGTAACGAACACCAGTACAGAACCAGTATTAACTGGCTCAAGGACTGAGCCGTTTTACTATTCAAAATGATCACTAGGTCATAGTCACTTGGTGTCAAGTCCATCTTAACTCCCGGATTTTTATTTTAAAATGTACACAGCTTGTTTGTAAGACTGCATCGCTCCTAAAGTAACATGCAACATTTTGCTTTTTTTCTAATTTTCTTTACAAATGTGAGAACACTTGGCTGTACAGTGAACAATAAAACAATTATTTCTTCTGACCCAAAAACTAAAGAGCATTGCTATAATTGCTAATTTTTATACTGACTTATGACGCACTACTACATCCCCATCCACAGTTTTATGCTTATTGACGGTTATTCATATTTCACATAAAACCTATCTGCAACCCACTCCAAGTAAAGTGTCCATCAAATCTACTTCTAACATATATAATATACATTTAGAACTTGGGAAAGCTCTGGTTGCTATAGCAATACAATTGTGATTCAATAACCAACCAATAGTGATTAGAGAGACCTATTCAATGTTTTTTTTTTTTTTCTGTCTAAACAGTCACTCTTACGCCAGAACAACATGGTATTTCTCACCCTATCAGACTTTTGTTTTGGTCTAGCTCTCTCAGTCAAACTGTGTTAGAGTCTATTTTAAAACTGCATGTCTCAATCTGTCAAGGAAAAAGTAGACAGTCCATCCCAAACAGGTTTGTTTGCCATCTTCCAGGTGAGTGACACAGCTTTGTGACTGTGGTTATCCCCTCAATAAAGCATGATCATGAATAAAACATCCCTCCATTTAGCTTTGCCAGACTGTTGAGAAAACAAGTCTCCCCTGAGGGAGCAACTGCTGGGCACAGTTCCTGCGTTTGTTGTGCTTTGAACGTATCACTCAATGTGCCGTCACCATTTTGGTATTTTTGTGCTGACTGAATTAGCAGCAATAAAAAAAATCTATTACACATATTACCTTTAAACAGTGCACCTTTTCCCTGCAGGAAGTGATTTTTTTTAATGTCTAAATATTTCTCGATGACATCAGTATGAAAATTTGGTGAATGCCATGCAGCTGTTTGGCAAATTCTTTTGGAAAATGCTCTTTCTTGTCTTAACCATGGCTGAAAAAAAGCATTAAGAAAATCTCTACTGGAAAACAAGTTTATTTTAGCTCTATGAGTAAAAGACTTATTATGTCAGTGACAGTCAAAGGGTTCCTCAACAGGACACATGAAAATTACAGGTCCATGAAAGACTCTCCACCTTCTATTCTGGAACTTTGAATAAGGAGCTTGTTGGGATAAAAAACTGGAGCTGTGCTGATCTCACATAGACATGCATCATTATTCTTCTACCTGATAAACATCCTGCAAATTGTCAGTTTCTTTAAGCTGCAAGATTTCTGTTTTTTCCTCTATTTTGCATCTGCCAGCTCTGCCCTGCATCAGTACCGCACTCTTGCTTTTAACTTAACAGCACCCCAGCATTCAAAGATTGTTTTTCTTGCTTCACATTTGTTTCAAGCACCAATTAACTGTAACCACAGGAATATGGGAACCCAAAAGATTCATAATTAAATAATAAAAACAACATTTTGAAATAAATACCATTTTCATAAATAAGAGACAAATATATAATATAGCCATTAAATTGTAAAATAAGGCAATATTCTTATGAAATATGTTTTATTATTCTTTAATATCGAATTATTATAATTAAATATTTCAAAATGACCATTTTAACAATTTCATACTTTTAAAAATAATGACTTTTTATTTATTTTCCAAGCTTTCATGAAATAAAAAAATGTTTTTAAAAAAGTCTATTTTTATTTCATAACGTCCATTTCCACAATGGCCTTTTAATTTCATAATGTGATTTTCAGCAGAATGACTTGGTCTGTCAATCAAAGCACAAAAGGCGGAGCCAGTTCAGTGATTGGCTGATCTTTTACACACACATTGCAGCAGCACTTGCAGTATCGATTCAAGCGTGGAGACTTATCACTAACGCTGAGAAGCCTGAAAAGCTGGAAACACGAGTGCATGACATGATGCTTGGCTGTTATGTGAACCTCCAGACACCACCTCGTCAAAAACACGCTGCTGCTGCTCCTCTCTCAGGCTGAGGTGAAGGCCTTTTGTTACTATCCAACCGATTTGGAAGTTCCCTGAGCAACTCTGAAACGGACTTCTCTCCTGACATTCTGTGTCAAACGTGTCATGCACTCGTGTTTTCAGCTTTTCAGGCTTCTCAGCGTTAATGATGAGTCTCCATGATTGAATCGATACTGCAGGTGCGGCTGCGATGTGTGTGTAAAGAATAAGCCAATCACTGAACTGGCTCCGCCTTTTGTGCTTTGATTGACAGACCAAGTCATTCTGCTGAAAAACGACATTATGAAATTAAAAGGCCATTGTGCAAAACGACATTATGAAATAAAAACTGACTTTGTAAAAAACGTTTTTTTATTTTATAAAAGCCTGGAAAATAAATAAAAAGTCATTATTTTTAAAAGTATGAAATTATTAAAATGGTCGTTTTGAAATATTTAATTATAATAATTTAATATTAAAGAATAATAAAACATATTTCATAATATTATTGCCTTCTTTTACAATTCAATGGCCATATTATATATTTGTCTATTATTTATCAAAATGGTATTTACTTCAAAATGATGTTTTTATTATTTAATTATGAATCTTTTGGGGTTCCATACAGGAACAGGTAAATTTTAGTAAAATTGGAGGCTACGTGCTCTTCAGTATTGACAATAATGAACTCAGAAATACTGCGTATCAGACATCAACAATAATCAAACATCATGCATCCCTATTTATTATCCTTGTTATTTTAACAACTTCGTGAAATAAAACAGGAAGCTGTGATAGAGAAACAAAATCAAGCAGGCTCCCATCTTTCATTGATGTTAACTGACATGGAACTTTTGCAAAATCAACTATGGTCCCAAAAATATAAATGCTACTATTTGGCTTGGTGACATTACATTAGTTTGCAAGCTTGCATTGACTGACCCTGGACTAGCAAAAAAATAATAACGTGCAAATTATTCACGCAAAAATATCTGGCCTGGCCTCAAGACGGACTGAGAATACTGCTGGATCAGGGGTACTCTGTAAAAACTAGAGGTTTTTTGAAGATCAGCTTTTTGAACATACTCCAGCAGTCATCGAAATGTATTTATGAACATGAGGTAAGGCAAAATAAGGGCTCTTTGCAGCCTGAAGTGTCTGCATTTTTATTCTTTAATGCTACTTAAGCATCACTACAAAAAGGGAACCTTTCCAGATTTGCCAGTACCACTGACAGATGGGAGCTCTAATAACGTCTGATAACTCAATTCTGTGCATGAGATTATTAATAACAAAAATATTTTAAGGCACAAAGATAGTAGCGCGAGGGATTACTGCTATAGGCAGTCTATTTTAATTAAAAAGGTATGTCAGACTCACGTCCTCTCTGCTCTTTAACACACAAAAGTGCACCATCCCAAACAGCCACAATGCAGACACAAGGATCAAACACAACAGTGCAGGGCTTGGCCTTTTGTACCCTCCAACAAAGACAGAACATCCGGCCACTTTTAAGCTTTCAATGACCGATGAACTCAAAACATACCACTGACCCAAAAACTAACCTCAAAACAAAGACTGGTGGACAAGATTCTGGTGACCTGAACCACAAGACAGAAGAGTTTGTTTCCTCACTCTGACAGTCAGATAAAGACGGCGTACAATGAAGGTCATTGTGAACACACAGGTTTTCTCATGGATGCTCGAAGTTCTCATGAAGCTGCTGTGTCATCTGTGGGTGTAAAGATGGACGATGAATGATTCTCTCTTTTGAATTTCTGAGTAAAGAATCCAGTTCCCTGCTTTCTTTGATACTTGCGTGATGTGGGGAGATGTCCGAATAACAAAGTTCCTTCATACATGACCACAAATTTTCCTATTTTGCTGCTCTGTTTAAATACTGCACAGTAAACTGTGTAACACAGATGGACCTAAAATAGATTCTGTCTCTTTTGCATTTCTGAGAGAAGAATCCAGTTTCCTGCTTTGCTTTGATGCGATACCTGCACGATGTGGGTAGATGTCCGAATAACAAAGTTCCTTTATACATGACCACATATTTCCCTATTTTGCTGCTCTGTTTACACGCAGTACAATAAACCATGTAACACAGATGGACTTAAAACCAACAGCTATGTCCTTTACACAAATGAAGATAGAGAGGCTAAAAAGTGTCAAAAGGCCACACGTACCTGCTTCCCATCCAGTGTGTAGATCCTCTTCACCACACCACTCTCCAGTTTGATGGCCTCTGTGATGTCGGTGAGCACCTGCTCGAAGGAGTGTGCTGTTTTCTTATTGAGCAGGACACGTACGGCTTTGCGTGGCTTCACACCGCTACGCATCACCGTCACCAGCTTGGGTCGAACAAAGTCCTTGCTCTCTCGGGGCTCGCAGGCAGCCTTGGCAGCTAAGGACTGCATGTTCTTCTGACTGGCTGAGGCCTTGACGTTCACAGACCAGTTTGGGTTGACGTTCTTTGTGTAGTCGACCTTTTTGTAGAAGTTCTCTGATGCACAGACGTAGCTTTCCCCTGTGAGGGTAGAGGGGGAAAATTGGGTTAGTGTGTTGAAACACAGTTGGATTTGACACCTGAGAGTCCCAAAGGTGCAAAGGAGGAAACTGTTTAACCAGCAGAGCTAAAATATGCATCATCTTGGGTTTTCTGTACAGATCTTACTTCATAAACTAAATACTTTTGAAGCTCCCAAAGGAAACTTTAGGTTCTCTCTTCCTGATGTAGTTGTGTACATCTGAAATTATTCTTAAAAAAAAAAATCCTTCTGTTTTCCATCAAATTTTTATTTTATTTTAACTAGAGTAAAAAAGGTTGATCTTTTAAAAGGGTACTGATATTGTTTCAACTAAGTCTTGGGCATCAAGAATGACTGTAAAAAAAAAGGTGGTGTGTTACCTTCGCCAAGAAGGTAATGAATTTGTCCGTGTTCTCCATTCTTCACTTGTCTGTCTGATTCTCTGTCTGTCTGTGAGTGAGATAACTCAAAAGGTCTCAATGGATTTTGGAGAATGTTGGCCATATGGAAAAAGGGGAGAAGTGTTTCTATTTTGGTGGTGAGCTGAATCCAGATCCAGATTTTTTTTAATGATCTGGTGTTGTGTAATGGGGCAGTTTTCCACATGCTTGCTAATAACTCAACTAACAATGTCAGAAATGCCTTGGTGGAGGTTTTTGCTCTTGGAGCACCTCTAGCTTGGTTTTACATATTCAGGGGATATAGTTTTCATCCATCTGAGCAACAACCCATAGATGGTAATTGAGAAGAGTAGAAACATTCTGTCTCTCATATTTATCTCAAAACATAAGAGTTACACCAAGGAGTAAACGACCTAATGTAAACCAGTTGGTGGATCAAAGTATTCCAGAACCCTTTTGGGAGGAATAGCAAAAAAACAACATCCTTTAACAAACAGTGTCAGCATTTGCTGCTCTCTTAATGAAGACAATAGATGTAGTCAGAGAGCACAAACCTTAGCCAAAGCATTCCCTACTTTCTTGGAAAATGGCCTTTTGCGTAAAGTTAACAAATCTTTACAAAGAATTCCTGGATCCTGGAATTGTATTATCACCTAAGTAATTACTTCTGCCTTGTGCCATGATTTCCTGAAACAATTCATCGAAATCTGTTGAGAACTTATTTGAGCTGTTTACAGACAAACACCTGAAAAAGGTTTACCAACATGAGCTTTTAAAGACAGGGCTGTATGATGACGGACAATGAATGAGCTGCTTTGCATGGTTATCAACAGGAGGCATCAAAAATAATTTCAGGCAATTTCATAACAAGTTAAAAACTCCTTACTCTGGCTTTCCCTGTACTTATTGAAACATGCTGTGGATAGTTTTGCTTTTTGCTGATGTTTTTAGCTTTAAGTACAATTTACTAACAGGTGTTGAGTAAGCAGATCATCTAAAATGTCAAATTTCTTAACATTTTTGTTATTTCAAAGCCTGGCAACCCACTTCTTCCTCTAACACAAGCCATCCCATGTGCATTAAATCACTGAGAGATGTCTTTGTGAGCGTGTATGTAGATTTTTTTGTTGTAGCTGTAACTATATAGGTCATGTCTCTCCTGAGTTGTGTTAACCTGCATGTAATTTTCTGCTTTGGCTGTTCAAAATATAAGCACTTGACAAGTGAGGACTTTAACTGTAAAAAAAAAAAAATCCCAGAAGTTACACTTTTTGGAAGTTTAATGTTTATCTTTAACAGAGCTTTACATCTACATCAGGGGTGAACAAATTCGGCCTGGATATTGAAATATATTTGATGCTTTGAGAGAAATTAGCAGTGTACATTGGAAAAAACAGTAAAAAGTTTGGCTGGTAGGACAGCTAGTTATGGGTGTGGTGTAAATTTAGGCTCCTGTGTGCACTTCAACACAGTGTGTGTGTGTGTTTAGACTGGTGACAACGGAGTCCCCAAAATCAAGGCTGAGGCACAAAAATACCTGTGACAGAAACAAGACCAGTTTCCCTACCAGCACCTCTGGGTTCTGAGATTTGCATTCATTGTGTCCTTTAAGTGGTTTGAAAATTGAGCAGTGGTTTGAAGAAAAGTGTAAAATCTCTTGTTAGGAAGGAGGTATTTCAGAATTTTATGATAAGGTGGCACAGCAGGTTAGTGCGTGTGCCTCACACCAAAAAGATTCATAGTTCGACTCCCGTGTTGAGCAGGCTCTTTCTGTGTGGAGGTTGCAAGGTCTCCCTGTTCCTGCGCAGGTTTTTCTGGGCACTCCAGTTTCCTTCTTCAGGCCAAAACGTGCTTGTTGGAATAATTGGTGACTCTAAGTTGCCCTTACGTGAGAGTGTGAGCGTGACTGGTTGTCTGTCTCTCTATGTGGTCCTGTGATCGGTTGGCTACTGGTTCAGGGTGTACCCTCTTGCCCAATGTCAGCTGGGATAGGCTCCAGCCCTCTGTGACCTCAAAAGGGATTAGCGGTACAGATAATGGATGGATGATGGATGTAAATGATATCTTAACTATTTGATTTTTGTGTTGCTCTGCATTACATACTGCATCTCTTTTGGTGTTAAAAATACAGTTTCTGTAACTTCATAGTCTGCACTCCATGAGGCCACCAAAGGGATCAGCCTGGCTCTGGTTTAAAGCACACAGTAAGAGTAAGTGCAGCACTGTTGAGGGATATCTTCCCTTGTTAAAGATTCATTGTGTTTTGATTCTTAAAGCATGCACCTCTTGGTTTGGTTTGACTTGCAGTACATCATATCAGCTATGAAGCCTGCTGGAAGGCCAACAGACTTCCATGTTGGACACTAATGTAGGGCTTTCACCTTATAAGGACAAGCTTTTACTATTGCTCAAATCTGTCCCGGTGTTAAAATATTCCCCCAGTCTCTTGGCAAATGTACTTTCCTAAATTGGCTCGTCTTCCCTCCGATGTTCAAATTAATCTTCCATTTCCATCGTCATCACGGCCCTCCCGTCTCTCCTGTCTCTACAACAGACTGTGCCGCTCAGACAGCGAGATAATGTAAAGTAAAGACAAAGTGCAGCGGGGGGGACGAAGGATGGGGAGAAAGTGTAATTTTGACAAAAGGGGAATCCAGAAGGCGACAATTAGGCCAAATGTGGAGAAATTACAGCAAAGACAAAGGCGCAGAACGGGATTACACAGAAGGGAGGAGATGGAGCAATTAATTATAAACCGCAAGAGGAAACACAATGAAACGCCCCCCACCCAACACCACTCACCACCACCACCCACAGCGCTGACTGTGCTTCCCCTTTTTTACCATACTACACAGAATCACAGACACTCCTATCTTCCTTAAGCAGCTCAGACATGCACAGACGATGATCCAGTTTAGACAAAAAATAAGCTGCAGTTTATCTTTTGGCTTTGCCTTGACTTCAGCCTTGTCCGACCTCTCATACTTTTTGGAAGAATCTAAAAATGTCATGTCAAGCATAGACTGACAGCTGGACGCAGTGACACCCCCCTGGGAGTAAAGCCAAAATCTTAAGAGCTCCCCCTCCTGAAAACCTACAGAATAAGCCCTACCTCCTCCATGTAAAAGACTGAGCAAGGGAAAATCGATAAGGTTATAATGCAAGTCAAAAATATTGTTCATTGTTCATATCTTGCCTATTAATGACCATGTGTTACTTTTTCTAAAGCCACATTCACACACTGATGTTATGGCCAGCTTTTGACAATTTAGAGGAAATGTCAATCTGCTTCGAGCTAAGTCAGAAGAAGAATAGAAGAGAATAGAATAAACCTTTATTCGTCCCACAAGGGGAAATTTGCAAGGCCACGCAAAATTAAGTTAACATCAGTTGGGCGACGCTGATCTTCATCAGGTAGTTCTACAAAGTTTTACAATTGCTTTAAAGTTTCCAGTGTTTAATTGGATACGCTTGTAAATGCCAGCAAGAGTTGACCTCTCACCTTTGCTACCCTCAGTTACAGGTGTGTTCATCTCTGTTGGCTCCAGCTGCAGGACTGGACTCTTGTTGTAAGACTTGCAACAGTCACTTAATTTTGTTTAAATTTAGCTTAAAGTGCTAACCTGAACCTTGCAAGTTAATAAGTGTTTCCATAACGCCTTCCTGCAGAGAAAGACAATCCTGTTACCCTCTGTAGTTTAGGTGGATAAACTTCTCAGTCATATTTGAGTAAAATAATCCTATTTATATAAATGTCATACGATCTTTTTTTTTTGTTGATATATTTTATTTTCAAGGACTCCTTGCAATTACACAATGGACCACTAGGGGTCCACGGACTCCTGGTCGAGAAACACTGCTCTAGATGACAGAATAATGAGACCAACTTCAGCTGCGAGTGTTGAAATGGTATACACGTCCACTCTATATGGCATAGTGAAGTGACGTCCCAATATGTTTGTACAGTGTGCAGTAGCGCCAAGCTATGTCAGGCCAATATTCCCCTAAGTTGAGCACGGTAAACATGCATGACACCTATGCTGGTGGACGTTTAAAATCCGCTATGGGGACCATCAAGAAACTTCATTACACACCAGCACAATTTAATGACAGTAAATTTGAAAACAGCACAAGCGCTATATCAAGCAATACAAACCATGTTACCTGGTAATTACACGAGATGTTCAAAAACAGAGAGGGGGGTGGAGTCAAGCTCTGGAACAGCCAAGTGGTCCAAAATGCTGCTGTAAGCTTTTAACAAAATTACCTAAAAGGTCACATTACACACTTTAAATAATCTGCTGCATAACCAAGCATCTGTTTATAACATAGAACTGCTGAAAGCATTCAACACCAACAGCAGGACTCTGAAGTCCTCTGATCAGGGTTTTCTGGTTCTACATTGTACTAGACTTAAAACCAAAGGAGCCTGTGCATTTTTAGTTGTTGCTCCCAAAGCTCCCAAAGTTCCACTATGTGATAAATGGAGTCTTTCTTCAGAGCATATTGTGAAATAGCTTTGGTATAATGAATCAGTCTGGTTTTGAGGAGTCTGAAGCAAAGCAAAAATCGAACTTCAGGTGCATAGCACACGGTTAATGACCTTTTACCAACCCTAAATGCAAAAAATGTATCTAATCATATGAAATTCTTAAAAAAAAAAAAGTGATTGACAAACATGATTGCCTTCACTTTTGTACAACTGAAGGAGACTGAGGCGTGTTGTCCCTCTTAATATACAGCAAAAGTCCCAAAGAAAGTTAGCATCAATGCTACAAACCTTTTTGTTTAACTGGCTTCCTTAACTTTATCAATTCTTCCTCCACTTCTTGATAAAAGTCTCGCAGCATCTTGGCAAAGACTTCACTGAATATGGCTTCCCTCAGGCAAACCAGCACATGCTCATTTTGTCTGATGCCAAGCAAAGACTTCATTCATTTACCAAAAAATATTCCAAATCATCTTTGGCGACTTCTACAACATGAGTCTGTAAGCACATAAATCACTTCCGAGCAGGTTTCTGGTGCCAACTGTAGACCACAGCAGACACAACAAGAACGCTGGCAGCTGCTCATGAAGCCGTCTGTCATTTGTGCCACTCAAGCTTTCAGACAGAGACACAGACAGTGAAAGATGTGGTTACATAAAACACCTACACTGCTGAATCACTTCACCTACGATTGAATTACAAAAATGGTCTTTGGATCTACCCAGTGGGATGTCCATGTACTGGTACAACAAAATCAATGAACACCTTCCCATTTGTAACTCATTATTTTCTCTATGGACAGCAAAAAATAAAAAAGGTTCATTACCTTTGGATCATTAGTCCTTTATCTTAAGTCTACAGAATTAACATTAAGCTTAGGAGAGGTAAGGTTTGCAAACAGAGGCAATGGCAGTGTCTTTAATAAGCCATATCTCACCCACTTCAATTTAAAAGCACGGTGTGTAAACTTTGGCCACCAGGGGGCTCTCAATTAAACAAAACAACCAGCAATGAGTCGAGATGTAGCAGCCCACTCACCACCTGCCTACACTGCTTACTGTTCTTTAAGTCAAGGAGTCTGTTATGTAAAAATGTCACCCCATAAGGTGTGCTTTCTAAAAAGAAAACCAGCATTTCAGTTTGTGAAAAACTTTGCATGATGAGAGAAAAACGTTTAAAAAAGGACCTCTTGTATGCATTCATAGTTCACGCCATCAACTCGAAAGGCACTATGTGGCAGGCTTAATGGAATCAGGAAGTCCACTTTCAGAGACACTTTTTCCCTCGTTATGTAAAATTTATCCATGAAACATAAATGTTGCTTTTCCTTGCAGTGAATACACCTTATGGATTGATGTTTTGTTGACCTGAGTCCACAATTCTAAAAAGTAGTAACACTGAAGGATGAAGGAGACACCAGATCTCCCTTCAACTTCTGGATGTATATTTACGGGGGGTTGGGGGATGGAGCTACGGGAGGAAATTTGGGTGACAGAGCGGACAGCAGACAGAGATTACAGGTAAGCAGCACAAGTATGAGCAAAGAAACAAAACAGCAGTAGCAGGTCCTGCTCACTTGCCCAGCAGCCTTCCATGCCTTACTATGTGTTGTCATGGCAACGACAAACAAAAGGTAGCCATTATATAAGCCCACGTCATTGATACAATCAAGAATTTCTGTCTTTGAAGAATTAAGGAAATAACTGAGAAAAGTAAGTTTTCTAGAAAACATATGTACAACCTAGAACCAGTTAATAAAAAAAAAGTAAAGTCACATAATAAAATGAAACCCTAACCTGATCAATGTTTCCAATCAACAAGTGTTGTCATAAAACCAAAAATTTATCTTTGACAGAGATACAAAGTTTGATATCACAACACTTCAGGTTGAATTGATACTAGTTTATTAACTGAAACCTAACAGATCAGAGACTGGATGTCTACAAGAATTGACCATATTTTAAAATTAGGTTCACGTTGACAGTGATGAGAGCTCAAAGAACATTGACAATATGATTTAGTCATTTAATTGTAATCAAGGGAAATTGAGATTTTACATTTACATATTCAGCAGTTGATATCTGATAGGTCAAATACATTCCCTGTGGTTATAATCATACTACATGAGTTCATTTATATAATGTAATATTGACCCATCACACTCCTGCGGACAGAGAAATGCACTCCAGCACTTTGAATGAAGTACTTTTCACAGTAACTCCAGTAGATCCACAGAGTTTCTTTTAATTGTACTTGTGTGAAACTGTATCAAAATAATTGGATTTACACTTAAGGACTGGATTTAGTGGTCTTGTACAATTATACAAACCTGATTGTAATTGTATCTGTGACCAGTAAATGTCTACAGAATTGAATGAAAACATGAAGAAATATCTTAAAAATGTAAATCTTTTACATCTCAATGAGACTTTACCCATACAGGCAGGGGTGATTTTGAAAGCTGCTCAGCACCGACAAGAGTTAAAACTAAAAATTTTCTTTAAAGTTTTCAACCCTCCCTGTCCATCACTGATTTTACAAAATAAACAATATATAATAAAACATTTTTCCACATTAGATTTTATTTTATCCCAAGAATAATTACAAGGTGAAGGGAAAATTATTTACATCACAACATACTTTGTATGATAATAAAAAAATAATGTTGTGTTTTTGCAAAGGTATCCAACTCATAAAAGTTTTATTACAACAAGGTTAAATTTGTAAAATATTTTGTAAAGTTACAGAAAACTCTACTCATTGTTGACACGTATCTATGTGACACAGTTATGCTATGTGGTTAAACGATCAAAATGTTTAAAACAGAACAAGACCTTAACTTTAAATCTTGTACTGGTCTTTAATAACTACTTCTCTGTAGTAATTCTGGGTCCTTTTCCAATACCTTTACCAAGAATACCCATCATCATCAGGGTGTTCTGCAATTTAACAAGAAAATGAGAAAATGAGGTGATTTTTTTCCTGCTTCCTGACACAAATTTGTTTCAAATTAAGTGTACTAATTCTTTTCTTTTAAGATATTTTAAAGTCTTACATCAGTTTTAAACAATGGGGGGGTATGTCCTTGTAACAAAAACTTCAGGAGTGCCACAGTGAACATCTAAAATGTCCTACAGCAGCACTTGGGAATGAAGAAAGTGCTTGATTCATCCTATTACTTAAACCTCTTACCTTCCTCCAGTTCATCCAGGGCACAGATCTTGCGTGAGCCGTCGATGGTGAAGATGAAGCGGACGCCCTGTGGCAGGTTGATGTGGTCAGACAGTGAGCGTGTGAGGTCGGCCAGCAGTGAGTCAAAGGTGCGAAATCGGTCGTTGGCCACAGCGTACACGATGCCCTTGAAGTAGCGGTCTCCGTTGCGGTAGAAGCGCACCTTTTTGGCCTTCTTCTCGTTGGTGAGGGCCTGCAGAGTGCGCGTGCGGTAGAAGCTGCAGTGGGCGCTGTGGGTGGGGCTGGGGAGTCCATTCATCCGCCCACCCCGGGGGGTACGAGAGGCCTTGTCTCGCTCGTCAAAATGTCCAAAGTCTAGCTCCATGGTGACTGACAGCTGTGATGGTTGTGACAGTTGTGAGGTGGTGACCAGCTCCGGAGAGTCTGTGCAAAGAAGGAAAAGGTTGTGATGTCAATTACAAAAGTAGACCTTACATGAAAACACTGAGGACACTGAGTTTCTTCATTAGAATCATTCCAAAACATGGCAAAGACAACCTGTTTCAAAGACAGGGGAGGTAACAATGAACAAATGTTATGTCAGCTTTTAGTGTTAAATCTAGGTTATGTAAGCATCAGTCAGCCACCAATCAACCTAAAATTCTCCTTTAAACCCTTTCTATGATGCAAGTCTTTTTTGCAACACAAGCGATCTTAATGCTCCAAAAGTAAAAGAGCTTAGATATCTCATATCAAAACTAGAAGTGCACAAATCTTGTGCTAAGGCATTTTTAGCATTATCAGGCAAGTGACTGCCAAAAATGTTGGAAACTGCCCTATCTCCCACTGTTAACAAATCCTTTAAAAAGTCCTGGATCCACATCACCACCACAATCTGATAACTTGTCTCTTGTACCATGACCATTATTTCTTGGAAAATGTCATTAAAATCTGTTGTGAACTCACGAGTTTTCAGCAAAAATGTGAAATACTACTCTATTTGCAATGTTAAAGGTGCAGTGTGTAGAATTTGGCATTTGAGCGACATCTATCGTTCAGATTCTAGAATGAGCCCAACCGTAACCAAAACGTCACATCGCTGAGCAACGAAAGCCTGTGAAGACCAAAAGGGATCGTGAAAACAGCATCATTTACTAAAGTGACAAGGTTTGTAACCATTATTTTTATAGATTATAGGTCAGTTATGGTCTTCTCTCCTCTTCTTCACCTGCATTCCAGGAAGATTTCAGAACCGGCGGACAGATTTGCGTTTCGTTCTTTTTGTCCCTAAAATCCACCCGTAGACAACATGGCGGATGGTTATGTCGGCCTGCATGAACACAGCCCGGGGTAAAGTAAATTTTTTGAAGCTTTTTCTAACTAAGTAAAAATAAAACAAACGTTTTATGGGGATGATTGCACTCCTATTTTGACGGACTTTACATACAAATAGAAACATTATATACTATATTCACCGTTTCTGTTCGGCAAAATGCTGCCAAATTCTACACACTGCACCTTTAAAAAACACTTTAAAACAATCCTGGATCCAGACAGTGTCCATACCACTCCCTAAATCTTACCGATTGGTCCTTGGCCCCTTCTGATCCATCCTCAAAATATCATCAAATTCCTGTACACAAACTAACAAACGCTAGGTAACAATAAGTGAACTAGCTGCATAAATTGCTTTGATTTTAACTAGGGCAGAATGATGTACTGTTTTAGCAACAGCAATTCTGATGTGCACATGCGCAACAGTCACATAACGGTACATGCTAAGAAAGCTACGTGACCCGAAGCACATCATGCCAAAATTGTATGTTGCTAAATAGAAATCAAAATGATTTTTAATGACTATCTAGAAGTGCTCTGAGATCACAAACCTTTGCCAAAGTATTTCCAACATTGTCAGGTGAGTTATTGTTGAAAATGTGGAAAACTTTACTCTCTCGCACTGTTAATAAATCTTTAATAAAGTTCTTGGATCCACATCCAAAATCTGATCACCTCTCCCATGTGCCATGACCAACATTCCCTGAAAATGTCATCCAAATCTGTTGAGAGCTTAATAGTTATTAGGGAAAATGTGGAAAACCGTCCTATCTCACAATGTTATCAAATACTTCTAAAATTCCTGGATCCACATCTGAGTCTAGACCCCCCAAAATCTAATCAACTGTACTTTGCTCATTTTGGATCTATCCTGAAAATTTCATTAAATTCTGTTCATAACTTTTGGAGTTATCCTGTAAACAAACTAACAAACAAACCAACCAACAAATGCCAGTGAGAAACATTACACCCTTGGCAGAGGTAATAATCAACAAAAGTCATTCTGATGTCTGAAACTGATCATCGTGCATGCAGAGCCTGTGTGCGCATTCAGGGTCCAGATGACGTGGTTCCAGTCACAGACACACCAATATGACATGGGAGGTAGATGCTCTGTTATGCTAGGTGGATCTTTAGTGAGCGTTTTCACGCAAGCATCTGCACCTTTCCATATTGCTCCCACCAAATACACAGTATACTAATAGCAGAAATGTGACGTGCTGATTGTTTACTTTATAACAGCAGGAGAGGCTAGTGTGTGTGAATTACAGGCAGTTAAACATAGTGAGATGTTGCTCCGATCTGAGTTACTTTCATGTAGACTTAACCTAACTTTTAATATAATGAAAAAAGATTGATAACGCTAACACCAGCACATTTACAATGATCAGGCATAACATTATTACCACTGACAGGTGAAGTGAATAACACTATCTCCAAATCTTGGGACTTGTTAGTGGATAGGCCACATTAGGCAGCAAGTGAATAGTTCATCCTCAAAGTTAGGAAAAATGGGCAAGCCTAAGGATTTGAGCACATTTGTCAAAGGCCAAGCTCTGATGGCTAGACTACTTGGTTAGAGCATCTCCAAATCTGCAGCTTTTGTGGTGTGTTCGCAGTCTGCAGTGGTCAGTGTCTATTTCACATGGTGAACCAGCGACAAGGTCACAGGCAGCCTCATTGATGAACATAGTGACCAAAGGCTGGCCCATGTGGTCCAATCCAAGAGACGACCTACTGCTGCTCAGATTGTTGAAGAAGTTAAGGCTGGTTCTGAAAGGAAGGTGTCAGAATACATAGTACCTTGTAGTTTGTTGCGTAGAAGCAAAAAACAGGACCAACACAATATTAGGAAGGTGGTCAGAATGTTAGGCCTGAGCTGCGTGTTTGTGTTAATCTATAAAGAATCATGATGCTTCATCTTTTCCGTCCTTTTAATTTTTCCTCCTCCTACTTAGTGTTTTGTTTCTGTGCAACTGTCAGAGTGCTGCACTTGGTGGCTGATATCAGAGGAATTAGATGAAACCAAAGATGCAAAAAGGATTGGCCAAGTTTAATGAATCAACATCAAAATTAAAAGTGCACTTATCTGCTGTAGTTCCCTCTTTTTTTCACAAAAATATCACAATACATATCGTAGAAGTACAAAGTATTGCATCGTTTAAGTCTTGTTTTAAGCACTCTTGAGTTTGTGGTGCCTACATAAAGATAAGAATTCAAAGTAAAAAAAAAACATCTGTTCCTCTAACTGATCCCAAGTTTTGTCAACAAATAGCATTTACGGTTAAGATTCAGCTAATAAAAGGGATTGAGGTGCCTTGACATGTACCTACTTAATCAACACATATTTCTTTGAAGTGGGCAAGATCTGTTTGAGGAATCACAATCAAAACCACTTCTTTACTCTCAGGTAAATTCATTAGTGGTTTCCATCATTGTACTGTTGTATGCAGACGATACCATTACATCATTGTCAGTTTACACAAGCCAGTTCCCATGGTAAGATCACAGACTCCTAAAGGGTCCTGCCTTTTCAACAACATTGTATGACATAAGTCTAACAGGTGTTCCCATGGGGATTGTCACAATACCAGAACTTTGGTGCAGTATTAAAAAAATCAGTGGCAGCACAAAAACAATTCTTCAGCACCCAGTATTAGATAATTTCTTGTTTTTACCAACCAAAAATGTACGTAAACCTCAGCAATCCCTCTAAATCGCACATATGCAGAATGTTTCTGATTTAATTCCTACAGAGACGATTCAGACGAATCTTTTCTTCCCACAAATGAATGATCATGAATGCAGAGTGAGGGTTTAACACAGTTGATATGAATATTTTAATAAGACACATATACAGGCACAGGATTAACCAGCTAATGAAATACATAGCAAACATTAACTACATTTTTCTAATGAACACAAAAGGGCAGAATACATTAGCCCCATACAGCAGTGGACTTAATTTATTCAAGTATCAGACTGATATAACTGCTTAAATTAACATGATGATGAAATGTTTTACCGGCTTTGGTTAGCATTGTGTACATGTAACGTAAAAGTTTTCAGGCTCTTCCTGTGTCTAACATCTATACACACTTGGGAGCAGTTCCTCAGGCGCACTGATGAATCATTATGGCCATTGCCAGGGTGAAAGGAGACCTTTATCAATAGAAATGTTTGATCTATACGACTGAGTCAAGTTTAGATGATATAAAAAAAAAGTAGGGTCATTGAGACCATAAAGTTTAGAATGATGTTAAAAAAACGCCAGATGTCGAGCCTGAAGCTGAGTAAAACACTGTTCACAGGAAAAACCTCTAGCAGTAGCTCCTCTAAAAGTTATATTTCTATATTTACACCCCTGTTACATTTTCACTTTGAGCATTGTGGAGGTGAAAATGGGGTTGAGTTGACCTCTCCGTTACTCCAGGGGTAGTGCCAGAGGCATATTAGTGGTAAGAGGGAAGCAAGTGGAGCCAGCAGGGGAGCACAGTGCCATGTGTGTATCACACTGTGAATTGACATGAATATCGTGCCTTTGTGGAATTAATGTGAATGTCTAGAGGCTTTAAGACAATGGATCTTTGTGTAGTGCTCTTGCATAAATGCCCTGTGAAGAGTGATGTGCTTGCACAAGATAATCGATCTGAAATATGTATTCTTGATAAGGAACTGCTGGTTTGTTTATTTTTTTTCAGTAAAGGGAGAATTTTTTTCCACAAATGGGTGGCTTACTTTTAAGTTATTTTCCATCTAGATATCGCCTTAAGGAGCTGGCTGTTATAAACAGTGCCTGTGTGCCATCTGGCCAATGAGGATTAGACTATTGATTTATGTCATACATCCCAGTGTGGTTCAAATGGTTTTTGGTCTATACTGCGCAGATGTAAATCCAAAGTACTTTGTTGCCTGGTATTTCATAACAACACAATTTCTGCACTTCGAATGATCAATAGTATCAAAAAGGAGGATAACTTTACCAAAGCTACAGATCTTCAGACAAATTTCAACCAAATAAACTGGCAACACTTTGACATGAAGATTCTGTCACCATAAATGTGCAATTTAGACAGCGTGCTTGAGTTTGCTTGCAATTTTTGGTGATTAAAACTGAAAATGATGTCCTGGACTTTTGTTTCAGTTATCATGGTCTTCAAACGGTAAAATATGAGAAAGTCTGGGTTTATTTTAATACCAAACGGATCTTTTAAAAGCTTACTGAACAGAGAAGGCGCATCATCTCTTCTCTGACTCTTAGTGGATGAGATGATAATTAAAAAGATCTTATTGTTTCCCATGTCATTATTAATTCTGCTTATTGATCCAATCCTCTATCCACTCCCTGATTCCTTCTTGTGAATTTTCTGTAGAAAACAATGGCCTTGATGGGTTTTCAGTGGCAATAATGTTTCATAAGGCAGAAATTGAGAGGGGAACTGTTGGGCAAAAGGACAAATATCACTGCCCTGCTCGTCGTTCATAATACTGACCTAGAATTAGGTAGTATTTGTACTGTTTGTAGTTCTAGAAAGTTCTGTTCAGATGTTGACCTGTGTTCTTTACCAGCGTGCTCAGGGTGCAGCCAAAAGCATGTTCTACATCCAGATGTAAGATAAATTATTATACAAACTTTGTCTGCAGTAAAATCTGTAAATTATGATAAATAATCAGTGCCTGTCAGCAGTAATTAACAGCTATATACGTATATCTATCTATCTATCTATCTATCTATCTATCTATCTATCTATATATATATATATATATATATATATATATATATATATATATATATATATATATATATGTAGATAGATAGATATAGATATAGATATAGATATAGATAGATATACACAGTAAAAGTGCCAGCTATTCAAAAGTTGTTGTGGGGTTACAGCGTACTCTTCGGCAGTTAAAATAGCATTACAGACCTTAATATTAATTTGTGTTTTGGATGACTGATGTGCATATCAGCAGTTTTTGTGCAGCTTTTGGTCTGGAAACCATCAGCTGTTTCAAGCACTGGTTTGGATTACGTCTAATCTGAGCAGCCCAGACAAGAGTTGGGATAGATACAAAGTTGTATTATCCCTGTTTCTCAGGTTCTAACACTGGAAATGAAAACATACAATCTTGTGTATCTTTACATAACTCCATAAATCAATTTAAGTTATCCGTGTAAAATGAAATCCCAAAGTCCTGTCAACTGAGCATTGGTGAATCTAAAGTCCAGATGAAGTTGTATCTCATTATTCAAGCAGGAAAAGAACTTTTAGGAACAAGCATTTGTAATTTTTCCAGAACTGAACCTAACAAATGGGTTTTAAAAATACTGCATGTATTATTACATCGAACAACTAGTCATCCTGTTTTTCTTTTTCTTCTTTTCCATGTCTTTTGTCCAAATTAGCCCGGATTAAGTCTGACGGGAGATCCAGTCCTTCCTGCTTTTTAGGAATTATGCAAACGACGCATCTGTTGAGTTAAAAAACAATAAACCACTTATGCTAAAAGGACGGACTGGCCAAAGGCTGGTGCAGCTCTTCCTGTTCAAAGTCTGGCCTTTTCCTCTTATTAACCTCAAACCTCATGACCACAACTCAGCCATAAAAAGCCACAGAAACACAAACCATTTTCTATTAGTGATAAACACTCATAAAAAACCCACTACCACCCACAGTAAAGAAGATATGTGTCCTGTTAAAGCCCTGATTTCAAATACACAGCAAGTTCTATGTGAGTTATTTTCTGATTTATAGTCTATACTTGTCATTTTAGCAATAAGAACTTTATTTATGAAACATTTCATTGCAGGTAAACTCAATGCACTGCAATTAAAGGTGAACTTAGAAATGCATAAAACAGCAGTTATCTGTCCATAAAAATGTAAACAGGCAATAAAAGTCTCAAAATTAATAATGTGGAGAGTCTCATAAGACATGAAACATTGTAAGAAAGAAAATTAGGAATATCAGGTCAGAGAATCATAGCAAAGGGTTTTAGAAGCAAACCCAGTATGCATGACAGAAAAGGTAATTTTTGAGTCTAGTTTTAAATGAAGAACCAGTTGAGCAGGTAGTGTACTCTAAAAAGAGGGAACACAGTCACTAATGGCCCCCTCAAATCCAAGGTCGCCTGATGATCTGTGGGGTCAGGGGGTTCACAGTGAGCAGGTCAGAAATGTATTCAGGAGCTGAACTGTTTAGTGTTTTACGGCCTATGACATACTGACTTTGAGATCACTCATCTTTGAACACATCATATATCTGATGACAAGTGTTACAGTAAAGTGACTTTTCCATGAATAACCAATTCAACCTAACAGACCTGTTTTGCATCTTCAGTAATTGACGAAAAAAATGCATTTGTGCACTGCTTTATTTCCAAACCAAAATCTAACCCAATCACCAAACGATTGTTACTGGAAGGATATTTTGAAATTTTGTGGGTTTCATTTTAACTCACTCTTTTGTTTGTTTTTATGTGGCAAAACGAGGACCTTTAAAATTGGTTCTCGACCTCATTTTAAAAGTCAAGAGTCTGTAAACTACTGCATGAAACTGATGAGCTGCCCTAAGTTTAAATTCCAACTTTAGTACTTAGTTGGGCAACAATTCATTGCTTTAAATAGATCTTATTATATCACTGAATAAGTTAGTTAAATCACCTGTTAGGGGCTTTTTTTATTAGGTTGTGAAAGTCAATTATATTAATAAAAATGCCCCTCTGTGATCTTCAAAAGCATCATTGAGAGGATCAAGACTTAATATATTTTGATTTGTTAACTGCTGTTGTGGAGTAGGTGTCAAACAAGGTTCTCAATGAGTCAAAGCTAAGGCTGGGGAAAAAATACTCCTTACACATGCAGACAAAAGTCAGCAAAGTTTTGAGTTAGTGATTCATTCACAGAGAGCGGCAAAAAATAAAAATTTCTCTCAGGAGCTTTGAAGTTCAGAAAAAGGCTTGGGGTGCAACAGCAACATTATGGTTTATTCTTTTCAACTAAAATGTTTGCCCAACTTGTGATTGAGCTTCCCCCATACACTGAAGCTCTAATGCATCTTTTCTTTAGTCTTTTAGAAAAAATGATTAAGATTTAAAGAGGTCAGTATAGAGTCATTTCTTACTGGATTACTGACTCAGTAGTTCCCAGGAATTGGTTTGCATGAGTGCCTGACTGAGGAGTGGTGATAGGAATCGAGAACAGGCTCCAGTTGAGGTTCAGTTCCCACTGTTTCAATATAATTTGACTTGATGTTGAACAGTGTCCTTATCAATGCCTCGCACTGTGTTCCAGGTGCCTTTCAGAACAATGTTTCCATGCTCTTACAGGTAGACAGCTCGAACGACAGTGTAATAATCAAATAAGTAATAGATAAAGAGGTGACAGAAATGGTCCAAAGTTTGGATCAATTTGTCTGACATAATATGATACCAAAAGCATGATGCACAGTGTTACAGGGATTTTCAGGCATAAATGGAAACACCAGCAAGATTCTAAAATATAAAGTGACACAGGTAAGCATTAAATATGAAAAGTGGCATGTTTTTGAGGTTCTTGACACAGACGCCCCCTGTAGGCTGGAGCTGGGTATTTCAAATAACTTCACAATACGACACATATCCCCATGTGTATAAATTGTAGACACTGACTATGACTCCAGACACTTGAGTTTCAAGTCTTCAGAGTAGTTCAGTAATTTGGAACAAGCACTGCATCATGTGGGTTGGCTTCTACTGCCACCCTCTGAATTCTGGGTTAACCATCCGGTGAAAGTTATTTTCTAAAAGTGTGTTTACAACTGCTGTCATGCCATTTGGACAAATTGGTGCTATAAAATCCATTCTGACACATTTATCAGTAAGGAATATGTGACAACATATTGCTGTATCCATTTTTTAGAACAGGCCTAAGAAGACCACAAGCCTACTTTTGCTACAAAGAAAACCCACAAGAATCAATGTGGGAATTGGCAAGAATTTCATTGATTAGCAGAATTGATGATGGCATTGGAATAATAAAATAAATCCTCAATTTCCAGCCCTGCTAAGAAGCCTGATATTTCTGGGTGAGGAAACACCTCCTACTGTTGCATGCTTGAATAGCTATCTCACCTGTTTTTTTTTTAATTCTGTGTTGATCAAACCTCAACAAATGTATATTTACTCCCTTAAATAAATTCTAAATGCTCCTTTGGGACCTCAGGAGGTTGCTGCTTGTGTCAAAAGCATCAATTATCTTGCAAAATGATCAGATTACATTAAACCACTAATGTCTTGTTCACCTACAGATGCAGCCACTTCAAACTTCCCAACTTTCCCTGACAGGGTCTTGGCTGGTCCCTGACAGGTCCATGGCATGGCCTGCACACCCTGACAGTCATAGATTGTAAATTCTGGACCATATTTGGTTGAATTTTGGGTGTCAAGTTTGCTTTCAGTTGATTTGCCAGCTGAAATGCGAACCAAGGTAAAGGTTGAGGCTATGTCACCGTGTGAGGGTAGTGCCAACTCATGGAGACACTCTACAAATGCATGAGGGGGCGTGTTTTCAGTGGATTTTTGGCACAACATCAGAGAGGTGGGGTCTTCCAGTGGCTAGTAATTGTCTGGAAGTTGACAGGCAGCTGGCAGGGAGGGGAAAATTGAGAGGCTGGATCGGTATAGTGATGGGGATTGATAGAATGCAATTAACGATTCTGCTTATTGATCTGCATCTTTAACCAATCCTTTATCGAGTCATACTGATGTTCTCTCTAAACAGGTTTTCAGTGGCAACAATGTAAAACACACAACACTCCGGATAAACCAATGCTAAATAAATTCCTCTGCAAGTCGCTTGTGTTTCCACTTACTGAAAGTTTTGCAGGAAGCGTCTTTTTGTCAAAAATCCAGATATAATTTTGACCACTTCTGACTCCTGTCTGCAATGATTTTTGACTTCTTTATTGTCATTTCTGCTGACTGGCTCTGATGAGATTGGCAACCTTGATTGGCAAAGCAAGCACAACAAAGTCAGAATTGATAAGGAAACTGATCAGCTAATAGACTAATGATATCGATTCCTTGAGGAAGTTGTTATCAATTCTCAACTGGAATTGTTTTTTGATTCCCACCCCTTTTCAACTATTTGATTTCATATATAGAGCAATAATTGGGAAATATGTTATTCTCATTTGCTCGGTCAGTCATTTCACCTTGTCCACCCCTGATGGTGCTCACACATACAGTATGAAGGACCACGCCGACAAACAGATGCTCTTTAAACGAAACAGAAAGAACCATGCTGCTGCCGCCACCCATCCATGTGGCGTGGCCCCTCATATCCCCTACTAACCTCTGTGCTGCGCTGCTGACTGGGGTTTTATGACAGCCACACACACATACACACTGTCATGGGGTGGGACTTGAGTGGGATGGGTGCTCCTCAGCTGACAAAGGCCAGGTTTCAAGCCCCATCTGCCGCACTAATGGGCAGAGCTCGCAGTGACCCTTCCCCAGTGGAGCATCAACTAGGACAGTCCATTGTCTCAAACAGGGGGTCTGCCTTTGGAGTGACATCACCGCCTACTGCTCCTCTTTCTGCTGCAGCCACAGAAAGTAGATCCTCTTAAAGATTTATCCCTCAATTAAGGCTCAAACTACAAACACATGGCTTTCTCATACACCCTTAATGTTGATGATCCACTGCAGACCTCTGCATGAAAGAAACCACACAGACACACGCACTGACTGAACTCAGTAAAAGCATTTTCTGAGTATTAAGCAGCACTGCAGTGAGATTATTCAGTATCATTGATATTTCTGGCATGTTTCTGTGTTCCTGTCTGAGCCACCCACACAACAGCCCTGTGACTACACACTCCAACACCACATTCTGACCACCAAAAGCTTATCTGCATGAAAACAGCCTAATCATGAAAGGATGGTTATAAAATCAAGCTCAGAGAGGAAGGAAAAAGTTTCATGAAGCAACAAATCCCATTTAAGATGAATGAGAGCAGGCACATGGCATAGGAGCAGCACCACAAAATGTAAGTTTCCAATCAAGGGGAGAAAAAGGAGGCACACACCTACCCACAATCCACCTGCTCAGACCGAAAAATCTAAAATAATCACCCCCAAACAATAAAAACTACAATGTCACCCTTCAATGCGCACTAGAGATCCAAACCAGGCTAATCAAATCCCTCCATTAATGCGTAAAGTATGGATGATCCCACTTAGAGGAGGACTCACCTGCGTCGCTGCTTGCGGAGTGAAGGGAGCGTGTGTGTGTGTATGTGTGTGTGAAGGGGGGAGTGAGTGTGAGTGAATGTGTGAGTCGATGCTGCAGGATAGCGGCACGCCGTCTCTCCCCTCGCCTTTGTCTGCCTCAGTCTGAGAGCCGAGCCGCTGCCTTCCCTCTCGCTGGAGGAGCCACTGGGTCCTAAAGCCAACGAGCGCCGGACCCGCCCACCGAGAGACAGGAGGCGCACCGGCAGAGGGGGAGGGAGGGAGGGGAGAGGCTGGGGTGGAGCTGATAACCCCACCAAAGGTATAGAGCAGTGAAAGATTAAAAAATGTAAGGGTAGCATTAGGGGTAATTATAAAAAGAGGGAGAAAAGAGTGAAGAAGTGAGAGCCAGTGTCCAAAAACTGCAGTCCCTCTTATGTCCACTTCATACTGTCTCCAAACTGCAGTAAGACCTCCCCCATCAGCGCCCATTAAGATGCACATACTTGATGATGTTTGCAGTCTGGAATATACATGCAGTTATTATAGTTGTTGTTTTTAAACCAACACCATGTATTTTTTCCACCCTAATGTAATATTTCTAGGAGACAATGTGATGGTACATCACCTTACAACAGGTTGAATGACACCTCTGTCATGGTCTGAGGGGGTCTGTATCGTCCTCAATGGCACAATGTAACTTCGATGTGGATGGTATGACTCCTTCCACTCTAAAAACTACAAATTTTTACTGCTTTGACTGCTTTACAGCATAAGTCACTTCCCCCTCGAGGCAAAAGCTAAATGTTGGGAAAAGGAGAATATAAAGCAGTTTTTGAATTTTAAAAACAGATTTAATGAACAGAATTTAGTTCAAAGTAAATATGCACTTATTTTCCTAATGGAAATAGGAACCTCTGGCTCACACTCCTGCATAGTGGGTGGCGGTAATGCTCCTCTGACGCTGGATGCCACCCGCCATTAAACAAGAAGAAGAAGAAGAAGAAAGCTAAATGTAGAGTTGTTATCTTGGCGGATGCAGCGAAAAACCTGAAGTAAAGAAAAGTTTTATAGGAGGAGACGAATAAAAGAAAGTGGGAGAGTAACAAGCTAAATGCCCGGACAGGAATAAACACTGGCCCGGCATTCACTCGCTGGCGTGAGCTGAAAGACGAGGAGGGATGTCCATCCGATGCTAATTTGCCTTGTTATTGCTGTACCTTAGCAGTCCACGTGGTTTATTTGTCTCTTGGGATGTCCCTTCGACTCCCTTCTCCTCCCTTTGTATGTCAACAAGTTGGTGAGAGGCGCTCTGTTTTACCACAGTGCAGTTAAACTTAAAGACCATAGAGGCCCCTAGAGAGCTGAAAGCCGGAATCTTGCATAGTGCGGCTTTAAGGTAAAGCATAAAAGTTGGTTTTAAGAAATGTTTCTCAAATAGTGGGGCACGACCCCCAAGGGAAGCATGGTGACACCCCAAGGGTGGGGCAGACATACCTGGGCAGGGGCGTGGCCAAATTGGGGAATTATGCTGCGTTCCAGTTGTACTGGGAAGTCGGAATTTCCGAGTTTCAAGTGGGAAATTTCAACTGGAATGCCCCCTGAGGTTGGAATTTCCTATAAGGGAGTTGGAAGTTATGCTGCATTCCAGAAAAGTTGGAAGTCTGAGTTTTCCAACCTCCGACCAGGAAAAGTGATCCAGAACGCCATTTAAACTGGGAGGTCCTAGTCACGAAGTCGGAAAAAAAATACCTATCCCGACTTCACCGAGTTGTTTCAATCTGACGTCACTCAACAATGGTGATGCCCATGGAGACGCAGACCATGAATGGTAAAACAGAATTTACCAGATTATAAATATATATTTATTTATTTATTATTATATTCATTTAGTTTTTCGACATAACTTCACATGACACAATGTGGTTTTTATTGACTTTGCACTGAAACAAAGAGCTGGCAGCTGTGACTGGAGGTAACCATGGCAATGATAAACACGCAAAATCGGGACTGTCCCGGTCAAATCTGGTCACCCTATAAGTCAGTTATTTCTCTTAGAATATTGATGTTAAATTAAGATTCTTCGCAACGCCATATAATTTATTCTCATACAGTGGATTAGCTTAATGAATTTTTAGATGATTTTTAGGTTGACTTTCAGCAAGAATGTAACTAAAAAAGGCTGTCTACAGTGCGTGTTATTTACCTCATCCATTGTTTTTCTTGTATCATCCGTTGTTGAAGATGGCTACCCCGGGCGTAAATAGTTGTAAAACTCCCGTAATATTCCATTTATTAGCATTTCTGGCTAGTGTTTGTAGCACTAAATCAGCTTAATACATAGTATTGTTCGATGTATATGTATGGAAATGCTGCTATAGTGTTATATACATTCTTCATGTGGTATGTGCTATCTACAACGTAGGGCGTGCTAACAACAGCTAACAATAGCCTGGTAGATCAGCAAGTTGGTTTCCAATTTTGTATCTGCAACGCTGCTAACTCAGATATGACGTCATTCCCTCTTCCCAGTTCCAATGTAACTGGAACGCAGCATTATTGGCCCGCTGGAATCTTGATTGGCCACCCTTTGTGCCAATCCAAACTTCTACAATGGTGATTGGCTTCTTGTCTTGTCATTGGTGGGATTTATGTTATAAATAATGTGGGCTGTGTAACAACAGTCTTTTACTTTTTTTGGTCAGTGTTGTTTAATGTGGACAATGTTAATTTTTTAAGCTGTGATCACACCAAAAAAAATGTTTGCATTCGCTCCTTCACGTTTCAATTGTTATTTATTGATATTGATATTTCCGTCCATCCATCCATTATCTATACCGCTTATCCCTTTCTGGGTCGTGGGGGCTGGAGCCTATCCCAGCTGTCATTGGGCAAGAGGAGGGATACACCCTGAACCTTTTTGTGCTGTGGGAGGAAGCTGGAGTGACCGGACAGAACCCACGCATGCATGGGGACAACATGCAAACTCACATAGAAAGGCCCTGACCAACACAGGAATAGAACCAGCAACCCCTTCTTGCTGTGAGACATGCACCTGATATTGATATTTATTGAGGTGAATTATCACCCTTCAGACCTGGAGGAGAGGAGAGAAGGGGACAGGCCTGTGTCTGTGTTAAACAGCATATGCTCTCCATCCATGATCATCCATGCTGGATGTTCCTACAGTCTCTCTCTCTTGTCCTCCTGTTCTTGCAAAAGGAAGCTTAATGTCCCAGAAAAGATGGAAATCCATTTGTTGAAGAATCTCCCAGCTGTACTTGTCTTTAATCCCAAAAACCCTCCTTCCCTCCTGGTCTATTCTTTGTCTTGTGGGTGATCCTGCAGTTCTTCCATGAGGTTTGGCATATTTTCTCTGGTGAAAAACATGTGAAATCACTAAATCACTGCTAGTAAGCCAGGAAAACACACCAGAGCCAGCTAGCAGTTGTGCTAGCTGCCATCATTCACAATACAGTCCATGAAGAGTTTTAAATATCAACTGACCTTAAAGTGACTTTCTCAACACATACTTTGCTGCGTTGCTCAATCCAAAAATGCACAATCATTACAAATTGTACCTCACTGTAAAAGTGACTAATCGGGTTTTCTTAAGAAATGATATACAATACCAATTGGTATTATTAAAGTGGAGAAATAAGACGGTTTCTAACCTTTTTTTGAGGAGTGAATTTAAATTCAGTGTGTTCTGATTAAATCTTTTTCCAGATTTGGTTTGTGGAGACCCTTTCCAATGCAGCAGGATCATTTTTGTCAGAATATTATGATGGGGAAAGCAGAGAGGAGATCGCAATGGTCAGTCAGATGACTCATCCAGTCATTGTTTGTGTTTTTGCAGTCAGTGGTGATGGATGTGAAGATTGTGGCTGGCTGGTTTGTTGGCTAGATCTCTTAATGGTTTGAATGATCCAGATCACAAGAGTCATAACTTTCTAGTGATGTGTGGCATGAGTAATAAGTGCACAAAACAGTTGTGTAAATAACTGTAGAAAAGTGAACACTTCGATGGTCAAAAACATGGCTTTCCACAGACATATGAGGTGGTCAGCCAGTGGTAAGAAGTTACCATGCAGCGTTCAAACCCGTGTAACCAAACAGGTCAAGTTGATAAATTCACCATTGTGCTCAAGTCTGATGGAGGGAGCCCCCACCATTCATCAGGACTGAGGCTTTGCATTGTAACAGGCAAAATGCTACTATAGGGTCACCACAGGCAGAGAGTACTGAAACAGAAAGAGACGCACAAAGAATTATTTTGGGGCATTTTTTTAACCTATATTCAGATTGGTAGGATGGTGGATAGAGTTAATTTGTGGAGTAATGACAGGCAGGAATGGAGTCAAATTTTGGGCTTGAACAAGGGCCAACTGCATTGAAGATAACATCAGGATGTGTAGACTTAACAGTTAGCGCCCCATACTTTAGTTTTTCAAGTGTTATAAGAAGTTTTTTATTCTTTTTTTCAGAATTCTTCATACATTTGAACCCTGGTTGAAAAACTTCTGTTCAGTTATTTCACCTTTAAGAACCTTGAACTAAAACATGAATTAAGACACTGAAAAGCTATTTTTAGATTGTTTAAAAGTCAGTACATTATTTTAAAGAGATGTATTAAAATGTACAAATTTACACCACAGAACAACATATCCAGGGCGACAGAGACAGAGGCTGCTCCTGCAGTACGCCACAAATCTTGGCTGTAATGACAGCAAAATGAACGGATGAACTTTAATTCTTTGCCTTATTATCATTGAATAACTGCACTCTAACACAAATAAAATGTAACAATGAAAGGAACAGGTGTATTTTAATAAAGTAAAATAGTGACTTAAAGGTGTTGTATCCTGCAAAATCAATTTTCTTTGCTTTTAATGCTAGACGGGGCTTGAATTCTGACTTATTCTGACTTCTACCTTCATTTACTCTGTCCCAGTAACACATATACTGATAATTACATATACTGATAATTATGACACCAGAATTATTCAAATAGACCTTGTGGTTGCAGAGATACACTCTTTTCTTTATGGGTACGGGTTTCAAGCAGAAGGCTTAAAAAGGGGGCTGGGGCTGAACAGGTTAATGCCTGGAACTGTTTGATTTTTACTGTATGTTTCTCTTGTGTTTATACAAAAATGCCAATAAAAAATATTGGAGAAAAAAAGACGTGCTATAAAGCATGCATCCCTTAGTTTGGAACATAGCCATGGTCAACCACAGCTCCTGAAAACCAACATGGCTGCAGCTGGTGTGCCAAATATAATCTTAAGGCAAGTTAGTGATGTCATGGCTGCCATGTCCATGAGAGAGATGCTTTATTTGTAATCAAATATCGGTGTGTTCTGCTTTTTCTAAATTGTTTGATTTGGACAAGGACGTGATCTATGTTTAAAGAAAAGGGTGGACCTTTTATTTAACTGAATTCTCCTCTTTTGAATGTTTTGTCTTATCAGTCTGAATGATTGTGGTTTTCATGTGTGTCCGTAACAGTCAGCTGAGTCCCTTTGACTTAAACCAGTTTGATGCTCTCGGTCTGGTGAAGCTCTTTGTCAGCAGCACATAAAAGCTTCAATGCCACACTGGTTTGGTCTGACCTCCCTGTCTGCTGCACTTAAAGGAGTTTGTCTTTTCCAGGGAACCACATATGCACTCTTTTAACTTAAAAGTCAATAAGTCAGCACATTTGTACAAGTGACACATATCAGCCTACTTTTATGCTATTATGCTATTGTGACAGAACACCTGCTCTGTAGTGTGGCAGGATCTCCGATAACTTCAAAGACCAGCACATTACAGAAAAGATGCTATTTTTCATGCTCAATTCCACCCTTTAAGAAGTAATTTTATATGTTTAGAAGAAATAGCAAAGTATAGAATAACAAAAATATGGTGATAGAATTGACAACCAATCCCCTATGGCCAGAGGAACAACGTCACTGATTGTTTTTACATGAGCCTTCGTGTAGTTAATATGATAGATGAAGACAATTAATATGTCAGCGGGTGGGTAAGTCTGCCCTGCTTATTCTTACTCACAAGGGAAACTTTCAAACTGTAGAAAACCAAAACACCTCACACTTTAAAGACTGCACGGGTCATAAATTCTTATTAAATTTCAAGCTTAAGGATGTAAACTCCACTCAACCCCCATGGTTATGGACCTACTGTGATAAAAAGGCTTTGTGTTAGTTATTGTAGAGCTGTATCTATTTCACTGACTGCTCCGTCAGACCAGTGGAGACTCTACATGCACCGTCATACATCTGGGGGGAAAGGTGAGCTGTAGAGCTTGAGAGGCGTTACATGATACTCCCAACAGGCTCAATAACAGCAAGAAAAACACACTAACCTAACATTCCCAAACAAATGAAGTCCACTGTTATGAAATAGCTTGAATAGTGATGACTTCTGGGCCTGGAAACTGGGCCACACAGATCATGTGTAAGATTTCACAAAGTTCATCCATGGTTTAATGTTTGCACAGTCATGACTTCAGGCTAAAAGGTGAATTATGTTTGTTTAACAAAGAAAACAACAATACTTTTATGCTCTGATATGTGTCATAGTGTATCGCAGCCATAGATTTGATACACGAAATAAACAGCTGTAAGTCTAAGGGATAATTTATTAACCTTGCATTGCAGCTGGATCTGCCTGATTCAATGTCTGTAATCAGGCTAATCTAATAAGAGATTGAAAAACAAATATCAACACTACAAACTTCTCAATGTGTTTTGTCTTGAGATTGTCTTACAAAATGGCCCATGCTCTGTTCTTTACACTGCCGCAGTAGTGCCCGCCTACTACATTATCTGATTGGCCTGTAATGAATGTCACTGATAGAACGATCATCCAATCACCTGCCGGATATGCCTATGAATGGTTCAGCCCATTCCCAAACACTTTCTATTAGCGGTTGCCCGGATGGACTAGTGAAATATATTGGCTCAGGCCCAGAGAAGCTGGAGCTGTTTCAGGGTGTTGCTGATACACGGCTTTAGCTTTGCATGGTAGAGTTTTAACTACTTATGCTCGTAGATGTAGTGATGAACAACTGACATTTACTGTCTGACCTTGCTACATACAGTACATGCAGAGATTATTCTCTAAATCCTTTGATGATATTGTGGACTGTAGATGATGAAATCCCTGAATTCGTCCCAGTTGTTCCAGGAGTAACGCAGTTCTCTTAGACCTCAGACCTTAGTTTAGACACTCTTGTAAACTATCTCAGAGGACAAACTGCTGACAGCCTGTAAACCCCCTCATCAACCCACCTTAAAAACAATCCACCATGTTATTTTTCAGAGGATTTTACATCTTCTTGGCATTAACTCCGTCAAAGTAAGAACCTTTGTTCATAATGGACTGCAGTTGAACTTAAGCATGGCTGAGGCTGTGTAAACTTGATGAATATACTGTGGCAGACATGTTCATTAAGTGGATGTTCTGCTTTAATACCAGAGACAAATCTGAATAGAGCAGTGCTTTAAATCAGGAGACCAGCAGATAACAAGTTTCTGTTTTATAAAGAGGAAACAAAAGGACTCGACTCTTTTCACAGCAGGCTGCACTCTCTTTGTCATCTATTCCTCTCCCCTCAGGCGTAAGCGCTTCACTTTAAAACTCAGCTGTCGTCACATTCTGGAGCCTCTCCTTTGCATGTCACACATAACTCTAATTCACTCTGATCACTGGCTGCTCCGTGTCTCCCTCTCCGAGCTCCCGGAGGAGCTTCTGCCCGCTGCCTGCAGCCTGTCAGAGGGGACGGGGTGGAAAGTGTCGATGCAGGAGGTACTTTATCAGACTGAGGGCATACGGGGAGGGGAGCAGATTTGGATATTTGGCTCTCAGTTGGGTGCTGTGTCACATATTGCCTCTTGCCAAACATGTTCCCGGAGACTCTCCAAATCTGGTCACATGAGTCCCTGTCTGGCCATGAAATCCTCATACAATACTTTGGTTTGAGTTGGAGGCATTTCTTAAACTGTCTGACTTTACTTTAGAGATAAAAAGTAAGAGTGTTTGGATCTTAAGATTTGACATTAAGACCTTAAGTTTATGTCTTTCATAATGACAGTAAATGTGACGTCTAAATAAAGAAGAGGGGCTTTATATTATGTTTCATGGCATGCCAATATTTCAGTATTTTTGTTCCCATAAGAATAAAAACAGGGAGATAGCACAATTATACACACTGTACTAAATGTATTGTAAAAATGGGGCTTAATGTGGAAATAACCAGCATGAAGGAGCCCATCGTAGACCTGCAAAGTGTTTTGGTGTGCAGCGTAGGTGTCTTTCATATTTTCCACCTGACATGGGAGTCACTTTTATGCCCAGTGGTCTGGTTGTTTAAATAGCCTACATGACCATGCAGAAAATGGCTTTATGGTCCAAAGTCTTAAGTCTGATTTTTTGAGGAAGCAATACAGATTTGGACACACATCTGCAAAGTCAAAATAAACACTCACTGAGCTTGTTTCACTTATGCAGGGTGCGCAACAACATGGACACTCCACAGTTTAATATAAGATAATTTGTCAATAAATTTAATAATAGACCAGAGGGCTGAGAGACATTGTGCCTATTTGTGCCCCTCCATCTGTGCTCTACTGCAAGTATAATATGCCCTGAGATAAAAAAAAAAAACCAAACACAATCTGAGATTATCATGTAAGAAGGAGCTATATCCATTATATACAGAATGTAAATATAAATAAAGGCTGTTGAGAGTGTTTACACGCACAATAAAGAATACAGTCAATGATTACAGCAGAGAGAATGAGAAAAATGTTAACAGCCATCAGTTATTTGATGTAAAGTAAATTGGTCTATTTTACTCATAAAACTATCTGCTCAAGTTGATTTTATCTTTGCATTTTAATATTTCATGAGGTTTTGCCTTTATGCTCACGTCTAACTCCTTTTTTTTTATTGTTTCTGCTGTTGAAGAAGAAGAAGAAGAAGACATACTTATCTACTTATATACCAGTGAAATTCCTTTTTGCTACACACACAGCTGAAACACACATGCACAAACAGGCCCTACAATCATGCACTGATGGAGAGATGGCAGGGTGATGGCTTGCTGCTTCTCATGAAGCACTACCAAGCGGTTTCTGTTCTAAGTCTTCCTCAAGGGCACACTGGCAGTGCCCAGGAAGTCAGCTAGCACCTGTCCAGCTATCAAGCTAACTTCAACCATGGTTCAGTCATGACTTGAACCAGCCCTCTGGTCCCAACCCAAGTCCTATCAGACTGAGCTACTGCCACCTGAATTTGTCTTTCTAAGTACAGTTAGATATAGCTGACCTTTATTCTTTACCCCTGAATAAATGGTAATGGTTTCTGAAAGTAAATACAGAAAAAGTCGAGTGACTCTTCTGTCAGAGTGCTGTGTTGGCCGTTGTTGATGTGTCAGGACTGAACGGGTTGGACTGCAGAATAAGCATAAGTGGTTCACAGCTGGTGTCTGGGGGAAACACGAGAGAGGGGTGGGGAAGACTGGCCAAGGAGAGGAGAGGAGGGGAGGGGTCTGGTGGCAGTAGTGCGGGGGTTTTGCAGCCATGACAACGGATAGAGGAGGACGTAAACAGATGTCCACAAGCTGGCAGAGCGGCCCTGAGAGACAGGTGGACATCCAGGGACACAGTGGGACCGCAGAGAGACTGTGAAACCAAGCAAGATACAAATGGCCAACTCTCATAAATGCATCTGTCCTTGTATTATTTGGAGAATAAACCAATTAAAGCCAAAACTTTACTTTTTAAGAGCAGCCAATCAAAGTCTTTGTCAAGTGCTGCAGACTCAACATGTTACTCCATCTGCTCCTCCAATAAAAAGGTCAAATACAACACCTTTAAGTCCCAAACTGTCTCTTCAAATCTCTCCTCGGTCATAATGAGACATTGATGATGATGCAGCCGGAGAGCCTTCGTCTCCTAAGTCGACATTAATCCATCAGTGTCCTCCTTATAACCCGTGTCAGCATTTTGCAGACTCACAGCAGCAGCAGCAACAGAAGTCCTGGTACTTAACACCGAAAAGCCACAAGTTTAAATCCCCTTGCATGTGAAAAACAGAAAAAAATCAAAGAGCAGGAAACATGAGAGACGTGCTGTCGCCCCTCTTAACACCACCTGTCATCATCTCTGTGAGGCAGACTCTTCAAACCCAGCTGCTTTGACATAAAGTCGTGAAGGACACTCTGAAGAGGAGAAAACTCACCTGTCATGACAGCATTTGGGCAGGTTGAGGATTCAAGGTGACTCAGGGAGAAACTCTTGTGTGATCCAGTCACAGTGAGGTTCAGGAGAGAATCATAACTAAGGTGCCACATGTCATTAATGAAGTGATATCAAATAAGAAGGGACAGTGATGAGCTGGACAGTCCTCAGAGGACCAAAAACTCACTGAGTCTGTTTTCAGAGGGGAGATGAATGGAGGGCTTAGCATGAATGTGGAGGTGAATCAATCAATGAGTTTACATGCACTCAAAAAGCTGAATTTTAACTGAAAAGTTAAACTACAGTGTTAAAGTGCATATATACATGTTGGAGCTATAAAGTATTTCAGGTTGGATTTGTAATGCAAAAGAGGATTACATTTCACTTGCATTTATATCCTGTATATATTCTCCATCCTCTAAAAAATACTGTCTTAACAGACTTGTATTTTTTTGCTATTGGCTTCTTACTTAATGTTAGCTTGTACACATCATACTTCTGCCCTCATTTAAAAAAAGACATATTTTCTATTCTACTTTATATGTATTGTTTTGTCTGTACTTAGGAAGCAAAGTTAGCCAGAGTCAAATTCAATTTATTTTTAACATTCATGGCCAATAAAGCTTATTCTGATTCTAACTCTATGGACTCCCTTCTTCCAATTTACAAAAACTGCAATACATCCAGAACTCCGCCGCCCACCACCTCACTCACACCCGCTCCAGAGACCACATCACTCCTGTCCTCCAGCAGCTCCACTGGCTCCCCATAAAACAGCGCATCCACTTCAAAGTCTTGCTCATCACAGACAAAGCCCTCCATAACCTGGCCCCTCCATACCTCACAGTCCTCCTTCAGCCCCACCGCCCCTCCCGCAGCCTCCGCTCCGCTGACTCCAACCTCCTCAAGCCTATTACCAAATCCAAGCACCGGACCTTGGGGGATCGAGCTTTCGCCATCGCCGCTCCCACCCTCTGGAACTCAATCCCCCTCCATATCAGAAACTCGGACTCTCTGTTATCATTCAAACAATCACTCAAAACTTACCTGTTTGCACTTGTATTTGTGTATTTGAGATATCCAAAGACCCTCAAAAGGTAAAATAACCTAATTTGGTGCTTTTTTTGTGATCCACTAAGGTCTAAAAAACTATGTTTATCAAATTTGGTAGTCTGTAGTATTTGGGGTCAAGCAAGATTATATATACTATGGAGCCCCAGACATGACATGATAAAAAAAATAAATAAATTGTGGCCACGAAATAGCTATAACAATATAGCTACAGCTATAGCTGAAACATGAAATACTAATTCGTGGCCACGAAATACTAAATTGTGGCCGCGACTTAGCATTTTGTGCATAAATTATAGCTATATCGTGCCCACGAAATAAGAATATGGTGCACACAAAATACTAATTCGTGGCCACATATATATATATATATATATATATATATATATATATATATATATATATACGGAAGCACATTGCATTCACTGGATAAAAAAAAAAATAGACAACGCAGGAAGATGTTGCTGCTACTCCAGTTAACACTAGAACCACTACGGCGGTCTGATCACAAGCCTGTCATACTATGAGTTTTCCTAAATATATGTTCTGTATGTTTTCTGAAACTTATAAGGTTGTTTTAATGAGGCACCAAAGATATCTGAGTATTATTCCTCCAACCGCTGCTGCAGTCACACAGACAGCTGTGGAAAGAGACATAATTGCTGTCTGTGGTGCTGAACCTGACAACTGGACTGGATCAGCACCGCGGACAGCGCAGCTCCGCTACAGCGCAAAAGCTCTCAGTCCTCAGTGCAGGTCACTTGCAGATGACAAGGGTCTTATTTTTTTGCACAGGCTGTTTATTTGGCACTGTCTCCTGTTTGCTAGTGCTTGTGGCTGCTGCAGCTCGTGCTGCAAACACGTTAAAATCACCTCCTTTAAGTGTTTCATGCATTTCAAATGCATGAATTTGTATCCTTGAGGCATCCTGTGTTGGTTCAACTGCTCCTGCAGAAAGACAGCCACATCCAGCACGTCAGACTGGGCTTTCTGCCTGAACAGTCCAAGAGACTTGAGATGCCTGCGCAGTGTTGACATACTAATATTAACACATCCTTATTTTTTAAAAACATCAGTATTTCCCAGTGGCTTAAACAAAGACGATAGTAGTAGCAGATTAACTATGATAGCCCCATCATTAGCACTGTGAGAGGATTTACAGAAGTTACCTTTTTCTTTATCTTTTCTCATAATTATGAGATCCTGATCTCGTAATTATGAGAGAGATCAGGATCTTGTGGCCACAAATTAGTATTTCGTGTGCACATTACACTTATTTCGTGGCCACAATAAAGTTATAACATGCTCAGAACTACTAATTTGTGGCCACAATTTAGTTTTTCGTGGCCACACATTAGTATTAAAATAACTCAAGTAAATAAAATGTGAGGGATGATTAGAGTTCAGGCATTGCACAAATCACTGGTTCCCATCTGTCAAAAAACGTATCTGTTTTGAGCTGTAACCTTGCAGTGACTTTTTTGACAGCTTTAACTCTGTTTCTCTGTTGCATAATGCTGAGGGGCAGCGGTCTCAACCAGGAAGCTCTTATTAGTTTTTTTGCTATTAAAAGCAAAGTTCTCTGTAAGAAAATTAAATCCCCATTATTAATATTATCAGTCATTATACCCAGTATAGCGAGTGAAGAATTTAGAGGAATTTTGATGCCCAAAATTTGTTGAATCTCCTTTTGAATAGAAATTAACAAGCCCTGGGCAATCCCAAAGTATATCCCCAAAATATATCCCCAATTAATCCACAACCCCTCCAGCATAACTTGGATGTATTACTGTATGATTGAAGGCAGTTTTTAAAGCAAATTGGCATTTTTGGTGAGTGTAATATTGTTTACTTACATTGAAGTCTGTCCTTAATTGAATGTATTATCATTGACTCATACCTCATACAACCCCACTCCAAAAATACTGAACCATACCTTTGAAGGGAGGTTTGTTACACTTAGAGGAGGTCTAGGATGTCAAAAGTGAATCAAAAGTTCCAAGAAATCCTTTTACTATACCTGTTCTTTTATTGATGAGTACATGAGCGAAGTCTGTTAGTATTTTCACAGGTAAGACTCTAAAACTGGGTCATTCTGCTCACACAGTCTGACCACAGCATGACTCGTGCTGGTGTGATGATGATGATGTTACCGTAAAGAGAGAGATGAGCAGCACAGACCCCTGTAATACCAACAGGGGGGTTAAACACGGTCTCATCAGTTACCATGGAAGCTCATTCACAGCCAGGAAAAAGCTTGAGAGGCTTATTGTGAGCCTAATCAGCTGAATACACTGCAGGAAGACTATGAGCAACCGAGGGTGACGTCATGTGGTGAGTAGTTTGTGAAGAAGCTTGTTCTTCCCCAGAAACAATAAAACCTTCACCATCACACTAAAACATGCTGAGTCACAGATGTGAGTCACCTGCATATGTGCTGACTTTTTAAGACCCTGTCCGTCTTACCTCAGTACCTCCTGTTATCTTTATCATAAAGGAAATGTGGCAGTATTTTAATGCCAGTGTGAGTCTCAACAAAGCCTGGACAGTGAAAAGATGGCTGATAAAACCAGACAGAAGGCTTTGCAGGTGGGTAGCTCACTGGATAAGTGAAAAAAGCGAGAGAAAAAGGATCCAAAAAAGTCAAATCTGACCTGGATTCCCTTTATGCTCTTTTAAATTCACCATGTGGGGAGTCACTATTGTGCCGTCTAAAGTAGCTTTGTCTGTGCGGCAGATTTTCTAATGAGGGGCTTTTGGAGGAGGATGACAGAGAGTTCTGCCCGCTCTGTCGGGGAGAGGAGGGGCGTTTAAAGGAAATAAGCAATGCTCGGTCCATGGATACGCCTAATACTAGAGTCCCCCTACTCAGACGGCCTGCTGGCAGCTTGGCAGCTCCATTAGGACGGAGAAGGGTGGCATTAGTCTGAAACTCTCATCATGTCAGATACACTGAAAACCTCTAATCTGGGCTCCAAATGATAGGAGGAGCATTAAACCACTCTGGGCAAGGAGGCAGCAGAGGAGGGGGATTCAAAGTGTTTAAATCTGTTTGTTTGTGCTCTTTAGACAAACTTTGTTCTGAGAGCAACCCCTTTGTTAAGAGTATTTACTTCTCTGGAGTTTTTTAATCATGTGCATATGCTTCTTCATTAGTTTCAGTGCTATAGGTCTACATAAACAACACAGATAAAGGCAAATCATTATGTGTAATAAGGCTGAGGAGTTCCTTATTTGTTTCTTACACTTTTATTTTTTCTAAGAGGCAACATCTTGCTCCAAAAAAGTAAGGACATTGTGTTAAGTGTAAATACGAGTAGAATATGAGGATTTAGCTGAAAGGTGCTCACCGATAATGGATCCTAGAAGTGTTTCTGAACATGCACAAAAATTTTAGTTTTCACCTAACGTGGGCGAATCTGTGGTCCAAAAATCACAGACATCCAATTTGAAAAAAAACTCAAGGTGCTTGTGCCACAACGGAAGGGTAAACGCTGAGTGAAGAGACCCCTGATCTCTCTTATATCTCAGTAAACTACAGAGGAGTTAATAATCCATCACAGTGGGTCTCAAAGAGTGGGGCAGGTTCTACAGATGTGCCTTGTGCCCTAGGAATTTGTACAACCATAAATTACTTCCACCCTTGACTCCTTCTAGGTGGATTTATTTGCATATATAGCAGCAAGTTCTGAAATATTAAATAATGTAAAAATCTTTAGTGGGATCACCGTCTTTGCACGATACACAAGTTAAAAGTGGGGTAAATTTTCAGGCTTTTCTCCCTCCTGCCAAATATGAAACTTAACCCACATGTTTCAAACTACATCATTTTGTTCCAACACTGTTCTGTCCTCTCTGTCTTTGTCTTACGTTTGTTTATTTAAATTATAATTTTCATTTCACATTTTGTGTTTTGTTTTCTTTTGTTTGTTTGTCTTGTTAAACCAATACCTCTTGTTAACATGTTTGTTGATTGTTTGTCTGTACTACTTGGTTTGATTGATCTAATTGGTGAATAATAAAAATAAATAAATAGATTTAAAAAAACCTAAAAAATTGAACATAAAATAAATTATAAAATGTGGACTGTCAAATTTGAATGCATGCTGCTGAAATTTTGAAAATTTTCCATATTACAATTAATTTTAAGGATTTTTTTTATATATAAATAATTCATAAGTAATACAGCTTTTCTTCTGATTTTTAAGGCCTTCAATTTAAACAAACTTACATAGATGAATAAGATATTGTGATTCAGTTGTTACTTCTACTATTATAAAAACATAAAATGTGTCATTTGAAAACATGCAGTATTGAAAAAGTTTTCAGTATTAAAAATCCTGACATCTTTGCTTTACTTGTGCCACCTGTAGTATGAGTTATCAAACCCAGTCAGATGTTTACTCATGTCAAATTGGTTCAAATAAATCTCGCTGCTTTTGCTTTGAAAGCTGGAAACGTGTTAACATATCAGTGCAGGTAATTCCTCCACTTGCCCACGTGAGATCCTGTTTCAAACTCCATAGCCTGCAGTTATTTACTTCACCAGGAGATGGAAATATTCCTCAGAACATACTCTGTGATTGAGCTGTGTCATCGGATCAAGTCTTCTTTCATGCATGTCATTTCATTTTGAGGATTACTGTGGTGTTTCTAAATTCTGTTGCTGTTTCAAGGAGATATTAAACTCTAAGAATGTGTCAGGTTGATTTAAACATTATTTCCCAAATGGATTAAATATATCAGAGAGCTCGGCCCACGCAGTGCTTTGTAAAGAAGCCAAAACAGGATTAAGAGAAAGACCAACAAGTTCATAGACAGCTCTATTCTCATCACGTCACAGTGATTTTTAAGTGAGCCCGGGATTTTTCATGTCTTTTGTTTTCAATATGTTCACATTAATGCTGCTGCTGCTCAGAAACTGTCATCTACCAGTTATAATTTCATGCCATGGTGTGAGTAGGGTAGGCTTGAACAGTGATCGCTGTGTCATAAAAATGTCACAAGTCTGCCACCTGTTGGACAATAAACACACTGCAATAGTAAATCTATGTTTTAGAGCAGACATTTCAAACTCAAGGATACAATTAAATACAAGATAATCACATTATGTCTGTCATTAGCGGCCCTCCATTAAATAGCACTCCTACCACCCAGACTACAAGTCCCACAATGCACTGCAACAGGTGCCATGCAGGACATGGGCACCAATCCCTCCTCCCATTGATTTAATATCACTCTGATCAGTGGTCAACAGGTCACTGTGTTGGTTTGCACTTTTACAGTAACTTTTAAGCTAAACTTAAGTACACTACAGCTTCTTTGGAAACCTGAAATTTATTTAGTGCCCACCAAACCCTGATCAATCAACCAATCAATCAATTGAACTGTATTTGAAGAACACCTTTCATACAAATAATGTAGCACAAAGTGATTAAAATTATAAAAACACAAGCAGAAAAGTGAGAAAGAATACAAAATAAAAACACAAAACATTCTCATTCTCCAAATCCACAGACACACACATTAAAGGAGACTCTGAAAACAGGCAGATGTCTGAGGAAACCCTGTCTGGAATTAAAGCTGAGGAAACACAGGAGCTAGGGATGCACAATGTTGGATTTTGCCAATATCCAATGTGTCAGTATTTATGAAGTCATTAATGCCGTTACCTATACCAAAAGTTTTTTCAAGAGCACAAAGCCTTCACTTTAGGAAAATTGACTTTTTGCTCTCAAGGTGAGAGTCTATTTGTGCTAAGAACAGATGTAAAACAAAAAAAAACAAAATTTAACTCTTAAAACATGTAAGTCTTGATTTTTAAGGTTCCTCATGCAGAGATGATACGGAGAAGCATTACGGTAGATTTGTGTATTTTGCTGATGTATCAATACAATAAATATCAGGGAAAAAAACAGGATCAGCTGATACCAATATTTAACTTTTTAGGCCGATATTGCACCAATAATTATCGTGTATTTCTGATAGAGGCTAAGACTAAACTGATAAAACTGTGATAAGAAGTAAGACAATCGTTATAAAAGAAGTGACAAAATACTTGAAAATAAAATTAAAGACAAAATTTCAAATAAGATCAAAACTATTGAGAAAATAAAATGCAGACCAAAATTGTAAATAAAAGCATAACGTATATAAAAACACAAAAAAAGAACTCAGACTAAAACAGAATAAGAAAATACATAAAGCAAATTAAGAGGATGAAAATATCAGCTAAAAGCTAGACTATAACGGTATATCTTACATTTGCTTGAATATCATTTACAGCAGGTACAGCCAAAGGGTTGACACAGTGAGATAAAGCACCTGCTTACCAATGTTAAATTAGAGTTAATAATTAGTTTAAGCATGTTTTCTTTTGTTTGTGGGAGAGAGCCAGAGTTACTACAGAGAACAGCTCAGGTGACTTTACAGGGATTTTACTTTATCTAAGAGCTCATTCTTATAATTCCTCAGACCTGATAAAGTCAAGAACAATCAATATTTGTGAACAATACTCCTGGTATTCCTGAACACATGAAGACATTCTGCTTTCATCTGAGCCAGATATTTATCTCCAGCTGCAGAATGTTCCCTTTGTCCAAAACCCTTTGCTTTAGTGGTCAGCCAATATCTCAGTCTCATATTTCACATTTTGAAGGCTTACCGGCTTCAGTTCTTTGCCCTCTAAGCTTTGAGATTCAAGTTCACAAATGTTAACGCAAAACATATTGACTCTGATTTATTTTGTTCTAATCAAATTAAAAGAAACTTCAGTGCATTTTAAAAATGCGTACCTGGGTCGACGTGGGTCATATAAATTTGGCAAATAAATAGTGACGCAGTGAAACATAATTGTGTGAGACAAGTGGAAAAAAAGCAGATCATTGAAAAGTCAAAATCCTCGCGCAAAGAACCAGATGGTGTGTTTTTTTGTGTTTGTCTTTTACTGTGAACAAACTGGGCAGAGTGACACAAACAGTAGCAAAAAGTGAAGTGCATACTTTGTCCTCACGGCGGCAGTAGAGCACCAGGTTACAAAAGGTTAAAGTCTCGTATTTTGGTGACCTTACAAGTTTATTCGAACATTTTTGGCTCAAGTGTAGCCCCTTAAGTGTCAGATATTCTAAGAACAGTGTTATAGTCCCCAGAGGAGCACAAGTATAGAGTCTTTATCTGATAAAAGCCTGTGAACCTCAAAGAATTATGAATGTGGTTGTGACAGAGGATAAAATATCAACAAAAGGATTCATCCTCTGGGGTACTTTTACTTTTATGACTCTAAATTACAAATGAATATGAACACTTTTAACATAGGGCTGGAAAATGATTACTGTCTCTCACAATTATGAAAATGCATTACTTGAGATTAAAAGATTACCGTGCCACATGGCCTTTTGCACTTGTTTCATCTATCGTTATTTTTAAATGATTGCTTATTCTTTATTGATTAAAATTATAGTGTTAAGAGTGTCAAAGCTTAAAGATTGAAAAATCAATAATTGTGTTTTATAATCCTGATCTCAACATCCATCAAAACAATCCAGATCATGACTTTTCTCATCATCAAGCAGCCCTAGTTAACAATTATGTGCTTCTTTATACCTGATCACTGGCAGAACAGACCAACACATGGATGGTGTTAAGCACTGACCCTGCCTCTTCTCCTACACCCTGTGTTTTTAGTTGTGTGGCAGAAGGCAAGGCGTCTCTTAGCTAAATGCAGTTGCTTGCTTGACATGATATACGATACCTGAACCTTCTCCAAAACTGTTGTCAAAAAGGGATTAATGAAATTCATGTTCCTTTCATGTCTGATGGGTTCGTGTCTCCAAAAGACGGTAAGATGAGGCCTGTTGGAATTTTTAGGGACTCTGGGGCATGTCGGGGATTTATTTTGTAACATTTACTTCCTTTGTCTGCCAATACAGTCACTGGTGACAGAACTCTGGTTCTCGACATTAGCTTGGTTCCATTATCTGTGCCACTACACCGTCTTAATCTGTCCTCAGACTTGGTTAATGGAGGAGTGGTCATGGGGGTACATAATTCGTTGCCTATGGATGAGGTAGATGTTATTCTGGGAAATGATTTGGCTGGGGGAAGAGTGAGGAAAGATGGTCCACCATCACTTGTGGTGACTGTTAAAGTTAGTTCGGACTGTCTAGATCAGTTATTCTCAACCCTTTTTAATAGAAAGGTGTTATATATTCAGTAAGTTGGTACTCGGCTTAAGCTACGTTTTAATGATTTTTTTAAACAACTTCTCAGTAGTTGTACTTTTTATTTCATGTTTTTGCATGAAAGTACTGTTCAGTCTCTATTTTAAAAGGCTGACGTTACTGAAGTGTTTTGTGTAACAGCCTCATGATCAATGGCTTACTTAGTGCTACTGATTGAAGAGTTCAGTACGTATCCACTGATGTAGGGTATCACAGCTACAGTTAGATTTATAGTCCTGAAACCTTGTGTCCCTAAGATGCACTTTTTCCTTGTTTTTTTTTTTTTTTTTTGGGCAGAAATATTCTGTACTATTTCTGTACTATCGCAGGTTCAAAGTTGGCATCTTTTCATTAAATACATTTAAGAAGTTGAAAATTTTCCTCGATTTGGGTCGCTGCTTGTCATTAAGGGGTGATGGTGGGTCCTGAAGCCATACCAGTTGAGAAACACTGCTCTAGATGACTGTGCTAGACAACACCCAAATGTGTTTCCTATGTGCTGTGACTAGGGAAATGAGCAGGGCTAGATTCTACATCATCTGCCTCTTTTGGTTTTCAGGGTAACGTTGCTAAGGAAATCGAAAACCAGACTCCTGCGAGTCTGTGGCCTCTTCCAGCTATCAGCAGAGACAAGCTGACTGCAGAACAGACAGTAGATTCATGGGTATGCTGTGCAGGAAATGCTGAGTGACTCAGTTCATGACACTAGTGTTTAGTATTTCACATAATGAAGTTGTGCGTCATTTACGGGTTAAGAAGACTCATAAGCGTGTCCTTTGTATCTTTTTCTGGCCTCTCTTGAAATGTGGTGCCTCTGTTTACTGCAAATAATGTGGCGTACGTGCCAGATGACTGGCAGGCCTTATCAGAGGATCAAGCCAGCCCCCTTGTGTGCAACAACAGAGACTGAGAATCATGTAAGGATTTGCTTGTTGATTGTGCAGGTTCACTGCCAAAAAGTAAAACTGGTAACAGCTACCTATTTTTTGTTATGTGTAAACTGAATATCCAGCAGCTTTTCCCCTGTGCTCTATTAAAGTGAGGACTGTTTTGAAGGCCTTGACTTGCTTCATGTCTACTTTTGGCACTCCAAAGGTGAAACAAACAGATCAGGGAACAAACTTTATGTCTCAGAATTTTTCCAGGGTGTTAAAGCAGACATAATGTTTCATTTGCATACCATCTGGAGACTCTGGAAAAATTTCATCAAACACTGAAATCGATGTTGAGATTTTATTACACAGAACTTTCAGGCGACTGAGAAGAAGGTCTGCCCTGGCCTTTGCTTGCAGTGTTGAGACTTGTCAGGAAAGTACAGGCTTTGCCCCAAATGACTTGGTTTTCGGGCACACTGTACGTGGTCCCTGAAAGTGTTGAATGATCACTGGAAATCAGTTGATCCCCAGAAAATCTTCTGGATTATGTGAATGACTTTGTTGTTGTTTGTATACTGCTCAGAGAAGGCTTTGCGAATCACAGGGAAAAATGACAGATCTTTTTGATCGTAAATCAGAGGCTCGTTAGTTTGAATCAGGAGATCAAGTGTTGGTGTCATTGCCTGTTGTAAGTTCCCCTTCTCATGCCAAGTTCAGTGGGCCATGCACAGTTAAGTATCATATGTTTGACTGTGACTATCTGATTCATACCTCTGATAGAGAAAGAAGGTTCAGTGGTGTCATGTGAATCTTCTGAAACCATATCATGCTGGCTGAACACTTGGTGGGTTGGACAAAGGGGTCGCAGTAGACTCTAAACAAGTCTTAATCCAAGCCTGTGTTACTTGTTGTAAAGATGGTTTCCAATTCAATTTAAGATTTTGTTGTTCCATCTGAGCAAACAGTTGTGAACTGAATAATTCAGCATAGCTGAGCTATATGGGGGGCCTTACTAGGGGATTTGTCAGACACACAAACAGATTTGATACAGCTGATTAATTCCTACCTTTCCTTGTTTCCTGACACTCCATCATGTACCCTTCTAGTGCAACACGACTTATATGTTGGTTACTCAAAACCCATCAAGCAACGTTTCTATCGTGTCCCTGTAGAGAAGCAGAGTACATGGTCGAAAATGGTATTGCAGAACCAACTTTGTCCAACTGGGCCTCACCATGCTTACATGCTCCAAAATATGATTGTTCTTAATTTATTTTGATGGGAAAATAGCTTTCTCCTCAGCTGTGTCTGAGTTAAGACTTTAGGGACATGAAGAAATCTTAGATTCTTAGAAGACATTCGTTTGGCCTACCTTAGCCCGCCTCTGTCCTGCTCTTTGATTAGCTTTGAGTTACTTGTAGTCAGTGTTCCCAAATTGGCGGCTGCCAAATACTCTTTGTGACACCTCTTCAGAAACAAGTGGGTGACGCCATGAAAACCATTTGTCCATGTTTAATTTTGGCTTTGTTGAACTCTTGAACTTCCACCCAGTGCCCTCACCAGACCTACAACCACAGCCTGATTCACATAATGCTGCCAGCACTAGGCTAATGCAGACCATAGCGCTATCTTCTGTTTAAATACTACTCTCTACGTCTTAAAGTTTTACTCTTGAGTTTCTCATGAACTTCTGATCGTATCAGAAAACTTTCATTGGATCTCTGTTAAATCCAAATGACTTGACTGAGCTCCTGCATGGATTTACCCCATTACTGTAGGCTCTCTGTGACATTCTTCATCAGCTTTTACTTTGGCCCTCTGGTTAAAAGCAGGAATAATCCTGATGAGATTTATCTGTGTGGCAGGAGTCAAAGTGCTCCTAAAAGTAAAAACCTGCTCTCTGTATGGCTGACTGAAAGTTTTATTACCATAGTTTTAACAGCTCATGGCCTTTTGCTTTGTTTGTTGTGTGTTTCACTTCACATAGTTTCCCAGTGATCACACAAATTCTGGTGCTTTTTTTCTCTTCAAGATCTTAGTTATCAAAATAAAATCTTAAGAGTTGCAGAGAGTTAGTAAAAAAATAGAGGTTTGCATCACACTTTTCATTTTTCTAGACACTGTGATGTTTCAGTGAGGGGGACTTAACAGGACAAAACAATCCTCCAGGAGCACGAGCCAGTGCCGGCTTTCTAGCTGTCTTATATGTGGGCAGCGCCCCCAAAGAAAGTGCCAAAATCTCCTCTTCCTCTGGAAGAAAGTCTACAGTTCCTCAGTCAAGCAAGGGTAAGAAACCGGTCTTTTTGGAGTGTTGTCTCCCGGGACACCCACTTCATGGTCTGTCTTTGACTTCACCAGTCTCACGTAACTTGGTTCTAAGTTTGGAAATCGTACCAAGGCTGACGCCAAATAATGCTGCCCCTCTGCATACCTGAAGCTTCCAATTGCAGGAGGTTTTGGTGCATGTTTTGGGGAGGAGCTACCTTCACATTTAGCTGTGTTGTTCATTCCATGAATGCATAATCCTTACAAGTTGTACCTCTTTGTAAAGGTGACTGATCAGGCCCATAGTTAAGGGTTAACCTCAAGCAAAAAGATTAGCAGCGGTCTTTAAAACTTTTCTACTTAATTTTGCAACAAAACACACCATAAACAAAAAGTGTGGGGTTTTGGTGAGAATTACGACTGAGTAGTAATGCCTTGTTTATGATGTGTTATGAACAAGACATTCCCAAGAGCCGGCTTTTTAAGGTGAACCACTGGACCTAGTTTTCGTTTTCAAAGATTTACCTCTTTACAGTTCTGTCCCTGATTGATAGACATGTGAAATAGGGCTGAACAATATATCGTTATCCTATCGATATCGAGATATGAAAATTCAAGATATTGATATCGAAAAGCAACGATATAAACAAAATAGATTTCCCCCGCACTAAAACTGCACTTTCCACATTCTTTTGTATTATGATGTTTTTATTTATCTGAAAAATGCTTGGTTTTCACCGAACCCGTAGTCATATTGTATCGTATCGATATCGAGATATCTGGCATGAATATCGAGATATGAAATTTTGTCCATATCGTTCAGCCCTAATGTGAAAACAACATGGTACCAAATGAAGAGCCACTTGAAAGTCGCAAGACTAGCTCCTGTGACTGAATTGATGTAAATTACTCATGTCTCTGAGAATAGCCTGAGAATAGCCTAAATTCCTATCACAGCAAGTGGGAAAAAACATCACAAAACAACGTAAAATACTTCTGAAAATGCCACAGTTGTGAATTTAAAGGGTTATTGCCTCTTAAATTGACATTTTTATTAGTTGGCCTGATGAAGGTACTGTTCATGGCTGTGTTAACTGTGTGAATATTTGATCTCTTTAAGATGATAAAACATGATAAACTTTCAGGTCCATAATAAACTCTTTAGCCCGAGAGAGGAACTTGTAAGCAACCGTCCATTATAAGACACAAAAACACTTTAAACTTTACAAGGGGGGCAGATCAAGAAGTATCTACTGTTGTGGAAATAAACTTTTGAACCTCTTAAGCTCTGACCGAAAACTCCTTTAAAAACCCCAGACTTTGGAATGAAGGGAACAGATGTGTAAAAATGTTAACTCATTTCCGCTTTCTAGGACTCAATACAGCACTCTCTGCAGTGGAAGAGAGACAATGGGCCGCTATCGTCCGGCCCATTGTCTGAATATAGATGATGAGGTAACTGGAGCAAAGGCAACACTGATTAAAAACCCATCTGAGGGAGCTTTACAAATTATCTCAGGCTATAGTAAATGCTTTGCTGTGTGCCCAAGGTTTACTTGTTGCATACTTGTCCCAGTACAAACAAACTTTAAATGGGTGAAATTGGATCTTGCTGGTCGAGTGGTAGCTCTGATGCTCACCCTAAATCTTGGTACTTCAGCTCCTAACTCAAGCATTTGGTAGACCATTTGAGAAATTGTGTCTTCTTGACAAATTGAAATGATGACTAACTCCTTGTTAGACTTCTGCCCCCATTTCGCTTAAAGGAGGTTTTTTCTTGCCACTGTAACTGTTGCCAAAATGCTGTACTCATGGTGGATTCATGTTGGGTTTGGAATAAAAAAAAAAAAAAAAAGTAAATATACATAAAAAATAAATAAAGGGTATGGCATCAACCTTGTCTTTCATAAAGCGTCTTGAGATCATTAACTTAAAGAGCTGAAATTACACAATCAAGATATTTAGCATATCATAGTTTCAGAGACCTTACTCAACTGAATTGTGTTATTTAAAATACAAAATCAAAATCAAATCAAGCATAACTGAGCAAAAAAAATAAATCTACCAAACAGTTCAACTGGTTAACAGCTCATGTTAACAAAGAAGGAAAAGATGGCTGTATAAGTTATGATGGCTGGTAAGTCGTATATTGTGATCAAACTGTCAAAAAGTGGTGTTAATTAAAAAACACATCTTATTTGACTTTTAATCTTTGTTTTTTCCTATTCGTATGTAAACTGGTCTTTTTCCAGTAACTAGGGGCATTGCTAGAGGGTCCCATGGGGGAACCAGGCTCAAATATGCCCTTAAACATCCTTTAATTCAGTAATAAAACACTAAAGGCACACTTTCTTTAACTTTTTTAGCACAATAATGCGTGTTTAAACCTTTTGTAATACATTTTATTCATAAAACCCTTGAAGTTGGGGTTTATTTTGCACATTTATGTCTCAATTTTTCTATGTTTAAGTTCCATGGGGGCTGGACTTTTCTAAGCTACAACTAGGGGAGGAGGCTGGGAAGAAAAGGTTGGGAGCCAATGCTCTAGTTTAACTGATTGAATCAAAAGAGCTCAAGCAACACTTGTAGTGCTTAAAACAACTTATTAGACCAATGAATTTTCAGCATGTGGCCTCCTTCAGAGTTAAATGCTGAAAACGCTTTAGTCTGATAAAGTTTTTACCTGAACTACAAGTGTTGCTGGAGCTCTTTTGATTTCTTTAAGTCTCTTTTATTCTCCGAGCACCTCGACAGTTGGTGAAGTTGTGCCAAAACATCTGACTCTAGTTAAACTGGACAATAAAAATATCAGTTTTCCTTTTCTCAGTGTTATTTTCTTGATGTGTTAGTTAGGTGGTTAACCAAACAGCCAACCAGAGCACATTTTCAACCTGCTGGGGATGATGGTAAAACAGAAAAAATAAAATGCATGGATTTATATCAGCCAGGGCTTTGAAGGCCGATAGCTAACTTGCATAATTTTCTGTTTATGAGCAAATCCGAGCAAAGACTTGTGCACAAACATAAGGTGAGATCAAGGCTGTATCAGATGGCATTTTCTTTTCTCATTGTGGAGGATTAGACGCTGACAGGGGACAAGTTTTTGCTTGTTTCACCTCTGGGTGGTGGGAGTGAAGGTGTTCTGTTTCAGGCTCCCCTCTCCTCCCCGTCTACAGTCACCATGTCAGCCTTACTTTGGGAAACACCTCCAGCTGCAGAGAGGTGCTGGTCAGACCAGTTTGACTCCCTGTTTGTGAGCGCGAGTGTATCCTGGGAAGCCCTTGCAGACTGGAGCACAAGGGTTTGGTTCTCTACATCTGGCGTCGATAAAACAGTTTTCCAAAAAAGGAAATGTGGGATTGACTTGAACTGACATCACAGGAGCAGGAGCGAGCGTTGAATGTTTGGAGTCATCACTGTGAGGATTATACAGATCAACACAGGTGAGTACTTCAAACCTCACACTTCCTCTCTTGCTGTCTTTTTTAGTCTTTTAAATTTTTCCTGCTGAGACCTCTTTATGGCAATAACTAGTTTTCATTCATTGTGTTTTGATAGATTAAATAATTTTTAAATAAGACTATATGAGTTTCTTGTTTGGGGACCACATTTTTCTGCAGCATGATATGTTCTGACTTGTGGAAAGAGTCTAAAAGTAATGTAGGTCATTTAAAAAACTCCAACAAAGAACTTTCGGCGTGCGCTGATTTGTGTAGCGTTAGTAAATTTGGGGCCTTGGACAAAGACCAACATGAAGCCCCTCCCCAATATGTCTGTAGGGATACACATAACTATGATTTGCCTTGTATTGAAAGATTTTGAGGTTCTTTGAGGGATTTTTGAGGACAGAATTTCCACCAAAATAAAGAAAAAACTGTCAAAACTGCACCAATATGCAACGTTTGGTTTGGACAAGTACGTGAAAATTGCTAGTTTCAGTCACTTGTTCAAAAAGTGCAACCTTGTCCATAGATTTAAGACAGCAACAGGAGTTTGCTTGACTTTTTTAGTCTTGTAATTGTATTTTTCTTTATTTATTTAACCTTTATTACCTCTGTCAGAGAGGTTTTGTATTTGCTGGTGTTTGTCCATTTGTTGGTTTCTTGGTTTCTTAGTTTGTTGGGTTTTTTTGTGAGCAAGATTACTCATGCGTGGGTTTTCTTTGGGCACTCTGACTTCCTCCAACACCCCATAAATGTATTCATTGGGTTAATTGGTGACTCCAAGTTGCCCTTAGGTGTGGGTAAGTATGTGAATGGTTGTCTATTCCTCTATGTGGCCTCAGGCAAAGACTGTCTATTTACATCACACTCCTGAAATCTGCTTCAAAAACATAACACATGAACTCCACCAAGACTAGTTTTAGTTGCTGAGTCATCCTTGCTTTTAATATTGTTATTGTTTTTATGATTTTGGTTGATTTTTTTTTTCTTATTCCTTTAATTAATTTTTTAAATTCTTCTGGTGCTTTTCTCTTATCATGACATTTCTGTTTAATTATATCCACTTTTACAGCTGCCTTTTGCTTTTCTTTGATATTTCTGTCTGTATCAAATGATTTTAATGCGTCTCTACTGCTGTTTTCCATCAATCTGTTTTCTGAGGATTTAAATGGAAAAAAATGAATGAATTGGTGAGACAGCAGCACGTGGAGGTAGAGAGGGAGTGCAGTACTGTGGATGTATGTCTCTATTTGTGTGTATTATAAAAACGTGCTGTGTTAGGCTCTCTCACGCTGCTCCAGAGCACAGCGGGACAGTGACGACAGTATCAGATCCTTGAGTAAATAAGGTGAATTTATCATAATGTAATGACAGGGGAGCTTCGCTACAGCTCAGCTGGCAATGTTTGGACTAATGGAAAAAACTGGCCAATGTAGTTTCATACTATTATTTATTTTAAAAATTTATAGTTTGTGGCTTCCTACCACTGATACTCATTTTATCACTCATTTTATCACTCAAAACACAGCACCTTGAGTATCCTTTAGGAGTAGGAAAACATCTCTCCTTGTATCTATTGAGAAAAAAACATACAGAGAACAGATGAAGAAATTTATGGAGGCATAATGCCATTTGACTGCAGAACAGCTTCAACCTGGTGGTGGTGGGTACTGATTGCAAATCAAATCATGTGGACTACATGATAAAACTGTGTTAACAGCAGGTGGATTGGCAAATTGTGTTTTGGTTAAGATATGAAGAAAATGCAGCACAACCTGCAGTACACGTCTGTCAAGACTAAATGAGAGGGTCAGAGCTGAAGTGGACAAGAAATGTGTTTACAAAAACCTCCATTTATTTGTCATCAGAATGAATGATCAGAATAAACTCATGTGACTCAATGTTTAAGGTCTCCGTGCTTAGAGTTTTTTATTTATAAATCAGAGTAATGATCTGACAAACCCACTTGAGATGGATGCATAATGTAATAAATAAATGAAAAATCTCTTCCTACTTTATTTCAAAAGTCAAATATTTCAGTTTATGAGAAATTTTGCCACTGAGGCTGTTGAGAATTTTCTTTCTGACATCTACCAGTGGCAGACTTATTTAAAAAATCTATAATAACTATAAAGATATGCTGGTATTCGAATGCTTTTGTAATCATCAGTTTTATTTTTAGTCTGTTTTGTAACTATTAATAACTTCACAGGAGCTTTAGGCTTAAAAAAAAAAGTTTTCTCAGGTAAACATCTGCACAAAATTCTCATAAATGTGAAATATTTAAACATGGCACAATATAGATCCTGACCTGGGTTAAGGGCGTATAAGTAACAGTGATGATTATAAAGTTTGTGTGAGAAAACTTTGGGTTTGTGTTGACTTAAGCCCACAAAGCCATACTTTTGACTTTTTTTTCCGATTTTGACGTTCAAGACACTTACAAGAAGAAAAACAAAATAAAAATCAATCTTGACTTGTATGGTCAGTCAGCACAAATTCCCAATAAAAATGTTTGTATGTTTGTTTGTTTGTCTGCCTTTGAGCAAGAAACCTCAAAAATTTCTTGTTGGATTTTGATGACATTTTCCCAGAACGTTGGTCATGAGTTGGTCAAGAGGCATTGTGACATTGTGAGAGCAGTTTTTGACATTCCTGATTATTAACTCAGCTATTAATGTCAGTATGGCTTAGAAAAAAAAATCATGTAGATGTGCGTCCTGTGGGTCCATACAAAAAGTTTGGATCAAGATCCAGAGTAAATGCCTTAGTTTGTGCTCCATGACATAAATGTACTAAACATGCTGCTGACCTGTGTAAAAGTTCCTGTGAGGAACTCAGGGTGTGCACTGATGTTTGTGCCCCTGTGGACAAAACAGTTCCTCTTATCTCATGCTGCTATTGTTATGTGAATGAATAAGTTGTGCTTACTAAACCAAAAACATACCTTTTTTAACAGTGAAATACTTTACTCATTAACACACTTTTCCATAGAAATAATTAAAGACTGAATCCACCCATATGGAGCTGTTCCAGCCATTAGAGTAACTATCAAATATCTAATCAGTCTTGTCTCTGATGCTCTTGTTTGGTTTTGTTGCTCATTAATAATTATGATCTTTGATTTCAGTCTGTTAACAAACAAAAGAAGAGTAACAGAAGCTTCAAGTTTTACAAATTTGGGGTTAATTGCAAGGCAATTACCTCCAAGTTGCCCCCACTGCTGTGTCAGTGGTGTGTAAATGGGAATGAAGGGCATGAATGTGTTAGCTGATACTGATGACAACTGCCATAGAAACTCATCAGTGAGTGGATGTGAGACTGAATGGGTAGGCGTGACCTGCAGAGTTGATCTCCCTATCCATGGTTGATTGTACATCCGTAGTAACTATCTTTAGCACCATGTAGACATCAGGTCCCTCTCGAAAATGAGTGCCACATCTCAAGAGGCTTACCTTTAATGGATTTATACTCTACAATCATACAGACATGAGGACCCTCCTGAAAACAAGACGCTGCATTTCAAGGGGCTAACCTCTAATAAATTCATATCCAACAGAGAAAAATACGGCGTAGACAGGTCTATGATTGTCCTATGAATCTGTCACTAGCTTTAGTTCTTACTTTAGTCCACTTGTCTCTGCTTACCTCCCTTCCTTCGCCCACACACCCAACACAGCATAGAGTGGATGGCTGGTCATCATGAGACTGGGATCCACATTCAAGATTTCCTACTGCTAAACAGAGGCTTTTTCTTGCCACCATGATGGATTCATGTTGGGTTTTGGATATCTGTATGTGTATATATGTATATGTCTATTTTATATATGTATATATGTATCTATGCATATAGGTGTATCCATAAAATGAAGAGTTTGTCTTCAGCCTGCTCTATTGTAAAGTGTCTTGAGATAACACTTGTTAAGAATTGGCGCTATACAAATAAAGATTGATTGATTGATAGAGGAAAGCTGCTTTGAGTAGTCAAAGAGACCAGAAAAGTGCTACATAAGCTCAAGTCCTTTTACCATTTAGCTTGTGTCTCGGTCTTGCCATGTGACATGAATCTGTCTTCCATAACCTCATCTTGGTTGCAGTTTTTAGCATCCTACAGCTGTTTCAGTTTAAGTTAACGACTGTGTATTAACCAACAAAAATGATGATCATTAGCACATGTTTGGTGTAACTAACAAAATGACAGACTTTGTGCAAGTGAAGAACTGGTGCTGGTCTGAGGGCAAAGGGTGGTCATGCAAAATATTAGTTTAATTCAGATTTTTCTTCTGTTCACTCACTTTTCATTCTGTAAATTCATGAAAATAAACAATAAAATGTACGATTTTGAAAGAATTCTTACTTTAAAACATTTTTTCACAACTACCTCAAATTTTTTGCACAGCATTGTTTATATGAGAAATTAAGAATAACCTTTATTTTTTTTTTGGTAAGATAAAGCTATTGGTTATGTACTAGTAAGTATGTAGGACAAGGTTATTAATTTTTTAAAATATGTATTCTGTAAAGTTAAAGAAAGTAATAACCACTGTTGTTTACGTCAGTATTGAGGAAAGATAATGAACAATCAAGGACTTAAGGGAGAAGGGAAGGAGTTATAGTAGGGTGAATCCATTATCTTTACCTCTTATCCCTTTTGGGGTCGTGGGGGCTGCAGCCTATCTCAGCTGACATTGGGCAAGAAGTGACCTTGAACGGGTCTCCAGCCAATTACAGGGCCACATAGAGAGACAGACAACTATTCATGCTCACACTCATACCCAAGTGTGAACATGGATACTGAAGAGTCACCAGTCAACCAGATAAGTATGTTTTTGGTCTGTGGGAGGAAGCTGGAGTGCACAAAGAGAACCCACACATGCACAGGAGAACATGCAAACTCTACACAGAAAGGCCCTGACCGACACGGGGTTTAAACCAGCAACCTTTTTGCTGTGAGGCACCTACAGTACCTGCTGTGCCACTGCTTCCTAATTATTTTAATTATATTTACTTTGTGACCATTCTGGTTTATATTACATCATCAAAATAAATAACAATTCAATTCAAATTAGACGACTTTAATTAGTGTTTAATTGAAAGTGTTTGAGGAAGACATTACGTGTAATATAAATTATTTCCTTGAAATCATGACAGATTTTATAAGTGTTAATGTGATGTCTCTTACTAAGATTAAGGGACAGATATAAACTTCAGTTTAACATGTTTATACAACATATTTAGGTTTTTTTTTTTTAACTTCCTTTGGTTGTTTCCTAATGTTAAAAAATAGCCCAAATGTGTGTGTTTGAAGTCCACATTGAAACAAGAGAAGAAGTTCAATCCAGGTGAGTTCTTCTGCAAGGCACTGAGTACGTCTTATCTGATCATATGTATTAACTTCCTTTGCATGTAAACACCACTATAAAACACTTACCACTAAACAATGTGTGTACGTCACGTTTGTGTGTGCCGGAAGCATCTGGAGAGTGAAATTAAATCACCTTAACATATGCTTCAAAGATTAATCAGGGGAAATAGGAAAGAAAACAATAAATCATCATTTTCCTTCGAAGAAACCAGCTTTGACTGACGTCTACCACTGCTCTGGTTGAATACAGAGGATCAAATATGCAACCAAGAATAGCCTGTTTGTTTGAGCCCAACAGCCAGAGGCACTCACACAGATAACACACAAACTAACACCGTCGACCCCGTTTACCCCCGAACACAGAGTGTCACAGTGATTTAAACTCCTCATCAAAAATGTGTTGGCATCAAGTACTTAACTCCTTCTTCCTAAAGTCAAATTAAAGAGACTTAAACAATACTCGGAGGCAATAAAATCCACACAAACGCAGTCTGGGTGTGGCTCTGATTCTGTATATGTAGACCTGTGGATTGTGTGGGAGAGCGAGAAAGGCAGGTAACACACCTGGGGACTTCCTTGTTGTGGAGCAAGACAGAGTCAGAGTCAGGCTGAGAGGTACGGAGGTATTTTATTATTACTACATCTTCTTTTCCCTTCTATATATGATTATCTCAAGATTTTTTTAAACGTATCTGATACATTAAAACCTACTTCTGTTGAACTTGTTTTTGTTCCAGTCATCATGTAACTGCTTGATTTGGTAAATGTTCTCTACTCTGCTTTAACTGTACTCTACAAAACAAAATTAACTCAGAGAAAAGACCAAACAAACAAACAATAGTTAAGGTCATTTGCTGTGATAATTCAATATGTACGTGTTTATTTCACCAAGAAGAAAGAAAGAAATTATTCAGTTGTTTTGTTGTCAGACTCTGTTTTGCACCCATTATCTTGTTTAATAGCTGATGTCTTAACTTCAAGATCTTGCTGTCAAAAGGCAGCCTTGATCTGCTTTGGACATTTCATGATGTGCCCCTTGGCTTCATTTCATTCCCTTTGTGGGACGCTACCGGGCTTTCCTGCGCTTTGTGTCTGACTCATTGAAAGAAAAGTTCTGTTTAGAATACATGTTAAAGAATGATTCAGCTAAAAAGCTCGGAAAAGATAACCTAAATTGAAGTATTTCATCAAGATACTCTTGTGATAATAACTCTAGTTTTCTTCAGACAGAGAAATTAAATTATCAGAAAAAAACAAAGTTCAATTGCTTTCAAAGTGAAACCAACTTTGTTAGTGGAATAAGTCATGAGTCAGTCATGATCTCCAGAAAACAACTTAAGTTTACTTATTATATCATAAAAACTGAGTAAAACTAGAAGTCCAACAAAAGCAAAGTTCTGCCAAGGCGTTTTCAACATTGTCGGTCAAAAATGTGGAAAACTGCCCTACCCTGGAAAATCCTGGATCCACATCTGGATTTGGATCAACACAAAAATTGAATCACTTCTTCTTTGTGCCGTGATGACTAAGATTCATTGAAAATGTCATCAAAATCTGTTGAGAACTTTTTGAGTTATTAGGAAATATGTGGGAAACTATCCTAACTTGAAATGGAAACAAATCCTTGAAAACATTGCTGGATCCGCATTAAAAACAAATCTCTCTGTCTTAAAAAAGTTCCTGAGTGGGTTTGTAAACAGGGTCAGAAAAGCACTGATTACATTTATTTAAGTTACTTTAATTGGTTTGCCTTTTGAATTCTTGAACTTTTTATTCATTTTTATGCCTAACTGATTTCAATGAACTGAACCAACTGCCAATTATGACAATACAGTTTTCATTTTCTCCATTTTTTTGTTCTATTGACATTTTTATTGATATTTTTTTCCTCATTTTATACACTGCAACAGGAGAGCCGCTTAAGTGCTTTTCACTGTTTTGATGTTCTCTGGCAATGTTGTTACGGTGACAATAAATATCTACTCTTTTCTATTCATTTATGTATCTAAAATAAATCAATACATAAACTTTCTTCAAATTTCTATAAAGCAGTGATTTTGAAAATTCATGATTTCTGCCAGACAGCGCTGATTAGTTTTTACAGTCCTGTCACATGTATGTATGTACGTTTGGATGTGCTGACAAAATCACAAGTAGATCACCAGTCGGCTCAGCGAGGAGCTTTTTTTTGTTTTGAATGAAGACAAATTTATTTCAAAGCATCTCCTTATATTCAGTCCACTCACACATTTAAGGCATCCTATCCAGTAGTTTTGTAAAGTTCTAACAACAACGTTTTTTTTACAGTGTACAAGTTTGTCCCATATGAAAGAAAGATGAAAATCTAAAAGGAATACTTGTCTGGACTCAAAATCTGGATGCCTTAAAATTCTAACAGCAAGATCAGGCTACATAGTCTATCTTATTCTGTTTTTACAGTCATTATGTCAGATTATACATTTTTTTGACATATTTTTTGTATTGATTAAGATGTTTCAGGGCCAAAATGTAACATACTATGTCTTCGATTTAAATCCTGCTAAGTTATCTTTAACTTTGGGGCAGCCTGGACTCTTAAAGTTTTCATGACTAACTGTCCCTTTACAGTTACTTACTAAAATAGAACAATCGAACAATACTGAAAGTTCTAAATAAGCTGAGCATGAATCACTATTGTTACCATAAACTCAAGTTACATAGAGTTTTCCCCTCTTTAGTATTTTTTCCATTGTTATATTATGTATCCAACTTCTCAAGAAATACTTTGTGGTCTTATTGAGAACTTCCTCTCCTTCTCCTGTCTGAGCTTGCTGCTTCCACTAAATTGAATATCACGCTCACTGCTGTGTTAGTCTTGGCGAGAAAAAAAAATTAGACTCATTTGATATCATTATTTTGGCTCATACTGTCCAAACACAGCCTTGGGCGGTCACTGTGAGGACACCAAAAGATCAAGAGTTAAAATGTTTTTGCTCTCCAGAGAATACAGCTGTATTTCTCTTCACTTATTGTGACTTAAATGTGTCTCTGGGCAATTCACGCCATGCTGAATATACTTGTTCTGTACTCATCTTATGTCAAGTCATATATTTTGAAGGCATTTGGATTTAACAAGATTTCCCACAGCATAGAAGAAAGTTCTTCAGATTAAATGCTTAATAAGTTTGGCCATTGTAATTATCTCCAATCAAACAGTCACCCCTGTAGCACCTGGAGGTTGGTTCAAAACCAAGCGGCCAGGATTTTGATTGACCCCAGACAGAGGGATAATAGTCTATGTTTTTGCCCCTCTACACAGGCTTCCATTATGCTTAGGATCTGTTTCTGAGATTACAATTATGTGTTCAACTCCCTCAATGATTGTGTTTCCTCGATCACAAATATCAGAAGCTTTGACACGATAACTTCACTGATGGTTTAACCTTTAGTCATCAGAGGCCGACAAAAACAAACATCTTATGTCGAGGGCTCAACAAAAACACAAAACACAAGAAGCATTCTCTGGCTGCATGATCATCCTGAGGGAGATTACAGTGGTGACTCAGGGGAAAGAAGTATTCATAGCACAGCATTAAGTTTTTGTGTGCGTAAATGATTGACCGTGCTTGTCTTAAGTGTGGTAAGCTTATATTGCAGTGGGTTATGAACTTTTTTCATTGAAGTGTAATACAGCGTATAAAACAGAACATCAGAAGGCATTTGACCACCAATAGACGTGTGCTGCTGACCTCTTGGCCAGGTCACCCTTGTGAAAGAGATCTTGATCTCAATGGGTCTTTTATCTGGTTAAATAAAGGTTAAATAATAGACAGTATAAAGACATAAAAATATTACAATACAAGATAATCCAAAAAGAAACCTCGACCATAAAATAATCTGGAGTACTCTAAAGTCTCTGGCAACAGAGCCATACCCTCCCCAAAGGCACAGATCCACCAGTTCATCCTGTAATGCATTTTTGATGATTTAGGCTCACAGTTTTTTTTCTTCCATCAGTGCTGGGAAGAGCCCTACATTGCCACAGATCCACCTCAAAAGAGCTTGTGTAACACAGTGAGAGCAAATCAGGAGCTTATATCCTTGGAGATACATCCTGAGATGGATTCCTCAACATAATCCATTTCAATTAAAGGCAGACCAGTGGTTGAATAAGTACCCACGGGCTGGAGTAACTGTGTAGTCAGAGTCTTTAGAGTACCTTATCACTGAGGTGTGCAGTGAAAATGCCATGGTGAAGGATATTTAGTTTATTTGGTGTTCTGATGATAATGTAGCAGGCGGACGCTACTGTGGCGGTGTAAAGGACAGACATGAACCACGTCGCAAAACAAACTCAAGGCAAAAAAAAATCTGAAGTGGAGCTAAAAGATCTTCCTAAGGATAAGTTTGTAGTTTATTATTTGTTTTTTATTTAATTAAGAATGTGATAAAATTGCCACTGAAGCTGTTAGCATCTATGCTAATCTCTGTCTGAGTTGTCTTGCTCATAGCTCCTACCTCTTCCTGCTCCAAAGAACTCTGATTGGGCCGTCCCGCAATGGACTGCTCAAAATTATTAGAACATTATTAGTACATTGTAGCTTGACAAGATTGATCTGCCTGATTACAGACCCTGAATCAGGACCATCTATCTGCACGACAAAGTTATAGACCTCTCCCTCTGCCCCTCTATGCAGCACCAGCAGATCCCCCTCCCCTCAGACCTACCAGCGTGATATTCTACCATTATTTCATCATCAGTTTAAGCCTATTGGCATGCGGATGCAAGCCAATTCCAGAGTGTTAATGTTAGAACGAATGCAGAGTTATTGACAACATAACACCAAGCAGAGCTGAACTGACCAATTACCACAGAGAAGACCTGAAAAACAATCAGAGTGGACTGGACCAGTGTAGGAAAGGGAGCCTTAAAGAGGCACGTGGGCACATCGCTTTCATATATAACCTTCTGTCAGCAGAAACTCCCTCAGCTCTGCACAAGATCAAGACTGGATGGGAAGCCGAACTGGGTATCACTCTGGTTGATGAGTGGTGGAACGATGCACTAAATGCAATAAACCCATCCTCCTCTTGTGCAAGGCTCAGCCTTATTCAGTTTAAAGTTCTCCACAGGACCCATTTTAGCAAGGCCAGTCTATCAAAGGTTAATCCAAACCTCTCTGATATTTTCGACAGGTGCTCTGAAAACCCATGTTTTGGTTGTGCCCGAGCTTGGCAGAATACCGGAGGTCTTTCTTTGCTCTTATGTCAGAGATATTGGAGCTGACACTGGTCCCATCGCCTCAGATTACTATCTTTGGTATACCTAGGGAGGAAGTTAGAATGACAGTCAAACAAATTAATGTCATCCCTTTTGCCTCACTGATTGCCCGTCGTTGGATTTTTCTTCTATGGAAAAATCGTTCGCCCCCCTCAAACACATCCTGACTGCGGGACTTTCTGTCATTTTTTAAAAGTTGAAAAGATCAAATTTGCTCTACGTGGCTCCACTGACAAATTCTACAAACATTGGCAGCCTCTCATCTCCCACTTTGAAACAATGCAATCTATCTCACTGGACTAAAACATCAGAATACGTCTGGTTGTAAATATTTCTACTATTTCTGGAAGTACATACTGACCCTGTATCCCTGTGTTCCCCCTTTGTTTTTCCTCTTTTTTCTGTTAGTGACAGTTATCTAACTTTTACTGTTGGAGTCATTATTTGTTGTATGTGTTTACTTTTGAATTATAAGTAACAAAAATGTAATTCTGTAATACAGTTCTGTCATATGTGCAGATTGTTGAATAAAATTTGGTTAAAAAAAAGAGGCAGGAGCTCTAACGGACCGTCTCACACACATAGTACTATCTGGGGTGGTCTGCATATGAAGACTAGACATCTTTTTTTAACTTTAGGGATTGTGAGCATACCTTCACAGGCATCAAGAATAAACATATGAACCAGTGTTAATTTTGACAGCACTCTTTAATTTAGTTTAGTTTCAGTCTTTTGCCTACAATATCTTTTAGTTTTAGTCTTAATTTAGTCACCCAAATTCTTTTCATTTCAGTCAAGTTTTAGTTGATGAAATTTTACAACAATTTTAGTCGACGAAACCTACTGTAAATTTAGTCAATTAAAAAATGAAGTGTGAGGTGTAAGGCATTTTTTAATGTTTCCTTGAATTTCTGAAGTCATGTTTCACACTTGGATCCCGCCACCACGAAGCTAAGGCAGTTGTGACTGGATGTCCCTCTTAATTCATCCAACCTTTCCACACAACCAAAGTAGCTGTGATTCCTAACTTGTCCCTACTTTCTACATGATAAAATTAGGTCTGATTGGATTTAGTCTCTGTCAGACATTTTTGTCTAGTTTCTATCTGTTGATGAAAATGTCAGTTAATTTAGTTTTAGTTTTTGTCAACGTACTCTTGTTTTTATTAGTTATAGTCTAGTTTTCGTCAGGGGAAAAAAGGTTGTTGATGAAAACTATGACGAAAATAATTAGTCGACAAAATTAACACTGATATGAACCTGATTTAAGGTTAAAAAAGACCTCTTAAATGTTCTCAATGGTTTGTTTAATATTTCTTGGACACTAAAAGAACTACTCCACATGGATGAATTCTGCTCTTAACTCCATCCTATCAGCTCCACAAGCCCGTGTCCATTTCTTATTTACTCCTTATGATTGCTTCAGTTTGTTATTTTAGCTCTTTTCAGCAGTATACAGGACTTCATCCAGCCTTTGCAGTTTTAGAGGCTGCTTTGACTTAACAGTCTTGTCTGCTGTTAGTGTTTGAGGGAAATGCCACTGATGTTTGAGCCTTAATTGTTTGGAAAAAGACGTCAGTTACAATTTGGTAACCTGTTATCAAAAAGTTCTCCCGGAAATCCTTAAGGAATGTAGCTTTCTGATGCATGCCTCATTAACACTGACTACAACTGTAGTCATATCCCAGTGTGATGACAAACACGGAGCATCTTACCATAAAAGCACAATAACTTTGTGTCTAGAGGGACTTTGGGTCAGAGGCTGGTCTGTTAATCTGGGAATGAAAACGCAAATTTACAGCCACGACTTTGTCCAAAGAACGCTGAAGATCGAGGGTCAGGGTCAGATCCTGCCCACATGAAGCTCAAGAAACACTAAATAAAGTCACAAACTGTCTGTGGTCTGTGTCTCTGCAGCTGTGAGGGTTCAGCGTGTGCACCATGTTCTCCTCAGCCTTCCCGTACAAAAACCAGCACTACAGTGAGCTCAGAAGGGACTGTATCAGAGACAAGACGCTGTTCGAGGACCCGGATTTCCCAGCCAACAACTCATCGCTGTTTTATAAGACACCACTTCCTGGATATGTGGAGTGGAAACGACCGGGGGTGAGTGGCACAGGGACCAGCAGGGAATGCAATTAAGATTTAAGAGTTACTGCTTATGAACTTTAATACACTTACTGTTCACAAACACTTCAAGTGTGCTAAACAAGAGGCTCACATGTTTATCATAGAGAACAGGAAATTCTTACTGAAGCAGGGATTTCAAACTATTCTGAGGGCAGATTAAATTTCTCTCATCTATTAAATTTTTAAATTTAACACCTATAATCAACTAACAAAAGTAGCCAGTGATTAAGCAGATCATTAAAACTGTACAAATAAAGGCAGTTCTTAAGAAAGCAAAATAATGATATCATACAGAAACTCTTGGTCCACATTATTTCATATGTTTTATTTGCTCCTTTTTCCTGTGATATCACATCATTTCCGTTTTCTAACTTCTGATTTATTTATCTTGCATCTAAATTGCAAAAAACATGCAGAGCATGACAACATGACATGTTGTCTTGAGAAAACAAGCTCTGTTATCACAACTAAATGAATAAATGAGCCGACATCAAGAAAAAATGAAAAAAAAAAAAAAAATCATATTGCAAAAAACATTGATTGACTAAAAGTAGTAATGCATGTCCTTTTTAGGCATCCACATTTTTCCCAGTCGAGGGTATTAGTCCCCTCGAGTTGATGCCAAAGTTCTTAGGAGAGGCATGCAGCAGTGGACAGAAGCAAAGTAAATGAACTGAAGTGCTGTACAATACAAAAATGAGTTTTTGTGCTTCACTTGAGTATTTCTTTTTGCGGAAATCTTTCTACTCCACTTTGATAGACAAAAATCAAACCACTACATTTTTTTTTATAAATGTTGTGGAGAGCCCATTATTCTAAATCCTCTTTATTAGTACAAAACCCAAAACCAGTGAAGTTGGCACGTTGTGTAAATCGTAAATAAAAACAGAATACAATGATTTGCAAATCCTTTTCAACTTATATTCAATTGAATACACTGCAAAGACAAGATATTTAATGTTCGAACTGAGAAACTTTATTTTCTCTTGCAAATAATCATCAACTTAGAATTTAATGGCAGCAACACATTGCAAAAAAGTTGGCACAGGGGCATTTTTACCACTGTGTTACATCGCCTTTCCTTTTAACAACACTCAGTAAACGTTTGGGAACTGAGGAGACCAATTTTTGAAGCTTTTCAGGTGGAATTCTTTCCCATTCTTGCTTGATGTACAGCTTAAGTTGTTCAACAGTCCGGGGTCTCCGTTGTTGTATTTTACGCTTCATAATGCGCCACACATTTTCAATGGGGGACAGGTCTGGACTACAGGCAGGCCAGTCTAGTACCCGCACTCTTTTACTACGAAGCCACGCTGTTGTAACACATGCAGAATGTGGCTTGGCATTGTCTTGCTGAAATAAGCAGGGGCGTCCATGAAAAAGACGTTGCTTGGATGGCAACATATGTTGCTCCAAAACCTGTATGTACCCTTCAGCATTAATGGTGCCTTCATGCCTTGGGCACTAATACACCCCCATACCATCACAGATGCTGGCTTTTGAACTTTGCGCCTATAACAGTCCGGCTGGTTCTTTTCCTCTTTGGTCCGGAGGACACGACGACCACACTTTCCAAAAACAATTTGAAATGTGGACTCGTCAGACCACAGAACACTTTTCCACTTTGCATCAGTCCATCTTAGATGAGCTCGGGCCCAGCGAAGCTGGGTGTTGTTGATAAATGGCTTTCGCTTTGCATAGCAGAGTTTTAACTTGCACTTACAGATGTAGCGACGAACTGTAGTTACTGACAGTGGTTTTCTGAAGTGTTCCTCGTGGTGATATCCTTTACACAGTGATGCCGGTTTTTGATGCAGTACCACCAGAGGGATCGAAGGTCACGGGCATTTAGTGTTGGTTTTCAGCCTTGCTGCTTACGTGCAGTAATTTCTCCAGATTCTCTGAACCTTTTGATATTACGGACCGTAGATGATGAAATCCCTAAATTCCTTGCAATAGCTCGTTGAGAAATGTTGTTCTTAAACTGTTCGACAATTTGCTCACGCATTTGTTCACAAAGTGGTGACCCTCGCCCCATCCTTGTTTGTGAATGACTGACCATTTCAGGGAAGCTGCTTTTATACCCAATCATGGCACCCACCTGTTCTCAATTAGCCTGTTCACCTGTGGGATGTTCCAAATAAGTGTTTGATGAGCATTCCTCAACTTTCTCAGTCTTTTTTGCCACTTGTGCCAGCTTTTTTGAAACATGTTGCAGGCATCAAATTCAAAATGAGCTAATATTTGCAAAAAATAACACAGTTTACCAGTTCGAATGTTAAGTATCTTGTCTTTGCTGTGTATTCAATTGAATATAGGTTGAAAGGGATTTGCAAATCATTGTATTCTGTTTTTATTTACGATTTACACAACATGCAAACTTCACTGGTTTTGGGTTTTGTATTTTTTAAACATCTGATCCAAATCAATTGCCAGTGTCTGTATGGTTTGTTTGCGCCGAATAGCTGTACCAGTCTATGTCTCATATCTCCATTATAGCACAGAGGATAAGATGCCCACAAAACTCAGGTCAAGCTCTTCAGTTTAAGTTAAGCATGGATGCAGCAGAGAAGGATGATGGTTTCAGAAATGTGACCACATGACAAGGGGGCATGGTTTGATTTATCCAGAGGCGTGGCTGAATTGGGCCTAGGCCCCTCTGAAATTGTGATTGGCCATCCTGATTGACAGTTAAAAATCCTGCTGTGACTGGATATTCATTTTGTTAGAGGAAGGATTTGTGTAAAAAAAAAAAAATCAACATTGGTTGCGCAACACAAGCTGATTTTTTTTTTTTTTAATGTTTGTTATGGAAAATGTTTTTGTCAGAACTAAAATTTTAAACAGATTTCAAATCTTTTCTTAAAGTCATCAATGAATTTATTGTTAAATCTGCACATTTGCTATTTTCATCTTTTCATCATCATTTGGAATATAAATAATAAAACAAGTGGGAATATGAAAGAGTCATATGAAAAATTGACTCCTATGTCTGCTCACTTATGTTGAATTAGACATTAGTATTTACGTTTTTAGATGTATTTAACTAATCTTCTTTGTGACTTTGTGAGTGGTTGTGGGTGGCGGGGCAAAGAGAAATATTAGTAGAGAGTAATATAAGAAAAGCTAGAACTTAATTTACTTCAAGTCAAACAAACTCTTTGACAATACCTTTTTCCTGTTGTAGGACATAAGCTCTGAGCCACGTCTCTTTGTCGAGGGTATCAGCGCCCATGACCTGAACCAGGGACGGGTGGGAAACTGCTGGTTCGTCGCTGCCTGCTCCTGTCTGGCTCTGAAGCCAAACCTTTGGAAGAAGGTGAGATTACATAATCAGTTTATTCTGCATGTTTAAGGAGTACAGCTGGATAATTAATGCAAGACAACAACGTGTTGATGGTTGCTGCTTGTTAAACAGCATGATTGTTTAGACATGTACACAGCTGACGGCACATTTCAGATCAGGACAGGAATTCACCTGAAGGCTTTGCACGATTTACAGCAGGGCCGAATTCCACGGAGAAATAACTGTTAAGGTTGAACGACCTTTGCTGGAGGACAGCATTGAATGAAACTATAATCTCTACTATTTCCATTAACTTAAGTCAATGTTGAATGTTTTTCCAACTATAATTACAGCTATGAAGTTATAAAACACACACTAATACCAGACAATAGATAAATATATGTTTAAAGATGTCTTAGTTTCAAATTTAAGCTTCATATCTGATATAGTTACAAGACCCAGTAAAAAAATTGTAAATTTAATTTCCCCTTGATGTGCATTATAATACCAAAAGGAAAGTTAGCAATATGAAACACTGAACACCAATGATTGATCATTAAATTCCAGCCCCAAATTGCCTGTCCAGCTTTGTGTAGAAACTTTTTTGAGAAAAATGTCACAAGGCATTCATTTTTGTGTAATGAGAGCTGTTTATTAAAAATGTCACAGACTGAGCCAGGGTGAGTCTTTGGACGCTTTCCAGTGTCACATTTTTGGTCTTATCACTTAAAAGTTCCCTCTGGTTAAAAGTTCACAGACAGCCCTATTAAAGATTTGAAGCTGTAATAAAATGAAAGTCTGATACTTAATCATTCAATGAGCCTGAAATACCGTCAGGAAGAAAGCATTTAAGGTTATGAACAACAATCTGACAGGGTAATATTCTTCATAAACCACTGCAGCTGAAGTTTAAGTGAGAAAAATGTCTACATTTCCTCTTAGCTCCAGCTGCTCAGCAGATGGAATATGTGGGGGCTGTATGGAGGGGAAAGTCAGGGAGCTTCTCGGGGCCCGTGACTGCTAGAGGCCCCTTAAAGTATTATAGTATCATCAACACACTGCCACAGGTGTTTTAAGTTTTTTTACTCTTCACTAACAAAAAGGTGAACTTTGCTTCTTTTTCACTGAAAAAAAAATATTCAGGCAGCTTTGCATTACATTGTTTAAATGACATTTAGACCAAAAAGGGGCCCTTTAGATCACTAAATAGAGGATGTTAGTTTTGTTCATGCAATTTGTTGTGTTTCTGAACAGCATGTTAAAATATTTTGGTTTTAAGAATTACAGTCATGGAATGAGGTTTATGCATAATCTGCAAGGAATCTGACTTGGTAAATTGATGCAAATCAATCAACATATAGTTACACTAAAAGTAGTAAGTAGAGTAATAAAATAACATAAAAATAGATAGAAAATGGTGTAAATTAAATTGGTTAGATATAAAAAAAAAATACACACTATATATTATAGGCCTAAAAAAGTACAAAAACACAATCCAGTGATTTACACAGAAGATGCAGTGAAGGACCTTTGCAGATAACAGTACAAACACAAATATAAATACAGTCTTTGACACTGTTAAAAACAGACTGATCAGGACTAAGCACATCCTAAATGTAAATGATAAATAATAATGCGTTCAATGCTTATAATAGTCATGCCAGAGGGATGATAATACTGCATTGTTAAATTGACCATTTTTTTGATAATTTTATCACTCTGCACTTAGATTCATAGTTGGAGATACTTACATCACTCATCACTCTACTTCATGTGAAAAGTAAGTTGGTGATCTCCAGCACAGAGGCATTGTTCTCTTTTTTTTTCTATAAATTACTTACCGGTATGTGACGATCGCCCATATCATCTATACTGAACTGGAACTTTACCTTCAGCTCTACTGACTAATGCTGAAGTCCCACGGGTTCAGTCTGAAATCAGAAAATCTGCTCCAAAAATGTGCAACTATTTACAGCAGAGACTCAAGATTATCACACTTGTTTCTCTTGGACAGTTTAAGGCAATGATTGCAAACCATTTTAATGCAATTTGTTAATGTTTTAACTGAGCTTTCTTCTTCTTCCTTTTACTTCTTTTTCGCCGACAAAAAGAGCGAAACGCGATTTTTGAATACGAGTCTACAAAAGTTTACAAAACTTATAATCATCATCTTAACTGACCTATAATCCTTAAAAAAAAATACAGTTACAAAAATAAATGAAAAAACTCTCACCTTGTAACTTTTGTAAATGATGCCCTGTTCACGATCCTTTTTGGTCTTCACCGGCTCTTGCCGCTTAGTGATGTGATGTTTTAGTAACGGACGGGCTCATTCCAAAATCTGAACGCTAGATGTCGCTAAAATGCCCATTTCTGTACACTGCACCTTTAATTGTGCCTTTGCTGTAACTTGACGTCATTGTAATTGAATGAGACTTCAATGATTTTCGAGACTTAAATAAAGATTAATTTTCATTATAATAATAATTTTAAGCTAAAGGTTGTTTCCTCTGAGGTATGAAGGATGTTTTTTTTTAACAGAAAAACTTGTCCATGATAATTTAAAGCAGTCCATTTTTAAATTTTATCACATTAAATAATTACTTTATTTGCTAGATGCATGGTTTTAGGAGGGCCCCATGTGATATCTTCTCATGTGTTTGGGTAAATTGTCTGTCTCCCATCAAATAGACTGGTTAGAAATGGTCACCAGACCCTGAAACATTGGTGTTACAGGAAAACTGAGGAGAAATAAAAGAGGGTTAAGTGATTTTGAAATGGAAAATATTCACTATTGAGCCAAACAGCAGGTAAAATAAGTGAGAATTCGCTTTATTATCTACAGTACATACTGTTTTAGACTAAAGGACTTTGTATTTTTATGACTAGTGAACTTGTTGTGTACCCTTACTAATGTCTGAATTCTGTCTAAGTGATTATAAATATGGTTACTTAAGCTTAAATGACACATTTTAGTCTTAGCTAGCTGCTAAAAGCAAGTTACAAACAGCCTATAGTTTTGTTTGTGAAAATGAAAGGACCTTTTATGACTTTCATAGTTTAGCTGTTTTGTTGTTTTTATTGTGTTTTTACTGTGTTTAATTTTGTTCAGACTCTTTAGTGACCAAATAATATTTTAGCTAGCTGGTTAAGCTACGTTGGTGGGCCTATATGATATGAAATGAAAAGTTTCTGGTAAAATTCAACAGCTTTACTCATAAAGCAAAGTGATCAAGCTAAAATGTAATATTTTAATCTATTATATTGTGTTAGTGAGGATGTACAACAGGCTTTTAAACATGAATGTTTAAATGTAGTGCATTGTGCCAGAGTTAGCATAAAGCTTATTCAGTGCTAGTTACTGTGACTACAATCAGGTTCAGTAAATCAGTTATGATAAGCTTTGATGGGGCTCATTAGTGTTATATTTGGGGTTATATTTATCATTTTCTCTGTAACTTCCTGCCTAAACTGGAAATTACTCACTTACTGTTACTGACACCTGTATGTTTCTTTGTCTTATTGTGTTTCCAGGTAATTCCTGACCACAAGGATCAGGAATGGGACCCCAAACATCCGGAGAGCTACGCAGGAATCTTCCATTTCCAGTTCTGGGTGTTTGGGGAGTGGGTGGATGTGGTGGTGGATGACCGGCTTCCCACAATCAACGGGGAGCTCATCTACTGCCACTCTAAAGACAACAATGAGTTCTGGAGCGCCTTGCTGGAGAAAGCTTATGCTAAGTATGCTAACTACTAACACCTACATACAGCGAGTATATTTTTTATTTTGATGCGTATTATAAATGAAATTTATCTAATATTTGTCTTCACCTGTAGCCCTTACTTAAAGAGCAACAGTCTGTGTTAGCATTTTAGCCCTGGGTTGTGTATCAAAGCACCACTGACTATATAAAGATGGACAACTCATCTCCAACTCCTTTGGTTGTACAAAAGTGAAGCTAAAATACTGATATATTTTTAGCCTTCTATCGGTCTTTATTGCTCTTATCATTTTAGATCCTACTACTTTGAGTTCCTGCCTTCCTCATTATTTTTGTGTATGTACTTTTCATTTCCTTTTATTTGATTCACACTGCATTGCTTTACTTTCTGGCTATTGATTCATATGTTCATCTGATGTTGTAGCATTAATCTTTTTATAGGTTACTTTTTTGGCTCATTTTTGTTTTTATCTCCTTTTTTCTTTAGTTCTTTTGTGTTATTATTAATTTGTTTTTACTGTTTTCTTATCTGACTGCATGTATTGCACATCCTCTTTTTTATTTCTCTGTTTTCTGCTGCTACACCTTATTGCTTTTTCTTTTTCTAACTGATTTTATTTGTTCAGCTTTTTTTTTTGGTGGTCTTGGTCTCATTTTATTTTGCTGTGGCTTTAATAGCCCTTTTGCATGTATTATTTCCTAAAATGATAGAGCTGGGGTAGAGGGGAATTTCAGATCATGTCCTGATCAAAAATAATGCTGATTTGAACACATTTTAGTTTTTGGGTGAAGGGTTGAATTTTGACTAAAATGGGACACAGTGCCCAAAAAGCAGACATGTCAGAACAACACGATAGTGAGACTTTCTTACAGATTACTTGTCTTTTAGTTAACTCAAGTCTTGTTTATTCCTTTTTTAAGATAAATTATCACAATATCAGCTGAGATACTGTCCAAAACAATAATATTAAAATTCAGAAAACTTTGTAAAACTGCACATCTGTGTGAAAAATCAATGTCTATAGTATTAGAATGACAAAAATTTTGATCAAAATACATTTTAGAGTGTCCAGAAAGTGGTCATCTGGCACCTAGGGGTTAAGCTCAAACTGCAAAATGATTTTAGTTATTTATTTTAGAGTAAATAAAGTTGAAAACTGTCGCAAATTTTGGTTGCAGTCCCTCATGAAATAGGTGTTGGTAGGGTAGATTGCAACCTGTGCATTAGCTGTTTGCTTTCATTACAGCATAAAAATATGAACCTTCAGATGTGTCAGACAATACCAGGGCTCAGACGTGTTCCCACCTCTAAATCCATGTCTTCTAACTAAACCCTGTGTGCAGACTGGCAGGCTGCTATGAGGCCCTGGACGGAGGAAACACGGGAGATGCTGTGGTTGATTTCAGTGGAGCTTTGGCTGAAGTCATCGACCTGGAAAAAGAAGCTTACTATAAAGACCAGAAAAAACAAGACCAGCTGTTTGAAGATCTTCTCAAAGTCTTTGATCGTGGAGGAATCATAAGCTGCTCTATTAGGGTCTGTGTTCTCTGTGTCTGTGATTCAGAGGAAGTGGAAGTGACAAATTGATTTCTTATACGATTCATTCTTCAACTTCAGGCTCAGCCTCATGAAATCGAGGCCCAGATGGCGAACGGGCTGGTGAAAGGTCACGCATACTCAGTGACCGCAGTGCAGAAGGTGCGTTTAGGTCACGGGCTGCTGGCATACTTCAAGAATGAGACCATTCCTATGATTCGCATGAGGAACCCCTGGGGCAAGACGGAGTGGAAAGGAGCCTGGAGCGACAGGTGAGAAGAGGGTAAAGGTGCAGACCGTATAAAACATCCCAGTGATATCACCTGTTATTACTGAGATGATATCATTCAGGATACTGCATGTTCCAAAAAGGGTAAAACTGTGTCTGTTTGGTATGGAGAGCTGTTTAGGCATTAAATTGATATCAGTGATATCAACAGTAGCTCAGCTCTACTAGCACTCAGATTTGGAGTACATGTACTCAATTTTGCTACTAATTCACGAGTAGACTTTACTAGTACTACCAGTAAGCCTTATATGCTAATAAGGGGGCAGGGAAAAAGCAAATTCAGGCTTCCCATTGGTGCATGAGTAGACCTTACTAGTAAAGTAAAATCACCTACTAGCGAACAGTTTTGTGTTACTAGTGCTATCAGAAAACCTTTGAGTTTTTACTAGTAACATTTTTTAGGTCTGAAGTCCAAAATTGAGTACATGTACTTGAATACGTGGCTTTCCAATATGAATACAAAATCGATGATTAACTGTAACCCATATTGAATTTGTTACCTTGGGTTGTCTGGTTGCTAAAAGGAAAAACATTGTTTTGAGCTGGAAGACATGAACACCAAATTGTTTTAGCTTGACCCGTTGGTTTGAAGAGTTTCTAGGGATGAAATGAGCTGCTGCCACTTTAAACAACTTTGATCAAGGTCTAGTAGGACTTTGGGACTCCATAAAATCATTTTTGAATGCATTACCAGAGTAAATAAGATGCTGTAATAATGATCAACATAATGATTACTTTTAGTGTCCTGGGATTAAGTCATCTGAATTCTAAACTTAAAATACTTATTGTTTAAGCTCTTTTTTTGAAGAAAAAAAATTACAGATGGCACCCCCTTATTTCTAATCATTTTTTTATATTAATTTTTTGCCCCTTTTTTCAGTCTTTCTGATATTTCAGCACAAATATCAACCACATGACTGATTCTTTATTGAAGCACAATGATTACTTTCTGTTGTTACGAACCATAAATCAACCATTTTGTGTCTACTACTTACACAATACAGCATTGATATTTTTCCTGCTTTGTTGTTGGTTTTCAGCTCTGACGAATGGGCAAAGGTCGGTGATATGGAAAGAGAAAACCTGGGTATTGTAGTAGAAGATGATGGAGAGTTCTGGTGAGTTAGTGAGCCTTATCAAACCCATACCTGTTACAGAAAGTGATTTCTTATCAAGACTGACCTCTTTGGTAATTGCTCCCAAATTAGCCTCTTTTCTGTTCGAGACAACTTCAAATAACGTTTTTTTTAGTTAAATTGAAGAAATTAATTTTCAAACTTGGTCTCAGTGAAAGAATAAAGACGAAAGTAGGTGTTTAAAGTTAATTCATAATGTTTAAAACAAATAAAATTCAAAATAAAACCTATGTGTGGTTTCAGTGATGCTGTCTATCATTTGTCGTAGGGAGCAGCTTGAACTGCTTGCTCAACACCTCTCTGCAGAAGTGTGTTAGCATTTAGCACTTTAGCACTTCCTGGTTTTCACTTCCTGGTTCCCAAGGAGCCAGGAAGTGGGAATTTCGTCACATTGTAGTTAGACACATTCCAGTTACAAGCCGATAGTCAGTGTAGCTGAAGGACATGCAACTTCAAAGTGGGAAATTCCAACCAAAGGGGGCGTCCCCAATGATGTTAATTAACTTTCAACTCGGACTATCAACTGGAACGCATATAACTTTCACATTGACCTACAAAAATATGTCATCCCTGCACCACTCAGTTACTGTAACAGACTGCTCTACACAAAACAAACATTTACAGTCATTTAATGAACATCCAGAGAGAAACATAAGAAAGAAGCAAATGGTGTGCGCTGCATATCCAGAGGTACAAAGCATCACCGGCGAGGACAGAACAGTGACACAAATCACTGAGTGGCTTTGGTTTAAACAGAGTTACAGTGACTGGCTATTTAAGTTTAAGCTAACCTGGATTGGCTACTTGATCCAGACCTGGAAAGTTTATAAGAAATAAATAATTCAAACAAGAAGGCACTTGGAGAGCGCAAGCCTCTGCCAAGGTAGCTCACATTATGCTGTTACATCTATGAGCAATAGTTCCGTGATAAAGTTACCATCATCATATGATTCATGACCCTGAAAACCCACACCTAGCATTCAGAATCATGTGGATATCATTATTAGTTAGACAGTTATTGAGCAAAAACAACTGTTCGCTAATGGTGGTTATCTGGATCACCACCAAAATCCAATCATTTTTAAGTTTGGCCATTACCAACATCTCCTGAAAATTTCAGCAAAATCTGTCTGGTAGTTTTTGTGTAATCTTGCTAACAAAAAGACAAACTGACGAAAAAAACATATGTCGGTAAAAACATAACCTCCTTGGGGAAGGTAATAATTATGCACAGATAAGACATACATTTACCAGATGGATTTATTTTGACATTCAGTTTCAAAATGTGTTTTTAAATTAAAGTTCAGTTCTCTTTAGCTAATTTTCCATTTCTGATCATAATTTTTGTCCACACCAGGATGTCATTCACAGACTGGTGCAAGTTCTTTACAGATGCAGACGTGTGCCGTCTCATCAATACCTCCCTGATCAGCATCCATAAAACTTGGCACGAGGTCGTTCACTATGGCAGCTGGACCAAAAACGCAGAGCCGCTGCTGAACCGCTGTGGAGGCTGTGGGAACCACAAACAGACATTCCTGCAGAACCCACAGGTACTCCTCCAGAGACTCAGTCCTCACACGTCTTTGTCTTACTGCACGTGTTTCATATGATCATACCAATAATACAGATATCTGCATATAAAGATAACTTATTTATCATCTTTTCCACAGTACTTGTTTGATGTTACGAAAGACACAGACGAGGTCCTCATCTCCCTTCAACAGAGGGATATCAGGGTTCACAAAAAAGTTGGTAGAGGGGAGAATCTGAGCATCGGTTTTTCTGTCTTCAAGGTAAGACACAGTGACAGACTATTAACATACCAGGGGTCTTTATGATATCAAGATTGTCAATATTGATGCAATATTAGTAGAAATGATTCAGAAAAGGTCACTGTTTTTTTCACAAAAACAAAACAAAACCACAGTCTCATGGCACATTCACACAAAGCCTTTTGTATCACGCTCAAGTGCCAGGGTGGGCAACTGGCAGCCTGGGGGCCACATGTGGCGCTCCCACTATGTCAATGCATAGCTGTCAAGTCTCCCGTTTTGGCCGGGAAACTACCGTATTTTATCCCTCTTGCCCGCCATCCTCCCATATTAGTATTATCCCGTAAATCTCTGGTATTATAATAAAACAATAATAAAAAAATCTTCTGACTCTCCAAATTGAACTCTGTCACTGGCTTCGCGAGAATGGGGCAGTAATGCACCAAAGTGATGGATGTCAACCACCGTAAAACCGAAGAAGAAGAAAGAGCCACCTGCAGTAGCCAGAGTTAGTGCCAACAGCGGGAAACCAAGAAAAACAAAGTGGTTATTTTAGATTTCTCGTACACCTATCTTAAAATGTGAGGGATACTGGAGCTTGGTTGGGGTGGTGGGACGGCTCGCAGTGGGCGGCAGAAAATTTCCCGTATTTTCAAATCCAAAACTTGACAGGTATGTCTGCCTACCAACCAGTTCAAAATATCCCAAAAAATGTATGCACATGAAGAAATTCTGACAGTCTACCAAGACATTATTAAAATAGCAATATTTCCAAGAAAATAGAGCTATAGCCAGCTGTAATTGTTTATTTAGAACTCCTGTCTATGCAAACTAAAATGTCTGTAAAATAAACTTAGATAACAAGTAAATACTTAAAAATGTTAATTAAAAAGTAGCTGAAATTGGCTTTGATTCAGTGTTAAGCTCATTATATTACATTTTGCTGCTTGTATTTGAGTTTAAATATACATGTTTACAAATGTTGATGAATCACTATATACATTGTCCCTTTTCTTAAACTAATTAATTTTGATTGTCATATTGTAATAATTTGGCCCTCTGATGATGAAGATAATTTTAATGTTGCCCTCTTGGTAACCAAAGTTGCCCAGCCCTGCGCCATTGCGTTTTATCTCCTCGGTCCAGTTTGTTGGTGAAGGTTGAATGCTTTAGTTTAAACCATGCATGGCACACGTCCCCGGCCCTTTGAGGAGGCTTCCTCAGGCACAGCACACTCACTCATTCAAAACACCAGCATAGGTGCATGATGGGAATTCAGTACAGCTGCTCCTTGCAGGAATGGTTTTAAGCAAGGTGTTGTGTTAGAGGGCCGTGCTCCATCATTATGACTCAATAAGCCACCAAAGTTTTAGTCATGCTCTCTGTGTTGCTCTCGTTGTGGGGAATCTGCTGCTTTTCCATTTGTGGGATATGCTCAGCTTGGCTCAGCCCCTCATGGTTTGGATTCAGCCCGCTTCCTTTTCCATTACAGTGTAGACTGTCAGTACCTCTCTGAGGTCGGCCAAGCTGTCATAGAGTGGCTGTGTGAAGCTACCGCAATGTCCTCACAACAAAGGAGAAAACAGAGGCAACAGAGCTGCTGGTTCCTGTGTGGCTTTTTGTCACTGAGATTATTTTTTTCCAAAGATGGTTGCAAGCAAAAGCAACTCATAAAAACACGAGCTAAGAAGTCATTATCAAAGCACTGACCCATGCGTCCATCTTCAGTGTGATACTGAATTCCAGAAAGAGAGCCCACATCACACCGATTTTAAAGTCTCTGCATTTCTGCCTGTATCTTTCAGAATAGATTTTAAGATACTTTTATTGGTTTTTAAATCTCTTAATGGTCTTACTCCTTATTTATCTGATTTGCTTTTACCATATGAGCCCAGTAGAGCCCTCAGGTCTTCAGGTAGTGGTCTTTTCATAGTTCCCAAAGTAAGAACTAAAACGTATGGTGAAGCTTCTTTTCATTAATGCGCCCCGTCTGTGGAACAGTCTAGCTTAAGACCTGAGAACGCCACCTACTGTTCATGGTTTTAAAGCAAAGATATACCTTTATAGTCTGGCTTTAAGCCGATTTTATTGATCAGTATTATTTCATTTTAGTTATTTATTTATTTTATCCTCTTAACCTGCTTTATTTCTCCACTTCAGTTCAGATTCTGTGTTTTATGCTCTGTTATTTTTTTTTTCATTATCCTACAGTTAGTGTTCTGCTATCTCATTTAACCATGTTTTATCACTCTTAACATTTAGAGTTTAATTATACTGGAGTTATTTCAAATTTTGTCTTTTAGTGTTTTGTCTTCAGTATTGTCTTATTTCTTATCATGATTTTTATCACTTTTATCTCAGCTCCTGTGTTTTCTCATTTTTTCAATTCAATATAGCATTTCCTCAGTCCTCTGTTCCTGTTTTCTGTTAGAGTTCCCTCTTAATGTCTTTCTGTGTGTGTGTGTGGGTCGGCAGGGTGGACAGAGGCTTGTATTTTCATTGTATGCAATTTTATTCTGTTATTTTTAGGTACAGCACTTAGTGCTACAAGATTTTGTATTTAAGTGCTTTACAAATAAAGTTTGACTGATTAAAACGATCAGAGGACGGGTTGGTGCTCAGGTCCAGACCTGCATGGCAGCTGCACTTTGGGATTTGTAGTATGAGATGTAGAAGTGCTATTTAACAAAGGACCATTAATAATAGACTTATGAAATGTTTTCTTGGGGCCAGATTTGGCCCACAGGCCTTGTGTTTCACACAACTGCTTGAATGGTTTGTCAAACCTTGCGCGAATACACATTTATCGATTGAGTCCAGTATTAGATTTTAGAGGTCATGAGTCAAAAGGTCAGAACTAACTGTTGTTTCCCTGTCAAAACAATTTTGTGAATATGAAGTCTCAAGAATTCTGAAAGGGATTTTCCTGAAATTTTACACAATTGTTCACCATGACAAAGAGAAAAACAGATTCTGAGAGATTCTGGAGGTCAAAGGCCAAAAGAAAAGGGTACAGAAGAGGCTCTGATCAGTCTTTGCTTTTGAATTTAATTTGTGAACACAATCTTCCAATAATACTTTGTAAATTTTGCTAGAGATTTCCAATTCTGCTTTTTGAACCGATTCTTGAACGATTGCCTTATCGATTCATTGGCCTACATACAAGTAGGTTTTCAGTGGCAACAAAGTCAAAGACATGGCTCTCCTGAAATTCAGTAACGTGCTACATAGAAATATGCTTCTGCTTCTTATTGCTTCTGACTCCTGAACAGAAGGATTTGATAAAGGAATTGTTTAGCAAAATAACTAAAGATATTGATTGCTTGAGGGAGCTGTTATCGATTCTCAACTTGAATTGCTTTTTGATTCCTATCCCTTCATTTTCCTCAGGTGTCTAACCTGTTTTCGTACCCATCTCTCTTAAGCTTGAGTGCTTTCAATATTATTAACCATCAAAAAATTTGAGATTGTAACATTTAAAATCACGTAATCAATAATCATCAAAAAGTATCAAAAGTATTTCAACCTCACAGCATACATACACGACTAATTTAATGAATTATCTTTACTTGGAATAAACTATTCGCACAAACACAAAAACTATTCCGACACAAACAATAACAAGGGCAAATTATAGTCTCATATTTAAAGGGTTAGCTAAACATTGGCGTATGATTGCACTTAGACTGATAAGAGTTTAGCGGAGATGTTTTTCGTCTGGGACAAAGTGGTTGGTCAAAGGTTGGTTTAGTCTGAGGGAAACAAGCTTAATGTCATCATTTATTTGGCTCTTTTTTGTCAAAATGTTGGCTTTGTTCAGCTCCTCACTTGTTTAGTTCACAGTTGATAAGTGTTTCTAATGACAGGCAGACATAATGTAATAAGTTTATCAGTACTAATAACAACATTTCAACATGAGGGTAAATCATGCAGGATTCAACATAAAAAAGGCTCATACTTCACTGATTGCTTCAAAAACACTGGACCAGCACCCATTTAAACTTCCAGGAAGAGTTCAGAGAATCATGTTCTTGGGTAAGAGACTCCTGTGGGGATTTCAAGCTTTTCATGGGTAATGGGTAAAGCTGGTGGTTGCACAAGTAGAAAAAAAAAGCTATGCCATTACATTCCTTCCAAGTCAGGATGTGGATATTTAAACCACAACCTCCCCAAAAAAGCTGGAAAAGGTTGACCTATATTAGAGGGAGGAGTTTTAGTGAGTGAGGAGTTGGCGATGTGTTTTATTGAAGGTCAGGACTGTTTTTTAACAGTAAAGTTTGTTTAGGTGGCTGCAAAACCTGCCAAACCAGCTCTTATCCCGCTGCTGGGATTAGATTGCTGCATTATAATGAGGCCTTGTAACCTTTGAGGCACAACTGACTTCACATTTCCTGTAATGTGACAGTGATCTTCAGAGGTCTGGTTCAGTTCAGACACACTCTGTACACACTTATCATCCAAAGACAAGTGCTGCTAAAAGAGGAATAAAAGCTGCTGCTGCTGGGAGAGAATGAGATTTAAAAAAAAAGATTGGACCTGAATCAACCCTCCTCATCTGAAGATATTTTCCACCTTCTCCATGTGACAAACTCTTGTAACTTATAAGCATTACAGTCAAGTTATTATGTTTTAAGACACTATACCACTTGAAACAGTGAAGAAAACACTCTTCAGAAATATAAGATAAACAGTGAATTAAACCATCTATTGTAAAGAATTTTCTGGTATTTGAACCATTTTCAGCAGTTTGAATGTTTTTATTTTGTATGATCAGTCCTAATGAATCTTTGGTCTTCCTTTGTCTTTCCCTAAAACCTGTTTGTTTCTAAAGACCTAAATATTTAACCCGCTATTTGGCACAGCAAACAGCATACATAATTCCAATATTTTCTTATAAATGTTCAAAAGGGACTCTTTTAGCAAATAAATGTTATTTAATGAGAGTTAACCAACCAAAAGATGCCTAAAAATGTCTTTTATGCAATCAAAAACAAGAAAACATGAGATCTTTTGTTAGGTGAAGAGGAAATGGATCTTAAAAGGTGTATGGCAGAAAGCTAATAAAATGATATATAAAGAATACTGATAATATGTAGTGTAGTGTCTTCCTAAGCTTTCCCCCTTTACACCCCCCTGCCTGTATATCAATATAAACCTTAAGTGTTTTTTTTAATATATATATCAAAACTTCAGTGTAGGCCTTTCAACCAATAATCTTATAAGATGAACATATTCATTTTATTTAACATTACACTGATCTCATCATTAAAAAACATTTTACTTTCACTGAGTGACAGATACAAACCCAGTATTTTGTCAGAGCTGTGCCACCAGAGGGCAGCAGATCTCTCTGGGCATAAGAGACTCTTAGTCCTCCTGGTGTTGTTGAAATGTTCTTTAAATAAATTTGAGTATCAAACAAAAGTCATAATTAATTGTATATTCATTCATTTGGACATTATTGTGGTTCTAAAATCAACTTATGTGTCATCATGTTTTGTACAAACACCCATTAGATCAACATGAGTGAGTGTGTTTATGTGATTGTCCTGATGTTTAGTCCATACAGGCGATAAAACACAAGAGAGCTCTAAAAGCCAAGGTAATGATGATCGTAACAAATCACTCCCCCTCATGTGATGTTACTTGCACACAGCAGTTCAACAATAAAATCACAGAGAGAAAATATTATTAAAAAGGTAAAGGCTGTGTTCAAAATCACTCTTTACTCACTATCTGGTGCACTAAATCCTGAATACGCCATCTTTAGCGCTGTCCAAAATCTAAGTGAGCATTATCATACTGCATATCAGGGATGGGCAACTTTAGTGACAAAGAGGGACATATAGTTTAAAATCCTATTACACACTCAATAAGACATTGAAATGTGTTTATTACTTAACAAAAATAGAGGGAATATACTGTATGGCTTTAGGACATTCAATATTTAGAGGCTAGTTTTAATATGAAAAGAAAAAAACTTAAGATTGAAATAATACCTGTTCGAGCTCTTTTTTAATGCAACGAACACGTTACTTACCGGATATCTGCTGTGATATGGTTAGGTTTATATATGTTATATTATTGGAAAGCCTGATTAGTCACTTTTTATAACGGGGTACAAGTTGTATGGATCGTGCATTTATGGATTGGAAGAAACCCACGGTTCCTCAGTGAGGCAAGGGTGGTCTTCTTGGGGTGTTGTCTGTCTGGGACACCCACTTCGGGGTCTGTTTTTGACTTCACCATTTTCACAGAACTTGGACATAAGTTTGGAAATGCTGCCATGCTGTATACAGGAACACCAGCTTCCAGTACCCACACCTTTAGCTGTAATGCTCATTGCACGAATGCACGATCCTCACGAACTTTACCTCGTGGTAAAGATGACTAGTCAGCTTTCTAATTATAGAAAATACAATACCAATTGTTTTATTGAAGGGGAGAAATAATCAACCTGAAAAGCGTTCCCAAACTTTTTTGAGGAGTATATACATTTTAGATTAAAACCAGAGGATGTTTGTTATGTGCAAAAGCAAAACCAGGATATTACAAACCCAGTCCGGGGTCAACAGTGTTAAATACGCTCATTACAGAATCACTGCCTTTATTTCTGACAAACACTTGATCATAATTTTCTAATGTGCTTTGTGTCACATAGGTGGAGCTGAACAGGAAATATCGCATGCATGACATTATGACTCAGCAACCTGTTGAGACGTCTACTTACATCAATGCTCGTCATGTGTTCCTGAGAAGCATGCTCCCTAAGGGACGCTACGTCATCCTCCCCACCACCTTCAGACCTCAGACCCTGGGGGACTACATGCTTCGAGTTTTCACTGATGTGGACTCAGGGTGCAGGTATGAATGGCTTAAATAAAAACCCAATAATTGTGTTTTTTCAGTTCTCATAGACGAAAAAGTATTTACAGCAGGGATGAGCCTAAATATTACTATTGTATTAGTATTAATAATATTACTGAAGATGGACAAAGCACTACAAATACTCTCATTAACAGTCATGATTAGTTGTTGTAAAATTAATAAAGAACACTTTTATTGGATTTAACAATTACTACCTAATATCAAACCCCCCCAAAAAATAATGAAGCTAATTTAATGAAATTAATACAGAATTTAAGACAATTAACCCTACTTTTTAATGCAGTCATTTGGTGTATACTGGGTTTTAAGTAAGATTTGACTTCAATGTCCTGAAGCACTTTCAATAGCAGCACAAAACTGTATTTATGAATGTTTCATGAAGAAGACGGTAAGTTAAAATTATGTCTCCGCACAAACTAGATTTCACCCTCAAAAATTTAACGAATTAAAAATCTGACAAGAACATTCCAAAATGTATTGATAAACTTTAATAGAAATTCATGAAAAAGAGTTGTAACAATGACATTTGTGAAAGCTGTCAGCCAAGAGTCATCAGTTAATGCTAAAAAAAAACAAACATAGTAATTCTCATTGTTTTTTTCTTGATCAAGATGTCAAGGTTTAGTTATTTACTACATTTCTGAACAGAAAAATAAGTTTTAATGGTTGAATGATGTGCTTGATTAACTTCTCAGAGAAGCCCAGTAAGTGGCTCAAATTAGGGTATAAAAAGATGAATTCATTCAACAATGCAACTTTTGATTTTAAACTAGTTTTTGAAAGATCTCTAAAATATTTAAGTTTTTCCCATTTTTATGACAGGTGGTCTTATTAATTTGTTAAGCACTTTATCTGTTTATGAACAGAAAAGAAAAGAGGAGGAGCTTATTCCCTATTTTTTCTGCTTTTTCAAACATTTCTATCAGTTCAAGGACATCATTGCAAATCAACAGGGAACTATGGATGATTATGAAAGAAGGTGGATTACATTGCGGCCATGCTTAGATTATAAATTCCTACAAATACTTCCATAAAGTCCAGGGCTGAAAATGAAGCCAATGCAGCAGTTCGTTGAGTGTCAAGAAACCCTGAAGTTATATGATTGTGTGCAGGGCATTTTTCCAGCTTAAATAAACACATTCATAGCCTGGTTCATCAAACTGCTTCACTGTAAATATTTAATATATCTAAAGGGTGAGGGAGTGAATTTTTTTATATAGTGCCTCTTTTGTTTCATTTAGGATTTCCAGTTTTGGAAAATTAGGGGAACAATAAACATCGCTCGAGACGTGATTGGTCAGGCGACCTACAGTCCCGTCTCAATACAGCCTATTTGTCTGTGAGTAGGTGGATCTGAAGTTAGGCTTAGTCAGCATGTACAGTTTGGTTGCATCCACAGATTGGCTTCAATCTGGTTTTAAAAAGGAAAACAAAAAGAGGACCCAAGAGAAGGAAAAAACCTAATTGAACTAAAAATCCAGCATACAAGAACAAAGTTACTCTAATCAAACAAATCCAAGAACTTAAAATCACAGGGGAACTTACCAAAAATGATCAGGGTGAACAAATGATCAGATGAGAGCAACAGGGTACGCACAGGAGAACTCTGTGGAGCTTCCAGGATGAATGAGACAGAGGAGCAGACACACAGAGACTTTATACACACAGAGGTGATCAAACTCAGGTGAGACAGTCACACAGGTGGACACCATCAGGGTAACGAGGGTAAAACAAGAAGCACTGAGGATCAGGGAACAAAATAAAACACGAAGAAATAATGAGACAAGAAACGAGAGGCTGACTCAAACTCAAACAACTCATAGAATCAAAATAACTGATGTCACATGGCATCTTTGATGTGAACATAGTTAAACAAGTTTTTTACTGCTTTTTCAGAAATCACAGCTGTGACAGAAGCACGAAGGAATATGGTTATTGTGATTGTTTAAATTAATAATAATCATAATCACAATAATAGGGTAGCATGGTAGCACAGCAGGTGCAGCAAGAAGGCTGCTGGTTTGAACCCTGTGTCGGGGCCTTTCTGGAGTTTGCATGTTCTCCCTGGGCATGTGTGGGTTCTCTCCAGGCACTCCAGCTTCCTCCCTCAGACCAAAGACATGCTTATTAGGTTCATTGGTGTCTCTAAATTGCACTTTGTATGAGTGTACGATTGAATAGTTGTCTGTCTCTCTATGTGGCCCTGCAATTGGCTGGTGACTGGTCCAGGGTGCACGCCGCCTTTCTCCTAATGTCAACCAGGTTAGGGTCCAGGGATAAGCGCAATAGATAATGGATGGATTTGCAATGGCTCTGGTGTTGGACTGGTTGACATCCTTCACGGTGAACCTTGTTATTGTCTTTTTGTCACGTTGACATTTCATTGATATTTAAACTGACAAACTGCATTTGGCCCCTGGTTCCTACATTTGCCCTGATGTCATAGTTTACAATTATAGGGTCCGTAGAGAGGCTCCAGGCAGGGTGAGAACACAGCTGTTGTTTGACTGCTCATCTCAGCAGGACGGATTAAGTCCAAGAAAAACACTCAGACGAGTGTTCTGGGAAAAAAAGACGATAAAATTATATTTATATTAAATTACTCAGAAAAGTAACAAAATCCTCAGACTGCTTTTCTTGGACAAACTTGTTTTGTGTCTGACCTCCTCATTGGCTGACCAGGATGCAGAACCAAATGATGTTTGTTCTCATAAAACTCTTTTTAAGCTGATGAGTCCCCAGAGCAACGTGTCTGTAAAGCAAAGGAATGATGCCACTTCCTTTTCTTTTAATCAGCGATGGAAACATCGAGATCAGCCCATCATTATACTGAGAATAAACTTTCATCCTGGTTCTTCATCTCTCCTGTCCTCTCACAGGGAGCTCACAGAGGATAAGCCCAGGGTCAGATGTTGGAGTTCATTCCTTGGATATCCACAAGTTGTGTCTCATGTCTACGTCCATGCAGCTGAGGGGCTGCAGAACCAGGAAAGTCCAGGAGGTAAGAGGTCTTCACATGAACCAGACTTCACCAGCTGTACTGTTCAGTGTAATCTGCATGTCCCTCTCCAGTTGTGTTTGCTGACACGGATCTGTATGTTTCCACGCAGGTGCAGACCCGTATGTGATCATATCCTGTGAGGGGAAATCAGTTCAGTCCACTATCAAAGCAGACACTTTGCAACCAGAGTTCATGACCTCCGCCATTTTCTACAGGAAGAAACCCAGAAAGCCCATAACTGTGGAGGTAAGACTTTTTTATTCTAATGACCATGGGCACAGAGGGAGTTTAGGTGATCTCCATTTGAAAACAAATGGTCTTAAGAGTGAAATGAACAAAGTCTCAAAAGAGACTGACAGCACAGGTGATCATATTTGCCCTTTGACATGCTAACATATCTCCCCCTTCCTGGTCTTGTGCAGGTTTGGAACAGCAACGCGGTGAAGGACGAGTTCATGGGTCAGGTGGTGCTGTCGGGGTCAGTGAAGGACTCCACGAACCCTCAGAGACTCCAGCTCAGGAAACAAGGACGCAAGATGGCTGACGAGATGCCTGGGACCATCACTCTGAGGATCGTCACCGCAACACAACTGACCGCCATGTGACGTGAGAGTGGGCGGAGTCAGCTGGATGTCTTATTACGCAGAGTTACACGGTTAAATGCACATTGATGATTTTTGTTATATATTCTTGTTTAGAAGGGAGCAGGGCACAGCTGGGCAGATTGAATGTCAGAGTTGTTTAAGGTGTTAAATCTTCTATTTGTACTTTCTTTTTGATCATTTTATAACTTATATTTTATACTGACATTTTACAAGCTTCTTGTAAAAGTATCATTCCTGTCCTTAAAGATGTTACACTTGATACTGTGAGAAAAATGACAGAAATTTGTCATTAAAGTCTTAAAATACGAGTTCTGTTTGCAATGTTGGGAAATTGTGGAAGCCCAAAGTGGATCCATTATATTTACTCCTTTTTCCATTTAAAGGTACAATATGTAAAGTTTTTGCAATAAAATTTCTCTTGTACTTACTGTTTAAAATGACTAATTATGCTATATTTATCTTCATTTGAGTACTAAGATTACCCCAGTTACATGTCTGTGTAGGTTCTCACTCATCCAGCTCAAGGTAATCCAGTGCTGATCCAAAACTAGACTGGTTCTGATTCTTGAAGATGTTTTTCAGTTTTAAATAAGCCCAAAGAAGTCCAGAGGAGACAAAACTTCCTCAAGAATCAGATCCAGTCCAGTTGCCCTTTAGATCAACACTGGATTACCTTTAATGCTTCAAACAGTTTTTCAAATGAAGAGCAGCTCTTAGTCGTTTAAGTTCTACCAGGACTTGGTCATCAGACACAAAATGCTTATCAATGCTGTGGAAACACAAATGTTGTCAAAGGCATTGGCAGTTACGGTTACACTGGTGGACCTTGGAAATGTATCAATCCTAAGTTATAAATGCAAGTAACTCTTGGTAGGTGCATTCATTTTCATGTACAGCTGCGAATTTTGTGACTTTCAACAATCTCCAAAAGACCTTCAAGGGAACATGTTTTGTGGGTTTAATAGACCTAAAATGTGGGTAGGTTAGTAAGTTTTTCTGTTTATGTATAAATTCTCCAAAGGGGAGATGTTTTAAGATTCTAAGGGCCCACAACGAACAATGTAAATATTACATCATTAGTATTTCATACAAATTTATAAATTAACTTTTCTCTTAACATACAAATAGTGTTAGCTCTTTCTTTTTAAGTTGCAGGAAGTAACATTTAGGCGTCTTTTGCATGGGTTATCTCACATACAATAACATTTGTATTACAAAAAATTAAAAAAAAGAGGCCATTTTGATTATTTATTAGAGACTATTAGTTTCATTAATGCATTTTTTCTGGACCAAATAGCAATTTAAGACATTTGGGTTCTTAGAAAAAAAAGGTTACAGAGCAGGACAAATTATAATCTTGTAAATAAATAAATCTTGTAAATGGTTAGAATCAGAGACTCAGAAGGGCTCATATGATAAACAAAAACATTTTAATACTGAAAATGGTCCACATGCTGCAAAGTTCACTATCGCTTATAGTTTAATTCACCATTTATTCAATAATTTCAGCAAAAAAGTGATTTCTTCACTAGTTGAAGCTTATTTACTTTTTTAAAAAATGAATAATGTGGCTGTATTTATCCTAAGGGGTCCATCAGAAAATATTTAAATCATCATTTTTATTCATAAATTTGCTTTACAGGTGCTTGGTTTGAGAGACTATCCTTTTCGGGATGGGGCCAAAAATGTCTGGCAGCGCCCCTGCTAACCACAGGCAGAAAGCATAGTCCCTTCATTGTGTTGTTTTCCATCAGAACATATTTTCACAAACAAAACAAAACAAAAACAATCAATACAAGAATCATGAAATCCTTCAAGTAGAAGCACAGCTCTTGGTTTTCTTCCTCTTTTTATTTCAGTCCAGTTCCCAAACTGCAATATTTTGTTGATTTTTTTTTTTTACACTCAAGACACAGCCATGCACAATTCAAAGTTCAAAAAGTCTATTGCTTCAACCACAATTAAAAATAGTTTATCCAAAACCTCACTTCCCCGTCGCTCGCTTGTCCTTTTTCAAAGATGGGGAAAGGCCTGCTGAGGTATGCCCGATGGATCAGCAGTTCATTTTTTTACAAAGCTAGACAATAATAAGAGTAATAATAATAATAATAATAATAATAATGATAATAATTTAAAAAGCAAAATTTTTTGTCTTTGTTCCATTCTCTTGATACACATTAATAGAGGATTTTTTCACACCACGTGTACAGGTTTACACATTCAGAAGAGAGGAATGTACAGGAGCAACCACAGAAAAAAGGGGAAGGGGTGTGGGTGGGAGGGGGGCACAGCAGCGGTGTCTCTCATCCTGAAAAATCCACCTTTGTGCTCATAGTTCAGACCTGTACATGGGGCAAAAAAAAAAAAAAAAAACGTCCTGTCGGAGCTTCCTGACAGGCCACGCACACCTACCTACACACTCACACACATGTACTCAGAGTGCTGCAGTCATGGGGCGCTCTGTCCCGATGAAGGAGTGTCCCATAAAAAGCCCAAACAGGAGATCCAGGAGTGCGGAGACGGTGTGTGTGTGTTTCTCTTTTTACCCAGGGTGCAAAACATTTATTGACACATACCATAGAGCAACCTGAATATTGTCATTTTAAGTTACATAATTCTAAAAAAGGGGGTGTTTCCCGTCATATTTACATACATACATACATATCCTAACAATCTTAACCTATTCGAAGATGAGATACAGTGTATAATTTTTGTTTTACATGCATGATTTCTGCTGCGTCCTCACTCCTTCATCGTCTGTACAAATGGAGGTACGATAAAGCAGCTACCTCAGAGTCAAGGTGGACGACACGAGTGAGGCATCTTCTAGTGCACATTGAGGTAGCCCCCTGACACAAAAACACACATACGTGGAGAGATGCTACGTGGGAAAAGCCAGACAAAGCTACCAAATGTCCACAGGATGTAGATAACCTCTGCACAGGAGGAAGTCTAACCAGGTATGAGGGGGAGCGGACAGACAAAGGTACGGGATGAGGTACAATCATGAAATGGCACTCAGAACTCGCTCAGTGGAAACATTCCCCCTCTTTAGTTTGCCTCATGTCAGAAAAATTCACTACAGAAGAAAGAAATGTCATGAAAAAGGAGACAGAAGGACGCTGAAGCAGAGCTGGCTGACCCATTAGGCAATATAGGCAAACGCTAAGGGCGCTGTGACCTCCAGGTGGTGCCACAAAATCGGGAAAAAAATCCCCTTTAGTATATTCGTAATTTCTCGATTATAACACACACCTGATTATAACACACACCCCATATTTTCACCATTTTTGCCTGGAAAAACACTGTGCTCAAATATAACCCAAATTTTGCCCAAACCTTACCCTCTCAGGAAACTCAAAAATTATCTTTATTCAAAGTTTTAATCAATAAGATTTCAGCATTTTCACAACAGATACCATACACGATTTTCTCTCTCAAAAAGATGTGGAAACACCCTTTGCGTCATGCATGCACAATTACTCGATTTCTGCCCAAGAATGCTCAGTCGTAGTGTATCGACCAATCACAGAGCAGCTATCAACATGCCAATTTCTTTGACCAATCACAGCACAGCTATTTTGCATCCCCTTTGCTCACAAGATGGCAGCGCCCTGTGTTTGCCTGTGTTTTCCCAGAGAAAGAGAATATTTCGGCTTTTTGTATCAGATGTGTTGCAACTGCAATGTTGGCGAGATGAAGGGGGGTAAATATTTTGCTTGTACTCGAAAAATTAGAGCTTATTTAAAAGCAAGAAATGCATGTTGTAATTGAGGATTTATGGTATTACTATCAACTTTTGATTCAAATGTAAAGCAATGCCCAATTAATATTACTACAGTATATAATACCAAAAAAGTCTGTGTGGTTATTTAAACTGCTTGATGTTAATTGTTGTATTTATAATTTATTATTACTATAATTATTATTTATTCACTCATTTACATGATTTTTATTTTGTGGTAAGGGTATTTATATTGTATTGCTGATGTTATTGTATTTATCTGTAGTTTGTTAAGGATGTATATGAATTCAAACAATGGTAAAAACAATGCTATTCAATTTCTTTTGTAAACGTAAGTAAATCGCCAATTGAAGGGGGCGCCATATAAGGGGGCCAGCTCTGCGCTGAAGTATGGGCGAGCAGCATTTGAAACACCAGAGGAAAAGACGTCTGCAGACACAATGGTCAGTGTTTTGAGCCAAGCTGTGGCTTCAGTCTGAAAACATATTGTCACAGTCATATCAGGACTTCTACAGGAGAATTGATCACTACTTCATGGACTATAAATCCAGAATCCAGCATCCTATGTCCTTTTTATTGTCTGTAGTTAAAGGGGGGTCTTCTCTGCATAATCATTGTAATGCAGTAGAAGAAACTGAGACAAAAGCCCAAGTCACAGTGCCTTTACGCAAAAGTGCCACAATGAAGCAAATATTTGCACCTCAAGACATTCAAGAAACATTCACAGTAATTCCTTGAGGCCGTAACAGCTGCAAAACAGCTTGGATGCACGTGACACGGCGAGTACCCTCACATACACACAAAGGCAGAGAGGCTCACTTGCAGGGCTCCTGTCTCCCGCTGAGTCCGTGTGCCCCCCTCTCCAATATCACTCCCCTGTTAAAACCTCTGGAGACGGAGCAAAGAGGGGTCAACTCGCTCCCTCAATTCCTTCTCCACAGTTTTCACAGCAGAGGTGAAAAGCCACAGGGGCGTAAATATTACGCCTTGGAATGACAGTGTGAATTGGGCTAATGCGTAGCACCACAGACCTCAAAGCTGATATAAAAAATATGTGTAACCTTGAATTTGTCACATTTGAATGTAAAAGGTCATGAGGAAGTCTATAACAGTGATTCTCAACTTGTGGGTTTCAAGGGGTTGTGGATGCCTGGATAACAAATTGACAGATTAGATGTGTCCCAATTCAGGGGCTGCATACTTAGGAAGGTACATCCGAAGACATTACGTCACAAAAAAACATTTTTGAACGCTCAAGTCAATGCATCAAAAATTTGCTGAGATGTTCAATTAATCACCAGAAGTGGTGCACATACTGAAGGTTTTTATTCTTTATGGGTGCCACAGTTTATATTTAAAGGCAGTAATCAACAAATTTCTGAATTACCACCTAAAGTGCTTAAATTATAAGTAATGTGATGCTATTTCAAATTATTTATGATTTTCTCAGTAACAAATGTAAATTTGACTGATTTTCTCTTCAGTCATGTCAAGTCTGTATACATACCACAAGTCTAAGATAAATATTTCCATGTTTAATCAACTGTCCAATCACATTGAGGATGCTGTCCGAACTTAAAAGGATAGTTCAGTATTTTTTAAAGGGGTAGTATGAGGTTTATTTCAACAGTAAATACATTAGCCAAAGGGATTTTCAGCTCTGCCCCTGTACTAATCAAACTGGCTAGTCTTTACCGTGCTGCAGATGGGGCCAAGAGTTTAGTGTAATTTACTGATTTTTTTGATGAAAACAAACAAAAAAACACATAAAAATAAACAGCATTGGGGTGATTATTTCCAGCACTGAATACATTTTATAAAGCTTTACTTTTCCATTAGTAGGTCCTTTTGTTTTGGTACTGCTAACCAAAACAACGGGGCTTGGTAGCAGAAAAATAAAGCTTGGTAAATGTGTTCAGTGTAAACCAGAGATCATCAACTACACTACCAGGGATGGATTTTTAAATAAAGTGAAAAATTATTATTTTGGTCTAATTAGCATACCAGTAATCTAAGATTTTTATTTTTCCAGACTTTGATATTTCTTAGCCTGTAACAGTGAGTTAAGGTCCTATCACCCATGAAGCTGCAAACTACAGGACAATTAAAATATCCCGCCTGCTTCAGACTGGAGCTGCCATTTTTTCCATCCCTGGTTTAACTCTTTAATACTCACACCCCTGGTTGAATGTTGGTTAATTATAGTTGACGTGTGGATTTATATACAGATATTTATATTTATATTCAGATATTTATATTAATAACAATATTGTTTATTAACCTGGTAAACATGTTTCTATTGAAATTGTTTTAGGGACAGAATAAACAAGAGAAACCCTTCAAACCACTTCACTTTTTCAGAGCTTGAGGATACTCTAGGGGGCCTGATGTGGCCCTCGGGCTGATGTAAACACCTCAATGCCAGGTTTTAATTTGCTCCTACCTGAGGGGCTGTCCACCCGGAGACGAGTTCAGGCGTATCCATACAGGTTTTTTTATTGTACAGGTCTTTTATACACATGGATACGGCGTTTAGGGTGAACGGAAATACTAATTTTTGAAAATGGGTCCCAGAGTGGACAAATCTGGAAATGCCGTCCTTGTGTTTCTGTGTGTACAGCGAATACGGAGATTTTCAGAAACTACGATGTCATAGTCCCACCTCTCCCTTAAACCACAGTCTCTAACCGTGACAAAAGACACAATGATGGCACACAGTGTCACGTTTGTGCTGCTGAAGCCACTGAGCTTGTTTTGGGTTTTACAGCAAAATCTACGGCATCTCTATGACAACTGTGAGCAACAAATGGACACGGAGAACGGCAGAACGGTGTTTGTTTACATTTTTCATGATGGAGGAGCATGCTCCATGTCTCCATGTATGCCTGCAGCAGTGCTACAGCACCACTTACAGGCCTGGCATATGAACTACGATGCCATCTTCACAGAGAATGTCTTAAAACGTGTTTGTCTCCGTGTGGACAGGGCCTAAACTTCAATGAATTACACAATTCTCTTGGCCCCACCTGCAGCAATGTAAAGACTAGCTTCCATGCCAGTTCCCTCCTGATCAAAATCCCTGTGGAAACTGAATTTAACCAAATACAACCCACTTCAAACATACTGAACTCTGTCTTTAAGGTCAGTTCAAGGATTTATGCAGGCAACAGTGTTTTGGTGCTTCTAGTATGACACTGCTGCACAGACTGTCGGACAGAATGAATGTGGCACCTTCATCTCCTCTCTGGTATAAAGCAGATTAACGAAGGATGATTAAAGCTGGTTTGAGTCACTTTCCACTGTAGCTGCACCCCCACACCCATTCACACACAGACATACAGCTAAATATACCACCTCGGGGTGTGTTATCTGCAGAGGAATAGCAGTGTTTCTCTATAGAGCTGAAGTCATGCAGGCAGAGGTCGGTCCAGAGACCCAGAGTCACTCTCTCACATCAGCGGGTGTAGCTGTGGCCTGACTTTGCTCCGTGGACAGACCAGAGGAAAGAAAACTGCCCCCCTCACTGAGCACTTCATCACTTTCTCCTCTTCACTCCTGGAGTTCCTTCTCGATTTGAGCACATTTTTCCTTCTGAATTTTCTCTGTTTTCTTGTTTTTTTCTGAGAGACTTTTGCCAAACTGGACGTATCACACAAAGGGATGTGCACAGGTTTCGTACACGCACTCACGCACGCTTGCTCACACACACACACACACTCGTGATGGACTGCTCTACATGTACAGAGTGCTGGAGAAGTAAACGAGGAGGCGAAGTCTGTTCAGCAGCATGGGGCCGAGAGGCTGCAAGGCCAGATGTCCGTCCAACACGTGAGGCCCGGGCAGGGGGGGGTCTTTTGTCCTTGTGCTGTCACTGTAAGTCACACAAACACCCCCCCCTCCCCCCTCCACTCATCGCCCCACCCTACTTGTGCTGTCACTGTCACATCACCCACCGCGCACACACCCAAGCCCCTGCCCCCATGAATGCGCACATCCCAGGCAGGACTCCAGCCTCAGGTGGGGACAGAAGGGCTCAGCCTCAGCGACTGCTGTTCTTTATGGCTTCCTTTGCAGCTACAATCAGAGGCGTCAGGCTGGAGAGGGGCTTCGCCAGCTTCAGGAAGGAGTGCTGCAGGGGACAGGAAGGAGAGGAATCATCAGTAGAGTCTGACTGAGGTCTGCAGGTGTGCTTGTTCATGTGAATTAAAGGTACAGTGTGTAGAATTGGCATTTTAGCATCATCTAGCGTTCAGATTTTGGAATGAGCTCGTCCGTTACTAAATCCAATCATTTAAAAAAAAAAAAAAAAAAAAAAAAAAACAAATTGGAATGATGTAAAAAACACAACAACTGCTAAATATGAGTCATCATTAGTCACCAGTTCTACCTAACGTACAAATTAGGATAGGAGATCAAATATTTAGATTGTTAGTACATGTTTTGTTTGTTTAAGTTATTAAAGAACTTATGATTGTGTCTCTAAATATCTTTCATAAGGCATTAAAATATAATATATAATATAAGTGAAAACTATATTTGGAAACGATAGTAAAGGTAATATAGTTGTACTTTAAAAACTGGTGAACATTCATTCTTTTATTGCATTAAAAAGAAACTTCAAACTGGCTTTAGTTATGTGTCATAGTCATTAAATCGTGACTTTTTAGTTGTGTTTGAGTTAAAATCTTTTAATGTTGGTATGATCCTTTTTAAAGCTTTATTTATTTCCTCATTAAGAGTGCCTGACAATATGTAACAGTGTGGCCATCAGGCACTGAAAAAATCTTTAAGAGGCCCTCTTGGCAGTCAAAGTTGCCCACCCCTGCTTTAAAGCAGGTCCACGTGGAGGCGGGTATTTTTTTAAACTGAGGTTTTATGTTTGTATTGTTCATAAAATATTGAAAAAACTATTCTTTCACTTGATAGACTTAAACACATCAGCATAACAATTTAATTTTCTTAATCCAAATGACTGTAGGGTGACAGTTAAAGTATGATTTCATATCATGTTCTCTGTTGATCTCCTTGGAGCTTGACAATCATTAAAATTAATGTCTTTGGGATTTTTGGGCGTTAAAAAAATGATGAATCTCTTTCAAGCTCTATTTTAACCTTCATGCTCTATAAACCACAGAATCTTACAGTTTTATAGTAGTCTTTACAGCTACTGAATTTACATTTTTGTTTAAAAATTAAAGCAAATAAAAGTCTGATAAGGGTAAATTAAAAGTGAGTTTTCAGTCACTGAATTGTTGTAATAATAATGATGGTTGAACAAAGTCCCAAGGCAAACATATATTTGGCTTAAGACACACCAGTGTGCTCCATCTGAGAGACACTAGCCTCTCAGGACACCTTTTATCAGAGTTACATGTGCCCCATGCCCTTTGTTTGACCGTTTCTCTAAGTTTTATCTGTATAAATATCAACAAAAGCACCGAGGAGCCAAAGCTTCTCATTCTTTTCTATGGGAGTCATGCCTGAATGTATTGAGTGGCTGTAAGACATAAGATTGGTCTGTCATGTTGAAGGTGGGGGTACAGTCATAGGTCAATTGGTGCATTTACAGAAGGGGCGTACTAGTAGATGTCTTTCTCGTGCACATAGATGATGATTATCTAGAAATTCTTTAAAAGGAAAATTGGCAAACAGACATGCTTGAGTGGGCTGCCCAAATATTGTCTGTTCGTAGGACACACTGGGTTGAATCACAGACAGCCTGAGCAAGAGCATATGGCCTCTATTACTCTAAAACGTTAATGAATAACCTCTGCATCAAGTGCTCTAACTTTAACAGATGTGAGTCCAGTCCTGACTTTGTCGTGTAGATTGTTCTACTCTAACCAACCAAATTCTGGGTAGGTCAAAAAAGTCAAACAAGAATCTAGATGCTTCTACGTGCTTTTGTATCAGATACAAAACAGGTATTCTGTTTTTTTTTACATAAGCGGCTCAAGACTTGAGACAAAGCTGAAATATTTGATGACTTAAGACCATGAAAGTCACCTTCTCACATGCGCTCCTTAAAAAACGCATCCTGATAGCAAATAAAGCAACAGACTCTGATGCTGTAGTTATTAATAACAAAATTGTGTATTCTGAGATATGCAAAAACTCAGATCTTGCCAAGTGTGTTTATCTATTTTCACGTCAGAATATCTAAAACACTTATTTTAATCCACATTCACTTAACCAGTCCAGATGAATATCTTATTTAAAGGAATGAAAGGCAAAAAAGGCATTGAATTGCTTGTAATGGGGAGAAAATATCTGCCACCGAAACAAAGACAATTTGACTCAGTGAGGGTCTAAAATTCACCTTTAATATCTGCTCGAGTTAAATTTTTCTCGTCTCATTGGCATATTATTTTACTTATTATTACAAGCAACTCAGGCCTTATTTTTAGTTTTCATATCTTCAAATAAGATCTTAATTCAGACATGTGAGGAAATTGTGGATTAGAATAAGTCTAGTGAGATTTTTTGTCTTGAAATTGAACAAATACTCTCACCTAGATCTGAGTTTTTTCAGTGCAGTAGTCGTGTTGGTTAGAAAAGAACACAGTTGATTAAGTAAGAGTACAAAGCTGATGAAATAATCAGGGGGCAGCAGGTAAGTCTGGGTAGAATATTCAGCCCTTTGCGTTCACACATGCAAAATGAAAAATGTCAATGGTTTTCTTAACAGTCTGTAAAAATGCTTTAACGGTCTAGCTGTAACTTTTCCTTTATCGACACCTACAGGATATCTCCTCAGCAAAAGTGCATTTGTGTGCATGAACTTACCTGCAGTAGCTCTTTAGCAGAGCCTCTGCGGTCCACATCCATCTCCAGACAGCGGTTCAGGAAGTCTCTAAACACAGACGAAAGCCTCTCCGGGTTCTGCAGCTCTGGAGTGCCATTTGTAGCAATCAAGTACAGCGCCTGGATGGATGGATAAGGGCAGTCATCAAAACCAACATGCTGGCCTCAAAATAATGTTCATACACATTTACATAAAGACGCAGAGATATTCAGTGCCAATATAAACAAGACAATAAGAATCACACTCTGATCTTGAGTCAATGTGATAAATAAGCTTTCATATCACAGTGTTGTAGCTGCACTTTGTGCTTCTCACCCTGAGTGGATTTTCATTCAGGTAGGGTGGCTCTCCCTCCACCATCTCTATCGCCATGATTCCCAGAGACCAGATATCCACTTTAGGGCCGTAAGCCTTCCTGGTCACCACTTCCGGTGCCATCCAGTACGGCGTTCCCACCATCGTGCTGCGCTTGTTCTGCTCAGGGGTGATCTGAGCGCAGAAGCCAAAGTCGGCTGTAGAGGGAGGCAGAGGGAAAAGTCAAAGTGGTGTATAAGGTTATTATACACCGCGCCGGATTATAGCATCAATGTGAATTTACATCCGCAGTCCCAGGCAGGTGATACAAAGACATGATGCCAAAGACACCACACACACAAAAGCAAGACATAGAACAGGACAGTTGATCACAGGAAGAGCACATCACAAGACAGCACATTTCTAAAACCCTAAAAGTCAGTGGTTGCAGGACTGGTTTGCTTTCAGTCACTGCGTGACATGCTTTGGAAAGTTTGTAATGTGGGACACTCCCTTATGGAGAGTGGGAGACTGTTCTAGATCTTATTTGCCTTTACAGAAAGAGCATTTTGTCCAAAGGCTGTTTTTCTGTATGGCACCTCACAGTCCCCTCTCGAGGAGGCCCTGCAAGTTACCCATGCCATGGGCACTAACACCTCTGCATGCCATCACAGATGCTGGCTTTTTGACTTTACGCTGACATCCCTTACATGACTGAGCCTTTCAGGGATGATCCTTTTTTACTCAGTCATCACATTCACCTGTTTCCAATTTACCTGTGGCAGGTTCCAAACAGGTGATTTTTGAGCATTCCTGAATTTTCCCAGTCTTTTCTTTCCCCTATCTCAGCTTTTTAAATGATGAAGTTGATCAGTTTGAACATTAAAAATCCTCACAGACTTCAAATGTAAAATCTAAATGTTTTCAAGAGTACAAATAATAAGTCTTTTTAAAGACATAATTACAAGCAATTATGTCTATATCATAAGATTTTAGTGCCTCTAACTTGAAGACACTAAACGAGCAAAATCTGCGTGCTGATTAGACAGATTGTTTTTACTTATAACCAGCACTTCAGGCTTTATTCTTTGCTTTATTTGTCCAAAATAAAAGGTCAGCCTGGATTTGGCTGGTGAATGTGGATTAGATCAAGTTCAAATGGATGATCAGCAATTCATCAAATAAAAGTGCAAAGATTTGATATTTTAAGGTTCAAGAGTTAGAATAAAAGGCAAACTTACTGAGCTTGACAGATCCGTCCATACCCAGGAGGATGTTGTCACTTTTTATATCCCTGTGGATCACCTGGTTGGAGTGTAAGAAGTCCAGGGCTTGGAGACACTACACAGAGAGGAGGGTGCTCATGGGTTTACAGAAATAACACCAATGTTTCAAAGTGGTCTACATGAAACACAAGGGGCCTTAACCCAGTCTGCTTATTCTGGAGGTGTCTTAAGAGGACCTCCAGAATAAGTAAAGTCTAACATTTTACTATATACCGAACACTACTACACTACTTTAAAAGAAAGAAAAAAAAACACCAAACAAGAAAATCAAGAAATCATATCCTTGAATTCACCTATAGGAAAGTCAGGCTGTTCTCTCTTAAAATGTTGGATTTTTCATGTTGCAGTAAGACTTTCATCTGTTCCACGCTACACTCTTTTAGAAATAGTTTAAAATTAACCCTAAAATATACTGTACGGGTTTGTTTGCAAAGGGTGTGACTGACAGCATCTTCACCCATCTTCAGTGCTTAACACATTTTTAGATCACCTGCAATAAAACAAAAAACACTTGAATATTTTAGAGATCACTCAAAAACTTCTTCTAAAACTGAAAATTGTTATCGGACACATTTTGAACAGGAATGAGGAATTTCAAACTGAATTCACCCTTTTATACCCAAATCTGAGCCTCTCTGAGAAGTCAGAAATTAATAAAACATAACATTTTACCAATAAAACTAATTTTTCTGTTCAGGAATGCAAGTAAATGACTATAATTTGACAGCTTAATCAACAACTTATAATGTACTTTACTGCTTTTTCTACTGTTTTGTAAACAGTTAATTTGAAAATTCATGAATAACAATAATAATTTATATTTTAGCATTAAAAAATATAATTTTGGTTAAAGTGCTTCTACGTACTGGTGTATTTACCATTACAGAAATATGAGAGATGATTTTAAGTAATTGCTAATGCTGTAAATTTAGGGCAGCTGTGGAATAAACCAAACATTGTGTGGTGGTTTAATAAATGTGTTAAGCACTGTATAGCACTGTGGGAAAAGTTTGGGAACCACTGCCTTAACCTCTGATTGGGGTGTATGATAAAGTTGTAATGTCAGGGTCACACTTTCATGGCTGTAGTCTAAATGTGTGTTGCTGATGCCTGAACTGTGCCTCTTACCTCTCTGCAGACTGCAGCAATCTGGCCTTCATCCATGCAGGTCTCAGTCACTACATCTGTCAACGAACCACCGGCCAAATACTCCATCACCACCCACAGCTCGTCTCCTACCAAGTAACTGTAAAAAGACAAAAGAGCAATCTATTCACAGAGGGGTATTGGTGCAGTTGTTGCTGTTTACAAAGCAATAATCAATGCTGTCTGGTTGACATTTGGGATCAGACATACAGAAGTCTGTCTATAGTTTATGATGCACTTTGTGTTTTATGACGCAGAGTCAGTTATAGCACACAGCAGGTGCTGCAGCGTGTAACAGGCAGCTGTGAACAACAGCAGAGAAATCACAGCCATCAATTCAGAGCTGAAACGAACAGATGCTAAAATCTGCATCCAAACTGAGTGATTATGTAGTTATAGTACGAGGTTTTGGACAGTAGGGGGCAGTGATGCATGTTTTAAAAACTTCTTCCTGCGGTTTAAGGGGCAGGAGGGGGAAGAAGAAAGAGATGAAGAGGAAGAAAAAAAGATCTGCAAAGCAGGCTCAGAGGATCCCTCAATGACACCGTGGTAACGGCATGAATTGACCTTGAACTCTGAGTTCTGACCACACATCAAGCGCTGCGGGCAATTTAACAATAAATATATTCATACTGCTGCATTAGCTTGATCCTGTTACACCCTTTAGTGTAAAAAATGAAAATGTAGAAATGATTTGCATAAGATAGAAACACACACTAAAATCTTCTAACCTAATATATTGTTGTTAATCTATAAAAACAACGTGTTTCAAATATTGTGCAAGTACCCGATGAAGCAAAACAGATGAATCAGATTACTGTCTGAAGGATGCTCAAGTATTTGTCCTTATGGAGCAAAAATACCAAACATTTATTTCTTTTCTACATCTGAGTATTTCTTGCTGGTGCTTACAAATACTTTGCATGATACTGAATATCTCTGCATAACACAAAGCAGTCTATTTGAGGAGGTTACCCAAGGCTCACAGAAAATGTGATGGCCTTCAGATTCATTTTTGAGCAGAACATCCTTTTGAAACAGTCATAATGAGCACTAACTGTGGTTTCAGCTTTGAAATTTGCAGAAAAAAGGATGAAGTCAGATTGATCTGTCAAAAAACCTCAACAATTTTCCATCTCGTTCAAATACAGTTGGAAAAAAATCAAATACAGAAAGATGGAAAAGATGAGCACAGCTTCATTTTATAATGTATGCAAAATGTTTAAAGTGATTTTAGTTGTAAGATTATAAATATTCTATGTATCCCTGCACCTTGAATATAACTATAGTATACGCGTTTGGATTTCTGACTTCTGGATTTCTTTTAACAATCATTCTTTCTTTCTTTTAATCTGTTTCTCTGTATTTCAGTGTAAGGAGCTCCTTGAAAACAAGATACTTTATTTCAAGGTCTCATTCCTCAATCATATTTTTGCCAGAGTTGTCCAAATATTTTGCAGCATTACATGATTCTTGTCCAAGCAAAAACACAATACAACACCCACTTTTATATGACACTAAATGGGTTGTGTGATATTATCGGGGGGAGAACTTAAAAATATGTTTCCATAAGAGCAGAAATAACGAGACTGCACTGTGCAGGTACCAAGGTAAAAAGAGTTTGATATTTAAGGTAATTTTTATTTAAATTTGTCTTTTTTTGCTTGTGAGTTTAGGTTTTATTTTGTTTAAATGTTGAGCTATTGTTTAGTTATAGGCCTGAACTATAAGAGAAAAAGATTTGATGTGCAATAACATTGTTCAGTCTCACTATGACGGTAAGAATTGTAATAAATGATCAAGGTGAAGAGGAGTGCACATAAGCTCTGTGCAGTCTTCTTGCAAATTCTAATTCTTTTTTTTTTACAACATGTGGTACATGCAGTGTTCATTAATTAATTAATTAATTTATTTATTTATTTACACAGAGGTAAAGTGAGACAATGCACATGAAAATATATATAAAAAAGTATGTGTGTTGGAGTGGTAGAAGCCTGCAAATGGCTTATATAAACTAGAAAGCACTAGGAGAGCACAAACCTTTGCCAAGGTAGCTCACATATTGCTTTTACATCTATAAGCAATAGTTCCATGATGAAGTTACCATCACAATATGATTCACTGATCCTGAAAACCTGCACCTAGCATCGGAACCATGTTGATATTATTATTAGTTAGACGATTATTGAGCAAAAACGATTGTTCGCTTATGGCAGTTATCTGGATCACCACCAAAATCTAATCATTTTTAACTTGGGCCATTACCAACATCTCCTGAACATTTCAGCAAAATCTGTCCAGTAGTTTTTACGTAATCTTGCTAACAAACAAACAGACAAACAGACAAATAAACATACACCGGCAAAAACATAACCTCCTTGGTGGAAGTAACCAGACCAAAGAGAAAATTATTAAATATAAAAAATCTATTAAAAATTGCAACAACTTTATTAAAAAATAAAGAAAAATAAAGAAAAAAAACCAGAACAAAACAAGAAAGGTGTTTAGGATCTTGCATCTAGTACATTTCTTTTCATTCATATGTGATGAAACTTGTGACAGAAGTAAAGTCTTGATTAAATCTGTCTGAAACACAGACACAGAAAGAGATCATTTAAAAATCTTTCCTCTGACCCTGTTTTAAAGACCTTTTGTTGACTAAAATGCCCGCTTTTGTCTCTGATTTTGGATTGTCCTGTGCTTTTTCTCTCTTAAGTGTGCCGGTGCCTATGAAACTGACCTGTCCAGGTAGTTGACTATGTTGGAGTTTTTGTTTTCCCTCATCACCAGGATCTCGTTGATGATCAGCTCTTTCTTAGGCTGCTGCTGCAGGTTCATCTGCTTGATGGCCACCTGAGAAAACAGAGGAGGAATGTGTTGCTCAGAGAACGGGTGAGCCTGCCGGCTTAGCGGGGAGGAAGAGAAAACATACAGCCTGTGAATGTTGAACCATAAACATTAAAATCTGACTTACCTCTTGGCCTGTTGCTATGTCGATGGCTGTGTACACAGTGCCAGACGCTCTGTAGAAAAATGAGATACAATCCCACTAATCAGAGAATATTTGTGTTTGACATATCTCACACATACAAACTGATGGCTGAGGAATATGTTTAATAATTGAGCCTAACTTTGAAGGAATCACACGCATTACTAATGTGTTTCAGTGATGAGAAATTGTGTACATTTATTGAAAATTTCCAGAAATGGTTCACATAAAAAATCTAAATGAGGTCATTAATTTGTACTTAAACTGCAGGAACATGCTTTTTATATCTCAGACAGTCTTAGCCACAGGTTCATTTTATCTACAAGTACAGAAAAAAACAAACCACTGAGAAGAATATTCACTAACACCACTATCAATAGGTTTATTTTTTCATCATATGTAGGGATGGAAATCGAAAACTAACCTGACATACCAGATGGACTGATCAATATATTTAACAAGTCCATCTGAGCAGCAGCCAATAGAAAGTGTTTGGGAATGGGCAGAAACTTTCAAAAATATAAACAGCAGGTGATTGGATGATTATTCTGTTCATCACATCCATTACAGATCGTGAATTGAGCGGGCATTACTCCTGCATAGTAAAGTACAAAACATAAGCCACTTGGTTGAAAAAACTCTCGCCAAAACATGTTTGAAGTAGAGCGAAAATATCCAGTCTATTGAGAAATGCTTTCACCGTTGTTTGCCTTTCATTTAATAAAGAAATGCAGTCCAGATCTGATAAAATTGCTTCTGAAGCTGTTAGCATCTATGCTAATCTCTGTACGAGCAGTCACTTCCTGCTGTCGTCTCCCTCGTAGCTCCCACCTCTTCCTGCTCCAAAGGATGCTGATTTAGCCGTGCCACTACAGGCTGAGCGCAACTGTTATAGAGTCTATATTGGAGTCTCGCAAGATGGATCTGGCTTATTACAGACATTGAATTAGGCGGATCCAGCTGCAATGCAGGGTTACGTTACTTGTGCTCTGGCAAAAAACTGCCATTGTGATTTTTTAAAGAGTGTCCCTGAGTCCGCAGAGCTGTCCATCTGACTCCATCTGATATTCATTGTTGGAACACAGAGCTGTAAGCAACAAACCACAGCAGTAAAGCCCGCCCACTACATTAACTGATTGGCCTATACTAAATGTAAGTGATGGAGCAATTATCCAATAACCTGCTAGATATGCTTTAAAAGGTTCTGCCAAATCCCAAACATTTTCTGTGGGCAGTTGCCCAGATGGACCAGTGAAATATATTGAACAATCCATCGGGTGTGTCTGGCTGACTCAAAAATGTTTTGTCATAAAATAATTCAATGAAATAACAACCCATACAAACTTTTGCTGCATATCAGAATGGAGCTTAGCCTATAAATAAATGCACTGCGGTACACTGGTGCTTAAGTGTGACCTCTACTTGATTAATACTTGTATATCATAACTTTAAAATATATTCTGTTGAACTTTTATAAGCTACAGTAGTAATAAAGTTTATTACTGCTAAATTTATCACCATTGCACAGCTGCATTACACAAGGGAATGAGTTTCTTTTCATAATTTATCAACAAAAATAATTGCAATTAGTGCCCCAGATCTGCTATTTAAATAAACCTGAGCAGCTCTGAGCACACGAAACTGGTCAAAGGAATGGTATGCAGACAATCTCTCCTTATTTGGAGGTGAAACTCCTGATACTCCAAAACCTTGAGTTTCTGATTTAAAGACTGTGGTATTTCTCTTTTCCTCTTGTCAGCTTCACCTGCGTGCTGTCAGAGTCTCTGAATAATGGAGCACAGTTCCTGCGACTAATAAGCAGACAGTTATCTCCTGTTTCAGATAGCAGCTTCCTGATCAAATATAGAAACAAGGAGGGTGAGCAGATAAGAAGCACACAGTTTAATCTGCTGTGCGGATGTGGGGTGAGCAGGGAGAGTGAGCGGAGAGCAGTAGCCTTTAAAAGTGAAAGTCAAGAAGAGACAGAGAGAAAGAGAGTGAAGGTAAAAAAGGTTGCTGCCCTCTTATCTGAAATACAATGTAAGGATTTTTAAAAGACTCAAACAAAATGAGTTAATTAACAATTTTCACCAAAAAAGATCAGTGCTACTGTGTTTTTTTGATTGCCATTATTCCCAGTTTTGTTTATTTTTTAAACTCAATCATGAATTGATTTTTCTTTGCATATTTTTCAAACTGCCTTACAAAAGTCAATGTTTGCCCCCACCATCCTCTGATTGTAATATTTAATCTTGGGGCCCTTCCCAAACGTTGACTTTCCCCCTCCAATTTTCATTCCTTAGTATTGTGTAGGGATGGAAAGGAGTTAAATACACTAACTCAGGTTACTCTTCTTGAGTAGATTTAAACAGTTGGAACTTTTACTTGAGTGAGTATGTTTTTAGGATGAATTGCACTTAGTAACATTTGTTACAGCAGAGGTCCCCAACCCCAAGACTGTGGACCAGTATGGGCTGTAGATCATTTGGTACCACACAGAGGAACAAAAATAGTTATTTTTTGCCCTTTTTTTAAATAACTGAGACTGAAGGATGTATTTTTTTATTTGTTTATTTATTCTTTGTTATATTTATTTGGGATTTTTGCATAAAAATTGTTGAAACAGTTACACTGACAACTGACAGCTTGACATTTCCATATACATGTATAGAAATAAAAATAAATCTCTGTAACCTGTCAAGTTACATCTTATCCACAATACAAAAGTCAAGTCTAGACAATTTCTTACTGCACCGAATTGTACTCCCATTAAAGGTTTTTTAAATTTTTACAATAAACAAAAACATAGAAGCAAAAAAAAAAAATATATATATATATAAATATATAAATAAATAATTAAAAATAATCAAAAATAAATAAATAAATAAATTGAAGAAAAAATATATATAAATGAAATAAAATAAAATAAAAAAGGGTTAAACTACTACAAAACACCTTATAAAAAAAGAGGAAAGAAAAAAGACCAATGGAGGGAAGCAGAAGAAAGAGAGTGAAAGAAAGCAAGAAGTGAATGAGTGAGGGGGGCTTTATGGAATTAACAGGTATTTAAAGAATTAAAATGGGTTATAAAAGAGTCCCATTTCTAGTGAAAAATATTCATATTACCTCTGAAGCTGTTTTATTTTGAAAGGATGACTGACTCCTCGAGCAGCTGCCTGTGTAGCTTGACTGCACAGACTCTACTCTCAGACTCTCTGTTTCTGTCACCGCTGTGATGAATGCAAGAAAAAACAACAGAAAAAACTGAGATAAACTCACCACTAAACCTTAAGCTCATGCACTCCTCCACCTGCGCTCTGAACGTAGTTTTAAAATATCTGACTCTGCATGATGAGTGTTACTGGAGTACAGTTAAACCACACGAGAATGCTTACTTTCCTGTTGTGGAAGGATTCAACTTAGAGCTAAGACCTAACAAAATACCCATCAATAATCGATAGAGACATTAGATCAGCTCAGACAACAGCACCATGTTTACATGTTATTCTTCCAGCATTTTCCTCCACGCTATGAAGGGGTAGTGGTCTGATTTTTTATCGTGTCAACTGATGACTTCAGCTGACTATGTTCTTAAATGTCATTATTAAGCAGCTGATAAAAACAGAGTGAGTCCTCGTGAGTGTCTCTTTATTGGGGTTAAGAAACAAGCCTACAGCTCCCTCTGATCCTGCATTATAGTGAGTTACACTATGCACAACATGCGTGTTTGTTTGTCGCTCTCGTCGTCACTACTGCCGGTCTGTGACGATGCTGTGTTTCACAAAACCAGGCCGTGGTGCAAAAAGGTTGGGGACCACTGTGTTATGGCACCTGAGCTCTGAGTAAAAACTATGAAATGATATTACAAAATGAGTCCAAGAGGCTATTTTGTAGGTCCTAGTACGATATATAGGTCTACTAAATTGGAAGTCATGGTTCATCCTGCTGCTGGAGTAGACTTTTTCAAGGTCAGGGTCAAAAATATAAGATGATTTGAAGCTTTCACACGTGTTCCTGAAAATTAATGATAGTTATGACAGTGAACGTAGTGTGGAATTTTATAGTGTATTGTACTGTGATTGTATATTTACTTCGGTGACATGTTTAATAAAACGCTTTGCCAGTTAAGTTGAAATTGAATTGGATTGAAAAGGGAGAGAGAAAGGTAGAGATAGAGAGAAGGAAAGACAGAGAGACAGAGACTTACAGACAGAAAGAGAGAGAAAGAGAGAGAGAGAAGGGATGGCTGAGCTAATCTGGCTCTGGGCCATTCGAGGATACTCTCCTCATTTCCTCTCCTTTACTTTCTCCTCAGCCTTCCAGCCTCACCCTCCCTGGTCACCACGGCTTTGTCTCCCCTGCAGAGACCAACTGATCCTTAATATCTCTCTTTTTCAGTACCTGTGACCACTGCCTTTTCATCACGGACAGACTTACCCTTGTCCTATTTTCTCGAAGCGTGTGTACTTCTTTTTGGGATCCCCCACGCTCACGATACTCCCTGAGCCAGAAAGAAACAGAGAAACACATCAAGATAAATAACGATGAAGCATGAGCTTGTGTGGGCGCACACAGCCGTGACGGCCCCTCACACAAACACACAGAACACATCAGTGTGAAACCTTTCTGCTCTTCTATTTCAGACGTGAGCAGCTACTCTGACTGCGTCTCTACTTCACTGATATGAATCTAGAGCAGTCCAGGGAGGGAAGGACACAGTCAATAAAAACTTACTCTTTTGACCAAATCCGATTATATCTGTGCTGCTTGTCTCTTATTGTTTCATATCACTTTGATAAATATGCAGATTGTCTCCCCTAACAGGACATTAGATATACAAAAGATCATAATTTTTGGTGATATTTCCAAAAACGTTTTAGCTCATACCCACACTGATAAATAGGAATAACTGAAAGATGCTTTTTGGATTCACCCTTTATTGCAGTACCAATAAAAACAAGCTATATTTTCCCTTTTATGAACAACAAACAGCACTGCAGACAGAAAAGCATCCTTGTTTTTATAGAGCTTTTACTTTGTTGTTAGGAACAGTGCAGTTTGGCAGCATTTTGATATTAAAAATGTAGAATAAATTGTTTGCAGGCTGTGTTAGCTTATACACACTTATAATTACACAGCCAAAGTCAAATAAGAAGTATAAAAACATGGATGTTCAATTAATTAAAAGAAGAACCAAAGGCTAGCAGTGTAAGCACATATTCACTGATGCACAGACAGAGTAATCAATAGAGTGCTCAAGTTAGTCTGTTTTTGTTTGCTTTGTTAACTTTAGACAAGTTGGTTCTTCATTTTGTTCACATGGATTTGCTGCACATTTCAGCTCTGGCAAGAGCCGCCACAGCTTTCACACCAGGTACATGAATGTCCTGCAGCCTCAGTGCATCTTCCCACCGTCACAGCTCTATTTCTATATATATATTAAACCAATAATGAGCTCCTATTGACAGTTTAGGAAGAACAAGGGGAGTTTCTCCACAGAGGAAGCAAACTGAAGCTTTAACTTTGAGATGCACAAACAGGATTGTTACTGTCATTTCTGTGACATTTTCTCCCACCTTGGACATACATACCAGCTGGAATAAGGTAAATATGTCACATTGTTTGTCATTTTCACTCTGATTTGGGCAAGAAATGCATGCGGCTCCAGGGAAAATAGATAAGCCTCTTATTCTTGAGATTCTCAGTGTGGGGCATGTACCTTAGACGGGCATCTTGGGCTTCCAGTCTGAGAGCTCTTTTCTTGATAACATGCTCAATGAAATGAAAACAGGCGTGCACATCAAACAAAGGTCCTTTTCACACAGTGAGACTAAATCCAATCAGACCTAATTTTGTCATGTAGAAAGTAGAGACAAGTCAGGAATATATCCAATCACAGCTACTTTGGTTGTGTGGAAAGGTTGGATGAGTCAAGAGGGACATCCAGTCACAACTGCCTTAGCTTCATGGTGGTGGGATCCAAGTGTAAAACATGACTTCAGAAATTCAAGGAAACATAAAAGACGCCTAACACTTTACACTTCATATTTTAGTCGACTAAATTTACAGTAGATTTTGTCAACTAAAATGTTGTGAAATTTCATCAACTAAAACTAGACTAAAATTAAACAATTTAGATGACTAAATTATGACTAAACTAAAACATATTTGGGCAAAAGACTAAAACTAAAGTAAAAAGTGCAGTCACAATTAACACTGGCTGCAAATGCATGCAGACAAAATGCCTCTAGTGTGAAACAAGCGTACATCCTCAATTGCACGCAGTTTTGAAAAAAAAAAAAACTACTTATGTTTTAAAAGAAAGAAAGAAATCTTCTTTGTAATAATAAAAAATCTGTGATGAGTCAAAAAGTAAATGAAAAGACTTGAAAAGAACAATAGAGGAAAGATGTTTAACGGAAGGTGCAGATTATTTTTTAATTCCCTGATCTGTCTGCAAGTGTTTTTATATTCAGCTAAATGAGAACTCTAACAGTGCAGCAGTGTCCCTATCTTGATGATGATTAAGGTGTAAGAAAATAAAATTTATTAGAAATGTCTCAAGAAAGAATTTAGCATCAAAATGGGGAGACACACTCAGATAAATTTAACTGTGTGGTGAAATAACTGAAGTAAATCTCTGGGTAAACCACATTCTGGAAGGTGACTCAATGATTCACTCACTGAGTCTCTCCAGGATCTCCTCATCTGTCATTTTGGACTTCTTCCTCTGGCGGTCCGTGTTGCGGTACATCGTGCTAGACGTATTCTCCGGCTGGACCTGAGACTCCGGAGGGGTCACCACTTCTTTCACTGGCGTAGGGGGCTTTGGTGGGTCCATGACGGAGCGTGTGTAGATCTTCCAGGGGGGAAAACGATTGAATTTAATGCCATAAAAATGATTGCTTTTGCAGGAGAATGATATCACCAACTGTGTCGTAAAAATAACTCACAGATTTGGTGTGCTCGGGCCGAGGTGCGATGACCGGGGGCAGCTCATCGTCGTCATCCTCTTCTTCCTCCTCCTCCTCCTCTTCCTCTTCTTCCTCATCCTCCTCTTCTGACACAGGGGGAGCAATTGGAGGCTCTGAGGACGATGTTTTGGCTCCCTGGAGGGGAAAGATATGTAAGTTTGGAGGCATGTGGCAAGTAGCAGCAGGGAATAAAAAAGCCTGTGCAGGGGCTCAAATGTTGACAGAAATTAAAAGAGACGATGATCTTATGATTCTGAACATCCTGCAGACCTTGAGCAAGACATGGTTTTAGCTCTGGCGAGTAAGTCCATGTAAAGCAACAATAGAATTGAGTCTCTATGTAGACTATCAATGTAGAAAAAAACATAAAAACTTGCAAACAATTTCTAAATTTAGACCACAGAAAGGGTTTTCATCAATTTCAGGTTCAGTTTTTTGGAATAGACCAAATGTAGAGTCTATATCTAACCCCATCCCAGTGGGGCTACATTGATAAATTAGCACTGCACACTTTAAAATCTTTTGTTAAACCATTCAAACATAAGAAATGATGAGGTTCAGTATTACAATATGCAGTTTTACTAGTAAGCTAAACCTACATTCTGAAACTACAGCTTCTCCAAACACAAGAATTTAAAGAAAAGCTTGGTCTGTCTATTCTGCTTCCCTCAGGACGAGGTTTTAAATCAGATCCGTCCCGAATGGCTCAAATATATAGGACTTGACATTTGAGCAGCCAAATCCACTTTGTAAAAGTTGCACTAAGTCAAAACTGAACAAATGTGATATACTTTTACTGTTTTATGTAAAAACACACATATTTTCTGCTGCATTTTGTACTAAACATCCTTATTACAAACTGTTATAAACATTCTAATTTCATGAAGCACAGATGAATAAAATGAGATGTAACTCTTTAAATTTGATGTGATGGTTTTGACAGGCCTTAGATCATTTTCAGGTTTCAAATTGGGCTTTGGCATACTGATGTTTGATGAAGGCTGCTTTAGGTTCATTACTTTTTATCGTAAAGGGTAACATGTTGCCTTACTTCTGCAGAATAAGTTATCTGTGACTGAGTTACTTTTTCACAAAGGTAATCTATTTCTGGAGAAATATGCTGCACTTTCTTTTCATTCTTGTTGAAGGTAAATGCAGCTGTGTCAGTGCATGCCAATATAGCTAGCTAATTTAGCTGACAAGATAGCAGACAGGTTAGCATTTACTTCAAGGAAATCCACCTAAAATATTGGCATGTTTGACTAAAGTGACAAAAACAGCATCATGTTAAAACAATAGTTTTGGACCCCATTTTGTTTAGTTCTTATTGAAACATGAGCGTCCACTACTGTGTTCATCTGTCCAGTTTACTGCTAGACTGTTAGCATAATAAAGATCTGTAAAGGTCTAACTGTATCATGATCCTGTTACCAGGTTGCAGAGAGACACTGGGCTGTGAGCTAGACTGCAGCGATGGCAGAGAAACACATTCAAAGGTAAACATACAGTGAGCTAGGTATTATTTTTATAGCCAATATGTGTAAGAAGCAGTCAAAGGGTTTACAACATGACAATGCAAAATAACTCCAACATTTTTGACACTGTAACTAAACTTTCAAGCCACTCCTTCATGTAACAAGTAGCAAGTTATTTTTAGAGTATCAATGCCCATCACTGGTTTTGACAGAAGTCAGCCACAGCATCCTGGAAAAGAGATTACTGCTCAATTCTTCATGAGTTTAGAGCTTTACTTCATATACTCGGCTATTCCTTTCATTTGTCCTGTGGTTATCAACAGCACATTCTCCTGTTGGATAATAAACCTAAAATACATATTTGAAACTTTACACAAGGGGTGTCCAAACTATGGTCCTGGAGCCAAGTTCGGTCTGTGGCCATTTTTTTTTATTGGCACTTGGTTGACAAAGAGGATATGGAGTTTGTGTTTGACTGATTTTACGTCTTAGTTAGATCACGAGGTTAAAATTGAGGGGAAACATGGATGATACGCATATTTACAACCAAAGTGATCAAATCTTATTGCCCTGATGATTGAAGACAAACTTTGCTCATTTACTCTGCTGTCCACTCCATCTCAATCTACAAAACATACTAGCCAATTACTGTTCTTCCACAAAGTTAATCAGCTTTGGGCATTTTTTTTTTGTTTTGTGTTTGAATACAGAAATTACCAAGTGTCTCCCCTCCCTGCTGCGGAAAGCATAATTCTCCCATTAAACTGGAAGAGATTATGTGGTACACAGGCCCACTGTAATCTGACTATTTGCCACAAATTCTTCAGTGATTGTCTTTTTCCCTTATCGGGCCGGAAATGAAATGCTGTGATGTTGGCTGACATGACACTAGATTGGTTTCACTAACTTTACAACCTTAAAAATGTGATTTATCAACAGTGGCCCAGTCATCCTTGTATTTTTTTTTTTAATTGGCCCTCGGTGAAAAAGGTTTGGACACCCCTGCTACATAGTACATAGTTCCACAATCTTAACGGCAGCACAAAAGAAATGGATTAAACAAATTATTTTCAAAGAATTAAAAGCCATATCAGCATGTCGGAATGACATAAAGTCAGTGATATTACCCTGTAGTAGTTCAACAAAACCAATGGGGTTAAATCAGGAACATTTGTGTTAGTAGTGAAGGGAAGTGTTATGAGTCCAGTGAGAGCTACAAAGAAAAGCATTAAAGGAGAAAGGTGCTGTTTAGTGCAGTCTATCAGAGGGTTTCAAAGTATTAATCTGCTTCATATGTAACTGAGCTGCTGAGGGAAACATGCAGCCACATTGCAGTTTTGTACAATATGGAGATGGACTTCCTCTGCATGTGGAAGATACCTTTCAGCAAGTCTTACTCAAAAAGCCTCAGGCATATTTATTATGCCTAATGCTCGGCCTTTATTCCTCCCATCCAAAACTCTGCTAGCCTTGGATCATCTTCCTCTTTTGGAATGGAAACAGTTCATCCATTTCCAGTCTGGTCATGCATAAATGAAGCAGTGCAGCTTAGTTCTAGTGATTAAAGGGAGAGTGGGGTCTGGCTGAAGGAAAGTCCCGCTCCTTCATTCAGATGTACTGGGCCTCTGACCTGCTCCAAGAAAGAGGAGGGAGGGAGGGAAAAGGGCTGGGGCCAAGACTGCAGTGCAGAAATGAGACTAACTACAGTATAAGCAGTGCCATGTGTTTTTGATCGCAGAGCCATGCGGTAATGTCTACAATGGTGATGAAGTTACAGGCACAGTATTGGAAATGTGGATCAGACTGGAGAGGTTATGAGCTCATACATGCAGTTTGACAGTCATCACAACCCTCTGTGGCATGCTCCCCTGCCCTGCCATCTCAGAGAGCGTCTGTTAGATAAAAAAAGGTGGAGGTGCTTTTGTGGAAAATAATAAAACATCTGAAAAGTAACAATGATAGATCCAATCATACCCCCATGAGATTTGAATACAGAGTGATGATGGCTCTAACATCATGTGATTGTAGGTATTCTTTTTGAGAAATCAGAAGATCAAATTTAGCTCCAAGGCCAATGCAGAGAAACATCATGTGGAAAGTAATATGGAGGATTTACCTTGTCAAATAACGCGCTGCAGGTTCTAAGGCTGACAGGAGGCCCAGATGACAGCAGCCGGTTCTGAATGTGAAGGTTGAGAATGGGAGGTTTTACTCAAAACAAACCCATACAGCGTTTCAGAGTATTCAGGGGGGAGAGAGGGGTGGGGGCAGGGGGGGTAGGCCAGCCAGGGATGGACATCAGGGGCCGCGAATTTCCTCCAAATACTCAGCATGAGGAGAGGACATGATGGAGACAAATCCTGCCCGCTGATAACCCTGTGCAGCTCCTCTCTACACTTGCAGATTTAAAGTAGAAGAGTGATCTTAGCTTGCCTTCATTCAGATGCTTAGTTATAAATAACATCTATTTGAATTGAAGTCTTGCACCTCATTTCACTTTACCCGAGTTATGCTGAGATGCAACTCATTAGACTAAACAGTTATAAAATTACAGCTGAATTATTACTCTCCTCTGCTGTAGTTTTAATCTTGCATAATCATCCCTGCAGGGTATTTGGGTGCAAAGTGGTACTCTTTTAAGTTAGGTGTGAGCGAACGTGAATGCACACTGATAACAATATGATAGCTCAGGATATACGCTGAGGTGGTTTGGACTGCCATTGGTTTCAGAGTGTAGAGGGTAAAGCATACTGGCCTTCATTAAAGTGTTGAAGATTTGCCATGGGTTGCACCAGATCTGTGGACATGTAGACGCAGCCTAGTTTGAACACTTATGTTTGAGGTGTTGTATAACTTAATGCTGTGGCACCATCAAGCAGTCTGGTTTAGTTTGGCTTGATATGGGTTGCAATTACAGGTGTCTCCAGCCGAATAAGTAGGAAGGTACCCAAACAACTGATCCGTGCCATCCTACTTTTTGGCACCCCTCTGAAGGGATGCCAAGTGTACCAAGCTTAAAAGCAGCAGTCTGTTAATTGGTCCCAAGAATTGTCACCTCCCTTGGCAACGTACAGCTCCATGTTTAAATGACCTGTTGATTTAGAGTGAGCAACTCTGTGACGCACTTAACAGCTCCGTGGAGTACTGAAGTGCTGGAGGTCCTTCACTGTTGCTCTTGGTCTACAGAGTTGCACTCTACTTCAGAATGCTGCACTGTGTTGCTCTGCTGTGATGGCAAACAACTGCATACATAACTGGAGTGACTTCCTACGTACATTCCCACCCTCAAACTAAGGTACAGCTGGCAGTGGAAATGCAAACAAGATCAAGCAAATACCGGGCCAAACAAGACAACTTAAGTCTTACATCTGTCACTTTGTAGGTGTTAAGTCCTGCGTTAAACAAAGCTGTGATGTGGATTTTGTAAAAGGTGCGATAACTTGGAGGATGAGGAGCTTGTGATTTCTTTTTGCCAGCAGTGTGATGTTGACTTTGCATGCTCGGCATTACATTACATCCCTCAGAAATCAGTGACGACTTTTTTCCTCACACTTTTGCTTTCCACCACCTGAGATAATATCAACCATGCATGAAGCAACGGTACAGTAGTGAAAAATATTGCACATTATTGATGTTTTCACTTCTCAGTATAACTGCTGTTACTTCACACATGCTATAGAATAAGGTTTTAGGCTTAAGGCATCCTAATCATAATGTTTTGACATGATATATATTGTATATTGATCTGTATATGACTGAATAATAATCAACAGCAGGTAACAGAGGTTATATCCAGCCATCAAGCTGTTGTAAAAGTATTGGTCTACACAGCAAAGACAAATATCAGGTGTTTGGAATTGTTGACACTGAACAGCTGTGTAGGTCCACTTTTCCATACAGTTCCTCAGGAGTCAATAAGGGAACTGATAAAGAATTGAATCAATAGGCAGAATCTGTGATGGCATTGGTATAAGTAAACTGTTAAGAATTTTCATCATTAGCTAAGATGCTAGTGGCGCTGAGTTTGGCCACAACTGTTTTGAAGTGAGATGGCATCTCAGTTTAATGTGTGCCCCACAGTGTTTATTTGCCTAAAGGCCCATTTATGCTCAACGTTAAATACGGATCCGGATACGGACGGAGCCCTCTGTCCGTGCTCTGTGTTCATTTCGTCTGTATTTCTGCACGTTTCCATAAAGCTTACGGATACAGCAAAACCGAGCAGTACCACTGGAAACCGTGGAGGCAGTGTTGCTGTTACTACCCAATATGTAGCTCTAGTGAGACACGAAGAAGAAATAATAATAGCGGAACTTTTTGAAGAGAAACTCTGTGAGTTAGTTAGAAATTACAAACATTTGTATGAAGTTACTTCACCTGGACACTGGGACAGTGTCCAGGTGAAGGTTAACAAATGCAGGTTAACAAATGCAAAAGAAACAGCTGGAAGGAGATTGGAGAGCAATTAAACGGCAGTTGGTTGGTAGCGAAGGAGAAGTGGAGGTCTGTGCTGCCCCCCCGGTGGATGTATTGGTTAACAGCAACGCCAATGGAAAGAATACGTGGAAGTATGTGAGACGGTAACACCGTTTGAAAAGGACATGTACATTTTCGTACGTAAAGGGAGTATAAATGGGCCTTAAGAGTACATCCCCATTTTAGTGAGGACTTCAGATTTTGTTGCGATGATACCAACCAGGATTCAACATTCTTATTACTAGAATCAAATGTTTACTGCATAATTCTAGTATTGAAACAATTGTATACATATATTTACAGAAAAAATATAGAGAGTGCTTTACAAATTTATTAGACCAACTGTCATAGATAACAAAAACAAACACAAATACATAACAAACAGAAATAAGGACTTTTTAACTGAATTCATCTTTTTATAATCTAATTTGAGCCAACTCACTGGACTTCGCAACCGTAATAAAGTCATAATAATGAGCTTTACTATTTTTTCTGTTTTATTTTGTAAAACTGTTCATTTAAAAAATCGTGGATAACAATAATAAATATATTTCATCATTTAAATATAATTTCTGTTAAAGAGCGTCTATATACCGGTGTATTAGCCATTAAAGAAACAAAAAAAATGATTTTGGTAATTAATGCTGTTAATTTAAGGCAGTTGGAGCATAAATATCACTTTGGGTGGTGGTCTGATACGTTTGTCAAACATTATATTTGTTTTGTGTTTCACCATTCAGCTAAAAAAACACTGAGATGTGATTTTAAGTACCTTTAGTCCATTCCTAGTGATAAGCATATGTAATAACTATATAGCTTTGTTGTGATTTTCTGCTTTTTTCTAATCTCTTTTAAAACTTTGTAGGGGCTTCAAAGAGAAAGAAATTACTCCATCTCTGATATATCAACCATCTTTGTTAACCTTGGTGAGCACAGGATAGGTTCACGTCTCTTAAAAGTCCTAGTGCTTCGACAAATACTGATCAAAGTTGGCACTTTTCTTGTTCATCTGCAACAGTGCGACAGTGCAGCCCAACATGAGGATGAAGCCAATGACACTGCAGCCAATAGCTGAGTCACCTCTGCAGGCCATGCACCGCTGTGACAGTCCAAGGCTGAGATGCTCTTTAATACCCTCACTGGGCTCGCACAACCTTTTAGACACACTGCCACACCCGCCTGGCCTTCAGTGGCTAAGAGCTCTCTCAGGCAATAGCCCTGCATTAAGGGAGCCTATTGTAGTTTGCCCAGGGGCAGCGAATCCCACTGAACAGACCTGGACTCCACTTCTTCTCCCGGCTGTGTGTGTTCAGACCGAGGCATTCAAAGCTTAGATTACTCTGGTCAAAGCCAGGAATGAGGTCAACACAGCGGGAGTCCCTCTAGATGCCGCTGAGCCTCAAGTGGAGCTCGTCTATGGCTGTTTGGAAATCTGGTTAAGTAGTGCAGATTGGGAAAAATAAACAATGAGCAGCGGTGGCTCCTTGTTTTTCCTGCAGGGGTCTGATCGGCATGTATGGAAAATTCAGGGCATTACACCGCAGTGAGCCTCCAGAGGGGAACGTGCATGTTTTGCCCATTAGAGGCAGACGTCTGTGTGAAATAAACCTGCGGGGGAAGTTACACAGTCTATCACAGATACTACCACAAAGAGGAAAAGGAGAAAGATCTACAATGATGCCGACAGAGACACATAATTTCTCTCGGGTTTAAGAAGATGAAATAAATCCCCATTATGTTGCAACTTACCTTACAAATCAGCACACTATTACGTGCATATAAAACGTAATTCCCTCCATATATTACGAAGATTTAAGAGATTTTCAGAGCAGTGAAATATGGCTGAGAAAGAGCATGGCAAAGAGGGAATCACTGAGATGAAAAGCAACGTTATGGCTGAAATACCAGACAAATAAGCAACACTGAAGACAATACAAATGACAGGATTAACCTCCAACTAATAAAGGCCTGTTGATTAAAGAGTAACTAAACCCCAGAGCTTTGTAGGAGGTGCATCTACCCTGAAACTTTAGAAAATGTCCCTAAAACAGACCCACTTATTCTTTCATGCCCTCTCTGTCAGCCACAGCAAATCATAGTTTATACTGCCTCTGCGAATTTGATTATTGGTCATAATGTAATAAACCATCCAATGTAGACTTACAACAAACCACCTGGGTGTGAAGTGATAGTGCCAGACCCCTAAAAGACAAAAGTTCATCTCTTATTAACCCACTTTTAATTCAGTGTTCATCATGATTTCGAGTGTCACAGTGACATCTGTAATTCACCCTTCTTTTAAGCCCCGCCCTTTCCAGGAAGTGAACCTATATCAAGCCCCGCCCTCTTGGTAACTGTTACTAGGTAAGACAAAATCTGTTGTCGCTGGCCTCTTTCCCATTGAAACTATTGAAAATGACTTGCTTTTTGATTCACTTTAATTTATGTTTAACTCCTTTGATTCTTTTTTTTCTATTTGGTGTCAGTGAACAGAATAAAGACTGAACTGCAGTAGGATGTAAGAAGAGATGAACTATCTCAGTGAATATTAAAAACAGTTGATATTAAAACTGGTGAATGACTTGTTACTCTCTTAGTTTTGACTATTGTCTTAGTACTTTTTCAGATTAAAATAACAGTTATACCATACATTGAAATAGACTGCTAACGCAATAATTTTCTGATGATTTGCCTAGCAACAGCTACTTTGAGAAGGGCTCTCTGATTTTGATTGGTCGGTTGGTAAACCAATCAGAGAGCTGACAAAGGGTCAATTGCTGAAGCCTGCAGGTACCCCTTTACTTCCACAATCAGCTGTTGCAGCTGACTTTCCTGGCCTTATACCTGCTACAGAGGCTTGGAAATAATGGTATATGTATCTGAAAAGACACAGACTTGTATTTACTGAGCTAGATTAAAAAAAGACAAGGCTTATTCACAGTTTTTGAATGAACAAAATACACTAGGCATGGTCAACTTCCATGGTGGGCTGCTTCTACTGAGTATTACAGAAGTTTATCCACAACAGAGGATGTAAATAAGGAATTTCAGACCTGAAGTGGACACAAGTGAGGATGTAGTTGAATTCATTTTGAGAAAATCATGGTTGATTCAAAAGCTGAGGCAAACATACTACACTTCCCACAATCCTGAAGAGTCACAGCGGCATATCTGATCGGTTGAGCCAGCTGCTAGGTGGTCGTGTTTTACAATGATGCCATTTGCTTCGGTATATCAGCCAACAGTAAAGTAAAGTTCTAGTATTCAGGTTTAGAGGGCATATTTCATTCACATATTTCTTGACCCATAAGTAAAAATGTAAAACGTTTGATTTGAATGTCAAAAATGCACCATAACTTATCAACAATATCACTGAAATTCAATTTTCAATCTAAAAAACATCTTGGTGTTTAGTTACTCTTTAATAGCAGCACAAATTATCTAAAATAGAGCTTGATATTAGTTGGGTTTTATCATTGGAAAATATTCAGTCAGATTGGTCATCAAACGCATTATTTAGGGTATAAAGAAAAGCAACAAAAGTGACTTTTGATACTCACCAGTGTGTTTGCTGCTATGTACCCATGTGCCGACTTGTCTGAAAGGAAAAACAAAATCATACATTAGTGAAAAAATGAAGCTAAACACCAAACATATAAACCAAAGAAATTTTAATGTAAAAATTGTAAATAACGTTATGTCACAGAAAAACTACAGGATGGAGGCAGGAAGGGATCTCTGCAGAGGAAAGTGCTGTTGAGGTGCCAAAGCTTTGTACAGCATACAGCTACTCAATTTGAAAGGTAAAATTATGTTTTAAAAGCTCATAGAGATAGGACAGCAGACATAGATTTGAAAGTCTTCTTCTAATATCTGTTGGAGTGGAGTAAAAAGTAAGGCTACAGTCACTAAGCCATGATACTGTATGTTACACGAGGTAAAAATCTAAATAAATGAAGATCATTTGTCATGCCATAGCAGGAGGTCTGCAGGACTAAGTAATTCATGATACTGATCCCCCACACACCTGCCTTACTGGTCAAACCCTGGTTAACATGTTTTTTGTGAAGTGTAGGTATCAAATCAATGTACCTATAAATCTTCTGTAGCGTGCATTTTTTTCCTCTATTGTCAAGGACTCCAAAATAATGGTCTCTGACTTTCATACACCATCACCCATCAACAAACTGTTGGTTAATTTTGTACTTATGTTTGAGTTGTCTCTACCTCCTGAAGTGAAGCTCATGTATTTCTGGTTGTTGACAGTCTCTTTGGAGTCGTAGAACTTTAAGACATCCAGCACAGCCTGCGGGTTCTTCTTCTGCTCCAGCTTTGTGATGTTGGAGGTCTGTAGGAGTCGTGCCCACTGCTCTGGGATGCCCTGCAAAAACACAGAGAAGGTTTAGTTTACTTAAAGATAGGATAATGTTGATAAAGGGTTGGTTGAATAAAAAGCATAAATATAAACATTTAAATATATACAGAAAAATATTTACATTTGCAGCGTTAGTAACTTGCAAAGTATTATGTAGTACCTGGCAGCACCGACAAAAAGTCCCCTTTTAAGAGCTTTTCTCCCTCATTACATAAAATTTATCCATGGATTAGTTGATGAGTGTTGGTTTTCTGTTTAGTAAATATCCCTCATAGATTGTTGCCATTGAATTTCATTCTTATCAAAAAAAAATGTTGGCCATCCTTTGTATTGTTCGTTAGAGGGTCCCCTGGTGGCAGATTTTCACATGTCATACATTTTAGATTAATGCGACAACAGCTGAGTGACTTTCCAGAACAGCCAATGTACAGAACTTCACAGTTAGCATGGATTCAAAAACGAGCTGAGGCCCCATATCTTTCCCCACTCTCTGGCCCCTTTCCAAATCTGTGTTGGCCAGGTTTATGTCCCGTCTGTGATTGCATGAAGGATGAGAATTGTGCAAATATATGCATAACTAGACAAGTGACTGATTTGACTGACAGGTGTGTGCTCCTTGGCTGTTTACCCAAAGGCTAAAGGCCAGCTTCTGCTCCACTTCTTTGCTAAAGATTTATCAAAATTAGGGATGCACGATATTGGTATTGGCAGATGTTGGCTTAAAAAGTGGAATATCAGTATCAGCAGATATCAAAATTTCTGCTGATATTTACAGCCAATACTTTGGCCATACACATTAGCCATATATAAATCACAGATATTGGCTGTAATACTCACAGCATGTATGAATATAGCACAATGCTTCACCCTATTATTGCTGAATGTTTACATTTTTAGATTTAATAGTGTCTTTAATAGTGTCTTCTATAAGAGAATGAAATGTTGTTTTTATGGTCCACAGTAATTACTAACACAAGTACACAATCAGAATAAGAGGAACAGGTCAATTTTGGTAAAGAAGATACCTCGAAGGTATGTTCAGAAATACTGGCATATCAGATCATAATGCTGCTTTAGTAACCAATGATAGTAACCATATTTAATATTTTTTCTCATATTTGTTGTGCATAATTTACAGAAGGACCACAGATCTCATTTACCCCTCAGCAAGGACATGTAGTTCCATTCTTGTAAAGCTGTTTCTTAAAGGCTTTGCTCTATTCATAACCTGTGCTTCAATACTCTTTTATGCACTCTGAGCCATTAAGAAAGTCTGAATGTAACTTAACATTGAGTTTATTCATGACACTATTGTATACTGGATATTTTTACACTTACAGCAGCTGTTTAGATCAATAAAAATAGTGTTTTTTCCCTAGAACAATAAATGAACAGAACTTCATAGTTAGCATGGATTCAGATACAGGCCAAGGTCCTTTGCCTTGTATCTTTCTCCACTCTCTTGCTCGCTTTTCAAATGTCGGGCCGGTTTACTGCCTGGCTGTGATTGCACCAACGCTAAGAATTGAGCAAATATGCATCACTAGGCTAGTAAATGATTTGACCTACAGGTAGCTGCTGTGTGGCTACCCAAAGGCTTAATGTCAGCTTCTGCTCCACCTTTTTGTTTAAGATTGATCAAAATCGGTGAAGGTAGCATTTCTATTGAGATGATCACCATTGATGGCCATCATATTGCAGCTTTCGAAACCAATTGCTAACACTGCTAAGACTATACCCACATATAAAATATTGCCTCATATTTGTTGTGTATACTTTACAGAAGCATCACAGATCCCATTTGCCCCTCAGCAAGGACATGCATTTCCAATTCATTACTCATGCTTTATGTGTTTAAATGCCCTTAAATGCACACTAAGCCATTAACAAAGTCTAAATTTAACAATGAGTTTCATTCATGACATTATTGTAAGCTGGATATTTTTACTCTTAAAGCAGCTGTTTGGATGAATAAAAATAGTCTACTGTGAATTGTGTTCAGTATTTAGAGAAGAGATGCTACTGAAGCAGGGATCAAAGAGAAAATAAAGAGTAAATTAGTCTCTCTTGAGAAAACCATGACAGTAGTGAAATCAAAGTGGATTGGTTTGAAACAGGCTTAATGGAGTACTGTTTGTGTGTGACAGTCAGACACACTTCTGGTCAAACAAACAAGGAGGCAGTTGTTTCTAATGTCATGGACTGAGTACTAATCATTTGGAAGTCAAATTGACCCAAGCACACTGAATATAACAGCCTGATTTTGGAGTGTGCTTTAAGGCGAATAATGATTGCTGATCCATTTATTCATTGACATACATAACATCCTAGGCCAATAAAGAATCACCAGGAAAGTCTTTTAGCTATAAACTCAGTCTCTATATTTATAAAAACATTTAGATAGAGGTTTTTTCCGTGTTTCAGTACTTTGGTTCTGTTATAAGACTATAACTTGTTTGCTTAACCAAATTAAAATGACAGCATGGAAACATCTCTTAATGTGATTTCATTCTCTTTGCACCATATCAGTGTTTTTCCCATAACAGAGGAGGGATGATATTATGAGGACTGCTTTCACAATATAATGCAAATGATTAAATCAACTTCCTGCAGAAACCTCCCTTTATGTAAACAGGAAGAATACAATTTATGGTGCAGTGCATCATAATATGATACATTAAATGACTTTGACTGATACAGAGCTTTGAAATCAACACCTCTGTTGTTTTTCCCACCCAGTAGATCCTGTTAACTCATTAAGTGGAGGTTGTGTTGTGCCTTTTTAATATAAAAGATTATATGTGCTTGGTGGGGTTGGGAAACAGCATGATTTACAGTGTAATATGATACTATAAACGGTGAGGCTATGATTCATCAAATATACACCATAGGGCAGGCAATGCAATATTTGTCACAGTACGCGATACAATGCACAATCTCAAAGCAGACCTTGTCATGTTTTTAAACACTGTAATACATTTGGAGGGCGAAGTTTGTCACTTAGTAATCGGAATGTTGAAACGGTCTATCATATATTTTTTTCAGTATTACTTTTTCTTATTGTTCTAATGCTGTGGCAACTTATAAACATAATCTAAGATGCTTTTTTAAGCATTTTGGACTATTTAACTTGGAAAAAGTTTTAACATGAACTTAATACTGAGATCAAAAACTTGAAGCTCAATGGCTCAAAACTGCTCTGAAAGCAGATAAAACCTTATTATATCAAGATAATAACCTGTGTCAGACAAGTCAGGACAATAGACTGACAAATGTCCTGCCTAACAGGTTGGAGTACTTATTAAAGCTACAGTATGATTTATGTTTTGAATTTGCTTTGTCAAGCTTTTTCATCTCCAACTCTCTTTTTCTTTTATCAGCTCCCCCAGCATACTCTTCCATCTTTTAGCCTCAGCTATTGTATCAAACAGTGCTGACGGGCTAACTGGCTTCTTTTTAGCTGAGGGCTGGTGTGTTAGCTACCGCACTAAAGTCAGACACTTCTCACAAGGAAAACAAAGCCAAGTGTCAAAGGTTAATAGTGCTGGAAGAAGAAAACTAGGGCCCTTTGTGGAAACTGGATAGATGCTATGGTCCATTTTGTAATTTATGTTTAAATCACCCTTGAAAGAACAACGTTAGCTGGAAAACCTACAATTTTTTTGTGGGAATTGATTGTTGGGAATGCTTTAAAAATCAGAGTGATTAACATCAAACAGAGCAAATAATGTCAAATTATGAAGGATACAAAGGAATCAAGAGGATGTTTCACAGAGCAGACGGAGTGATTGCCATTCAAGTCACTTTATTTCTAACTTATGAATAAAAAGACATATATATATGTCTGTCGTTTCTGCATGGCCTCAGGAGATTGTGATTTTTTGTATGCCTGGGAGAAGAGTTTTAGAAGCCCGTCAGTCCTGGTTGTCAGTGAAAGCCATACTCACTGTGAATTCTCCCGTTACAGCATCAAAGCCGACATGAATGGTGTGTTCAAAGTCTGAGGGCAGGGATATCTCAGGACGTTCCTTCTCCTTCTTCTTGTTTGCTGCAGAGAGACAAATAAAAGCTAATTACACACTGAACTGGAGTATTTTTAACCACAGGAAATTAGTAAATTACATTTATCCAAGTACAGAGTGGGATACTGACTCTTGTCTCCCCCTGGGAAGATGGAGCGCAGGCGGACTTTCTTGTTTTTCTCTTCAGGAGCCATTGGAAGCGGTTTAGAGGCGTGATTCACTGATGAAGAGTCTCGGGAACTACTGTTCATTCTCAAGGGAGGGGCTGGTGGTTTCTCTTCAATATCGACACTATCAGACATCTTTAGTAGCACTCACAATGTCCTGGGAGAGAGAGACGGGAGAGTTCAAAGTTAGAAATGTCCTGGGGAAATTCAGTCAGGACTTAAATTGTGAATACACTCGAGCCTATGTAGTGCCTATCTGGTGGTTTGACTGCCCAAAGCCCCCAGTGTAGGTCATACTTAACCATTTACATGTCATTCATACACTTATGGCAGAACATGCTAATTTAAGTGTCCATTGTGTCAAGTAATTACACTCATACAAATTTACAAGCCACAAAAGCTGCAATAGGGGCCACTTAGGGTTAAAGGTCACATGTCCTGGCGTGTTTGATTGTTTACATCATGTCTTGAGTGTGCATTAAGCAACAAATTGATTTAAGATTAATAAAGAAATAAAAATTTGGCTCTGTAGGGGATCAGATGCAGCTCTTTCTCCCTCCCCTTTGGAAACACTCTGATCTGAGGGGGCAACAGGAGGCTACAGGACGCTATTTTAATGAGCTCTGGCTGCCCAAACAATGCCTGATGGGAGGGGAAGGAAGGGTTAAAGGTCGTGGAGCAGACTTTCAAAACAGTCATGGTGTCTGCCTGTAAAGAGCAGAAAACACATGCAGGTGGAGGCTGTATAGCTATGACATCATAAACCTCAGGAAGTAAAAAAAAAAGAGCATTTTAAGGGGCATTTGCTTTAAGAGGCAGAGCACAGGTGTCATGTTCTTCTGCTCCCCAAGCCCCTTCTATCAACATCTAAAGCAAAGAAAATTGATTTTGCAGGATATGACCTTAAGGGTTTTGTGAGGGGACAATGACATGTGACTTTTAGGAGCTGAGGATCAGTGGAGACAACAGTTTGGACCACGAGCCACAGCCACCTCAAACTTAACTTCTGTTAAGGGGACACAATTTCTGTTAATGTAACAAACATACTCTCAAAATCTGAGAGGATTTTGGTCCTTGGAGTTTAATGATAGCAGTAGGCAAAGCAGAGAGTGATTTTTTGTTAAAATTTCAAATATTTTTCTCATCTTTAAACTCAAGTACAATAAAATGGTAGTTTGCCTTCTTTAGACAGCTTTGTGGCTGCTGTTTGGAAAGAAGAAACAACTCATAATTACCATCTAACACCATAAAGTCCAATTAAATTCAGATTTACAGAGTGAAGCGTTTTCCCTTACTAAAAATCACAACATACTTCTCAATCATTCAAATACTAGTATTAGTTCTGATCTATAATACACATTTGGGACATCTGGCACGTATAAACCATTAACTATAGATCTTTCCCATCAAAAATTAACCCTTAACAAAGATGATTAAGGCTGTCTCATTTTCAAAAAGTGCACAATAATGTGTACTTTGGCATGGAGCATACACATTGCTAGTGTATGCCTGTATTTCCTTGGTCTTCAATTTTTACTATGAATTATTCAAACAAAAAATACATATATACAAAATTATCACATACAGTATTTGCTTTGAATTATGCCCAGTCTTGATTCCTAGTTAAGCACTGAAAGAAAAACAAAGGTTCTCCAGCTGCACAGTGCAGCAGGGGTTAGTGCCGTGGCAACAGAGTCCCCAGTTCAGTGTGAGTGTTGGTCATTTGTCAGCCCTGTGACTGACTGGTGATCAGACCGTTACCAAAAGACAGCTGGGACAGGCTTTACCTCCACAGCAACCCTGAACAGGATAAGTGTAATGAGTGATGTCAGGATGGGGGGATGGAAATGATACCAACATTATCATGGTTCTCTTAGTAGGACAAAATCATAACCCATTGTGGAAGGACATCATGACAGCAGTCAAAAAGTGAAGCCAAAAAAAATTGCAAAATCTATCTTCTCATTGGTCCATAATGAATGTGATTGACAGAACAATCATTCAGCCACCTTCCTGATGTTTTGAAGGGTTCTGCCCTCCCCAGACACTTTCTGTGGGCTGTTACCCAATGGACAGGTGGATTATATCCTTATAGAAGACAACTATCTATCTGGCTTGTCAGGTAAATTATAGCCAGGGCTGCAGGCAATATGTTCTGTGGTTGTCCATCTGCACCACTCTTATGAAGGTTGTATCTGCAGAATGCATTCAGGGACTTCCTCCGAACTTTGCACACATGTTCACCCTGAATGAAGGATGAACTAATCAAATCTTGGATGCACAAGGTCAAGATATGAAAAACCTCAAGTCTTGTTACAAAACATAAACCTTCACATTCAATGATATGTGATTTCTACCAATCACACTCCATATAAACCAGCCCAGACCCTCTTCCTGACACACAACTGTACTTTAAGAGTCTAGTAGTGTTACACCTTGATGTAGCATCTAGTTGCAGGACAGTGGTTCTAGTTAATTTAATAAAAAGACAAGCAGCCTTAATGTACTTAATAACAGAAAAGTGATGTTAAAAATATGAGAATTATTGGCAAACATGAGTTTTTGTTTGATGTCTAATCAATTAATCCTTTCAGGGAACATTTGTGCAAATAGTTTTTCTCAGTAAAAGTCTGCTGCTCAGTTTAAGTCTGAAACTAATTAGATTTTAACACAAATTCTGATGAATGTGTTTTTTCATTGGGCCAAATCTATCATCTGTGTAGTGTGAGAGTCTGTTCTCTGTAGCAGCAGAAAGAGAAATTGGGCACTGTGGCATAGCTTTGACAACATAACAGCTGATTTCTAAAACTGTAGTATATATTCCAAGTGCTGTATGTTCAGTTTTGGCCTATTTTAGCACTTTGACACCTAAAGTTTTATAGCTGTAGGTTAGAAAGTTGTTCAAGAAGTTATCTATTTACTTATACAGACATTAGTGTAAGACATTAATATGATTTTAAAGGAGACACAAATCCTGAAACTATTTCTTCTGAAGTCAATGCTTTAATATTGTTCCTATAGTTTCTGAAAGTGCAAGTTTTGGTGTAAGTGAGGTGATGTCCAGTGGGTCTCCTCAACTGTGAAAAATGGCAGCAGGGGTTGATTCTAAGAGAAAGTGGCAAGAGTAAATGCTCCCATCACTCAGCCTCTCATCTCCCATCTACTCACATCCCACTTCCATCTTAAACTCCTTCACTGCCTTGCCCCGAGGCCAAGCCCATCATGTGATGTGCTGCACGAGCGTCCCAGAAAAGCGGGCCATCCAGGCAGGCTGCCCCTTTAGTGGAGACCTACATTAGCAAACAAAGACCACTCCTCGGCTCTTGCACACCGCACTCGCTGCCTCTGACAAATTACACATGTGCCTTCACTGTGGCCTCTATGCGACTTTATGTAAGCTTCTTCTGGGTGACAAAGAGGATAGATAGTTATATCTGTCTCTTTCTTAACTTCTCAAAAAATCTGTAATCTGAATTGATCAACAATCTGTTCAACAACACAAGTAGGTGGCACCAATATTTCATTCAATATTTATCTTTATATAGCCTTCTGTGCAATATTCTGCAAAGACAATATCTACACTGTGTGACGTTGCATTTTGTTCTTATTTCAATTAAAGTAATTTATTCCCTGTTTCTATTTTGTGTATACAGGACGCATCACTAATTCTGATGAAGGCACTGGTTTAAAACAATGGACTTACTGAAAGAACAGTGGGGAATGTAACTTACAGTACAACTATAATGTTTGATTTTTACTAGAAGGAACTACAGATGCCTTTTTATGTTTTTAGAGTTTTATTTGCCCTCCAGTGTGTTTGACATGACTAATCCACATGATAGAGTGCATCTATGCACTAGACAAAAGTCTGCAGCGTAAGAACTTTTCCCTCTTCCCCTGTTTACAGCACCAGTAGCTGCCTGAAACAGCTTGTTTCGCCAGCCCCCACAAATAAACCTATCAGTAAAGCTGGACAATTAATAGAATTTTAATCAAGGTTACAATTACTGCCTTTCAGAATTATTAAAACTGAGTAATCAAGATTAGGAGATTACTGAGCCAAAAGACATGTTGAACTTTATTTTTTCCATCGTTATTATTAGCATTATTTTGAGGTATTTCTATTTTTACAAGTATATTTGTACATATTGCCCATTTTTTAACATTAAAAAAATGGGCAATATGTAGAAAAAAGTGTCAAAAGCGTATATGTACATTGAAGCATGTGTTTTAAATAACTTTGTTATCATGTTTTATAATTGCGATCTCAATATCTATTAAAATTATCACAATCATAAATGAGCAGTTCTACCTACCAGTGTTACATCATAATATTGTTTGTCAGCAGTTTAAGACCATTGGCTTTGGCTGGCAGGCCAAATGAAGCATGCAGACTGTAGAATTTATGTAAAGTTGTTGAGAATTTGGCCCTGAGCAGTGCTGAACTGACCATTTACCACAGAGCAGACTTGCCAACCAATCAAAGTGAACTGTGCCCACATGGAAGGAGGCCTTAAAATGACAGGAGCCTTAGCAGGGTATACAGGTGGATCAGGGGTAGTCAGTCAGTAAAAGCTAGAGATTTTATTGAACATTAGCCATTGTGAACAAGCAGTCATTGAAATCAAATAGATGAACCTAAGTTAAGGCAAAATATGGTCTCTTTTAAGTTTAGTATTCTGCTATTGTGACAACCACACTCATCCCTTTTTCTTTGCATGTACAAAATATCCCTTTATGTGGGGCTGCTGGTAGATGACTTGGTTATAGCTTTTTAACATCTGTTGAGGCCCTTTCCTCGTGCAGGTGGACTGGGTTCAATTCCAACCTGCAGCCCATTTCCCACAATTTTCCTCCGCTCTTTCGCCCCCTTTTCCAACTCTCAATCAATACAGGAAAAATGCCCCACAAATAAACTGATGTGATTTTTTTTCCCTACAAAATAATTCATATTTTGTTAGTGTAAAACGTTTTGCAGATCGAACATGGTCGTAAAACAAATGAAAAGCCAGCCTTGATGTTTGCTGAAAAACCTTGTACTGTTATCTTTTTCTGTTCTGCTGGTGATATGACGAGAATAAGAATAATTTTGTTTCTCTTGGCAAATGAATGTAACAGAGAAAACTGCACTGTGATCCTTTTAATTAGGCAAATAATTACTGCAGGGAATTATTTGGCAGATAGCTGCCCATACTCGCTGGCCTTCATATCAGAGCACGTTTTAGATGAATATTCATGTCTTATCTGGGCAGTGGTGCAACAAATGAATTTATATTAATGAGCAAGCGTGTGTCAACAGGAGTGAATGGGTTAATATGACTGCGATAAGGATTTGTTTCTGATCAAGGTGACATCACTTGTATCTATGTAGAACCACTGAGCTCCTCTTTCCTGAAACAGGTCCCTCCAGACTGAGTGGTAGCTAAACAAATAAAATTTACATGCTGATCCAGTTTAGCCAAAGGGCAGAAACTGTGAGTAACCACAGCACTGCAGAGACAAATGTCCTGATCTTAAAGTACTGCTAAATTTTTAAGAATGTGTTCCTGCTGTATTTCTAGGATCTTATGAAACATGCTGGTGCAGCAGGGGTGACTCTTGAGGCAGTTTCTATCACGCGGGTGAGTCCAGACAGCTGCAGCAGCAAACAGGTTCTCTTTAGGTTGAAGGTTAGGTGTGTCACTATCAACAAAACCTGTAAAACTCTGTTTACTCTGCTGTTTACAAAGGAATGAAACCACGTTGACATGATAGAGTCACACAGAATTACTGCGTGTGTGTGCCATTTACCGCAGTGTGACTGAAGCGGAGCTTGGTATCCCAACATTAAGACAACTAGTGCTTTTCCATGTAACAGCTGAACACTAATTAAGTCTACCAAGTTTGGTCATAGGCTTTTTATTTTCTGTTACAGTTTATACTTTCATGGTATCTCCTTAACATAAGCGAAGGACATATGCTGTCCAAATGGTGAAGGAAGGAGAGGTAGTAGTGTAGCTGGCTCTTGGTCTGCAGCTTAATGTAACAGTAAGCAGCAAAATAACATACTATCACAAGAGAAGGAGAGTTTGGGAAGTCAGACATACTGTAGCTGAGAAGGCAATTTGATATTGTCATTAAGAAACAACAATAAACCTTAAAACTCAAACCCTCCCGTGGGAAAGTGGATCTTTTGCAGGATCAGACATGTCGATGCCCAAGTGAAAATGCTGTTTCTTTAGTCTTTATTCAAAGAATCTTTTTCACAAACAAGCGAGTTGGCGTTCTCGGCTCATAAAGGTGAAAATCATTCACCGTCCTCAGCTACCTGCACATTTATTTTCAGAAAAACTGGTGCAAAAACAACCAGTTCTATCAAAATAAAAGCATAAATAAACACTCAAATATCTTAAATAATAACACTAAAACTGTGAACCTAATTATTCAAAAATGATAACAGCAACTTAATAACTAAATGTGAAATTGCACACAACACCATAAACATCTCAAACAATAGCTGACAGAGCCTTTAGAGGCCTAGCTCTGAGTGACAATGCTCTCTCAGCATTCAGTCTAGTTCAGTCAGTTGAGCCGTCCTATCTTAATTTTGGGTGAAAACAAACCAGAAAACTTGAAGCACTCAGGAGGCACAAACCTCTGCCATGGCACTTCTACAACTGTCAGGTGAGTTATTGTCAAGAATTTGAAAAAACGTACAGTTAAGAAACCCTTTAAAAAAATTCCTGGATCTGCATCAGGACTTGAATCACCTAAAAATTAAAGCCCTACTTTCTATGCCATGACCAGCTTTCCCTGAAAATGTAATAAAACTCTGTTAAAAACATATTGAGTTATTAGCAATAATATGATAAAATGCCCCATTTTGCACTGTTAACAAGGCCTTAAAAAATTCCTGGATCTGTGTTGGGACTCGTATCTCCACCAAAATATAATCACTTCTTCCTTGTGCGATGACTAACATTCCCAGAATAGTTCATCCAAAAAAGGTTCATAATATTGTGAGTTATCCTGTTCACAAAAAGACAAAAAAAGGACCTAACAAACATCAGAAAAACATAGCCGCCTTGGCAGAGGCAACAAAAGCATCGGGTGATTGTGCATGACTGGACTCACAAGGTTTATTTGTTATTAAAGCCCTTTTGTTCTGGTACTACTTTAGCACACTGCGTGGCCCGTAGGCCCTTCTGCCTGAAAAGAAGTCTTACCACAAAAAGGAGCTTGGTAGTGGCAAAGTGAGTGTTGTAAATGTGCCAAATACAGTATACAGTTATTCAGGCATTGTTTTTTGGTTTGTTTTTTTGTCCTTAAATCAATAAATTATGTACTGTAAGAACTATACTCTACATACTCGTTCCTTTGTCAGCATTTATAACCTTGCTTCCCTGCTGGCACTCTCCTAAAGTGGGTTACACACACAAAGGTCTCGACTTTCCCCCTTCCTGACCAAAGAAGGCAAACCCCAGATTATCTCATGTGTTATAAGATTATCCTATAAGATTATCCTGTGGTCTGAGGTGTGTTAAGAGTACATTTGTCTGGATAATCGGCTCCAAAACTGGTCGGGACCAACAATGGTAAATTTTAGACTTGATCAACATTTACAACTAAAAACCTTCATGCGTGTGGGGAAAGCCGACGACTCCCGAGTCATGACTCTGTGAATTATGATGTGGAACAATGTAGCCAATCAAGAAGCAAGCTGATTGAGGAACAAGGAAGCAGGCGTAAAGAAAAACAAACACAGCTGACCTGAAACATAAACATAAAGTTCGGTGGACCTCAGGAATGGAAGACCAGTTCACGTGTTCATGCAGTCTCCAGGATTTTTTCTAGTCTTTCTTTTATTTAGTTCCCGATTTTCCGTCAAAAATAGTCCTAAGACCACCATCATTTGCTCTTCTCGTATGTCCTCTCCCATGTTGCGTGTTGTGTTTTCTGGTTGTTCCCATAGACAATGTTTATGGTTGTTGCTATGCTTCTTCTACTTCATTTTTGTTAGATCACATTTGATCACGTGAGATTTCTGTCTTGGAGGACTATATTCTAGATCGGTGGTGCGACAAAATCATTCTGTGTGTGGTGTGCTGTGTTGAGATTATCGGAGCACACCACAGACAGTACAATCAAAACCGTTCAGTGCCTGATATTTTATCTACAAGTGTGGGGTCTCTAACAGATAAAAATCACTCCAGATTTAGAAAATCCTTATGTGTGTACCCTGCTTCACAGAAGCACAATTCACAGTGTCTTTACGCAAAAACGCCACAACGAGCTTCTACTATATTTACACCCTGAGACATTAACATTGATTTTTTGGCAAGGCTACAATATCTGTGTTGATTCACATTGCAATACGGCTTGGATGCACGCAAAACGGTGTGTGTCCCCACATACACACAAAGGCAAAGATGCTCACTCCCAGCGCTCCTGTCTCCCACTGAGTCTGCGTGCTACCCTCTCTCCAACATCACGCCACTGTTACCACCTCTGGAGATGGAACAAAGAGGGGGTTAATTCATTCCTGCATTCCACCTCAGGACGTTAGAAGTGGAGGCAAAACTTCACAGGGGATAAATATTACCCTTGAAACAGCAGTATGAATCAGTCTAGAGGCAGAGCTGATCACCATCACTGTGGCTAATGTTTTGACAATTGACTTGAACCTCATACAACCTCATTCTTTTGTTGTCCAGGTTTCCATATCACTACATGAGTATATATTATAAACATACAAAAAATTAAAACCAATTATCATGATAACCCTAATATAAAAAGTAGTCTACTTTTCTTTTTATTGATAAAATGTATCACGTGAAGTTATTCAGCTTTTCAGCCTCATCAAGTCACTTCAAATCTTACACATTACTGTCCATAATCCCTGAGAGTCTGTAAATCTGTCTGTCTGAAAATGTTTCCATTGCTTTGTTACATACAAGCAGCTCAGTCCTGTTGAGACTAACCCAGCTGTGACCGATGCCTCAGTTAATCCATTAACATAATCTTATGAACATGTTTTGCCAGCGACAGAATGTATTACAGCTCTTGTAAGTCATGCTCAGAGGAGGACACATGCTCATAAACACGGCAGTGGTAAAATCTGACAACAGTGATTGGGATCAAATCAATCAGGTCATTAACTGATCTGCAAACATGTAGGAAAAATCAATCTGACATCAAGTAATAAGAAGGTGATTGGAGGTCTTGAGCCTTTAACCTGAACATTGATATTTAAGCTTAAAGATTAACTCGATCGATAATCACGTCCTCCATTGGAAAATGTCAAACAGAGTATAATTACATTAAAAAATAAGGTATGATGTAAGGCTGGGCCGCATGGATCAAAAACGGTATACCAGCATTTCTTAGTGGTACGACAACAAAAAATATCAACTTTTTTCTGTAAAGAAGATCTGTGAAAGAATTAAACAGTTCTGATTGCTTTTAGATACCTTAGAAACAAAAACAAAAGTCCCAGACACCCAACAATGGGTAATTTATTATTTTTGATGATCACAAATTGACCCTTTGTAGGCTTTCTGATTGGCTCACTGACTGGCCAGTCAGAATCAGAGTTTCCTCAATACAGCAGCCATTGCTTAGTTTGTTTTTGTATTGGCAGAGCCTGTAGAGGGTTTGCACATATGTCTTCATTTGTGTGACAGACTGTCAGTTCAACTCACAGAGTGACACCATCGAGATGTTAATATTGGTGATAAGAAACAGTAAAACCCTTTAATTTATCTGAAAAGTGCTGTGTTTTTGTAATTATTCAGAGGGTTTGATCATTTTTGATATTGTGTATTATGGAATATGTAGATTCTCATTGATGTATGTTAGAAAATGATTAAATAAAATTTTGGAGCCTTAAAGTTACATTTAAAATGCAGCATTTATCAGCCTAAGCTACAGCCTGAAGCCTTGTAGTGACTCTAACTGTGTATCTGTGATTTTGTCTTTATCCAAAATGATCTTACAAATCCATGCACCCAGGCTTTCTCTGAACGATTTAGCATCTGTTCAACTGTTGTTGCCTCCCGTTTATTCTTAATGCATCATCCGACCTGGTCTGAAACCGAACTGGTTAGAAACCTTCATTTCATGACAAATATCATAATTTCTCGATTATATTGATTATAACACGCCCTCGATTACAACACGCACCCCATATTTTTAAGATTTTTGCCTGGAAAAACACTGTACTCCAATATAACACGCACTCAAATTTTGCAGACAACTCAAAAATGACCTTTATTAAAAGTTTTAATCAATGAAATTTCAGCATTTTCACAACAAATACCATACACGACTTTCTCTCTCAAAAGGATGTGGAAACACCTTTTGTTTCACGCATGCACAATTACTCGATTTCTGCCCAAGCATGCTCAGTCATAGTGTACCGACCAAGCGGAGAGTAGCAATCAACATGCCGATATCTTTGACCAATCACAGCGCAGCTATTTTGCGTACCCTTGCTCACAAGATGGCAGCACCCAGTGTTTGCATGTGTTTTTGCAGAGAAAGAGAATATTGCGATGTTGGCAAGACGAAATATGGTAAGTATTTTATATGTATGTTATAATCAAGAAATTACAGTATGTGAAATGAATCTGGATTATTAGCCAAATGGAAGCCATGCTAATTTAGTTATTTCATCAATTTGTGGTCAAACCTATGGACTAAATTTTTTTTCAAATCTTTTACTGTCAAACTAACTGCTGTAATCAGACATCTCTGGGTTTCATGACGGTTATGAGCATGAAACAGGACTGCTGTCCTCAGTGCCTCCTTATTTAAGATACTGATGTTTAACTTTATGAATGATTTGCTGAAATTTGATGTAATGAGGTTTCTTAAAGATATAAACTGCAGGAAAGACAAAACAGAGTTTGCATTCATCATTAGCCGAATGTGTGCACGCTCAGTGATATGATACCAGCAGATGTTACATCACAGCTTTGTCTTCGTTACTGACCTGATGTTACGGCTCTGCAAAATTAAATGTTTTGACTGAGACATATGTGCCAACAAGTGCTTGCAATTGTCCAGTATGGGCTTACTAGACTCAAAACTTCAGCAGAATTTATCACATCCAGAAAAAGTATAAGCTGCAATTTTGCTTAACAACTTCCTGAATAAGCTTACACTGACTGGCTATACAAAGTCTTTAGACTAAACATGTCAGATGGATAAGCCAGTTATCATTAAGCTTCACTAAGTGGTTCTTCCTATCAGCTTTCTTTTTACTGAGCTTGTTAACTACTGATATGAATAATACTGTCATATCCACAGTATTCACTTGAAACTAATATAAATATATTACATGGTTGAATCTGACTGACCTGGTTTAAGCTACAGTGAGCTAATCATTGACTTAAAAAATACACTATACCACATACTGCATATTTTCAGAAGACATCGGGAGTTTGTGAGTTTAACAATTAAGTTAAAATATATAGTACATCTATGAGGTTGCTAAAGCATCAATCAAAAGTGCATAGTATTTTCAGAAATGCATTCATAATATTCAGGAAGACCAAGATAGTCCATGAGCCATGATTTTTTGAGAGAACAGACATATTTATATTAACCTGGATGCCAAGCATTCTTGTAGAGCCTAAATGGGATGGTTTTTGGATCACTAGCAGGTTTTTAACAGTAAGGTCAGCAGGAAAACAAGGCTCTGTTAAATAATTTGTTTGTACTTATTTGGGGATACCCCTGAAAATATCTTGACAGCTTAAAACTCTTTACATTTCCTAGCTCTAGTACAGCACATGCTCATAAATACGATAATTTCAGTACACAAGTGCCACTGGAGAGCACTGTGATGAATAATGTAGCCGTGAGAGTCCTCACCGTCTGACTGTTCTTTCTATATCAGGCAGCGGTGAGAGTCTGTGCCACCAGCTGAAGATAAAACTGCAAACTACAAATAGCCCAACGATTTTTTAAATTACAAATCTCTAACTCTGTTCCCCTTTTGTTTGGCTGATCACCTGACTGCCACTGCAGCAGCTCGGCGAAGCGGTCAGACGGCTAAGGATGGCAGATTCATGGAGGCCCAGACATTACTGAGTCTTCACTCACATAAAACACTGACCTATTTACTGTGCAGACTGACAGGGAGGCAGGCAGTCAGGGAGTGCTCTGTCCCTGAAACAAGCAGCTCCTATTTCTGAAACACACATAGAGCAGTCTATCAACATTATAAATCAAGTCTACGTCTGCCTTTGCTTTGTACTGAATATGGCCTTTTTTACAGAGACTCGCATATAGATTAACACTGGAGGAAAAACAGTCTAACTTCTGCTGTTGTAGCTCTTGTCTAATATTCTCTTATACTGTATATTAGAGGTGAATGCAGATTTTTAATAGGCTCAACCTTTTTAGATTAGATGTGAAAGTTTGATACATAAATATACTATAGGTCTATAGGTCCTAGAGCGTATGTGATATAAATCCTCTGAAAATGTCAAGTCATTTCACCATGTAGGAATTCCATAAACAAGTAAATGAGATATTTGAGTTTGTATTATTTTTAGGTGTGATAAATTTTACATGAGTGATAATAGTCAGAATCAAATCAATAGCCAAGTGGTCAAACGCCAGAATATCTAAAAAAGGAAGGAAAAAGAACTCCATGTCTTTACAAGGCAGTTTTACCCTGATGGTTCAACAAGCCTGGACTTGGACCAAACACCCCTGATCTCTGAGAGTGACAAATCCAGTCAAAAATCTGGCAACAAATTTGCATGTGTGCAGCTAGCTTCACTGAACTTTCATCAACTAAAACAAGACTTCAATTTCAGTGCGCATTTTTTTAAAGACTAAGATCAAATTTGAATTAGCTGCCAATAGAGCTGTGCAATTAAACAAGCTTTAATTTGCATTTCAATAATTAGGTCCCACCATTATGAAAACGGAATAATCAAGACTAAAACATTACCGTGACACATGCCATGTTGCACTTGGTAAGTCTTTTTTATAGTAGAAGGAGTAGTAGATTATTTCAACCGTGTAAGAAATAAAGAATATATGTATATATGCATTGCAAAATAATACAAAAGTAAGCAAACAAAGACCACTCTAAAAAGATAACAACACTTCATGATTTCATTGATATGCCTGAAAAGCAGTGGGAAGAAGTACAAACTTATTCAACCCCACCCCCTCAATTATTCCACTGCATCTTATAAAAAATAGTCAACTATCTACTCTATCTGCATCTGTCTATTGTTTCATTAGTTTTGTGTACTTTTCTACATATATTTTCAGTTTGTTCTTTATCTTTATTGCAAAAAGCATTTATGTTGAGAGAATTTAAGGTCAATAATTGCATTTGGTTTGTGTTCTAAAATCAGCTTGTAATTGTGTATTATAATCCTGACGTCAACACCTATCAAAACAATCCAGATTATGATGTTTTCAAGAGCTGCCCTAGCTGTCAAATTTACCCTGGTATAAATTTTTAGGAAAAGACTGGTGCAAATTCCTCTGACAGTGAGCAAAAAGAGCTGAAACAAGGAAAAACCTAACCCATTCACTACCAGTAAATCAACAAACAAAGTGAATGAAATATACAGTGTGTTATGGAGAGGTTGTCCTTCTCTCATAGTCCAAAGGACAATATTTAATGCTTTTATTGGTTTTTATTGCTTTTATTGTTTCTGCCTTTTCTACTGTAAAGCACTTTGGTAGGCCACTGGCTGTTTTAAATGTGTTATATAAATATAGCTAACATTGATATTGATGTTAATAGTAGATAAATAATAAGACATTTTTATAGGCACCTTTTCAGCACTCAAGGTCACCTTATAAGCAGAGTTTAAAACAAATTAATAGAAAGATAAGAAAAGGGGTCAATTGATTAACAGTGATCAATAAATAAAATAACTTGATCAGATATAAAAAATAATCCGACTGAATATGACAGTTTGAAAAGATGGAGTTTTGAAGATAGAAAGAGTCAAATTTAGAGCTAATGGGCCATGCACATCAAATCTATTTATCCAGACTTAACCTGATTTAAAAAGTAAACTGGGGAGGATATAATGCAACATTTATGAAATTATTTTATTTTAAATTATTTTTACATTTTCTCTCCTTCTTATACTTCTCCAAAGTGGAAGCTTGCCATTTTCCTTTGTAAATACTCATACTCAAGTTACAAAAAGAGATTACAGTCTTGAAGTGATGCTGATATAATTTAAAAATGCTCTTTCTAAATAAAATCCAATTAAAAATGACAAAAAACACACACAGAGCCACCTCACACAGACTCACACAACCAGCATCCCAGATCCTCAGATATTACAGGGGATGTTTTCACATTTCTCCTCCATAAAATATTAATCTGGCCATGAAGAGGAGGCATTTTCCTTCTCTTTCAAACATTAATGCTGAATTTAAATGGCTAACACGGGAAGAGGCTCTAATCTTGAGCCCATGGCAGCCCAGTAATGGCCCCGCCGCATGGGGGAGGGCTCCGTAAGCCTGGCTCTCCATGCCCCTGATTAGGACACGCCACTCTGTTTGTCTTGGCTTCAGCTTTGGCCGCGTTTCTTTTGAAGGATGCTGATTACTTGGAAGGGGTGGACAGCTAGAGGACGTTCAAAGGATGAGGACGAAGGAGGCGGGGGGATGCTCCAGCTGTAGTTTACCTTTCTTATCTCCATCTTTGTACTGCGCGTGCCGTAAGTGAAGAGGGTTTTATGGACACTGAGCTAGAAATAGTCAAGCTGTCTTACTGTTAACATCACGAAGGAAGACTGGGCCAGTTCACCCGATGACATTAATGTGACCCAAACTCGCAAAGAAAACCTAAAGAGGTCATCAAACACAGACATCTAAGGCAGACGTTGAAGCACTGAGGGCCAATGGCACACAGATGTGAACATTTGCTGCACAAAAGCTCCCCTCTCACATGGCTGGCCTCTCAAGGTCAGAATAAAACACACAGTGCAGATATTGTACCCACCCCCCTCCCCTTTCAACTTTAAATGAAGGTTGGGGAAGTAGAAGGAGGAGCTGAGAGGGACATGAGGAGAATTTATGCCACAAGATCAAAACCTCATGTGGCCACAACGTCTTTGAGGAGGAGGTCATCTGATGCTACATTCTTTACCATTTATGTCTTTATTCTATTTTTCAATTTGTTAGAATTATTGCTGAAGATAGAATAAGTAACTGGGGGCCTTGAAGCATGCACTGATACATTTGTCTGAATGTCAATCAGGGCCAACCCCAGTTAATGCTATTGCCCTACAGCAGGACAGTTGCTGGTTCAACTCCTAATTTTGACTAGGCCTGTCTGTGTGTAATTCACCCTAGGGCTGTCATGATATTTGATTTTCACCTCACAATTATCGTGGACAAAAAATAGTACCATACTGATATAGTCACAATATTTACAGAAAAATTTGAAAAAAATCTATTCCACGTGTCAAATTAATCCACAGCTCAAACTTTTGTCTCTGCTTTGGCAAAATATTTGTAAACATGGTGCATAGGGAGGTGGAGAGACTGTCTGTGACCGTAACTGTAAAGAAACAATGTACTAGGAAACAATAATAGTAACACTCAGAGAGCACAAACCTCCGCCAAGGTAGGTCACATATTGCTGTTACATCACAATGTGATTCCTTGACCCTGAAAACCCATACCTAGCACTCAGAATAATGTTCATATCATTATCACTTAGACAGTTATTGAGCAAAAAACAGTTGTTCGCCAAAATCTAATCATTTTTAAGTTGGGCCATTACCGTCTCCTGAAAATTTCAGCAAAATTCGTCCAGTAGTTTTTGTGTAATCTTGCTAACAAACAAACAAAGAAACACAGGCAAAACCATAATATTTAATGGCAAGTTTGTAGACCTGTAGCGCAATTCATAGTGTGATAAGGCTTTGGAAGAGCACAAGAGAGCATGACATGGCATATCCTTCCCATACACTCAAAGGTAAACACACTGCCCTACAGTCACCCGCTGAGTCTGCATGCTCTCCTCTCATCAATATTATTATTACAGAGCTGATAGGGGGTCAACTCATCAACCCCACTCCATCTGCGGGACATTCACAGTGAAGTTGAAACTTCACATGGGGCGGAAATATTGCAGCTTAAGTGGCAGTGTGAATGGGGCTAAAATAAACTGATGACTCTCACTTTGCAGGCGAGAGTGTGACTGGTTGTTTTTCTTTACCAGTCAAGGCTCTACTTCAACTATGAAAGCTAGGCTCTGCTGAGTGTATTCACAGCTTAATAGTTAATGTAATGCTTAAGTTATGTAATGCTAATGCTTAAGCTTAAGTTATAAAGAAAAATTCAAAAAATACAACTGCAGTTAAAAACGGGTAAGGGAGGCAGAAAAAAGATTGACAAAAACGTTACAAAAACATGGATTTTCTTACAACTGCCAAGCAAATAAACACTCCACAGAGGTCTATTTACTAAGTAGTATTCTACTGTAATACTAATAATAATATGTGTCTACCGCATGATTAAGGACTTCTATAAACGTGACAACAAAGGTATCAGCACTTCTCCCTCGCCTCCTGTGAACAGCACCATAGCTGAATGAAATGGCTCAGGTTGGCAAGACAAGAGCAGAGCAAAGACTGTATAAAGAATGCAGAGCTGAAAATGGCACACAGCTACACTGAGCTAACCAGTGACAAAAATGGAGGACCAACTAACCAATCAGAACAGACTGATCCCATATGGGGACAGGGGCCTTAAAGTCACAGGAGCTCCAACAGAATTGCGCACATGCTCTTAACAGTCATCAAAATCGAATATATTAACCTGAGCCAAGGCAAAATATGACCCTCCACCTTTACAAGCAGTGAAAAAAGCCTCCATAACTGACAAACAACAAGAACAATTAGATCCTGATGTCTCACTGAGTGTGATTTAGCACCTCTCTGTGGTGCGTTGTCTAGTATTTGCTAATTGTTACGATGGAGAGCCCTCTCTCACCATCTTCATGTGATGATGGCCCAATAACTATCACAAGTATGAGCAAGGGAGCAAGAAAAAGATGGAGAAGCCTGCTGGTACATCCCTAGATTGAGTTGTGGTGTCTCATGTTAACATTTAGGCCTCTTGTGCCTCCAGTTTTAAAATACCCGCTTCGTCTTGCTGTCAATGCCAGCCAACACTGAACGCATGATAGCTGCGATGCACATTATCATCATGACTGTCCACACACATATCACTTGATGTGTTCACAGAAAATCTGGTAAAATATCAAAATGCAGGTAATATTATTTAGGTGTCCTTAATGTACTGCTGATGAATTTCACTGAAGAGCAGAAACACACTCATAAAAGCTTCTGCACCAGGTGGGCTTTATATCCCACAATGCCTCTTAAAGTCCACTGCAGGTAAAGCTAAATATGCACTTATTTTCTGCTTTGAAAATATTGCGTGAGATCCAGGCAACTTTTATTTGTGTACAATAAATTAAGAACAACTACTGCAGACTGTTAGCTTAGCATTAAGGCCACAAACAGTTACTTTAAACTGGAACATGTCTCTCTTCTCTTACTAACAACAAGAAGACATTTCATCTAGACAGAGTGACATCACAAGTAAATGTTTCTCTGAAAACAATAAAATATATTATAATGCTAATATTATCCATTGGCATTATAGAGCTAAATTTTAAAGAAAGGCTGCCACATGTATTCTTCATCACATCTGACTGAATTAGCTTTTGACTTACAGGAAGACAATAAAAGTATAAGAAAAGAAAGAGCAAGTGTAGTCTCCAGTGTTGTACCTTTGAATATTCTTGCACCCTACAGGAATATCATTGCACATTAAAAATGACTGCACTGTGAATAGGGACATTAAGTCTCAAAAGAGCTGTAATTTAACATATTTAGGATGCACTTAGCATACATTTCTGTCAGCGAGTTTGTTCCTGTTCAATAAACTCTCTACCGTGTGAGCTTTTAGGATGGTTTTAAACTGCTGCAGTTGATTCCCCTTACTGTCTGCTTTGCATATAGCTGCCTGAGCTCGGTTCACGACAGGACTGAGACGCAGCTACCTCTTCAGTTTGCTTAAATAAGGTGACAGGGGAGACAGGTGAGAGCTTACCAATTCTCAGCTACACTTAAACCTTGACAGGTTCACTGTAAGGTCAAATGTTCCAGTTTCATAATTTATAGAGCAACTTTGATTGTGGAAATAGATTTATGCAACAGCTATAATCAGGAAGGATGAAGGGGGGTTATAATAACAAACAAATTAATATGAATGAACAAGAAATCAGGAAAAAGTGCATCAAATATTCATTTACATTGATTTGGCTTACAGGCTTATTCATGAGATGTTAAGTTGTTAAATATTTGCTTCATAGCTGCAAAACCACAAGTGTCAGCAATGAAGAAAAATGTCAAAATAAACCTCTAATATCCTCACCATTGACAGCCTCAGTGTTTTCAGAGCTGACACACAAACGCCTTGGGAGCCATGAAAATGGTGCCGGTATAAAAGGTCTCTACCCGTTCATAACATGCCAACTAGAGCATGATCACACTATCAAAGGAGAAATGCTTTGAGTGTGCATTCACACTGACCTTTACACCTCGCTGTGATCCACATATAGCATCCTGGCATAATTATTTTTAGCTTACAAAGGCTTCTAACATTTACCAAATTTACACTCCCACTTCGGATTAATTAAGTTATTCAACATTACAAACAAAGAATGCATTTATAAAAAAACTCTATTATAATCCACAAGCCAGAAATGCAAATACTTACAATATTTAACTGTAATTTGGGCCTTTGCTTTGCACAAAAAGCATCAGAAATTTGCTATATATTGCCATTTTTCAATGACTATACTAAAAAAAAAAATACAGTGTTGGCAAAAGTTGGGAACCATTGTGCTTCCTTCTTGCCATACTGAAGGTGATGCTAACAAATGCCTTTCTGTGCTAAAATAAATCCATTATTTAAAACTGGATTGAAGGTTAAATTCTATCTACATACTCTAAAACTTACTAGTAATTGGTCTTGGATATTTCTCAAAGGTCCTGGTGTCTTGGACTGTTCAGATCATATCTTGGGTGTCTTTTAAGCAAGGATTTGAGTTTAGTAAAAAAAATTAAAAATGTGTTCTCTGTAGAGGATCAGATGCAGCTCCTTTTCCCTCCCCTTTGGAAACCCTCAGATCTGAGGGGGACAGGGAGAATAAAGGAGGCTGTGATAATGAGCTCTGCACTAATTGGCTGCCAAAACAATGCCTAATGGGAGGGGGGTTAAAAGCCACGTTGCAGACCTCCAAAACATTCATGGCGTCTGCCTGTGACAGGCTGAAAATACACATGTAGGTGGAGGCTGTATAGCTATTACATAATAAACCCAAGAAAATAAAAATTGGAGCGTTTTTAGGGACATTTTACTTCAAGAGTGATAGCACACTTACTCAGTGAGCTGGGAGTTTAATAAAAAAAACCATCTTTTTATTCAACTTAAATCAGATCCTTGCTTAAAAGACACCCAAGACATGATGTAGATAGTCAAATACACCAGGACATGGGACCTGAAAAACTCCTCACTAAAGTTTTCTATAAACATAAATTTAAAAATCATAAGCAAAATGATAGCACATAATGTACACAACACATCAAATCATAAACACATCTGGGTGGAGCAACGCTGGAAAATTATGAAAGAGATAAACAAGAGCAAGTTTTCATTTAAAAAAGACACCCAAAAATGACACAGCAAGGAAAGTGGGTCATCCAGCAGTTACAAAACTCAATTTTTCAGATGTGGATTTAGGGATGAAAGATGAACTGAGGCCCCGTAACTCCACTCTGATGAATCCAACATGCATCTCAGGTTCAGCTGTTTGAATTTTCCTTCTTCACAGCATGGTACACATCCAGATTACACATTATTCTGCAATTCAATCTCCAATTAATCCAAATACCATTACAGCAGGAAGCATTACCTTTTGTTTGGTTGTTTTAACTCTGCTCTGATCTTGATGCTAATCAGCCACAGCACTAATGAGATTTAAAACAGGCTGATATATAAAGTTAACACTAATTACTATGAGATTTAAAAATTCTGTGGTCTGACCACATTGTATCTCCCTGTTTGGTTTACAACTACAAACTAAGGGGTTGTGGGCTAACATTTGTCACATTAAAAGAAAAGCAGACCCATTTATCCACCACCGCCGACAATCTACCGTGACTCTTATTTTACCAGCGTGATCCTCTCCTGAGTCCCCTGCTGGGACAGCTCGAGAGCTCGCTCCATCATTTAATATTTAGTTTGGGTGAACTCCCTACCCCCATTGCCGCTCTCTCAAATCCACACATGCACGTTCACACGAGGGCTGACACACACTGTAGTCACATTATCCGTCTAAAGCCTGTTATGTTTTATCTTTTTTATTAGATTCTTAGCTCAACATCTCTCATCCTTTGGCGCCTGATTTCTGTTATATTTGGTTCTTCTTTTTATAATCATAACATACCAGCAATGGAATCAATCAACATCAAATTATGAGCAAGATATAAAGAGTTTAAAAGTCTGACTAAAGTTATATAAAAGAGACTCTTATCTTTCTTACTAGTAGAATAAATGTCCTCAAAGTGAAGCATTTTATTCTATCCGATGAAGAAATGGTCTAATTGCAGTTGAAGCGTGGTTAAAAAAAGTGCAGTAGCTCAGGCTCATACTTCTAAGCTCATTTACAATGCTGGTAGTCAAAAAGTAACTAGTAATATGGTCAACATGTTAAATTTTCTAATATGTTATGGTAAACCTTACAATGCAGCTGGATCGTCTGATTCGATCAGTCAGATCCATCTTGCCAAGCTTAAATCTACAATGATTGTTCATGTTCCTTGTTGGTACAAGAGAGGCGGCTTCACTTCATTAAAATTCCGACTCTCACATTTTTTCTAACTGGCATTTCCAGCTCCACAGAGCTTATGTCTGAATTTGGACATTATGATGATGTTCTATCTTCTCAACAAAGAAACCTGTCCCATTTCTTTGGATTTGATTGTCCATCTTAAAGTATGCATGATAACAGCAGCTGTATTGATACATTCATGTCACAAGTAGAGACATGTGGGTGGTGCAAAGGTTTGCTGTTGGTTCAGTGCGGTGCTGTGTCACGAAGTGTACAGAAGTGTTTTTCTTTGACTGTTTGTCTAATTTGAAAGTTGATTGTTGAGGCAGGCAGGACAGAGGAAAACAGACATTGCAGTTAGCTCTGTTAGCCTTGTACTACCAGACTTCAACCCTTAATAACATATTCAACTTCCATAACAGTCGTAATACTTTATGTTTCCCGCCATAGTCCATAAATTCAGGAACAAAATCTTTCAAAGGAACAAGCACTACAGTATATCAGTTTTCAAAGTGACAACCAGCAGATAGGACTGGTTGTCCTCCACACTGACACTCTGTCGACCTTCAATGGAGACGCCAATTAGTTTGAAATATTGTGGGCTGAGATTTTGATTTTATGTTTTACCTTGAACTATGGGAGCTGCTGTCAGACTATGACAGGCCTCCTAGAACCAGTTCATGCAACCAAAAACAAAAAAATTAAACTACTGCTGGCAGGCTGCTTTAAATCTAAACCCTGTGAAAATGCACTGGATCCAGGTTCACACTACAACCCCATTACGATGTCCACTGCACATATCTACATGTCTATTAAAGGACTGCAGTCATATAGATGTTATACTGAGTATGGTTTTGTTGATGCTCAAGTAGCTACTGAAAACAGACTACACTAGCAGATGTTTAACTTCATTTAGGCTTATATACATAAATAACATTGCATGCACTCATTTCCTTGGACTACTTTCTGAGTACTGCATCAAGTTGCACCACTGCAAAACAAAAAAATAAAAGGGTCACAGAAACCCTGCTCATTTTTGTTCTGAATAGACGAGAGCATCAATTAGCTTGCTCAACCTGCTCCGTCCACTTTCAGGCTACAAAAAATGGGTTTTGTGCATTAGCGTGGCTTGGGTGGGCATGTCTGAGTGCCAGCTGGAGGCAGAGAGGGGAGTGGAGCCCCTCCTGTAATGCCAGCTGGTGCTCAGGCTCTGAGTCAAACTGAAAGGGTTAAACATGCTCTCAAAGTGAGGTAACATGGGAACAGACTGAGGAAACGGTCACACTCTTCAATACAGCATCTCTTCAACACATGTGGCTCAACAAATACATGTTCTCAGCAGAGAGATCAGGGTACAAGACCTTCAAACTCTGACACAATTCAAGGAACAACTAACAGGAAACAAACAAAAGATTTATGGTGGCCCTGAAGTGCAGAGGACAAACACGATCGAAAAAAAAACCCCACGACATCATATGAAAACCACAACAATATATAAAATGAAAATAAAACAACAACACACAAAACAAAACAGTAGTAAATGAAGAAATGGCAACAAAACACTCGTCAAAAAATGCGACATTAAATGAAAGCAACAATTAAAAACAAAACAAGCTGTTAAAAATTCAACAACAAATAAATGATAATAATAATAACCAACAAGAACAACGAAAAACAGATAAAAACCACAAATGGCAAAAAACATCAAAGCAGATACATAACATGTAATAAATAACAAAATTTAAAAAATGAATAAAAAACAAAACAGCAAATACATTTTAAATACGCAAGAACTAATAGAATGAGGCAACAACAAATAAGAAAGGCAACACCAACATCTCATACAAATTGTAATAAAAACAGATTACAATAAAAGCAAAAAAAAAAACAATTTGAAAGAGCTATAACTTTTAAGAATGACCAGCAAATAAAGAAAACCAACAATAACAAAAACAATATAAAAAATATATATTAAAACACAACTAAAAAAATTCACAACGACAACTAAAATAAAAAATACAAAATATGATAACATTAAAAAAGGCAACAACAAAAAACCCAATATAAGCAACAATCACAACAAGAAATATAAATATCAATCATTTAAAAATCAAAACAACAACAAAAAATACATCTAGTTACAGAAACACAACAACGACTTATGCCTATCTAGTATTCAACTATAAAACAAGTTCAAAATGCTACAAGTTGTTATTGTTTTGTCAGTTTCCTCTATTTCTTATCAGTTCTTCACATTTTAACCTGTGTTTGTTTTTGCTTGCTTTCCGATTGATGTTGTTGTTGCTCTTTCAATTTTGCTTTTGACTTGTTTTTTATTTGTTGTTGTTGTCCCTTTACAGTTCTGCTATATATATATATTGTTGCTGTCCTCTTAGTTCTGCCCTCCATTAGTTGCTTTTATATATTGTTGTTGTCCTTTTAGTTTGTCTTTTTATTTGTCCTATCAGCTGGGTTATTTGTTGTGTTTTTATTTGTTGTTGTGGTTTGCACCTCAGGAGCACCATGTCTTCTATACTGATTATCAAAATTGTGAAGACTGATTGTTTTACAACCCACTGTAGTATATGAACATATCAGATATTTGAACAACTTACTTATGAGATACAGAGTGCATCTTTCATGCCTGAGAAAAAAAGCATCCCTGCATTAAAAATCTGTCCGCTAGACTAAAACTATTCATGAAATACAGTCAGATGTTGTTTACTAGCAGCACCCAGCCTGGTATTTCATTCTGACAATCCCTTTCCTGCAGTTTTACAACGAATCTGCAAAGAAAAATACTGTTAGATCTAAATTTGTGTCAGTGAGTGAATAAACTGTGAAGCAGTGTGCCACACAGCAGTGGCTCCTCCACGCAGCCTAGAAAGAAACTAGATTCCTCTTAGTTCATTTAGATCAAAGAAAACCAGTGACAGTGCTGCTTTGCTGATCTTTAGTTCAGTGTTTTCATTCAGTGAGGGGAGTAATATGCCTCTACCTGACTTTAAAAACCTTTGGAGTCATTTGGTGCAGTCACTCCTGTTGTTTAATACAGCTGGAGCTGAGTCGGTCATCTCTCAACCAAAAAGTGAGGAGTTCAATCCCCCATCTTCTGCAGTCATGTTTATGTCCTTGGGCAAAACACTTGACCACAAACTGCCCCTGCTGCTGCATCAGTGGCATGTAAATGTGTGTATCTGGGATTATTTAATACTGATAGACACTTAACAGCATCCTCTGCCATCAGGACTATAACTGGGTTAGAAGTCAGAGGAATCATCCTGTACAAGCTCAGAGATCCTTCTTTTGAAGCGAGCCATCCCTGTGCTAAAATGTGATTTAAAATAAAGGATGGGAATTATGAGCCAGTCCCATCTAGTCTATGGAATCAATATTATATGCCTTAATGCTGAATGGCTCTCTTATCAGTGCCTATATTTTTTATCTCTTGCAAACCAATGATGTCATGCTTTCCCCAAAGGCTGTCTGCATGAATGACAACGAGGGAGTCAAGGAAGTAGAACACGGCAGACAGGAGACAGAGAAGGTCTAAAAAGTGGTTATATTTACACAAGATGGTCCCAGCAGTGCACCACGCAACGTCTGTGGCTGTATGGTTTTTAGAAAAAGTGGAAACTAGGGATGCATGACAAAGGATTTTTGCCAATGACCGATATTTCTGAACTCATTATCGCCGTACTGATATCTAACTGATATTTTTCTTCAAGAGCACAAAGTCTTAACTGTACAAACAATGACTTGTTGCTTTCAATGTGACAGTCTTTTTGTGTAGAACAAGAAAAAACATTTAACCCTCGAAAACTGAAACTCTTGTTTTTAAAATGCACCCATGCAGTGATACAAGTGTATGTTGCAGATATTACAATATATAGCTGATACGTACAGCCAATATATCAGCTGTAAATATCGGCAAAAATGTCAATATCAGCCGATACCGATATTTTCTTTTAAGGCCTATATTGGTACCTATGATAAAGTGCATCCCTTGTGGAAACAGCAGCCAGCACAGCATTAAATATCTGAAGTTTCATGTGTTTGACTTTGCTGAGAAAAATATGTGCAGGTCTACTTCTTTTTCCTCACAGATAATCCACAAGAAACAATAAGAGAATCAAATAACTAAATCAGTATGAAAATCAAGAAGGGCACTGGTATCAATAACATCTTCCTAATTCCCATCCCTTATGAGGACACTGTCAACCACTGAAGGGTCAAGGAGTTTAGACACCAGGAGTATCACAAGTTGGATGTCCAACACAGACATGAAATACCTCCCAGCTCCATAATGCTGTTTCACTTCTCAAACTCTCCAGCGCTTTCCATCATTACATTTTTTTTTCTTCTTGCAAGCATCTCTGGAACAAAACTGTTCTCACCACAATGATGAAAAGCCACAGGCTGTGAGCCAGCAACACCATCACCTCACTCACTGTCCTCCATTGTTGTTGTTGTTGTTGTGGACATCACAGCAGTTTCACAAAGCTTTATGAAAACTCAAACACTGCAGGGGTATCAAAGCATACAAGGTATGGCTTAGAAATAATGGAACTGTGCTTATGAGGATAAAACCATGTGGTTCATAGTCACACCGTGTTTTAAATCAAAGGCTGTGTATTCACACACAAATGCTGTTTGTTCTTTAGTTCACTGCGAGCTACTGATTGAAGAGCATGAGTTCTTGTTAGGGCGTCAGAAAAATAATTGGCTTAAAAGTTGAGCAACACATTAAAGTTTTTTGTGAAACTGAACAAAACAGCAGCTGAATCTCTGAGTACATTAACTGAGGTGTATGGGGAACACTGCATGTCACCTGCGCGAGTGCTTTAATAGTGCTATAGATTTGATGAAGGCCGGAGAGGGTGTCCAAGGAGATGAATGTCCTTGGCACCCATGCTTATTAAAAACTTCTGAAAACATTCAAGAATGAGAGCAGAAATGGTCTCCATTGATAAAGAGATAGTTTGGCAAATTTTGCATTAAATTTGAACATGACGAAGTTGTCCCAAAACACATAATCATTCCTTTCAAAAATGAGGGTGTTTCCTTCAATTTGTTCTCAAATGTCTCCACAAACTTGCTTGCATATTTCCTTTTGATCAAGTGTCAAAAGTTTTCATCTTTTGAACCATATCGAAGGCTAAATGTTGTATTTTCCTTTTCGAGTACAGGGGAGTCCAAACATCCTGGGGCCAGTTGTCGCCTGTGGTCTATCAGATAAGGTAACACAACATAGGGGCAATATCAGAGGGTAAAAATTTTGCTTGACTGATGAAAAGAGACAAATGGATTCAGGCAGCAAATAGGAAAAAACATGCACATCTCCTAAGTCACCTGCTCCATATCAAGGTTTATGAAACATCATGCTTTGTGCAATTTGCTCTTGTTTTTTTGTCTGAATTTGGATAGGAGGCATGAAAGTCTCCCCTCTCTGCTGCTCAATGCATCACTCTTATGCTGGCCAGAGGTTGATTCCTTGGTAGACAGGGCCAACGTCTGACTGGCCACTCCAAAGTCCTTGACATCAATGAACGAATGGCAGGGTGTGTTGATCATCTTTGTATTTTTCTGTATGTGACCTTCAATAAAAAAAAGTCTGGACACCCCTGATTTATAAACTCCTCACACCCAAACTTTCTGCAGCCTTCATAAATTCAGCCTCGGTTGCCCCTCTCCAACTCTTCAAACTCTTGACCCAGTGAAACTTGCTAATCTCTTAAACCACCTGAACCCTCCTCCTCCTCCTCCTCTGCTACATTTCATCCTTTTATTCTATCCATCTGGGACGTCTCCTCCCATCACATCATCTTACTGTAATCTGCAATCTTCAATCCTCCCTGAAGACATCTCTGTATCTTGAAGCTGTATTTTCGTGTGTTTTTGATGCATTAGAATAAGTCACACTGGGACGATGTGTGTCACAAACACACAGACAAGCGTCCCTATTCTAAGCAGCAACAGACATCAAGTAGGGAGATTACGCAGGGAGCTGTGTCAATGTGTCAGTGTGTGAGTGTTTCCTCTGTTACTCTCTCTCCCCCTGTCTCTCTCCATCCATCTCTCGCTCTTACTCCCCCTCCCCTTTCCGAGACAAAATGGCCAGATGGCTTCCAATCCTACATGCTAATCCACAACACACAGACTGTAGCTTCTCACACACCTACCACCAAGACTACAGCTTGGCTTTACACCACTATATACCCTTAAAAACACAAAACGCAACCCCCTTGTGAGGCCGCAGCACACACAGTATAAACTGTCCAAAAGCTACAACTGCAGGGAACAATAGCAGCATCCACACTAAGTCGTCAACAGATGGAGGCCTACTTGTATGTGCGGTGTGTCCTACTATCACATTTCAGGCAGTCCAGTTAGCAGGCCACAGGCCAAGGCAAGCTTCAGTGTCTCCTGCTTTTGTTAGCTGAGGTGAGGTAAGAGAAGCTGTGTGTGTTGGGTTACACAGGCTGGTGGAAAAAATGGGGAAGCCCAAAACGGCACACTGTAAGCCATGGAGACATACTGGAAAAATATGGGTTTCATGTTGTGTCGGTGCAAGAATAAAGTTCTGCTTTTATCACATGTTGTTGATGATGTTGAAAGTGACAGGGAATCTGTTCTTGCACATGAAAGGAAGATGGACTTCCGGTTTATGGGATATAAAAATACAATTTTAAATAGAGAAGTAGATCAAATTCGTCCAAATTTTTCTATTGTTTGGCAATTTTTTATACCAAATGTTCAAATTGATTAAATCTATTGTTTGCAGGCTGACCGAACCATGACCCTTGGGCCAACTGAAGCCTGTGGTCTGTATTCCCTATCCCATAGCAAATTCTGAACATAAAGTGAAACATGGCCCAAGTTAGAATATGAAGCTTGTATTTAGTAAGCCTGAGCAGCCAGTGTTAATTTAAAGTTGTGATTAGATGTCCCTCTTAACTCATCCAACCTTTCCACACAACCAAAGTAGCTGTGATTGGATATATTCCTAACTTGTCTCTACTTTCTACATGATGAAATTAGGTCTGATCAGATTTAGTCTCTGTCAGACATTTTAGTCTAGTTTTTTTCAGTTTTTTTTTAATTGTAGTCTAGTTTTCATCAGGGGAAAAAAAAGGTTGTTGATGAAAAACTATGACGAAAATAATTAGTCAACAAAATTAACACTGTAAGCAGCAGCTGGATCCACCTCATTTAATGTCTGGCTGATCCATCTTGCCAAGCTCCAATCTGCAATGATTGGGCTAAGCTTCAGAATCCTTTGAAGCAGGGAGAGGTGGGAGTTACAAGCAAGACGACAGCAGGAAGTGACTGCCCGGACAGATATTAGCGTAGATTATAGCAGTTTCAGTAGCAGCTCTGTTAGATCTGGTCTGCAATGAAAAACAAATAACACTGAAAGCATTACTCAATAGGAAGGATGTTTTCACACTACTTCTGACATGTTTTGGTGAGACTTTCTTCTATGAAGTGGCATATTTTTAGCACTTTACACCATGGCAGTAACGCCCACCTACTACATTATCTGATTGGCTTGTAACGAATGTGATTGACTGAGTGACCGTCCAATCACCTGCTCGATATGTTTTTGAAAGGTTCTGCCCATTCTCAAACACTTTCTATGAGCTGTTTCCCAGAAGGATGGTTATATATATTCCTATATTCAACAGTTCAAAATTGTTCAACTGAGTTTCTTTACTCGAATAAATTTAAGAGACCTTTCAGGAATATTCAAAACCAAGAAAATTACAAAATCTTGGTCTATAAAACACTGATCAGTAAAGGCTAATGAACAGCAGCATAGCACCCTAAATTGTGCCCATTTGCTTTGCTGTCTACATCGCAAGGTCCAGATCACAAAGATGATCATGGTTATCATCTTAACACTTAAATTAAGTTTAGTATCTCTGTGCAGTACGCTCTTATTTGTTGTTAAAACATGGAGACAAACCATCAGCATTGTCCCTCTCTGCTGCAGAGCACAGTTCTTGTCTGGAGTGGGGACAGATTAAGTAGTAGCCAGGCCTTAACAGGGCCCCTGAAATATGACTGAGCCCCCAGAACTCCCCAGTAACTAGCTTTTCAATAAGAAAGTTGTAATTACCTCCGCCAAGGAGATTATGTTTTTGCCGGCGTTTATCTGTCTGTCTGTCTGTCTGTCTGTTTGTTTGTGTTCAAAATAACTTGAAAAGTTCTGAACAGATTTGGATGAAATTTTCAGGAATTGTCGGAAATGGGACATGGAAGAACTGATTAAATTTTGGGGGTGATCCGGATCACCGTCTGGATCCAGGAATTTTTTAAAGGATTCTTTAACATTGCCAGATAGGACCATTTTTGCCAAAGTAGACCGAAGCTGCTTGGCGGAGGTCTACACTCTCTGAGTGCTTTTCTAGTTTTGACTTTTTTTCTTCTTTCTCATATTAGGCTTACCTTCCCTGCTTTAATTCACCAACACTGAAGCAAATAAAATGTGGCAGTGTTACCATCACCCTCATATTATTCTGTGTGTGACTCTCAGCAAAAAGAGTTCAGACCCCTCTTAAATATAATTGCAAACATCATCAAAACTTCGAAAAACTATATAACCTTAATTAGAAAGGTGAATAGGAAAGGAGTGAATCATCAAAATGTTCTGGCAAAGTCCTGCCCACTGTCAAAGACGCTGAAAAACATTTACAACCTTTTGGTACCAATACAGACCAGACAGAGTGTAGAAGTTGCCAGCAATGTTTGATAACTTAAAAATCAATAATTTTCCAGTGTTGGCTGTCAAGGCTTTGAGTCTTTGTTGCTATGGTATTGAAACAGGTAAAGTTATTGTTTAATTTTTACATTTATCACATCAAAGATTAAAATTTTGGTACATCAAGACAACTTCAATCCATAGATTTTTTAGTCTAAGTCAAACTACACAACGTTTTTTATTCATTACGACGTGCACTATGTCAGATTAGAGGACTTGCCTTGTGAGCATGTAAGACTACACGATTGAAACCAACTGCATATAACGACTGATGTGATGATGTTAGAAGATGGAGGGGTGACACCGAAACCAGCAAACAAACACGCTGTATTAAGAGTACTATAGTTTGGTTGTCTGTCCATACCATATGATAATTGTCAGCTTTATGATAAATGCAAGCAGTCATTTAAGTACTGGGGTGCCTCTCCTTTTTCTCTCCAAAATTTCTTTTCTTCTAGGATCAGTTGCTCAAATAAAAATTTCCAATAAAAGCAAAAGGCATGACTAGCTTCAGTTTTGCCCGCACTTCTTTGTTTACACTATAAACTATACGCCTTAGGGTGCAGTTTAACTTTTATTTTTAGTCGCACTGAACACTGGTGTGCCGTTTATCAGACCAGGCTGGTCTTCTGTATGTGAGCTTTCTTTGTGAATATAAAAATTTTATGAGGTATGTGCAGCCTTCAGAGACAAAGGTCTGTATAAATACTTGTACCTGACAGTAAACAGCTCTATCCAGACACTTACACAGAAAACATATGGAGATATTAATTGTCCATTTGCCTGTAACAGACATGTGCAGATAAAGGTGTCGTAAATGTATAATGCTTATGGCATGTGGAGCATTTAAGAGCCAAAGAGATAGAGAGAGATAGAGAGAGAGCAATAATCCAGCGGTGGTTTTCACAGATCAGTTTAACAGCAGGATGTATAAACAACAAACACATCTACTGTAATGATGTATAACAGCAGCTCTGTCTGAGACTCTCTCTGCCAGCTCGATGGGCCAACAATCTCTGGTGCTGTGTTTGGTCTAACACTGGCATTTAGGGCTGGGCAATACATCAAGTCTTGAGATAGAGTGATATATTTTCAGTCAAGATATACGGCAAGACAATATATTTAATCACAAACTAGTTTATGTTGATGGATATTGAAAAAAATGCCAAATGGCCGCAGTAAAAATGTCATCAATGAGAGCAAGTAACATAAGTATGCTTATTAGGTGATCCACTTGAAATTTTTTGTCTAAATGTGATTGACCCTTTATTATTTACCTTTTTTCAGTATGCCATTTTTTATACATCGTAGATATTTACAATGTGCAGCAGGCTGTTAGTGAAACTACCTGTGTGCCATTCGAATCATAAACATTTGACTTTGGTTTAGTCATTTTCATTTATAGAAAACAAACTGAGATAGACATTGTGTATTACCATTCAGCATAAATATCCCTTGCAATTGCTAAACTGCTGCAAACAAAAACCTGAATCCAAAAAAGTGATTTCAAAACCCAAGCCCATTTTACACATGCATCCCTGACATTGTCAGGATAATATCAGGGTAGCCTGCGTAGGAAATTCCATGGCATGGTTGTTCACACTTGCTCACCCAGCAGGGAGGATGATAGCAGATAAAGCAGAAGAGCTTTATGCTATGATCTCAATTTGTATCCCAAGTTTATTCATACATGTTAAAAAGTGTATCAACAGCATTGACAAAAGAGATGAGAAGAACACTGTAGCAAACAGAAGTGAGTATGAAGCAGCACAACGGCAACATCAGAAAAATTAAAGCTGCAGTGTTTTAGCTCCGTATCTAAAAGCAGTACAAGATCGCCCTTTGGATCAACTGGTAATTGTTTTTTTCAAGCAGATTTTCTACAGAACTTTGATTATGTGCAGTGGAAACAAGTCTTTATAATGTCCAGACGTACTTTTGAGTTTGTGTTACTCTCGTTGCAATCAGACAAACTTCTCCCACAACAACAGTTGTTTTTATCCATCCTGTCAAGTGGCAGTGTAGCTCAGTATGTAAGAGCTTGGGCTGGGGACTGGTGGTTGGCCAATTCAAGGCTCAACTGAAACAAACTTGGAAGTTGGCTAGTTAGCTGGGGAGATGCAAGCTGACTTCCTGGAGCACTGCCGCCAGATAAGGCTGTTGGCAATGGAGCTGAAAGGGGTTGATGTCCCTTGCCTCGGGAGCTTCGGGGCACCCACTCCCCTCTAAACTTCATTGCAAGTAAACAACCCGCAAATGAAGTAGCGTTAACATTGCTGGTAGCGCAGTAAAGTCATCAGGTATGATAAAAGGTTAAGTTCCGAAGCAGCATGTGCTCCAAAACCTGACCTGATCTATCAGGTCTACCTTTTCCAGTTTTGCACTGGTCGCACAGGATGAACAACATCACCCCTCCCCACTCACAGGATGAAGTGGTCCGAGTATTACGTCACACAGTCTAAGCAAACTACCAGCTGACTTTAGATTGACTACTTACAGTCTTAAATTCTGGTATGTTTATCACGCTTCATATAGTCTTTTCTGTACTGAACAATGTCATCTTAGACTATAAAACAGATATTCAACACTGAAAAACCAAGCGTACGTTCTGAATTACCTTTACATAACATGTTAATGTAATTTTGACAGGTATGGCCTCATGTGCACTGTAACAACCTACAAGTAAACAGTAAGCTCTGCATCGAAACCTGCTTCTTTTAATGTACATTACACAGAGTTTAAGTATTTCTGAATGATTCGCTACAACAACCCCATCAAAGTGTTTTAATAACCAGACAAAAAACATTCATCTCAAGGGCAAAAAATAAAACTAGCTGTAGGTCCTGGGTCTGCAATTAAAAATGATGGGGCCACCAAAAGACCCACTCCAAGCCCTCACTAGTGATTTTATAGCATCAGCCAAGATATGCTGAATAAAAAGCATAGCATCTGTGGCTAACATCTTACTTACTACAGTCAGCTGATAGGGTTTGTAAACAGATTATAGTTCGGGTCAATAACCCTAAATAGCACTATTTTCTGCCAACTTTCATGCAGGTCCTAAAAAGGCTGTACACAGCCCAACATTATGGACGAACTGGTTAGGTTCGATTGCCCTCCAATGGTCACAAGATTGACATTAAAAAATAAAAATAGTTTATTTAAAAAGGATGTTTATAATTATGAAAGATACACTTTACAGAAACAAACACAAATAAATGGGTATAAGGTAACGCTGAGTATTTAAGTCAATGTCAAATTTGATTAATGCCCAAATTTATGATGAAGTGTATATTTTTACATACTGTATATGTCTCCAGAAAGTACTATTTTTTTACCCCCTTATAGGTGTCCTGGTTAAGACCTAAAAATAACTAAGTTCGGTGGACTGACAGATAAAACACTTCATTTATCTCCTGGGTGTTTTTACAGCACAGGAACTCCTCACCTTAAGTTTTATTGTAGATTTTGTACAATCTGCCTATATGTATGGTTTATTGTTGCTTCATTTCAAAAGCATTCACTGAATGCCAGAGCCAAAGATGCTGAAACTTTTCTGCCTTTTTTCCCTTCTCTGCTAAATGAGCTTTCCGATATTACCCTCCACCATCAAGAACAAAACATGGCACACCATATGGGCTGTTTCACATATTCATGGGATGTCTTTCTAGATCATCTTGGGAAATACCCCACAGAAAGTGATTGAGAAAAGCAGATTATTTTAAGAAATACTGGAAACTGATTAAACAAATGTTCTGTCTGCCACATTTATTAAAAGTTACAGTTTTGTAGTCTCTTCTCACTCCCAGCACAACTAAACTATTTGTCTATTTAAGTATGCTGATAAGCATCGGTCATTTTCTGACCAGCAACAATTATTTTAGCCTGTGGCTTTGCACGATGGATGTGCCTGATGATGGGACATTGCATCAGGTTACTCAAGCTGCTTTGCAAGGTTAAAAGAAATTGATATTACAGGCAAAATAGGCATTATCACATGGGATAAACGGAAACACTGTAAACACTATTTTTTTCTCTCACAAGAACTGATTCAAGAACCATTCAGGCATCCTCTCTAAGGATGTACAACATCATTGTGACAGCTAAAAATGTGGAAAATTTCCCTATCCTACGCTGTTAACAAGTTCTTTAATAAAAAAAAATCCTTCTGAGCACCACCAAAATACAATCACTTGTTCGTTGACCAACATTCCCTGAAAATATTATCAACATCTGTCGAGAAAAGATTGAGTTGTTAGTAAAAGTGTAGAAAACTGCCCTATCTCACAATGTTAACAAATCCTTTAACTGTTTTTTACAGAGAATGCAGCCAATGCTAATGTTATTAATGTTAGCACAGGTGTCTTTCGGGCCTCCTTTCTGTTAAATATGAATATGGTCACTCACTGCTTCTGTCGAGTATAACCTTACACAGTTTCAGAATGACTTGAACTCAAGAGTTTTAGGAACAAGATATTGCTAAGCCTAATTATTTTTACCAGACACTGCCAATGCTATCCATTCCTTCCATGACATAGAGCAGGGGTATTCAATTAAAAATCACTGAGGTCCAGTTAATAAAATTTCCTCCAAGAAAATCTCCAAACCGAAGTCCATTTGTGTCTTACAGCCTTCCCTTATGTCCACATTTTCATGGTTTCAACAACATTTATTGTCAAAATTCAATGCAGCATATGATTTACTGAGTGCACAGCTAGCATTTTTTTTACCATAATTAAAGGAATTCCATGCAAAAGACTTTTATTTCAGGTTAAAGAAAACAAAAGCCTCAAAATGAAATCAATAAAAAAAGTGCAAACTTAGCTAAATAACCCTTTTTCTCTTAAATTAAAGAGGCCCCAGCCTGAAGAATTGAAGGCCTACACTTCAGACATTCTGGTGTTAACTACAGTAGTAGCACCCGCTGTCTATGGCTGCGACTGTCGGAAAAAATGCTCCATTACAATCTACTCTTGTGAATTTATCAGAGATTGGTCACGGGTCTGGACAGAACCATCACCCGGTCTGAGGCCTGCCATTTGGTGACGCCTGGCATAGAGGTGAGACAGAGCATTTGACTGGGACTTCCTACCTAGATTAAAAATAAACTAAACTAATATTTGTTTAAAGAGTTGTGGTACCAGTGGCGACTATTTTGTTATCTCAAATAAACCATTTGGCACATCCAATCAAAAGCATTTTACTAGTACTGAATAAGCACTAGTATTAGGGAAAAAAACTGACACCCAACACTACATAAATCATGGACTCATAACTGAAATTCACTTTCTTAGATTTAGTAATATATGTCACTTCATAGCACCATCACAACACAGAACAACATTACCACACATTAATAGATTGTCTCATATCGTGAGGACCAATCCATGATAAAATTCAGTTTGTTGAATACTCTTTTACTCGGGTTGGGTATTGTTTGGGGGTTTTCTGATACCAGTGCTGATACAATACTTTAAAAACAGTGTCAGTGCCCTCACTGAAAAAAGAGCTGTTCATCCTTGATTAAACCCATGTGATAATGCTTCTGTTTCCTATTATGTTTCGGTATCAATGGGGAAATATTGGACTGCTTTCTGAGCAAGGAGGGAAGAGAAGGTTCAGCATCTTTGGCTCTGACATTAAGCAAATGGCACCAAAATGAAGCACTGAAATCTGTGATATGATTCTGTACCGTGGGTCTCAGATGCGTTTGTACCGGTACAAAACTGGTGTTAAATTTTAGCACCGTGGCAGCTGGTGTTAAGGGCTTCACTTATCACCATGGATACATACACGCGACAGGATTTAATGCTTCAAAAGGAGTGTGATGATTGTGTATTTCCTACATCGCTACAACAGACCAGTGTCTGAGGGAGTATCACCTTCAGTATCCCATCCCCCAATTCCCCTCTACAATCATCTCACCCTCCCTCCATCCCTGACATGACTCCCCAACATCCCTCCTCTCCAGCCAGACAACAGGTCTCCCATCAGGCCTTGCTCCTCACATACCGGGAGGATGACTGCGCTTCCTGGGGGAGGAATCATCCCCCCTCCTCCCTCAATACATCATCTCTGATACCACAATCTAAAAAAAAACAGCAGAGGAGATGGAGAGACCACAAATCCCTCCATCTTCCTCCACCAGCAATTTTCTGTGGGAGAATCCAAGGATGGAATAGCTCAGCTTTCACAGCACCGGCCCCCACCCCCACTCCGATCCCCAATGAAGTCAGGTGACCAGATGTTGTATATCTCCCTGTCACTACAGCCGCCATGAAGCTGCTACACACATCCATGTTAAAGCCGGGAGACTTAGCCACGTCTCTGCTCGGCTTTGCTTCAAGTGTGGGCTCATGTGGATGAAAACACAAGACATTTCTTGGTAAAAAATCCTCCCTAGAAAGAGTGCAAGAGAGGCAGTAGTGCAGAGATAACAAAAGAGCATCCATCAGCATATTAAGCATCCATCACCCCCTCCATCCATCCATCCATCCACAGCGTATACAGCTCTAAAGCCTCCGCCAGCCTTCGGGTCTACAGACCTAAAATAGCCCTGCTTCTTTTTTGTTCCACTGCAGCTGCTGCATTTCTCCTGCACACACACACACTCACATACACACTCTCAAGGCCCCGTACAAACGCCACCATTGATTCTAACACCTCCCCATCAATAAAGATGCTATTTGTGAGGCACAGGGGAGAGCACACAGAGATGATGTGATGCAGAGGGAGGGTGTACATGATCATACAATATGTGATGCAGGCATCTGTTTCCATCTCACCCTCACGGACACACTGCTGATGAAACAGCTGCCTCCTTAGCCGGGCAGAATGCAGAGTGGAGGAAGAAGAGGAGGAAGGAAAAAAAGAAGGCTACAAAGCAACCCCTACATACACAGCCTCCCCCTCCTCCTCCTCTTCTTCTCTCCTCTCCTCCCTCCTCTGCCTTCCCCCTCCACATCCCATATTGCATACACAGAGAGGGAATTACCTGAAATATGTCTTCACATTCTCTTGCTGAGTGTTTCGCCTTGGAGCCCACAGCTCGGGTGGATTCATCGTCAGCCGTACAGTCCTATTGACAGTTTAAAGGCAGGATTGCCATTCTCTTGTCAGACCAGTTCCTGACCCTAAAAGCAAGCTTGTTCGGCAGGCTGGATGCTTCACTGGCTGCTCACTGTTCCCTAGCCCGTGATGTCATCCGCCCTGCTCCTTCCATTGGCTAAGAGGCTGAATATTAATGCAGGCAGCAGGTCTGGGGGAGGAGGAAGCCAACGGGCAGACGCTGTTGGTTTTCTGTTTGACAGACAAAACCTGATCTGTGAGGAGACAGGGGGGAGGGAGGAGAGGTTCAGTTAAGGAGCTGTTTTTTCTACATGCACTCAAGAGCTGTCATAGATCATTTAGAGACTAAGTGTTTCATCTAATATGTCAAACATTTTAAGACAGTTTAAACTTTTTTGCTTGTAGGTTGTTCATCAGTTTTTCAGGGCTACTTTTAAACACAATCAGGGTTCCCACTCTTTTCTAGAAATTATTTTCCAGGACGTTTTCACCCCCCACCCCCACAAAAAGAACTGCCAGCAGTCCAAATGAACATATAAGTCTTTAGTTTTCACAGCCTACTTTTCTCATTTAAGGGGTGCCTCTTCCCTGTGCTCTGTGTGCATCTCACTCGGGTGATGACTAGGGCTGGGTATTTCCAGCAACCTCATGATACGATACGTATCCCGACACTGAGGCCACGATAAGATATGTATCGCGACACACGTAATTTTGAACAGTGACTACGCTTTTAACAGAATTCCCAACAAGTTTTGTTTTTTATTACAAGAAGAAAAAGAACAAGGATGAGTTTTATATGATTCTACAACTTCAACTCTTCTACAACAAATTTGGAACATGTGCTTCATCATGTAGCTTGGCTTCTACTTTGAACTGTGCCATTTGTCAACATTAGCCAAAGTGTATTGACAAAAGCTGTCAAAATATTGAGGCCATATCAATTCTGTAGAATCTGTATCGTATCCCCAAGGAGTGCATGATGATATTTTGCCGTAACAATATTCTGAGCACAGGCCTAGCGTTGACAACTACTTTTATTAGAAAGCAACTAGCAAAAAACTACATAAAAAGTTGCTAATCTCTTCTCTGTATGCACATATGTTATACAGTATTTTAGGGGTGTCCAAACTATGGCCCGGGGCCAAATGTGGCCCGCTGCCCATTTTAAATTGGCCCCTGAAACAGTTGACTGACAAAGACATTTTGGTTAAAGCAGCAAATAGCATCAAGCATGCACATTTTTTGCCATATTTACCTTGTCAAAAGGTCTCATTTACAAAGTATATTGCAGTATTCATCTTCAAGTACCAACATTCTTGCAGTTTACTCTTGTTTTGTGTCTGACAGTGAAAATGAGCCGTCAGTGTCTCCCATCTCTGCTGCTCAGAAGGTCATTCTCGGTCTGACTAGGTGTGAATCCTGTGATAGCTCAGGGTTACAAGGGCCCCTTGACAGGTGATAACCCACCCCTAACCTCTAAAACTTTAACTTAAATACACTAAAAGTGAGGTGCAGCGAGTGGCTCAGTCGTACAGGTATTCCACTTCATGCAGCCCTCGATGTAAAAAGTTTGGACACCCCTGCAGTATTTGAGTGGAGCTGAATTTCTGATGACGTGTTTCCCATTCATTCATGTATTTTCTGGAACAGTGTGAGATACTGAGTGAAACGTGGCCCAGTGAGACTACCTGTAAACCGCTGCTGTCTCGAGGCTGTCCCTGTCATGGTCGCTGCGGCTCTACTGAAATCACTCAGAGACGTTTCAGCCCACTGCACCTATTCGCCGCTCCTCTGTCTGTCACTAAACATAGGAGACGGTAGATAAAAACCTTGCACCTAATATACAATTCAGCAACACTCTTGAATCTAGCAGCTGAGAACAGACATTTAGGTTATGCACATTTTTTTTACACATTCACTAACAAGGTAGAGAGATAAATAAGATAAATAATTTTCCAGGACATTTTACTTTTTTCTTGTTTTCCATATGTTTTCCTTGACTGGAATATTGGTCAATCATTTTCCAGGTTTTCCAGGGTGCGTGGGAACCCTGACAATATCTCATGAGCATGTCGTATAATTATCATTAAACTTTGCTTTAATATCTACTCTGATTCAGGGATAAACTAGTAAGATGTTAAAGGTCATAGGTCCAGGGCAAAGCATTTTGGCATGAGGCACAGCTGTCTTCACTAATGTCCGCCTGACGTATGTGTAATTTTTATGTGTAACACGCTGTTAAAATAGCAAATGATCACTTCCCTTTGCCCTGGGGTTGAGTTTGTCTGAAAACAAAGAGTGGTCAGGCGCAAAGCTGGCGTGGTTCGAACTTGAGGATGCAGAAATTGTGCAATAAACCTTCCTCTATCTAGTCTAAAGTTTGTGATGCACAGTGTGTCTGCCATTTTGAGGACGCAGAAAGACTGGCACTCACAAGATCAAAACACACTTTCCTGAGTTTGTTTCATCTACCGTTAGATATCAGAGCATTTGTTAAAATATCATTTCTAAGCTTATAACAGGACGGAGAGCTGAGAGACAGTATGGCTTTATGCAGCGCTGCTCGGTTGGCATACAATCTTTAATCCAGCACACACTGGATTAAAGATTTTTACAAAACAAAGAGGTACATTTCCCATATTTGGATACATACTAAAGGATCTCACTGATAACTTTGCTCACATATAAAGTAAGTAAACAGGTCTATCATGAACATTTAGAGATATGGAAATTAAAAAGATTAATAAGGTTTGTTTAAGCAGAAGTTTCTGACTCTTTTGGATCATTTTTTATGCTCTGAATGCTCTGATGAATCTGAGCATTAACATGTCTCATACAGTGCCCTGTATGTTCTTTAATTAAAATGACACAATAAAAGCAGATGACTTAAATAATTCAACCAAAATTCTGATTCCACAGTGTAAATACTCCCCGTTGCACACTGATTTAAAGGGAATGAGGGCTGACACTGTGACTGGTTTGCTCTATTTTCCACCTGGCAGTAATTTTATTTTTCCATTAAATCAGTGATAAGAGTAATTGGGCACTGGTCAAAGTATCAAGGAATAAGCATAAAGGGAACGTTGTGTTTGGACCAAAAACAAATCACAGTGCTTGATCACCCTCCCTTTTCACCTCATCTGTGAAAATTTGTACTTTTTGCTGAGGTCTAATCTGCGCTCAAAGGTACATGTCCTGAGTCTGTCTCAGAAGTTAAGAGAAGAACAACAGAGGCTCTGAGACAACTGTCTGAAACAGTCCTGCTGCACTGCACTTTTTTCTCTAGTCATCTATTAACATTACATTTAATCACTGGATGACCTATCTTTAAAAAGGCCATAATATGAGTAATTTCTGTGAATTTAAACATTAATGTATATTTCTGTATCGCCACATATTTCAAATTGTCTTTGTTGATTCACTAAAGGAAACATCTGTGGTAATCACAGTATTTAAAAACTTATCTGGTAAATATTTTATTCACTTTTCATTTCTTTCACAACAGCTCTACCCATATTACCATTTTATTTTTTAACATGGCAAATCTCCACATTTAGAAATTACGCCTTATAAGAGAGATAAAAATGTTCCTGGATACACAGATTAGTGTGCCAAACCACCCACAGATAATGTAGCTCCTCTCAGAGTATTACAGAGGCTCTGAGTTCACAGGCAGGCGGAGACGACAAACAAAATACCGGCTGCGTTTGCCCTAATTTGCCTATGATGTCATCTTTTTCCTCTATCTCACCTGCCATTGGCTGACTGGCTCAGCATCTGCTCAGTCTCATGGCTAGTGCTTCTAGCTCAAGGTTGAGGCCTATCTGAGCTATGTGAATCATGGATGGTTGTCCTGACAACCCCTGTAATGTCGATTCCTCGTCGGAGAGTAATATGGCTGTTCAGCGCTCGCTCAGAGAAAGATAGCATGTCTTATGATACCTTATTCATACAAAGGGGTGGACTGACACTGAGTGATGTTTGGAGTAACTGATGCGATGGTTGTTGGAAAAGTTGACAAAAATTTGAGTTTGTGATGTTTTGGATCATAGATCACAACAAATGCTGGTAAATGTCTAAAACTTGCCATGAATTGTTTTACGTCATCATAGGGATTGTCCTGCTTTGCCTAGTTAATAAAACCTAAATCTACTTTATCTCAGAGTTTTCATTATCAGAGGTCTATCTTTGGGGACGAATCATGCAAAATGTATTCTTAATGGTTTTCATAGTCAAATAGGTGTCCATAGCCCCTCTACACTCCTACCGTCCACCCTGCCCTCAACACGCTCTCTTTCTTCTGCCTTTCAGAAAACATCTGCACCAATTGTCTGTTTGAAATGTCATCTCCCCATGACAGGAGACCCTCCCAAACCCAGGTGTTCAGCTCACAGCCAGCACCACTGGAAGGAAACTGGCTCGGCATGTTTGTGCAGCTACAGTAAACATTAGAGGACAGCACTAAAAAGCCACACCTATGATTTAAGAGGGCCGTGATTTGACATATTCCAAACTCTCAAGTGAACTTTTATTCAACAAGACAAAGCAATAACCTGCACCCACCACTGTATCAAACATCTCGAGGTCAGTGCTCAATAAAATACCACGGCATTCAGTTATGGAACAAGTATTTTTATTTACTGACAGAGTCTCTGTCCCTGTCCAGATTTAGATTGAGGCTAAAAAAAGTTTTGATGCCAAAGACTTTTTGTTCATGATGATCTATATAATGATCAAATTTAAATTTTTATCACAAAACACAGTTTATGTACCGTTATATTTTGTTTCTGTTTTGGCACAGCCTCTCATTTTGGTAAAATGTATGTTATTTGATTTTTGTTTGCTTGCTTTTCTTTGACTACTAGGATTTAATTTCTGTTTTTCTGCTAATTTTATCTGTATTTACTCTTAGGTGAGGTTTGTAAATAAGCCCACATTGGGTTTCTACCTCACCTGCACATGTAAGTTTATCTTATTCACTGTTTTCTTTGACTTCTCTTTCAACTATGTGCAAATAAATAAAATAAATAAATAGATAAATAAATAAAAAATAACTCTGAAGGATTTACTTCATAACAGCCTGTTTTGTGCAGAGCTTAAAATAGAGGTTTTTAGGGGCATGTACAATTTCAACATCTGGGTGGATGTTTTGGGGACAAGAAACTTCAAAGATATGTTTGGGGAATATCTGGGACTGGATGTGCACGCTTGGGATGCAGGATATGATCCAAACAGTATCGCAAGATAACAGCTGAAAAGGTTTGAGTATCAGTATCAGGAGATATCAAAATTTTGGCAAATATTCACAGCCTGTATATATCAGTCTGACATATTCGACATATATATCCCATACTTATCGGCTGAAATAGAGCCAGAGTGTTTGAATGTACTGTAATGTTTCAGCTTATACCGAGGTGTTTTCACTTTAAAAACAACAGCATCATTTATTAGATAATGAAATAATGTTTTTCTTGTTTTAAGCCAGTTTCTAACAAAGATAAACAGGTCAATGTTAGTAAAATAGGGATGCGCACGCTTGACAAAATTTATTGGTAATGGTATCAACATATTGCACATTGGCAAAACTCCAAAAGCCTGCATCCCTGGTACACATGATTGGATTTTTGTCAATATCTGCAAGGTCGATTTTCTCAACTAATTACGAACATTAGCACAAAGCCTCTATCTCACTAGATTGTCCTGTTCCTCACAGTTTATCTGTGTTATGGCAGATTTAAAGCAGGAAAAACAATATTTCATTCTTTAATAAATGATGCTATATATTAGCCAATATATACAGCTGATAACATCGCTGTTAACATCGTCAGGAACTTTTACATCTTCAAACTTATCCCAGTAATCATTTGAGCTCTTAATCATCTTGTCTTTCCCATGGAAGAAATGTTATTTTTTGTCTTCCATCATTTGTTGTTCTTTTCATTGACTAGGCAAGGCAAGTTTATTTGTAAAGGAGCTTTCAGCAACACCTGAACACACTGACAATGGAAAAATAAAATAAATTAACCCTGTATATTAAGATTGTTTAGGTATTCCTAATTACAAAAGTATTTAAAATACAAATGACTTCTCTCACATTTTTGATAGCATATGATTTATACCCAGGCTGCACACGTAGCTGTCAGTTGACCTAAATAAACTTGGCCAACAAAGGCAACACAGCCAAATGCAAATTCAACATTTGAGAGCAGAGAAGCGGTGACTGCTGTCAACAGGCAGGAGGATCACTGTACACCTACACAGAGGCAAAGAGCCACAGTTAACATGGAAGACAGTCAAATGTATCTGAGAAACACAACTTCTGTGACAAAACCCTGGGACACCACAAAAAATGGTTTCTTAAGAGGTATCATTTCTGGGATTCTATACTCTAGAATACTACATTTTTCTGGTTATTTTGCCAATCTAACCCTGGAGTGATGTCAGACTTCAGTGAGGACTGCATAAGTTTTCCATGCTTGTGACTTCATCCATGTGACACTAATAATGGGCCTTCATTATCACAGTGGGGATTCCCCAGCAAGACAGTTGGCTGCTGGAGAAGAAACACCCTGAACAGGTCAGCTGTCCGTCACAAACCCGACATGTGGTGCAGCACTGCACTTCAACATATGACCAAGTCTGTGTCACTTGACTTTGGATCCAAGTGAAACCGGTGCAGACTAAGAAGCAGAAAGAGGCAGGAGGAAGTCACCACCGAGAGGTCACAATAAGCCACCGAGCTGCCAAAACAGGAACCAGAGTTGATCAAGCTTGTTTTGTCTCAGAATCAAAGCATGCACAGCTTTGTGCTTTTAGCCAACTGTGCTGCTATTCACTGAGAAAGCGACATTCACAACATTTACAACCCCACAGGAAAGGATTGTGTGTTCACTAACTGCAGCCCATCTGCTACTTGCAGTTGTCAGAAAATCAGAACTTTAAACTTAAAAACTTTATAACTAAAAATCAAACTACTGTTTATCCACATAGGCAACAAAAATGAAAGTCTGAAGCACCCAACACTTGGTAACTCCTTGTTTCTTCTCCACAAAAAAAAGCAGGCCCACTTCAACACACTGTTGAAAGTGGACAAACAAATTTGCAACATTATCTGTTTTTAAAAACTAGACATTATTCTCTTTTTGTTTACTTGTGGCAGTTGTTGGTTTAGATAAGACTGAAGATGTACTCCTCAAAAAAAGTACAGAAATGTTACTGTGGTCGATAATTTCTCCCCTTTAGCAATACAAATGGTATTGTGTTTTAAAAGCCTGATAAGTCATCTTTTACAACAAAGTACAACTTGTAAGAATCCTGCGTTTGTGTATTAAGCAACACCAATAAATGTGAGGGTAGCACAAAAAAAGTGCCAAAATCCCGTCTTCTTTACTGAAAAATCCTGTGGTTCCTCAGTGAAGAAAGGGTGAGGAACTGGTCTTCTTGTGGTATTTTCATCTGGGCTACCCACTTCACTGTCTGTCTTTAACTCATCAGTCTCATCAAACATTGTCCCAAGTTTTGAATTATTAACAGACACCAAAAATTCTGCCATTCTGCATACAGGAACACCAGCCTCCAGTTTCAGAGGATTTGGGGAAATTTTTTTGCGCGCTACTCACACAATGAACTGTGTTGCTCATTCCTCAAATGCACGATCCTTACAAATTGTACCCTGTTGTAAAGGAGACTAATCAGGCTTTTCATTGGTGCAAAATACAAACCAGTATTATTAAAGGGGAAAAATGATCAACCAAATCAATGTTTCCAAAACAATTTTGAGAAGTATAGATATTACATTTTTAAAGCCTTGGAAATTATCTTTTACTCTTGATGTACAAAACACATTGATTGTATTTTATGCAGCATAGAATTGATGAGGAGCAGTTCCACTTGCTTTTTCAAATGTTGCCAAATACTGTGTTTGTGCATTTAAGACAGTAGTCTTGACTTTACTGAGTAAAAATATGATAAAAGATTATAAGCTTCTGTCTTTTTGATACCTCTTGTCATTAAAACATGGAGCTTTTATCATTTAGTGATTAAAAGTAATAGGATTATGGAAATTAAGAGGTTTTATACAATTTAAATAGAATGCACAAGTTAGTCTGCAGTTTTTGATACTAAAAAACAAAAAACAACTAATAATATATATTCAGGACTTCTCTTTTTACTGCCGTGTTCTCAGACAGGATGTAAAATCAAATTATTTCAGGTTGTTTGGGGAAACTTTTCATCCCTTTATTGAAAAACAAGATTATAAACCATGTTGTGTATCGCCAAACAGATATAAAGTGTTAAAGGTCCCATGTCTGGTATGTTTGACCATTTGCATCATGTTTTTGGCGTTTATAAAGCAAGAGTTTGATCAAACTTAAGTAACGAAATGAAAATGTTTTGTCCCTGTAGAGGATCAGATGCAGGTTTTTTCTCTTCCCTTTGGAAATGCTCCGATCTGAGGGGGTGGGAAGACTATGATAATTAGCTTTGTGCTGATAGTTGCCCAAATGATGCCTAATTATTGGGGGGGGGGGGGGGGTTGTTACAGGGTTACAAGCAAATTACAGACATGAAGGTGGAGGCTGTATAGCTATTACATAACAAACCGAAAGAAGCAAAAGCTAGCATATTCAGGGGTGTTTTCATTGAGGCATAGCACATATCCCTGTGAACTGAGCTTAGAAAAACCTGTTGTGTTCTCGTGCCCCCAAGCCTCTTCCAACAACATTAAAAGCAAAGAAAAATGATTTTACAGGACACAGGGCCTTTAAGAGCCCCGCCCTGGCACAAACAAACACACCCTTACTGTGCATTTGCAGTAATGTAGCCCTATATCACTGCAGGTCTATTTTTACCTTTCTGTTTGCCAACATTTCACAAAATCAAGTAGATTAACAGGTGGCACAAGCAATGGATTAGTTGTTTCACCTGGATAACTGTGCTGTGTCTGATCACTGAGAACAGAAAGCGTTTTGTCTTCAAAACAAAAGAAAATCATGATTAGAAAGGTCAGACTTTCCTCTGCCAGTGTGCGTCCTTTCCTAACCACGTGGGTTGTTTCCATGTCTTTTAGAGGAAGTGAACCCTAACCTGAACCCCTCCAGTGTGAGATACCATTAACACAAATTACATTCAACTATTACATAATAAAATACTACAATATACTTGCTTGGTCAAAAAAACTCCACTTCGTCAGTAGAGCTCAGATCAGAGGATGGTAGAAGAACCTGCAGCTGCGTGAGGAGGGGTCTGATTTACTACAATCCATAGGCTGCTGTCAGTGATCAGGTTTATATAATGAATCCTATAAATATCCTCTGAGGCACAGCCCATCTCTGTGCTGACATTTTGTTATAGGCTCTGTGTGTGCTCTAGTGTTGCAGTCATTGTCTGTGAAATCACTTTAAATAAAAGATGTAGTAAACTCATCTAATTCTCGCTACTTTTGATATTAAAACTAAGAAGTTTATACAAAATCACTCTTTCTAAACACGTCTGTCTGACGGTAATGTAATCTGTCTGCATTGTACAGGGTATGTTAGAGTTGTTTCTTTCCTGAAACTTAAATCAACCTCACACTGAAATTTGTAATCAGTAAGCATATTGGAAACATCCCTTGGGTTTATATCCATCCTCATTTATATCATGTAAGGGGAAAGACCATGAAGGATTCAATAGCAACTGCTTTTTCTTGATGATGCTGCTCTGTTGATCAGTAAGTCCAGAGGAAAATAAACATGACTTATATACTCACAGGCCACTTTATAAGGTACACCTTACTGAAAACGTTCCTCAAAGGTTTAGGTCTGAATGATATGACAGCTTCACACAGTTGCATGGTCAGCAACAGTAGTCCAGTGGGCAAAGCTAACTACAAAATCCAATTCCAATGAAATTGAGATGTTGTGTAAAATGTAAATAAAAACAGAACACAATGATTTGCAAATCTTTGACCTATACTCAACTGAATACACTACAAAGACAAATTATTTAACGTTCAAACTGATAAACTTTATTGGGGATTTCATCATCTACAGTCCATAATATCATCCAAAGATTCAGAGAATCCGGAGAAATCTCCACGTGCCAGCAGAAAGGTCGAAAAACCAACAATGAATGCCTGTGACCTTTGATCCCTCACACAGCACTGCACTAAAAACCAACATCATTCTGTAAAGGATATTACCACGTTGGCCCAGGAACATTTCTGGCTTCTCTGGGTCCAAGCTGCGGTCTGACGAGTCCACATTTCAAAATATTTTCGGAAATCATGGACGTGGTGTCCTTAGAGGAAAAGGACCATCCAGCTTGTTATCGGCACGAAGTTCAAAAGCCAGAATCTGTGATGGTATGGGGGTGTTAGTGCCCAGGGCATGAGTGACATACTCACCTGTCAAGGCACCTTTCATGCTCAAAGGTACATACAGGTTTAGAGCGACATATGCTGCCATCTGAGTAACGTCTTTTTAAGGGACGTCCTTCCTCATCAGCAAGACATTGTCAAGCCACAAACTTCAAGTGTTACAACAGTGTGGCTTCTGTTTTTATTTACATTTATACACAATGTCCCAACTTCACTGGAATTGGGGTTTATACATGATAACTAAAAACCAATTGATGCAACAGCATTTTAAACATGTTTTCTTTACAATCGGGTTCAGTGCTGTCTCTCTAACCCTTTAAATCCACCAGCAGGAACATCAGTTCATTTCTGAATGTTTGTGGAAAAAGAAAAAGAAATAAAAGTGAAATTTCATCATGTCTTGTGTTTATCGGTGTTTACTGAAGATATTTCTTCATCAGTCCAGAAAGAATGTGTTATACTGAGAAATGGAAGTATGAAATTTAAGTCAATGGGTTCTTTGGTCTAAAATCAAATAAACACAGCCCTGGTCAATGACGACTGTATAAACCATATCAAATTATGGTTTGGATTATCTTATTATGGTGGAGCTCTCTGTGTCCTGGGATCGGAGAAGAGAGAAGCTTCACAGAGACGCTACAGCCTCAGAAGAAATGATGGTATGAAAAGATGAAGAGGGATGGTATAAATGACTGAACTAAAGTCTACTGTCTGATCTGAATCTAATAAATTCTTTATTGCTTAGCTGTGCCTGACAATAAATCTTGAAACAGGGTTGTCATTAGACCAGATTTTTTAAACTTTAGCATAATAATAGAAAAATCAAACAATATTAATACCTGTTCCTGTAACAACAAAAAACACTAGTCCTAGAAACTGAGCATTGGATAATTTCCTGTTGGGTGCTACTCTTGTTACTTTATTTGGAAACATGCATCAATATTTTCTTCATTATTATATTTTGGGAATTCTATGCCCTTTATTGATAGTTCAAAGGGAGTGGATTAACTCATAAAGGGAGAGAGGGCAGGGGAAAACATGTAGCACATAGGCCTCAGGCAAACCTGGCAAGGCAAGAGGATCCATATACTGTATGATACATTCATGGTTATTATCCACTCCACCAGACCAGACCTTTGTTGACACCAATGTCTCTGTACACAATCAATGACGAAAAAAGATAAATAAATAAATAAATAATTCAATATCGTATGTCTATAGACTTCTCTTTTGTTGCTGTGGTATATCAATGTAATTTACATAATCAGAAACACTGCCAGCTTCTCTGGCCTGAGCTCATCTGAGACGGACTGATGGAAAGTGGAAAAGTCTGCCGTGGTCCGATGAGTCCTCATTTCAAATTGTTGTCCTTTGGGCTAAAGAAGGACCACCCAGCTTGTTATCACTTCAAGGTTCGAAAGCCAGAATCTGTGATGGTATGGGGTGTCTTAGTGCCCATGGCATGGGTAACTTGTACATCTGAGAAGGCACCATTAATGCTGAAACACAGGTTTTGAAGCAACATATGCTGACATCCAAGATATTTCTTTTTCAGGAACAACCCTGCTTACTTCAACAAGACAATGTCAAGTCATATTCTGCAGTCGCACAAGAGAGGGTACCAGACTGGCCTGCCTGCAGTCCAGACCTGTCTCCCACTGAAGATGTGTGGCACATTACAAGGCGCCAAATACCACAATGGAGACCCCAGACTGGTGAGCAGCTGAAGTCAGACATCAAACAAGAATGGAAAAGAATTCCACCTGCAAAGCTTCAACAACGAGTGTCCTCAGTTCCCAAATGCTTATTGAGTGTTGTTATAGGACAGGTGGTCTTACACAGTGACAAACATGCCCTTGTCCCAGCTTTTTTGGAACGTACTGCAGGCATCAAATTCAAAATGAATGAATATTTGTTGTGTATTCAGTTGAATATAGGCCGAAAAGGATCTGCAAATCAATGTATTCTGTTTTTATTTACGTTTTACACGTCATTGATATTCAGGGTTTACCAGCACTAAACACTGACAGAATTTTTTACTCCTTTTGAGACCAATAATAGCCATTTCAGGCTACTGTCTGCCAGCCAAATATCATGCTGATAGCATCGTACATCTCTACATGTGATATTTACTAGAATCCCATTAAAATGTATAAATCTGATGTTTGTTACAGCAGTGACTCACAGTGAAATGAAGAGTATGTTCTGTGTAAAGTACCTAAACTGAAGGATTTAGGATTTTACAACTACTGTATGTCTTCCACATTACTTTTATGTTCAACAGCTTCTCTGACGGATCAAACGCTTTGACAACAAATTGAAAAAATAATCCCCTGACAAAAAGCATGTATACAGCTGGCTCTATAGTCTTTAGTGTTCTGATGTTGATGGATCTACAGAGAAAAACCATGGCTGATACGGACTGTGTATTAATGCTCTCCATTTTTCTACATCAGATTAACTTCAGTAAGCTCTGCACTTGTAACTTGGCATGTAAAAGATAATGGGTCACGCTCATCCATGCTTCAGCTCCACTCTCAGACACAAGAACTACTTTTTGTGTGTGCTGGCACAGCAGAGATTACCCCCCAAAGGAAAATAATCGAGGTTAGTAGGGCTCTATCCTGCTGATTATGGGTAACCTATTGATTTGATTACCCACAGTTTCAAGTCTGGTTTTAATTTTTTATAGAGATAAAAAGCACAGTAGCCTGATGTTAGCGCTGACATACTGAGCTCAGTAATTACAGATTACTGCAGGGTTTAATGTTGCGCACTTAACACCTTGGCTGTTTTGCCAGGATTTTGAATGTAGGTTGTGTTAAATGTTTCAACCCTGCTTACTGAAAGAGGATACTCAGGCTAAGAGGGAGCATTTCCTCTGACTTCTGTTACCAGATGTTTCGGATCATAGATGTTCGAGCCATCAAACATTTTCTCTGACATTAGTAATCTGTGGTTAGTTACAGTGACAAGGCGGGTGATTGTGGGTGGAGGAGGGGTCTTGTTGACATTTTGCAACATCATAGTCTGCTGCCTCTGATGGCTGCAAGGCTAATTTGATGTGTTTGATGTGAGCAGAGAACAGTTTTCTCGAGGGCTTAGGAATAAATGTGGATTAAAAGTCACACTGTGATATTTTTAGCTGAATGGAGATTTAGTTATTATAGCTCAATATGATAATAATAACAATATAACAACTTAATTCATACAGCACTTTCAGTCAAAGTGCTGTACATGGTAATGAAAAGAAACATGAAAATAAGGACCTTTAAGATCATTGCTGTGGAAGTATTTTGGATTTGCTACATATTTTAAACAACCTGTACATATACTGTTCTGGACTGTTATAATTTTGAAAATGTTCAATAAAAATAATGTTAAAAAACACTAAAATTAATGCCTGAAATGTGAATATTAGATAGTTATTGTGAAACTACATGTGAATTAATTTAAAAAAGGTGTGACATGAGATTGGGGAAAGTGTCGTGAGTTATCAAGACTTCTTTATAAATGATTTCGACGTTTCTAAGATCTGATGTTTGTGATTTGTTTCATAAGAACTCATAATAAAGACGAAGCACTGAAAGAGCTCTCAATGTCTGATAACTAGTCAGTATGCTGATTAGCATGTTATGAAGCATCTCAGTATTGTGTGAATAAAATGACACAATTTTAATCTTCTAAAAAAAAGGAAAAGAAAGAAAGAAAAAACAATTGATTCAAACAATTAAACACTGACTACGAGAAAAATCCACAGCACAAGACTCATGTAAAACAGTCAACAATTAAGTCTTTAGATTTGCTTTAAATACCTTCATAAAGTTAGCACACAGAAAGAAAAAACACACTCACAGACTGTCTTTTTATACTAACACTCAAAAGACCAGTTTCCTAGGAGCGAAGACCACAAGATGGTAAATATGGTTTCACAAAATCATCTAAATAAGATGTTGCAATGGCATTTACAACTTTATAAGTCAGCAGCAACCTTGAAGTCAGCTCTAACCTGACATGGCAGCCAATGAAGAAAGGCGCCGGCACGGGGAATTTGCTTCATTCAGATTACGAGCTGCAGCATTCTGCAACAACTGCAGGCCTCAAAAACTTTTCTTCTGCAAACCAGACAGAAGGGCATTGCAACAATTCAGCCAAGAAGTCACAAATGCACGAATAAGGACTTCAGCGTCCTTAAAGACTTAGTTCAGTTTTTTTGAAGTGGGGTTGCAAGAGACCCATGGCACTTGTAGATATGGTTGCCAAGAAAGGACCTTGCGAGCTCTGTCCCTTGGGGGAGATATGTACATAGAAGTTCATCGTGACACCAAAAGCCTCGTACTTAAAGGAAACCTCCAACATTTTTGATGTTTTCGTGTCTTACCTCACTCCTGAGTTCATGACAAGCAGGTAGACACCATTCTTTTGACTGTGCGTCCAGTAACATGAAAGAGAAGGAGAAAGATCACTAACCGCTAGTTAGCTTAGCTCAAACACTGGGAGTCAACCGGTAGCTCTAGCCTGTCTCTGCCTACAGTCATCAGATAAACTCTTCAGCAACTCTAAACGGTCCTGTATGCTTGTTATGACTCCTTTATGTTATGTTATCTTCATATTATCTTCTTCTACTCCTAAACAGAGGCTTTGTTTTGTTTACCTACTTCCACGGTGGTTTTCGCAAGAGATTCGACGTTCTGCTCTATTAAATGATTGAGGGGAACCAATTCGCAGTTGTGAGTGAGCCATTCGTTTGCGGATAACTATTAATTGCAAATTGCCTGCAAATTTAAGAAAAGAACGGCTCACTCACAACTGCGAATCGGTTCCCCTCGTTCATTTAAAATAGCTGTTCAAAAGACTCGACTCGTTAATGAACATCGAATCTCTCGCGAAAACCACCACGGAAGTAGGTCAACAAGACAAAGCCTCTGTTTTGGAGTAGAAGAAGATAATATGAAGATAGTAGAAGACAACGTAACATAAAGGAGTCTTGTCAAGCACACAGGACCGTTTAGAGTTGCTGAAGAGTTTATCTGATGACTGTAGGCAGAGACAGGCTAGCACTACCGGTTGACTCCCAGCATTTGAGCTAAGCTGACTAGCGGTTGGCGATCTTTTTCCTTCTCTTTCTTGTTACAACGCACAGTCAAAAGAATGGTGTCTACCTGCTTGTCATGGACTCAGGAGTGAGGTAAGACACGGAAACATCAAAAATGTTGGAGTTTTCCTTCAACCCACCTATTGGTTAAAGCTACTCAAAAAACTAAAACAATATGCTACAGTAAGATTATTTACAGCCTTTAACTTTCCCTTGACAAAGCCCCTGTATGTAGAGCTATTTTGTTATGAAACAAAGGGCTCTGTATCCTTCCGCCAACAACTCCTCTCATTAGCAGGTCAGAGTGCTGCAGCGGGGTCAGGTAGTGGTCACTAGAGCACAACTGATTTAAAATGCTAAATTTGGCCTGTTGTCTTAAAATAAGGATATCAGGACTCATCCCTTCTGCAGCGACAAAGTGTTGTGTTTACAGTGCCAAATTTTACTGATCAGAACTGCGACACATGACAGAAGTTTAAATTTCACAAAATTAAAAAGCTCTCAGTTTTACTAAGTCCCACTCGTGACCGCAATGGACCTCCGAGTTTGTGGAGATGAGCTCACAGTTCATGCATCTGCACCACCAGGTAACTTTTGACCTGTCCTGCTCCTCCGTTCTCCATCACTCTTTCTACCTGTGACTCCATCTGCTTAAGCTTTTCCTCCGTGTACTCCAGTTCATAAAGATATCTTCTTGTGTCCAAAACTAACAGCACGTCGTCATTACTAGAGTCAAAATCACACATTCTTAGTTCAGTTTTAATGAAGTTAGTGTTTGTTGTTTCCTGTGATGACCTGACCAGTTGTTGGCAGAGGGATTTGTAACTCCTTTGTCCCAGCACACTAAAGTTTCTAAACACAGGGGCTTTGTTGAAGAAAAGTTAAACACTGTGAAGAATCTTATTGTAGCATATTTTTGAGACAAGGTAGTTTTAAGGTGGTTCTAACCTATAGTGGGTTAATTAGGAGGCTTTCGATGGCACAATGTACTGCTATGTACTGGCTACCATCCGCCCTCGATATCTCACCCCAGAGACAAAGCAGAAAGTTTCTTTATTGGCGATCATATAAACTAGTGCCATGGGCCTCTAGCAACCTCACTTCAAAAAAACCCCCAAACTAACCCTTTAAATGAAGGACTGATCTGATCATACCAATTTTCAAAGATAAAATACCATTGAAAAACTCTTGGTAACTCATTAATGTGCAAATCAAATTAAGTGGTCTGATGAATCAGCACACCAAGATTTTTTGTCTGTATCTACAATGAATTGTACAATCATGTAATGACAAAGTAAAGTTACCAAAAATATTGTTTTTTATTTAAAATTATTGCCACAATACCAATGTGATCAATGACAAATGCTTGGCATCATAGAAATTTCTTCTTTTAGGAATGCTGATTATATTTCTAGCCCCTTCTTTTATTTAGCAGGAGTAAAACAACCAGCCTTAAAGCTTTAAGGACATCTCTTACAAACACAAGCCTAATACTGTGCACTTAGTAACCTTGGTTTTTCATGAACCCACAGATGTGTCACTCAGTGTAAGGGTGTGAAATCTCAAATCATATCAAACACTTTACAAGGACATCAGCTCTGAAGCTGCTGAGATGTTCAGGGAGGCACCTCTGAATGTAAAACAGGTGTGGGGGAGGAAAATGCTCGTCCTTTGGGCATTAGAGAGAGGGGCTTGTGTGGGCGCTGATAAAGGTCAGTTTTTATTCTGCTGTTATACAAGTGCTAAAGAGAGGACATGCAAGGTCATTGGTCAGGGGCATTGGAGGTATTAAAAAACTGCAAGGACATTTTGGCAAGAAAGGAATGAAGCAGTGTTTATGCAGTTATTCTGTAACAACAAAAAGTTTTCATAACCTTCCTTTTTTATGTTGGCTGGTTATTGTGAACACTTGGCTGAACAATTAATTTACAATGTTATTGCAGTTTTAAAAAAATGCAATTAACAGAGAAGTAAATGCCAAGCTGACTGTGAATGTGCATACAATGCATTAACAATGCAGATCCAGTATAGAATAGGAACACACTTGTATGTCTTCTGTAAATAAAAGCCCCTAAATAACATATACATACCATTTTTACTCATGACAAATAAACTGTCTTGTATGGCATGATAACAAAAACATTTGAGCATCCTAACTTGAGCGTGAAGGCCCATGAACAAGGTCTATCCAGGCTAAAAGTTGATTCTGCTTCTTAACTCAACGCAACTTAATCAATACAGCACTTTGCAATAAACACTGTTCATCAAAAGTGCTTTACAGTGCAGCAAACAAGCTCCCATGTGTCCTTTGTGTTTTCTGTCACTCAGCGCCTGTAACCACAGTAACTTCTCATTGGGTCACACAGAAACCATCTATTGTGTAAAACAGGAAGATCTATCAAAGAAATAGAAGGTGTTATATCAATATGCACTCCTCAACATTTATATAAGGCAGATAAATGTTGTACTTATTTTCTCAGATCATGCAGGCCCATTAAGACACTTTGCTTTTGCCCCCCCCCTCATTAATATTCAAAAAGAGCAAAGCATCCATATTCACATCACCTTTGCTGACATGTCTGTGCTTTAACACGCTGCTTAAACACTACTCACTTGCCTGTCCTCAATCAAGCCTTGTGTCAATATTAATCAGTGCATGGCGGCCCAGAACACAGAAACACCTATCAGCTCTCAGAGGGCAACACAACACACACATGCAAACACACACACCAAAGTCCTATCCATGACAACACCAGTCTAAACAGGCCCCTCCCCCTGACAGCTGGCTCATTGTGTGCTGCTGTGCCTCTGAAGCGGCCTTGTTTCCCTTTGCTTGGACAGTTCAATAACTAATCTAGATGCAGCCAGGAGCATGTATGGCTCTGAAAACGAGGAGGGCAGGCCCGATGGAAAGTCATAATCTGCTTGACTGTGTTACATCGGGTAAGTGGGAGGTTGCTCTGTCAGTTCATGTGAGGATTCAAAGGTGGGGCACAAGCAGAGCACACACCTGGAGTTACAGTAGGCTGTTATTTTTAGGTTTCATTTTAGTCAGTGTGTTTTCATTCAGTGTTCCTGCGCTACGCTCTTCACCTGATTTGTTTTTGTTTTTCTTCTCCCAAGTCTCTTAGTAGTCTTAAACATATTCACCAAAATCAACAGTATTCTAAAAAGTCAAGGTTGATTTAGTTGCCTACAGTCATAGGGTCAAGTTCTCAAGCATGTCAAAACTTAGATGGCATTTGATACTTTTTACACTATCTTAGAGCACAGAAACTTTGAAAAACTGTAGATCTTCATCCAGTTCTCAACTAAAAGCTGCCTTCAAGAGAGACAAGAACGTCATCTGAATTGCACAAAAAAATATCTGTGCAATCTAGACATTGAGCAGGAGTTTGCCTGCAATTTCCAAAACAGTACCCAAATGGTTGGATCCACATGCTCCATCCACAATGCAGGCAACCTATGTTTAAATCCAGCCTGGGGTTTCTTTCCCTCATGTACTCTCTCCCCAGCTTCTGACTCCATCCATTGTTGTACTTAAAGCAACAACATCTTACTTATCCATCTTAAAATAGCGGTTTCCAAGTAATTCTAAAAATAGGAGGACTTTTGGCAGAGAATTGTGTCCATCCCACTCTCTTAGAGCATCCCAACTGGCTGCATATAACACTATAAAAGTCTGGCAGCTTAGAGAGTTTAGAGCTGTAGTCAAGGTAAGGGTGGTTTGCCCATCTCGGCACTATGTTTTCCTTATTGACTGAGAAGTAAGAGGCTGGTGACAGATAAGGCTAGGAAAAGGAAAGAGAGTGACAGGGCAAGAAGTCTCGACTCAAATAAACATTTGACAGGCTTTTACACAACAGGAATGTGGAGAATCATGTTGCTTTGCCAGGTTGATTTTTAGTTGATGTGGTATGTATCATTACCAGTATTGATTTTAATGGCATCATCAAAGGTTAAAAGTCTGGTTTTATGACACCCCTGAAACAAGACTACTAAATTCCCTTCATTTCAGTCAGTCAACTCAAGTTGTATTTGTTATAGCATTTACTGCAGCAGCATAGCAAAGTTAGAATTTGGCATCTAGGCTTTAACCTCATCAATCCTTGTAGATTTATTGTACATACAGAATCTGAGCCTTGAGGTGGATGCGGGGAAGAGGGGTCAGGGGTAGAGGGTTGAAAGCAAGAGTATAGTACCGCTGCACGGCAGAGCTGGCATAGCTATAGCAGAGGAAAAGAGAGAAAATCTTCCAGCTAAAATAGCCTGTTAAATGATGGGATGTTTGTTGTAAGATTGTATGTTGCATGTCAGGTGTAAAATTACTGTTGCTTCAGTTCTCTGCCTGACATGGTTTGCAGGCATTGCAGATGTATTGACCAATATCCCAATATTGTTTTTCATTTCCAGCAAAATATTTTGATTTCTACTCAAAAAATTCAAATCAAAGGCAAGTGCAGCTCATTGAAATCCTGACTTCCGCTGAATGCTGTTTTATTAAGTCAGTCTACTTCATTGTGCCATGACAATAATGTCACTGTGAAACAGCAGCCATAGCCGGGCCCCACCCCTCAGATTATGCATACATACATCACATCTTAAACATCCTTATCCATCAAAGCTTTGTGGGAATAATTCATGTTAACAACACTAAAATAGTGCTCTCAAGAAAGACATATTTTGACTTTCTACATACCAAATTTTGAAATTTTCCATAAAAGCACTTTTCTGAATTTCAACGATGTCAACAGAACTTCCTCTTCTAGCAACACCAATAGCATTGTTACTTTGTTTCTGTACTTTCGTGATCTTACGTCATACATTTTATTTATCTCCAGTCTTTATGACATTTTCTTTGTTAAAATGTGTGTGGCCAGAAAACTTTAACACCCATTTTCTAGTGAGTTATTGTCAGCCACATGTTAATATTAGATTATTAAACCCTAAATAATGAATTATGCATGACCTTCAGACCACAACAAATCAGTTAGAAGATCATCTGTAATCCATCACAATATCTCTGATATAATTTACTTAAGAAAAAGTCCCTACAAAGGGCATGTTGACCAGTGGGGACGTCTCTCAGCCAACGGTTGCTTCCAATGACATCACTCAGCAGCAGAACAAACGGCGAATCCCCCTGATGTTTGTGCACACAGGGCACGCGAGCAGCCCCCTCCCTCTGTCACATGTAGGCTAATGAACAGCAGGCTCGTGCTCTCCATGGATGAGCCTTTTGGGCCTCAAGAAACCCGTCTATCCTCCGCTTTCTGCTTGGACACACACGAACAATGGGGCACGTCTGGAGTGCTTGGGGCCCAAAGCACGAGGAAGGGCAGATGGTGCCCGGGATCGAGGACCGCACCCATATTACCATGAGAAAAGAGAGGGCTAGAGGCGGGAGGGTGGGGGGGTAGGGGACAGGTACCCTCTCCCCTATTTTTCCTCTCTAGAGAGATTAAAGAGAGGGGGACTCATTTGCCCAACAAAGTCTGATCTGATTTGGAAACCGATTAAGAGTCACCGTCAACTGAACAGCAGAGAAAATCAAATGTGGAGGAAAAACAAGTTTCATTAAAGATTGCAAAAATAAGGTCTGTCTAATCTGCATGACATCACCTTCTTAGGATACAGATGGGAAATAAATGTTTAATGACTGAAAAGTAATTAATGCAGGAAACATCAATAAATGCAAATATACTTCAATGTGCAGCAAAATCTCCACAGTGGCCATAAGATTTCTGGAAGTTGGAGGCTAGCCACAATAAAAAAAAACAAAAGAAGAGGAAATTTGTTATGTGTTTAACTAAACATTTTAAAGTCCATGCAAGGAATACTGCAAGGTTCAATACTGGGCCCTGTTCTGCTTACAATATACATCAACAATATTACAATCACAACTACAAACTGTAACAAACATCTTTATGTTGATGACACAGTCTTGTATTACCCTGACAACACTGCACAGTCAGCACTTCAAACCATTAACTCAAACAAAACTAAATTCATGTTACTTTTCATTGACAATTTACATATTACAACTTTAACAGGAGTCAACACTGAAGATGACCCCAAACTCAAATGCCTGGCTTGATCAAAAACCCATATTTAAATCTCATGTTGATAATCTTGGCAGCAAATTAAGACAAAAAGTGTTTTCCTTCACAGAAACAAAACAAACTGCAATTGCTTACCAGAAGATGTATCATTGAGGCTGTATTTTTATCTGTTTTAGATTATGGTGGTATTATTTAAAGAGACACCTCTGCCTCCACTCTCAAACATGTGGACTCCATTTATCACTCAGCCCTCAGATTTATTACTGGTGACATCTACTCCACTCATCATTGCATTTTATATGACAAAGTGGGCTGGGTACACTGAGTGTTACATAACAGACATTTGTTTTTATTTATCTATAAAGCCTTGACTGGTAAAATTCCTCAGCACATCTCTGTTAAATCAGTCTACTAATCAATACTCAACACGATCTAGCAACTGGCTGATGTTAGAAGCACCACAGACAAATACTTCATTTGAAAAAGCTTCTTTGCTTCTTTCGCCTGCAGCACTTTACAACAAACATAATAACTGTAAACAACTGTACCTATAGCTCAGCTCAAAACTATAACGAACTACTTCATCTTTGGTTGTAACTGGTTTTAAATATGCCTGTACCTTCCTTAGAATTCTGCTGGACGCATATTTATTTCAAGTGTTGTACTCTCAACGTCACTGAAAATGAGGGTACGCGTTAAGTAAAGGTTGAAAGAAAGAATGAATAAATGAAAACGACTGGTTACACAATCGATTTTGTTTAAATATTCATGTGGAATAGATTGTGTACAAATTAAGATAAGCATGAAGCAATGCTAAGGAGTTTCACATACACACAAATGCAGACAAATGTACAAACACAAAGCACTGTGCTCCCCCACTGGTTCCGTGCTGACACTGACACCTTTGATACAACCTCTGGAGATGGATTAAACAATGCAGAAAAAATTATTCATTATCTCATGGCCCAGTTGCAACGCTGCAATGTTCAAAGTGAATGGGAAGCTTCACAGGGGCGCAACTCTTGCAGCTTGAAACTGTGCTGTGAACAGGGCCTCTACTCACACTAATTGTGGAAGATTTAGCCCCGAAATTGTACCACAATATTTTAAGGAAATTTGCTAAACAATACATGCAATTTTTTAGAATAAGCATAATGTTTTTATTTAAAAAATCAAATAATCAAACACATTTTCAAATAACCTAATGACCACAAATATTTGCACAGTTTATCCAACCTGTTATCATCTTCTAATCCATTTCTCTTTCTGTTTCCTCTCTTTGATTATCTACTTTTGCTGTATCTCTCATTCTCCATCATTCCTCTGCAGCTCTTTCTGGATAGATTGATTTATACGTTTTATTAGACTTTTATTTGTAGACAATATTGGAGGAGTAACTCCAGTGTCAAACTTTTCACCACTTTGCTCCATCTCTCCTCCTGCGCCAACACTAACAACATACACTCTGTGTGGGTGCATGTACTTACAGCTGCAGCGGGAGAGAGGAGGGGATAGAGAGGAGCCTCTTGCTGACATGAATCGTGTTTTTTCGGCCCTAACAACTCACATTTAATCAAATATATATGAATCTGATCTGTGGCCCAGGCTGTGCACAAATCAGAAAACACTTCTGAAAAATTATTTATCATATGGAAAAGTATATCAGTGTTATTGTGGATGGTATGATACAGCGTAGTACAATTTGTCTGATGGAAAACTATTCATGGTAGAGTTTCTCTCCAAAAACAAAAGTGTCCACAGTTCTTACAGTGCACAAGGTGCCAGCAGGGTTTCTGTAACTGCTGAGTAGGTAAGAGGTCTTATGATTGCATACTTTGATCCAATTATACTCGTATGCTTTAATGCCAGTGGGTGGTTTAATCAGTAACTTGTTTTGTAATCTACAAGCACCTTTTCAGAAGAAACACATACTAAAGTTTTATGTTGCTCTGAGATAGCTAGAGTTAAAGCTGTAACAGCACTTTTAACAGTGATTATATACTGTGAGTTGTTAAAGAACTAAATACCTATCACAGACTATAAAGGCTGTAAAAGAAGCTGCATGGAGTGTTGAAAGCTGTACCCTGAGGGCTTCTATGAGGAGTTTTCATGTTCTCCTGAATGTGTGAGTTTCTCCTGGGTACTCTTCCTAACCCCTGATGTCAAAAACAGGAATGAAAGGGCATTTGGTAGTAAATCCAGAGGTGTAAATGTGTTTGTCTGTCCTTGAATTAGTGCTATAAAACTAAACCACAAAGACACAGAGCCATGATTCAACTAGCACATTCAATAGCTAATGACCCCCATCACCCCCTAAACCCCAGCTTCAGCATCAGGCCGTAGATACAGGAGATGGATTAAATGGAGACTGGCTCTCTTTTGAAAGAGCTCTGTGCCTTCTGCCCTAGCAGCACTTGACAACCTGTAGAGCCAAACGTTGGTCTCTATCTGAGCCATATGTATTATATGAACAATGTGTCCATGTGTTGTTTGTTTAGATGTGTTGTGAATGTTTTTCTTACTGATACAGACTGTGAAAACAGGTCTCCCTTTGGGACATTAAAGGCTATCCATCTAAAACACACACAGCACTCCTTATAATTTCCTCAAATTTCAGGGTAAGCTGCATGTGTGAACATTTAGATAGACAGATAGATAGATAGATAGATAGATAGATAGATAGATAGATAGATAGATAGATAGATAGATACTTTATTTATCCCCATAGCGAAATTGTTGTATCCAGCAGCTCATAAAACAAAAATGGAGCCACTCGGACATGCTGCCACTCAACCGGAGTAAAATGTGAGAAGCAGCAATGCAGATGAGGTTTCTATCCTAGGACCTGTGCAATTACCCTACATATATGTGTCACTGCAGGACACTCATCTGCTAAAACTTTTGATAAATTCAATAAACATGCAGCACTGATGTAAAGGCACACATAGCTAGGAAGCTTTGTTCATCATCACTGCATCATCTTTTCATATCCAAGTTAGAGAGATCAACTTCTCCCACCTGGCAGGAAAAATCCTCTAGTGTGCGATACATAAAGTACTTGAACAGTAGGTATGTCACTAAGAGGCAGGACTGGCAACCTGTCTAAATTTTTCCAAGATATTTGAAGGGTAAGTGTTCAAAATGACTACCTCTGTTTTTAACTGGAAACCTATCTAGGATGTCCCCACAATTTCAAACTGGATAAGCAATCCAGATAATGGACAAAGAGTCAGTGATGCAGTCATCCTGCAACTGCTGATAACTTGGATAAAACCAAGCTACCGTTATCACCCCAAAAATAAAATATCTTCAAAATGGTGAACCGGAATAACTTGCTTGCTTTCATATATTCTGGGACTGCCAAATTATTCAGCCATACTGGTCAGACATCATAGAAATCATTAAATCAGTGCTAGGTCGCGAGCTGGGTGATAGTTTCCAAACCATACATTTAGGGAATTTACCCTACATGCTTAATGCCCAGGATAAATACCTTCTTAAAATATTATTAGTTGCAAGCAAAAAAGCAATAACCAGGAAATGGCTTGTCAAGGAACCACCCACAAAAGCAGAATGGATAATGATTGTAAAGGAAATGTATGACATGGAGAGGTTGACCTTTTCATTAAGACTTTGTTTAGATAAATTCAGTCAGTATTGGTCCAAATAGATAACATTTCTGAACAAAAATATATGATAGAAATGGGTTGGTATATATTTTCATTTGTATAACATACATAGATATGTAATTTTGTTTGCGCCTCTTGTCTTTTCGACGAATTCAAGGATAATGGTTGGTCTGCATGCAAGTGTTCTGTAAGGTTCCTACCCCGGATACACATTCATTTGGATGGTCTGATGGACTAATAATAACAATATCTGGACACTGGAGAAAACAACCCTGACTTAACCTTATTGAAATTGATCTGTATTGTACTACCTCTGATGACCAGTTTGTTTTTCTATTGTTCTGTTTTGTTATATTTATTTTAAAAAAAAAACTTTAATAAAAATATAGTTAAAAAAACAACAACTTACAGAATCACCCTGTCACAGTAAATAAAGAAACGAGTGAATTTTTCTTACAGGTTTCATCAGCGTATCAAAGTCTAAGCTTGCCAGACTCCTTGAGGGCTGGCAGTGCTTTCCTTTCCAGCCACTGGAGGCATCTTTTACCTAAAAAACACAAACAGTCCTGTTGCCACAGCTGCAGACTCCACAGCGCTGGAGCCTCTCTCTGGGCGTACTGAGGCCGCTCTGTTGATCTGACTCTTTCTTTAAACTGGCAACAGTGTGAGGATTTATGATGACTATATTAGCAAAACACTTCTTAATCTTTCATTTTTTTCTGACACAAACCAACTTCTTTGATTGGATGAACTGTGAGACTTTAAGCTCCAGTTTGCTCTAAAACTGTATGACTGAAAGAAGGCCATTGAGTAAAAACTGCAGTTAATGTCCATTTCTGATGGCGTACCAAGGCCTGTGGTTGACAGAATATTGTAAAGTCAAGTTTTGCTGCGCCCTAGTGGCTGATATGAGCACAACACCTACACTGAGTCCAGATATTCTACTGCTACGACACCCCCCAGAAGAAATTCTTTTCAGATGTTTTCTGTTTCCCATTAAAAGAAAAATCACCACTGTAACAAAATTACAAAACAAAAGGCTGCGTGGGTTAATTTAAAGGCTGGAGAGTAAATCTGTGCACCGTTTTAATGCTGAACTGGATCTGGCGGCCTACATTTTAACATCAAGGTGAAAATAAAAGACTGCATACTTATCTGATGATCTCCCTGCTGAAATGTGTGCTTCAAAGCAGTAGTCCTAAAGTGGTGAGTGGGGAGCCTTAAGTGGGAGCATTATGTGCTTGGAAAAAATGGGCTAAATGTTTAGTCTGTCCAGAAATCCAGATCATCTATGTCAACTTATGGCTTGTTATCTTGGAGTAAAATGTTGCTACTTCCGCCAAGGAGGTTATGTTTTTGCCGGCGTTATCTGTCTGTTTGTTTGTCTGTTTGTGTTCAAAATAACTTAAAAAGTTCTGAACGGATTTGGATGAAATTTTCAGGAATTGTTGGAAATATGATATGGAAGAACTGATTAAATTTTGAGACTGATCCGGATCACCTTGGCGGAGGTCTGCGCTCTCTGAGTGCTTTTCTAGTTTTTGCTATCAAATTGGTAAATTACCTCTTAGACAAAGGTTCCCAAACACTGAAGCCTGTGACCCCATATTATCAGTGCCAGAGACTCAGTGATTAAATCATTTAATTTTGTGCTCTGTGGTGCACACATGCAAACTGAGATTTTTACTTATATTACTAATTCTTCACATTAATCTCACCCTAAAAATATGGATTATTTTTACGATGAAGGTTTGTGGGATTGGTTTGAAAGTACTGATTGAAAACTGATTGACTGAATCTTATTGTCCCATCTTGAATCTTAAATTCAACATTTTACAATTACTCATGTGTTCCCTTATTATCAGGTCATGATGGCCTCTCCTCACTTTATCAATGCCTGTTTTTAATGACATATTCTCTAACATTGAGCAAAAAACTGTGAGGTATGTGAAGTGTGGTTGGGACAGTCTCATACCATTTTTTATTTGTTTGTAACATGTAAAGCACTTATTATAAAATATATTTTTGCATGTAAAGGCTCTAACTTTTTCTAAACATCAATCAATAAAGGCTGCAGCAACCACCAGGCTTTTGCTCCAGACTGTGGTAACTATGTCTCTGTGACCAAAGGGCTTAAATTTATACTCCATAAAAACCCTGCCATTGGCCGCAGTGTTGCAATGAGCGACCACAATTGTGTGGAGATGAAAGTAACAAGAAGCCGCCCTGCTACCTCTGCAAACTTTCCTCTTAAGTTCACGGGGAGAGCTGTAATTTTCAGCTAACTCTAGACCCCGGTCAGGGAGCAATGACAGGGTGAAGGAACCTACCGTGTAGATTGTGGCCTTGAAGTTGACTGTGAAGGTGTCATCAAACCCAAATCCTCAAAGACTGCTCTGTGGGTTGTTGTTATCTCTGTGATGCTGTGAAATAAAAGAGAGAAGTCCATGAATTTACAGCCCATATGAAACAGTATAATAAATTAAACCATTTGTTTAGACAGCAGCCTTACCATAGACTGAACAGGCTTATACTGTTAACCTCTACATGGCATGGGTCACCACTGGATCAGTGCAGAGAGAAAAATGTGAGACAGATGAAGATAAATTAATTAAGTTTGGGTGGGATTTAGATTTCCAGCTCTAAGGGCTGCTCTAAATGCACTCTGTCATATAGAAATCAGTCATTTGTCATGTCTGCCTATCACACTGCAAAGAAGGCAGTTGGTTATAATTGTGAAACAGCTCTGTAAATTATTCCTAGTTGGTGAATTAAAGACATATCAGAGACCCACGAGTTAGGATCATTATGAAGATAACAGCATTTTAAAGATAAATACAAAAGCAGTGAAATTTGATTGATTGACTACTTACCACACAACCAGACATCAGATTTTAATTGCCAAGACTCGAAGGCAAACAAGTGCGCTTTGTCTAATTGTATAAATATGTTGTCACTACTCTTATTTGTGCAAATTAGAGACAGTGCTGGTCTTTTTTTAGCTTGCAGCAGTTTGATTAAAATAGTAATCTGTACTTTTTAAAGTCCTGATACTTTACAGTACAATTAATAGTAACAGTCACTAAGATTGATATCAAGCGTGAGAGAGAGTGTGCTGCTCAACAGTCTTTCATTTGGTTTGCAAACATCTCCAAAGGTGTGCCACAAGACTACTTTTTTTCTTTTTTTTTCTTTTTTTTTTTACAATATATACACCTCAAAAAAGTTTGGTAATGCAATTCCGGTAGATTGTTTCTGCCCTTTAATAGTACCAGTTGGTATTGTATTTTACATCATTGTGAAGCCTGATTAGTCGCCTTTACAACAAGGTAAAGCTTGTAAGGATTGTGCATTTGTGGAATGAGCAACACAACTAAATGTCTGGGTAGTGCCCCCCAAAACTGTGCCAAAATCCCCAGTGTGCAGAGTGACAGCATTATTTGGTGTTAGCTCTGGTAGGACCCATTCAGGGTAACGACTCTCAGGGGTTACATCACCCTGGGATAAGTTTCTATGAGTCGTTCTCCAACTCCTCCTTTCCTTTGTTGTTGTTTTTCCTCTAGCAAGACAAATATCTGCTTCCAGCACCAGCCATTTGGAACTGAAGAAGCTTCTTGGATGAGAAGTGAAACGTCTTCCCAACAAACTCTACACAGTCCAGTTGCCTTGCTTTTGAATCTTCAGAATGACCATGACCTGGATGAATGAGAATCTACACAGACCTCTGGTAGGACCAATGTCAATGAGATGTGATGTCCAGACTGTAAAGTTGGTGTCCCAGGAAGACAAAACCCCAAGAAGACCGGTTCCTCACCCTTGTTTCACTGAGGAATTGTAAGTTTTCTTCCAGGGATAAAGGGGCTTTTGGCACATTTTGAGGGCACACTACCAACTCATTTAGCTGTGTTGTTCATTTTAAGCCATAATCAGCGTTGGCCCAGTAAGTCAACCATCAAACTCCAATGAGGACAAAGTTACAATAGAGGTACATCTTCATGTAGTTTAAAAAGAAGACCAGAGATGATACTTAAGAAAAAATCAAGGGACACAAACATTTGTGCTCATGCTTGGGATTCTGAATACTCAGATTTATCAGATGCTTTTGTGTAGAGACTGACTTAATGCCGAGTGTAATGGTTTAAAAGTGACCTCATAAACCACTGACTTTCAGCAGAATATGTGAGTTGTTTCCATCATTCCTAGAGATGTTTCAAATGTCAAACATATAATTACATGGTCAGAAATACATATCAAAAACAGCTCTGAATAAAATCTAAACATAAAGGCATTTGCTACAAGAATTTTCATCTTCATCATCTGCTGATCCGCTCAAAGTTACCAGTTAACACAGTAAATATTAAAGGATATAAAACTGCTTTACTAGACATGACCTGTCATAAACACATCAAACTTGAAAGTGAATTGATCTTTTATGGCTGGAAGAACAGGAACTCTTTCTTAATGATTCACTAATCATTTTACCTTAACCAAGGAGGTTATGTTTTACTGTGTTTGTTAGTTATTTTGTTTGTCAACATAAAAACTTAAAAAACAAGAACAAAGTTTGATTACATTATCAGGGAATGTTGGTCATGGAAAAGGGAAGAAGTGATATGTTTTCAGTGGTGATCCAAATATGGACACAGATCCAGGAATTTTTTTTAAAAAGATTTGTTAACATTGCGAGATAGGGCAGTTTTCCAGATTTCTGCAAATAAATCCATAAATTCTTCACAGATTTTGATGACATTTTGAGGTATTGTTGGCAGTTGCACAGGGGAGAGTTGATTAGATTTAGGTGGGGATCCAAACTTTCTGGGGCCCAGGGTAATAAAAGGGCCCATGAAGGGTAAACGAAGACATGGCCCATCCTAAACTCAAGGTTTGATTACCTTTGTGTAGAGATGCACAATATTATCAGTTCATTATCAGTATCGGCAGATAATAGCTGAAATAGCTGAATATCTGTATTCTGTAGGTATGAAAAATTCTGCCAATATTTACAGCAGATATATCAGCCATACAAATCACCTGTATATAACCCCTTTATTGGCTAAATATTGGCAACATGTCTAAATATCACACAATGCTTCACCTCAGTTCCACTTAATGTCTACATTAAGACACCAACATAATCATGTTTTGATACGTTTTTCTTTTTCTCTATTTCCAATGCAAATATAAGGTCACAGAATAAGAAATATGTAGGCCAATTTTAGTTAGGTGAATACTGCAAACTTTTGTCCAAAAAATATCAGCATCAATATTGGTATTGACAAAAATCCAACATTGTGCATGCCTTACCTTTTAAACCTAAATACTCACTTTTACTTGTTAAAGTTACAAATATATGCATTTGCAATGGTTGCCCGCCTTAAAATGAAAGGCACCTCATCTTGTGGTATGATACTTTATTTCCAAAATATTCATATTGTTGGTGGGTTTATATGCTCGATTACCAGGTCAACAGTGTTGGTGTGCATCGCCATGGTTTGACCTGCATCAAGCTTTTCATTGGTCAGCTCCCTGACTGATTCAAGCCAGGCCCAGGAACACTAATGCTACCAATTGGACATGGAAGTGTTGATACTATTAAATGCATGTGAGGCCCACCTACAGGGCCTTTCAGGGGCCCAATCATTTCTGTAGGCCAGCCCTGGTCTTCAGTCTACTGAATGTATCTATAAGGGCAGAACGATCTATCGTTTTCTGATCCGACGGGATCATGTGATCGCCATAGCTGCAATTTTTTGCAGCGCTCCTGACTGACCCAGGATCTGTTGTGTCAACTATTTGCAGTGGCAATGTTTTCACAAGTCAGCACTCATGTCCAAAATCATCAAAGGCTGACATACTGGTTTGGCATGGCTGGCTTTTTTCCTTTATTGGAACTGCTAATTATGGTTTTCTTATTATAACTTATTTAAAATTGTTTTTTTGCATTTTATTTAACTTTTTTAACTTAACACAATTAAGGATTTTGTGCACTACATTTTTCTTAAGTTGGGACAGTCAAAGATGGCTCTTTTAGTTCTTCAGTTGTAATAACTGCCTTTGGTCAAGGACTTTAAAGAGTGTACATGCATGTTTCTTGTTAATAAATACATTTGGAAACAATTTTTACCTTTAGTTTTCATCCTTGCCTTAGAGTAATAGCTTTTACTGTTCGGTGGTATGACGTAATTTTCTGTCATGTTTGTTAATGTTACTGTACACATAGTGAATATTGCACTGAAGCTTGATTTGAAGAAAATTGTGAATCAAATTGAAGTGGAGCTTAAAGCAGAGTTTCAGGAGCAGGATCACACCTCAACCACGCCTCTTTCTGAGTTCCTATAAATTCTAACATGACCATTTCCTCCCTTTGTTTCGCTCACTTCACATATCTGCTATGTTGCTTATTATCCACTATACCTAATAAATAATTGGCAAATTCATCCTGTTGATGGTGTGGTCCTTACTCGAGAAACTGCAGTATCTGCTAGAAAATCGGAATTAGATCTTTTCTTGAAATTGTTCAGCCCTAGTATGTTGTGAATATGATGTGTCAGACTGATTTGTCCACAAGAGGCGCCAAACTTCAGTTGCCTCATGGGAGCTTTAAGTGCTTGGACCCGTTTGCTATAAATTCAATTTAACACCAAAACTTAATGCAAACAATTGTGATCAGGATTCAGGATTGCTCATCACAGTGCAGCTTTTCTGTTTTTGTGTTCTTGTGGACTGTTAGAACTTCTTTAAAACAGTAAACAATCCCACCAAAGAGCTTATACACCCAATCACTTATCAATTATTCATATAAAATATAATCCATAGCTGCAAGTCTGAAGACAGACAGCAAGGTGAGGCTTATTACAATATCCCACAGAAGGAGTTCTCTCCTCCCAGTCCCATCTCTCCGCCCCAGTCATCTCGGGCTGCTGCTGCTGCCGCTGCTGCTGCTCGGAGCCCGGATGCGCCGCCATGCCGACTCTCTCAGCGAATGGAATAATTTATTCACCAACCTGCCAGGCACTAGGCGACAGGAGTTGACCGAAGAAGTCAAGGAGACTGTTAAGAGGTTGGAGGAGCATATAACGCTTGCGGACTTGCACATAATATCCGCGTTGTGTGTACGTGTGCGTTCGCCCCGCTTGTGTTGATGTAGGAACATTTGTGTGCTAGCTAGGCTAACGTTAGCTCAAGTGTGGAGAGTGCGCGGTAGTGACAGTCCGGCTACGTTGCCAAGTCCGCTTATTATAAGCCCTGTGCTGTCAAGGTGATTGTAAATTGTGTCATTTGGGGTTTTCTGTGTGATATAAAGATTTATAGATCAGTTACACACTCTCATCAATGCGTTTTTTTAATTTGTTTATGGGAACGCTTATTGAGGGAAATGTGAAATTGAAAAGTCGGAGGTGCTGATGGTTGATCGTGCATTTTACATTCAAGTCTATACGTTGTTGTACTGAAGCTGGCTCTTCTTTACACATTGTAGTGACGATATCGTTTGTGAAGGCTTTTATTTACTTGCTTGATGAACCTATTCGCAGCTTGTGGTCCTGATTTAAGGACGAATTTGCTTGTTCGTTCGCATAATCTGGCAACCGCGCAGTCCGGCCGGAGGCGGGGAGAGCCGTGAGGTGAGACTGTTACTTTGATGGTGACCACACTGTTGACTGTATGCGAATAGGTGGACATCTGCCGCGCCATATCACTCTCATGAATGTGCCTCACGGTTTCAGGGGGGTCCGGGCTGAAGCATATTGAGGTGGGTACTTGAATGTTTGTCTAATAACGTTGTTTCTGGTCGGAATTGAGCTGAACGTTGAGTCGACGTATGGCCCGCGATACAGCAGCTAGAAGCTAGCCTGCTAACTAGACAACTGTCCAACACAGGGACCCCTAAACTTTTCAGGGCAGTACCCTCTGACTGCAGAGGCTTCAGAGGTCAGATCCAAAAATCGGGTTTAACTCCTCGTGGAAAATGGGGACTTTTGGTGTGATTGAATGTCTGGGATTGTGATGTGAAAGCAAACGGTTGTTCAGTGGTTCATCCTCTAATGTAAATACAGAGTGATTACTTATGACGTCACCAGCAGTTGACCCTGTTGTGTTGAGGTGACCCCCTGACTCCAATGTATCATCAAAACATTGTTTTGCAGATGTAGTATTGTAAGACTGTAATGTATGCATTACACTGATTTATGTTACAAGCCCTATCAGGACACTCTTGTATTAGTGCAGTGTTTATGATAATAGATAATAAATGCAACCTGCATTAATGAAGTTGTATTATAATTATACAACTATTCAATTTGAGGTAATGATACAGCTGTAATTATTGTAGCGTTGTTGATAGGGCTGTGCAATCGAGGCATAATTACAGTTGTCTTTATTGTTTTGGAAACAGGATTACTTAACACTATTTGCTATCAACTTTGTAAGGTGTGCATTGCCTGCATTTTTTTAAACTTAAGCAGTATTCAACTTCCGAATATTTCAGAAAAGCGATAAATGAATGAAAATTCATTTTGTAAAAAGATGAATAAAGATAAATACAACTGAAATGAGTAAAGGATAATCTTACTAATTTTTCAAATTCATTTGTCTTATTTCAATCATTGTTGGAAGTTAAATTTTGTACTTGAAATCAAACATCTATTAAATGCCATGTTGTAAAAACACCAACATTTTGAAATGCTTGATATGATACTTGTAAAAATTAATCAATATCATAACCCTCTAGTGCTTTACCAACAAGAGCAGCAGTCATACATTGAGTAAGTTCTTGTTCCTTTTTTCCAACACTGCTGTATGGCAAAGGCAGCCAGCCCAGCAAGAGGCCTCGGTGTCATTTCACATTAAAAAAAAACACTCAATTTTTTAATGAGTTTTGGAAGTTTAAATGGCATCTTTGGTTTTATTAAAAGTTTTGATTTTGGTCCCACTCTTGCAGTTCTGCTCTGTATTTTAACAGACATGCACATCATGGGCACTGTCAGTTGAAAAATAATTTGTTCTAGGCCAGGGCAATATATTGATTTAAATATTCTTAAAAATGATTTGTTGCAGAAGATTCAAAGAATGAACAATGAGATTTTTTTTTTTTTCTTTTTTACTCCGTCTCCCATTTGCAGCCCTGGGCTCTCGTTGTTAACCCTTTCCCTAACAGAAACTCAACAACTTAAAAGGTCGGGCATTGTATAGAGATAGAAAACCTGAAAGATTTCTACAGTTTGTGTAATGGTGGGGCCTGTCATGTCTCCTATAAGTGCATTTCAAGGCTTGTATTACATTCAATGAGATTAAATAACGTTAAGAGACTCTAATGTTAATGTTTTGTGGAAGTAGTGCAGCATTCAGTGTTAATGTAATCACGCCAGTCTACATCCAAACTACATAATGTACCTTAAATAATACAATTAGAGTATGCACTTTAATTCCAAGAGGGAAATTAAGTTTGTTTTTGTGACATAATTTGAATAATAAAAACTCAAACTTGTTTTGAGTGATGTCTGTCATTTCTGGGTTTGTTCTCTCCAATAGAAAATTATATTAAAATCAGAAGCCGAGTTTTATAGGAAATCAAATATTTTAATTTTAGGATAAATCACCCACCCTATTTTGTACATTTTAACCTTGATGCTTCAGTAAATATAATTTAGTGACACATTTCTCTGAAGTTTGTTCTGTAATATGTCCAGGAAGAAAAGCTTTACTGAGTAATGGTTTTATTTTTATTGGGGCAAACAGAGCAGGAAACACTGGTGTTTGTTGCTACCAATCTTGCAAGTAAAATCATCACACCATGCCAACCATACAAACATGTTGGCAGTGATTAGGTACCAAAATAATACCAGGTTATTTTTACGACTAAGACACTCCTTCCTTTCTTTGTCTAAAAAAACAGTGTTATAGACCTCAAGTCTTATTGTAGGCTTCATTACGTTTCTATTTTTAATTAAAATGGCATTGATTGTGTTGGTGACCTGTTTCGTTGTTGTTTATTCAACTAAGATTTTCTGCATTGCCTCAAGTTCTCTGGTGTTCTGTGTTGTATTCATAGCTTTCTGTGTTTTTGGTTATGGTTGCTTTAGTTCTTAAGATCATAATTGAGTTTTGTTTTTCTTTGCGCTATTTTCCTACATCTGTTTTTGTTTGTTGTCAAACCTTGTTTTTAAAAGTGCTATATAAATAGAGCTTTCTCATTTTCTGTTCTTTTAAGACCCACAAAGATTGTGTTGGTTGCCTGTTTCATGGTTGTTCATTTAACTCTGATTTTCTGTTATTTTCAGATCTACAAAGATTTCCATGTCTGCAACAGTTCTGCAAACCAGAAGTCATGTCTGTTGACGAGGATAGTGTAAAAACTGGCAGCCCTAAGGCCAGCTCGGCGTCACCTCTGCAGCTCTCAGAATGCACCGGAGGATGCAGTGATATATCTATGATGGTGGAGGGCACAGCAGCTACCCCTGATTTTGCAGCTGCTTGTCCTGTCATGGGCACTGCAGCTTCTCCAAAACACACCAGCACCACTGACACACCTGCACACCCAGACAGCGCTGGACAGAGAGCCAGAGGGAACGAGAACAACTTCAATCGCAGGAACAGCTTTCATCATTCCAAACAGCAGCAACAGACGAAATTAACAAAGCGCCGCAACACGGCCAGCTCAAGCTTCAAGCATCCGACCTCTGGCAAAAGAAGACGGAGGGCCAACTCTGAGAGTGACTCTGTCCTGCCCAGCAACTTTCTCCTGGGTGGGAACATTTTTGACCCGCTGAATCTCAACAGCCTCCTGGATGAGGAGGTCAACAGGGCTCTGAATGCAGAGACGCCAAAATCCTCCCCGCTGCCAGCAAAGAGCCGCGACCCTGTGGAGATCCTTATCCCCAGAGACATCACAGATCCATTGAACCTGAACAGCGGCTTAGCAGACAGTAGCTTTTTAGTGTCGCCCTTCAAGAGTGGTGGCAGGAGGAGACACCGCAACAGACACCATGGAGGGGCTGGTGGTGGGATTTCAACAGCACAGATCAACTACTCAGAATCAGGGAGATGTGAGTTAAAAGCTGGTACTTCTGCACCGCTCCCAGGCACGTTAGCATCGTGTTCTGCACTAGATATCTGCAAAGAGTCCAACAGCTTCTCCAGTGTCACAGGAGACTCGCATGAGCAATCAGCTGATAACTCAGGCAGCTGCAAGGAGGAGATAACATCGGTATCCCTGGAAGATTCTGCTTCCTCCATGTCAGGGGGACCAAACCAGCACACAAGCAGACGCAAACGCAGGCGAAACTCAGGCAAAGCCGAGCCCCCTGTGGCCCATTCTACACCAATAGGAAAGACAGGAACGGGAGAGAGAAGTTTTGGTACAGGAGGACAGAGAAATTCTCAGCCCTCCTTCCACTCACCAAGGAGTGGTGGTCCCAGGACAGGGCCAGGAGGTCGCCCCCACCAGCAGCCACAAAACCAAGGAAATCAGCAGCACCAGAGGAAGAAGTTCCAATATGGGAACTACAACAAGTATTATGGCTACCGCAATCCTGGAGCTACTGAAGATCCAAGAGTACGCGTTCTCCGTCCCGAGTGGTTCGAAGGTAAAGACGTTTTGGATTTAGGTTGTAACTCAGGCCACTTAACTCTCTATATTGCCAAAATGCTAAAACCTGCCCGCATACTGGGCCTGGACATTGATAACAGTCTGATACAAGCAGCCCGTAAGAACATCAGGCATTATCTGTCAGAGCTGCAGACCCAAGAGTCCAGGCGGGCAGCACAGGACACAAAACAAGAGGAGAGGAATGGAAACAAGAGTCATACAGACAAGAAGCACAATGAAACCAAGAGCAGGGATGAAAATGGGAGAGCAGTGAAAGGAGAAAGTGACCCTGCAGAGGCTGCAAATGACAATGACTGCTGTCACACAGATGAGGCAGCGACCCAGAGGCAGGACGGCAAAACAGAGGAAATGGAGCAGGGAGATTGTGATTCACCCCCCGCTGATCAGTCTGTGAGCTGCTCTTTTCCCGTTTCCCTAAGGATCTCCAGGGGGCCCATCGCTGCACCCCCGCTTACAGAGACGTCCTCCACGCGGCCGGGGGACTTCCCCTCAAATGTGTCCTTTATGAAGGTAAGACAGCCTTCTCTCTGTGTGAATATTTGGTCACAGTGTGAGGGTGGTTTACTTGGTATTGCCCCAAGGGAGCTGAGATTATGGTCACCCACTGTGTTATCTAGATCAGGGGTCCTTAATCGGCCTATCCTTAGCACCCACCACTACCTCCTAAAAGAGAAAATTGCAACCCAAGCGCATTGCAACCCAAAATTTTCAACCCCTAAAGTTTACTCAATGAAAGATGTTGCTCTTGGACCTTTTTTGGAGCAGAGCATAAGACTAAACAAAGAAGCTGGAGTGGTTCATTATGGTGGCCCCAGGAGGACATGCAGGTATTACTAAGCTGATCATTATTTGTCGACTGTGATCAAAAACACATGATCACTTAATCAGGTTTACTGCTATAAGTCACAGGTTCTGTCCTGATGGTAGGGCTGGGCAATATATCGATTAAATTGAGGATTCAAATTATTTTCTGCAGAAGATTTTAAAATTAAAAATCAAGATTTTTTTTCTTGACTTTGGTTTTAGACAAGCACTTTTATTTACTTGTATTTGTTTTTTTGATGAGATTAAATATTGATCAGAGAGTTCCATATTAATATACTGTGAAAATACCTCAGCTTTCAGTGTTTATGCAGACAAACCTGCCTACGTTTGAACTACTTTATCAACATTTTATGACACACGCTTTAACTTTAAGAATTCTGTTTGGTTTGGGAATATATTCTGATAATATAAAGGCAAAACTTGATTCGTGTCATTTTTGTGTCACTTAGAGTTTGTTTTTGTTTTTTGAGGGAAAAAAAATGATTAAAATCAGAAATCAAGTGTGATAAAAACCTGGGATTTTATTTTTATGGCATATCTCCCAGCCCTGCCTGATGGTTAGTATTCTGTCATATGTGGCAAATTGAATGAATTATGACACCTATTACGGAGGGAGCAATTTTTAATTAAACTCAACTCTTTAAAGTTGTTCAGAAATACTTATTTTTTTATTAAAGGGATAGTTTGGGTTTTTTAAAGTGAGGTTGCTCGATGCCCATGGCACTAGTAAATATGACTGCTGATTAAGCAACTGCCCCAGCTCTACCTGATCCAGAGGATTACCCCCGATATGAGGGGATGACACTGAAGCTCACATCTACGTCAGGCTTGATTGGGTACAAGTCTCATAGTCCGAGTCTGAAGTCTCTGAGGGGCAAATCCAAGTCAAGTCTCAAGTCAACTCTGGGTGCGACTCCAAAACTCAGGTCCCCATCTCTGCTGGCTACCTCCCCTCAAGAACAGATCTGGCCAGTTGCGCCATGGGCCTTAAGCAACCCTACTTCAAAAGGCCAAACTAACCCTTTAAGGATATAAAGTGTATTTACTGAAATTTTAGTATTCACAGGCCTGCTATTTTTGCACTAAAAGAGAAACATGCTTTTCCCAAAATAAAATATTTAAAGCCAGTGATTAATAAAAGCTGTCTTGGCATTGTTAATGTTTCAAGGAAATATCAATCAGAAATACGCACAAGTTAAGGGGACACATGGATCTTCATCAAATCAGAATCTCAGCTAAAATTCATGTCCTCACACTGTGTCAAACTCAAAAGGATAGACAGTTTCTTCATGGTGTCAGCTCGGCTCAACTCTACTCGGTCGTTTTCTATGACAGATCAGACATTGTTGACCATGAATGGTCAGAGTATTGCCACAGCAACGTGGGAGTGTCACGGAAATAAAACACCCCCTGTTGTTGGCTCTGTAATGTTATATGACCTCCCTAACTTTGCTTTCAACATTTTTTGTTTTGCAACCATCTCTGGAACAAACACATCTCTCTGTGACAAGAAACCACAAACCAATGAGAGCCGGCAGCTCTATTGCTTCTATTTTCTCCTCTGTTGTTGTGAGGATGTCGTGGTAGTTTCTCGCATCCATGGTGTGACAACCCCTCCTTCATAAAGAGGGCGCTATCAAAGCATACACCATGATGGAAAACAAAGCGGGTGGCACCTAAACCATGTTATATGAAGGAAACCCCGATTGTGAGTCAACATATCAATGAAATCAAATCAATCAAAAAGCAGAAGGAATGCTCACATCTTTTGAAATATTACCATTTCATTTCATGCATTTATTGGCTGAATATTGGATTTTTAGCTTTTTTACCTTCGCCAAGGAGGTTATGTTTTGCTGGTGTTTGTCAGTTTGTTTGTTAGCAAGATAACACGAAAACCACTGGACGCATTTTGCTGAAATTTTCAGGAGATGTTGGTAACTTAAAAATGATTAGATTTTGGTGGTGATCCAGATAATCGCCACTATCATTTATGCTAATAACTGTCTAACTAATAATGATATCAACATGATTCTGAGTGCTCGGTGTGGTAACTATATCATGGAAATATTGCTTATAGATGTCACCGCAACATTTGAGCTACCTTGGCAGAGGTTTGTGATCTTTGAGTGTTTTCTATTTTGTGTAGTGTTGGCAGGTTTCATTGGATCTGTTGACCTCAACTCCTAAAGGATGATAAGGGGAACTTTGCAGATGTATGTCTGCTTATAGGGCTTTAGTACATCCAAGACTCAAAGTCATTTTTGGGTCCATACTGAACGGCTGAAAACTGCCTTCAGTCTTTATTTGTATAGCGCCAATTCATAACAAGTGTAATCTCAGTGCACTTTACAATAGAGCAGGCTGAAGACAAACTCTTTAACTGCTCTAAACCATCCATCCATTGAAATCTGAAATCTACCCCAGCTGACATTGGGTAAGATGTAGGGTACACCCTGCACTGATCGCCAGCCGATCGCAGAATCACATGAGACGGACAACAACTCACCCACATGAGGTTTGAACCAGCAACCTAATTGCTGTGAGACACACACAGTACCTGCTTCACCACTGTGCCCTGCTCTAAAGTAGAACTTATGTATACATTAAGAGAGTGATGTGGAGGAACAGTCATTTATCCTTTGAAAACATGGTACAATTGCTCTCAAGGAGTCAGGCTGCCTGTTCAGAAAACCCTGATATCTGGCTGCTTCACTAGAGAACTCGATATAAATTGTGCACCCACTTATTCTCCCTGGAACATCATTAGGAAAATTAACTTGGCTCTAAATTAGGTTGCCATTGTCTCAGCACTGTCATATCTCACATTGTATTTGTGTTGCAGCTCGCAGGTCATCTTTGCATAAAGAAAATGTTTTTCACTCTCAATGATAAGAAATAGCAGCTAATAGCTCGATGCATTTTTGTAGAGTTAAGCAGTTTAGAGAATTTAATAAATTAGTTGTTCTATCTAACAAAAGCCTCTCTGCTCCTGCTGACTAGTAAAATGAGAGAGCTCCATAAAATAATCATGTCGTCCACTGGTTTATTTTATGGTTCATAGTACCTCTAATAAGGAAGCCTGCCTGTTTACCAGCTTCATCGAATGAGTGATTATGCTTGTTCAAACTGATCATGGAGGGAATTTCCGCTTGTTTACCATGATAATGTCTTTGCTCCTGTTGCCAATCAGAGGCTGACTGTTCTCTAGAGCTGTCTGTGATTATTTGATTTAAAAGCTAAAAGCAAAGAGAAAGGAACTTAGTCCTTCTCACCAGTTTGATGTTAGTATATGCCTGAAAGCATTTTCAGGGGCATTTGTGGCACCCTTGAGGGAGAATCGTCTAAAGATTACAACTGTGTACCCCTGAAATCATCAAGGATATTAATGTAGAGTTTTTATTATTCAAATTTCTCCCAAGGCTTCGGGCCCTACAGGCTTAGTGTGGGCAGCTGCATAAATTGGTTGGATGCAGAAAGCGAAGTGTTTCTGAATGAAATCAATAACCGCCTCCTCCCCGCTACGAGCATTAGAGCTAATGGCAGAGCAGCACAAAGCTCATCCTGTAAATGAGTGAAAGCTTCGAGACGAGGCTGAACCCCATCAACCTTCCTCCGTGACCAAGGAGGAAATGTCGTGGTGTTTTTTATTTGTTTGGCCATCCTGACCTGGAGTCATGCTGGAGTGTAAACACTGAAGGTTTTTGGGTTAAGATGCGTTTGTCACTTATTGCTTACTTTTGAAGACTTATCTCATGAAATACTTCAAGATTCCTCACTCCTCCAGGAAATTCCAACATTAAAAAGCACCTGTGTAAAGCTTGATATGAGGCCAAAGAGGTCATTTCCGATTTAAAAAGTTTGCCATTCCTTGTTCCCAGTTCAAATATTTTTTTCATTTGTGTCAACAGAGTGATCCTGATAATATAGTGTTAGGATATTTCTCTTTGACTTCTACTCTTGACACTGTTTTGTCACATCAAGCATCAATCACACATTTCAATTAATGCTTTATTCCTCGAAACTACAGGCTTGTAACCATTTGTCCTTTGGCATCTTTACAGTCAGGTAGCCAATTTGAAGATAAGTGTTAATATTCATTGTTGATCAAAATGTTTCAAACTTTTTTTATGTTAATGTGGTATTTTTGAACTGATTTTTTTCTTTTGCTGAAGTTAAATTTTGCTGGAAAAAATCTCTTATATAGTCAAGTACGAGCAAGGTGAATAGAAGCTTTGCCCTTGACATGATTATTAAAAGAAATATCAGGATCAGAAATTACAACAAATTCTTTTTAGGACATGTCAAACTTTGGTGAATGTTCCTCCTCAATAGCTCATATTTTCACGCGGAGCTCAGCGCTGTAAGTTGTATACAGCCTCAGATAAACTGTCGGAGCAAAGACAGTTGTGACAGAGCAAATGTTTCCCAACACCAGAGGGTTTGTCTGGTTTGCAAAAGATGATTTGTAGCCTGAACTATGACCAAGTTCAGCCTCATATGTTTTTTGCCACCATTATTCTCTGGCTGCTGTTGCCATACTCCTCCCTGTAATGTGTTACTCCACATCCCATTCCTAAAAGGCCACACCAGACATTTCCAAGACAAACAGAAACCTGCTCCCACCTCAGACTGTCTAGGCTGTCGCTGAACGGCAAACCAACACTTCTGTTTCATGGTAACATTTGACACAATGCCTTTTCTGGCCAGTGGGCTGTCTGAAGTTGTCTGTTGACTAAAGAAACTGACATTACAGGCAAAAAGCATTGTCACAATGGCTTAGACAAGAATACAGATTTTCTTGCTTGGTATTCAGGATATTGGAGTTTTAACGATATCGGACAGGGTAATATTTCTGGACTCATTATTGTAGACAACGATATTTGGGACAAATGTATGCAGTCTTTCCCAAACTAAAATAACCTATTTTTTATTCTGTGATGTTTTATTTGCATTGAAAACAGAATAAGGAACAAATAAAACTATTTTCTCAAACATGATAAAACTGGTGTCTTAATGTAGACATTTGCTGAAACTGAGGTGAAGCATTTTGTTGCAAGACATTATGATGATATTTCAGCCAATATACGGATATATACAGCCAATATATTGGCTGTCAATATAGAATTTTTCATATCTGATACCGATATCAAACCGATATTATCATGCATCCCTATTTTTTGCCCTTTTGATCTGAAAAGTATTGATTTGGGAAACACTTAATTACCTGCACCATTTTAAAAGTATTGATTTAACACTTATTCTTCTTTTTAGTTTTGCACACCAGTCCAAATGATCATGGTTATGGTATTTGTCATAATCAAGCTAGTCCTAAGCACCAAATAAAGTTGGATATCAGAAAATCACAAAGTGATATCCTACTCTACTGGGGGCCCTGAATTTTAGACTGCTTAATTGTGGTAAAACCATGATAATTAATATTATTATTGATATGTATTTCATTATTTTTTATTATTATTTCTTATTCACAACATCTTAATCACATTGTTTGGCACCTGAACTCTCCCAACACTTAAACATTCTTGACACAAAAAACAATAAATGAATTCCATTGAGTAAAAATAATTACAGTAAAAATGAGCACTTCTTAAAAAAAATCATACATGTTACCGCTCATGCAAAAAGCAAGCCCATCATTGCACATGGCCACTGTAAATATTCAGTTTTGACATTCTTGTTTACATACTTTTTTTGTGTCCCATCAATTTTTTGACAAAATTCTGTCAAATTTAAAATTCTGGTTTTATGACAACCCGAGTATGAACCTATTCATTACTGCACATTGCTTTCCAATAGACCTCAAAGCAATTTAAAAACCTTTTTATGAACATAACTCTAAATGTATGCCCTTTCTCCTCCTCTCTTTTAGGCCAATTATGTCCTGGACAATGATAATCTTCTTGCGACTCAGCGGCCAGAGTACGACGTGATCCTGTGCCTGAGCGTAAGCAAGTGGGTTCACCTGAACTGGGGAGACAGCGGCCTCAAGCGTCTCTTCAAGAGGGTCTACAGACATCTCCGTCCTGGAGGCTTGTTCATCCTGGAGCCACAGCCCTGGGAGTCGTATGTCAGGAGGAAGAAGCTGACAGTAAGAGTTGATGTGCAAACAAGAGCTCTGTTACAAAAGTAAAGAAATGGGACGTCACCTTTAAAGCCTGCTTTGACTGAACTATAGTATCTCTTCTTTCTCACAGTTATGGAAAATACGGACACTGCAGTTCCTTTAAATTTCTGTTTTCACTTCAAAATTAAAAGATGGTTCAGTCAACATGCCAAAAATAATGTAAATCTGACACTAAGCATTCTAATTTTATTGTTCTTTTTAGGTATTTTTCATTTATGATGTTTGATCATCGCCGGTTTTATTTTTCATGGTTAAATTCATGCTGTTACTTACAAGAAGGGTTTTAAGAACATGATTAATCATATTCTTATAAGATGTAAATGAGTTGTCAAGGGAAAATGAAAACTTTATGAAGTGTTAAAAAATCTAAATGCAAAATCATTACATCATTTTTTTTTCCAGTAAGTGTTAGTACTTATACATGAGGATTTTGGTCTCATTTTTAAACTCTCCTTTGGGAGACTATACTAGATTTTTTTTATCTATATACTGCAAAAAGTAATAAAATCAACATGTGTAGTGTTTGGGTTATTGAATTTTAGTCTTTTTTTCTCAGACTTAAACTTTTGCAGTGTGTAGTTTTTTGGTGGGATGATGGTTTCTACAGCTTATATTTATATAAACATTGCACTTTACACTCTTGTTCTCACCTTAAAATTTTAATTACTCTGAAGTGATCACGGGTCATCAAAACAAAATTCAGCTGTACTGTAATGCAATTAGTACAAAACGTACAGTGTAAGAGTAAGTGGTAATAGATTGAAAATGCATTGGTGTCTTGTAATGTATGATGAAGGTCTTGGAAAAAGGTCTAAAGATGTACTTAACTTATCCAATGAATTTCAACCCCAAGAATAAAGTAAAGTACCCTTAAATTAAGACAGACATAATTACAAGGTAAATGCGCAGCAATCTTCTTGAGAAAGTCTTGTAGTCTATTTGTTAAACTAAACTGCGTAATTTGCAGAGAAAAGCAGCTTAACTGTAGCTTAACTTTAAGTGCACATACTGTCATATTGACATTGGATGCCAATCGGTGACTTTGTACAGGAACTCCTGTATTTCTAGATGCAAAACTGTGTAAAATTCTACAGCATAAGCAAGTTCATGCTCTAAATCAGTGCAGCTCTAATTTGAAGTATTAATCTGAAAGTCAAGGTCATTAAGTACTATTTTATATTGAAATAATTCACAAATTAACAAACTGGAATCAATTGTTTCACTTAATCCTTATCTAATTTATAAGTAAAAGTGCTCAAAATGCACAAACCTCAGCCAAGGAGTTTCTGATAATATTAGCAGAGTTATAAGCCAAAATGTGGAAAACCACCCAATTACCCAGTGTTTTCAAATCCTTAAAAATTCCTGGATCTGCCTTCGTATTTGGATCACCACTAAAATGTAGTAATTTCTCTCTTGTGCCATGACCAACATTCCCTGAAAATGTCATCAAAATCCTAGATTGGCATCAGCATTTGGATGATCACTGAAATCTAATCACTTCTTTCTTGTGTCATGACCAACATGCCCTGAAAAGTTCTAAAAAGCCGTTGTGAACTTCTTCAGTTATCTTGCTCACAGACAAACATATACACAGGCCAAAACTATAACCTCTTGGTGGCAGTAAAAATAGTTTTGAATTGCAAAAAAATTAAATTTAAACGTGCAGTTTTTTTACATTTATTTTAATAACTATGAAAATTAAGCGGGTAATCTAGAAGAACAACTTGAGTTGTTTTACAGTCCTTGTGAAAACATTGTAATGTTTGTTTTCTTCTCACTTGACAGGATAACATTAACAGGAACTTTTACAGCATCCGCCTCAAGCCTGATCAGTTTTCTTCGTACCTAACAAACGAGGTGGGCTTCTCCAGAGTTGAGCACCTTGGGGCCCCCAAGTGTTCTATAAAAGGTAATTCACTTGTTTGTCAGACACATTCTTGTTCTTTATTTAATTCAACACATCCTGCTAAATATCTAACTGGTCCGACCTTCTCACCAGGTTTTCAGAGGCCGATCTACTTGTTTCACAAATGACCGCTCCTGCCTTGCTGATCACTGAATGTGAGTAGCCTGAACCACCACCAGACAAACAAACCAGCCAGCTGCCCTGGACTGCGAGGAGTCGAATGATTCCTTCACTGTTTCTCCAGCTACTCAGACGCTGAGGATTGAATTCAGAAAGGGGAACGGGACCAAAAGTGGAATTGATTTAGTAGAGATGAGATGTTTCGTGAAGAAACACCCATCAGACTCTCCTGAGATTCTTTATAGAACTACGAAGTGAACTCAGAAAAGACTCCACGTTGAACCTGGAGCTGAACATCACAGTTTGAACAGGCTGTGAAGAGGTGCTCATCTGATTTGATCATTTCCCTGGATTATCCTAGTGCTAATGATGCCCCAGTTTGGCCATAAATGTGTTGAATATCTTCGCTTACATATCTCAACTTTCATAACTTTGTTCTGTGCCACCTCGTCTCCATACATGAAAAATATATTAGGGTTGGGGGATAGAGCAGACTTTTATGTATGACTACTACTAAGCTGGACTTGATAACAGATCGGAGGATCATACTGTCATGAAGGGAAAGTTACACCATTGTGCTGGTTCCATGTTTCATGCAGAGAATGAAGCCTCATGTTGCAGGCTACACTGCATCTACACATGGCATCTACTTATCGGTTGAAGAATTTGTCTCATATTTGTATCCTGTTGAGACTCGGGTTGTCACTATACCAAATTTAAATACAGTCTTAATGAATGGTTTCAATACCAGTTTCAATACAGTGGCCACAAAGTGAAAGTCTTACATGAGGAATAATGAGAATTTTCTTGTTACACAAACTCCTGCACTCTGTATTATTTGCACAGAAACACTGACGGTGTTTCCAAATTTAATTAATTGAAATTTATTAACATTAAAGAGTTCGACTGCAGTTTTTACTGGACTCACCCTCAATACATAGATGCAGTTTTTTGTTAAGCTTTGGTGCCCATTGATATTATTGATCATTAAAGTAAGACTTTGTATTGTCTCATAATACATAGAATGGAACAGTAATTTTACAACCTTAGTTGAGGTGTACATGGTTATGCAAAAACATTAATCAGACAAATACATGAAGTCAAAGATTCAATGAAAAATATCTTTCAACCCTGATAGTGTGTTCCATGTTTTGCAAAATAGGCCAAAGAGCTGAATGAACTGTGAGAAGTCCAAATTTTGATTGGACAATGTATTAACTATTAAATTGCACAAATGTGACAACCTACAAAGTGACTTTTGTTGCACAGTACCTTAGAGATTAAGTAATATTGCATTTGAAACAGCCAAAATAACAAATACTGAATGATAGAATTAGTTTTTAAAGGTCCAGTGTCCTGCAAAATCAACGTTCTTTGCTTTTAGTGTTGTCAGAAGGGGCTTGATGATCAGAGGAACCTTACAACTTTCATGAAACTCTCAGTTAAAGGAGAAGTGCTCTATGCTTCTTTAAAGAAAATGCCCCTTGAAATGCTTTGTTTTGTCATTAAAAACAAATCAGTACTTTGAGTTACTTTACCACTTTGACCAGTTAATACTGCACCTTAAATATGACGTCATGTGAGTTATAAACTCCTTAGTTAAAGCAGAGTTTTGGCTGTTTTGAATGCAAACCCTTTTTGACTTGTTCTGGAGTGTAAACTGTTCATGAAGCAACAAATCCATTCATGGGATCTTCAAGCCTTACTAATGCTCCATCCTAATGGTAGGGGGCACATTTGAGCTGTGATGACACCCAGGTGTGAGCTCGGCTCTGAAACATTCAGCACAGAGACGACAAGGACTATTTTACAAGTTAGATTTGTAATAGGCAGTGATGTGTGATTTTCTCCCCTAATGACAGTTAAGCCATAGCCCTTCCTATTGTGTTTTGTACAATGTCCTTCATCGGGTGCTGACTAAGAGTCTAATTAAGAGAACAATGTCCCACAGAGGGTCTGTTATTGAAGCATTTCTCTGCTGTATGAATCTGACAGAAGCAATTTTGTGTGGGCTAATTATAACTACTGAAAAGGCACTAATTCAAGCAGCAGCTTTGTTGTTCTCTGGCTCTTAAACCAAATTTTTCTAAGACTGAACATTTGCATTTATGGACAGTAAATTGGTTCTCAACTGACTGAAAATTGACGACACAACTCTTCATCAGTTTCAGCTGTTTGTTTGGAACTGCAGCAAAAATATTTTCAAGGGTCTTTTGCTCTTGAAGTTGACAAATAGGCCACCATCATCACAGTCGTATTCTCAAGAGGACATTTAAGGCAGCCACTCTCTGATTGTATCTTCACTGTTGTGCACTGACACTGCTGATCTAAAGCCCTCATTTCAAGTGGCAGGAAGAGAGCTTTATTTTCCTTTTTTGGCATCAGGTTCTTTTACATCATTCAGCACACTAGGATAAGGGATGATGAAGAGGATGGGCAATATTGTATTTTAATTTTAGTTAATGATCAATGTAAATATGTTGGCTAATTTACTTTAAATGTTGTTGATACTGAGTTCATAACTGCTTTTTGTCATCTTCAAGTGGATTTTTTTGTGTTGTTTTCAAATGTTTGCTGCCAAGTTGTGAGTGAGACACATGTCCAAGGGTTTTGTCCTAAAATAGGCCACTAATCCAGCTCTTTATGAAGAGATGAATCTGTACATTTCAACGCTCTGATGTGTCTGATTTGCTTGTTCCAGGCGGCCATTTTGATTGTTAGATTGGCTCTTTATTTTTTTATAAACTGTTCAAAAAGAGCGTTTTTGTCAATGCACTTTCATTTCACTTCACAAAGACATTTTAAGGTCTTTAAATCAGAAACTCTTGACTACTTTTCTCTCACTTTTCCATATGAAGTAGTTTTCAGATGAAATTGGAAGTCTAATTTTGCCAGCCAGCAACCTCTACTCTAAGCTAAGACAATCTCACTCTCAGGCTTAGATCAGCCCTCTCTTTAACTTCTCTGGTGTATTACTTTTAAATTATCAGTAAATGTTTCCTTATGCAGGCCACATAATAAGCATTTTATTGAAGAAAACAACTGTATTAAGCTGTTATGCTTTGCCATTGATGTTAAAAATTGCACCTTACTGTCTCAGCAGCAAAAGTATGTTTTTGCTTGAGATGTGGAATTGCATGTTTTCATATAAAGTGCTCTATAAATGGTACTCTCCTTGAGGTTTTGCATTAAAATGTGCAAAGTGTGATAGCATTTTTATCAAATGTGACGACTTGAAAGATAGGAGGTGATAGGTCAGCACTTTTTTCAGCAGCTTTTAATGCGAGTCAGGACCTTTTTGTCACAAAATGTCCAACTTCTTAAAGTGACTGAAAATGGCAAAAAAAATGTGGAAAAAAACAGAATTCTTGGTAAAATTGTGTTTTATTCTAAAGCCAAACATCTTACCATCAACTAGTTGCTTATTGTCATGCTAATTATTAGTATACTAGCAACTTAGAGCTAATTGGTACCTTATTCTACATGATTGAATTTTGTTTTCCCTCAGTACTCTCCTAATAGAGTGGTTCAGGAATGAGTCCAAAAACGCTGGAGTGAGTTAGCGTTTAACACGTCCTAGTTTCCAAGCCTGAAACTTGATCGATTACCAGTTTCAGATAAATGCCTGAAATAAGGTCGCTGATGAACACAAGAAAACCAGATTTTAATGTGTAATGGGAAATCATAAGGCTTCTTATTTTCCCGTGTACATGTTACGTGTTCAAAACGATGGTTGCCGACTAAGGACTGCAAAAATGACCGAGACCCAACTGCAAGCATTTCTGATTGTTTTTTTTTATAATCAATAGATCATACACTATTGCCACAGCCTTGAGGACCAACTGGATCAGGTCATTCGATTGAGAGAAAAATAAAAAAAATAATGTGTAATAAGCAGCCAGTGTTCCAAAAAAAGTAGCACACCAATGAACATCTAATTCACAGTGAGAATTATGACCTCACAATAAAGTGCTATCACTTTTATTGCTATTTAGATTTGTTATATACCTTGCAGGGAATAAACTGAAATTAATATTGAACTGTGATGCCACACCATAGTTTGTCAGATACAGATACTGGTAATACTTAATTTTAGGGTGTATATATTGGGGATGCACAATATTACCGGTTTGATATTGGTATCGGCCGAGACCAACCTAAAAAGTTAAGTTTTCGGTATCGGCCAATATTGAACTTTTTGCAGATATTTACAGACCACATATCAGGTTGAATATCGGCAAATTACACAAATGTACAATATTGATGCACCCTCTCATCAGTGCATGGGTACATTCAAAAATCAAGGCTTTCATTTTTGCGTATAGTCAATTTTTTTTAAGTACAGAGCTTGTGCTCTTGACTAGAAATATCGGTATAGACGATAATGACTTAAAAAATATCGGCATATCGAATATCGTGCATCCCTAGTATATGTTCACCATTAACTAGCTTTTCTTACCATGCAGTTGCAACCATCTGTCCATCCGTTAGATATACAGCTTATCACTTTCGGGCTGGCAGGGGCTGAAGCATGTATCAGCTGACATTGGGCGAGAGACAGGATACACCAAAAACCAGTTGCATAGAGAGATGGAGGATCATTCACGCTCATAGTCATACTAAAGGACAGTTTCGAGTTACAAATCAACCTAATGAGAATGTTTTTGGTCTGTGGGGGAAAGCCAGGCATGCACAGGGAGAACATGCTTATTAGTCGTACTTAAGAGCTTAGAAGTACAGTATTCTACATGACCATATCCTGTAGTTGGTAAACCATTAATTAAGTGTTTCCCTTTAATATGCTTTTAATTACTTTTTATCAATAGTGAACAAGGAAGTTGTACATCAAATATGACCTCTATTAGCTTTGATATGTGTGGCCCTTATAAGATCATAGGTTATTTTACCATTATCACTCATTAAAAATGATCCATCAGTATGGAGTAATATGAAGGTCGATAAGAAAAAACTCCTGATTAATGGCTGCTTAGCTGTAGAACCGGGTTGGGCAACTGGCAGCCTGTGGGCCACATGCAGCCCTCCACCTCACTCACTGCGGCCCGTCAATCATTTCCAATAAAACCCCTCAAATTGTAAATATGATGAAAAATTGACAACCTCTAAATATGATTCAACATGAGTTACTAGTACTGCATAATACACAAATTAGGATAGGTATAGATTGATAGTACATGTTTTGTTTTTATCTAAGTCATTAAAAAACTTACTTTGCTATAATTGTGTCTTTTATGAGGCATTAAAATATATTATATAGTGTTAGTAAAAATATATTTGAAAATAATGATAGATGTAATAAATCTGTGCTTTAAAACCTGTGAACACTCATTCTTTTATTAAATTCAAAAGAAGCTTACATTAGCTTTATTTATGTGTCATTAAATAATGAATTTTAAAGTGTGTTTGAGTTAAAATATATTAATGTTGGAATAATGATTTTTGAAGCATTATAGTTGGTATTTTTGTTTATATTTTTTTTTCTTAATTCAGAGTGCCCAATATGCAACAATATGTAACAGAGTGGCCCTCAGGCACTGAAAAAAATGTCATGTGGCCCTCTTGATAATCAAAGTTGCCCACCCCTGCTCTAGAATATGATCATATTGAATAAGGTGCCAATAAGCTCTTAATAATGACAAAGAAGTAGAAGGTATGTGACTAATTGGCCCTTTGTCAAGCTTCGCCCTTTCCAGGAAGCTCTGCCCTCCTTAGTTACTGTTACTAGGGTTAAACAAAATCTGTTACTGGCCTCTGTCCCATTTGAAACAATTGGAATTTACTCACTTTTCGACCAGCCTTTATTAATATTTGACTCATTTGATACTATTCACATTTTACCCATGTGAAAGAATAAAGACAAAACTACAGTAGGATGTATAAAGCAAGAGCAATATCTTTATGAATATTTCAGAATAATTAGAAATATAACTACATTAATTTAGACTCTGCTTAGATAGGAAGTGTGTGACTGTGTAACACTCTGCTGCTATGTTGCTCTGAACAGGGGCTCTGGATTCTGATTGGTTGGTCAGTTAAATGGTCAGAAAAACCAACAAAGGGTCAACTAGCATGCTAATAAGCAACTTCTTAACTGTGAAAATATGGACACTAATTTTCAATGTTACTTTGTTTACAGGACATTTTGAATTTAAAACATCAAGACTGTGGAGCTAGTTGGAAATATAAGTGCACTGAATCACATTTGGCTATTTTAAGAATGTTATGAAGACATTGCTTTGTGCAACAGTAATGTTTTATGCCACACAAGTGAGCTTCACATTTTAAAAAGTTGACTATGGTATGCATCAGAAGCGACAGCCATGTTATTTAAGCAGCTTGAGCAACAAAATATTAGTGAGGTATTTTTTAAAATTAAAATAAGACACTGAATCAGCCATAGCTAGTGTCATTTCTGATACAGGCCCTAATATCACTCTATAACAGCAGTTTAAAGCTTACAGTAGAATATTGATACCCCAGGAGCACAACAAATGCACAAAGTCAAGGAGTGTATGATCATTTCTACCTGCTGAATTTGCACTGATATGACTGGGAGGAACTACAGTAGTTTTAGTTCATCTTTTTTTGTGATGACTCATGTCTTGCGTTAACTTTTTTATGACTGGTTGTCTGGAAAACCTTGAACAAATATGATCCATTTGTCAGGGAATCTCCCTATGCCTCTGAACAACAAGACATGTCTGAATGGTTGCTCTGTTTATCATTTCCATTTATTAAAAATGGTCTAAGATTTGGCTGTTCGGTTTTGCTTATATGGCACTATGTAAAGGTCCTTACCTGAGGCTAAAGTAGAGTCTGGCCGTAAAAGTGTATGATATAGAGTGGAGCAGAAGTGAGTCCAAAAATGTGGAAGATGTTAGCATTTAGCACTTCCTGGTTCCCAAGACCAGAAGTTATTTGGAATACCAGTTTTGGAAAAATGCCTGAAAGACTAAAAAAATAAATAAGTAAAACAAAAAACTTAATGCGGATAGTTGAGATAACTTGTTTTGTTTACTGAGAAATGTATTTAATGCCAGCAGTTTTAAGTTTTCATTATTACAGTGTATGATCTGAGACATGTTATTGTGATATTCTGTAAAAACAGAGGTTTCTGTTTTAATATTTAAGTTGTCTCTTTAACAACATGCACATCTGCAGCTACATTATTAACTTGTTTTTGGGCACCTAAACAACTCTTTGAGGTTAAGGTAAGGATCTTGATTGGGATTTAAAAATCAAGCCATTGTGACATTTGTTTCCTCAAAACATATGAGCAGTGCTTCTTGAAATATATTTTTTCTGTACTTAAACTTGTACCTGTACTGGTTACTGTCTTCCCCCTCTTTCGGGACAATCCTTTTTTTGCCCACATACACAATGTCAAATCAAGATTAAGTGCCAAGTCAATATTTGTTAAAATACATTCAAGATTGTAAAGATGAATTCCCCTATTTGATTGGTTTTTTATATCTCATTTAACCATTGATTATTTCAGCCTCAAATACATTTTTTTTGTTATTTACATTACAACACCAACCTTATCCTCAAAAGGTTGCAGAACAGAGGGGCAAAATGTAAAACTTCTCGGCTTATTTCTTAAAGACTAATAGAAAGCATGTATTTCCAAAGTTAAGTTTAGATATGTGCCACATTGGAATATAAAAAATGTCAGAACTGATAAGAACACAAGCTCAGCTTCTAGCAAGACAAACTGCCAATCACAGTTAACTTTTTCATCTTGGCACCTGGGTTGGCCAATCAGATTTTAGAGTGTTTGCAGCTGCGCATTTGATCAGGCAATTCAAAACCCCCTCATTTAATGATGCCATGCCTCCAGTAGGGGGCGCACCCCACTATTTTAAGACATTGTTCCAGGCCATATGGTCCTCATACTGAAGTTGTCTTTTACACTGAGTGGTTTCAAGTACAAGTTGCTGTTTTAAAAATAGATAAATAACCTGTCATTGGGTTTGTAGGCCTTGCAGACTGCTCAAACAGTAGACCTCTCATTGTAGTCCCTCCCCTCATAGGCAGTATCCGTCCCTATGTTCCCAGGGACAGTGAAATTGGCCATGATCCATGTCCTGGTGAGGTCGACCACAGGACAACTTTTGGCCACGGCTATGTTGTAGTCCAGAGGGGAAACCTATAACTTACACTTTCATTTCATACTTGAATCCAGATGTTAAAATAGATCTATCTTTTTTGATGATTCGGCTTAAATTGCTATGTACAGTTTATACCTGCCTTGGCTCTGAGCTGAGTATCAGTGGCAGGAGTTCCTGGCATTCCCAAGCTGACAGTTTGCACCTAAGCCTGACTGGACATGTAGATAAGAAGTTTTGAGGGTGTCAAAAGTTGGCCTATAGAGAAAGCTTGGTCTTACTGTTTAGACCTGCCTCCCTATTACCACCTGGAGCTGGCTGGAAGTCTGATCAATTATTTCATCAGCCCTTCACCTGCACTATGGCCACACTGGACCATTAGCACTGAGCACGGATGGATGAACTGATCTTGAGCAGCTTGAAAGTGAACCATATCTTCTCCAGTCAGTCAAGGAAGTTTGATCAATTTCATCGGAGTTGAGACTGTTTTTTTTTCCCCAAAGAAAGACGCTTTGGAAAGGCACATGGGGTACTTCAGAGACTTAATCAGCCAAACTAGCTTTTGGTCAAACCCTCATAAGTGAAGTTGTTCTTATTTGAGACAATTTGGGGCTGCCAGATGGTAAACAGAGGCAGAAAACAGTATTTTTCTCCAATGTGGCTTTTGTTGATCCTCACCAGGCCATTTGAGGGAAGAGGAGTCCAAGTGTTTTGAGAGATAAGCTATGAGAATCATGTCAAAACTTGGCAATGGCTGCTCTTGCAGCTGCTGGGTCTTCCACCTGTTAACAGGGAAAGACACGTCCATGGTATACTTGGCTTGTTTGATATCCAACTTTAGCCAAGATCTAACTTATTAAGTAAACTGCTGTTAAAAGACTACTTTCCTCCAGGGAGGGATAGACATAGGGGGTATGTTTATGGAAAAGAAAAGAACAGTAAATGTGCCTGGTACAGCTTATGAATATACCAAAGCTGTTTTTAGTTTATTTTGACCTCAAGTTCTTAAAAAAAATCTCAAAATTACGCATAGCTGTATGCCCCTGCAGTCATGTTTAACTTAGTTTTCAAAGGACAAAGCTAATACCCATCACTATAGCACTGCTGACATTATTTCTCAAACAATCCCACTTCAGGATTCATCACCTATCCCTTTAAATGAAATTCATAGTCCCCTTACAAGTTCAAACATTCATGATTTTGTAATTTTTTTTTGCAAATAAATGAGAGACAAATTGCATCTTCAAACCCTAACTTCTTACTGTAGTATAGACTATTAATCCATCTCATAATATCTTTATGTTTTAAGCTGTTGCTGTCAGCTTTGTGAAGACAGACAGCCTCATGTAAACAGGTTTGTTGGGGGTTTACCCTTTTGTGGTCGGGTCACGCTGAGCTGTCTGAATAGTACAAAGATTCGGCCCAGATGACAATGCGGAGCACAATACAGAGGCTGCTGTTTACAAATAGCATCCATGCCTTTAACACCTACTGGCCTGGACCGGTCATCAGCCATCTTCAGGTCCTGGCTCTCTGGTACAGCATTCAGTAACCACATGAACAAAGGGGTGTTGAAATCACAAAAGTTAACTGGCTGTTGGATGTCAGTGTAGATTTTGTAATGCTGGGCCTTTGGGCCTGGGTAACAATATTGGTCAAACAGAGGTTGCTACATTTGTTCCAGCCTAATGCTGACATTGTCTCCAATTAATAAAAAAGACACACAAAACAAGTTACCAAACACAGACATTTGACCTTGTAGTCATTGGTAGGCAGACAGTGTGACAATGGATTTGCTTTGCAATCGACTGCTGGGTTGTGACGTTGTCCGTCTGTTCCAGACAGTGTTGTCCAGACAGACAGAATGGTGAGATGACATACACACAGACAAGAGACATTACATTTCATTCACAAAAGCTCTGTTCAATTACAGCTATTTGGGTTAGTCACTTGACCATCATTGTCTCCTGTCAGAACAGGACTGAGTGAAAGCATGCCACTCTCAACTCAGACTGCTTTACATGCTCATATTCCTCAAAGGTAAGGCTCTGCATTGAAGTGTAAGCACGTGTTTTAGATGTTTCTGATGTTTTTCTCCCAGATGGGAAGAGGTGGCTGAGGCTAGAATGCTACCAAAACTGTTTACCATCCTGGACAATGGCTTGCACGCTCTACAGAAACATACCACTCAATTGCAGAAACAGTTTCAGAATGCAATTTATTTACCCACTGTACTGTAACCTTGAAAAGCAGCTGGTTCTGCCAGATTGCATGTCTGTCGTGGGACAGATCCATTTTTGTTTGGCTCGAAGATCAAATGTTTGTTTCTGGTCAGAAAATGGCTGGGCTAATCAGCGTAGGTTTCGGAGGAAGAGGTGGTAGCTACTGTTGCTTGGTTTACTTGTGCCAAAATGGAGAAGTGACTACAGGCCCACAACAGGGAAGTTTTGTCTGTTACTGTCCAAATATTTTTTTTTAAGTTATGACCTCTCCAAAGTCCTGTTTTCTCCAAACACTTCTATGGATGTTGTATGGATGAACTAGAGAAATATATCCCATGTCCATCTGGCATGTCAGGTTACCCTTACTGTTCAAGAGAGAGATACTGGATGTAATACTGTGATACCTGCCTCAATCAGACCATTATCTATCCATCTATCAATCTGCAAACCTCAGTTCCAATGAAGTTGGGACATGGTGTAAAATGTAAATAAAAGCAGAATACAATGATTTCCAAATCTTTTTGGACCTATTTTCAATTGAATACACTTCAGAGACGAGATAATTAATGTTCAAATTGATAAACTTATTTTTTGGTCAAATATTCACTATATATGTATTTATATTGCCACAAGGGCTCAGGACTAAACCTTTGTTAATTAACACAGTTTGTTGCTACATTCACAAGTTTACGTTAAAACTCTACCATGCAAAGCCAAAGCAATAAATAGAAAACAACCAGAAACTTTGCCAACTTCTCAGAGCTCATCTGAGATGACTGACACAAAGTGGGAAAGTGTGGTGTGGTCTGACGAGTCCACATTTCAAATTGTTTTTGGAAATCTCAGACATGGTGTCCTCCAGGCTAAAGAAGAAAAGGACCATTCAGACTTCTATCAAAGTTTACAAGCCAGCATCTGTGATGGTATGGGGGTGTGTTAGTGCCTATGGCATGGGTAACTTGCACATATCTAAAGGCACCATTAATGCTGAATAGGTACATACAGGTTTTGAATCAACATATGCTGCCATCCAAGAGATGTCGGATCTTGTCTTTGTAGTGTACTCATATATAGGTTGAAAATTATATGCAAACCATTGTATTCTGTTTTTATGCATGCTGTACACAATGTCCCAACTTCACTGGAACTGGGGTTCATCTCAGTGTCTATTATTTTTAATTATTTTGGGATTATATACTTAAAGGAGTATTTTGGTTCTTTTGAAGAGGGATTGTATGAGGTACTTGTCAATGCTAAATACATTAGCCTCAGTGATGGGTATCAGCTTTGCCCCTACAGGGAACTAGCACAGGTTTACATTGCTGCTGCATTGACCATGTGCTCTGAGTAATTCTGTAAATATTTAGTGAAAACAAATAAATGGGGTGGTTGGTCATTGTAACAGACATACTGAATAGACAGTGCTTTACTTTTCTGCTTGCAAGCTCCATTGTTTTGGTAGTGCCTTGCTCCAGGCAGAAAGACATGAAGGCTATGGGATGTGCCAACTTTGTACCAAAACAATGGAGTTTGCTTGTGGAATAGTAGAGCATCATAAGTGTGTGCAGTACAATGTGCAAACACTCAACACTGTTTTTTTGTCACCTAAAGTTTACCAAAAATACTCTGGGCTCTTGGCCCCCTCAGCAGCAATGTATCAACTAGCTTCATGTCCATGTCGCTACTCTCCTTAAGCCAAACTAAACACAAATTTCAGTTTGTTGCACAATGAAAATGCATTGAAATTGAAAGGGATGACATGTTGTTCATGTGATAGATTTGTGGTATGTATTTCTTTCCTTTCGCCATTTCGCCTAAGTTGAAAATTTCCAACCTAGGCAACAAATTCACCTGACGCAGTGGTGCAACAGACATTTAGCATCAGGAGTGAACAGTGATGAGGATGTCATCACAAACAGAGGATGCACGACAGCTTCGGAGCTCCTCTACATGGTTATATTAGTTTTCAGAGACTGAACCACAGACAGGAGAAAAAGGGTGAAAGTCACTTGAGAATTTTTGACTACCTGGTAAGTTCAGCTCTTATTTATTTATCACTTTTTATGGGCTGTGCTGTGAACGCCAGCCAGCACAACGGCAGATAGCACTGCTAGCTGGTTACTGGAGTGTTTTTCTGGCTTACTGGTGGTGATTTAACATGTTTTTCACCAGAGAAATTATGTCAAAACTCACGGAAGAACTACTGGTGCGCCCACAAGAGACAGAGTAGACTGGGGAGAAAGGAGGAGTTGATCTACAGCCCTACCATGAAAAAAAAAGACTCTGGGCAACAGAGGGGCCAAAGGATGTCATGGATCATCTTTTCTGGGACCTTTAGTGTCTTGTTTTTGAGAACAGGAAGTGGACGGCAATTGTAGAAACATCCACCATGGCTGATCAGGTGTCAAAAAGGCGGAAACACATGTGGCTGGAAGACAGGCCTGGTTCTCTAATATCTTTGGAGTCTGAAGGGTGAAAATTCATTTTAGTAAATATGAACCATTTTAACACACAAATACGTGCGCAAAATTTTGACCCCTGACGACGAAACGCAAATACTTCTTTTGTGTTTGGTGTGAACACAGCATTAGTGTGAAGCCCTACTACTTTTCTTCAGGCAATGACAATGCTTTCCTAGGTTCTGCCCACTCTGTCCTAACTTGATCATTGGATTTGATTGATCTTATCAAACCAAAAACTACACTCCATAAGGTTTGTTTTCAAAATCAGTAAAACACCATTCTGTTTTAATAAATTAGTACTGCATGCTGATGGAGGAAAGCTGTTTCAAAGTTGTGGCGCCTTCCCACCCATTCTGGGAGGGCTCAACTGTGAATGGCAGGGAGTTGTTGGCACTGTTCTACTTCTTAAATAAGTAAAATTCATTCATGAAACTAGAGGAGTGGTTTACTGATACCTTTTGGAGTGTGCTTTTTGGTTGAAAAGACCATAAATTAAAAAAAAAAGCAGGTGAGCAATCAATCAGAGCTAAGCTGCATGTCATGAGGCGACTAAGAAATATAATGAGGCTTCATATTGGTTGACTACAATGGCTGTGGTTAATGTGCTTAGCATTAACATTAATGTCATACAGCCCTACCTCAAAAATACCACACTATCCCTTTAAGTTCATGGTGTGAAGTATCCACACATCAAACATGAAAACATTTATTCATGCGTTTATTGAAAACACTGCATTTCAGAGTGGAGGTAACTGTTCACACAGGTCAGATTATCAATTGGAGGGTTGATCACACAAAGTTTCAGGCAGAAACTACTCCCTATATGAACGCTGGGTTGCAGCTTCACACAAATTAACTGCTTGTGTAAGAAGTTCACACTAAAAAATCATTGTCAAATCTCAAGGTGACCTCACAACAGACTCTCTGAAAGTCAAGTCATCAGATTGGTTAATCCACAGGAATGCTGTGTGAGTAACCAGGATCCTGAGCTGAAGGTGTCAATCGGCATGCTGTAACATCTTCAGACATCAGGTGCTAAGAGCGCGCAGCACAGCACCTGGAAATAAGCACAGTAAGACTTATTTTAAGCCCTTGTCCTTACTCTTATAATAGTGAAATCTCATCATTTTAAGCTGCTTGATGACCTACCTGTATCTCCTGGGGCAACCATGATGACCAACAAAGTACTCCTGGGCATGGCAGAACCGTCTGCAGAGTCCTCTATACCCACAAGTCCAGTACTGCATCTCTGGATCATTGCCTGGATTTAGTTATAAAAGAATTACAGATAGACTGAAATGGTATTCTTTACATTTATTGACCCTTTCTTAATCTACAATTACACTAAATCTTTCAACTAAGATGTCAAGCCATGAAACTCTCTTTGGAAAAATCAGAGCCACATAAACATGCCCAGTATGAGCACAGTGTATTTCCAATCTCATGATTTTTTCAACTTGTGCTCACACTGTATGAAAATGTGTGCATCCATTCATCGCTTACCCTCCCCGACTGCGAGCATCAGGAGAAGCACTAGGAGAACAAGGCTCAGTCCCTTCATGTTTGGGTACCACTAAGCGTTCAGGCACTGTTACGGGCAGGCTGATGCTGCATTTATACTGCCTTTCCACCATGGGGGAGGAGTCCGTCATGCTCTGTGCAAATCACAATAACAAAGTCTGGCTGAATGAAGGCAGTCTGAGTAATAAAGGTCAGGACTATCAACTTTCAGCTTAGTCAACAGCTGCCCCTACTTAAGGATTCTCAATTGTGTATGGGATTTTTTAAAAAGAACCATACAGAACTTTGTGTAAAATTTCAAAATCAATATTTTATTCTCCAACCCTGGTTGCTGCAAATGATCGGCACCATACACCAAGACCAAAATCTAAACACAAAGAGACAGTCTTAACTAAATACACCCCTATGACTGGGAACAGAAGCAAACATAAACCAAAACCACCGTCCTCCACAACAACAAGCCCACAGAGAGATATACAAAGAAGTTATTTACTAACTAATATTTAGTTTTAAACACAGTTAACAGTCTTGTCACATCTGCCCTGCTGTACTTTCAGGGCCACCCCGTTTTATGCCACTGAACTGCCCACATCTGAATCTAGCAGTAGTTCATGTGTGATTGCTGATGCTGTGGAACTACAATAAAACTGCACAAACACACTGCTGCAGTGACACAGGGGAGGATTGTTAACTAAACAATAACAATAGTAGGCAGTGACACAGAAACATTAACGTGTGCAGCATGCCCCCTAGTGCTTATGGAAGATATTTACTTGCTTTTTTATTCTCACACTCTCACACACAGTGTTGATGTATTTGTATTGATACTCTGATTTTAAACTAATCAATACTGACCCTTGAAACTCAGAAAACAACTGCATATGATGGGCATAGCAGGGATTTTGGTATCAAGATAAGATACAGTTTATATTGATAGTAGAGCATGCATTAGATCCCTTGTGGGTATGGCTGCACAACAAGCCCAAAATGAGCAACTGCTCTTTTGGAACAAATCCAAAAATATGCAACCCGCAACTGCCAATATTAACAAGCAACTTTTCAAAAAAAGAAGCCCAAAGTCGCTTAAAATAAGCGCACCTGGCAACTATGCTTGGGTGATTGCTTCCCTATTGTACTTTAACTCTCTGTCCCAAAGGTGGCGGTAGAGGCTCTGAGCGCCTCTTAACAACACAGTGAAGAACAACGGGCGCTCCTTTGCGCATGCGCAGCCCGTACAGCTGCGACCAACAACAACAGACCGGACGAGCTGCCCTATCATTTTCAAGATGGCGGACCTCCTAGGCTCTATCTTAAACTCGATGGAGAAGCCTCCAACTGTCGGCGACCAAGAAAGCCGACGAAAGGCTCGAGGTACACACTAAGATGCTTTTAGTAAAGACTTATTGGGTCCGTTAGATACTGCGGGGTTTTATTTTAAGGCAGTTAAATGGATGTAGAAGACAGACGAAGTGTGTATTCCTGGCGCTGCCATTGGCCAGACGAGGCTCCGTGATGTTGACCCGGTTGGTTCGTGTTTAGCACCGCCTCTGCCGGACAAATAGACCCGCATGTCCCGCAAACCACCGCGGACCGGAGCTCAGACTCTGGATACGATCACCGAACACACATAGAGACGCCTTTACAGACTTTATTGGATTTAGTTGTTAATCAAAATGTCTAGACATGTTTGCCATCTCCTGGTGTTGAATTTGAATGAGTGAAACGAAAGGAGGAATTCAAAATGAAAAGGAACAAGAACAACTTCTTATGTTAAAATGAAAACTCTTAAACGAGTCCTCCAAATGTAAAACACAACAAAACCTTCTACTGAATGTTACTGAATAATTTTCAGGCATCATTGTGGACTTTGTCATGCTTTTATTTCTGTATTTTTCTCTCTCGTATATTCTGTGAATGTTTCTGCTTACTTTACTAGTAAGCTGAGACTTTCAGTGCATGTTGCAGCCAGGGGTGCTGCCAGAAATCTTAGGCCCCATAAAAAGATATGCCACTGGGTCCTTATCCCATGACGATATTTTGCTGTATTGATATTTTGAGCACAGGCCTAATACCAACTCCGCTTTTCACAGTCCCTCAGTCAAGCAAATGGCTGAATGTGTAAATAATCATCTATTATACCACTGGTCACCAGCCACTCACAGGGCTGACAGACACGGGGTTAAAACCAGTTACCTTCTTGCTGAAAAGCACGCGCACTGCCAGTTGTGCCAAAATACTTTTTTTATGAAATAAAATTAAGAAGAAAAAATGGACAGCTTAGCACCACTACAGCCAAATTGAATTGTTTAGATGCAAAAATAATCCTCAAATAGTAAAGTAAGCACACTTCAGCTGTAAATCATACATCAATCCATCCATTATATACTGCTTATCCCTTTTGGGGTCGCAGGGACTGGAGCCTATTCAAGCTGACACTGGGCACTGTTTTTTGGTCAGTGGCAGGAGGCTGGGGTGCCTGGAGAAAATCTGTGCATGCACAGGGAGAACATAAACACTACTCAGAGAAGCCCTGACCAACATGAGTTTCGAACCAGCAACCTTTTTGCTGTGAGGCACACCCACTACCTGCTGTGCCACCTCAATAAATAATATAAAAAAGTAATAAAATGCACTGCTTAGCATCATTGCAGCCAGCTTGTTCTGTTCAAAGATAAGCTTCAAACACCTATATTGATATTCTGTGTCTTTTCACAGAATTTTATAGGTTTAGGCAGTTTCATATCTGCCTAAACCTATAATAGGCTTTACAGGCAAATATATGCAGATTCCAAAATTGGTCCAATAATATTTAGCATATGTAGAAATAATGATAATAATTTATTTAATTATTTGAAAGAGACCATATCATTTTTACAAGAACTAATCAATAACATGCAGTATTTTTTTCGAAAGCCTTTCTGTTATTGCACAAATATATAATCAAGTGTTTATTATGAAGTACACAATGCTAAAAAAAGATAAATGTAAGCATTATTATTGTGTTTTTTTCCCCAAATCTATGGGTTTGTTAAAAAAAGATTGTGGCCATGTCTTGTTTAAATGACCCATGATGGGATTATATGGAAGATGTTTGCATTTGCGTTGAGCAGCCTTTATATGACTGGTTTTTGAAAAGAAAACAGATAGAGCAGCCTGCTAAGTGCTACACGATCTTTGTTTCCCACAGAGAGAGACTTTAAAATGACCCACTCTAAGTACAAAACCTTGACTTCTTCCCTTTTAGAGCAAGCGGCAAGACTCAAGAAGATGGAGGAGCATGAAAAAAGAAAGAAAGCTGAGTTCAGAAAAAAGGTGAGAGCTAAAAAGCTGCATCTAATACAAACTGGATTTACACTTGTTCATTTTTTCTTATCTAACATGACTTATCTTCTGTACATGGTGTTCAATTTTAGTCAATGCTTTGATGTTAGAAAATGTGAAAATTAAATATCCGTTTTATTCTGAAGCTCTAACTCCATTTTTTTCTACATATAAAAGATAACAGACAACTCCTGTTTCCTTTCTTTAGATGGAGAAAGAGGTGTCTGATTTCATACAAGACAGCTCACAGCAGAAACGAAAATACAACCCTATGGGCAAGATTGAAAGGAGTATATTGTAAGAAGTCATCACATTAGATTGATGCATGAAGTTAAACACACTCTGCAATTTGCCTAAAATATCCACTTACATTTATCTCTGTCTCTCAGGCATGACGTTGCAGAGGTTGCTGGTTTGACCTCTTTTTCTTTTGGGGAGGACGAGGAGAGCCGTTATGTTATGCTTTTCAAGAAGGTCTGAAACTGATCAGTATCTACAGTTTTGTTCAAGATATGCGTCATGAGATGAAATGTGACTAAAATCTACTTTGCTACCCTTCAGGAGTTTGCTCCATCAGATGAGGAGCTGGAAGCTTATCGTAAAGGAGAGGAGTGGGACCCGCAGCTAGCAGAGCAAAGGCGTAGACTTAAAGTAAGACCAGATGCTCCTTTTGTATTTCATTGAAGCTCCTTTAAAACCTGCTCCCTGTCACATTAATCTAATGAAATGTTAACATGTTAATTAAAAAAAATGGAATATCAACTCATCTCTACTCTAAAAAAGTAAAGTGCAATGTAGTGGTGGTCCAAAGTGAAACATGTCCTCAGAGATTGGTAGCTACTTCCCTAAAGACCTCTGAGGCAGACTGATTAGCTCAGTCTTTACCTCGGATGCATCTAAACATTTCATTCACACAGTTTTCCTTAAGGGGCACTTCCTTTAAAGATCTGAACATGTATATCTCACATTGCTGGAGTTTTAATATCAGAAAACATAAAGAGAAATAAGCTTAACTTAACCTATTGGTGTGAGCACCATCAGCATGGCATTAAATGATCTGATGTGTTATACTGGCCAGATAATCATTTTGTTTCCTAGAAAGCCAGTAAATGATCTAATTACTACCACACAACAAGTATTTTTGAAGTCTTGAGCTTATGAGAAAAAAGAGGGGAAATCCTGAAAGAAATGACTAGAAATGACAAAAAAATGATCCATTATGAAAAGGAGCATCTTTGTCTGAAAACACAATAGAAATAATTTGAGAGAACAACCTGAGAATACACTTTGTCCTCAAAGTTGGTGTTAGAAGAAGGAAATGGACAGAGCATTTGCATAAATACAGCTCTTGTGGGGTGTCCCCGGTCTGTAGTGGTCAATATCTATCAAAAGTGGTCCAAGGAAGGGCACACACATATATATATATATATATATATATATATATATATATATATATATATGTGTGTGTGTGTATATGTATGTATATCAATCTTTATTTGTATTGCGCCAGTTCATAACAAGTGTTTATCTCAAGGCACTTTACAACAGAGCAGGCTGAAGCCATACTGTTAATTTTCTAGATACACATACATAAATATATACATAAATATATATTTATAGATACACATATATACATCCAGAGATGTATTCATCCAGGAAGAGACAAAGTGACTAAAATGAGAATGTATGATAGCGAAAAAACCCATGGACACCCAGATCATTAATCTGTCCTCATCACATTAGTCTCTGCTAAATATAGAGTCAATCAATCAGTATATACATGTATGTATATAGCTTTCATCAGAATTATACAATTATTCATATTTTAAGACTCACTTACCAAAATGATTTTTTGTAAGCTTAAAGCAGAATTGAAGGAAGTTCAAGGTGTTTTTTATCTCAGTGAATGAAGTTTTTGTCATTTGTTTGTGTATGTTTTACCAGTATTTCGCTTTTTCTTTTTTAAAGCGTTCAGTAATACTTAATAAAGCAGCTCTACTGAAACAGTCACAGCCAGAGATTTCTATGAAAGATTTACATTTATTTAAGCATTAATGCATATTTTGGGGATTTTTACTTTACTTTTGTAATTTTTTACATCGGCGTTGTTGACTTGTGGGCCACATTTTGTGTGGATCCACATGCGGCCCCTGGATTTCTAGTCCTCTTGGGGCTCCTGCAGGTATAAATTAAAACCAGTAGATTATTCAACCTTGAATTAAGCTCCCTCTGGCTTTGATAAGTTGTTCAGCTGATTTATGCTCTTAAAAAGCATGTCTATTTAAAACAGTATTCCTCATTGTAGTGAACAAACCATTCTTTTCAATTTAATTCACCCAATTCTCAGAAATTATGCTGCAAAATCTCTCGGGCAGGAAGAAGAGGTGGAGAAGTCTGCATCTATTTAACTGAAGGTCGTTGCATACTCTCATTTTAAGACTTTGTTCTTCACCCCTGCAGGAACAAGCAGCTTTGGAAGAAACAGCATCCAGCCAGACAAAGAAGACCGAGATGTGTCCCAACTCAAACTACAGAGACAAGTACAGTCACCTGATCGGCACCTCGGCTGCTAAAGACGCCGCACACACACTGGAGGCCAACAGGGCCTACGGATGTGGTGAGTAAATGTTATTGCATTAACTTGGCCTGTAGAAAGCACAAGCTCCCTCTCTGATAACTCACTTTTGTTTACTTGTTTTGTTTGTATGTTTGTCTCTCAGTGCCCGTGGCAAACAAGAGGGACACTCGCTCTATAGAAGAAGCCATGAACGAAATAAGAGCAAAGAAGAGGCTGAAGCAAGAGGACGACACAGGAGCACAAAGCAGCAGCAGCTCCTGAGTCTCCTAGTTTATGTCCTCTGTCTGTTAGTGTGTGCACATGAGTGAGTGTGTGTGTGTGCGCATAAGTGTGTCTGTGTGAACAAAGTCATCCTAATAATGCAATATTCTCTACTTCATAGAGTAATGAGTATGATTTACATCACAGGTGTTCAGGTACTCTTATACTCATGTTTAAACCTGTAACAGTATGAAACACTTGATTTTAAAACTATCAAGCAAATGTTCAGAATCTTAAACACCTGTTACACTCTTTTATAGTCTGAAAAAGACCGTTTGTTTGGCAGGTTTGTTGTAGATTAACAGTTCTAGGTTTAATTTTTAAGATTAAAAATACACATCTAAGAGCTTAGGGTTCATTTAAGAAACATTTAAGGCAAAAGCATGGCTGGTGGTCCCATTTATCAGACTTAGTTTAAAAGGGATAAGAAATGTGTGTTTTAGTCCTCTTATTTTTTTAACTTCTTGATTTTTCTGTCAAAGTCTCAGCCTGTTTCAGAATCTATGTAATGTTGGAAGCATTGCCATTTCCTCCACTGCCTGAGGAAAATTCTGATATATGGATTTTAGTGATGTTTGTTTGACTGTGAATTCAAGTATTTTTCAAACGTTATGTATTATCATGAAGCCTTGTCTTGGCTTATAGTTTGCTTCATGGTAAGGAGCAGATCCAGACACATTTTGGGGTATTTTCTGTGATGTCCTCAGAAAGCTTGTAGGCATCTTCATGTCTATTTTAACATGGTTGCACTGTTTTATCCCAAAATGTGTGATAATAAAAAGAGATTCGTCTGTACGTCCTTCTCATTGCCCCTAGTGGGCCCTAGAGGTACTGCAATTGGGCCACAAAAACAGATCATTTGTAACAATAAAAACAAACATGATTTGGGGTACTGGTTTGATGGAGTGGTAAGCAACCAGGCATGACCCATATACTTGCTTCTGCTGGCCCGGGTTCGAATCCAGTCTGTAGTCAGTTTGCAGAGTGTCCTCCCCTACTCTCTCTCGCCCCCCTTCACAAGCCTATCCACTGTCTCTCTCCCTCCTATCAATAAAGACACACAACGGCCAAAAAACCTTAAAAATATTATTTTAGAATTTAAATCATGTTTTAAAAGATCTCAATACTTTATTTCATGACTATTATTATTCCTTTAAGGTGAGGCAAGTTCATTTCTAAGGCAGCTCTCAGACAAATTTTAAAGTACTTTACATGGGAAATGTAAAGCCATGTAAAGAGGTCATATGATCAGATACATTCAGATCAGATGATCAGATAGAGTATTACTGATGCAAATAAGACATGCGCCCAAGCAAATGGACTTTGTTCATATGCAGACATGTCCAGAAATACAGTTATTCAAATAGTTAGGAAGAAGCACAGAAGTAACTGAACTCAAATGTACCAGCACATGATCATAAGATGGCAATATTGAAAATATTAGGAGCTGAAATATGTGACTGAAAAACATCCATCATCTACATCGCTTATTCCTCTCTGGGTCGTGTGAGGTTGGAGCCTATCCCATCAGGGTACACGCTGATCACAGAGCCATATATACAGACAGGCAACCATTTATTCTCACACTCACCCCTCAGGGCAATGTAGAGTCACTTTTGGTCAATGGGAGGAGACCAGAGTGTCCAGAGAGAACCCACGCAATGAAATTAAATGATTAACCTATAAAGAGGGTCCAGAATGGAGCATATGGCATTTTTTGGGGGGCACTACCCTCATGTTTAACTCATTACAGGAAGGGGTAATCCTTACAAGTCGTACCTTGTTGCATAGGTGACCAACCAGGCTCTCCGGCTATATAAAATATAATATCAGTTTTATTGAAGGGGAGAAATAATCCAAAATAACTTTTCCAAGCGTTTTTTGAGGAGTATGGTCAATCATAACAAACCCCATTCACAGTTGCCAAAAAAAAAAAAAAAAAAAAAAAAAAAATATATATATATATATATATATATATATATATATATATAACTAGCCTCCTTCAAGGGCTCTTATACAAACATTTTCACCTTAATAAATGAATAATCTAAATGCAACTTGATCCATTCAATCCATCATCTGTTTTTGTATAGTGCCAAATCTTAACAAATGTTATCTCACGACACTTTACAAAAGAGTAGTTCGATACTTTATTGTCTTTATATATGTATTTATATAGAATGTATTTTTGGAGTATGTTTTATTTTTATTCAAAACCCAACATCTTGTTTTCAAGAGGGTCCTCATCCCTGTGTGTTTATGAAGGTGTTATGGTGGTATAATCAATAATGACAATGGATGGAGAGACTGTTCTAATTTCAGTAGCTATAATAATAAAGTGGAGAGGACTGATGATTAATATAGCAGCATTTAGTTGATCTGCATTGGCGACAAAAACATTTACCTTGTACCTCTGAATTGTAGAATTTAAATTATTTGGGTGTTGTATGAATATTTCTGTGTGCATACACCACTGTTTGGTCAGTCCTTGCTCTTAAATGTATCCTTCTATCGCCTGTCAATGTCAGCCTGTACTCCACTTTGTGTCCAGAGGGAGGCGCCATACATCACTGCAGAAAATGTCAGATTATGTCTTTTTTTTTATAAATCAGCTTCACGCCGTCCTGCAAACTCCGTCTCGCAGAAACACTCTTATTGCGCTGCAGACTCAGTCACGCACATGTAAATCATGAAGTCCATGTTTTTGTTCCTTCTCATCATTTGGTTTGCAGATGCAGAGCTGAAAGTCCGGAAAGGTAAGAGAGCTCACTCTGTTGATGATTATTATGTCCTGATAAAATCATAAAGAGCTTTGAGGACGACGGGCAGAGGAGTCTGGATCGGAGGGGAAAGTGAGGTCGCTCTCAGCTCGCTGATATTTTGATATTGATTTCCGTTTCTCAAATTCAGCATGACTGTGGTGCGCAATGGAAACTTTCTGTCTTCACAGAAGCAGCTTTTGGAGCACTTAATTAAGACAACATTGGTTTTAAGGCTTATAAACTATGTAGGGGAGACTGGGGTTGTTTGACACACTTCTAAACCTATTTTTTTTTGTTTAACTTATGATCAACACATTTGACGGATTCATGCAGATCAGTCAGAGGCTTAATGGTCTTGTAGATAAATGAACTTTTACTCTTGAGAAGTAAGTTCTCAAAATGTGTTCAACCACCAAAGACACTGACCCATCCAGATCCTAATATTGTTTGGGGCTTAATGTGTCCATCTTTTTTTGTTATACATTATAAAGAAAGTTAGACGCAACAAATAATCTGCAGTACTCATGATAATTACCAGTACACTTTGTTTTTACCTATTTGTTTGAATTATTCTCTTAAATTAAGTGAAATTTAAGCATTTTCAGTTTCTTAACTATGAGGATGGATGAATGTACAGTGCTTAATAAGTTTATTAGACTACCATCCAGTGTGAAGTTTATGCCACAGCTTACCAAAATTACCATTTTTTTAATGTTTCTGTAATAATACACCAGTATGTAGAAGTATGATATTTTAAATGCTAAAATATAATTATTGTTATCCATTAATTTTCAAATTTACTATTTTACAAAAAAATATGAAAGCACATTATCATTTCTTGATTAACATGTCATATTCTAGTTATGTACTTGCATTAATGAAAAAAAATAGTTTTGATTAATTTCTGATTTCTTAGAGAAGCCCAATGAGCGGTTCAAATTTGTGTATTTGTGTCAATTCAGTCTGAAATTCATTACTCATGTTCAAAAGGTTTGTCCAATGACAATAACATTTCAGCTTTAAAAGGGTTTTTGAAAGATTACTAAACTATTTCTGTTTCCTCATTTTTTATGACAGGTGATCTAATAAATTGTGTCAAATTGTGTCATCTTAAATATTTAAGAAAATAAAGGACAGCATTAAAGAAGAGGAGAGCGGTTAATGGAGTCTTCTTTTCAATGTCAGTTACAGCGTCCACAATTATGAAAACTCGATAATTGATATTAAAAGATTACGTCATATGACATGTTGGATAGGACTGTAAAATAATGATACACAAGTATATCACATTTTTTGTGGCCTAGAACTGTATTGTTATTTTAAGCTCAATATCGTGATATTTCATTATTCAACAATTTATGGAAATTAGGAATCTCTGTTTTGTTTTTTTGTATTTTAGTGCAGCCATTGGCCATTAGTTAGCAGCAGACATTAGAAACTGTATTTTATGCATTAAATATTGTGGGTTCTTAATGCCACAAAGAAAAGTATATTTATAGTTTTGTGATTTAAGGGGCTATATTGCATTAGCACCTATGTATTGCAATATCAATTGTAACACCCCTTATGTTGCACTTGTTTGGTCTTTTTTCCCCATCTATCATTTTTGTATCATTAGTATTTTTACACTCATACTCTCATTTATTGTTTGTTCTTTTTTGTTTAAAATGAAAATGTGATAAACTTTCAAGTTCAATGACTACATGTGTTGTGTGTTGTAAAATCAGTGAGTAATCATGTTTTATAATTGTGATTTCAATATCCATCAAAATAATTGCAATCATGATTTTTGCCACAGTCGAGCAACCCTACTTGAATGCTTGTTTGCCACTTTCTTTTAATCGCATAATGAGTTACCTTTTAAAAGCAGAACACTGACAAACAGCACATGAATACTCAACTGTTACTTCATACCTGAAATTATGTTGTTGGTTCAAAGTTTGTCACATTTTTAATCCCTGTTGTGATTTGTAGTTATTTTTAATAAAATGAAGGAGAAAAGCTGCCGAAGAGTGCTGCTAGCTTCTAAGCTTGTGGCTAGATACCTCGCATTCATTCCTCTTCACTCCATATAGCATACAGACATACTCAACAAGTGAAAGCTGGACGGACATAAATAAGCCACAGCTTTTGCTGAAGACATACTGGTATCAGAATGTCAAAAATAGATATAAACAGAGTCTAGGTATTTAAAGCTGAAATTCAGCTAGTCTGCTCCAAATCCATCTTCTGCATTTGTTGAAAACAAGCCAGAAATAACTTTCTTACTAGCACTGGCTAATGTGTCTGGAGGACGGTTTTGCCGGGCTGCATGGTGCTCTGCAGTGCTGCTGGCTGTGCGATCGACTCCCCAGTCTCTCTGTGTGGACTGTTCATGTTCTCCCCTTGCAAGCATGGGTACCCCAGTTTCCTCACACAGACCAAAAACTGACTGGTGATTCTAAATTGCCCTGAGGTGTAAGTGAGTGGTTGTCCCTTTATGTATGTCAGCCCTGTGATTGGCTGGCGACTCGTTCAGGGTGTACTCCCCATCTTGCCCTTTGACAGTTGAGATAGGCTCCTATCCTCAGTGACTCCAGAAGGATAAGTGGTACAGATGATGAACAGATGGATAGATGGAATGTTTTTGCCCCCAACCACGTCCCTCCTACAAATAAATGTCATAATATTTACAAACATTAGCAGGGTACACAGAAACACTGCTGATCGACAACAGCAGTATGGACACCAAGAGATTGCCTGATCTCCTGGTATTGTGTGAAGAAATTCTGTCTGACTAACAGCAACACTGGCAGGCTTGTAGTCATGCCATTACATAACTATACTCCTCAATAAAAGTTTGTAAACGTTATCTTGGTTGATTATTTCTCCTCTTTAAAAACACCAATTGATGCTGTATTTCATGTCACTGGGAACCTATAAGGTACAACTTGTAAGGATCATGCCTTCATGTTCTGACCAACACAGCTAAATGCGTGGGTAGCTCCCAAAAAAAAAATCTCTTTCTTCAGGAATATACTTTAATTGGTGATTTAAAAAAAAAAATTGCCCTCGCTCAATGAAAGGGCTCACATTAATAAACTCAGTGGTTCCCAACTTTTTCTAGTGGGCCCCTTTGGCAGATGAAATTATTTAAGCCCCCCTTCCCCCTGCCATATACGTCAATGCATAAACATGTATCTGTCAATTCATCCACAATACAAATTATCTAAAGAGTTCAGAAAAGAACACTTAAAAATTATATTACAACACGTTACTTCCAATTTATTAATACGCTAGAGCAACAGCCAACAGCAACTGCTTGTTGTAGCAAGCCCATTTTTTTATTTTATTTAACCTTTATTTAACCAGGTAAATCTCATTGAGATCAGGATCTCATTTACAAGAGTCACCTGGCCAAGAAGTCAGCAGCACATGTCATAATAAATGCAAATTCATGATAAAAGTTTAAGGCAATAAGTCACAATAATAATGGCAAGGGACTTAATAAATTCACAAGCGACAGTTTTAGGGACAGTAACAATTTAAAAACACAGGCATTGCTCATAGGATTCTCGCTGCCTTGTGAGTTAAAATGGAACGAAAAGCTTTAAATGAAACTAGTTCAGACATTTTCAGTTCTGTCTGTATGGTGTTACAGGCTGTGGGGGCAGCATAAGAAAAAGCCAGTTTCCCCAGTTCAGTTCGGACTCTGGGCACATTTGGGTGTTAAATTGCACAAGAGTGTAAGGCGTAGGTGCTCCTCGATCTCTGCAGAAGAGAACATAGATAGGATGGAACCAATCCAAATTCCAGAGCATAGACCTCAGAATGAATGCAGAGTTGTTGACAACATGTCACCGAACAGTGCTGAAATGACCAATTGCCACAGAGAAGACCTGTAAACCAATCAGAGCGATCCACATGGGGAAGGGGGTCTTAAAGAGCACTATCAGATAATCTGTGTATGAAAACCAGATGCTTTATAGCATTAGTGATTATTAACAAAATAAATGTTTGAACCTGATTTTAGGCCATATATGACTTCTTAATGAGACCTTGTGTCTACAAAACTGGCTGTTGAACAAGACTGAATGTTTTCTTGCTGTGTGAAGCCTGGCTTTCATTTTCCCAGGTTGCCAGGTATGTTTGGTTGTTTTTTTATTGTTCCCGTTACTCTGGAGCTGCAAATCTGAAAATTTCCAGCATGTGTTTCAAAATATTGCAGATCATGTTTTGTTTTTTTTTCATAGCAGGATTATCAGCCCGATATTTTTTTTTTCTCCAAGTATTTTGGAGCATTTTCTAGCCTTTGTTTGATAGTGAAGAGGGACAGGGGAGAGATTTTCTTAAAGAAGGTGAGATAGTGCAGGAGAGGATGGAGCACATGGTCCTCGCCCGGCCAAAGCATGTATGGACGTACCACTCCACCAAACCAACACCCCACAACTATTTATTTTTGACTGCACTCATGCATCATGAAACGCAACTTTTATAGTTTGAAGATGATATTATGTGACGAAGCAACTTTCACTCAAGCAATGTTTGACCAGGAGTATGTTCACCTCGATCCAGATAGTGAAGCAGTGTACTCTGTCCACCGCAGTTTGGATGTAAAGTTTTGCCACTGACGTCTACTTTCTGTGATTTTCCTTTGTATCAATATTTAACAGACAAGCTGTTTTTCTCATAAAGGAATGTCTACTTTTATGTTCAGTTGATCTGTGCTTTATTCAAAATGCTCTTCCTCCTTTCTTTTTGGCTTTCAGACTCCAGGGTGGTTTGTACTTTCAAAGATAAGACGTACAGTCCAGGGGACAGCTGGCATCCCTATCTGGAGCCTTTTGGATTTATGTTCTGCATGCGCTGTGTCTGCACAGAGGTGATTTTTATTGAACTTTATCACTTTATGCTGCGTCTAAAGGACTGCTGCACTCAAACTGTTACACAGTAGCTCTTTTTCTGCTCTTACACAGCAGGTTAAAATGCTAATCTTTTTCTTTTTTGCTCCTTTGTGACTCTGCTCGGGTGTTTTTATGAAAGCTTGAACAGCTCAAGTCAGCACAGTACTGCTCTATGGGTGAGAAAAGTAATGATGATTCTCAGGGCCCATGTCTGACAGCGTCTATACAGTTGCTAGCTAATCACAGGGCCACATAAAGAGATGGACAGCCATTAACGTTCACACTCATACCCAAGGGCAATTTGAAGTCACCAGTTGACCTCATGAGCATGTTTTTGGTCTGTGGGAGGAAACCGGAGGGACCAGAGGAAACCCACACAGGCACAGGGAGAACATGCAAACTCCTCACAGAAAGACCATGACCAACACGAGAACCTTCTTGCTGTCAGGCCAGTACACTAGCCTGCTGTGCTACCATGCTGCTCTGAAAATCTGAGCGACATGTTAAAATATAAGTTATTGACTATAACAAGTTACAAAGTAAATTTATTTTCCAAAGAAGTTTTAATCCTGATAGGGTGAAAATATAGAAAAAAATCACACAGAGTGATTATTTCTTTGAAATACATGTTTCACCTGATAAATGCTTAAAACAGGATTCATACAGCTGCTTGACACTTTCGGAAGTGCTTTGATTATAATGCTGCATTTTAAAGGTTTGGAAAGTGCTTGAATTTGGGACCAGGTGCTTAAAAGATTAACTGTATTTTTGTTTATGAAGTATAAAAGTACATACAGTGTGTCAATGAAAAAGAAATTCATATATTAATTTTAAAAATGGCTTTTAAGCTACATTTTAATGAGGGAGACTAATACTATGTTGCAAATGGAAACATACAACCTATATTAAAAAGACTCAAAGAATAATCCTAGAAAAACAGAGTACCTCTTTATGAATCATGCAGTAACTACGTTGATTTTAGGGAGGAACCGTGGCGCAGCAGGTAGTGCACATGCCTCACAGCAAGAAGGTTTGAATCCCGTGTTGATCGGGGCCTTCCTGTGTAGAGTTTGCATGTACTTACTGTGCATGCGTGGGTTCTTACCAGGTACTATGGCTTCCTTCCACGGGCCTGTCTCTCTATGTGGCCTTGTGATTGTCTGGCAACTGGTTCAGGGTGTATTCTGCCTTTCGCCCAATGCCAGCTGGGATAGGCTTCAGCCCCCGGTGACCCTGAAAGGGAAAATTGGTGTAGATAATGGATGGATGTAGGTTAACTTCAGGAATCTGACATTATTTTGACAAGTCTTTTACTTCCGTGTTAGATAACATATTTATGATAAGTGAGCTATTTTGTGTTTTATCTTCCTCCTGTGGATGATGATTACAAAACATAAATAATATGTAAGCATAATGTCATCTATTCTAATATGATCAGGTAGTGATATAATCAGCCTGATAGTTGAGAAGTTCATATGAATTTTGCTTGAAATGTTTAAAATGCAGCTTAAATAGTGCTTGAATTCTTATTCAGGACTGGGTGTATGAATACTTAAAAACAACCCTTAGTACAATATTTATTTTATTCTGTTTGTGTATTTTAACCTCAGTTTAGATGATGTTGATTTGTAATTTCTGAAGCTGTTGTGTTGTCTTGAAACAAAGTCTCTTGGCTTTGATAATTTTCTTACTTGTCAACAGTGACCAGAGTGTTTTAGAGGTAAGTTTGGCGGAGCAGTCTGTGAGCAGTGTCTTGTTTTTTTGCGTGTTGGAAATGTGGTTATAACAATTATGCAGGGGCCGGTTTGGGCTGTGGTAGTTGGAGCTCAATGTGTTTTCCTTTGGGCCCGTAATTCCTGGCAGCACCTCAGAGTCGGTCTAATCTTTTCAAATCAAGTTTTTTACATGTAGATCCATGAATTTCACACCGAAATCTGTTCACATCAAAAAGCAATTATAGCAGACAAACAAATCTGAGCTAAAAATTAGAGCTGAGCGTTAGTTGCAGATGTAGTAGTCGAGGTAATGAGTCTACCCCTGCTCGTAAACTGTGCTTTCTCTTAGACAGGCCATGTGAAATGTAGCACCATCAAGTGCCCCGCTCTGTCGTGTGAAAACCCAGTGACTGAGCCTCAACAGTGCTGCCCCAGATGCACAGGTAGGCAGTCCTACGAGGACAAAGGGTGGGAAACTCAATCATATTTACATCACAATATCTAACAAAGGGACAAAATTTCTAACAAAAATGATACACCTAAAAATGTATGATGAAGGACCAGTTTCTACAGTTTTGACTCTCTGCTTTATCCTGTTGTCAATAAGTATCTAGGATGCACAGTATCGTCAGCACTGTTGGCACATCACGTGTATTACTAAATCAGAATCAGAATTGTATTTTTTACCAAGTACATTTGCACATACAAGGGATTTGACTTGGTAAAAAGTGAATTAAATGTAATGAGCAGCTATGAACATTTCTGATATGCCCAGAATAACTCATTTTGATTTGAGAGTGCAAAGATAAAATTAGGGATGCACAATATTGGATTTTTTGTGATACCTGATATGCGGATATTTTCAGACTTATCATTGCCAATACTTATATTTTTTGGCAAGAGTACAAGGTTTCTCATTTACTAAAGTTGACCTGTGCCTCTCATTGAGCCAGTGTATTTTTGTTAGAAATTGATATGGGTCAAGGAAACCAACTTTCATTCTCTAACAAAAGACACTACTGATTTTACAATGTAAATATTAAGCAATAATAGGCTTCAGCGTAATACATTCATTCATTCGGTGGATACAACAGCCAAAATATCAGCAGAAATGTTGATATCTGCTGATACAATATTTTGTCAATGACATTGAGCATCCTTGACGAAAATGATGATAGTGTCAATAATAATAATAATAATAAATAGGCATATGTTCTTCTACTAATACTCATTTCATTTACATTTCACTGTTTACTTTATTTATTAATAAAAGAAAACACTTCAATACAAAAAGCAAAAATAATAAAAAAAAGGCAAAATACTAAATGAAAAAGAGCAGAAAGAATAATCGTATATGATCTGCCCCCCCCCCCCCCCCCCCCGCCCTTTTTTTTTTTTTTTTAAACAAAACACTAATTAACAATGTACACATAAATTGCAGAAATATAAATAAAAAATACCAACAAAAAAACACACACTCAGATGTAGATCATTATTGTAAGGCAAAAATGTTCTGCTGTATTGGCATATTGTCCCACCTTGATCAACAAACTCGTCTCTAAGTTTCAGCAATAGGCACTGCTCTCTGTGACCTCTGACCTGTGTGCTGTTTTGTCCTCAGATGAGCCGAGGATCCCTGCAGGACTCAGAGCCTCAGTGAAATCCTGCAGGTATAATGGGACTGTCTATCAGCCGGGTGAGACCTTCACCAAGCTCGACCTCTTCCCATCCAGGCAAAGCAATCAGTGTGTCATGTGCACATGCTCTGTAAGTTACATCTCCTTCACTACATCAGTGTTAAGAAAGGTGGTGCTTTTATTTGTCTGGAAAATTATATGAGGTATTGAACACTTACAGTGTGGAAGACAACAGATGTCTACACACTGAAAAAACTCAGATCTACATGAGAGTATTTGTCCAATTTCAAGACGAAAAGATCTCACTTGAGTTATTCTAATCCACAGTTTCCTTATGTCTGGATTAAGATCTTATTTTAAGATATAAAAACTAAAAATAAGGCCCGAGTTGCTTGTAATAATAAGCCAAATAATCTGACAATGAGACAAGACAAATTTCACTTGAGCAGATATTAAACCTTAATTTAAAACCCTCATTGAATCAAACTTTCCTTGTTTCATTGGCAGATATTTTCTCTTCATTACAAGCAGTGCAATGCCTTATTTTTGCCTCTCATTCCTTAAAGAAAAATATTAATCTCAACTGGTCAAGTGAATGTGGACTAGACTTAGTGTTTTGGATGTTTTTGACTTAAAAACAGACAAACACACTTGCCTAGATCTGAGTTTTTTCAGTGTACAACTTTAAAAGACAAACAAGAGATTTTTTTCAATGAAATGTTGATAATAAATGAAATATGAGTAATCCTGTGGTTTTAGGCTTTATTATTTAGTTGAGCATGTATTGATCAGAGATTACAGATCAGACTTTTTTTTATCTTAGAAGGATGATGAAGTTTTAAGCCCATGGTTTCATCACTAGTCATCTTAATTACTGTAAGTCACTTTTTACTGGTCCAGAATGCTGCTGCCAGAGATTTAGCTAGAACAAAGTAATATGATCACATAAGTCCTCTTTTAATATGTCTCCATTGAATCTTGGTTTCTTTAAGGATTGATTTTAAGGCTTTTTTAAATTTTTTTATTTGGGTCTTGCTCCCCCAAACATTTCAGACCTTCTTTCATCGTCCTCCTGGACCCTGTAGGTCCTTGAATGCCACCTTTTAATCGTTTCTTATGTTTACCACACGAGTACCAGGGAGATAAATTTCTGTTTCAATGTCCCTTAACTCTAAAACTTAGATACCTTGATATTTAAATGTTAAGCTTTCTGGTTGTTTTTAAAAGTAAACTTAAGACTCAGCTTAATATTTCTTTTAAGTTGGTTTGATTCAGTTGCACTAGTTATCAGTTTTATTTCTGTTTCTGTTCATATTCATCTCTGGTTTAAAATAAGTTTACGTGTTTTTTAATCTAACTTTGCTGATTTGATTTTACTATTAACCACTGTTATTAAGTTTGACCTATTTTGGGTTTTTTTCCCATTTGAATGATTAATTTTCCTTGTAAGTTTTATAATAACAATAAGAAGAATACAGTCTTTTTATAAAGTGCTTTTTATTGGCTCAAAGACACTTTGTATTAGGAAAAAAATCAAAACAGCATAAACAAAGCAGAAATCAAATGAACACATTAAATCATGCAACACAGTCAAACACATGAAAATTCCCAAATTAAAACAGACACACGAAGCACGACCATTTATGAAAAGTTTGTTTCAAAGGTGAGTCTTGAGTAGTGATTTAAAAGTGGATGAAACAGTTTTGTAGGTGATGAGGTAGAGAGTTCCAGAGGGAGGGGTGTTACAACCAAGCTCTTGGGCTGTAACATTAACGGGAGGGGAGACGACACGTATGCTGCTTAACCAACAATTATTTACAAAAAACAACAAAGCAATACACCAACCAGTCTTGGTAATCAAAGCAACAAAGAAACAACAGTCGCGCCGCGAAGCACACTGCGCAATGTGAGTCATGAGAGAGTCAGCCAGCCACTGATCTAAGAGGTGGATTAAAGCTGCAGACTAGGGCTGAACAATATATCGTTATTGTATCGATATCGAGATATGAACATTCAAGATATTAATATCAAAAATTAACAATATAAACGATATAGATTTCCCCCACGCTAAAACTGCACTTTCCACATTCTTTTGTATTATGATGTTTTTATTTTTCTGAAAAATGCTTGGTTTTCACCGAACCCGTAGTCGTATCGTATCGTATCGTATCGAGATATCTGGCATGAATATCAAGATATGAAATTTTGTCCATATCGTTAAGCCCTACTGCACACTACACCGGGCCCAGGTGTAGCTCATCTCCTGATGAAGACCCCGCTTACGTCTGGCCCTGAATCAGCAAAAAACACAACCAGCAAAACAGCAGCAGCTAGTGGTCTGGAGGGGTCGTCACACTCCCCCCCATATGAGATGCAAATTACCTACCCAAAACGCTAAACTGAATGAAAAAAAAAAAATTCCAAACTGCATACTGTAGCGTACTATTTACACTATACTTATAGGCCGTATCAAAAATCTGGACCGACCGTAAATTCTTCCAGTCATCCAGCCTCCTCTCTGCACACCTAGCAACTCTGGCACCTGAAGAAGCATTAAGAGCGACCGAGCAGAGACACAGGAAACCAGGGAGGTTACATTGTACAGTCAGACAAAAACAAATATGCTTTCCAGAGAGCTCCAGATAAAGCATCGGCCAAATTTGTTATCTGAGCCTTTCATGATGTCCAAACAGTATGCCTGCAAGTACAACATCCAACGAATCAACCTGTGATTTGGGTGATGTACTGAGTTCAAAGAAGTTATTGGGTTGTGATCTGTGTACACAATCAGAGGAACACTAGATCCTAAATAAATGTTAAAATGCAGCAATGCCAGAGTTTCCTTCTCTATCACCGAGTAATTTGACTGAAAAGAGTTAAACTTTTTTGAGAAGAAACTCACGGGACGATCCACACCATTACCATCTGTATGAAACAGCACCGCTCCTGTCCCCACATCACTGGCATCCACATGCAGCTTAAAAGGCTGATCCATACAGGGAGCTGCAAGAACAGGAGGTGAACACAAAACAGCAAATTAGTCAGGGGAGCTACCACAGTAGAGAAATTCATACAGAAACTGCAACAAAACCCGACCAAGCCAAGGAAATGCTGCAGCTCCTTTTTTGTGGGGGGAACTGGAAATTTTTTGATAGCACTCACTTTAGCCTGAGCTGCACACACTTTACCATGCCCTACAACCTTACCAAGGTAGGTGACGGTGGCTCTGGCAAACTCACACTTTGCCAGGTTAACAGTAAGGTGCGCTTCACTTAGACGGCTGAAAAGTTGTTTGATGTGAGCCAAATGCTCTTCCCAGGTATGGCTGTAAATCACCACATGGTCTAGATACACAGCGCAACCTTCTAAACCCGACACTACCATGTTCATAAGGCACTGGAAGCTCATAACTGTGTAAGAAAGCAAGTCAGAGGGTGTGATAAAAGCAGACATTTCTTGTGCCCTTTTTGACAAAGGAATCTGCCAGTATCCTTTTAAAAGATCAAATTTGTGCACAAATTTAGCAGAACCAACCTGATCAACACAATCTTCAACTTGAGGAAGTGGAAATGCACCAGGTTTTGTAACTACGTTTACCTTGCGATAATCTGTACAATACCTAGGACTTTTGTCTGATTTTTCAATAAGTAAACACGGCCAAACTCGAAAATGAGGGTTCTGCAATTCCATTGTCGAGCATGTACCTGATTTCCGCATCCATCACCTTCCGCTTCTCTTAGCGTAGCGCTGGCAGATGGGCTGCGCGTCACCCACATCTATGTCATGCTTCAGTAAAAGGGTTCTGCTTGGTGTGTCACCAAGCAAACACTGTTAACTACGAATAAGGGAAGACAACTCTGCACTCCTTTTCGCTGAGAAATGACCAAAGACTCAAGATTGCACAGCATTTCAGAGTTTTTCAAAAACGACCTCGAAGCAAACTCTGATCAGGTGCTGTAACCCCATCATGATGCTGAGGTTTAGACTCACAAGCATAGAAAGGTTTCAGCAACTTCCCATGGCAGAGTTGAGTCACCTTCCTGCATTTTGTCGTTGACCGGAGGTAATTTAAATCAGACACCTGACGCAGCACTGTAAACAGACCAGTAAATTTAGCTTGAGACGGTGAATTCATGATTGGCAATAAGGCAAGGACCTGATCTCCAGGACTAAACTGATGTTACTTGGTTTTTTGGTCATACAGACGTTTCATTTTTTCTTGAGCAAATGACAACTGCTCTCACCATTTCTCTAGCAGATTACAAACGATGCTGTAACCCATTAACATACTTTACCAGATTGCGAGGAGATTCTGAGGGCACAACTGCATAATGCAGCACTGTGAGTGGCCCGCGCACTGTGTGGCCAAAACACAAGCTCATTCGGGCTTAAACCAGTACTTGCCTTAACGACCTCACTAGCGGCTAACAGAAGCCAAGGCAGCCCTTCCTCACTGTCCTGATTCAGCTCAACACAATAACTACGCAACAGAGACTTTAGCGTCTGATGGAACCTTTCCAGAGCTCCCCGACTCTGTGCGTGGTATGCAGAAGACCTATTATGTTTCACTCTTACCTGTTTTAGTACCTGAGCAAACATATGGGACAAAAATTTGGATCCTTGGTCACTCTGTATCACTTTTGGGATCAAAAAATGGAAACCAATTGTGTTAGTGCTCTAACTACTGACCTTGTCATGAGGGAATGCAACAGATATGCGGCTGGATATCGCATAGTTTGACGCATCACAGTGAGTAAGTAGTTACTACCTGTCTTGGAACGATGTAAAGGACCAACACAAACTATAATCAGATGTTCAAAAGGCTGTGAACTTGCTGGAATGGGACATAGTGGGGCAGGTTTAATGCTATGATTGGATTTACCTGTCATTTGGCATGTGGCACATGACTTAATGTAACGGGACACATCTGTCTTTAACCACAGCCAGAAGCAATGTTGTAAAATGTAGTTATACGTTTCATCTTGCACTGATTTTGAGTCATTAGGTCACATCACCTGGAAGCTATTGAGCTATAATGCTAATATTCACATTACAAATATATTTAAGGTGTATCTCAACCAGCCAGTGTAGTACTATGGCTGCTTCCAGCGGCGGTTTGGTCCTGTGAATCATGACTTCAAAGTTATGAGTCATGACTTCATATAGTTCCAGGTATTATTCCGTTGCAATAAACTATATATGTGTCGGGTGTATATAGGGGTAATTTCATACACTTAACATGTGATAATATATGTAGCAAAATGGAAAAAAATATCATCTTCCCCAGTAGAATATTTCTTGCCGGGGCCGCCATTATGCTAAGCTGCGTGATGTCTAACAAGGAACTTGGAGTAGGTTGAGCACCATCGAGTTCACAGGCGTGAATTCACAGGTTTGACTATAGTGCTGCCCACTTATAGTGAGTTAATCGCGGGTCACAGCTGGCTTGGAACGCACCCTATGATCCCGCACTTATTTTGAGTCATTAGGTCAAATGACCTGGACGCTCTTGAGCTATAATGCAAATATTTACATTAAAAATACATTAAACATTAGATAAATATTAAAATGTAATTTAAAAATAGAGGTGTATCTCAACCAGCCAGTGCAGTAATATGATCCTGCACTTGTTTTGAGTCATTAGGCCACATCACCTGGAAGCTATTGAGCTATAATGCTAATATTCACATAAAAAAAATTTAAAAATATCAGGAGTGTTCAAATGTAAGAAACAGAGGTGTATCTCAACCACGTAATACGAGCACTTGAAATGCTGGAGCGGCTGGCTTGACCGCAGTAAAACTCCCTCCTAGTCTTCAGGATGCTTCTGTAGTGGGCCATCACGCGCTGAGTACCGCAAACCCAGCAGAGCAACCAGTAATTGGCGACTCCACCCGCAGCTTCGGCCGTGTCCCCTGGGCCACTCCACACTGCACTATCCCACCCCCCCAGTCCGTAAGTCCTAACAGGGACCGAGACAGCAGTAACTTACAGTGACTGTAACAGACTGCCGTACTCACTGACACCTTTAAAACTGCGCTCAAGCCAGCTGCACTTTAGACATCCGTGGTCAAATTAGCCGCACTTATATTTCGAGTGCACAAGTATTGACAGCATTATAGTAAATGCGGAGAAACAGCGTATTTACTTCTGCTTTTCAAAATAAAGGGATTCAAAACAGTTAGCTATATATCGAACCTACATTCAAAAAAACATATGTTACATTAAAGTAATTCAACAACAAAGTCTCATGTTTATACTTGGAGCTTGCATATTTGACCATATTTGACTTCCTGTAAAAACACTTTGACCAATAATTCCTGGCTATGGGTGGTATATTTGACTTCTACTCATCCAACACTACAACTAGGGGTGTAAATCACCAGTTTCATGACGATATGAGACAATACCGATTCTTTGGACAACTATACGATATTTGCCGATATCACAAAGTCTGCCACGATTCGATTTCGATACAATTCAGGGGCCTTCGGTCGATTTAGGATGATATTATGTACTCATTGGACACAATCAGCTACATTTCACCTAAAGCAAGAAAGAAATACAAAGCAATTTCTAAGTTTTGACAGTTTTATTACTGAAATGTGAAACAATGTGCTGACCTTGGGTATGACAGGTTATAGAGGATTATAGCCATCTGTATGATCTAATCATGTTTAAAATTATAATTGGGTTAATTAGTAGTCAGGTGCTTTTAGACTTTGCTTCACTGTTTAATGCTAGGTGTGGAGGAAGAATAAGAGCAAGCTCTCACTGTTTTCCTTTCATACAATAAGTACTTTCATCAATCAGTGCGCTACAAAATCAAATGATGAGATAACTTACTGTACTCAAGTGATTACTCCCGTCATGTGTGTGCAGTATGCATCCTCTGCTGTCAGATCGACCGTATCTCACCTGGATACAGCAGTGCTATTTTGTGATTGGCTGAGATGTCAAGCTCCCGTTTAGCTCTGTGATGCTAAGAGCGTGTTGCTACACGTTAGCATATAGCGGTGTTACTCGGTGGGCGCTACACAGTACATTTTAAAGCAGGAGAAATACCGGGTGTGGTGTGTGAGAGAGCGAAAAGGTATGCGTCTCATACACTAAATGTGTGAGACTTGAGAGCCCTGTAAAGTTGAAACTTCAGAATGAGGCGCTATTGGGCGAAAGCGGTGAAACGGATATCAGGTCAGAATTTTAAAATAAAGTCATTGGAGATGACGATGTTGATCGATGTTTTGAGTTTCTATCGATTTGTTTGGATCAATGCTTAACCAATCCATGTATCGATCCAGATCGATGGATCATTACACCCCTAACTACAACTGTACTTGATATAAAACATTTTTACTGTACCAATGTGGAGAAATTCAACAACAAATTCTCATATTTATTATCTGGAGATTGCATAATTTCATGTTTTTGACATAATGTAAAAACACTTTGATCAATAATTCCAAGCTATGGGTTGTATATTTGACTTCTACTCATCAAACACTACACTTGTACTTGATATCAAACATTTTTCAATGTATTAACATTCATATCAATTAACAACAAAAATGACCAAACTTACAGAACACCATTGATCTGATACTTCCCTACTCATGTCTCACAAAACACACACCAATCCAGCCACATGAAGACTCTACAACATCAAAAATGTCAATTAACAACAAAAATGACCACACTTGCAGAAACCAAGCTGATGGCAGACACTGACAGGTGAGGAAGTGATCAAACTGCTTTGTGGCGTCAGGCCAGACTTTGGCTTGGCCCTGAGCGTGTCCCTAGCCAGGCCTCAGTGTAGCCACTTTGGCCCTGACTAAACATGCACTTGTGAGCACAATTCTATCAACAACATCATGGTCTCAACCAGAAGATGTTTGGATGTTGGCGGGATGCACAAGGGCTCTTAACCTGGTTCTTCTACCAATACCAGCAGCGATCAAGTGCTGCTTCTGACATGTGTGCCAAACACCTCAACCTGTTCAGAAAAGTGGGCTGTTTGATATTTGCTGTTACAGACCCTGAACTACAGTCAAACAACTAACAACATAGTCCTGTTTCACTCCTAAAACCTGCGTGCTGTGTCACACCAACATAGAACAGCTACATGGAAACTGCGATTGTGGCAACTCGAGGGTGAAATAGGGCAGGTTTTAATTTGGTTTGAGGAGATAATATGTCTGATATTATTTTTAAGAAACCAACAATGCCACTTTGGGAATTTTGCCTAAAGAATTAGTTAGAAGATCTATTACAAGGCACTAAGGCTTGTTTACCCTTTAAAGTGTAGGAGATGTGGTTGAAAATTACAAAACAATCACTTTATTAAACACAAAAACAATCAATAAAACTGTCACAAACATACAGGGGAAGGGGAGACCTTTTTCAGGAGCTGAGGCTTACCAATGGTGCAAGGGTCCAGGAACAAGGTAGGGGGGTGCCAGGGAAGAAAAGCACCCCAATCACACATGGCAAACACACGAACACTCACACGGTGAGATAACTAAGGACGAGGAGTTACACGGCACACAGTAAGAGGGAACTACCACCAGGACATCAGGGACCACCACCGTCGGCTCTCAGCAACTGAAAAGGACAAAGAAAAGGGGATTAGTCGGTTACACTCAAAAGAAAATAACAAAAATACAAACCAAAAATAATAGCAAATTATACTAAGCAATACGGGTGGCAGCCACCAATTAACTTAATAAATCAAAACATATGCTGACAAACCAACCAAACCCTTGGGTCAAACAAAAAGAATAAACCAAGACCTATACTTTAATAACAAAATATTCTTAACTTATCAAGAATATACAAATGAAACAAGAGAAAGAATAATTAGCTAATTAAAGAAGGGAAAAAGTACCGGTCTAAGGAGATATGAAATAACTCAAATGTTCTTCATGGAAAAAAATTGAACCCAAAAAATGTTTCCCCACAAATGTAAGCAACATCTATAAAGGAAAAGAAGCTAGACAACCCAAGGGGGGAAAGAAAACAAAAAAAAGAAGGAATCAAAAATATCAACAACAACAAAAATGACCACACTTGCAGAAACCAAGCTGATGGCAGACACTGACAGGTGAGGAAGTGATCAAACTGCTTTGTGGCATCAGGACAGACTTTGGCTTGGCCCTGAGCGTGTCCCTAGCCAGGCCTCAGTGTAGCCACTTTGGCCCTGACTAAACATGCACTTGTGAACACAATTCTATCAACAACATCATGGTCTCAACCAGAAGATGTTTGGATGTTGGCGGGATGCACAAGGGCTCTTAACCTGGTCTTCTACCAATACCAGCAGTGATCAAGTGCTGCTTCTGACATGTGTGCCAAACACCTCAACCTGTTCAGAAAAGTGGGCTGTTTGATATTTGCTGTTACAGACCCTGAACTACAGTCAAACAACTAACAACATAGTCCTGTTTCACTCCTAAAACCTGTGTGCTGTGTCACACCAACATAGATCAGCTACATGGACACTGCCTTGCTAAATCTTTCACGAATTTTGCTGTTTTCTGCATCTGTACTGACATACATGTAACCCACCATTGATGTGATACTTCCCTACTCTTGTCTCACAAAACACACACCAATCCAGCCACGTGAACACTCTAAGCAAACAGAAAAAGACACACAAACAACAAACAGACAGACGCCGACAAACATATAACCTACTTGGCAGAGATAATAAGGATTATAAACTGTAGACGGCGGAAGGCGATTAATTTAGCAACATCTAGCTGGACTGGCACTAAACTGTGTTCAACTGTTCTAAATAGAAAACTTAAATTAAATAAATGAAGTGATTTGTCGTGCTGTGTTTTTCATTCCTCTCCTTTGTACAGTATGTGTTTTACTCTCAGCACTCATGCATTAAATGCTTTACTGTAGATACGTGTGAAACCACGGTATCAAAAAACTATCGCTGTATCGGGAAGTGTCACGGGTAGGCTTAGATAGACACATTATTTGTTTTCATTGATTCCGTTTAACTTAGACAAAAAATAGCGAGAGGCAAGCCAACAAGTGAACGACAGCACTCTTCACTTTAGCAGCGTCGGACAGTCACTGAATCCCACACAGACTAACACAAGTGTGACGTAAAAGCTAAGGAAACAGGCGTAAAGTTCATTCAGCAAATAGATATTCACTCAAGATTCACGATGTCACTTCCACAGTTTTAATTTACTCATCTACAGCTACAACGACCCAACATGTTGATGCTAACACTAGTGCCAAGCTAGCAGGCTAACGCTAGATGAGCACGCTTCTGTCTTTAACTCTTCGTTTTCAGATACTGACCGAGATACAGCACGGTGGGGATGAAGCAGCATCGGATGGCCCGCTGCAGGAGGCGCTGCTTGGTCTTTTGTTCAGTTTGGCCATATTTTTTCTCGACAAACGTGGATCGAAATTCGAAATGCCGTTGTCGTTGCCGCCAAAGACGAAGCAGGAGGAGGAAGTGACGTAGGGTTACAAACAGATAAGGTTTAAGTTTCCGGTTTAGTCCGCCACCCTGTGGTCGGATGATAAACTGCGTCAAAGGGATTATCGGTCTACGTCACTCCGCGCTCCACTGCACCACATTGGCTACGTTTATATGCAGTCAATATTCGGGTTAAGATCAATATTCTGGTTTCTGAAACATTCGGAATAACCCAGTTTACATGCGTGAGTAAACAGGGTTATTCCTCCATGCATAGTATCCCGAACAAAATGAGCTTATGAGCATATTTCGGTTTTTCAAAAGGTTCTTCGGTGTTTACGTGGCTGCACGCAACCGAGTTGTTGCTAATATTCCGGTTATGAAAGGTTTAATGACTGCATGTAAACGTAGCCATTGGTGCTGCAAAAAAAGATATTAAAATGATATTAAGTGTTTTTTTCATCACGGGCGCATGAAACACTTTAATGTATCATATTTCATTTAAAATGTAGGTTCGATATGTGGCTTACTGTTTTTAATACCTTTATTTTGAAAACCGGAAGTAAACACGCCGTTTTCTGCATTTACCATGATGCTGAGAATACTTCTACACTCGAAATTTAGGTGCGGCTAATTTTACCACGGAGATCGGAGTTACGGCTGGCTTGACCGCAGTCCTTTAAATCACCGGTTCACTAACTCTTGCGACACTAAAAAACGACCGGTGGCTGTCAAACACTAGGAAAACAAGAAAAACACTTACCCTCGTCGTCGCTGCTCCCAACAAACAATCAGCCGTATGCACAACTACAACACGCTGTAGTTAATTAACGCCAGCCGTGTCGAAGTTAGACTACAATCACTCAGACCACGACCCGGAACTTTCGCTCACCTGACCCGTCACTAGGCAACGGAGATAAACAAAGAACGACAAGCCGACGAGCCCTCAGTCGTTACAACCAGGCTCTTAGCTGTAACGTAAACGGGAGGCGAGACGGGGTATATGCCGTTTAACCAACAATTAATTACAAAAAACAACAAAGCAATACACCACTCAGTAAAAAGTGAGGAGGACAGCATAATTATTATTTGTAATTCAAAGCAGTCTCTATTTCATTTGGATATGATGCCTTTGAATTATTGATTGATTGATTGATCAGTGAATTAGATTTTTTTATTATGTAGAGTGAAGTTGAAATAAAATGACTATCAGAGTGAAAAAACATTCGTAGAAATATAAAGTAATAAAAAGGAGGCACAACTTGTACAGCTTTAAAATTTAAATATGACAAAACTTTCATTCTTCCCAGTGAGGACTTTGATGAAAGATCGATCAAAACCTCACACTTCCTTGTTTTTCAGGTTACATGCATAGTTAATGTTATATCTCTTTTAGTAAATCATGGCTGCTGATGCTATGCAGAGAAATTGAAAACATAAATTTCCATCGCTATTGTCCATTAATACTGTAGCCGCTGAGAACATCTTGTATTGGTTTGAATGCTGGCTTGGCATCGTTCTGTGGTTGTAGAAAACAAAAGCAGATCTCAGAGAGGAGGGGCAGTGATGCCTGCCCTGGAATCAGCATGAAGTTGTCATTAAAAGACAACATGTGAGAAATTTATTTTATGAGTTGTTAATCAGGGCTCATTAGTTGATGTTTCTATGGAGAATTTGCCAAACATAAACTTAACGGAATGGGTTTCAGAAGACATTTTTGATCAGTGCTTTTATCTCAATTATGCAAAGAAATTTAATCTCAAAATATATTGAGATTTAACACTTTTAACCCTTCTGACTCCATGGTGTCACCTGCACCCCCCCCAAACAGTAATACTCGCTTTTTTTATTTTTATGGGGACATCTGGAGATAGAAGCTCATATTCTATCAATCAGGGTGGCACAGTGGTGCAGCAGGTAGTGTGCAAGCCTCACAGGAAGAAGGTTGGTGGTTCGATCCCTTTGTCAGACAGGGCCTTTCTGTGTGGAGTTTGCATTTTCTTCACATGCATGCTTGGGTTCTCTCCAGACACTCTGGCTTCCTCCCACAGACCAAATACATGCTCATTGGGTTGATTGGTGACTCCAAATCACTGTAAGGTATGAGTGTGAGTGTAAATGGTTGTGCATCTCTCTATGTGGCCCTGCGATTGGCTGGCAACTGGTTCAGGTTGTCCTCTGCCTCTCGTCCAGTGTCAGCTGGGATAGGCTCTAGCCACGGCAACCCCAGAGGGAGTGAGCAGTAGAGAAAATGTATGGATATATCTTTGGTCAATCAGTAGAAAACTAGGGGTCAAATATATCCCTGACAGATACTTTTTCATCCAGCCATGAAGTGTAGAGTTTTGGGTTTTCTGCTAAAATTTTGAATTTGTGGATCCACACTGTTAAATCCATATTTGGTCATTTTTGACCCCTTTTCTAAAATGAAAAATCCAGAGGTGAGGTCATAAGACCTCCATTTTGACCCTTGGAGAACGTGACAACTTCCTGTTGGTCTATCAGCCAATCAAATGTGTCCAAACTCCTCTTCATTTCAAGGAAAATGAGGAAATCATAAAACCCTGAAAAGAGGTGAAAATAATCCAGGTCCAGGCATTCACAATGGTTTGAAAATATAAAAGGCCTTTGGTGTGACTTAGAATGTTTCTAGCCCTATGAATTAATTGTCTTTTATATTTTTCAAACCATTGTGAGTGCCTGGACCTGGATTATTTTCACCTATTTTCAGGGTTTTAAGTTTTCTCTGTTTCTGTAAAGTTATTACCTTCCATGAGCACCATTGGTTTGAGGGCCACCAGAAGCACTCCTGCTCCCTCTTCTCTCCCTTTGTTTTCTTGATGGTCATGTCCAACCAAGAGCAACCAAAGGTCAACAAGAGTCAAATTAATTTCTTATCAGTTCCCAAAATAATTAGAAAGGATGTGTGAGCAATGTGACATGTCCCTTTGTTACATTTGAGACAAAAACTTTCTCCAAAAGTGTTAAAAGTCACTGAATGGGGCAAAAAAATGTCCAATTGAGTGTAAAATGTAAACTGTCTTTGCTTTACTTGCATTCCTTACATACATCTTGTTCTCCTAATCACAGAGACTTTGAAAAAACATTATCAAATACAATAAGTCTTGTTCATAGTTGATCATTTGATTAGTGTGAAGTTCTATGAGATTGACAATTTGTTTTGTTTTTCGTTCATACAACTTTTAATTCATCAACCTGACATCATGACAGCATAAACATTTGATAGCCCAGATTGTCCTGAAAAATTGATCTTAAACTCAGTCCTGCTCAAAAGGGTTTAAGTTCTAAACACCATCGCTGTCAGGCAGAAACCTCCTACTTTAATTTTTTATGATTTTCATTTTTAAAATATGAAACAGAGGTAGGAGGTTTGTGCCTGACAGAGATGATATATTAAAACAATAAAAGTCCAGGTGGACTGAAAGAGACAAAAGAAAAAAAGAAGGCCTGGAGCTGCAGGGGTTTATGAGGACATCTAAAGTGGTCTACTGAAACTCAAAAGCAGGGGATCCCAATCTTTGCCAAGGTGTTGACCCCCGTACAGTTCTAACCCCTGACCTTTGACAAGGACCTAATTTTGCAGAGTTTCTTAATTTCTTGTAAATGACAATAGCAAATATCAGAATGATAAAATCATGCAGCGTTTTCATATAATTCCCTGTTTTTATTATCAGTTTATTTTCTTATTTTCTTATTTCACTTAGTTTCTCAGTTCATCCAATAAAAGAAATTTCTCCATGGCCTCAGGGATGAACAGATTTTACTGATAAATCATTTTTTTTGGAAAATAAGGCTTTTGAAAAATGAAAATCTAGATTCTCTTGGATGTCCCTTAAAATATAACAAAAGTCATTGCTTGTATCAGAAACTTTGATGTTGTGCTCATTTTGGCGACCTCTGCAAACAGAATGAAACTTTAATCATTCACACACTGATCATCTGTAACCAGTGACAAATCTGCCTCCCGCTGACTTTAATGATCTTTCATATCAGTCGCCCTGAATCTTTCATGAAGAATTTTTCAATAATTACACATGTTCTGGAACAAGTGCACTGAAATTCTCATCTGCCACTGATCCAGAGAAGAGATGACCAGCAATAGGGCTACGGCAAAATCCTAATCACAATTATTTTGACATGTACTGAGATCATAATTATGGACCGCGATTACACAATGACTTTACAACATGCAACACATGCAATCACTAAACTAAAATGCCCCATTCACTTTAGTTTTGAAGATCAAGGATTAAGCTTTTCCTGAAAATATATGTGAAATATTTAAATTACTTTAATAATTGTAAAAAAAAAAAAAAAAAAAAAAAGACAAAAAAAGACAAAAGTCCTGTGGCATGGTAATCTTTAATGCTGATTATTCAGGTTTCATAATGGTTGGATGCAGTGATTTTTAATTGAGTAGTTGAAATAATCAATTTACCTCTGATGATCTGAAGAGACATCAGCATTCATCTCAGTCTGTCTCTTCTGCGGATAAGGGTGTTTTAAATCTGTGAAGTTATGGATCATTTATTGTCAATTTAAACTAGAGATTTTATAAATATATATGAACTTTAAAAAAAAATGTCCTCATACAAAATACCTTTTGGGTAAAATCATAAAGGAACTGGAGTTTTAAAATTAAATTAAAAATCAACCCTTTTTTTCTTTTCTCAGAATGGAAACATCTTCTGTGCTCTGAAAACATGCCAGCCAATCACCTGCCCCTCACCTGTGCCTGTTCCTGATACCTGCTGTTTGGTGTGTAAAGGTAGTCAAACTCCTGCAAACTAAACTGAAGGGGCCATTTTTTATTCCGTTTTCTTTTTAATGAAATAAAGAGGTATGATAAACATAACCATATTGCTAATGATTGAAGTATGCTGCATGTTATCACCAAAGGGGAAAAAGATCAGGAAATAAACTCAACGTTTATTCGAGTTCTATTACAGCTTTTTGTTATTCAAACAAACATTAAAACAGAAACCACCATATTGTTGATTCAGGTCCACTAATTACGATCTTGTTCAGGCACACATGTAAATGTCTGCTCTAACTTTTATGTCACTTACTCTGCCCTCACTCTGTGCTCTTCACTCTCGGGCCGACAGATCATGGCACCAGTGGGTCTTCATCAACTGAGGATGGAAACCAGCAACTGAACAGAGGCGTGGTATGATACAGCCTCATCCATTTATTATCTGCACCACTTATTCAGCTTGTCATTGGGCAAGAGGCAAGGTACTTCCTGGACTGGTCTGCCAGACACAGGGCTGATACATAGAGACAAACAAGGAACCTAAGGAAAATTTAGGCACATTTAGAGTCTCCGATCAACCGCTGTCTAGTGGTGTTAATGTATATCATGCCCTTAGCCAGTAGCACTGCTGTCTAAGACAAATGTCCCGCAAGGAACAATAAAGGTTATCCATCCAGCCATCCATTTTATTAATCCCTCATTAAATTCTTTACACTCTGTTTTTGGAACATGCCACACCCACATAGGCTGAAATACACATGCACAAATAGGTTCTACGATCATGCATAATGGAGAGATGGCAGAGTGATGGCTTTCTGCTCCTGAAGAAGTCCTACTGAACAGTTTTGGGGTTAAGTGCCTTGCTCAAGGGCACTTTGGCAGTGCCCATGAAGTCAGCTGGAATCTCTCCAGCTACCAAACCAACCTCCAAAAATGGTTCAGTCAGGACTTAAACCAGCCACCCTTCAGTCCTCAACCCAAGTCCCTCTGCTTGAGCTGCTGCCGCTTTACATCAGCACAGAGCGTTCAGAAAAAGGCTGTAGGGCTGGTTAATGGAGGGTCAAAACTGCTTTGGTAATATTATATTTGGACCGAGGCATAGCACAGACATTTCATTTAGAAGTGACTGTGTCAAAAGGTGAATTAAGGGTATGATATGTTTCTTTTAAATGTAGTTGAAGATAGCTGAGTTATGTTACCTTTATATAAGCTGCACTTCAAACCACAAACATTTTAGCTGACTAAAGACTTCAGAGGAGCTTTTTTTGTGACAGGAATGAGCAGAACTGTTATTTTCCTTTGTGGATTTCATGGAAAAATGACTCACAAGCATCACATTATTCATACCTGAAACTCCCATCATTAAATGTCCCAGTATAATTGGACGGTGTCATACTGTTTTCTGTTTAACTGCAGATAAATATTAATGCTGGCTGCACTTAAGAAATCCAAACTGGGACTATAAACTTCAGTTGTGGTAAAAAGGATGCCCCTTCAGAGAGAAAATATAAAAGATTCTTGTGTCTAATAGTATCTGTTTTCACAAAAGAGGCATTCAGTGGACCAATGTTCAGGAGAGCAGAGCAGGGCGCGCTCCGATCGTGCCACTCCCCCCAGGGTCAGGACTTCTCCCAGAGGCCTAAGCCTCAGCAAACTGAACCTCAAAGGGGCTTCAGAGACCACAGTGAAGATTCTGTTGCAGAGGAAACACCAAAGAGGTGAGACTTTGTCAAAACAGAAAGATAGCATACAGGTTTTTAATTTTATAGACATGTTCTCCACAACTTTACGATGGTTTCCACATGTAGCACATTGCTCAGATGTTTTCCATTTCTCTCAGCTTGTTTATACAACGGCAAGACGTACTCGCATGGAGACATGTGGCACCCAGTTTTGGGGAAAGTCCTGGAATGCATCCTGTGCACTTGTACTGATGGCCTCCAGGACTGCAAACGCATCACGTGTCCCAGCCAGTATCCATGCCAACATCCCATGAAACCAGCAGGGAAGTGCTGTAAGACTTGTCCAGGTAGTCAAACAGCTTATAAGAGAGTGAACTGTTTATTATGACATGATGGTGTTTGGCTGTAAACATCACCCACAAAACGTCTCTCTGCTTTTTCTCTCCAGAGAGTCGAGCTGAAACTAACCAGACTCAGTGTTTCCTCGGATATAAAAATAATCTCCTGGTGTATAAAGTGGAGTCGTCTCTGAGAGTGGACTCGCCCAACACAGTGAGGATCATTGTTGTTGAACGACAGAGTACTGCCGAGGTTGAAGTGCAAGTCTGGAACACTGTAGAAGGTACAAAAACTGTCAGTGAAGGATCAGTGTCACTGTTTGTGAAATAAACTTGTTTATTTTTTTATGAATACACAAGGTGCTATTTGGATGGCATGACGCATGTAATGGTGATTTCACACCTTACGCGATTGGACAGACCAAATGAAGTCTGTTTTACTTATTAGGAAAGCTTGGATCATTTGGGGAACTGTGAAAGCTCATATGAACTCCAGTCTATCAGAAAACGGGGGTCTAGGTTTGCTTCCAAGCAGCCCAGAGTTCAGTTTGCGGTGGGTGTGAAAGCATTCTGAACCAAACAAGGACCAAACAAGGCAAGCGAATCAAAAGGAGGTGGATTGTTGCTTGAATTTGGCGGAATATCACAAAGAAAAGCTAATGTAGCGTTCAATGACAAAATGAAGCAGAATGCAGCTAACATTGGCATTGCTAGCACTGCCAGCCTTCAGATTTCTTAACAGATTAACATCTACAAATCCGCCCTGAATATGTTCTTCATCGCTCTGGTAAACATGCAAGTGCCACCAAATGCTGCCTAATTGCTGCATTATAAGTATCTTATGGCTCTGTTTACTTCTGAACTGTTCCAAAATAAATGATGTTATTACTCTAAGCCAGCTGAGTAGTTCCAGCCCATAATACAACAATAGACTGGAGAGCAGGGACAAGGACTACAGCTACAGCCTCAACTAGTGGTTGAACTGAACTTCGTCTTGCAAATTCTAGGTGTGATAGTGAACGAAGGGCGATTTAACAACTAGAATTTCTCCAGTACAGACCAAATGAACTCTGTTTTCCTTATTAGGAAAGTTTGGTTCATTTTGTGTGGTTTGAAAGCTCACATGAACTCTGGTGTGGATCAGAGAACCAAACTCTGGTCTGCCTGAAAACAGTGGTCTTGGTTCGCCTCTTTGCGGACCAGAGTTTGGTTCATGGAGGGTGTGAAAGCAATTTGAACCAGACAAGAAGCAAATAAAGCAAATGAACAAAAAAGCAAAGTATTGTGGGTTAGATAATACTGTGATGTTTAATCACATTAAATCTATTAAATTTTTAGACAGAATCTATTTGTAGAACCAGGCTGTCAATATGTTTGCTTCAGCTGTGAAAATCACCCATTCCATCCAACAACGTCACTCACGGTTTTCTCTGCAGTCAGCCTCAAGCAGACACTTGAGGAAGTGTGTTTTCTGGCTTCATTTTTCTGCACTGGATGTTTGCACTTGTAAAAAGCACATGGCACACTGTGTTTTAGGGCATGTTGGTCTTCGTTTGTTATCTAGACGGTGCTCATTCCCAGTTCAAAGCCGAGAGCAAAGATGATGGATTGTGTACTTTGATTGTCCAGTTATGAATCTAACTGCATAATCCAATATGAAGTATGAATCCCCAAGTTCACACTGCTACCCCCAGGTTCGTGCGGCACTTTTTGGAAGCTAGGAGGCTAACAGGAAAAAGTCCAGAAGAAGTTTGAGAAAAAAGCTTGGTTGTTTGCCTTCATATATGCAGCCTTCCCGGATAATCTCTCGAAATTTATGAGCGAGTGTCACCTGAGTGAAAAATGGCTTACTGAAATTGTTTTAATGACTCCATAATAAAGTTATGAGAAAGGGGTATAATAAACATATCTTATCTGACATAGTGCTGCACAAATGAATGAAAGTCATCTGATTTTTTTTATTTATTCAGGGGTGTTACAGATAATGGACATTGGTGACATTCAAAGAAAAGATATTGTGGATCATCCAGAGAATTACACGCTGCTCACAACACTTGACGAAGGTAAATATCATGGCTCCTCCTTGTATACTGTTTAAAAGGTCCCTGTTAGTAAAAAAAATCAGAAAATTGTCTCTGAACACATTGTACATGTTGGAATAAAGTGCTTTTAGCATGTGAAAAGGCTAAGAACTCAGTATGATTGCATCATGGATTTAAACCAGGGATGGGAAACTTTGCTTACCAAGACAGCCATATCTGAATGACCCACATTGCCAGAGGGCCAATTTTTGTATTTAGATGAGCACTAAAAGGAACAAATAGATAAAGCTATTATAATAAAGTTACAACATTTATATATATTTAAACACAAATACAATTATCAATAGTTAATCTAATGAGCTCAGTACAGAATTCAAGCCATTTTCTGCTTCTTTTTTGATGCAACTAAGTCTGTATTTATCGGTTATCAAAGTGCATTTTACTTATATTTTTATTTTCAGTTTTGACAAATACAGATAGAGACATTTATAGCTGCTTTTTCTTGGAAGTATCGCTATTTTTAATGTTGACATAGATGATTTTTTAAGATTTTTGTCATTTATTGATATTTTAAACTGACTGGCACTAAGGGGGTACGAGGGCCAGATATGGCCCAGGGGCGAACAGTTGCCCACCCCTGGTTTAGACTAATAAATAGATTTTCATCATCTTCAGTCTGAGTTTTTTTGGGCAGTGCCAAACAGGGACTTTTCTTTGTACTTAGGTGTCAAAAGTAATCTTTTAATCGATGCCTTGTGATGCGGACGTAGATGATGATGCATCGATACAGAGACGATCAATAATGGATAATCTTGCAGAGGCTGTCTTTAGACTGTACTATCAGGTTTGTTTCTGAGAAAGACAAAAACAAGTACGGAAAGATGAGACCTATGAAATGCATTTGTTTTGGTTTCCAATAAAATATGTTTTTGCTGCTGTTGATCTAATAAAAAGACTCTGTATTTATCTGACTGCTTTTACTTTTTATCTAAAAAGTAGCTTGGTGCAGTAATATGAAAAATCAAGGATACTCTCTGCTTTGCAGCTCATAATATCTTGTAATATTGAATTGAATTGTTGACTCAATAATCATAGTCTAATTGAATAGTGAGATGTACAGCTCTATTAGAATGAATATTTTTTGCAGTAAAGGTCTTATATATTAACTTTATTTTATTTACAGATGCATACAATTGATCATTTAATTCTATTTTTTCCAGAGGCATGGAGAAAATTCAAAGGGGTAGGAGGGAATCTAAGTCAAGCTCCTCAGACCACGATCTGTGAGGCCGGCATACGGGAGATGGTGAATTTCTTAAATCCCAAGCAGATCGAGGATGAGTGTTCACCTTAGTTGTTCTTTGATTGTTGGCTCTCCATATCAGTATTCCCACGAACTACATGTTAGTTAACAGTTCAGTCTTTTTCATACAAGTTGCACTTTGGGTATTTTTTTTTATCTTTCATACCCCTGGCTTAAAACATTTAAAATAGCATTAATTTTTCAAAATATGATGGACATGGGGCCATATTTTTTCAGAATTAAAGGAGGTTTTAAGGATTTTAATTAATAAACAACATATTTATTGTAAATACAAATAGAGATGTGTCACTGTATTTAAAGACTGGTGGATTTTGTATAATTTCTGTGTATATACACGTGACTATGAATGTTTTTGTACAATATATTTAGAAATATTCTACCATTGCTCAGCCTGCCAGAACTGTGTGTGCCATGGTAAAACAAAAACAGCCTGCTCGCTTCTCTCCCTGATGTCAAAGTAAAGACACAAAGCTGCTATTTTTATGCAGTCACAGCATTTGGTTTGTTATTTTAGCCTCATTACATTACACAAACCAGAAAGAATTTTATTTTGAAGTGGCTTTTGTTGATGCAACATGATGCACTCTGTACCTCTGCTCACAGTTTTACCCATAAAGTTCTTTCATTGTTTTACTTCACCTCACGTTTTTCTCTTCTTTCTTTTAGGCTCTATCTTTAATTTTCAGCTTCAGGATGTAGAATAATAAACTTATCAGGCTGGTTGAGCTCATGCTTATGCGTTAGTGATTGTGATTTGATTTACAGTTTGCATGTTGGCCTCAGCAGAGCTGTCCTAACACTGCTGCTGCCCGAAGGTTTCCATTACATCCTACCGGAAGGCTGGATCAACTGTTTTCTCACAGGAGATGAAATGTTATCAGAAACACGCAAATCAAAAGCAGAAGTCTGGACTCCCTTCAGTCTCCAGATTCTCTCTCTTCACCAACATATTTCACAACTCCAGCATTACCATAAAACCATAACATCTCAGAGAGTATCAGGCTCGGATGACTGACTGCCTCTGCCCCACACATTCATAATCACAATGCTTCCACCGTGACACTTTCCGCTAACTCTTTTGTCACTCAGGACAGATAAGAGATCGACAGACAGGAGCCACAAACTGCTTTATTCAACATGATGCTGATGTCTATCAGAGTGACAGACTTATTCCCCGGGAAAACAGTACCCTCTTTTTATATTCTTATTTAAGGGGAAAGTTTGGAGTTTCTGAATAGGAGTTATATGAGCGTCATGGCAAAAGAAAATACATTAGCCATAGTGAAGGTGATCAACTCTGCCCCTGCAAGGACTGAACCAGCACATAAGCAAGGCTGTACATTGCTACTGCAGGGACCAAGGTTCAGAGTAATGTGAATTCTTGGTGAAAACAAACTAACAAACACAATTTGGTTGATTTTTTTCTGTGCTACACACTATTACATATTTCTGCCAGCAAGACCCTTTGTTTAGTACTACCTTAGCACACCACTTGACCTATGACTGAGGTGTGATGTAGTCACAAAACAAAGGAAAAAAACACTGTTTTGTAAATTTGAAAAGTATAGATTCCAAATAATCAGACATTGTTTTTAATGCTAGCTTTCACTTAAACATCACAAAATTACTCAGACCTCTCTGTGCCTAATGTAGCAGTGTGCAGCTACATTAGGCACACAGCCACATGAATAACAGCTAAAATGGCCACCTTTAAGTCAGCTCATCCATGTCCCTTTAAGTCATTATGCAAAACTCATTGCTTATTATAATTAAACACTGTATTCAACATGGACTTGTAGATTTTAACCCATTAAGAGAACCGGCTCGCGGAGCTAGCAATGCTAATGTTAGCCACTCCTTTCTTGATATTGTCAGTGAATGCTACATTAGCTGTTGTATTCGTCCAAATTTAAGCCACAATGCACTGCTTTTTGGTTCACTTGCCTTGTTTGGTGCTGTTTGGTTCAGACAGCTTACACACCCACCACGAACCAAAGTCTTCTTGAAAGCAAAATGAGAGTCTGTTTTTTTTGGCAGACCAGGTTCTTTGGTCCTGATCTTGATGGTATAAGGATATCAGACTGTGACCAAGGTCAGACAGATAGTGTGGAGATTCCATAATCGACACTATTTTTGGTTTCTCAGATAATTATCATATTTTATTCCTTTTCACCAAGTTTACTTTCAGATGCATCCAGAACATATTTTTTAGTTTCTTTCCCTAAATTCCTCTCAGATGCTGAATTTTGGCACACCTCTAAACCCCTCTGTTCCAGCCCTGCTCAGATCAGGCTGTTTCAGTATAAATCTTCATAAAGTGGGTCCTACCATGCCCCATCACAAAGTGGATGTGGCTTCAGCTTTCCAGCACTGTGCTCTAATGTTTACTGTGGCTGCACCCACATACTCAGACATATTTCTTCCACTCTAGTCAGCCATGGCCTGAATAAACACCCAGTTCAGAGAACGTCTTTTATCTGGGACGTGTGGCATATCCCTTAATGACTTTTTTTTGTAAATAGACTGTCTGAGCACACATTTTCTAAAAGTCTAGGCAAGCAGCAGAGGAAGAGGATGGTGTTGTAGACAAGCCATGGATATAAATTTTCGTATCAGGTCAGGTCAAGTAAGGTTTGGAGCACATGCCGGGTCGGCACTTCACCATTCATCATCCCAGACGATTGGTCTGCATCCTAGCAACATTAACTCTACTTCAATTGTGTTTATATGCAATGAAGTTTAAGGGTGGAAACCTTACATCCTGTAGCTCTGGAGGCAGAGGTCACCAACTGCTTTCCGCTTAATTATCAACTGCAGTGCCCCAGGAAATCAACTTGCACCAAACCGACTTCCAAGTATGTTCCGGGCGTCGGTGGCGCAGCTGGATAGTGCGCTTGGTCAGTGATCGGGAAGTTGCAGGTTCAAGCCCAGCCCAGGGCGACACGATGTGTCCTTGGGCAAGACACTTAACCCCAAGTTGCTCCCACTGCTGCGTCAGTGGCGTGTAAATGGGCATGAAAGGGCGTGAAAGTGTTAGCTGATACTGATGGATAAATAACATAGAAACTCATAACCATCAGTGAGTGAATGTGAGAGCGAATGGGTGTGAATGGGTAAGTGTGACCTGCGGTATAAAGCAGCTTTGAGTAGTCACAAGACTAGAAAGGCGCTATAAAAGCTCAAGTCCATTACCATTTATGTTTTGATCAGGACTTGAACCAGCCACCCTCGAGTCCCCAGCCCAATCCCTTATGGGCTGAGCACACTGCCCCACATTTTTGTATTAAACCTTCAAAACCCTACTTTGCATGATATGAGGCCTTTAAATCCAAATATTGGTCAAATTATATGAGTTTCACTGTGTGTAAAGTACAAAAAAACCATTAAAAAATCCCTATCTTTCTCTGGGTGCCACAAAAACACTAAAAAGTGAGCCATGAAGCCTTTTTTAGGAAACAATTACTTCATGAATCATTTATGCGCAGGTTCTGTGTGTGCAGTACTCTTGCTCAGCAGCACTGTGTGCAGTCCGTCCTCAGGCCTGTTTGATCAACAGGTGTCAAATTATCACTGTGGTTCCCATGACCCAGTCTGAGTGCAGATTTGGTGGACTGAGTGGGAGCTCCAGAATGATGTCTCTCTCCTCTGTGAACTCCCCGACACGCTCTCTGTGTCTCCTCCCCTTTCACAATGACTCATTGTGTTTCTTTCACACTTCGGGCCAGACAGCCCTGTCTGAATCTCACTGAAGGCATGAAACAATATTTTGAAACAGACGCACTTCCCCTCACTGCCTTCATTACTCTCACAAAAAGGCCGTCATAACATTGTGTAAACTGTTGGACCTGGCAGTCCCTCTCTTACCGGTGGTTACAGTCAAAGGGGCGAGAAAGGGCTGCTCCACTTTGATGCTGCCAACGTAAATTAGTAATCAGCATTTTTCTTAAAGTTATTTTCCCATGCTGGTTATTATGCGTGCAGTTTAAACCAAGGTTTTAGCCTTCACGCTGTGCCGTAGGTTGCACGTCTTTGTCATTTAAACATGAAAATGGATGTCGTGGATGTCTGAATTTGTCTCACAGCCCAGTTCTGCTGTGCATGCTTGGTCTTGGCTCTGGCAATTGTAACAGCTGGGGGCAGTCAGTGGGTATAAATCACACAGTCAGTCAGCTCCCTGTGAATGTGTACTCCATCCTGCTGCCCATGTTACCCAAATTAAGCTCAAAGTGAAGAAAATGTGAGACTCAGGGTCATGACTTGACTCAGGATTGGAGACACTTCTGAGCCATTATTGTGATATTAATAAAACTTGTTTCCTGTCATTTGTAATATGTCACTCCCTTTACAAGTCAGTCCAGCCAAACCAGCTCATGCACGCTGCAAAGGAAGACTTCTTTTGATTGTGTTTTTGTAGATGTTTAATCATGAATTGTAAAATCTGTGTTCAGTGTGTAGGTAGTGTCAGAGATGTCACCCATTAGTTACCTCCACCAAGGAAGTTGTGTTTTTTCATCAGCCTATGTTTGTTTGTTTGTTAGCAAGATTACGCAAAAACTACTGGATGGTTTTCCTGAAATTTTCAGGAGATGTTGGTAATGGTCCAACTCAAAAATGATAAGATTTTGGTGTTGATCCAGATAACCCCCATTAGCGAACGCCTGTTTTTGCTCAATAACTGTCTAAGTAATAATAATATCAACATGGTTCTGAGTGCTAGGTGTGGGTTTTCAGGGTCAAGGAATCATATTATGATGGTAACATTATCATGGAAATATTGCATATAGATGTAACAGCAATATGTGAAGTACCTTGGCAGAGGTCTGCGCTCTCCGAGTGCTTTCTAGTTTCTAAAGAAATGATATGAAGTCCAATGACAGTGGTTTACTTAAGCCTCGTTTCCATCTAGTTGTCTGGTTTGGTTCAGTACTGTCTGGAACGACTTGGAGCTGTTATCCCTGATCTTGTTTGCGTTCCACCGCCAGCTGCACCTTCACTTGAGGGTGGGGGCTGTGAGTCGGGAAGAGAGGGTTGTGCCAGCTACATCAATACATGACACAGTGAAGCAGTCTGAAGTAGAGTCCGATTGTAAACAAAGAGCAACAATGGAGGGCCTCCAGCACTCCATGGAGCATTGTTTTGTTTGCACAGTCATTTATAACCTGACACACCAGATGGACCATTCAATATATGTCACTAGTTCATCTGGGAAAGAGCTCATAGAAAGTGTTTGGAAATGGGCAGGACCTTTCAAAAGCATATCCGGCAAGTGATTGGATGATAGTTATAATGCAGTAGGCGGAGGCTACTGAAAATTTCCTCTCTACAGAGAAGTTTGTTGTGTTCTTATTTGCTTTTCATTTGATAAAGAAACTGCTACTGACGCTGTTAGCATCTACCCTAATCACTGTATGCGCAGTCACTTCCTGATGCCATCTTGCATGTGGCTGCAACCTCTTCCTGCTCTAAAAGACACTGTTTGGGCCGTTCCACTTTGGGCTTCTCATAGTTGTTGTAGACTGAAGCTTGGCAAGACGAATCTTTCTGAATACAGACGTTAACCCAAGCTGATCCATCTGCAAGATTAATTCTTTCAAGTCCTCATAGTCCTCTAATTCTTGAGCTATGGAGACAGACAACTGTTCTGAGACGTCTTTAATACTAATTAAATACTAATTTAACACTTTATAAGGCCCTGTGTTTTGGAATTCTTATTAAAAACTTTTAAATACTTTGTAAAACTATTTAAGGCCTTTTAATTAAAAAACTGATTGAATGCTGTTTTAGGCTTTGTTATTCAGAAATTTTATTTAAGACTTTTGAAAGTATTTTAGGGCCTTAAAACTCAACGACCTTGTTACAGACCTTATAAGACTTTTAATTTTTTATAAGGACTTTTAATACAACAATCTAATGGAAGACTTCATAAGGCTTTGTAATTCAGAGATCGTATTAAAATATTTAGATACTATTCAAGACTTTAAAAGCCTAATGATTCAAGAATCTAATAAAGAAAATCAAGAGCTCTGATGCTAAACAAACCAAACTGACGAGTTTCTGGGACAAAGACGGGGTGAGTTTCGAGGTGACCTTTGTGTTCAAAAACGTGCCCATTAGAGCAGAAATATGGAGACACTTTCAGCCAAAGATACAACCTTTTATTCAAAACCATACAACTACACTTTGCATTTTGGCATGAGTTTAAAGAATTAGCCGTGGAGATGTTGGAGACTTCATTATGCAGAAATGTGTTTTTTATTCACATGCAGTTTGGAGGAGCTAAATCTAAAAACACACATGGATATAAAATTGTTGCTGTGTATTATTTTATCCAAATAAATTGAAACCAGGCCCAGCATTGTGGGATGCATAAGCCAGAGTGCCTGAGCCTCTTTAATGCTTCAGCCACCATTTTGATTATAATGATATTCTGCTAATGTAGCTTTGATAGTACTAACAAAAATGGTTATGGCTGACTACTGAGCAATATGTGTGCTGCTAACTGTGCAAGGTTTGTTATAGCTCCTCAAACACGAACAACGTGGATTTGCTGTGTCAATACTCTGACCAGCGGAGATGCATTTGTTCTATTCACCAAGGAAAGCGTTGGTGTTCAGACACGTTGTAACATCGCTGTTTCACCACAAACTTACATCGCCAACTACTGGCCTGGCATGCAAGCTACCACATTTACAGTCGTTCTCATGGATCCGTATGAACGTGCATCATTACCACACCGTCTCCGTGTGAACGCAGAGCGCTTCTGAAAACACAAAGAAAAAACCTTTCTGTTTCTGGTGACAATTTTGTCGTGTAAACAGGCCCTGAGATTATTTTCATCTCCCTGTGGACGTGGCCTTAATTTACACTTCTGAAAGGTCTCACTGAGTCTTTCAGGGGTCCAGTCATTTCTTTGTGTGGCCCTGCAAAAGGTTTCTCAAGGACTCCTAACTTACTGCAGGAAAGAGTCCCTGCATGATACACACAGTGTTTGTGAGGAGCTGAAGCACCTCGGCACAATCAGGCAGCCAAAGTGAGCCAAACTGTGTTCAGTTAATTCACTCTGATGGCTGTGTTTGCTTTCATAGCTGATTAAGGTGCTCAGCAGAGCCCCGCCGTTTATACCTCATCAAAATACTTCCGAAATCTATCAAGGGCTCTTTTTTTTACACCCTCGCCCTCTCATTAATTAATATGGCCCCGATCATTATAGCTGATGTTTGGAGCCGGGCCAGCACAACACAGACAATACCAGAATGCATGTCATGAGCACTCTTCTGTCCTTGTCCTGATCAGCTTGGTATAGAGACATTTAAACACATCAGACTTTTAAACACGTGCTATGGTCCACAGCGAGATCTTTTGTTGCTCCGAATCAAGAAGATCAACAACAACATCATGATCCGTAATTAATGGCGACCTCTTTTCAAATGTCAGCCAGAGTGGCCCGGGCCTGTCCAGGATTACATGATAAGTGTGTTACAGTTCAATCGTCCATCAAAGGAAGATAATGAATAGGTCCAGTCTGCAGTGAACTCATTTGGCGCTTGAATAATGAGGAGTGTTGATGAGGTATTCAGGCCTTTTCTTCCCCTGCCAAATATGGTGTCTGAGTCTCCACAGGGTTATTCTCTAAACTTAACTGCTGGCCCTCACGTTGGAGAGTCAGAGGAGTCTTACCCAAACATTTCTCAGGCCTGATTGCAGCCATGAACGCTCCAGATGTGAGCCAATATACGAATAAAAAACACGCACGCATGTATAAACAATACTCTGTTTGCCCAAGACACAAAACATGGATGCTTTTCCACGCCATGTCTTTGTTATTTTTGCGTTTGGACGGAGTATCTCAGTCTCCTGCCAGACTCTGTTATATCACCAAGAGAAGGGGTGAAAATGTGTTTCCAGTTATTTCTTCACCTCATCAATTCTTCCTGGTGAGAGCAAAAGAGGTAAGAGGGGGAAATTAAAGCAAGAATTATTATCTGCCAGTTTATTCTGTGTTGATGTTAATTTGAGTGATGAGGAGATTAATACAGAGCGATTTCTGTCTGACTCACTGTCAAACAAAAAGCAGGACTTAGTGTTTCATGCAGAGAAACTTCTGGAATGACTCTATGACTTTGTAGCAAACAAGTACCAGTCCTCACATTAGTGGACAGTTTTACATACCCACCATGAGAGCCTCTTTGAGGGACTTTAGGGGAAAACTAACATTTCACTCAAACTGCACCAGAATATTCTCAAACCATCACTATAGGTCACCTGCAGCTTCTGCATGCTGGCTTTCTTATAGTTTGTCCATAAGTGTGCAGTGTAGCATGGAGTTAAATATGCTTTAAACAAAGACTTCTTAACATCTGAGCACGGACTGAACCTGCGAGCGAGAATATTTTCTTGCAGGTGAAGATATTATCATCATCTGACGTCTTTGCATAAATATAGTGGCCAAGATGTTTGACTTTATAGTTAGAAAGCACTCTGAGAGCGCGAACCTCTGCTAAGGTAGCTCAAATACTGCTGTTACATCTATCAGCAATAGTTCCATGATAAAGTTTCCATCATAATATGATTCCTTGACCCTGAAAACCCACACCTAGCACTCAGAATCATGTTGATATCATTATTAGTTAGACAGTAATTGAGCAAAAACATTGTTCGCTAATAGCAGTTATCTGGATCACCACATAAACCTCATCATTTTTAAGGTGGGCCATTACCAACATCTGAAAATTTCAGCAAAATCCATCCGGTAGTTTTTGCGTGATCTTGCTAACAAACAAAAAAACAAACAAACATACGCTGGCAAAGACATAACCTCCTTGGCAGAAATAACAATCGGATCATAGTTTGATAGATACTTTTAATGAATTTTGATTCAAAGAGACATATATTATATGGAGAAATTTACGGTCCAGGCGTCTCTAAGGTTGTCAATATCATGAGTTCTTATTTTAGTCCCTTTATCTCTGCCCCCCACCCCCAACCATCATCAGAAAAGATATTTAACATAAATTCTCATTTCTATTTCAATTTAACCTAATTTAATTGCAGCTAAGCTAAAAGCTGCTATATTATGTAACATCCGTCCTCTCTACCTTATAATTATCATAGTTATCATCTGTTAATGTTAATATTAGAATTATCCCTTTACACAAGGTTGTTATCAGTTATATCACCATAACAACTACCACATGTAGAAGAGAGGACCCTCTTGAAATTGAGATGTCACATCTCAAGGGGCCGGACGCTTATAAAATTTCAATTCAATAGAGACATATGTGATGGGGACGGATTTATGATCTGGGCATCCATGAATTTGTTTCAATTCTTTTTAGCCCCTTTGTCTCTGCCCACTTACACCCCCTCAATATATACAATATACAAATAAAGAGTGATTGATTAACAGTGTAAATACAGGAAATTTTACAGTCTGATCCTGTTTGTGTGACGGATCAACACAGTACTCTTAGTGGCATTGTGTTTGATATTATCATTTTTAGCACCATCAACAGAACATACAGAGAGACTCGGGTAAATACAAGCTGATCATCTGCTTACATTAAATGATTAACTCATCTATCAGCAATCATGCACCCGGTATCACAGGCTCGCAAATGTTCAGACACATCATAAATGTAGAAATTAATCAATCATGAAAAAAATCAAAAACTTTCAAAAGTTCTTCATTTCACGTGTCTGCATGTGACTTTGACGGTGCAGATCAGTGACGTGAAATGGGGATTTTATAATAGGAACTGGACAGGTTTATCTTTCCCCTCTACCTTTTCTTGGATGGTGAGCTAAAGAACCCATCACTGTCATCATCTTTAATCATCATCTTCAGTCATCAACCCATCATACCAGGAGATACCTGTTTTTCTATTTTGGATCCTCAAAATTAGTATAAAGACCACTGAATGAACTGAAAAACATTTATTTTAAGAACTGAAAAAAACACATTAATTTTGAATTCACTAGAAAAGAATATTTACTAAAATGAACTTGAAAGGCTGAAAAAAATGAGAACTTTAATATTGAACTGAATATTTTTTAGCGACAGTTTCTGAAAATTATTGTGTTTAGATATTTTATTCCCTTTCATTTTCAGTGCAATATATTTTGGTGAAACCAGTTTCAGTCTCTTAATTTTGTTGGAGATTGCAGTTGATATTGTTTTCATTTCCTCCTTCTGAGTTTAGTTTCTTCTGATTTAGAATTTACCCAAAATTTTAATATACGATTTATGATTTTCATTTTTCTTCGTAATAATAGCGTTACTGGTCACCTTCCATGTTGGTGAGTAGGTCAAAGTTAAAAAAAGTTGTCACTTGGACAATATTCATTCATTCAGTGTTGGAGCGTGTTTTTTTTCCATGTCCTAAAAAGCAGCCATTTTGGATAAAGAAGTTGTGTGACTGACAGCGGCAATATGTTTGTCACAAGTTTATGATATGTTGAAATCTTAGGGGAAATGTGTGCTTCGTGAGAATTAACATTTTAATATTGTGACAACTTTTCCTTATTTTTTTAAAGAAAAAATATTGATTTTTTTTATTATCAATCAGCACACATATGTCAAGATGTGATTTTTTGTCCTCCTGCCCCACACGGCATCAGAGCGTACTAAAGTGAAAATCTTGCAGGCAGAGTATTAGTTGTTTTTAGTGGTTGAAACCAAAACAGGAAAATAAAACGGTGGACTGATTCTGAGGAGTGACGTAACACTCTAATGAGCCTGATAAGGTCAGTGAACGCCTCACGTCTAACAGCCTCCACTGATGACTATTGACTGCTGACATACCTGTATAATGACCGCTTGCACAACAGCAAAGACTTCCAGCATGAAAACGCCCAACTTTTGCAACCATAGATCCAAAGCTCAGAGTATTAAAGCCTTTTTTTGTAACAGCTGGTCAGGCAAAACAAACTCATATGATCTTTGACAGCAACAACAAATCTTCAGACTTGAGCTGAATCCAGCCTTGAGAAGGCAGGGAAAGTATTGTGAAGAGAAAAATGAGATTTAATACAACTTCGATAAAATCAAACGGGGCATTGGACAGATCTGATACACAGGCGAGCTGCAGAGTGGAGCTCCAATGGGCTGGAAAATAAAGATCCTGCGGCGTGTCAGATCTCTGCTGTTTGGCCGGGCCAGATATAAGGATAAAGACCAAAAGCAGACTGAAGACCAGCTGACACAGGTTAAAAGACCAGTTACTATTGGAAAAACCAAACTAAACTCCAAACATCAAAACTCTGGCCAAGCCTTGTCAAATTTCTTGTCCATGATATCATCAAACATATTTTAGTCAACCCATTAATCAGACTTTTTTGTAAAGCACTTTTCATACAAACAAGTGCTGTACGTGGACAAAGAACATGCAGGACAAACATAAATAAAGTCAACTGGAACAAACAAACCCATATTAAACAAAAGCAAAGGAAAAAAAATGTTCTTTATGAAAGACCTTGATTATAAAGAACTATGGGACTGAGGAATTGTGAGTTCATAATGAGAAAACACTACAGGTGATGTTATAAACACTAAACTAGAGGTAAAATAAGAGATGTAATACAATTTAAATAATGATAAATACATCAATAAAAAAAATAAAGCAAAAGAATAGAGGATGATATAAACTATAACCCTAAAATGTATTAACCAGTTATCAAATAAAAACATGAGTGGGATAATAAAACACCATGAAATTAGACATTATAAATGTCCCATAAATAAATATATTGGGATTAATAGTAAGAGGTTGTTGAGAATAATTAAACAAACACGCTAAACCATGGGTACATCTTTAAAAAAAATTACATAAAGTACTAATCCTAGTCTAAAAATGGATAACATAACAACGCAGTAAGAAAAAAGAGTCACAACAAGCACACAGGACTGTTTAGAGTTGATGAAGAGTTTATCTGATGACTGTAGGCAGAGGCCGGCCAATGCTACCCATTGACTCCCAGTGTTTGAGCTAAGCTAATTAGCAGTGGGCGAGCTCTGCCCATCTCTTCCTTGTTACTGCACGCACAGTCGAAAGAATGATGTCTATCCACTTGTCATGGACTTGAGAGAGAGGCAAGACACGAAAACAAAAAAAAAGTTTGCGTATCCCTTTAATAAGTTTTGTCAGTTTGAGAGGACTTGCCGGGTTGGCACTTCGCTATTCATCATTCCTGACAATTCTTTTGCACCAGCAGTTACATTGACTCTACTCCACCCAGGTGTTTATGTATGAAGAAGTTTAAGAGCACAGGGGTGCAAACTGTAGGCCTCCAGGCTTCAGAGGCGAACAACACCAACCTCTTCAGCTGCGTTACCAACTGGCATAACCCAGGATGTCAGCTTGCATCTCCACAGCTGCCAAACCAACTTCCAAGCATGGTTCGATCAGGACTTACACTGGCCACCCTCCGGTCCCCCTGCCAAGCCCTTACAGACTGAGCTGCACTGCCACAGGTTGAGTAACATAAATTTACTGCTTAGGGCAGCACTGTGGTGCAGCGTGACCCCAAAAGGGATAAGCAGTGTGGAAAATGAATTAATGAAATGAGCTGCTCATTTGGACTTTTCTGACAAATTAAGTAAAGCTATAATTTTACATAAACACATTTTTACTGCCGGGGTTGGTGAAGTCATGTAGATAACGCTTTTTGATAGCTTCTGTTAAACCATTATAATATTAGTCTGTGGAGAAATCTGTTCAAATAATGCGTAACTGTGAATATTAAAACAGATTTTTAAAGTATGGAGCATTTATCGTAAAAAAGACAGCATAGTAACCATCATATTTCATCTGTTCTCTGATGTGTAATGCACTCTGCTTAAGCAATATGTACATTATAAAACATTAAATACATAAAGAAGCAAGGAGACACCTTCACAGGAATGTGATCGTGTAGATCCAGAGAGAATACCGGCAGTGTTGATCGATTTATTCCACCTGGACTCAGAGTGCATTCCATGTGTGAGATCTGCCCGAGAGAAAAACATGAAGGAGGAGAGCGTGAAATCAAAAAGGTTATAAAAAAAGCAAGCAGAACATGACCAGAAATATAACAAGCTTCTGCATGGTGTATATGTAGGACATGTCCCATGTGGCACATCAACATGTGGAGACATTTCTGAATATGTTTAGAAACACGGGCTGTAAATCAGACGGGTGTGCAGAGATGTGTAAACAGGAACACCTAAAGCTTACAGCTGACTTCACCTTTATGCTTTAATATATGAGATATGAGCAGACTCAAAAAGAAACAGACAATATTAGTGATTAGTGTTGAGGCAATATTGTGCAAATAACCTCTCATTAAGTTTAAAACAATATACTTGATGGTAAATAGTGACTAAATCTACCACCAATCGTGTGACATGTGGTATGTCCCCTGTCAACATGGTCTGAGTGTTGCAGTAAACAGTCAATAAACAAAGTAGACTTTTGTTTTTGTTATAACAGATGACCTCTAGTTGCAAACACTTGAACATTGACATGATGCTGGGATGTCCCTGGTTGTGGCAGCAGTGCTGCAGCTGCTCCATCATTAATCATTGTCATCATATCTGTCAGTATTAAACAGACTGACTCATGGGAACAGACAAAAGGCAGACACATCTCAGCAGATGACACCCAGTAACTGCTTCACACTGATCTTTACTTGATTTAAATACACTTGCACAGTCATGAAGTTGATGATGACCATAAAATTACAGGGTCTATGACTCAGTCTAAGCTGATGGGCAGTTTTCTGTTCAAAACTTTTGATTTAAAGCTTGTGAAAAGAGTTTTTAGCTGATGATAAAACAGACTGAAATTGGTAATGATGCCATTTTATGATTTATAGAAGCAAACAATACCACCAGGAACAAGACCATCATAACTTTATAGTTGTTTTCAAAGCTTGTAGATGCTGCTGTGGGGAAGGTGTCAGACGGGGTAAAGGATTGTGCCCAGCAAAACTGCAGTGTGTACATTTTTCACCACAAAGATTCATGGTGAGTGAAACAGCTGGCTTGTATAAGGTGGCAGGATGAGATTTTTTTTATTTTAACACTACCTGCATATGCATGCAGGTAGTGTTTTAAGAAGTGACATATTTTTCCAAAAGGGACAACAGAGCTGACACAAACAGGTTTTCTTAGCTTATAGGAGCAGTCATCCATCGCTTCCTTCCTGAACAACCATGTCCCCGTTTGGAGAGAAATAAGTCCTGAGAATATAACATGGATAAGAATATGCTAAATGTAATGCAACTAAACACCAGTGCACAGCCTCAAACTGTTTCAAAAACACACCGATTAACCCTTCACAGCATCTGTGTGTTGCAAAGACAGTGGTGACAAACAGATTTCTCCTTATCCTGACATTAACTGTTGCATTGACTACAAACCCCAATTTCAGTGAAGTTGGGATGTTATGTAAAATGCAAATTAAAACAGAATAAAATGATTTCCACCTATATATTTAATTGAACACATTACAAAGGTAAGATATGCAATGTTCAAACTGTTAAACTTCTCTGTTTTATTGCAAAAATTCACTCATTTTGAATCTGATGCCTGCAATGTGTTCCTAAAGAGCTGGGACAGGGACATGTTTATCATTGTGTTACATCACCTTTACTTTTAGCCACAATAAGCTCAATAATAATGCTCAATAAGCATTTGGGAACTGAGGACACTAATTGTTGAAGCTCTGTAGGTGGATTATTTCCTATTCTTGCTTGATGTACAACTTCAGTTGCTCAACAGTCCTGGTTATCCATTGTTTATTTCACGCTTCATAATGTGCCACACATTTTCATTGGAAGACAGGTCTGGACTGCAGGCAGGTCAGTCTAGTACCTGCACTCTTTTACTGCGAAGCCTGTTGTAACATGAGCAGAATGTTGTTTGGCATTGTCTTGCAAAAGACACTGCTTGGATGGCAGCACATGTTGATCCAGTCACAGATGCTGACTTTTGACCTTTGTGCAGACAACAACAGCGCACTTTGCCACTTTGAGTCCATCTCAGTTGTGCTTGGGCCCAGAGAAGCTGGCAGTGCTTCTGAGTGTTGTTGATAAAATGGCTTTTGCTTTGCATGGAAGAGTTTTTAGTTGCTGCTCGGGTGAAAAGATTCCTCTGGATTCTCTGATTCTCTTGATGAGATTATGGACTGTAGATGATGAAATCCCTGCAGAAACGTTGGTTTTAAACTGGTGGGCTAGTCGCTCATGCTCATTCATAATGTGATAAACCTCACCCCATCTTTGCTTGTGAGCCTCTCAGGGATGCTCCTTCTATACCCAATCATGACACTCACCTGTTTCCAATACTCAGTGTTTTAGAGCATTCCCCAACTTTCCCAGTCTTTTGTTGCACCTGTCCCAGCTTTTTTGGAACATGTTGCAGGCATCAACATCAAAATGAAGGATATCTAAATATCATGTGTCAGACGGTGCTGTTTTTATTGATTTGAATTGGTGATGTATGCTTTCCTCTTAAAAGGCCAGAAACCCCTAGTTTACATTAAAATCCACATTTTTGCTGTTGTCATGTGATGTAAACATTTGCCATCATTTATAAAGACAGAATTTCAAAAAGCCTGTGCTGCAGTGCTACATGGTGCTCAACGCTAGCTGACACTCTTGTTTTGCCAGTCAGAATTATTATCAAAGGTTTAATTCACTTTTTCAGTTTTCAGTGACTTTGCTGTGATTTGCAGATGGTTTTCCTGATAAATATTTTATTTGAAAACAAATCTAATTTGGCTTTATCTCATCTCAGGATAAAACACAAATAAACACAAAAGTGTGGAGCAAAATGATATCCTCCAATAAAAAGAGATTATCTTGGTATGTTTGTTTTGTCAAGGTATCAAGAAAGTCAGTACTTCACTGCAGGGAACATGCTCTGGTTTCTCCTAAAAATAACATCATTAATAAAATATGTAAAAATAAAGTTGTTATGAGCAAGTTTAATGTTACTGTGGGGAATCTGCTTGTCGTTTAATAACACACACTGCAGGGTTCAAAACTGCTTATTTCACTTGGAACATAAGCTCAACGCTCTTAATCCTCTCGCACCAATTATTTGCCAACACTTATGAAGTGTTACTCAAGAAAAGGAGAGAAATCACAGTTAAGCTCTGCGCCTGAATGTGAAAGAGAGTTTACAGTTTGATGTTCAGCTCTGTTTCGGTTGGTGTCAGTCTCAGACTCAGTGCTGCCCATTTGCTCCATTGTTTTCTGATGGAGCGTCTTGTACTTTGTCCTCATGTCGCTCATCAGAGACTGAGCTTCTTTATAATCCTGCTTGGTCACACTTTTGCTTCGTATGGTGCTGCCTGAACAGGAAACAAAGAATTATAACTATAAGGATGGTAAATTCAGCCACCAGTGATTGTATCAGTAATCCATCCATCCATTATCCAAATTATCTATCTGGTCGCCAGCCAATCACAGGACCACACAGAGAGACAGACAACCATTCACACTCACACTCATACCTCAGGGCAATTTGGAGTCACAAATTAACCCAATGAGCATGTTTTTGGTCTGTGAGAGGAAGCTGGAGTACCAGGAGAGAACCCACACACATGCAAACTCCACACAGAGAAGCTCTGACCAACACAGGGTTTGAACAAGCAACCTTCTTGCTGTGATGCACGTGCGCTGCTCTCACCTAAAGGGACTTGTCTTCTTGATTTACTCTCTCTGATTTCCCTGATCATTTCATTGACTTTTTCAGTCGGCTGCTTTATCTGTTTCAGAGGTGGAAGTTTCTTTATCTGTGTACAAAAAATATGCCATAAAGTCTTAAACTCTTATTATTGACATATTTCTCATAGTTTGACAGCAGTACAAACCCTTTTCTCTCTTTCTCTGTACGGTGTCTGGATGCTATCAAGCTTTGGTTTGGAGTCTCTATAAACACTGAGATTCTTCAGTGTGTACTCCAACATCCGAACAGCTGTTTGAATTCCTGAGGAAAGAAAAAAAAAAACCTGAAGATCCTCTCCACTATGAGCTGATTGTAAAGCCACACTATCTTCTGACAGCTGGAAGAAAATGTGCAAAAATAAATAGCCGCATCTCCTCACCGATTGGCTCTGCTGCATCATGGTTTGGTTTTGCATCCATCAACGTTTCATAGCACAGGGACTCAGCAGGAGCCCTAACCATCTTGTTTCTATCTTTGGTTTGAGCAGTTTCTGTGTCGTAGTTTTGAAAATCTGACTCAACATCTGTCAGCTGAAAATAATGAAGAGGAATGTATTTATAGAAAATTATACTTTACAACATTTATTTCAGACAGAGTGCTCATGGAGAAGACAACATCACAGACTATTTTACAAAAAGAATCACGAAAATCCTTTCAAACTTATTGTATGATAAAAAACAAACAATTCAATGGTGCAAAACAGTGATGCTGTTCCATCTCAGATACTAATAACCAAGGACACAAACAAGTAACACAGTGCAGGAACATATTGGGTTGCTTGTCAATGGGCAAGTTTTATTCATATTGTCGAACTAATTGAATTGAAGGAGCAAAAGAACTTTTTCTGTTACGCTGTTTGTGTAACTGTTCACACTCAGTACTGCTGTGATGTTTAAATGAATAATGACACCACTGATATCCAGCACAACATAACTCCGTCTCATGGGAGTTTTCGATTTGAAAGAGCGGTACTCACTCCTATAAATAGAAATTAAGTTATGTCAGTCATCTAGTATCAGGAGAGACACGATAAAGTTATTTCTTACCCTCCTCCCTACAAAAAAAGCCTAAAATGAGTTCAGACAAAGTTCATGATGGATGAAAATGTTCTGCTCACCTCTTCAGCACAAACTCAAAATAAAAATACTTTAAATCTTAATTCAATGTTCTTCCCTTCATATCCTCTACACTGCACTGAATTTGTACTCAAATTTTTTTAATATCCTAACGCATTTGTTAGTAATGACAAAAAATGTCAGCTTCTCAAAAACCGCTGTACAAATAATTTAAATCAATATTTTCCACTTTGAAAAAAACTCAGTCTTTTAAAACTGCTTCAGCCTAGGATATAAATTTCAAGTATTTATCATATTTTGGGGATTTTAACCATTAAAAAACTCACAAAAAATTATTCCCATAAAACACATTTTAATGAGTATTTGATCATTAATATTATTATTATTATTATTATTATTATTATTATTATTACTATTATTAGTATCTGAGATGGGTCAGTGAATGGCAGCAACACTGATTTTGATGCATTGCCTTTGGTTTTTATTTTTTTTCTGTTTTTTTTTTTTCTTTTTCAGGTAAAAAATTAAAATGCACTCTAGATGACAAAAAATTCTAGCTTCCATAAAACCATACAAGAAAATAGTATTATTAGTTTTGTTCCCCTTTAAAGCTTAGATTGTTTACACAACTCCATTGTTTTTTTATCAAAAAAAAAGGAAAAACAAAGATAAACAAAATACAAAACAAAGTATTATAATACTAATAAAACCTATATTTGATGGAGTATTTGATTATTATTAAGCAGAAACATTGATTTTGATGCATTGTTATTTTTTGCATGCATCCTTGCAGAAAACAGTAAAATGTGGGAAATTTTACTTTGAAGGGGAAAAGGTAATGCCATCTGGTTGATGAATATAATTTTAAAAACTCAAAGCTAAGAGTCTAAAGTGAAATCATAATATAAAGAAATATTAGTTCACGTAAAGATGAATGGGGGAAATTTAAGGCCTTTTTCAATGGATTCAATTGGACATATTTTGTCCTTAGGAACAATTGTGTTGGTTTTTGTGTAGTTTAGCCGTTTAAGGCTTATTTAAGGAACTGAGATGCAATTTAAAAATCCTCCGGCAGATTTTAGCTATATTCATTCAACACAGTTAAAAAGGACTGAAAATAAAAAAACCCTGAATGGCACAAAAAGTCCCTTGGATCTCTTAAGGGTCAATCTCTGTATTTAAGCTTAATCAAAATAGCTGTCCACCCTGGATGCAAAGCAACTTCGAAATGAAGCATTGATTTAAATCATATTTGTATTGTTAATACTGTTTTTGACATTGTACACACTTCAGGGAAAATCATTCAGAGATGTGTCATGCTGGTGCATTAGCATCAAAAACACCTCTAGAGGGAAAATAAGAGAATAGAGCACCCGTAGACCAGGGCTGCTTCTATACAGGCAGTAAAATGGGAAATCTGCCCTAAAAGCTGTATACTTTCACTGAACTTAAGGGTTAAAAACTACCTGAGTAACAAAGAAGTGCTCTGTGTTTTCGTGGAGGGGTTCAGGCGCTTTCTTTACATTCATCTCATCTTTCTCAACCTGAAGTTTCACAGGATAAGGTACGGCCCTCCACAGTGACTTCTTTGAGACCTCTGGGATTTTCTCTTCTACCTGAAACACAGATATTAAAAAAAGATGGAACAGACAGCACTTTCTCATGGGCCATGATTAGCAGATATAAGGAATAAAAACAAAAACATAACCTTCCATTTTGGATTAGTGGACACCTTCATCGACAGCTTCACTGCCTGTGGCTCCTTCTTTCGCCTTATTCTTATACCCAGCCTTTCTTGCAGGTAATACGTGAGTAACGGAGGGTCTCCTGGGTTGGAACAAAGATGTTGAGCATTTAGAATGAGGTGAAAATCTTCATTTAAAAAGAAGCAGCCTCAAAATCAAAGGATTACCACTCCTCTTAGTGGTCAAAGGGTTGGAGCAAATATTGATTTCTTGAAGCGATGGGAACAGAGCAGCGGCCATCAGTCCATCCTCCTCAGTGATCTGATGACAAAACACTGATGAGACATGTTAGCTTATTCTCTCAAATCAATTCAGGTTGATGCAAATGCACAGGTTATGACACTAACCTTGTTATCACCTAAATTCAGGAACTCAAGGGCAGGAAGAGGCAAAATGGAGCCTCCAAAGGACTCCTTGAGTGATCGAAAAAGGAATTCAAGTGTTACAGCGATGAATACATTTATATGATAACTGCAATATCAATCCATGACTGGGTAGGTAATGGTAACAATCTGTTTTAAGGTGTTAACATGAACTTTGGTGATGTGTTTTTGGCAAAATGATAACAATAACAATATTAATAATAATAATAATAGCATGACTTTGTCAGTAGATGGATGCCTTTCAACAAGGACATGGTATAAAATTCAAACTTCCTGTAGTTCTTGAGATCATTAAATTTGGGCATGTTCCTGGATCTGACCCACCTGTAATGTTTTGTGTCTTAACTTTCTAGCAAATCAGTCAAAGTGATTCAAGCAACAGAAAATCTGTTCTTCACTCCTGTAAACCTAAGCACTGTAAAAACTGGGAAGGTCCTTGAGAAACCTCTAGATTCCTTTAAGAGCTTATAGGCTACTCCAAGAACCCCATGAGTTCATTAATGCACCTATAGGTGCCAGAAAGAACTTATAAGGATCATCAGTATGAAAACAGGTGCTTCAAAGAACCATAACAAAGTAATGTAACCCCTTTTCAAAGGTTCCTCAGAGCACCTAAAGAGGTTCCTCCACAGTTGCAAATTGAAGAACCTCTAAAGGTTCTTCAAGGATCTTTTAGTTTTTACAGTGTGGGCCATTTTGGATGCCACTATATTTACATCTATATAAAGATGCAGGTTTATTGGAAGTCCATATAAAGCGCACAGTTTTATATAATCCTTCATGTGTTTTCCATGTCTCCTCCATGAGATAGAGTACTTCTAAGCACAAGGCATAAATTCTGCTGCATCTACTTGACTCCCATCTTTATAGCGGCAGTAGCTGCCAAAACAGCTTGATCCCCTTACCCCTCCGAATAGACTTACCACTGTGATGTCCTACCTTTGTTTCGCCCTAGTTTAAGCCATCGACTCAGGGTAGCAGGTACAGTGCATAAGGTAGAATGAATGTAATCAACACGGTATCAAGCATTACTGAATTGACCAGTTATCCCAAAGTTGACTGGTCAACCAATCCAAGCTGACTGGGCCCAGGTGAGGAAAGGGGCCTCTAACAGAGTGTCTCAAACAGACGAGAATACAGGGGGATCAGGGGTACTCAGCATATGAAAACAAGAAGTAATTTTGAACATTAAGTGATTGTGGACATACTTTAGCAGTTATCAAAATGAATAAGTCAAGGCAAAGAATGAGCTCTTTAATTTGATGGGAATCCACTGAACTGACGTGCCAGTTAAACTCCTCCCATCTGCGATTTTTTATTCATTAATGTGCCTCAACTACACAAAAAATTAACTTATAGTGGAGCGACTATATGACTGACAGCCAGTCTGGGAGGCTGCTAATCAGCTAATGGGAAATTTAAACAATTTATTTGCTGATATTAATAACCGAGCAGATTCCATAAATAAAACAAATTTCTTGATTTAAGCTTCTATCAATCACTCAATTGAATTTATTTCATACTAATTCAGTCTTAAGAAAAAGTGCTTTAAAGGGGGAGAAAAAAGTGATTGACAATAGATGCTACACTTCAGGCTTGTAACTCATTAACCAGTCATGAATATGTCATTTTAATGAATGTTTCACAAAACATGCTATGGTCTTAGCAGGACCCTGACTTATTTTCTACCAAATAAAATTAAGTTTGTTTTTGTCTTGGTAATTCTTTGAATGCATATGGTGAAAAACAGGCTAAATAGCTTCTCCCAAACAGCTACAGGGAGCGATTAACAGGCTTCTAGACACCTGCAAGTAAAAAACTCTCTTAAACTGGACTCTAGAAGGCTTCATACCATCATTTACAGATCATTAGGTACAAGCCCTGTACACAAGTGGACCAGGCTTGAGTATTAAGTCATTCCTGTTTCCTCCCAGATATGGACATTCATATTATTTATTGTGTTGATTATAAAAAGTTCCAACGTCAATCCTACATTGTTGCTTTCTGATGTTATTTCTGCTTCTTGCCATGTTAGTTGTTTCCTCTTCTGCATCAGCCAGCGCACTTTACTTATAAGTATATTAGGCAGAATGAAATAAACTAAATTAAACACTATATGCACAGGCTTAATCAGACAGTCAGAGAGGGAGATACAAGTAATCATCCAAATTTTCATAATTTGAAAAAGCATATAGGACTACTACAGACCACTACTACAGAAGTCAGATAATGCTTTTTTTATTTTTGTGCATTGAATATGCTCATTGAAATGAAGGAACTGTTTGATTACCAGAAGAGTTGTCTTAAAATGCTCATCAGTGCATGGAGATGGTTCAGAATGGGCTGGACAAGAAGGAAAAAACATAGTAATTTCCTTCAGGATAACATGCAGGTACATTATTGCTTACTAAAACATTTCACAAGCAGACACTCACCAAGTCCCTCCTCTTTATCTCGCTCCTCTGTCAAAGCTTTTAAAGTGTTTGTTGGTTGCAGATACGGTATTTCAGAAATGCTGTTCCCCTTTAAGTCTAAATGCTTTAGCCTGTAATTAAAAGCAAAAAGACAGCTCAGCAGAAGTTTACAATTTTCTTCTTTTTTTGTTTTATGGGGAAAACTTCAGTGACCTTTTAAGTCCTTTAAGACAGTTGAAGACTCCGGATGAGAGTTTGTTGTCGTCAAGCATTAGGTCCTCCAGAGACATAAACTGTGAGTTTTCCCCTGCAGCAGACCTGTTTATAAAAAGGTTAATGCATTTAAAACACTGTTTGGTCCATCATGCACTTGAATACATAAAGGAATAGAGATTTCTGACATGTGTCCACAAGGTTGTCTGTTCTTTACAGGCACGGGCAGACTAAAAGAAAGGCAGAGCACTTTATTAATCATGGGACAGAAACTGAATTGTAGGAACAGCTGATTGCCTTTACATGGATACAAATACAACTAAAGATACAAAAAATACAAATTAAAAAACTATCAAGGAGCAACAAGTTGTAAACAGCGTTATAGTGACCTGCTGGAAAAAGGTGGTTTCCCTCCTTTCATGTGGAGGGTGAGTGCTTGCCCCATGTGATGGAATTCAAGGATCTCGGGGTCTTGCTCACAAATGAGAGTGAAATGGACCAAGAGATGGACAAGTGGATTGGTGCAGCATCTGGAGTGTTGCAGGCTCTGTACTGAACTGCTGTGGTAAAGAGGGAGTTACACTGCAAGGCCAAGCTCTCAGTTTAACGCTCCATCTTTGTTCCAACCCTCACCTATGGTCATGAGCCTCAGATAATGACCGAAAGAATGAAACCTCAGATACAAGGGGTTCGAAATGAGGTTCCTCAGGAGGGTGGCTGGACTCAACCTTAGAGACAAAGTTAGGAACTCGGATATCTGGAGGGATCTTGAAGTAGAACTGCTGTTCCTTCGCATTGAAAGGAGTCAGCTAAGGTGATTCGGACATCTGAAAGAGACCCCAGGGCAGACCTAGAACTCGCTCGAGGGATTAAATGTCCCATCTGGCCAGGGAACACCTTGGAATCCTCAGGGAGGAACTGAGACATATGGCAGGGAGAGGGAAGTCTGGGCCAACCTGCTTGGCCTGATGCTGTGACCCAGCCCCAGATAAGCGGTAGAAGATGGATGGATGGATGGATGGATGGAGACAGTTGGGAAGAATGTTAACTAATATATGGACAATTAGGCTATGTGCAACAAGTACTATGTCACAAGTACTATGATTTATATCAATAAATTCTTCAGTGAAGAAGTGGAAGAAACAGCATTGTGACACCTATATTTACATATATTAATACCAGTATGTGCAGTATGTGTGTTCATATTTAAGTATTATTAAGCCTGGTTCCAGAGGAGTTGGGATGTTGTGGAAAATGTGAATTAAAGTACAATAAAGTGATCTGCAATTTCTTCACTGCCCATATTTGATTTAATACAGCACAAAGACAAGAGATGTTTTAAAATACACACTTTCTGTATTTGTTAAAAATGTTCCAAAAGCAATTTGGACTGAAGCTTGTTCACTACTTAACTTTATCCCCTTTCCTTCTATATCACTCTGTCAGTGATGCAGGACTGCAGACAAGTATTCAAAGTGGAATTGTTTCCTATTTTAGTTTGGTGTATACATCTTGAGTCACCACTGCCATTTTTCTGCTTCTTAATGCACCATTTGTCTTCAAAGGGAGATAGATCAGGTCACATGTGGCCAGTCTCTGACTGTAATGCTGTTGTAACTAATGCAGAAAGAAAATGTTAATAGTGTTAAAAATTAAACAAACATTAATCAAGATGGCTAACATGATAAAATAGGTACCATCTCACATATGGATTTTCAAACAATAAGATATGCTAAAGAGCTCAGAGAACATATTTTGGTATTGATGGCAGGTGTATAAAAAGTAAAGTTGGTTGATGTGCCTTGTTTTAGGGTAGGTGAATAAATATATTTAGATTGCTTCAGTAGGATCAAGAGTAAGAATTTGAAACATTTTTGCACCCCCTCATGGTCAATTTGTAAACTGTTGAAAACTTATTCAGTTTATTTAAACTATTGAGAGCAATCAGGACATGCCCTCATTTTCTCAAAGTAAAACAAAATCAGAATAATTACCAGCAAAAGTAAATTCACTGTTTCTCCAGAGGAAATGGACAAAAATTGGTAAACATGCACTCACGTGATTGAAATTGGATAAAGTACGAGAATGATAAATGTGTTTTAGTGCTGATTATCTTGACTTAAATCAACACGAGTTACTATAAATTACTTACTGTTCAGTGGGGTCATGGCTGGAAAGACCCAGGTCAGGGGGAAATTCATCAAGCTGATTTCCTGTCAGATGAAGCACTTTTAGGCAAGAGAGCCGACCGATGGAAATGATAGCATCAGATGACAAACTGTTGTAGGACAGATCCAAAACCTGAGAGGAGGATAAATTACTAAGAAGATAAACTAAACCATCCAACCCTGATCCAACACAAAAAGATAAATAACAGGCTCCATGCAGTCATAATGGAGACACACAGCTTTAATTGACAGCACATGTTTTTTCTGCCTTTCTGTTGCTGATTAATATCAGAGCTTTCCATGTTGACAGAACTGCACACGAGTCAGAGGATAAATCAGTGTAATGGAGATCTTATTTCATAAAACTAAACATGAGTTGTAAATGAATATAAATGTTGTATAACTTTGTCTTTTAATATTTCATTGGGACAGTTGTTCATCATATTGTATTTAACATTTGAAGATTAAAATAAAAGTACGAGTAGACTGGTATGATAAAGAGGCTACTATCTTTTCATGAGGCCCACAGCTGCAGCAGCACCCCTGATTATTACAAAGTCAGCCATCTTACCTTGAGATGTGGGAATTCAGCAGCATCAAATGTCATGTTACAGAGGCCGTTGAATGACAGATTGAGTTCTCTTAAAGATGTGAAGCTGCTGAAAGCTCCTGTATGAACAAAAAATGAAATCAGAAAAGGAAGACCTCTCGCACAGGTCACAAAACTGTTGTTTATACCTTGCATTAATATCCACTCTGGGAGAATATATCCTGGATGTGCACAGGTTCACCTACATTGACTGGTGGCCCACACAATCAGAGTCAATAAAAGAATAATATATGAATAAATGAAAAAATAAGTTAATATATTATTTGATTTTAAGTTGAACTGTTTTGGGGGTTTGGGATGTTCTTATCCAGTCCACATTGCTTTGGTAGTGTAAATGCTCATGCATCCTCAGCAGCATGAAAGTCCGTCCTCTGCGTAATTTCATATGAGACAGGAAAGACTTTTCTGAAGAAATTTCAATACAAAGAGTAAATACTGGTATTATGATATCACCCAGAGTGGACGTTGATGCAAGGTATAAACAGCCCCAGAATCATGTGCAATAGTCTCTGCAATGTGTATAACAAGTCACCAAGTACCTATAGAGAGAGCATTGATCGATGCGTCAATATAAACCACATTGACAAACCCTTTAAGGTCCTCTGGTTTGACCTGTGGGCATAAGAGACAAGTGTCTCAAAGTCTGGATTCACAGAAAATGACAAACATTGACCAAAAGGTTAAAAAAGTAATACTCACAGCATTTAGCTGCTGTTCACTGATGTTTACTGAGCTGAGTTCAGATGGTTGGTCAACACAGTGGGACTGGAGCTAGAACAGAAAAGTTGTTTGGTTTGGTTTGGTTCCCCCTGTTTCTTCAAAGAGGTTATCAAAAGTCACCCTTTAGGTTTATTATCTGAAAAAAATTACATCAAAAAGCCTTACCAAGAAATGGGAATCTAGCCTGTTGCCATGGTGAAGGTTAACTGCCCTCATGTCATCACATCTTTTATGACTTCTTTTATGTCTTCTTTGCAGATTATTGTATCTCTGCTCCTCTGCCTCCCTATAAGCCACGAGCCAATGACCTGCTCCTGTAAATAGATTACAATAAATAAATAAATAATGTCAGTCAGCAGTGCTTGACTTCTAAATAAATTTGTGTTAGGGACATGTCAGTAATTAGCAGCAACACTGATTTTTATGCATATGTTTTTGTGCAGTGTCAAATACGCACACTCATTTCATATGGTCAAAATGAGGCCACCTTGCGGATAGTACTAAAAAAGATCAATTCCAAGGCAAGAGCCCAGATTGACACCAAGCTTGACACCCAGATATAATAAAAAGCATGCACTATGTTTTAATGGAAGTGAGATTAATAATAATGGCAGTGTGACTGGGTATAAATGACACATTTTTCTGCTTAACAGTTTGGGTGCAACACTTGTTTGTACAAAGCGTATTTTAGACTTTTTGTAAGAGCTGAGCTGGATATAACAAGAACAAACAAAAATGAATGATGTTGCCAAATTTAATGTGATCATCAAAGTGATCAAAAAGGAAGAATAAACAGTCCTTCAGGGGTGCTTTTTCATACTGTCTTCTTTAAGTTCTTTATATTACAGGCTGCTTGAGTAGTTTAGTGTTTTTGGCGTTATATCTTACTAAACTGCTGCCTCGTTGTAAACAAAGGCTGGATTCACAATAATTTAACCCACAAAAAGGGTTTTTATTTTCACAACTGACTTAAAGAAGGCCTTTGTTATAGGCCTTTCCCATGAAAGACTTTTATTTTGGCTTCCAAAATATTACTTATGCTATTTGTTTCTTCTTTTCACCATTTATTTTAATACATTATTTAACTTTACTCACCTTCCTTTTTTCGTTTCTGCGTTGGGAAAAAGTTGGCATCACAGTTCAGTTCGTCCTGCTGTTTCTGGGATGCTGCAATCATCGTGTTTACCGGTGTGCTCCATTAACTACATATATCCTGATATAAGGAAAAAAAAATCACTCTGCAGAATTACATGGTGGCCTCTTACTTCGACATTTCGTCTGACCGTAAGCTCCAGTGTAATGTCGTGCTCCGTATCCTAGCAACAACATGTAAGACGATAGTCGTCTTCCTGCCCAGGAGGGGGCGATAATGAAGCTTGCGTTTGTTGGGGGGCGAAGGTGGAAGAAACCGGTGAGCCAGGCAAGGATAGTGGTCCGCCTCAACAACATTTTTTTCCTTTTTTGACAGGGTAAGCTCTTAACGATGCGGGGATGCACATGAATTCTTGTTTATTACAGAATAAGTCGAGTCGTCGTACCAAAGACAAAGCAGCCAGCTAGCTCCTAACTGTAAATACCAACTGCGCATGCGTGATGTTGAAACCGAAATCACTGTTTATTTACTTTCGTCTTAATTAACAAACTCCCGCCCTTGTGTTTCATTTAGACCTATTAGGATGTAAGAAGCGAGCATATAAATGATCGTCTCTAGCAGAGGAAGGTGGTTAAAATGCGTTCTTATCTACAAAGACCGAGTTCAAGCGTACCCGGAAGTGAGTGTTACTTTTCCTCTTGCTTCAGCGCGTTCCTCTTTTCTCATGAACCCACAGCACCAGTGTCGTGAACATCAGAGGTTCCCCGTCTTGGCGTGAGATTATACGACATAATGTAGCTCATGCGAAGATCAGGGGCTGCAAATGTGAAGAGTGGCATGTAAAGGTGAGTGCTGATTAATGTACGAACAGTCTACGTGAGAGCCTGTGTCACCATGCAATCATATGTGTGTCTATGTGGAGCTGCTGGAGTGTAAACTCTTCCGGAGTCTGTGATTCAAAGGTTACAGAAGACTGATAAAGAAATGTGCAACAGTTAAGACATTGCCTGTCCACAGACATCGTGATTCATCATGGGGAATTCACCATCAAAGAGTGGCAGCGGAGAGGAGCCGGCCAAAACAACTTTGTTTGAGAAGGGGCCAGATGGCATAACATACAGGATCCCTGCTCTCCTTTACCTGAGGCACTGCCACACCTACCTGGCATTTGCAGAAAAAAGATCTTCACCATCTGACCATGATGCAAAAGTCCTTGTTATGAGAAGAGGGACGCTGAAAGAGGATGGATCAATTCAGGTGATTATCCACACACATGGACCACAATAACTCAGATAGCTGGTAGGACTGGGAAATATAATGAGTTTCTAAGACATGATATTTATTAGATGAAGAATGTGAGATATCTGAAAACGAGGAAGGGAATTTTAGACAGCCTTAATTGTAGTGGCTAAATCATTTCAAATATAAAAAAAGGAAACATGTTTTGACCCCGGATATCTTCAGGGTTGAACTCTGGTCATAACATGTTTTTTATACAAATACTTCAAATGATTTAGCCACTGTAATGAAGTCTTTGTAATATTTTCTTCATCATTGTAACATTTCTCCAGTTTGGAGAGCCCGGTTTTCCCCTCAATCCAAGAACACCCACATTCTTCATCCTCTTGAACTAAACTGAGCAACAAGTCCCCTCTTCCCCTTTTTGTTCTGAATACTTTTATTATTGTTTTTTGGGCATTTTCTGCCTTCATTGATGAGTGAGAGAGTGACAGTGGATAGACTTGTGAAAGGGGGAGAGAGACTAGGGCAGGACACTCTGCAAACTGGCCACAGGCTGGATTTGAACCCAGCTAGCAGAAGCATGTACATGGGTCACACCTGGTGGTTTACCACTCCGCCAAACCAGCTCCCGCTAAAGATTGTTTTCTTCCAAAGATAAAATCTTCTAAATAATTTTTTGTTGTTGTTGATCAGAAAAAAATAATTGGTGCAAGACCTACTGTTCAGTTAAAAGAGTCTCACATAAAAGTCACCAACAATAATAGGCCTACTTACTACAAGACAATCTATTTAAAATGCTGAGTCCTATTAAGTGGTTATAATACATTAATTTTATTTATTAACATCTCTATTCATTGATTAAAAACCCCTTGTCCTGCTGTGTTTTACTGCTTATATCATGACTTGGGTGTCTATTAAGCAAGAATTTGATTTAACTTGAATAAAAAAAAGAAAAATTTAGTCTCTGTAGAGGATCAGATGCAGTTTTTTCCACTCTCCTTTGGAAATACTTAGATCTGAAGGGGCAGTGAAGGTACAGGAGGCTATGATAAGCTCTGCGCTGACTGGCGGCCCAAACAATCTCTGATGAAAAGGGTGGAGGAAGGTTACGGGCCACAGAGTGAATTTTTTCAAAACAGTCATGGCGTCTGCTAGTGACAAGTAGAAAGCACACATTTAGGTGGAGGCTGTAAAGCTACATCTTAAACCCCATGAAATAGACGACTGAGCGTTTGAAGGAGCATTTTCTTTATAGGGGCATAGTCCATTTCTCTGTGACCTGTGACCTTTGAATTTAGTAAAAGGTCTCAAGGTCTACTCAAAAGCAGCTTGGTTCAAAAAGCTGCTTTGGTATAAATCAGGGACGAGCCACTTTGATAACCAAGATGGCCAAACTTTTTTTTTCACTGCTCAAGAGCTGCGTTGCTATAAATTGTTGGACACTCTTGATGGGGGAAATTTACATATATATATATATATATATGTATATATATATATTTATATATATATATATATAAAAACAAACACAAAAGCAACTATAAAGCTGCCATTAAAATGATAATACCAACATCCTAATATTATAACTCAAACACAAATAATAATGCATAATTAATTGAGACTGACAGAATTAAAGCCAATTAAAGCTTCTTTTTAAATGAAAAAAACAATAAGTGTTTACCAGTTTTTGAATGACTAATATTTTATGTTTACCTTTTTTAAACTTAGTATTAAGTAACGCTTATTAGATAGATTAAAAGAAACAATGATAGGGATTTAAGTTCTTTCATTATTAAAAAGAAGAAATTTACCAACAATCTGGAATAAATAGAAATATTTCCATTACATATCCCAATTGTGCATGGCACTGAATTGGTATCTTATGCTGAATCACATTTGATTGGATTTAAGGTTTTGCATATTTAGGAGCGGTAAGCTCCAATGGACTGGTGTCACAGTTTGTCAGGCAGCACTCAGTCCTGCCTGAACTCTTCGTCCTTCAACAGGTTGATCAGAAGCAACAGTCTCAACATGGCTGGCTGTTGGCTTTTAAAGTCCCTGTGCTGAAGTCACTCTTGCTTTGTCCAATATTTTTGACAGTCTACATGTGACCCGTGTATTTGCTTTATACCTTTAAGTCATATGAAAGAAACACAAGGTACTTGTGCCATAATAACAGAATTATCGCTCAGTGAAGAGATCCCTAACCTCACAAGTATCAATACATTTGTGCAACGGCATGGCCCTTTCTTGTCAAAGCATCCCCGCCCTCAACTGACGCAGTCTGTGTTTATGTGAGCTCCAGATAGTGGTAATGCCAGTGCTATCTGTTCCACCACGTTGCCTCATACTGGCCCTCCAACCCCACTACACAGACTGATGAGCAGCAAGAACAGGAACATCACGAAGGTTGTCAGGTTGGGACCTGTTGTCTTAGGTGTTTTGTCCAATTAGCCCCCACAACACCTCCAGAGCCACCGCTCACCATACCAGAACAAATTCCTACTTTATCTTACCTACCCTACCACATGACCATAAGAGCCCAAACAGACAGACCCAGGTGAAGTACACGCAAGTCAAATTTACACTGGAGCACAAGCTGTAGGTTTGCATTACCCTGAACCTTTGCAGAAATCAGCACAGTTAGTCTGGCAGGCTCCTCATCAAAATTGCCCTGTGATTGCTGTTGTGATTGGTGAAACATATTTATTGAATATAATTCCCTAGAAAGCAGGAGAGCCTCTCTTCAATTCTGCCCCCTCAGTGGCAGAACAAAAGCACAAAATTTCCCCGTCCGCTGCCTCAACTTATTCAACAGCCATCTCGTCTTATATCCCCTCTCTGATCTTTTTTTAGCAGTAACTGCAGAAAAATCTAAATATATTGTTTTATAATTTCAGAGAACATGGCAAGACCAGAGTAGAAATCACACTGCCCACTAGCATTTTGGCAGAGTATTGATGAGCTGCAAGGACACACCATGGCATAAGTATTAAAGGAGACATCAGAAAAAAACACTTCATAGTATTTTTGCACATATATTTAGGTTTCACTGGTATCTACTGACCTACAAAACATGAAATATGTCAACCCAGTCCTCTGTTTGTGATCCATTTCTGTTTGAAAACATGAAGTCTGATAGCCTGTTCAGAGTCTGGGCTCTTTGTTTCACCAATTCATGCATTTTGAGAATACCCACTTCTCACCTGTTATCTCTACTTAATAGATCTGCACCCACAGTCACTGAAGCACAGGAAGCACAGCTGTACTCATGACAGCACAGGTTTAGGAATATAGATTCAGATGAGAAGGAGCTTTAAAGAGAGAAACACTAACCTGGAGTATTCTGTGAAAGGCTGGTTAGTGCTGGCTTATGGAGAGTCATGCACTTCCTCTGGTGATCAATAGAAATCATTAGGGATGCACAATATTATCTAACCAATATTGGTATCTGCAGATATTTCCCTGAAAAGCTGATTATCAGTATCAGCTGATTTTACGGACGATATTTTGATCGTTAAAATTGGCCATAATTATCCCATAAATTGGCTGTAAAATTGGTCAAATCTACAATCGTGCTGTGATGTTTTCATCATCAAAAGTGTCATTTCTTAAAAGTAAAATGTTTTTCTTGCTTCCCACCTCTTGTTTCGAACATATGTGGGCTGTGACAATGAAAGAAACAGGTCAATTTCTGTTAAGTAGAGACCAAGGATACCTGACATTGGATTTTTGCTGATATCCGATATGCTGATATTTTCAAATGCAGTAGGGCAGATAGCAATATTTTTTTGTCAAGAGCAGAGAGCTTTACATCACAAAAACTGGCCTGTTGCTTTCAATGTGAGAGTGTTTTTGTGAGGAACATATCTCAAATAAGAAAAACAACATTTTATTCTTAAATGAATATCTTGCTTTTTAAATGTATTCATGCAGTGATGATGAGGTGAAGCAATATAGTACTTTGTGTATTTTGATGATATTACTGCCAATATATGGGATATATATGGTCAATATGTATGTTTGATTTATTGGCTGTAAATATTCACAAAAATTTCAATATCGGCCGATACCGATATTCAACTTTTAGGCCAATATCCAATATATATAGACAAATATTGTACCAATAATACTGTGCATCCCTAGTCGAGACTTTTTCTAGCTCTTGATACAAAATATCAGTATTGATATCAATACTGGCAATAATGAGTTTGGAAATATTGGCATATCAAATATCAAAAGTCCAATATCGTGAATCCCTAGAAATTATATTTTCACCAAAGCACATCACAGATTTCTCATTTAGAGCACAGGTGGGAAGGGCATGGTATGTCTCTTTAAATGCATACGTTAGCATGGGCTTTAGATCTGACTTTATTCTTAATCGTATTTCTAATGGAAAACAATTTGAAATGTGTAGCATGTTTGGCGACTCAGCTAAGAAACGTTGAGATATGTTTTTTTGTCCTGCATTTCCCAGCCCTTATAGCTTCCACTATCGTCTTCATTGGGACAGAACAATTTATCGTTTTCAGATCGAAATCACAATTTCAGACAACGCAATCATGTGATCGCCAAAGTTGCAGTTTTTTGGATTGCAGCTTTGGTTGTTGTGTCAACTACTTTAAAATGCTGTTTTACAAATTTACTGGCAATTTGCATTTTAGAATGGCATTCATGCACAGCATATCTGATATGACTGGTTCTCATTGTTCACTTAAAGGAGCTGTTCAAAAGAGTCGACTCGTTTGCGAACGTCACATCTCCTCTGCGGAAGTGCTGTTAAGCAGGTCAACAACACAGAGCCTCTGTTTAGGAGTAGAAGTTTGAGTATCCCTTAAACAATGAAAACAGATTATTTATCATCAATATTAGATGATGAATAATCTGTTATGTGCTTTTGATCATTGATTTCCTTACTGTTGTCTATACTGTGAACATAGTGAATATTGCACTGAAGCTTGATTTGAAGAAAATCATGAATTGAATTGAAATTGCAATCTTTGTCAGCAAAATCGCAATTAGATCTTTTCTTGAACTCGTTCAGCCCCATTCTTCATTGTAGTCTTTTGTTGTGTTTTTCAGTGGTCTTCCAGTCAGGATCTGTCAACAGCTTGCCTGCCAGACCACCGCACCATGAATCCCTGCCCTGTGTTTGAGAAAAACAGCAAAACTCTGTTTTTATTTTTTATTTGTATCTGGGGGAACACCACAGAGGCACGGCAGATCATCACAGGTAAGAACAAGGCACGCCTTTGCTGTATTAGCAGCAGCGATGATGGGCAAACCTGGACAGAAGCTAGAGACTTGACAGAAAGTGTGATCGGGGAGGCCGTCCATAAGTGGGCCACATTCGCTGTAGGCCCAGGCCACGGTGTGCAGCTGGAGAACGGCCGATTGATTATCCCGGCGTATGCCTATTATGTCCCTTACAGATTCTGTTCCTTCCCCATTCCCTTTACAGTCTACCCACGTGCTTTGTCTATTTATAGTGAGGACTTTGGACAGACTTGGCGTGTAGGAAAGATGCTTCGAAAAGAGTCGTGCGAATGTGAAATGGCTGAAATCATAGACCACGAAGGCAGGAGTCACCTTTACTGCAATGCTCGCCAGACCAAAGGGCACAGATGTGAGGCTCTGAGTGAAAACAGTGGTGTGTATTTTGACAAACCACACATGGCTCCAGAGTTGGTGGAGCCACCTTCCGGCTGTCAGGGCAGCGTCATAGGATTCCCCGCTCCTGAGTTTGTCCCCAATGACGACGCTGAAAGCAAAGCTTGTGGCACATCACTCCTGTCTCCTGACACACAAACCTGGCTCCTCTTCATCCACCCAACCAACAAGTCCAGCAGGAGGGACATGGGTGTATACTTGAATCGATCCCCCCTGCACTCATCGGGGTGGGACAGGCCCCACATCATCCACAGGGGCCCCAGCGGATACTCAGACCTGGCCTACAACGGAGACAGGGATCAGTTCTCGTGCCTGATGGAGTGTGGGAAAGAGAGCGAACTGGAACAGATTGCTTTCACGTCGTTCACGCTTAATGATGTCATGCAGACGGGCAGTAAGAAAGACAAGAAGATGCGCTGATTTGTGGTTGCATTTTTCCTGTGTTGACAAAAGCTCTAAATTCCCCTGCAACCTAAAGATCCGAGCAGAAGCCACTAAATATGCTGTGCAGTAACATCCGTCTGTGTTTACTGTTGTTCTACTTTCTGGAGATGATAATGCATGCATGAGTCGTGTGTTTTGTTGTCTCCTTGTTTACATGAAAAAGGTAAATAAAGTCTTAATAGTATTAACATGCAAGCAGATGTAAAAGAAAGGAAACTATTTTTTAATAGATCAGGAGGCAGGTTTCAAGCATGCTGTGCTGAACTGTCATCTTTTAAACAGGCTTTGAGTGTGTGTGTAGAGGGGTTGTTCTGATACCAGAGTTTCAAACCTTGATATAATAGTAGAAATCAAATGATACTGATACCTCCTTCAATACCACAGCAACAAAAATAGAAGTTCTAGAACCCCTATTGAAGTATTTTTTCTTCTGTAATTAAAATAAAGGCAAACTCTTTCACAAAGCCTTATTCACTGATGGTTAAAAAATGTGGTCAAAAACCGACCCTCAAAGTTTTCAGTGAGATTCTTAGAGTCAACAGTGCTCTCTTATTGAATAGGCTTCCTGCTTCCTTCCTTAGAAAGAATTTTAAGGCTTGTGTCCACAGGCAGCGTATTATGCCCTGGCAGCGATGTTTTCTATTCAAAACTAGGGTTGCACGATTTTGGATTTTCCCGAAATCAAGAATGCCGAAATATCCAAAAGTATTACTGCAGCTACGATACCGTTTTTTTTTTTTTTTCCTGCAAGAATATTTGTTATCTTCTTTACTGAAATTGACCTGTTCCTCTCACTTGCCCTAGGTATTTGTGTTAGAAATTGATGTGGACCAAGGAAAGCAACATTTTATTCTCTAATACAGGACATTGTTAGTTTTAAAATGTTAAAATTCAGCAATAACAGGGTTCCCACATGTCCTGGAAAACCTGGAAAATGATTGACCAGTTTTCCAGTCATGGAAAACTTATGGAAAATTAGGAAAAAAGTAAAATATCCTGGAAAAGCTCTAATTGTCCTGGAAAATTAATAACCATCCTCTATTTTGTTAGTGAACAGAAATCAAACATAGGAAATGAAGTAAAGATGTACTTAGTAACTAATGCACACTAAACCATAAAATATGAGAAGATAAAATAATGCAAGTCAGGGAATGAAATATAAAAACTCAAAACAATGGTGACAGAAATAAAAAAATGGCAAAATAAAATTTAGGCTACGTAAACAGTTAATCAGCAAAATATATTTTTATAAAAGCAGAGTAAATAAAGATAAAAACTAAGTATAAACCATAAATTTATAATAGTGAGACACTACATAAAAGCCAGACTAAAAAGATAGCTAGCAGACAATGTTCATGCCTGAGAGCTAGAAATAAATAAATTTTAAGAGGGGGTGAAAACGTCCTGGAAAAGTCCTGGAAAATGATTTCTAGAAAAGAGTGGGAACCCTTAATAATAGGGGGAAGCATTGTGCAACATTTATACTTTCTGAGGATATTGCAGCCAATGTATGTGATACATTTGGCTTATATGTATGGCTTAAATATCTGCAGAAATTTAGGTATTGACTGATACCAATATTCCACTTTTTAAGCTAATGTGTCTGCAGACACCAATGTCGTGCCGATAAAATTGTGCATCTCGAAAATAATGAAGTCTTCAGCGCCCTGAGCAGAAAACATCCTTAGCATCACTTGATTTTTGTGGAACCTCTCCCAGCGCTGTCAGTTAAAGACAGCTCAGCTTCTGAGAGAGCACGGTGCTTAATAAAGAAGGGGTGGGACTTCTACTGTTAAAGAAGTCTTAAACAACAATGGCGGAGGTGAAAATGAGACTCCTCCTATTTGCAAGGGAACTGTTTCCTGGTCCTCAGCTGTTATCAGTGGAAGGACATGATTTCTTGACTCTGTGTTTATGTTTTCCTGGTGATATTTCTGTGAGTTCAAGAAAATAGGACGCACATAGAGCAATTTTATGGGCTGTATAGGTGTAACCAAGAGATGCAGAAGTGAGGTCTTGCAATCTGGCAACATGAAGCACCACAAAACTGAGGCTGAGAGTGCTTTCAATGGGGAAAACGCCCCCAGTGGACACAAGCACTTCAGGTCTTGAATTTTAAAAGATAATACTAAAAAAGTCTAATTTTACTTGTTAGAAAAATCCCCCACCTTTAAGAAAATGTGTGCTTAAACAAACAGTTTGAACATTTTCCTCCAGTAATGTCATGAAGGAATGTGCCACAGTAAACATTAGAACACAGCTGGAAAGCTAAAGCTACATTCACTTCTTCAGAAGCTTATGAGGATGTACACTCAAATAGCCTGTTCTGAGCAGGGCTGAACCTGAGGGGTTTGATGACACACTAAAGTTTGATTGCTCAATTTTTAGGCAAGAAACTTAGAAAATATAACATCCGGGACCAATGCAACTTTTAGTATATCACACTAGATAAAATACTGTTTGTTCTGCAGTGAAAAATTATTAATGTTCTCAATTTTAGTCTTTGAAAGCTCATAAAAATCATATTCAAGACTTTTTAAAAGTCTGTAGAAACACTCTCTAAGATTCATTTGTAGCTTAGAACAAAATCTAAGTACACTCCAGGGCATAATGTGCAGGGATGCACCTACCAACCCAGTTAAAATACAGATTTCAATGCATCATTCAGGTATCATTCACCGAATGACAGAGCCAAAGATGCCAGAAAGATCTGCCTTCTCAGTTCAGTGAGTCCAATATTTCCCTCCAGCTACAGCATTTAGAGTCAACTGAGGCACCGTTACACCAGCAACAGCAAGGATACACATTATGTTTTTTTTCCTTCTTCTTCTTAAAACTATTGATTTAAGAATCATTTAGGCACTGGCTCAATTTTAAAGTACTGTTTTTGCACGAGTGTTCAAAAAACATACAAACCAGACACCCAGCCTCACTGATATGACAGGGTAAGCTATTCATTTGGCACTTATCAGCACTTGAATATGCTAGATTAAGGAAAACAATACAGATGTTAAAGTAATATTTTCTGCATTTGTGCACTTTTATGTTATGAAATAACATATAAATACAGGATATGACCATGGCCAGCTGTGCCACTTCTGTCATATGATCTCATTTCACTATGCTAACAAGGAAAAACATGCACAAGTTTGCAGTTCAAGAGAACGTGGCGTATATCAAATCAAGAACACAGGTGACAACAATTAAGCCGTTTGAGAACACGTGAATCCAACAAAGGTTTTTCTTTGGAAATTTTGAAAGAACAAATAATAAAACAGTCAAAGAAGATTTTGATGAATGAGCCACAGTCCTCAAGCATTTTGGCACATATATGTAGCCAATGCTGTTGTGAAACTTAGACAGCATGCAGATGTTTTCCTGCTTTTTTTTTTTTTTTTAAAGCTATAGCACTTCTTTGCATCTACAGTCAGGGGACTGCAGATGCAAACTAGCTTTAAGCCAGCTTTGTACTTAAGTAGTTAAATACTGGACATGGTCCCTTTTTAATAAAATATCCATCCATCCATTATCTGTACTCGCTTATCCCTTCAGGCCGTGGGGGGTTGGGGGGGCTGGAGCCTATCCCAGCTGACAATGAGCAAGAGGCAAAGTACACCATGGACCTGTCGCAAGCCAATCACATAGCCTCATAGAGAAACAACCATTCATGCTTACACTTCTATCTAAGGGTAATTTAGAGTCACCAGTTGACCTATCAAGCATGTTTTTGGTCAGTGGGAGGAAGCCGTAGTTCCCGGAGAGAACCCACACATGCACGGGGAGAGCATCCAAGCTCCACACAGAAAGGCCCTGCCTGACATGGGAATCAAACCACCAACCTTCTTGCTGTTAGGCATGTGCACAGCCTGCTGTGCCACCGTGCCGCTTGAATTATAATATATTAAATCAAATACATTAGTCTTTAATATAATAGAGACTGGATTGTTCCAGTTTTAATTTTGACAGCACTTTTTAATTTAGTTTTAGTCTTTTGCCTAAAATATATTTTAGTTTTAATCATGATTTAGTCATCTGAATTTTTTCAATCTTAGTTTAGTTTTAGTTGATGAAATTTCACAACAATTTTAGTCACTGAATCTGCTGTAAATTTAGTCTTCTAAAATATAGGCATTTTTATGTTTCCTTGAGTTTCTGAAGTCATGTTTTACAATTGGATCCCGCTACACGAAGCTAAGGCAGTTGTGATTGGATGTCCCTCTTAACTCATCCAACCTTTCCACACAACCAAAGTAGCTGTGATTGGATATATCCCTAACTTGTCCCTACTTTCTACATGACCAAATTAGGTCTGATTGGATTTAGTCTCTGTCAAACATTTTAGTCTAGTTTTAGTCTTCTGACGAAAACGTCACTTAATTTAGTTTTAGTTTTTGTCAATGTACACTTGTTTTGTTTTAGTTATAGTCTAGTTTTCGTCAAGGGGAAAAAAGGTTGTTGAGGAAAACTATGATGAAAATAATTAGTCGACAAAATTAACACTGGTTTCAAAAGGTGTGGTATTGAAAAGTATCAAAGTATCAGAAGATTTTGACAACCTCAGTGTGTAGCATGTTTGAGGAGCTCTCATACCCATCTCTGCTTCTTCCTGAACCATCTGTGATTTCTGAGCAGTGGAGAGAATTTGCCTACCTCCTTTTTATTTTCATATGAAAATCATAGCAGGCCTTGTAACGTCGAGCACAGAGTTTGCTCCTCGCTCGCTCTCCTTTACATTGAGTATAACTCTGATTCACGTATGCCTTCGACTCCACTGTTTAGACTCTAACTGTGCCACACACCTTTCTGTCGGTGCCACAAAGTTGGCGACAGAAAGAGAAACATTTCTTGTGCTCACGACATCCACCTAATTGATGAAGAGACCAGCCAAACTGTTCCACATCTTTGAGTTTGAAACACAGTTTGCCGAGAGATTCTCTTTAAGCTACGTCTGTCTGAAGCATTTAGGCTACTTTGTACTGTAACTGACTTTATATACAATCATTTTTAAAAGCAATATCTAAATGATTTACTTTGTCATGTTCTGTTTTCCACTTCATTTCACGTTACTTCTTCACAGGCTTTTCCCACTTGGCGTTATTGATAAGTGGTTGTGAAAGCCAGGTATGATAAGCTGGATGTTGGTCATTTAATGAAAGCATGAAACAGCATGTAAGGACAGATGAAGACGTCACTGTTTTAAAGCCACTTGTATTTTGTACACACTTCTGAGTGACTTAGAAATCCTTCTTTGCCTATAATTGGGAGGCTTTAAGCCTGAAGGTTCTAGTTTCATTGTGTTTTTGTTGACTGTTGTGGAAAGTGACAAAACCTGCATGAAACATGTATTTTAGTAGAAAATAAAAGTAACCTGTGATCACTTGATTCGTCTTTTTTCAGTTTTGTTCACATTTTATGGCGAGATTGGAACAGCTCATTTTTTTTTTAGTAGCTCTAAAGGACAAGGTCACACGTAATCATCAGGGTCATGAGAAAAATAATAGCTGAAATTTGGGTGTGGTCTTAAAAGCATCTAAAAATAAACACTTCACGGGACTGCTCGGTTCCCTCAGCCTCTCAAAGAGGCTTAAAGCATGGTGAAACGTTGTGAGCTCTTGATGCAAAGTGACCTGTGGGGAGTTGGGGGTGATTCAGCAGCTGTGCAGACAGCAGGGATGAGTTGAGGACAGAGAGGAGGGGTTTGAGTGCAGCATGGACTGCAAATATATTCTCTGTCTTTCAAGTTTTCTTAATAATGTGACATCTCTGCTGTTAAACGGCTGACTTTTGTGTTAAATTACAAACACTAGTTTATTAGAGATTACTTTAGGTCTCTGTATGTGTTTATATAACAGTTATTCCTTTATAAAACATAAAAGCTGAAGCTAGAAAACTATGGTTAGTACATTCCAGTCCAAAAGGGTGATTCAGATATATGTGTTTATTTGTTGATTCAGTCAGAAGAAAAATGTAATCCAAACAATCTGTTTTTATTCACTCCTTTTAGATTTCTGTTTTGTTCTTCTAACAACACTTACCCTCAGCTAAACCAACTTCAGATGCTGTGTTTTGGCCTGCTGCTGTGGACCTACAAAGCGTAACTACTACAATTAAGTTTTTGCCTTTTCCTTTAGCCCAATTCCATTTTCATTACAGTTCCGATATCAACTTCAGAGAAATCAACAAAATAAATACACTGTAGTACCTGCAAATTTCACTTATTACAGCACTTTTTAATTTAGTTTTAGTTCTAGTCTTTTGCCTAAAAAATATTTTATTTTTAGTCATAATTTAGTCATCTAATTTTTTTTAAATTTTAATCTAGTTTTAGTTCATGAACTTTACTGTGAATTTAGTCGACTAAATATGAAGTGTAAAGTGTAAGGTATTTTTTATGTTTCCTTGAATTTCTGAAGTCATCTTTTACACTTGGATCCCGCCACCATGAAGCTATAAGGCAGTTGTGATTGGATGTCCCTGTTACTCATCCAACCTTTCCACACAACCAAAGTAGCTGTGATTCCTAACTTGTCTCTACTTTCTACATGACGAAATTAAGTCTGATTGTATTTAGTCTTTGTCAAACATTTCAGTCTAGTTTTTATTTATTGATGAAAATGTCAGTTAATTTAGTTTTAGTTTTTGTCCATGTGCACTTGTTTTGTTTAGTTATAGTCTAGTTTTTGTCAGGGGAAAAAGGTTGTTGATGAAAATGATGACGAAAATAATTAGTCGACAAAATTAACACTGATTAGTGTAGCTTTGACCACCTACATGGATGCCGTGGACCTGCTTGACTCCAAGTGCTTATCATACATCAACCATCAACAGAAATGACACTATTTAACATAAAACTGATTTTGCAAAATCAATCAAACCCAGTTTAATTGCAGTTCAACTAGATGCTGCTGTCTTAATCAACTTCAGTCATCTCCAGCTTATAACTATAGCTGTTAATATCAGAATGATCTCTCTATCTGAGGTTGTTATTGATTATACCTCCATAATAACGGCTTTTTCAACCATATAGAGGGGAGGACCCTCTTGAAAACAAGGTGTCACATCTGAAGGGGTGAAGCTCTGATAAACTTCAACTCAATAGAAACATTTGTGATAAGGACAGATTTATAGTACTGGTGGCCATGAATTTGTCACCCCATAATAAATTCTGATTTGGTCCCGTTGTCTCTGCCCACCTCCAAACATCCGCCCACTCACACGCCCCTCAGTGAGGGTATGAGATAAAATGATGAGTGCTGCTTCAGCCTGCTCTATTGTAAATCGTCTTGAGATAACATTTGGTAAGATTTAGAGCTATACAAGTAAATAGTTACTGATTGTTTGCTTGAGTTAAAAAAAAAACCCTCTATGTGTGACTGTCTTAAAAATGAATTATAATATTGACATACCTCAGTCATACTCAGCTTTCTGTTTGCATGCAAATTTGGGTAAAAATAGCTTTAGTTTTTTTCTGTTCGAACTTCAGGGTCAAGGATAGTTATAATCTTTTAGCAGTTTATCATCAAACGGGAGTACAAAGGGCTTTTCAGTGGGACATCCTCTCCCTGTATTAAATGCACATGATGTCTGTGGGAGTCTCTGCACCAGCAGCATTATGATGGAGGACTAACTAACAGCCATTTCATAGTAATAAAGAAACATATCAAGCAGTAATGACTGAAATGAGTTTTCTAATTTGAATTATGATGAAACCTGCAGGGCAGAGATGAGGACCTGAACATCTTATTATCGTCTACTGATGCATGGAGTATTTTAAGCCCCTGTGCCTGTGAGAGCTAAGGCCAAATCAGCATGGATGAGTTGGTACATATGGGCAGATTCTTATGAAGGTGATACCTCAAAATGCTTCGATGACTTTTCTAACACTCTGAACAAATGTCCTCTGAGATATAAGGGTGAACTGATTAGATTTTGGAGGCTGTAGAGCAAAGGTAAAGGTCATGGAGCGTTACGATCCTCCACGGCTTGTGAGAGTGATTTTGTGAATGCAATATTTCAACAGTACTTGACGTGATTTTCATTAAACTTTCACTAATATCCACTATTAGTCAAGACTGACCGGGGCATCAGCATCATTAGCAAAGTGCTGATGTTACTGGCAATAAAACCTTAATTTTAAAAACAAGTACTTAAAATTACAGAACATTACATATGTCAGTCTTTAAATGCTTTCCTTTACCTTTAAGCATATATACTGTAGGTATCCTTTGTGATAATCAGTGGACTGAACTGTCCCTGTGGTGGTCCACTGAATCACATCCAAAAAGTAAATTTACGTTTAGTTTAGGAAACAGGATGAAAAATACTACCTGATTTCAATGTTGATTTTTTGAGTTGCTCTTGCAGGCACCACATCCACAGCTTTTAACCATGTAGAGGTAACAAAATGAAGGTTGGAAATTCACTAGGCTTCACTGAAAAGGTCTGGCACAGGCAAAAGTTTGTCTTAGTCAAAGTAGTTTTGCACCCATAGAGTGGTGCAGGCATGAGTCTAATAATGTGGAAGTGAGTTAGCATTTAGCTCTTCCTGGTTCCCAAGACCGAAACTATGTGGGAATTTAAAACACCAGTTTCAGATATATTCCCAAAATAAAGTTCACATATACGCAAGATTATAATGTTTGATGGGAAATGATAAAAATGCATCTTATGTTGCATGCTTTTGAATCTTAAACCATGGTTGTGTGTTTAAAACAACGGTTGCTAACAAACTGCGAAAAGGACTACAAAAATGGCTGGGGACCCAACTGCAATCTTTTCTGATTATTTTTTAATAATCGATAATTCACACACTATTCCCACAGTCATGAGGACCAACTTGATCAGGTCACTAGATTATGAAGAAACGGTCATACAAAAGGTCACAATAAGAATTTATACATTGGAAATATTGTAGTTGCCTCTAAGTCGAACTGCCATGTTGTAGTTTCATAGTAGCTTGATAACAGCCTTTTACACTCGTCAATTATGTTCAAGTTTAAAAAATCATAAAAATTGGGTTCATGGTCCAAGAAATGTATTTTAGGTAGATATGCTTTTAAATGTGTTTACTTTAAGTATATCTAGTATAAATGTATTGTTATTATTATTTTAATTTCAGTCACAAACGTTCGAGAAGTGGGTGAGTGCTTACATAAGATGTGGTCTGAGGAAACCAGGGTATTAAACGCTCTTACAGTTCTTTTCTAACATGATGCCCCCTTGGTCATGCCAGGGGCTTTTGTAAGGTCATTGAATTTGTTATGCCAGGGGCTTTTGTAAGGTCATTGAATTTGTCATGCCAGGGGCTTGTGCTCCAGGGCAAGCTGAATACCATCGGCTACTCTCTGCCAATCATCTGGATACACCCCCATGGACATGGACATGTGTGTAAGCCTGTGCTTTTGCAATTACAGTTAACAGAGTGCTGTCCTTGTGTTAAGTTATAAGACAAAAAAATACCAAGAGAAGTCATCAGATGCTGTATAATGAAATTTGGCTTGGAATTTTTTCAGATCATAGCTTCAGTGTATTAAAAAGTCACATTACTAACCATGAACGGCTCAGCTGGCTCTGGCATGGTTTGCCCCACTTGGTTGAATAATTCCAGTGGTAAGGAAATCTCATTTGACATCTGTGCCCCTGGGTTCACAGCAGCAGCTGAAGGCTACTCAGAGCCCCAAGCCTGGTCCCTGATCATTAACACGAAAATCACTGCAACCCTAAGCGTCATCTTGGCCTAGTTTTCAGAGCATTTTGTTCAGGAGCAGGGGCTCGTGATTCTGAAATGTGATTATCTGCTGACCAGCTCCCTCCTTGTGTCTGTTTCCATCACCTTGTTTAGCCAGCTTCTTCACAGGAAGGATGAATCATGTAGTGCAACCTGTTTCTCCCTGGCCGTGTGTTGGCGGTGACACATCCAACGTTTTTCTAGCACATATGATAATTTTTATTGCAGGGTGTCTTGCAGTGATACACACATATGTTTCAGCTATCACTCTGATGACATTTGTGAGTCCAGGATCTGAGCAGAGCTGCTATCAGTGTGGGCGTCACAGATGTTTTCTGTTGGTGGTAAGCATGTGTGGTGTCCCTGCAGGCTCTGCTCTTCTTGAAGCTCACACTCACGCAGTGCTGGACACACGACTGCTCATACACCACCCATCTGAACGACCCCCGGGCCCACGGGCAGGAGCTGCCAGACACTGGAGGATGACAGGAGCCCACTTACTGGTGGTCTGAGTCAGATTTTGATTATTTTAATCAGGGAAAGGATTTTGTGGCATGATATATCCACTATTACCTTGCATGATAAAGTCTGTCTCATCTAGCTCAACTGATATATGAATTTAAGAAGCAGTCATTTTATTCTCACTTAATAAAAAATATTTTCATATTAACACCAAACCGTTACTCACCAAAACACCACACTGTATAATGCAGCAGTTTGGTATGCTTTGTGTTTATATATGCAGTCATAAATTTGGTTTACACATTTTAAACTATTAAAAATGCATTTTTAAAACGTTACTCAGCTCTACCAGGTCATATATTTTCCAGGTTTGCATCTGTTTCATAAAGAGCTTGCCTTCAAAACAGCTACTTACAACAAATGCCACTCTGAACATTATGCAGGTAAGATGGAAGTTTGGCAATAATGCTGCACACTATCTCTAACTTCCAAGGTTTATTGATTTACTTTTGAAAGAGATAAAGGGTAAGACAATAATGTTTACAATAAAAGGCTCTCAGTACTGTTTGACTTTACCATTCTGGTACTCTGACAACCATTTTCTCTTTTCATTCAGGAATACAAAGATGAACATGTTTTATGGCCATTTAGCTCCAACATAGCAAGATGTATTATGAATTTACTGTCCATTTTGCCCAGCCTTAAAAGAGAAGTAGGCTGTATAACTACATTTAGATACTGGCTCAGTTCAGTTAAACAGTGAGCTTATTGAATTAGCTTAGCACACGGTCATGGAAAGAAGACAGAAGGTTTGATAAGGATACAGTTTAGAAGAGAAATTTTAAAAAATGACTAATATTGGGTGTGTAGGACTCATTTTTGTGCATGTTGTCAAACAGGTATTGGTATTGTTTGATTTTTTTATCAACTCAGTTAAAATGTATATACTTCATTCAAGGGATGGCTCTTAAATAATGAGACTGTGCTTATGAAAATAAAAAACATGTTATATATTAAAGGTTATGTATTCATGCACGACTGCTGTAAGTTTACAATAAGTGATGTCTTTACTTCACTGCTGTCTGCTGATTATAATGTACATGCTTCTGCCAGGGCGTTGGAAAATGATTAGCTCAAAAGTTAAGCAAAATATTAACTTGAATTTTTTGGGAAAAATTGAACAAACAGCAGGCGAATCGTTTGGTACATTAACAGAGGGGTTTAGGGAACACTGCATGTCACGTGCGTGTGTTTGAATGACACAAAAGATTTTGTGAAGGCAGAGGATGTTCAAGACGATGAACATTCCGGGCGCTCATGCACATTTAAAACTTCTGAAAACAGTCAGCAAATTGAACAAATTGTTCAAAAATGATCGACGACTCAGTTTAAGAATGAGAGCAGAAATGGTTTCCATTGATAAAGAGACAGTTCAGCAGATTTTGCATGAAAATTTGAACGTGACAAAAGTGTGCGCCTAAGTTGTCCAAAACACCTGGTAATCACTCCCTTTCAAAACTATTAGTTTTTCTTCAGTTTGTTCCAAAATGTCTCCACAAATTTGCTTGAGTTTTTCCTTTGGATCAGGAGTCAGAAGTTTTGAATGTGCATGGGCTCACAAGATTTTCATTGTCTTGGATATTCAGCAAAACAGCACCCAAAACTTTTCAAGCATGAACTAATGTATAATGGGAACACTGCATGTCACGTCCATGTATGTTTGAATGACGCAAAAAATTGTGTGAAAGCAGCGAGGACGTCCAAGACCAGGAACGTCCTGTCCTCCCATGCACATAAAAACTTCTTCAAAGGTTCTAAAACATTTTTGTTTACTCAAGCTTGTTCCAAAGTGTCTCCACACATTCGTTTGTGTTTTTCCTTTTGACTAGGAGTCAGAATATTTTGGACAAAGTTTGCGCACATTAGTCACGTTCAAAGTTTATTGCAAAATCTGCAGAACCGTCTCTTCATCAATGGAGACCATTTCTGCCCGCGTTCTTGAAGTGTTGACCATTCCAAATAATTTTTTCAATCTGTTGAATGTTTTCAATTTTCAGTTTTCTAACTCTTCAGCAAAAACAAATCCACTTCAATCAGTAACTGGATGTGAACTAAAGACGTCACTTACTGGAAACGTACAGCATGTGTGTAAATGCCCAGCCTTTATTATATAACACTCAGTGTGACTGTGGACCATGTTTTTATTTTCATGAGCAGAGTCTCATTATTTAATAGTCATACCTTGTATGTATATAATACTGTGATATGTTTAACTTTGTCTATAGCTCCCAACTCTTATGTCAGTAAATTTTTCGTGCATAATAAGCAGTAAGGACAAAGACACTGTGCTGGATTTCAGACGGCATGGGCACAGTCAGTTCTTAGTTTTAAATATCACTGCTAAAATAATCGAGAGAACCTGGAACAATAAAACAGAACACATTATTTATATACTCTCCACACGGCACAGACAAACCATTTCACTATCTCCAGGCTCTGTACCTATTGCAGCAATTTTCTGTAATTGCAAGAAAACCTTTTTAGTCCAAGACACCGGGAGGCAGGTCTGTTACTGCAGCAGTGACACGAAAGCACATTAAGAGCCTCAGTGTGTGCAGAAACAGAGACGCCGAATGTGTTCAGAGTTCAGGGCAGTGTCAGCCTTTGATAAGCTTTAAAGTATGCATTATGGTGTGGGTGTTATCTGCTGCTGTGTACTGCTTTGACTGGTTTGTCTGACTGTTCAGCCCCATGTAGGCCGTGGTATCGAAGCTCCTGCTTCTTGATTAAATTCTGCATCAGAGCATTTAATGAAATTTAAGAGGTTGTTGTTACCAAGTATATTATCTAAAATCATTGAGTGTGTGACCAGTTTGCATTCAGTGAAATGTGAACACTAGAAAAGCCTGAAACTAATGTCAGAAAGCAAGATACGTAGTTATAGATGTTAGGGTTGTAGACTATATGTATTTTGTAGGGATCATGTTTTTAAATATTCAGTATATGAAAGTTCCTTGACAATGCTGCTGCTTCTTTACTCAGCTTTTCTTTCATAGTTTGCACCAACATACAAAAGCAGATTCCTTGCTCTTGTATTTGTAGCCTAGTCGCCAAAAACTAACCCAACCAAAACCTTCAAAAAACCATAATATGACACACAATTTTACCAAACAGTTTTCAAAAATTGATCATTTGGATGTGATGCTTAGTTTTGCACCACAATTTCATTTGGAGTATTCTATTCAAACATATATTGTGACAGTAAAACCTCTTTTAAAGTAACCTTAATGCCTTTAAAGGCACAGACAGACTCTCATAATCAGGGAGTGAGTTGGTAGTAAAATATGCAGCAACAGTGTCTCCAGTTAATAAATCAACATTTCATCTGTCCAGTTCTGTTTAATAGAAATGATAAAAGGCTAATATGTCAGTTAAATCCTGGCTTTGTTTTTGTAGTTCTGCAAATAGCACATCATCCTGTAATTTTTCATCATATTAAATGTAATTTTAATTGTTAGAATAGAGTGATGCAGGAATGAGTCCAAAATGTGGAAGTGAATTAGCATTTAGCACGTCCTGGTTCCCCATCCCCAGAAGTTAATGAGATTTAAAATACTGGTTTCTGTTAAATGTCTGGAATAATCTTTGTGGTGAAAACACGCACATGAGATTTCAATGTTTAATGGGAAATAATAAAATGCATCTGATGTTGCCTGCTTTTGAATCTTAAAACGCTGTTGTGCGTTTAAAATGACAGTTGCTAAATAAATGTTATTAAGGACTACAAAAATGGCTGGGGACCTGATGGCAAACATTTCTGATCTTTTTTTAATAATCATTAATTCAAACACTATTTCCACAGTCATGAGCACCAACTTGATCAGGTCATTTGATTATGAGGAAACTTAAACAAGAGGTCACAATAAGATGTTATTCATTTGAAATATTGTAGTTGTATCTAAGTTGAGACCTCCATGTAGTAGTTTCATAGTAGCTGACTAATAGCTTGTCACTCTCACTGATTTCTTTCAAGCTTAAAAAATCGTGAAAACTGCCAGGAAATATACGAACATGCCAGAAAATAAATGTCAGAGATTTTTCTTTCTTTATGACTTAAAGCAGGGGTGTGCAACTTGGATGAGACTGCAGTGTCAATCTCTGTCTGCGGAGGTTTTTACATGAAACTTAATTGACATTTGTCAACATGCTGTCCTCATGTCATCCATACAGGCCCATCAGACCATCAGATCTTGCATGTTGGTCATGCATCATCAATGATTTGGTTTCAGTGTGCGCTGAAATTCCATCAAGATTGATTTACCATCCACAAGGAATCATACATGATGCGCCTGGCTTCAGTTTCTGTGGCATGTTAGCTTTGATGTAGGAGTAGGGATGGGAATTGGTAAGATTTAATTTTTATTTTTATTGATACCAATGCTATTAATGACTGTTTATCGATCTGATTCTTAACAATTCCTTTATCAATCCTACTGATTTTCCGAGTGGGCAAAAGTTGGCCTACAGAGGTTTCCAGTGACGACAATGTCAAACACATGACGCTCCTGATACTCTATATCATGCTGCATTGATTGACTTTTGACTTCTTTATTGTCATTTTTGCTGACTGCCTCTGAGAAGAGGCAAATCTTTGATTTGAAGCAGAACAAAGTGGAAGGAATTGGTAAGGGGCTTCATAAACAAAAAGACTAATGATATTGATGCTTTGAGGGAGTTGTTCCTGAATCTCAACTGGAATTGGTTATTGATTCCCGTTCCTCCGTAGGAGGTTAGCTCAGTTTAACCTTCAGCATAGCGTCAAAGTTCAACTTGATTGTTCAGGTGTGTAAACAGTACTTATATACTTACTTATCTTATGCAGACATGTGTGAATGTGGGTAAACTTCCTAAGGAGAACATTTTATCTGAATTGAAATGTAAATATTAGCACAAGAGACTTTCTGTACTGAAAAGGAAACCAAAGTTTGATCCAAAGGTTAAGGTCAACCACTGGACATGAAAAAGGTTCTTGGCACTTTGGATCAAGCTTTGGACAACCATGACCTGGGTGGTTATCTGGTTATCTGGACTGACCTACACAGAACTTTGAACATGTGATGAGCTTTGACCTCTTAGATTAGATACCAGACATGATACATTCAGTTTGAGGAGTCTCTTCTCTCTTTTGGTTTCTCTTTGTTGCAAGACAGGAAAATATAAGTTATGCAAGCAGAGTTACATTTTCATGGTTTGATTGAAGTTCTCTATGTACACTGGAAGCTACACTCAGTGGAGCTGTACATCATCACAGTCACAAAGTGAAGCAACGTCTCAGCTGCTCCTCCAGGAGTTTTTCATAATTCATATATTTATCCCTCAGACAGATTTAAGCATATTTACAGATCCATGTAACCTTGTACCAGCTCAAATGACGTCATGTATCAAAATACACCCTCTCTGTAGATAGTGCTATTTTCATGGGAAATCACAAAAGGAACAAATTCCTCCTTAACAATACAAAGTATCCAAATCAATACAAAACTAAAGGGAAAAGACATGAAATGCACAGTATAAAATCAGTTGTGCATGTGTGCAAGAACCACAGGAACAAATGATACAGAGAGAGAAACTCCCAGAGAAATAAGCAAAGAAGCTATATTTTTAGGCTTCCAAGAAAAAAAAGAAAAACTTACATTTGCTAAATCTTACCCCAAGTGACCTGTGGCAAGAGTAATAACACATTTGATAAACTCAGACAAAATCATTTATGTCCTATCATTGTAAAACTACTAGTTCACCACAGTGTCCAAATCTTTGTGTCAGATGCTCAGTGACTTTTTCCCCACACAGTCCGATCGCCGCAAGCTTCTGATTTTAGGAACAAACGATGCTCTTCACGAGAACGACATCTTCGGAGATCATTCTACGAACATCTTTTGATACAGTTTAGTTAAGGACAATACAAAGATTATAAGTACGTCAGACGGACACAGAAGCCGTGTCTTCAGACTGCAGAGAGTCTTTTAAAGCAAGAGTGCCCACCAGCACGAGTCCTGGATCAAACTGCCAGAGTAAAAAAATGGCTTACAAGGGCACTGCAAATCTACATAAGCCATAAAAGCCATGCCACATTTACACCCTGTTAGGGCTATTCTCTCTTAAAGGGACATGCGCACAGTTTACAAACAGAGGAGGCGAAAAGACCGCTGAGAAAGCAGCAGGGTTGGGAAAATTACTCTCAAACTCCGACCTGAAAATGACTCCTGCCAGTTTTACATAATGCACTTTTATCAGAAAGCCAATTGACCCTTTGTTAGCTCTTTGATTGGTCTTCTGAACCACCAATCAGAGAGCCCCCCTCTCATGGCACGATAGCTAGGGCTACTTTTGGTGAGACAAACTTTCACCTAGGCCAACAGTGAGTGGCGGTAAAAATGTGAAGCTAATTTCTTTGCATCGGCATGTTTCAAAGGTGTTTCTTGGGTGTCTGCAAAAATGATGCCAACGCTGTGATCTGTAAGTATTTTTGGACCTGTGTCATAAAATAAAGGTTGTTTATTAAAATGCTTCCTTTGATTGCTCCGTGTCAGAGCAGCATGCGACACAAGCGAGCATCAGTGACTTTCATCATTTTCTATTGCAGTGTCCTAACAACCCTTACAGTAACTCAGCTTGTTGTTTTTAGCTTGTCACTCTGTTTCTGTTTTAAACAGCAAGTGAATGTTTTCCCCTGTCTATTGTTATGTTTGTAGCTTTATGTTGTATCTCCATTGCTGCTTTCACACAAATTAGGATCCAAATGAATAAATTAAGTTCTTTGAGTGGAACTGAACTGAAAGAATTCTTGTGCATCTTCAAAGGTAAGAGAATACTGTTTTAATACTGATGATGCATTTAGCAAACGTGCTAAAGTTTTCCTGCTAGCGGCATTAGCATCATTTGATGTTGATGGTTAGAGAATACTGTTTTAATACTGACGATACATGATCTGGTAATTCAAGTGGTTATAATGTTACTTAATAGCAAACGTGCTAAAGTTTTCCTGCTAGCGGCATTAGCATCATTTGATATTGATGGTAAGAGAATACTGTTTTAATACTGACGATACATGATCTGGTAATTCAAGTGGTTATAATGTTACTTAATAGCAAACGTGCCAAAGTTTTCATGCTAGCAGCATTAGCATCATTTGATGTTGATGTTTTGTAGTGTTACCCATCCATCCTTAATACTAACTTCAATATGACATTAAAGCTTGTCAACTTAATCTGATTATAACGTACAGTATTTTTTAATTTTCTCTTTGAACCAGACTTTTTTTTTTCAAAACTAGCATATCATTGATGAGTCCCAGGTTAGAAATTAACACCAGCAGCTAGGGGTGTGCAATATGATAATATTAGATCATGAATAACTAGAATGTATTGGTGATCTGAAAAATGAAATGAAACTGAAACTTGGGATGAGGATTTCATACTGATGTAGAGCTACATTAGTGCAGAAACACCAGATATTTTAAGTCTACAAGCTTTCAAAAGAATTAAAATTTGTATGATAATCACTCGAATAGATTGAAAAACACAAAGGAGGACAAACGACCAAATCACAATCCGAAAAATGAGCCAAAATGCCCAAATTTGTCCAACAAAATTCTTCATAAAGCAGTGAAATACTTTCATGCTTTATTAGACCCACACGCCCAAATAACCCAACAGTTCCAGATGTGAGTCAAAAAATAAAATGCTTTATTCATTGTTCTACAAATTACTGCTGATTTTTAAGTAATTAGCTTTGAAGCTATATTTTTATTGACGTTTTTGTGCATTAAGAATGACATTTATGGATGAAAGTTTGGTTCTAGTTGTGAAATTACGAATAAGCAACTATGAGTTGTGATAAAATTGAGATTGAGTTACTGCCATAAAATGACTGTGATACTATTTCTTGTACGATATCGTCCGCCCCTATTAGCAGCACATCTTAAGCACCATTGGTAAAACTTGATAAAATTTAAACATGTATGTTTATATATATTAGAATAAGATTAATGCTCATACAACGTATTCTACCCTTTACTCTTTTCTTTTCTCCTTAAAGAGAAATCGAGTCAAGGGTACGCTTAATTGTTTTAAATAGGGAGGAGCCCAATGACAAGAGATAATGTTTAACCTAGTGACATAAACCAAGGAGGGCAAGGGTCAATTGTACCCCTTACTTTGCAATATGATTCATTCTTTCTTTTTAAAATGTGAATCATGTTTTTTGTGCAGGAATTCCTCATTGTAGTAGTAAATTGTGAGCAAGATCTTTTTAAAGCATGTGATCTCTTTCTTCTTTTTTCAAGTTTTACCAGGCAGGATTAAGTCAGATCATCTGAACAACTCCACAAAGTAATCCATTGTTCCCAACCCTGTAAAGCCGTGAGCGTGGCAGACCAGTCACATGCACACTATGGGAAATGTTCGGCTAGACACATGAGTGCTAACTCTTGGCTCTCTGGCTGCTGGGTACTAAACATCATACAGAATAACAGGCAGCTGCGAGGAGAGGGGACTCACATGTCCTATGAAAGCACCGTTCACACAGTTAAGTTGCATTTTGTGGTGGGTTTTCTTTTTTTCCCTTTGTTATATTTGATTAATTCAAGTCAAATCTGCTTCGATATATCTTTCAGTCTCTCTTGGTCGGAGATTTGTCGCTCTGACCAACTACAGAGATATTTAGTCTGTGAACAGTTGGCAGTGAGCGATATATGACCTATTATTTTCACACAATTGAGAGATTTTCTTTTTTTTTTTTCTTCAAACATGATAAAATGTAGCGCGCAAAATGGATCTGCGCACATACTGGAAGCATAATGTTGCTGAGGACATGCAAGTTGTTGAGTATACAGCAGAGCAAAAAGCGATGTTTCCCAAAGTCATTGTCTTCCTCGTCTTCTTGAAAACATCATCTGTAACTCAGGTTTGCATCTTCAAGCGCGCAACTCTTTCTTGGAGTGTGGTTTATTTCCCAGCAGGGCGTCGATCTCGGTAATGGTCTGAGGGGTCATTTGAGATAAAACCTGCAGAAATGAAGAAAGATAGTGATTAATTTGTGATGTCGCCCATTAGGTTTGTTGAGGTTTAAAACTTTTGTTTTCTTGTAGCTTCAAATCTCAGACTGTAGACGGACAAGGGTACTACTGCCTCGGAGTGAAGCCAAAATATTCAAAGCTGATTGATTGAATTGTTAATTTATAATTCAAAAGAACTGTGCCAAACAAGGAACATTCACTCACATCAGAGCAACTCTCCAAACAATGAAGGTGTGAAAACTACCTCAGTGATCCTCAGATGAAATCAAACTAGCTATCAGCTCAGCTCAGCTTTCACTTTGGACTCACAAGATGCTTGTTGCAAACAGCTTTAGCCAAAACTAACAGGAATTATTTTGTATTAGTTTATTTATCACATTATGCATCATTATCACAACACCAAAACTGTGCGACACATTATTGTTTTTTTCATATTGTGTAGGCCTTAAAGGTCCCAAGTCCTGCAAAATCAGTTTTGTTTTATTTAATAATGGAAGAAGGGGCTTGAGTGCCAAGGAACATGACACCTTACAATAAACACCTAGTTCATGGAGAAATGCGCAATCCCTCTTTAAAGACAATGGTTGATTTTTAACTTCCTGGGGTTTATTATGTCATAGCTATACAGCCTCCACCTACATGTGTGTTTACTGCACGTCACAGGCAGACGCCATGACTGTGTTGATAGTCTGTTTCGAGACCCCTCCTCCCCCTCCCATTAGACATCATTTGGGCAGCCAACCAGTGCAGAGCTCCTTATCACAGCCTCCCTGCCCCCTCAGATTCAGCGTTTCCAAAGGGGAGGGAAAAAGAGCTGCATCTGATCCTCTACAGAGATTAATCTGTAATTGTATTATTCAACTTAAAACAAATCCTTGTTTAATAGACACCCCAGACATGATCTAAACAGTCAAACACACCAGGACATGTGACCTCTAAATAAAACAGACTTAATGTTCAAAATAACTGAATAACAGCTTATAGTTAATTAACCATATTGAAGCCTTTATAAACTCACTGCTTTATCTAAAATGACTTCTGGCGATTTTTAATATTACAATATACATGTCATGGCTTTGTCACTTTTTTTCCAAAATCACTTAACCCTCTGCTGATGAACAGCAGTTTAAGTCACAGAGCACGAATCCTCTGTGTTATTGGATGGGTTAAACTATGTCAGCAAAACACCAGTCAAACAATTTTCTATCAAACCCACATTCTGCTGAGACAGTTTTCATTATGCTGATACATGCCAGATTGTTCATTTTTCAGACTAGTCAGGTTTGAATTATCTATTTGATATCAAACAAACTGATTGTGACAAGATGATAGACACTTTTTTTCAAAATGTGACTCTTTGCATCATTTTCAACTTGATTAGCAGAGTGGATGAAAGACGGTGAAAGAAAATGTGACCAAAGTGAAAGCTTTCTGTAACCATCTGCTCCAGTCTGTGTCACACTGACACAAGAATCTGTTCTGCTGTTACCTGAAACACTCTGACGGATCTTTGACTTTTTATCTACAGGTTTGTTTTGTGCTGTGGCATCAGCTCCACCATCAGCTCCAATATACACATTAAGTGGTTCCAAATTATATCATCAACCCCATATGTTCATGTGCTTCATGATGGCTTCATTTTTGTAAAACAGAAGGAGGTGAATGCATAACGTCCATCATATGTACCCTATTTACGCCTTTCATTAACAACTGTGCAGGATAATGGCCAAATGGAAACCCTAATTCTGCTGGGTATATAATAAAAACTCACTTCATATTGAAAACAGGCAAACAGATTCAGAGGGTGTCCAGGATGCCTTCATCTAGGTTTGGTTTGCTGGTGTAAATGCTCACACGGACTGGCACACATCGAAACCAGAGAAAAGCTGTTTAAAGAGGCCCCGCCAGCCTCAAAGCTCATGGTGCTTTTCCGTTTGTGGTATCTGCTCAACTCAGCTCAACCCTGTATGGTTTGGATTCTGACCATTTGGAGGCAAAGTTTTCATAGTGAAACTATCGTGGCATCCTTACAACAAAAAATGAGAAAACAAAGACAGGAGCTGCGACCAACTGTGTGGTTTTCCATCACAGTGAGGAGGTGAATATTGTTCCAAAGACAGCTACAAGCAGCAAAACAAGAAACAATCAAAAACAATACAATCAAATGCAGAGGAAGGTTTGGAAAGTTATGCAGCATTATAGGGTGGACAATGGGGGTATTCACTTACATTTCTGATTCCCCAAACTCGTGGCGATACTCTGACCAATCAGAGGTCAGCAGTGTCTCCACGTCACATGTTGAAACCCCACTGGAGGGGATTTGAAAAACTGTGCCAGGTATTAGGCATGAACCCTTATGGAAAACTAAAACAACCAAGTAAAGTAGAGTTGAGCTGATACCACGTACTGGAAAGACCCCACAAGTCTCCCAGCATGCTCTGTGCAGTAGAGCCACCAGCATGGCTAATTTCCCCTAAAAGTCACTGTTTTGCCTGCACGTCTCCCTAAGCACAAGCTAAGAGGCTAGCAGTGAATCTTTAACAGGTTTTCTCCTTCATTCGGTCATAAACTTGCCTCTGAAGGACATGGTAAATTACTGTTCAGTAAATAAACCTTTTGGGGCGCTAATTGATTGGCAGCAAGTTCTGGTCATAGGTCTTTAATGCACAACGTGGATGCTGCTGCAAAGAGCAGGAAACTTGGTATCCATTTACCTCGTGCCAATGTACATGCAAGGTCATATCTATTCAATGCTTCAAACATGTGTATTGGGTAAAGTTATGATTTTGACTAAAGAGAAGAAACCTACCCGCAGTGCACCTAGGTTCTCCAGTAGCTGGTCTGTATTCGAAACTCCCAGAAGTACAGAGCTGACTCCCTCACTGCGCAGACACCAAGCTGCAACCATAAAGAAAACCAGACTCAGGTTTCTTTGTTAAAATGATTTGATAAAAATACCAAGATACCAAGAAAAAAACAATGTACACATAACTTTTGTGCAATTATGTACCAAACTATATCAACCACAGACATTTAAGCAGAGGATTTTTCAGAAAGTCAGTTCAATAAAAACACTAAAAAGCACAATTATGACAGTAATTCTGAGTCAAACTGTTTTATAAGTAATGGAAAAGACTATAGGGTGGTAAAACGGGGCAGTCTGACATGTTTATAGTTAGAATTGATAGCACTGTGTCTTATTTTTAGTGAAGTAAGTTAACATACATTTTCAACGTTTGTGTTAATACATATATAAATATAATATACATTAGGGTTCGTCCATTTGCTTGAAAACCTTGAAAATGCCTGAATTATAATGCTCTGTTTTCAAGGTTTGGAAAGTCCTTATTATTTTGGATTAAATGCTTGAAAGTTCTTATAAATGTAATAGTATGCCTCTCATGATAGAAATAGCTATTTGACTGCATACTGCTTGTTAGATCTGATTAGGTTCACTTATAATGTCTTTAACAAAAGAAAACTAAAAAATAACATGCTGTTGAGGAAAAATACAGCATCCTTTAAAAAGAATAACAGGTAGTTACCAAATGGACTCAGTATACAATTTCTTATATTTTTAATACTGAATTAAACAACTTTGATTGATTAAGCTGACTTCTAGACTCTGTTACAAAACCACTTTTGGTTGTTCAAATTTGAAATTAATTTATTTAAAAGGGACCTTGCTTATTGATGAACATATCATTGTAAATATGCCAAAAGGCTACTTTACTGAACTCAAAACTTACCTTTTCCATCATGCATACAAGTGAGGATTGGATTGCTTATCAAACCCTTTGCTAAGTTTTTAAAATCCCAAATATTCTTCCATTTAACGTGTCTTATGAAATTGTGCACATTATTTATCATGCCACTTTAATGCCTGTTTGTATTTTTAAGACAAATGATTGTTGATTTATGAATTTCTAAGTTCAACCTTTATGTGAAGATTGTTGAGTTTGCCTGCAATGAAATGTGCTCTGTAAATAAAATCAATATTGTTTGCTTTTCCCTCTTATGAGCAAGTGGAAGTGTAATGATTTATCTTAGAGGAGACATAATAAAAATACACTGTCTGAAGTGTGAGTTTTTGCAGTGTACAGTAAAACCATCCAGGGACAAATCTCTGCAAGTGTTATGTCATAATCCTCTGTCATACCTATGGCTAACTGTGCAGCAGTGCAGCCCAGTCTATCTGCCAGTAGATGGAGCTCCTTGATTTTAGCGAGCTGCCTGCGGCCCTCCTCGCTGTTCACCCTCTCCTTCAGCCACTGGTATCCCTTCATCAGAAAGAAATAGAGAGAGCATACACGTCTGATTTCACACTGCAATACCCCGCTGATCAGGGACAGAATTACACCGTGGCTGGTTTCAGCGAGCAAAATCCCAGAGGGGAGCCGGTAAAATCCCACTGACCTTCATTGCTGCTCTGGAGCACTCTGGTACTCCATCGCTGTACTTCCCTGTGATTAACCCACAGGCCAGAGGAGACCAGGTCATCGCTCCAACACCTGGCAGAGAGCAGTAAGAGCAGACATTTGAATCCAACTTAATGAAAGTTTAATTAAAAATGCTGCGCTAATGAGAGCTGTGAGACTGAGGATGTCTCACCGATCTTGTGGTAGAGCTCAGGAAGCTGCACCTCCACTTTATCCCTCTGGAAATAATGATACTCTGCCTGCTCACAAACGGGTGGGATCAGGTTGAACTGGCGAGCCACTGAGTACGCCTCCTGATGCCATGTGAAAAAGAGAGGACTCCATGGTTACTGAACAGCTTTAAGCCTTAAGATGACACAGCATGATGTTAATAATTATGACGCTTTATCAATGTGTGCTCCGCAATCGCACCATAATTTCCATGGCACTCCAGCGTGAGGTTCCCCAGTACATGGCCATCCCCTGGTTTATTACGAACGTCATGGCCCGAACAATCTCTGCAAAGTACAGCATATGGTGTCATAGTTAAATTATGTTATCTGAACTTCATTAAGAAGACAAATGACCATGACTACCACATGATATTTGCAAGGATATTAAAAAAGAATTTACGCCAACCTTCCATGGGGCTGTTGACATCATTTCTGTTGGCGAAAACAATGTCCACATATTCTAGCTGCAGTCTCGATAAGGATCCTCTTAAACCTGTCACAAACAAAGGTTATTGAGTCATCATTATGGTTGGTTTATTTGTGTGGTTATAAGGAAAACAGCGGATGTGTTTGAAGCTCTGTGATTTCTTACTCACTGCACTTTGTAGGCTAAATTTGAACAACACAGTTTTATACAACTTAATCCCCCTTGTCTGCTGTTTGACAGACGGAGCAGAGTTGTTTCTGCCCTGATACATCAGTGGTGGTGGGTTCATGTTAGATATGTGCAATGTCCAAGCTGGTAGGGCAGAAAAGCACTGTTTGTGTGTGCTGCCTAAGTATGTGTATATGTGTGGGGCCCACTGTGTTTACACGCCCTGCCTGTTGTGCTTCCACAACTCAGAAATGCAACGAAAATCCAGACACTGGGAGAATATTGTAATGCAGCAGCTGAATTGCATGAGTAAAAGATGTAATGAGGAGAAAAGCTCCTCCACTGTTGCAGAACGACAATATGTAAAGCACTTTAGACATGTACTTGGGGTGAAATGTTCACATTAGCATGCTAACATGCTCACAGGGAGCATGTTTACATGCACACTAATAAACTGACTGTTAACAGAATTCTGGAGGAACCTAGTTATTCAAGCAGGCGCATGGTAATGCCTCATTCTGATGATCTTAACCCCCAGGGCCCGGTCTAATTTTAGTCACACTCATACCACTAGGCAGAAGAAATACACTTATATTACATTTTGTTTTTTTCAATAAACTACATGCAAAGTAGAAGAATTTAGAGGTCACTGATGACCTGCTCAAAACAAGTAAGTTGAATAGGAAAACAGGAGCAAAAGAACATCTTGGCAACTCTCTGATGGCACAGATTCCAGAAAATAGCAGGTTAATCTTAAAACAGTGTGTCACTTTTAGGATAAAAACCAGCTGGGCTCTATCGTGAGTGTAGCGCAGAGTGTTCGGGTGTGAATTGCTGATGTCTTCCCTAATTTCTGCCTGACGCAGGTGCCCCAGCGCACAAGCTGTTAGAAAAGCAAATGATGCACTCCTGTTTGCACCCAAGGGTGTGTTCATCTGCAAATGAGCAGTGGTCAGCCGCAAAGCTGGCATGTTTCTACCTTGAGGACGCAGAAACTGATTGCTCTTTAAACCTCCTCACATGTGGTCTAAGTCCAAAGTCTGTACCCAAGATTATTTTGGCTATTTTGGGGATGCAGTAGAGCTACTGGCACAGACCTGAGAGATCAAAACACACACTTCAAGTAGATACAAGCACAGGATTAAAGATTTTTACAAAACATGGAGCTACAATTCTAAAATTTGTAGATATATTAATGAATCTTACTGATAATTATGCTCACAGATAATAAAACCGGCTGTGTGGTGTGTTTTGCGAACGCAAGAAAAAACAGAGCCAATGATTCCTGCGGGAAAATGAGAAAATAACTTGCTTAAAGCCAACAGGTATTTGGTGTACAATAAACAGGTCTGTCACAAACACAAAACTGCCTGATCCTGATTTAAATAATTAATCAGGATTTACTTTCACATTTATGCTTAAGTGTCTGACTCATCCTTTAGATTAATGGTTTTCAACTGGTCTGGCTTCAGGAAAAAAAAGGTTTAATAAGAAACCAAAATGACCTGCATGTGGCAGTTGTAGAGCAGGTAATATATCCTTTCACATTTAATTTAATTGAAACTAAAAAGTGCATCTTTGGGACACAAGGTTTCAAGACTATAAAACTAACAGTAGATGTGGTAACCCTGCATCAGTAGATACATGCTGATAAGTAGCACTAACTAAGACATTGATCATGAGGCTGTCACAACACACAAAACACTTCAGTAACTTCAGTTTCTTTTTTAACAGACTCAACAGTGCTTTCATACACAAACATGTAATAAAAAAGCCCAGCTTCTATGAGGTTGTTTTGAAAAATCTCAAAGACATGTAACTTTAGCAGAGTACCTCCTTATTGAAACACCTTTCTATTAAACTGTGGTGTGTCAGTTACAGGGTCTTATCGCCACCTATTGTTGAGGAGTGTGAATAGACAGCACTCCACTGCATAGAAAATCTCCTTCAAAATAAAAGCACAGGACTTTTTTCCTAACATTTTTTTGCCCTGGCAAAAAGTGACCCACTGAAAAAGGGTCACGACCCACCAGTTTAGAATCACTGCTTTAGATCATTTCTTATGCTCCAGGATTCTTAGATAAAAAACATATTTCATTCAGTTTTCTGTGTGTCTTCTTTGAATAGAATGGCACAATGAAATAACAGGAATAAAATAATTCATCTGAAATTCAGACCAAAGAACTAAACTGAGCAGACACTCTGGTTGGTCTGATCTGTGTTATGCTCAAAACACACCCGTGTATAATCACGGCACAGAATCCATCCCTTTTGCACCCTGTGTCTGACTTTGTGGTGGGAACATGTGTCCTCAAAATAGCAAAATATAGACTAACATGCCCCAAACCACGGCACACCATGTGCTTAAGACAATATGCTTCAGGTCATCAAAATAGTGCATGTTATGTCACAGCTGGCAGCTGTTTTTGAAAAGTTAGTGCTTAATGTTTTACTACACCAAAGTTTAGGGGCCTCTGTTAATCATTGTTCTAATTTTCTAACAATCTATTACAAAGATTGAGGCCATGAGATATAAAAGTCAGAACAGTTATACTGCAATGTCAGTCCCTATGTTTGTTTTAAATCAAAAGCTTAATAATAAAAACAATCAAACATCCATAAAAACTTTTCAGTGCCATCCATCCCAAGGCCATTCCTCTGAGAAAACAGACACGGAGGGTGGCCATTTACAAGGCCAACAGGATTAGCTTTATAAGCAGAGCTGATTACTGTGAGTGTCTGGGACAATCATCAGAAGATGCTGTTTGCACTGGAGGATCGTTTCCTCGTCCCCTCGTCTGACCCCCTGTACTTCTGTCTTTCTTTGTACCAGACACCAGACAGACTTCAGTCAAATACATCCGATCGATGCCCTCCAAAATACCTTACCTCAGATGACTTCATATGGCATTTACTCTTCCTGTCATTCGGCACAATATTTTCTACAAACTATAAACTTGGACTTTGATTTGGTTTTGAGGACTCCTCATACCTCTGTTTGTTTAAGGGATGCAGTACTGACCCTAGCTTAAAAGACTAGGTTACTGCACATTACCTGGACAGTCAGAGTCCAAAACACAGAGCCACAAAAAAGCTGCCCTGTTTCAGAAATTAATTGAATGTTATATATGTGTTTCATATGCTCTGAATTTTCATCCTCTGGTTATTTGAGGTGTGGGCTTACATGCACTTTTAAGATGAACTAGTTTCATGGCCTGGCCTGAATCTTCTCTTCTTGTAATGAGGCTCTAAAATGAATCTTAGGTACTTTGAAAGAATGAAAGAATGAAATGATAATACTCTACCTTCAATGATATGCTTTCTTGAGAGTCCTCTCTCTGTCTCGGCTCTGAAGGGAGATGGTAATCCACATTATTGATTTTTCATTGACAGAATACTTTAACAAAAAAGAGAACTTTGTGAGTTATACTTACTGGCCTCCCCAATAGATCTTTGTTGTGATGACAAAACTTGAACGCCTGGCAAGGACATGGGTATAGAAAAGTTATATTTCTTTTACGATTTGATATCTTCTGAAATATAACAGGGGCAGTTCTCTTTCTCTGTGTATTCGATATTTGTACATTATACAAATAGAAAAAATATGCCAGTGTGAATTTTGTCCCTTTTCAATTCTTTGTACTTTCTACTATTCCTTTTTCCAGATCAAAAATGTCTCAACAATCTCCCAAATGTTTAGTGATCTGGGACTTTATTTCACTTGGTATCTTTTTATCCTTTTAAAGTCCTTCTGAGGCTAAAGCTCCTGATTTATCTAAAAAATGTGGACTCCCATGAGATGTTTTAATGCTGCACCAGCTCCAAAAGAAACAAAAACATGTGGAAAAACATGGCATCTCAGAAAAGGAACAAAGTAAAGGCGATTATGAGGATATCAATGAAATGTTTTAGGATCTATTACTTTAGAAAAAAGTTTTTCATAAGCATAGAAGTCAGTTTGTGAAAAGAGAAGTAATACCTCCACCCCTTCTTCTTGATTATGTTTCCTAAGGTGATTTCAGCTCTGTGGAGACACATTAGTTATTGTTACTAGTGCAACGTAACTTTAGATTAATGTACAGTATTATTCAATCACACACAAGACTGATGTTGAATGGTAAAGAGCAACTAAACCCCAAAGTTTAAGATGAGGTATATCTACACAAAAAATGTCAAAAACATCTTCAGAACTTCATTGTTGAAGACTTTATATCACGTCATGTTTACCATTTTCATAAATACTTTAAAACACATAAACACTCTCTCTGTATTTTCAACTCATGAGTCAGATTTTCCTGAAAGTGTAGAACTTACGTGTTGTTTTGTGTTCGATGATTTTTCTGAAAAGTCAGAGCCAATGGATGCTAGATTAATACACTTAATCTACATCATCACCTTAGTTTTTTGTCTTTTGTCACTGTGCGCACCAAAGGCAACAGAGCTGGAAGGGTTCTTGTTACAAAGGGAATGTTCCTCAGTGAACAATCTCATATAAAGCTAAATACAAATTTCATCAACATGAAGCCAACTACTCTAGTTCAAAAAAAGTCTCTGTCTAATGCAGCAGTGCATGCATGTCAAGTCAGAGCTTTCAGACTGCAAGTGCAAGGCACGCATCTCCCATGCCAAAGATCACAGCTGCAAGCATTTCTTGGCAAAACAGACAGAAAATGACAAATACAGAGCCACATTTCCCTTAATCCAGCTATGTATGTTCACAGTGGTAGGATATGTCACAGAACAGATAGAAACTGTCCTGTCTGTGACTCTCAAAATAAGCTCAATTCGTCTCCTCTAGGAAAAAACTCTCCTTGTTCATCAGAGTTCTTTCTTTCTGCAGGTTTTACTGGTTAGTTGTGCTATGAATCAGGTCTACTTGTTGGGAGATTTGCCTTGATTCTTCTTAAACTTTTGATAGAAGCTCATTATTGAGGTGTATACATGGAGAGATAGAGCTGTGACGGCAGGAAGATGCGCTGAAGCCACAGGACACTCACGCACAGGGTGTGAAAACTGTAGTGGCACTCAAGTGCATGCGAAGAAAACACTTCTAGTGTGAAACTGGCGAAAGAAACACTCTAATTGAGAACATACTATGCTAACATTAACAGTGCTAACAGCCTTCATTCCTATCCCAGCTGACACTGGGCGAGAGGTGGGGTACATCCTGAACCGCTCACCAGCTGACTGCAGGGACAAATAGAGAGTCAAACAACCATTCACATTTACACTCATACCTACAGGCAATTTAAAGTCACCAAATAACTGAACAAGCATGTTTTTTGGTCTGTGTGAGGAAGCTGGAGTGCCCGTAGTGAACCCATGCATTCATGGGGAGAGCCAGCGACCTTCTTGCTGTGAGGCAGGTGCACCACTGTGCCGCCCCTGATATAAATCATCAGGCTCCAAGACCATCCTTTCCTTTAGGAGACTCCTAAAAAAACTGGCTGTGGCTCATATACCAGTGCAGCCTATATTCCAGATTTAACAGTAGGAAGTTTTCAGCTGAAAAGAAATGGTCTAGGGGTTTGGTTACTCTTCACAGAAGCCTGCACACCTTCAAAACAAAACAAAAGAAGCACTAATGCTAAAGCTCCAGCAAGAAAAAAACAGAGGTAAAAGTTTGTATCTGACCTTCCAGAGGCGTACACCTCTGCTGTGTCGAACAGGTTCACTCCGTTTTCGTATGCTATGGACATCAGGTTCTCTGCCATCTGTGGGAAGAAAAAAATGAAGACTGAGAGAGGCAGGGGATGGATAAATTCCAATTACCCTGAGGTCGACCATGAAGGCCGCTATGCAGGGAGAGGATAATACAGAAGACACAATATCCCTCAGGGCTACTTTAGTTTCCAGGTATGAGCTCTGTGGGATTTAGAATCATGTCAGTAATTGAAAGCTGTGAAATTCATGCTCAGTGTTTTCGACAAGGGAAGTACAAGTGAACATACTCAAGAATCGACATTTGATACAGAGTGAAAAAACAGGATCCTCACCTCATCAGAGATCTGTGATCCAAATGTCACCCAGGTGCCTGAACCAGAGGAGACACACACAGGGTTGTTTTACTTTGAAGGGTTCAAACAGACAGATGAATATTTTCCTGCCTTCAAACCCACTCACCTAACCCGAGGCAGGAGACACGGAGGCCTGACTTCCCGAGGTTCCTGTGAGAAATGAAAGAGGAGACAGAAGCTAAGAATAATATACAGTATGAGAATACTTAGTGTGCATGTGTGCGAGGTTAGTACATCAATATCTGAGTGAAGTTTGACATATTGCTGCAGAATTATGACTATGATTCATACTCTCACTTCTTGCATTTCAGACTGTGTGCTGTTTTCTTCAGCACTGATTGATTACAAAATTCTTTGCATATCAGATGCAAACAATTTAACAAATTCAAATATCATTTACTTGTTTCTTTTTGACTAAAAGTTGAAATTGTTGGATCGTTTGTATCTAATGTATCTAATGTTTGCTTTATTTTAAAAGGTAAAGGTGAAACTTATGAAAAGATTTGGACCGTTTTTCCCAAATGTTTCAATGGCAGCAATTCAAAGAAATGACAGTGGGAATCCTTGGAGACTTGGTAAACACTTGGGACAACAAATAGTTAGTTGGCTTGTTTATGTATGTTTTATTACCTCCTGCAGGGGGGTTGTGTTCTTGCCAGCGTCTGTTTGTGTCTTAGCAAGATAACTTGAGAAGTTAGGGACACATTTCAATGGAATATTCAGGGAATGTTGGCTATGGCACAAGGAGGAAGTGATAACATTTTGGCAGTGATCCGAATCTGGATTAACCTGAAACAACACATGGACCCTTCAACATATTTCACAAGTCCATCTGGGCAGCAGCCCATGGAAAGAGTTTGGGAGGGCAGAACCCTTCAAAGTATATCCGACAGGCGATTGGACAATCATTCCATCAGTCACACTCATTATGGGCCAAACAGATGTGGAAGGCGTAAAGTACAAAATGTGAACCAACATGTTGGAAATGGAGTGAAAATACAGTTTCTATTGAGTAGTACTTTCAGTGATTACATTTTAATAAAAATGTGGTTCAGATCTTTTAAAACTGCTACTGAAGCTGTTAGCATCTATGCTAACTTCCTGCTGTCGTCTCACTCATATCTCCAACCTCTTCCTGCTTTAAAGGGCGCTAATTGGGCTGAGCCACTTTCGGCCATCCACAAGCGTTGTAGATGGGAGCTTGGCAAGATGGATCTTAACCTTGCGTAGCATCTGGATCAGCCTGATTCAATGTCTGTAATAAGGCAGATCCATCTTTCCAAACTCGAGTCTACAATGACTGTGCTCAGTCTAAAGCAGCACGGCCCAAACTGCATCCTTTGCTGCAGAAAGAGGTGGGAGATACGAGCGAGACGACAGCAGGAACAGCTTCTTAGCAAATCTATCAGATTTTGACTGCATTTCTTTATTAAATGAAAAACAAATAACAACTCTACAAACTTCTCTTTAGTAAGGATATCTTCGCTTCACTTCAGACATGTTTTGAGGAGAGTTTGTTTTACGAAGTGGTTCATGTTCTATAACACAATAGCACATAGCATTATCTGATTGGTCCGTAATAAATGTTGATTGATGGAAGGATCATCCAATCACCTGCTGGATTTACTTCTGAAAGGTTTTGTCCTTCCAAAACACTTTCTATGGGCTCTTTCCCAGATGGACTAGTAACATACAGTATGTTAACAGTCCGTCTGGTGCGTCAGTTTAGATGATCTGCCTGATCACAGACCTTAAGTCAGGCAGATCCATCTGCTGTGTAAGTTTAAATCTGGCTACGTCTCCATGTTTGTTTGGTTTTTAGGAATGACAGGGCAGTTTTCCATATTTTCACTAATAACTCAATAACTTCCAAACAGATTTTGGTGAAATTTTTAGGTAATGTTGGCCATGTTACAGGGGAGAAGTGATTCGATTTTGGTGGTGATCTGAATCCAGATATGGATACAGGATTTGTTGGTTTCCACTTTTTACTGATAACATGGCTAAGAATGTCAGAAATACTTTGGCAGAGGGTTTTGCCCTATGAGCACATCTAGTTGTTGATTTTTTTTAATAACTGAATGTAAATGAGATAAGAAGGATCTTGTTAGGTAAAGATTGTCACTGTTGATGATGTACGTAACCCAGAAATGCGAAGTATCTGCCTAAATGCTTTCTGTTTTCTTTTTGTTGTCATATTGTTTTGTATTTAGTTTGTTTTTATTTGATAACCTTTGCAACCCTCTTGTAACAGTCTTGATGGTTTGTATAGGGTATGTCTTGTCCTGTTATTATGTTGCTTTATGAAAATAAATATACTTGCACAAAAATTGAAAAAAAAAAAAAGAAAATCAAGTCTCTTGCTGAGCTCAAACCCTGATGAGATACAAAGTATGAGGCTTAAACAATGAGATAAAAACTGTAAAGTGAAATGAATCTTTAATTTCTGATAATACAAAATCAGTGGGAAACACCGTGACATAGATGTGCATTCATGGATTTACAGGCTGGAGTAGAGCTTCTTTTTCGGTGGATAACCTTTTAGGTGAATGAACTTGAACGGGCTTTTCAAATCTCCAGACCACTCAAATGCATTTACACGTCCTGTTACATTTTCACCACATTCACACACTGATGGTAGAGGCTGCCAGTGCTTTTCCACTCACTCATGTCACTGACTGTGCAGTTGGGTAATCTGTAGTTGAGCGTCTTGCTGAAGGAGACACTAACCTAAGAATCAAACCTAAAACCTTCCAGTTAAGATTTAACAGACCCCTCCGCTTATCTACAGCCACCCTAACAGGGCCAGTAAAGTGTTAAGAGGCTGAAGTCATGCGGCTTTGACCTCTGAAGAAGAAAGGTCAGACAGTTGGTAAACTTGGACCTGAATGGAGCTCCTCAAGTCTCCTGATCACTCAGGGTGTTTTTACACCTCAAGTCACTTCACACCACATTCTCATGATGCCAAAAGCTGCTCCATAAAGTGCTTATTAGTGCTATTCCATTCACACATTTCTGACTGTGTGCTGAGAGCAAAATGCAAGTTTAATGTTTTAACCAGTGAGCTTTAAACATACAACAGGAGCTGGGGATCAAACCCCAAGAACTCAGACAACTGACTCTACCACTGTGCACAGTTTCCCTCAAAACCACAATGACATGCAAGTATTACTGAAGCAAAACTGCTTGTGAAAACATACATAGGTCTACAAAAGTGTAAAAAAAATAGTGCATAATGTCCTGATTTCATGATTACACACAGTTATGAGGGCTAAACAGGATGATTCCATCAAGAGATCACATGAGTATGAGGGGTAATCTTTCCAGAATAGCCTTTACACAAAGACATGTATTGAAGCTGCCTGCCTAAGCACAGTGATGGCCAACCCACCGATTTATAAAGTGAACAATAATGAATTGATTATTAATTATAGAGCACTCAGAGTCAAAGAGGTGGAGCGAACAAGAGGTAACATGCATATAGAAACAAATATGAATGTGGTCCCTCCTTAATTGACCATCCTCTTGCTTTTGCTCATAAAGGAGAGGTATTTACCTTCCACCCCCACTGCCTCAGGATTCAGAAGTCCTGGGGGTGATTAATATATATTTAGTATGGTGCTATCCTTTTATTTGAGATCAATATAGGGCTGCTAAAATATGGCAAGAACGTATATACAGGAAAACATCTTGCACACTGCAGGACTTCGAAGTCCATAAATATTCATTGATGTTTCAAGCACTGCTGCTCTTCAGAGGACTCTCTGATCAATCCGTGCACTTTGAAAGTCAAACAAGGAATGAAAATAAATAGGAATGCATTACACTGAATTTGTTGTCAATATCTGACATGGTGACAGTAACCTCTGCCAAGGAGGTTATGTCCGTTTGTTTGTTTGTCCATCCGTTTGGGCAAGGTAACTCAAAAAGTTCTCAATCGATTTCCAAGAACTTTTCAGGGAATGTTGTTCATGGCAAAAGGAAGAAGTCGCCAAATTTTGGTGGAGATCCGAACACAGATACAGATTCAGGATTTTTTTTTTTTTTTTTTTTGCAGCATTTATTAAGATAGCGAAATAGGGCAGTTTTCAACATTTCTACTTATAACTCCAGAAGCTCACGCACATACTGATGAAACTGTCAGTGTTGGTCATGTTACAAGAGAGAACAATTTAGATTCTGGTTGTGATCCTAATAGGGATTCAGGATTTTTTTTTACAGGATTTTTAATAATGCAGGTTAGGGTAAATTTTCTGGGAATGTTTGTCATGGCAAAAGGAAGAAGAGATCAGACTTTGGTGTTGATCAAAACATAGATCCATTTTCACAGAATTTGTTAACAATATGATTTAGGACATTTAATTTTTTGGATTTCTGGCAACAACTCCCAAAGATCAAAATGCATTTTTGATGAAATCGTAACTGAACGTTGGGCATGTTACAAGGAAGAAGTGATTCAATTTTGGTGGTGATTTAGATCTGAATACAGATTCAGGAATATTTTACAGAATTTACTGACATTGCAACTAAGAGCATTTTGCAAAAAAATGTGCTTATAACTCCAAATGTTAAGAATGCATTCTGATGAAATTGTCGGAGAATAATGGGCAAGTTAAATGGAAAAAGTCATTTGATTTTGGTGGTGATCGGAAAACAGATTCAGGTATTTTTGGACGATAAAATTGGAAGTTTGGGCTTTTTTAAACATTTCCGCTTAAAACTCCAAAAGTCCTCAACTGATTTTGATGAATATTTCAGGGAATGTTGGCCATGGCACAAAGAAGTAAATAGATTTTTGTGGTGATCTGAATCCGGATGCAAATCCTGGAAATTTTTACAGGATTTATTAACTTTGCACAGTAAGGCAGTTTCAACATTTCTGCTTATAACTCCAAATAAACATATTACAATGGAGAAATAATTTGATTTAGTTGGCGATACAAATATGGATCCAGAATATTTTGATGGGATTTAACATTGCAAGTTAGGGCATTTTGCAATATTTCTGCAAATAACTCCAAAAGTTCTTAACCCATTTTGATAAAATTTTCAGGGACAACTGGTCATGGCACAAGGGAGAAGTCATCAGATTTTGGTGGTGATCCAAATCCGAATGCAGGAATTTCTTAAAGGATTGTTAGCATTGTGAACCAAAGCAGAGGTTATTCACTTCTAGTTTGAATTGAAAATTTATTTTAGCCAATGCCAAAATAACAAAATCTGAACTTACTTTATGTGTTACAGTTCTAAAGTGAACTTACAAAAAAAACATTCTTTTGAATTAACAGTAATCCTCCTAATTTTACAGCAGGTTTGTTAAATTTCCACAAACTTAGCGCGGATATGAAAGGGTATGATATCAGCAGTAAATATCTGCAGAAATTCAATGAATGCCCACGCAGAAATACCAATATTACTGTGGATCCCTAAAAGTATATAGATCCAAAATATAAACATACAAAAATGAATAACAGTGGGAAAAAAATAAATGATTTTGAGGCCAAAATAAGAGACCAAACACTGACAAAGCAACTGTGTAAAACTAGTGCAATATGGCATTCTGCACAGTAATTCTCCAGTTTCTATCATCTAGTTTGTCATTAATGTGGAAAGTCAAAATTGTAATCAGCATTGATAATAGATAAATATATTTGTGATAGTTCCACACCTGAACACATATAAAGATATATAACTAAATTATAACAAAGGGTAAAAACTCTAAACTGTAATTTTTCCCCCTCCGGCTGTTCCTGGACATAAACACTTCCTCTAACACTGCTGCTGCATTAAACTCTTCATCGCCTCAGGCTGAATGACTGCCTGTGCTAATTATTCCTGAACCGTCAACCTTTTCTCCCTCGTATCAGTGAACAGTTCAGTGTGTTTCAGTGGGTCAGTCAAACAGCTGGAGGAAACACGGCTCAGCTCAGATACAGTCCAGGCTAAACCTTCTGTTTTTTTAGGTCTGTGTGGTAAACGGCCCAAAATGCTCCATAAGCTGAAGAGAAGTCCATCACCCAACATGCCACATCAGATTATTTTCACTGCTGGAAATTTGATGGGCGAGTGGGGGAGAGGCAGAGAGCTGCGTTTCTGACCACGGGAGCATGTACGGCTGAAAATGATGTGGGCTTCACGCTCTCCTCCTCCTCTTCCTCCGTGTGTGCTCCCCCCCATTCTAATTAGCCTGGGAGCCAGCTGGAGAGGAGCAGAGGAGCTGCAGTGCAACTCTCGCCGTCTTTTCATCTCCTCGCCTCTCCCCTCTCTGCCTGTCTGCCTGCGTCCGCCACAAATAGCCAAATGCAGAAAGACAGACTGTCAGAGCATTTCGACTCAGCCCAACGAGTCCTGCTTTTATTTTCCCCTGGTCTATTTTTAATGCTTGACCTGAGCTATTTTTAGATTCCTGCATATGTAAGCGTTTGTGTCCCACTGTGTGAGCCTCTAATGTGCGTATTTGTGGGTGAGGGGTGGGCGTCGTGCGGGTGGGGTAGGCATATTGTTTGTGTCATTTCTTTCAACTCTGTCAGAATAGCGCACAGGTGGAGGGTCAGGAATGCTACACACTGAGAGGGGGGTTTGATGTTGATCTTTCCTTGTATGGATATCTGGCTCACTCCCGTTCACCGTTTGTCGACCAATCACGGCGCACTAGGAGTAAATAGAAAAGAGACACATGGGAGTAAAAACACTTCAGAGACAGTTTTTGTCTTTTGTATATTCTACCTCTCTGGGAAAAGATTCTGTTTTTTGCCTCTTTTTCTCTCAAAGGGGAGTAAAACTAAAAATATCCCTGGCAACAATTCATAAAGATGGACCAATGGGAGCCTTCGTTGAAAATAATCCCTGCTACAGAGAGGATTTTTACTCATTTCATCACAAAAGAAAGGCTTTTAATACATAAAATGCATCACCTGCAAGAGAACTACTCTGCATTCACATTATTTGGAAATATTTAAGACTATTTTTTAATACTTTTATCCAAAATTCCTCACCAAAGAGGACATTTAATTCTCTGCATTTTCATCTGATATCCTTTGAAAACTGAAACACTTCTGTCAGGTTAACAACACCAGACTGAAATAATTTTATGCTTTTCTGGAGAGCTTGAAAAATTATTAATTGTTGAGGAAGACATATGACATAAACGAGCCAAAATCACGTGAAACGACTACAATGACTTGAAGTTGAAGCGCCATGTTGTAGTTTCATAGTAGCTTAAAAACATTTGTTTTTTTCTCACCGCTTACACTTAAGATTAAAAAATTGTGAAAAGAAGGTTCATTAAGATTATCAGCAAGAGAACTAACATATTTTTATGTTAGCTACAGAGCGTATTATCACCTGTGGTCTGAAATACAGTGAACATTTCCAATAGGCTTTTAGGCAATGCGATGCTAACTTCTACGTTGGCCTACCAAACACTCTATTCTATCCAGTTTCTTGCTTTAGGGGTTAAATCAATGCAAAGAGATGTATCTTATGATCACTTTAAAAAGTAAACTGGTATGGAGGAAACATATTAAATTACTTTGTGTTACCAAAATGAACACCCCTCAATGTCTCGTTCCTCAGTTTGAGCATAAATACGGCACGCAGCCAACAGCATGTCTGCCTGATTGTCTGGACTCCATCATCCTACAGCCGAGTTTATGGCCCATAACCTGTAACTATGCAGTTTAATGATACAATAACAGACATGATAACCTTTACAGCCCCCATCATGCTCACAGTCTGACAGTGAAGAGGGCAGAGACACACCCTGCTGCGTGTTTCACTGAGTGCATCACAGCCATCTCAATGAGATGACACAACAAGATTTAAGCACTTTCATATCATGTTGATGTTTTTGTTTGTTCATCCTAAAATCCAACATCATCCAACAACAAGATACTAAAGCAGTGTATGGCTGCTCTCTCTGTCATCTTATGCTGGATCCACTTACTTCATGGACATGCTAACACGGCTTGTTTAGTTCTGCCAGCACGCAGCTCTGTGACGAAGTGACAACATGAAGGTGAGAAACAGAAACAGTGCTGTTTAGTTCTGCAGAGGCAAAAAGGAGAGATTAAGAGCTTTTGTTTGTTGACTTGCAAACTAATGCACTTCATTATACATTACCAGAGCAGTTATATCTAAGCTCTCCAACAAATAACTCTGTAACATATTACTGCTGACACTGCTTACGAGAAGGATTTTTAGCTTCATGCTTTAAATAAGTTCTTAGCTGCTACACCTGTGCGCTCTGAAACCATGACTAGTGTTGCTCTGACACTTTGGTGTGGATCAAGAGTAGTGAAGTTGCAATCCAAGTTGGTGCAGTTTGTTTGCACTGATATGAGAAAGCTGTCAGTAATAATCCGGCGTACACAAAATAACTGCATACATAGGCCACCTTGAAAAGGCAGGTCTTAATCCGCTTTTATCCATACCCAAGCCCAGTGCTTTTATAGTGAGAAGGGAGCTGACCTTCATCTAAACTAAAGGAAGAAAGCAATGCATTAAAACCAGTCATCAACCGCTAAACAAGATGATGTGTGGAATATTAGCTATAATGGGAACATTGAAAAGTTAACCTAATTCACCACATGAACCCTTTCGTAAATTTCACTAGCCTATCTGGGAAAGAGCCCATATAAAGTGTTTGGGAATGGGCAGAACCTTTCAAAGAATATCTGGCAGATGATTGGGCAATGGTTCTATCGATCACATTCAATATGGGCTAACCTGACAATGTAGTTTGCCAGCGCTGCTGCCGTTGTGTAAAGGCCAGAATGTGAGCCACTTCGTAAAACAAACTCTTCTCAAAACATGTCAGAAGTGAAGCGAATATATCCTTTCTATTGAGATGTAGTGCTACTGTAGCATCTATGCTAGTCTCTGTACTAAAGCTCGCTTCCTGCTGTCGTCTTGCTCGTATTTCTCACCTCTTCCTGCTCTAAAGGCCATCCAACTTTAAGGATCCTAACGATTGTTGTAGATTAGAGCTTGGCAAGATGGATCTGTTTGATTACAGACATTAAATCAAGTGGATCCATCTGCACTGCACGGTTACCTCATAGCTTGACTGAACTGTGCATGTAAACCCTCTAAGTCTGACATTATTAATGGCTAATACCTGTCTTTACCTGACAAACATCGTCCACCTACAAAACTCTGTCGGATTGCAGTGGCTGAAAGAAAGCAAAAATGTCACCTCTGCTTGTGATTAGCATGTATGCTAATGCACTAGCACTTGTAAGCTGACAGTTTTAGTGAATGCATGCTGTTGGACTTCCTGGTGAATACTGTTCATTGATTTTGTGCCAAATAGCAATGCCAACTGTTCCCAACAAGTGCAGACTGGTGCAGATTTTACCCAACTGGGAATCTCAGGTGAAACACTGTGTCTTAATAATAATGTCATAAGCTTAATCACAATAATAAAAAGAACTCTCCACGGATGGAAATGTTAAAATATCTAAGGATAACAGTAAAAAAGTGAAATATTTGATATCACACTGTGAAAATAACTCTTTAATTTAATTCAACTGAGCTGTCTGCAAGAAATTGAAGTATATGAGACGTTCAAAGACAAATGGGTTAAAACAGAATATAGGGAAGTGTATCTGCTTAAGGCCTCCATACTCACTATAATATGCACACCACATTATTAAAAACATAAAGTATTAATCTCAGCAGTCATTCAGCAGTGGTGCTGAATAAATTTAATTTTATGCAGTCCATTTTTCTTCTTTGTCATTCTCTACCTAAGGCCTATTATTTAGCCTGTGGTAATCTCATACTGGAATATATTAAACATGAAATAATGACATTAATGAATCTTAATTTCAGTTTGTTTGCCACCTTATTCACACATGAAGACACCCTCGATCAACCTTTCTTTTAAACTCGCTCTGTGAAGAAAAGCAGAGAGGTAAAGCGTGACATCTGAACATGAGTCAGCACCAGGAGAATGTTGAGCATCCAGCAGCATCCACAACACAATTCACACTCTCTCACATTCACTCTGCCGATACACAACACAGCACAGACTACAACACAACACAACACGCTTTCAAAGACGTAAAGCATGAGGCTGACATGTTAGGTTCATGTGTGTATCAGCATGTCATTAGAGGAGCTAATGAGGGAGCTGCGTGCATCCACAGCTGAATTTATTGATTGATGTGCAACATAAAATACAATTCTCCAGTGAGTGTGTTTGTGTGCGCGAGAGTGAGTGCATCCAGGGAAAGGAGGATTGTATTGTTTGTGTGTGTGACAACTGGCCGCCCCCTCCCTGCTCTCGACTCCAGCGCTCTCTGCAGTGCTGCAGTCTGCTAAATTACTATCAGTGAGTCTGGAGAGACACATGCTCGCTCTTTTCCTCTCACTATTGCTTTCACGACAGCCTCCTCCCCTATACAAACACACACATGTACACACACTGGACTTGTTTTCGTACACAGATTTTGCTCATGATATAAGAAAGCCTCCAATCTACGCTGTGCAGGCGTCCTCGAGGCTGCTCAATGCTATCACGTGAATATTCACGCTTGATGTGAATTTCACTCCAACACGGCCACAGATCTGCATACGCTCACGGATGAATGCACACATGAGCCGGGCACACAGAAACACACAGAAACACAGATGCTTCACTCTCTCTAGCCCCTCTCAGAAGTAGGCCTCTCTGTGTTTGCTCCTTTATTTTCTCTCTCGACATAAATCACAAACTACAAACAAGGTGATTACAGCGACCCGGCTGCTCCTACAGTTATTAATGGAGGGGAGGGTGAGACTGGTGGGGGAGGGGGGCACAGGTGCTCTGTCACGGTGCAGTCAGCATTTTAACCTGTGCTGACATTTACAGTTCGTTTTCACCTGAGACAAGAGGGAGACACTTTGTGCAGATGGTGAGGTGCAAATGATGGAGTTTTTTTTTCTACTGTAGTTGTCATAAAATGCCACACACATGCTGAGCAGGCTGTTCTCCAGAGGGAAGCACTGCTAGATATTAATAACGCTCGCGTCAGTGCATATGTGTGCATGTGTGTGCGTGCTTATGAGTGCACAAACTGTGGAAAGATGGTCCGCTGTCTGGTTTTTAATAATGCTGTATCCTCAGTCTCAGAGCCAGGTTGAGGTATTTCTTTTAAAATATAACTGTTTCTCTTTGCCAGAGCAGAAGTTGCCGCCTTTACATTTACTCAATGTTTAAAAAAAAAAAAAATTGCAATGTTGTCTTCTCCTGGGACATATATTGTGATTTTCAAGGAAAGATTTAAGATAAAGGCTGTAAATTCTCTATCTGCAGCAAAATGTTTATAACATCCAATTGGGCAGTCACCAGACACCAAAAGGGTTGAAAAATGCCCTTTGTGTACAAAGAAAATTAAAAAAGATTTTTAATGGTATATTTTTAGCCTGACACACCAGATGAAATGCTCAGTATACTCTAAACAGCATAGATTTCACAAGTCATCTAGGCAACAGTCCATAGAAAGCGTTTTTCAAAAGCATTGCCCACAAGGGACTGGATGATTGTTCCATCAATTACAGTCATTACAGACCAATCAGATGATCAGATGATGTTATTGCCGGGATGTTAAGTACGAAACGTAAACCATTTCATAAAGCAAACTCTTGCCAAAACATACAGGTGGTGGAGCAAAAATATATCTTCTACAAGAAACTCTTTAGGTGTTAGTGTTTGTTTTTCATTTAATAAAGAAATGTGGTCCAGATCTGATAAAACTCCTACTGAAGCTGTTAGCATCTATGCTAACCTCTGTATGAGCAGTCAATTCCTGCCGTCATCTTGCTTATAGTGCTCTAAAGGACTCTGATTGGGCCGTGATGCTTTGGGCCAAGCGCTTTAGTGCAAGACACCTTACAGTCAAAAAAATGTGTATTTTAACTTACTGAATGTTGTCCCCTTTCAATAATGTTTTTTTTTTTAAATGACGTGACTGACCTCTTGGCCGAGTCACCCTTGTGTAAGAGATCTTGATCTCAACTGGGTTTTTATCTGGTTAAATAAATACATAAGCCCAGACTGGAGCTTGGCAAGATGGATCTTGATTACAGACATTCAATTTGGCTGATCCAACTGCTGTATTTTACCATCACTGTAAAAGTTTACACAAAAATAAGTCTATCTAACATAATATCAAAGAAGTTTAGAGGAACAAAGCTCTGCCAAGAGCACGAATATTTTTGGGCAAGTTACTGTCAAAATGTTGAAAACTGCTGCCCTATCTTGCACTGTTAAGAAATCGTTGAAATAAATCCTTGATCCACAAAATGAATCCAATGACCACTAAAATCTACTTGCCCCTTGTGCCATGACCAACATTTCCAGAAAATGTGATTAAAATCTGTTGACAAGTTATTGAGTTATTGGATCTGGATCCAGATTTGGATCACCCCAAAATCAGATCAAATTGGTCCTTGGTCCATTTTTGACTTTTCCTTAAAAGGAGTTCGGTTTTTTGACACCTGGACCTTATTTTTAGGATTAAATACGCTCGTAGATTCACCCAGACAATTTTGGCGGAGCTCGGAGCCGTTTTCGAGCAATTTAGATCCATCCAACAGCATTTTTCTCTCATGCCATAGTATCTGCTGCGAAACTCGCTCATTTCAGCTACATTTTATAAATGAATGGCCAGTGTTATCACCATGTAAGCTCAACTTTGTTGTTATGGTCATTTGGGGCTTTACAAGGATGGGTAACTTTTGGTGATGTCACAGACATGCACCGCAAGAGCGCAGCTGAGTAGAGCCGCTGTTGTTGCTAGGCTACATGGCTACACGGCTATTTTTGTGCAACATGGCGGAATATTTATCAGATGTAGAAGTGTCTGACGACGACTTTGAGTATAATGGATGCCCGTATCGTTTTGAGCCAGAATATACCCACGAGGAGCTATTTGAAAGGAGGATGCAGAGGGAAAGAGCCGAACAGCTGGCCAGAGAACAAGCAACCACTGCACGTCCATGAATGGGGGCTAACTGGTGGTGTTGTTGTGGACATTGCACGGCAAACACAACAGAGGAGGAGTGCCTTTGCTGCTCAGAGTGGGACTTGAGACCAGAGGAAACACGTATTGATGCCCCCCAAAATACGATTTCTGGCCCCATCTGCTACTATGGCATGAGAGAAAAACACCGTCGGATGGATCTAAATTGCTCGAAAACGGCTCTGAGCTCCGCCAAAATTGTCTGAGTGAGTCTACGAGCGTATTTAATCCTAAAAAAAAGGTCCAGGTGTCAAAAAAACGAACTTATCCTTTAAAATGTCATCAAAGGCTGTTCACAACTTTTTGAGTTATCCTGTTAATAAAGTAACAAACAACCTAAACATAATCTCCTTGGTGGAAGTTAAATGAGTAATACATTAAAAAAAATCCTAAAAATATAGCTCTTACAGGCTTTTACCCCCTTCTGTGACAGGTGGGGTCCCCTTTCTACTGTATTATTAATTTGGGGTTATGAGATGGAATATTTGAAATCTCTTGTTTAGATGATTACCCAAGAAAAGAGTAAAATAGTATTTCTGATAAAGCGTGTTGGAAAGCATTTTGTGACCCCTCTTGGTGTCTTGTGGAAACCCGGGGTGTCCCAGCCTTTATTTTGAGAACCACTGTTTCAGGATTGTGTCATTTAACAGTACCTGATGCCCCTTCACTTCCTGAACACATGTAACACTTAATTACCAAAATAACAGTCACACAGTTTGGTAACCTGGTGGTAACTTTTGGGAAACAAATGTATAATTCTGGAGTCTATAAAATATGAAGAACCAACCAATTACATCTGCTGTAATGACAGTGGATAATATTTGCTACAGTCACTCAACTATTTCTGTGATACACAAAAGGTCCCATTGAAGATGTTATTTTGTTTAGTGCCTTAAAGGAAAGCACCGTTTTCTTGATGCTCTGATCAACTCGAAGATAATCCCTATATTTAACTGCATCAGTAAACATCATTTCAGTACCTAAACCAAAGAAGAGAGCAAAGCTAATTGCTGCCATCATTAAAGAAAATTATCCCATTTAACTTCAAACCCAATGTAATCCTGACAGCGCTCTAATTTTTCTTCTCCAGCTATTATTAATGAATTAGGCTGAACAACAGACTTTTCCAATAATGGGATGTGTTTAAAAGGGTAGAGAAGTAGGTCTGTTCTAATTATAAAATACAAACACTGTGAGTGGAACAAATGAATCGTTCATAGACGGACACTCTCACTCACACAGACACACAAACACAGCTGCTCTCGACTAATGTTGTGTATCCTCTGCTACCACTTTATTAGTGGTCGTGACTCTCCCATTAAGTGAAGTATAGATGAGGAAGCGGCACAGCTGTGAGATTACAGCAGCTTACATTAAAAATGTGAAGCTTTTCCACTTCCTGACGGTTTTTATTCAGAGCTTCAGGCCGGATGTGAGGGCATGCTGTATGTAGCACTTAAGTTATTATGTTTTGAAGGGAAACTGGGTATAAAGTGTCAATTAAAGGTGAAACAATACCTACATGTCTCTTCTCAATGTCTTACAAGGGAGTTTGTTAATGAAATGCAGTGGTTGTAAAGGTCGCTGCTCAGCACTGAAACCTGCAGATGAAACAAATACCGCACATATACAGCAATATCTGTTCGCTGTGTTTTGGAGGTGGACTCAGATTAAACAATTTCATGAAGATTTTTGAGCATTTTGATGCATTTTCTAGGATTAAGTGAGTTTTTATCAAGGTGGTCAGATCATGCCTCTTGTCCCAGCCCAAGCTCCACACAGCCCCCTCTCATTGTTGGAAAACCCCTGGCATGAAGACAGAAACTGTTGCTTCACGGGACATCATGGATATCTATTTGGTATTGCAACAAAAAAACAGCTGCACTCACAATAAAGTCTTTAAACTTTAATAAAAAAAAACAAAACTGTAGCAACAAATCAGATGTGTTTCAACCCGAGCCTTTTAAAATACTTGTATGGGTGAGACCCTTTTATGAATAAGCAAAGTATATAAATTGCTTTTTACGACTTGCTCTTTTCATCAAAGTGTCATCAAACACTAAAAGACAGATTTATCTCATTTATAAAAGCTTATTTTTTACCTCAATTGATATGTAGAGTGGTGATTTTTTGAGTCTGCACAGAGACTCTGTGAGGCAATTTTCTGTTAAGCACTCTTTTATTTTGCTTGTAAATGTCTAGGAAGTAATAAATCAGTAATGTCTGTTTTAAGTCATGTCTTGTCACCAACCTCCATTGCCTCTAAAGCCCAGTTTTGACCAAACATGACGAGCTGAATCAACTTTTAAAGCTAAATCAGCTTACAATTTAATATTAATGCTCATGTCACTTTATATCTGATATTCAAAGATTCATTTGAACTCGGGGAAAAGTCATATTTGAGCTGAAGGGAGCTGTTTGAATTGAAAATGTGCAGTGCAGCAGCTGGATCAGCCTGATTTAATGTCTGTAATCAGGCAGCTCCATCTTCCCAAGCACCAACCTACAACGACTGTGAGCGTCCCACTGCAGCACGGCCCAATCAGAGTCCTTTAGAGCAGGAAGAGGTGAGAGCTACGAGTGAGACGACAGCAGGAAGTGACTGCACATACAGAGGTTAGATGCTAACAGCTTCAGGAGCAGTTTTATCAAATCTGGACTTCATTTCTTTATTAAATGAAAACCAAATAACAATACTAACTTCTCTATAGTAAGGACATTTTCGCTCCATTTTTGACATACTTTGACGAGTTTTTTTAACTAGTGGCTCGTGCTCTGTAGTGCAATAGAGCCCGCCTACTACATCATCTGATTGGCCTGTAATGATCTTTGGGTTCTTTGGGTTCAGCACTGTTGATGGCAAAATTAACAAAGATTGAGATGTTGTAGGGCTGCTTGACTATGGAAAAAAATGTAATCATGATTATGTTGCTAAATACTGATATTAGGATTATTACGCGTGAGTATTCATTGATCATGTAACATCTTTAAACAGCATGTTCAATCACCTTTGTGACTTAAAACTGAGTTTTTGTTGTGAGGAGAGTTGATAAGAGATGAAGGGAAATCACTAAAAAAGATCCCATGATCACAGCAGTAACTGAATAACTGGCCCGGAGACACTTTCAGAATAAAAGCGTTGTGTATATGCACGGTTGGTCTCATTATTGAACACAACAAACCAGGCTTTTACTTTGAAAAACACTGTTGAAGTCTTGCCTCCATAAAATCCGGAGAAGTGCAGTGAGCCTCGGCACACAGTTTTAAAATCTCTGCGTCACAAACAGCACGTGAACTTTTTTTTTGTCTTTACAGTGAACTACACTCACGTCTGGTCCATTACTGGAATATTTAAATGTTTTATCTAACACGGTCAAGCTCAACTCTTTAAGGGAGGCGATAGGAAGTGTGAGGGAGCGCTTCTTCCATACGGCAGGGCAGCAAGGCATGTGGGGTAGTGAATGTGTTATCATAATCGTAATCGAAAGTCAATTATTTGACCAGCACTAGTCTATTGGTTCAGATATATTCAGACATTAGCATGTTATGTTCAAAATCTGTTGGAAGTTGATAATTGAGGAAAGTGACAGCCCTACTCTGGTAAGGCAGATCAAAATGTACATCACATTACAGAAAAACTTAGAGATATCTGAAAGGTTGGTGAGGCGGGATCACTCACATCAGACATTGGTGACATATCAGATCATTTCAGCAAATTTTTCACTGTTTAAAGTTATCTTTGATACATCCCACTGTTTCTCCTTCTCTAATATTTCCCTAAGGACAGGTTTATAAAAAGCTCAAATCAAAAAGCCAGTCAAATCAGGTACTTTCAGTTGTCTAAAATGGAAAGAAGCCCAAGACAAGACATTTAATCTGACCTTGAAGCAGAAACTGAAGAGAGTAGGACTATCAAAGGGTCAATTCTTTTCACATATAATTCTTGCAGTTGTACATCTCATTCTGTTTTTGAACTGACTCAATGAAAGATATTTAAAAGGTATAAAGAGCCTAAATTAAGACCACATTTGTGAAGTTCTGGAGACTGTTTCCAGGACCACATGATGACTCTCCCTCTCACTCATTAGACCGTCTCTGCTCTTACATAAGGGCACATGGTGATGACTTTGTCGGCCCGAGGAGAATGTCAGACTTTGACTTTGATTCAGACTAGACGGCCCGTTCAGAGGACGTGACGTGGATTGTCTGGCCATGATTAAACCTGCTGATTGCTTCAGACAATGATTCCATCCGCGGACAAATATTGACAAATGTAAGCCTGATTAAACAACGCTAACCCCACAGTCACTTCACAGTTAGGAAAGATGAAGTCATCTGCTTAATGTGTAAGTTTAGAAATCTCTTTAAAACCTCCTACAGGCACACGCATAAATGTGTTAAAATATTATGCTTTTTCACTATTTAGCATTATGAAAAAAGAAACTGGTGAGTAGTAAATGAAATAATACGTTTCTTGCAGTTTAAATGAGAAAAAAAAGACATAGTTTAGGTATTTTTTGCTGGGAGGCAGACTGAAATCAAGCAAGCTAAAATGCAGAGTGACTCCTCTTTAAACTTGTTGCAGTACCTCAAAGTGATGCCACTGATTCGTTCAGTCAACTGGACAGTCAAAAACCCCAGTGAGAGAAGGGCTGAAAGTCAAGGTTGTTTTCCTCCCCCTCCTCTTCCTCCCTGCCTCACAACGCGTTTGTTTCCTTTTATAAAACCCACTAACGATACAAGTCCAAATTACCTAATTATCACTACATTATTATTCACGATGAGTCCACTCTGTGAAGTCCATATTTTATCACTGAAATTCATTACTTATTAAATACACATTGTGTCCATAGGGTTTTGTGAATGTGGGAATAGTGTGATTGCTCATTTCTCTGCAGCTTTCTGCTGTTTTATGTATGAGGCAAGTCTAAAAGAACATTGCTTCAATTAAACGGGATCAAATTAAGAAACAGAGGGTGTAAAATAGCTGAGTAAAGGTGTCACTGCTGCAATATTATAGTAATAAGCCAAGTCTCTGATCACCATCATAGTAATAAATCCATGCAACTTGACAGGTTTTATGGGAAAATGTTAAGTGGATTTGAGCTTGAACAGCCCATCTCTGGTCCTCTGACCACTCAACATGTTTTTAACACTGCAGGTCACACCTACCCATTTACACCACAGTCACACCAGATAGGTGTTAAAGGGGGCTGTAAACTGAAGATATATACTTTATGTAGAGAGGGCAGACAAGGGCACGTGATGACCTCATGGTAGATGGTAAATGGATCAGTGATTTTCCAGTCTCTTTGACTACTCAAAGCTGCTTTACACCGCAGGTCACACCGACCCATTCACACCCATTCACTCACTGATGGCTGGAGTTTCTATGCCAGTTGTCCATCATATCGACTAACACATTCACGCCCTCTCATGCCCATTTACATGCCACTGACACAGCAGTGGGAGCAACTTGGGGTTAAATATTTTGCCCAAGGACACAACACCATGTGACAGCCTGAGTTGGGCTCAAACCTGCAACCTTCCGATTACTGACCAAGCGTACTATCAGACTGCGCTGCCTCGTGCATCAGTTAACTTCGTTAGTTTCAGTAGGATTAATGTAGAGGCAGGGGTCATGTGAAACATCCACCCATTATCTCTACAGCTTATCCCTTCTGGGGTCACGGGGAGCCAAAGCCTATCCCAGCTGACACTGGGCGAGAGGTAGGGTACACTGGTTGCCAGCCAATCACAGGGCCACATAGAGGGACAGACAACCATTCGCACACACACTCAAACCTAAGGGCAATTTGGAGTTGACCTAACAAAGTCATCCTGCTGAGAGGTACTGCTTTTGGTCTGTGGGAGGAAGACGGAGTGCCCGGAAAAAACCCATGCAGGTACAGGGAGACCATGCTCCACACAGAAGGACCCTCCTTGACACAGGGGAGTCAAACCAGCAATCTTTTTACTGTGAGGCATACAAACTAACCTGCTGCACTACTGTGCCACCTACAGCAGAAACAACTATGAGTATTTAACAAACTTAAAAATCAATTCCACAATCATCAACATTTTTAGAAATGGTTTGGTGTATCAGTTCAAATAGTGACCATGTAAAATGACTTTTGTTTCTTCCTTCTGTGGTTGTGTTAGTATTGGCTCGTTTTTTAAGCTATATTCTTAATTACAAACTACTGATGACTGTTTTTGATACATCTATGAAAACTTTACAGTGAGCCATGGCGGAGTGCAGTCTCTGACATCTATTTACACAGTTGGCTTAAAGGCACCAGTTACACAGTCACTCATTGAACTGTAACATGTTTGCTCCAGATGCTCAGATAGAAATGTTTAGTGCAGACAGTGCTGAAGATGGGGTCTGACCACTGCTCATGAGTTAGACATGATGCTAAATTTGTGCTATTTATTATGTTAGTTTTACTCAGAATCAATGCAACTGTGCCATGTTTAAAGTTGACTTCTAACACAATTGTCTAGTGGTATCTTTAGTAACACGGGTTGCCTACAGGCAAGTTTAGAACAAAAGTGCTCATGACACCAACTGACAATAACACAAGGTCAAACAGTGAGTATATCTCTGGGTAGGGCTGGCCCACCCTAAATGGAAAGTAACAGCCTGTACATGCTCAGTCTTTAAATGACATATTTAATAAGTGTTTTTCTTTCCTATAAAGCATTGATGTTTTGTCTACAATTTTCAAGGTGCCTTATGTAGTTATGACTTATCAAATGAGGCCCTTTTATCCAGACTGTTAGGATTCTATCTAATCACAATTCTTGAGTGCCAATTTGATTTATACTATGATTATTTTAGTATCACAATTCAATAGCACCAATTATTGTGATTAAGTTTTTCTTTTTAAACAAGAATTCTTTCAAAGTCATACAATAGGAAACATAATCATGCATAAAATTTCCAACAAAACCTTACACATCAGGCAGCGTCCTTCCTTTTTCATCGTGTGTTTCTTAATAGCAGTCAATCCATCAAGCACTACCTCGATGCAATCTGTTCCCTTCTCTGTGACCTTCTTTGTTACCTCATTGATGAATTCCACCGCATCTAGTAAACAATTGACCGCCTGAAGTGGTGATGTCTTTCCTTGCAGTTCACACAGACAAGTGCGTATAAGTGTTTGCACCCAGAAAAGCAAAACAAGTAAGAAAAACAACTTTTCATCATTTCAAGATGCTGACGCTGACTGCCAGCCTGCAACCCATTAGCTCTCTGCTGACAACACACTTACTAACTTCAAACATACCTGTAGTTTGGATTCAAACATGGCAAGCTACTTTGAGTGGATGGCAGCTGATGTTTTGAAGTTTGTCCTTAGGAACTGTGTTTGTACTACCCAACATTCAGACAACTGTATGAAAATGAATGCATACAGATACGACAAAAATGTTCCACTGTTGCTTCTTTCAAGGGGCAACAATAAGGTCATTTATTTTTCTATTCATCATAGAGACTAAAGGGGAATGATGCAGAGATTCACATTTGTTTGTGATGGAAGAGACACAGAACTAAAGAAAACTAAGCATACAGTGCTGCAGTTCTGTTAGCCATTATGAAGTCATGACCAAAGACCAGTGGAGAACATACCAGTTTATATAAAGATTCAATAAAAAAATCATCACATCTAAGTTAATCTATTTTCCCCACCACTTATTCTATCAAGGCTTTTACAACTATTGAGGGTGCGATGTCGCCCTGCTGAGAAATAGATTAATCCCCAAAGTAAAGAGAGGTGTGAAGGACAGGGACTCAACTTTCACCAATGTAAAAGTAGGACAATTATTCAAGGTTTAATGACCATCATTCCCTCGTCCACAGTGACTAACAGCTTCTGCAGAAAAAGTTACATCTTATTACCTCCGCCAAGGAGGTTATGTTTTTGCCAACATACGCTTGTTTGTTTGTCTGTTAGCAAAATTACACCAAAACTACTTGACGGATTTTAGTGAAATTTTCAAGAGATGTTGGTAATGGTCAAACTTAGAAATTGTTAGATTTTGGCGGTAATCCAGATAACTGCCGTTAGCGAATGATCATTTTTGCTCAATAACTGTCTAACTAATAAAGATATCAACATAAATTCTGAGTGCTAGGTGCGGGTTTTAAGGGTCAAGGAATCATATCATGATGGTAACTTTATCATAGAACTATTGCTTATAGATGTAACAGCAATACGTGAGCTACCTTGGTGGAGGTTTGCGCTGTCTAGTTTTATAAAAAAACAACTGAGAAAGACAGCAGGTTTGACCCTGCCTGGTCTGGTTGCCTTTAAAAGAACTATTGACCATAAAACACTGTTTCTGTTGATGTGAGTTCCTTGGAGTCTCTCTTTCTCCGACACCCTCTTTCTTTCTTTCCACTATCAAAAAAAATACCTCCTATCTATTGTAAAAAAAAAAAAAAAAAAAGGGGTGGGGGGTTAATAGAAACTAAATAATGGTCCAAAAATCATTGATCCTGACCATTCCTTGAAAAAAATAACAGGGCAATATTAGCGTATTGGCCATTAAGAGCCACATGTTTGACCAAAGTCAACTGATGAATCAATGTCAGACTCAAAGAAGTCCACAGATAAACAAAAAGACTGACTCTGTATTATGGACTAAATTTTTCAGAGAGACATTTTCAGCAAGTTCATAAAAAAGTATCCTGTTGAACATCGTTGGCTTTAAGATGAGGAAATGGATTATAACTTCTGACGAGACAGGCCTATTGCTGAGTGATACCCTGGCACCGTGCCTGATTCACATGCATGGTAGAGGCTGCTATGTAAGTCCATCAATATCAACTTACACCATTGATACGCATTAACACGCCACCAACACAGCCGTGGCAGCAACTTGGGGTCAAGTATCTCCCCAAAGGACACATCAATATGTGATCAGTGAGCTGGGGATCAAACCCCCAACATTTCAAATAAAAGACAGCAGACTGCCTCTGCTCCACAGCCACCCAAAGTGATCGTTACTGAAGCAATAAAGAGGTAATAAGACAAACCCTTGATCGCTGTCTCATAGTTATAAATGACCCCAATAAATCCAACCTGACAGGGTTCATGTACACATGACTTGATCGCTGAAGCTGCTGAGAGTTTAGACTTTTAAATTTCGGTGCTGAAGGGTACTCAGTTAGAGAACAGAGGCTCTCTGTGCCGTTGACAGTGAGGACACTTCACACCCTGGTACAAATGCAAAGAGGCTTCATGCCCCAGCGAAAAATCTGTCCTAAAATAAGCTTTATTACAAATCCAGTTAAACTTTTCTCTTGTGTTTACACTCATTAGACATTTCTATTTCTGTTTGGGTCTGAAGCGTTTATTTTGGCTTCACCCTGCTGTTTAAATGTGATGTTTCATTTATTTGTGTCATAGCCCCAGAACTGCATGAATCAGCAACTCAGGTTTGATTTGATTTGGCAGATGCCTCTGGTCCCCCTCCAGATTATACACTCGTTCTCCCGACTGATGCAGGTCAGGACAACAGACTGTAGAATGGGGTGAATTTAAGTGCTGTTGTGCACTCACAAAAACAACCAAGACAGCTGATGCAAATCGGAAACTGTTTGAATCCATCAGCTGTTTGAAGACCTGGGCGTAAGATTAAATTCCATAAAAAAAGACCATGTTAGCTTCAAATGTCATGACAAAGTGCTCAGGATCAAATTTTAGGATCAGTTTGATCAATACATTGACTTTAAGACCAGAGGTGTATTCATAGCATTTTTAAAGGGGTACTGAATGGCTCCCAAACAAACGGCTTAAACACAACTGCGAGTTGGTTCTTATCGTTCACTTAAAAGAGCTGTTCAAAAAACTCGAAGCATTCGCAAACGTCACATCTCTAGCGCAAACCACCGTGGAAATAGGTCAACAAAACAAAGGCTCTGTTTAAGAGTAGAAAAAGATAACACAATGAAAGAAGATAATGTAACATAACTCTAATGTAACATATCTCTACATGGTTTTGATCCTATATAAGACTTATAAATGCTGCATCTTTAGCAAAACTTCATGGCTCCAAATGTTTTATTTAGTCACTCTTAAATATGAATCAGACTGGAATCTAAATTTTCTGTAATGAACATTATCAAAAATAATTCCGCCTTCTGATAATTACTAAATATATACAGCACTTTACAGGTGAATTAATGTGTTTTACTGTTTCTTACCACTGATATCAATTAATTAAAGTTGTTCTCTGCCACTTAGTGAGTGGAACTGCCAGTCAAACAAATTGTGGCGTCACTGCATATTCTCTATTTTGTTACTCTGATTCCTTGGTGGAAAAGTAATATATTGTTGCTTTAAGTCCATCTACTGTTGTAGCCTGATTAGGTTATTTAACTGGACTACGGCTCTTGCTCAGCTTTTGTCAGATTTTTAACTTTACTCAAAGGAAGGTCCATGTTTGATGGCAACCACGGGTGTTAAAACGTGTTGAAAAAGCTGAGTTCACAAACAATAAAATTGTACAAAGAATCTACAACTACAGTATCTTTTTAAACTTCTGTTTTTTTAGCTTAGCTCAGTCCTACAGATTTAAAGTTCGCCTACCTTTCAAAGCTACCTTTGTGGTCAAAATAAAAGACACCTACAGTACCTGAGGTTACAGATCTGTAAGAGTGTGTTGAACATCAGAGTTAGCTCATGAGATCAATACCCCTCTCATGTCTGTCCATTAAATATGAAGAAGCAGAGAGCAGCCTGTTAGCTTAAGGGGAAAACAGAGAGACAGCTAGCCTGGCTCTGTCCAGCTGTAATGAAACCGGCCTTATACCATGTTTGTGTGTCGTCCTTACAGAACCTCTAGAGTAAAAATAGCATACTGTAATTTTTAGAGGCTATGTGATGGACCGTTTCTTAGTATGTTGCCTTCTTGTTAGTCTGCCGTCTTGTACTTTGGAGTCCCGGTGCTAAATAAGCTTAACGGCAGCTCCTCTATGGATCCAAATTTAGAGAGGTACTGGAATATATCAATGCTCAAATCTAACATCTGTAACTTAGTCAATATGTGTATTTCTCATTATGTCAAACTACTACCCAGACTTATTGGGAGTGAATACAAAAAATGAATCATCCCTGGACTCCTACATGTCACTGTCCCTTTAGTCGTTCTCTGTCTGGTTCAGTGAAGCATCAACTACAGAGACTCCCGTCATAGCTAGTGGGGCTACATTCAGTCAGAAAAACTCTAACTTGGTCTGAGTCTTTCCAATCCATTGTCTTAAAAATAAAACCTTCATTTTGTGCCAAAGCATGGTTAAAAGTGCTGCTTCGGTGTCTGCTGGAGTACTTTTAGACACACAGGTCATTATCTGAGAGTATTTTCATCTCAGTGAGCTGAAGGTTAATCATGACAAAATTTCTTCCTTGGATTCCACTCTGTGGACGAACACAATGAGATTTCAACCCATGAACAGTTATTAGAAATACTTACACTGATTATATTTGATGGTCTGGTACCGTCAAGTAGCTTAAACCTTATTTAAAGAGCCCATTGTTTTGCGTTTTGGAGTTTCAAATGCCCCTAATGCTGCTGTACTGGGAAGTTGGGATTTCTGAGTTCCGATTGGGAAATTTCAGCTGGTACGCCCCTTGAGGTTGGAATTTCCTACTGGGAAGTTGGTTATAACTCACCACCACCAAACAAAGATGGCTACCCCGAGTGTAAACAGTTATTAAGCTCCTGTAATATTCAGTTTATTAGCACTTCTGACTAGTGTTTGTTGTACTAAATCAGCTGTATACATAGTATTGTTCAATGTATGTAAATGCTGCTATAGTGTTATTCACATTCTTCATGCAGTATGTGCTAACTACAACACATGGCCTGCCAACAATGGCCTGGTAGATCGGCAAGTTTTTTCCGACTTTGTAACTGGAATGCTGATAACTTGGATATGGCGTCATTCCCGCTTCCCAGTTTCAATGTAAATGGAACACAGCATAACATGTCTCCTACGTGTGATTGAGCACTTCTTTGCACAAGACAAAAATTCCTCTCTCTCTCCCTCTTTACCTTGCCAGTAGCTGCCTGAAATGCCCCTTCCCAAAAATGGTGTCCAATGCAGGTCAGACTATGTGATTTTTTTTTTCAGTGGTTCCAACAGTCATTATGTCAGATCAGGCGACTACAAAGCCATAAAAACAGGAGTATGACAAACTACACGATTAAAACGGACTGCATTTATTGACTGATGTGATGATGTTGGATAAAAGAGGGTTGAACCTGAGGACTGCAAACAAACACACTGTCTTTATAGTAGGCTACAGTTCTTTTGTTTGTCTTCCCAAATGTTATGATGAATGATCTGTTAGCATGATGATAAATGCATTCTGTCACTAACTAAGGCGCTAAGGTTCCTCTGCTGTTTCTCTCTAATTTTTTCCTAATACAGTCTGCTGGTAGCTCCTCTACAACTCTTCATAAATGCAGGGGTGTTGCTTTCAGAGTCTGACAAACGTTTTTCCTGTCTCATTGCTCTCAAGGCATAAACTTTGTTCTGTTTACATCCATGATTGTCACACATGCAGCGCTCCTAGTTCCCTCATTGGTCAATGTCTCTTACATGAAGGAAGAAATCGTCAGAGCCAGGACAAAAATCAACCATGCAAGACATTTTGCTGTGGAGTCGTGAGTTGTTTCAGACTGGTCTGCTGTTGTTGATCACACTTCACGGTCAGGCCATGATTGTGCAAAAAACATGACCTCAGCATTAGACTATGAATACAGCTGGTTACAAAGTATCTGAAAACTATGATTTTTCTAACATTAGTAACTGTGATCATACTCCAGCAGTCATCAAAAATGAATATATAAACTTGACTTATGGCAAAATATGGGCTCTTTAATGCCAGACCAAAATGTTAGTGTTGCTGTTATTTAATGTTATTATAATAGCCTTGACACCAACCTACAGTTCAACATTAATACTTGTCTGATAATTAAAGTAAGGCCATATAAACATCTTGGTTATCTCTTTTACAAAACAAATATTTTGTTGATGTGCTATGGATGGACAACTAAGGCTAGCCAGCACATCTACAATCAGATATTTTGAATATTCAAAACACTGTACAAGATTTTAGAGATTTAAAGTATCCTCAAATTCCCTACTGTATTTCTGTCTTTATTCTCTTACCAAGGCCAAGTTCACTGAATAATTAAATCCATAAAACATGAGTGAAAGTATATTAAATTGTGTATTTTAATTTTTTCAGATGGGGGGAGCCCTGCCACAGGAGGTTTTATTGTTAGGACAAGAAACCAAGGAGGGCAAAGCTTGACAAAGGGTCAACTGAAGCTTTTTAAAACATTATTTGACTCTCTGCCCTTTTTGTCCTCGACACAGACAGAATAAAAGCATAACAGCTCTCCAAAAGTAAAGCCAAACATTAGAAGCTCCCCATACAGTCTGCCTGCAGCATTGATTATAAGCTCTGCCTCCTCCATCTGAAATGACTGAAGTCAGTCAAACTATAAAACAAGATCACATGTCAATCTAATTTTCTCATTTGTAGTTTCTCTCTTCAATGTCAGTTTTCAGATATGTGTAGTTTTGATAAGTTATTGGTTGTATTAGCTTAGAAAAGAGCAACACCTTGCACCAAATGAGCAAATAAAGAAAGAATGGTGAGAGAAAATGTGGCAAACACAAGAGTCTCTGTGCTTTAACCATAAGTGTAGCTTCAAACCTAAACTAAACCTAATTTATCTGTGGACTGTGGCAACCTGAGAGATCTTTGCCAGTTTAATTTTAAAGTTAAATAGGTTTTTCAGATGGCTGGATGTCAAAAACTACAGCAAGGTCACACTCCCTTCATCAGTGCAAATCATCAACACCTATTAAGAAAAGGTACACTGGCTTCACTTTTGCACAACAGAAGCAGGGGTGAACACCTTGTCCATCTCTATGCAGCCAGTGTCTGTCGTGTCCCATGTCTTATTGCTCTGTCTGTCACTCATGCATTAATTATTTGCATCCAGCTGCACACAAATGACACACTGTGCCCTGTGGCCACAGCACTATAAAAAGCCATGAGAGATGTCAAACACTGGAAGATAAATCTGAGCTGGAAATAACACCTGACCTGCTTACCAGGTAACTGTTGGTGAGAAGAGAGGGCCTGGTTACCATGGGAACGGCCAATTTGCTGAGTTACAGACTTTGCTTGAGTGACTTCTGGACTCACCTCCACAGGTGTAATAAAAAGGGATTTTCATCTCAGCTTTAAATAGATTTACAGTGCAGTTAGATAAATGTGAATTGTTAATTCTGGTTTAAGCACATGCTGCTTCTGCTGTAAGGAATTTATTATAAAGAGAATCTCTGGAGTTTGAAGATATCTGATAGAAAAATTTCTATCACTGAAACTAAGGCTGTTCAGTTATCATCTTTAACACTTTTATTACCTCCACCAAAGGGAATACATACTGTATCCGTTTCTGCGGGGAATTGTCTGTCTGTGAGCAAGATCGCTCAGTTATGGACAGAATTTAAGAACATTTTTAGGGAATGTTTTTTATGGCACAAGAAAGAAGTGATAAGATTTGGTGGTGATATAAATCTGTATGCAGATTCAGTAATTTTTTAAAGGATTTGTAACAATATACAATAGTGCAGTTTTGCACATTTTCCCTTATAACTCAAAAAGTTCTCAATGGCTTTTGATGATATCTTTCAAAGCAGGGGTGTCCAAACTACGGCCAAATGCGGCCCGCTGCCCATTTTGAGTTGGCGCCTGAAACAGTTGAATGAATAAAGGCATTTTGATTACAGCAGCAAATACCACCAATCGTGCACATTTTCTGCTGTATTTACCTTGTCAAAAGGTCTCATTTACAAAGTATATTTCAATATCCATCTTCAAGCACCAACATTCTTGCAGTTTATTCTTGTTTTGTGTCTGACAGTGACGATAAGCCATCAGTGTCTCCCATCTCTGCTGCTCAGAAAGTCATTCTCATCCTGACTAGGTGTGAATCCAGTGATTGCCCGAGGTTACAAGGGCCCCTTGACAGGTGATAACCCTCCCCTAAACCCTAAAACTTTAACTTAAATACACTAAAAGTGAGGTGCAAGTGGCCCAGTCGTCCATGTATTCCTTTTTATGCGGCCCTTAATGTAAAAAGTTTGGACACCTCTGCTTTTGAGAATCTTGGTCTGTAGTTTTGATGCCTTTGAATGGGTGGGACTTTGTGTTTATTTTTTTATTGGCCAATCTATCTATTGCATCATGAGTGATTTCTAAAGCCCAACCACTTTACATCCAGTTTCTGAGCACCCGGAAAAACTAAACAGCTGATATTTTAAAACCTATGCAAGCATCAGTCCTAAGATTATCAGATGGTTGAAAGCATGTATACAAGTTCAAAAATGTCCCTTGAGAAAAGCTTTTTTTTATTTGTGTTGTTATGGACTTTAAAAAGTATTGGTTGACTATAATGGGGTTTTGACTGGTCCGGGCGCCTCTAACATTTCACAGATGCTTTTCAAAACAAACAGCTGTCTCTCTCTCTTTTTAAGCTCTCTTACTTTTCAAAGTAGCAAAGATTGCACTCTGGCTCTCTTAGCTCCTCACTCAAATAAAAGTGAGAGCTGTTTTGGTGGGAGGGACAGACCAAATTCTGTGCTGTAAAAGGAGGGAAGGAGAGGTCCACCAATGACAAAACCTAAAAAAGTGTAACAAGGTATGCAGCACAGTAATTGTTTGATCTCAATTATCTGGTTATCATGATCGTGGGAGGCCAGGAACATAACTGAAAATGAAACTCAATTAATCGTCCAGCACTACATTAACTATGCTTTTGTGATGTTCGCTGAAATTGGTTCACTGTTTGACTGACTGCAAAATCAATCAGAAAATCATTCCAACTCAATCCAAGTCTTTGTAGGAGTAGCCTAATCACTTTACAAAATGCTGATTTTTTATTGCAGTATATTTTTGCTACAGGCATAAATAGTTGTAGATGCAGCACAGAAAAGACATCTCTCTGTTGTTTACAAAGGTCAACTGCTCATCTCTGTTTTCCCTGCTAAAAAGACAACACACACACCCATACAGGTTTAAAGGTCATCAACAGAGCATGCTTTAGTGCTCTGAAACAGAGTTCAGTTTTCTTTTAAAGAGCTTTAGCTAAAACGATGAACAAACACAGAGGATCGAACAAATACAGGAACCAAAACAAGAGTGCCCGACATTGAGAGTTTGGGCAGAGGGGTGTCAGCAGGGGGCTCATGGGAGTGATAATTGCAGCAGGTGTATTCATCCGTGACCTGCTGGTAAATGATGAATCCTCCGGTTAATTACATAGCAGGAGGAGTGAGAAAACATGCAGTCAAATAGGAACAAAGTGGTGACAGTAGTTGCCATCTGGATAATGAAATACAGATTGAAAATCTCTCTGAACTTCTGCTCTATTGGTTTTTTTATTTAGCTTCAATCAGTGTCATGTGGAAAAATAGGCCCTGCAATAACTCTTAGCAGGGACACACAGACCCATTCACTCAGCATGTCGGCATGTTTTATGTCCCGTCTCTGTTTCCTGACAGGCTGATTGAGACAACAGTGTAAAATGGAGAATGTGCGACCACAGAGCAGCCACCAGCAGGCTCTGCGGCCGGGTGGTGGCGGTGATAATAGTGATGATGGCGGTACGAGTAGACTCGGTTGTAGAGGGGCCTGATAAGCAACAGCAGTGCAGGCTGATTAGGAAATAAGTCTGACAAAAACTAAAGGCAGTGCCTGGGGTGTTGCTCCTGGCAACTGGAGCTGGCCATATGCTCTATAGACTCATTGTGCTGCTGCAATCCCTGGTAGCGACACTTTTCCAGAGAGAGCAGAGTGGCCAGAATCATGGCAACCAATCAGAAGTATGGGTGCGATTCTCAAGGAGACATGTAGGAGAGGGATTCTGGTTTCGTCTTGAGCCCTGTTCCCTTTTTAAAAATCCCATTAAACGAAAACTAAATTGTCTGAGGAGAATGACTGCAATTCAATCAACCTGATTACCAGGAAAACAGGTCATTAAAACTCCCCTCCTAGTTATTGAATTTTACAGTCCTAATGAAGGAAGCAGGTTATATGTTATGTACTTATAGATTCTGGAGGGTGTCATGTGCTTTTGCATGCTCATTTATATAACCATGCATTATTTTTCACTGCAGCAAGCTACACTGTGTGAGTGGAGGCTGCATGAAGCTCAGGTTTAAGCTCTAATCTATCAAGGTGAACTCAAATCTTCACAATAAAACATAAATGACATGCTGTGCTTGCTTTTTATCCCTTCTGTGGTTTTATTCCCTACATAGTGACTCAGGCTCGGTGTGCAACAGCAGCTCTCTGTGCATGACACACTCTGCAGCAGCACTTTATTATGAACATTAAATGCTTTTAAAGCCTTGAAGGAAAGCCTAGTGTCCTGGGGTGATTTTAGGTAAGCTGTTATTGGAGGCAGGCTTTTATTAATCTATGCAAAAGAGCAAAAGGCCAAGGTGGAATCTGCATAACACACATAAGCCTATGGCAATGCTCCTGTATGCATACAGTCTGCGGTGCTGTGATAACATTAAGGCTGCTTGGTATGTATTATGTAAGCGTTTTTATATCAGCCACTGTAAGCGTTTTTTAAGAGGGAATGTCATGATTTTTATAATGTCAGTAAAATCACTGCTGTGTGTGCACTCACTGAGCTGCTTTACATCTGTGCTAATGGATATGTAGGCAGTCTGCACGGCAGGGGCAGGTCCAGACTGTTCGAGTGGGGGGCCAGCTAGTGCTCAGACTTGTGCTGGGGTAGCCTGAAGTATGTATGCATGGGCTCACACGTTATACACACAGTCAGTCGTATCTGCTTTAACTCCAACATTTAGGTATCATACAAATGTAACATTCCTGTTTCTGTTTTATTTTTCATTTAAAGAAGAGGAGACTTATATAAAAATCACCTGTGTGAAAAGAATCCATAGACTGTCAGTGCATTATACAAACATGGTCTCTGTTATGCCACCAATAAGTTTCTACATAGGAATCAAGGAGCTGCCATACTGATAAAAAACACAAACTAGACTGTTCAATGTATTTTACATGTCCATCTGGGCAACAGCCCACAGAAAGTGTTTGGGAATGGGCAGAACCTTTTAAAGCATAGCCGGCAAGTGATTGGACAATGATTCTGTCAATCACATTCATTATGGGCCAGTCAGATAATGCTGTAGTGTAAAGTACAAAATGTGAGCCACATCGAAAAACAAACTCTTGCCAAAACATGTCTGAAGTGGAGTGAAAATGTCCTTACTATAGAGAAGCTCATAGTTCCCAAGGTTACTTTCTTTCAGCTTGTCTTCTAAATGGCAAAACTGACATGAGCAAAGCAAAAACTTTCTGGTCAGTTAAAAGATTTGCTATTATGTGTCTGTCTCTACAATATTATCGTTACCATATTGGTAGATAAAAGCTTATAAAGCTAAATATTGGAATTTGCAGAAATGAACATTTTTGTCCATATTTACAGCCAATATATTGGCCCTAAATATAGGCAGAATGTATGAATGTATTATAATGCTTCATCTTATTATCACTGAATGTCTACACTTAAAAAAACGAACAGTATCATTTTTAGAGAATGAAATTTTGTTTTTATATTGGTTTTAAATATCTGTCACAGTGTGAGGAACAGGTCAATTTCAGTTAAGTAAAGACTGTGTAATGCCAACTAAAAAAATATTGGTATTAGTATTGGCAAAAGTGAGTTCAGCAATACCTGCCTTTCAGAAATCAGCAAAAATCTATCCTGGATTCCATCTGTAGACTTTGTATAACATGGAAGACGTCTCAGTGACACCAGCTTTTTGGTTTCTGGTTTTTGGTTTGGTTTCATTTCCCATCCTAGCCCTAATCACCTCCTACTAAAAAGGCAGACCATTAGGTTGAAGTAACAGTGACCGTAGAATTTTTAAGGTTGCACTTTAGGTGACAATCCTCTACTTAATAACTGAGCAAAGAAATGTTGTAACAGTAAAAGAAATGGGAAAAATCATAGTTTAGGATTATCACATTGCACTTGGCATGACCATGAACTTGAGGGGTTATATCACCCCATGGTGGCTTTTTAACCACGGAGTCCTCCCACTTATACCAAAAAATAGTCAAGTTCACACAAACAAAAAATGATTAAATGCTGTCTAAAATTAGGATCAGTAATGACTGTTTTATTCATTAAAAAATGGGCAGACACACATGGTCCTATCATCACCCAAAGGAGGGACTGGACCCCAAGTTGGACACCAATTTGCTAAGAAACAAAAAAAAATGGCCAATAATTTACAATACCCAAACTTAAATTGTATTTAGCACAGTAGTTTCTAGCCACTAAAAGTAACTGGATGGGACACCCAATTATATTTAATTTCACTATAATAAATGTTTTAACCTTTTTTATGTCTTAAGCTATGACATCACTTTCTATGTGTAAGAAAAAATTAATTCTAAGTGCACATCATGAATGCACCAATTGAGGTGCAACAGCTTGTGTTAGAAATGATGCCTTGCTTGTCTTTGTTTTAGCATTTTTTTGCAGCTTCTTGTTAGTATTACCCTTCATTTTAGGATAACAGCTATTAACACACCACCACATCGGCAAAAAGGCCTTGTACATGCAGCTCACCTGCTGTGAATATCCTGTGTCAAGTAAAGCGCTTAGAAAAACACGTACCGGGCAGTTAGCCTCATTATAGAGTGTACTGCTGATGAATACTGTTAAAGAGGCAAAAACACATTCAAATAAAACCTGTGAAAATAAGTCTGGCAGGTCGGCCCCACATTGAAACCCTGACCATGCAAGAACAGCATAATCCTGTGGGAAAACTGAAGTGAACTCGTCCAATGCTAAGAAAACCTCCTTGCAGGTCGAGGGGCTTTTCCATTTGTAGTATCTGCTCAACTCATCTGGACTTCACACAGTTTGATCCCATTTGCTTCGTTTTCCATGACAGTATAGATATGACCTGATCTAAGCACAGCTGTGCGTTTTGCGGCATCCTCACAACAAGGAAGAAAAAAGAAGTGCCGGCTGCTATGTGGCTTTTTGTCACAGTGAGGAGATGAATTTTGTTCTAAAGACGGTAACAAGCAGCAAAATGAACAGCAGATGGCTGTGTGCAGCAGAGGAATGTTTAGGCAGTCATGCAGCATTAAGGAGCTGACAACGGGAGGCGTTTTATTTCTGTGTCAGATCCCCCGATTCATGGTGATATTCTGACCATTCAGAGATCAGCAGTGTCTCTACGTCACGTTTGGTCTTGGCTCAACTCGTTTGGTCCCACACTGGAGGCGATACAAAACTGTGGTGGGGACCAGGTATGAACCATAGTGGGAAACCAAAAAAACGAATAAAGTAGAGCCGAGTCGAGCCGACACCACACAGTGGAAAAGCCCTACATGCCTAAGCAGATTGTGGACAGCTGTGTCTTTGGTTGACTAATAACAGTAGACACAGTAGTAGTAATGCTGTCTGGATAAAAACACTGCCAAGCTGTGCGGTTCCTACAAGAAGCTATTGACGCCATTTATTGTCATTGAGTACTGTAGCTACAGTGGCTACTAGTGTCTGGAAGCTTGGTTTAAGTTTAGACAGAGAGTTTGACCAGGATTGAGGGCCTGTGTTGAAATGATAAAAGAGTCGGTTCAACAGACTGCAGGATTTTATCCTCATCATAAGTTGGCTAATTGCATGCATCCCTACATCATATGCCATTAAAATACAATATTAACATAAAATGTAATCAGTGGAGTCTCATGATGGCACAATCAAATCACCTGCAGCCTCGTGTCAGGTAAAGGATTAACCCTGCAGCTCATTATGATAATCTACAACCTGGGAGATAATCTGAAGGTCAGGAGGCCAGAGTAATCAATGTACGACCCTCGAACTTCTCCACCCTCACCTGTACTTCATGTTGGTGTGCCTCCCGATGGCCTCCTTCATGTGGGCATGACCCTGCGGGGCCTGCCGGGTCCCGGACCCCTCCCTGATCTTGACCGAACCTTGGGAGATGTAGTTGCCATTACTCCCTTGTCCACTTCCTCCACCTCCTCCTCCGCTGCCTCCTCTTTCCCCACCTCCACCTCCACTACCACCACCACCTCCACCTCCTCCTCCACCTCCACCTCCTCCCCCTACTCCTCCACTGCTCCCCCCAGGAGGTGGAGCAGTGCGAAGGCCACAGAGCCGGTCCTCACTGCGACTCTTGAGGTTGTGCTCGGTGCAGGCGAAGGACACCTGCATCCTGACCCTGGTTTCCGGTGTCTCTTATTTTGCAGGATTACGGGGAACTTCTCTTCTGGGGAGTCACACGAGCGGTAATGTTTGCTAAGTGTTGGGGCAAAGCGCTGCTGCTCATACACAGGTTTCAAATGGGGCAGGTCAGGGATTTTGGCTGATGGTCTGAGGGAGCAGGCAGGAGTCCAGCTTCTAACATGACACACACAGAGCTGCCGTCTGCTCCTGCTCCAGTCTGGTGGTGCAAACCTGGCAAAGGGCTCGGAGAGTTTTCACACTCGTAAGATGCATCAGGGCTGAACTCCAAAAACCATCAGGAAGCTCTAATGCTCACAGCAGGTCCTTCAGATTGGGAGGGGAGGATTTTGGGGATGTGGCAGTTTTGGGGGAAGCCCCAAACACCTCAAATGGTTCCTCCCTGGAGACGGCTGGCCTTCTCCCTCATACATGCACTGGCTCGTATGGCTTCTGCTGGTTGGACTTGATGATATCTCGCAGTCTTCTCTTCAGCTGAGGAGGTTGGTGGTGTCTGCCTGGAGCCAAGCAGCTCTGGAGTGTGCTGCAGAAATGACACAATCACAGCTACAGGCATCCTGGAAATAAGACGGCATTTTCTCCCCTTATTAATAAAAACAAGCTCGGTTTTTTACATTGCTTAGGCGTGGATAAATTCACACAGTCAAACCCCGCCGATGCATCGTCGCCCAGCAGCCTCACGCAGCATCAATTTCAGAGAGAGGAGGATGAAGATGAGAGGGGGAGAAACAGCAGATTTAGGGGGTGGAACAGCGAGGATTCAACGCTGGAAGTGGCTCACACATACCGGCAGCAGCTGCGCGGCTCTCCCTCCGTTATTCGACCAAATCTCACGGCGCACCGAGTTGAAAAAATGCCGGCATCCTGGCTCCAAAAATCAGCTCTCTGCCGCCTCTCCGCTCCCCCTAAGCAGCATTTTACACGTTTTTTTTTCTTCTTCGTCTCTTTTTTGCCTCCACAGGCTCCAAAAAATGTTCACGACACACAAGCAATGTGGGGGATTCAAGATGCGCTCCCTCTCTCTCCCTCTCTCTCTCCCTCTCTCTCGGGTGTGATCTCTACATGTTTCATCACACGGGTGCACACACACATCTCATCACATCGTCATATTATGTTACGGAGCTTGCATTCACTCTGCTGAGATTTCAATTGTAAATAATAATGTGTGTATGCGCCAGATTAACGCGTTTATTTTTGGTTACTTTCCTTAAATTTCACTCCAGATTTCTCCTGTCCAACTTGCAGGGATTTTTCATCCACCACACCCTAGAGCTGGGCAGTAAATCCAGTTTTCATGGGCACTATGGCTTAGCTTTTAAACAACTTTATTACTCAAATGTTTTATATTAACAATAAAATGACTACTTACATATACAGTGGTGCAGGAATGAGTCAAAAATGCTGAGTGAGGGAGCATTTAGAGCTTTCTAATTCTCAAGCCTGAAACTACAGGCTGTCAAAAACAATGCCATCCAGCATGCAATTTAATGGACATTTGCACTAAATAAAACCTCCATATTAGACCATAATTACCTACTGCTGAGTTGTTAACAAGTCGAACAAAGCTTCCAAAGTCAGTTTTATTTATCTGTGTCATTTTATGAAGCTTAAACTATCATAACGCTAATGCTAGCAATCTTTGAGCCCCACTGTGTAAGATTCAGGTTTGTCTGCTCTGGAGGGGCCTCTCTGGTCGTTGGGTGTAATTGCACTGTCGTAACACAGCGTCTCACAGCAACGTGCATTTGTTGACATACAGAGCCGGGAGAAGCAAGTCGACAGGACGTCCGAAGACACAAATAAACCCCGTGGACTGATATGGTACAGTATTATGATGTTTCTTTCCAAATATGTCGTTTTTCAAGCGTCAGCAGTCAGTTGTTAGCTCAGCGTTTGCGTGTGAGCATCCTGGGAGTATCTCTCCTGCTGAAATAACCGGAGCTGGATGTGGTTATTTTGCATCCACCATGTTCGCAGACTGCAGGACTTCGAAATAGTGAATGACCGAGTGTCACGGTCAATATCTCCGGCAATCTGAGAAACTCGCCGGCAAATAACCGCTGGTAGCATTTAGTGACAAAACAACGTCCGCCAAGTTACACAAAGCATGCAATGCTACGGAGCAACCACCGACTGAAACCAAGTGTTGAACCGGGGAAAACATAACTTACCTCTCCAGCAGTAACTTTGCAAGCTCAGCGTCCGTCTTGCAATTTTGCATCTCCCAACGCTCTCGCCACCGAGCAAAGTGGGCTCCAGTTATAATTCTAGTTTTGTTCCTTGCGTTGTCCGATAGTCTCTTTTTGGCCCTTGAATCTGGAGAAAGAGTCCTCCTCACACACTTTGTGGATGCCATGGCTGCTACTACTACATGCAAAACACCGGCTTCTTTAGCTGGAAGCCAAATCTCGCGTAGTGCCGTAAAGCAGTTTGCACTTCTCGCAGCATCTTGCGATATGTGTCCCCGTCACGGGAGCAAAAGTTACATAGCCCCTAAACAGAGCAGGGAAGCGCTGTGGGGGGAAGGTGGGGAGGCATTCTCTCTGTTACAGCGCCGAGCTCCACTGAACAGACTTTGGAGAGAATATTTGAAGGCTCAAAAGATCTGCAGTGCTGCTTTAAGTAAAATTATCATTTAAAACATGGCTTTGTCTTTATCCAGTAATCAATCAGTGTAAGCTGAATACTTACTTTGAAGATAAACTTTAATTCAGACCTTCTCGTTTGTCTTGTGAGTTTGAAAAAAGTTGATTTGGGTCCGTACACGTATTCATTGCAGCAAGGTGGATCTGCATGAGGAGTGCCACAGACTGCAGATTTACACACATCAGCCGCTCCTATCCTCTGATCCTGAAACATCCTGAAATGTTGTTACGTAGTGATGGTCTCGCACAAAAGTCAACATCACAATATGACCACATGGGTGTACAATTTTATGTGATTGATTTAAACGCATAAGAAAAACCCTGAGTTGTTATTTTAGGTAATAATGCACTGCCTTTACTCACTGTTTACACACTAAGCCGACTAGGACAGTGAAATTTCCAACTTCTGACATAAAGGGAACACACCATCAGAACACCCGTTAGGATAAATGCCTTAAATAAGGTTTGTGATGAACACATGCATACAAGATTTTAACATTTAACCATAAATAATAAAATACATCTGATATTGTCCGCTTTTGAATTTTAAAGTGTTGCTGGCACTCTATCATGCAGAGGGTATAAATATAGAACATGCTTAAGGTAGCATAAGACACAAAAAACTCTTTAAATGAATTATCCCCCCCAAAAAGGAAGGCTTAGTGCTTGAAGATCATTAACAGAAAGAACCAGTGACGTAGTATGCTTACTCCTGCTACAACAGGATATGATATTTTTAATATTCAGACTAAGAGAAAAAAAATATGTTTGTTTATGTTTTGATATTTTATCTGAAAAGCATTTGTATTATTAGTAAAAATGAAGAAATTACAGACACCTCTTTTATTATGATTTTCTAAAACTGAAGACAAACTCTTGCTCACTATCTAAATTGCACAAAAAAAACAATTTAAAACTTTGAAAGAATGTCACTTTCAAGTTACTGCAAATGTATTTGTGCAATTTATATTTTTTTTTCTTTGTCTTCAGATTGAAATGTAACTGAAGATGAATAAATTCTTGCTCTTTTTGATATCATTTTTAATGAAAAAATGTAGATTTGATCATTTCAGAGCCCTGGTATTTAAATGTTTTAAAACTGAGTGTAAATGTGTCTGAAGTTTTTAGAATTTTCAACTAAAAATGCCCAATATTGTGTGTCATGGACTTTTGTTTATGTTGTTGCGGCAACTAAAAAGTGTCTTTTTGATGTTGTACTAAATTTTAATGCTGTTTTTTTTTTACTTCCAACTGTTATTCTTAATGAAAAATATATAATGAGAAGCATTTTATTTTCCCCATTCAGCTAAAGAATTGATTGTTGGAATGTATTGCCCAGCCCTACTCCCAGGCCACATTTCTCTGTTTCTATGAATGTTTTAACACTACATTTTCACTGTATCTCAGTTTCATCATGTGCTCACGACGAAGAGAAAATACTCTACTTGTAAGTCACATCCCATCACATCCCGAATGATAATAGTTCCTGTGAGGCTGTGTTTACGGTTTAAACTCCGCTGCCGCATCCTTACAGGAAAACGTCAATCCAGAAAGTTTCACCCCACAGCACAGCAGGACGAGCTGCTGAAACACCTCACCTGATCGAGCAAAAATGCACACACACACCTCTGTTAATTTGCTCTCAGGAGGCAAGTACAAAGAAATTTGCTTTAACAGCAAATCTGCAGGCCAAAGGGGATCCCAGAGCACATTGCAGGGCAGAACTGGATAAAATAACCAGCTTCTACTTTATATTTTCAACACATTTTACAGCAGCCTCAAGCCTAAAGATTTTCCTGTAAAGAACACCAAGTCAACTTGTTCTGAAAAAAACTTAGAGCTAGACAATATTTGATTCCATGATACAAATCCCAGTTCCAATGAAGTTGAGATGTTAAATGAAAAATAATAGTAGAAAAAAATGATTTGCAGATCCTTTTCAACCTATGTTCAATTTAGTCCAAAACAAAGACAACAAATCTAATTTTTAAACTGTTAAACTTTTTGGCATATTTACCACTGTGTTCCATCACCTCTCCTTTTAACAACACTCAATCAGCCTTTGGAAACTGAGGACACTAATTGTTGAAGCTTAGTAGGTGGAATTATTTCCCATTCTTGCTTGATGTGCAACTTCAGTTGCTCAACAGTCTGGCATCCCTGTTGTTGTATTTGCACCTCATAATGCAATGGTAAACAGGTCTGGACTGCAGGCGGGCCTTGTTTTTTCAGCACCATTTCTGGGTGTTTATATACGGCTTTAGCTTTTCATGGTATATTTGTACCTTGAAATTGTAGATGTAACAACTGACTGTGTTAACTGACAATGGTATTCCAAAGTGTTCTGAGCCCACGTGGTGATATCCTTTACAACATGATGTTGGTTTTTAATGTGGTGTTGCTTGAGGTGCTGATGGTCAGAGGCATCAATGTTGGATACTGAAAAAAAGCAACCACTCCTGCTGTGAGAGGACAACTATAGACCTTTTGCATTTGGCATGTCATGTGGCAAAAGACACCAGTTACTCACTGGATGTTTGTAAGCTACTCATCATTTATTTCATTTCAATTACTTTAATGGCTCCAAAATGCAATCACAGGTGTGATTATCAGCTCAAATAAGTCTTTTGGCAACAGCTGCCGGTGGCTAAATTCATTCAGACCACCTTACTTAAGCTGCTCTAGCCTGCATACTCTTTGTTGCTCCTGCTGCAAGCTGCTTTGCAACCCTCCTCCAGCCCAGCATCACTTTTATGCTATTCTGACCTAATCAGTGTCCTGCAGACCTTAATGCTTCTCTCCAACTTTGTGCTGTTCCTTCTTAGGGCATGTGGAAAGGCAGGGACAGCCATCATCACAGCCATACGGCAGAATTCAAATATCTGCTAATAAATAACTGCAAATAAAGCTTAATTCAAATAACTTCTCCGGTGTCTTTTCTTGACGAGTGGTCCTGACTGAACAATGGATTTGAGGGCTGCCAGTGCACAAAATCTCCAGCTGTTGACACATGCTTTGAACTTTGGACCTGTTAATGCTCTCAAAAGTTTAAGGAATAAGGATAAGAAAAAAAAAAAACACTTTGACTGGTTTGTTGGGTTTAGCTTGGAACTCCACAAACAAATGCTTCATCGTACTTACAAGGTCAAGCATTATGGTGCTTTCATACATTCTATCCAAATGGGCAGGCATTATTTTAGCCGTAAATATTTGCTGAAACCGTCATGTTCAAAATGAGGCAGAAGATGTGAAATCCTCTTAATGTGACATTTAGAGGAGAAGTTACTTGAATGATTTCCTGTCCTGTTAAAGCACAGGGAGTCCCCACACAGCTACAACATTCTCAAGAATTACTTTAATCTGTTTGCTAATTCCCAACTGAATCAACATAATGACTCAATCTTCATCCTCACACATGCAGGCTTAACCTTCACCTTCACTCCAAACAATCATTACTTTACAAAGCTTTGCACACGCAGCACTCTCTGCACTAAAAGTGATGACTTTGGAGCTTCACTTAACACAGAGCAATGCTTTCACTGTTAAGAGATGACTGAATCTGTAATGGTTATAACAATATCAAATGCTAAATGATAAAATAACTATCTTAATGACCAATTAAAGAGAAGAAAGCCTTAAAAAATACATCTGTTCTACAAGAAATGTACAGAAGAGAGGAAAGAATCTATCAAACACAATGTGATAAGATTCTGGAAATTTCATGAGTCAGATCAAGTCAAACTTTATTTGTGCAGCACAAAGGGCACACAATTTGCCTCATATTCAATCATTTACTTAATCTTTGAAAGTGCAAATTAGTTTTTGAAAAGGTTAGGTCTTTACATATTCTGTGTTATGTTATTTAAACAGACTCAACATGGATCAATTGGGGATGCAAAACATTAGCAGGCATTATTGGCAGATAATAGCTTAAAAGAATAAGTGTATGCATTGGCAGATAATAAAAATTCTCCTATTACAAGCCACGCACACTATCAGGAAGTACAATGTTCCATGATGAGTAATGTGCTGAATTTATAAATAAAATCCTGTTTTTATTCTCATATGGCGAAGTATTAAGCTCGAGGAGTTTCAAAGTGGGAGCATGTATCTATCGCAGCCAAAATGGAATACTTTAATTTGTATATTGACAAAAGTAAATATTGGACATCCCCAAAAATGAATCCACCTCAGCTTGGAGTGACATTTAGTGAAGACAGAGAAGCAAAACTGCATGAATAGCCCAACATACACTGCAAAAACTCTTTAAGCAAGTGTTTTTGTCTAATTTCATGTCAAAAATATGCATAACACTTACTAAAACTTCATATTCATTTGACTAATCAAGATAAAGATATTATTACAAGGAATAAAAAACAAAAATAAGGCATTGCATTGCTTGTATTTTTAAGAAAATATCTGCCAAATTCGGCTCTTTGAGGGCCTTAAATTCAGATGTGTAATCCCAAGTACTTGGGATTACACATCTCATGTCTAATACAGCATAGTAAAGTTGTCCTGTCTTATTGGTAGATCTTTAAAAATATAATGAATAATTCAGGCTTAATTTGTTGTTTTTATATGTTGTAATAAGATATGTAGCTGGAAATGTCAGGCATATATTAAATTCAGTGGGATTTTTAGACTTGAATTTGGACAAGTAACCTTCATTAGATTTGAGTTCCTGCAGTATAGCAGTCTATAACTTCTATTTTTGTTGTCCTAGAGGTAAAACTGGAAGGAATATTATTTACTTTTTAGCAGAATCTTATTAAAATTTTAGTGTCATCACAGCCTTACAGTACTGATGCATAAAAGTGATTGAGTCTTTTCACCTTTCTGCAAAAAAGACTGCTTTAAGAAGTGTGGCGGCAATGAAAAGACAAAAAACAGTAAAGGGAATCTTTCTCCAGGAGATGTATTACACAATAGGTTGTATAATGGGGATGTCTTTGAATACAAAACTACCTTCAGAATAAAACAGAGCTCAGGTTGTGCATGTCTTTTTTTCACGTGATTTTCAATGCAGAGGGACCATAGGTTGAAAACATATCTGAATAAAAATGTTTTATTCTGAATAAAAGTCACCTTGCTTGGCCCAAATCTGTAAATCTCACTGAGGAAATATTGAAAATAAAGAGTGAGATTCTCTGTGACTTAGATGATAATAAACTGGTGTCTTAGGCTTCCCTCTGTGATGTAATGAAAGAACTAAAACTACAGGCGGGTGGTTCGATAACCTTGAGGAATACAAGCGCTGGAATGTGGGAGAACAGTGCTGTGTCAAGAAGAAGGGCTGAAGTGGATATTGAGAGAGAGATTTAAAAATCTTATAAAGAAGGTATAAAGTTGGGGATCCTGACCTGCGATCAGTCACCTCCATGATGTAATCTGGTCCTCCAGGACTTTTAAAGTTGAGAAAGAGTCCTGTTGCAGTTTTACATGACCACTTCCACAAGCAAGAGACAAATCTATAATCTGACACACCAGATGGACCGTCCCGTATATTTCTCTAGTCCATCTGGGCCCATAGAAAGTGTTAAGAAATGGGAAGAAATTTCAAGAGCATATCCAGCAAGTGTTTGGACGAGCCACAGTCATTACAGGCCAACAATATAATATAGTAGCCAGGCCCTACTGCTGCAGACTGGAGCTTAGCAAGACTGATCTGCTTGATCACAGACATTGAATCAGGTGGAGCCAGCTGCTGCGCAAGGATAACAAACATAAGGGTCTATTCTCTTTGACCAATCCCTTTGACTGGCATTGTAACCATGCGTTTGACTTTTTGTCACCATACCACTGTATTTAAACTCTGAAAGCCCATCTTCGTCTGTTTTTCCTGATTCAACTCTCTAAGTGGCATTTGTAACTCCAATATGTGTCGACTGGGTGGCACTGCTGTACATGAATATAATTGTTTGAAAACTATAAAAAATCAGATGTGAATCGTTGCTGCATAGATCCTCAGGTATCTGACACAGTAAATAGAAAAACTGAGTCAAGCGCTAAATATCTAAATTTTGCTCTCTGGGATGTTTCATACAAAAAAACAAAAATTTTGTTGCAGGAATGAAGGAAAGTCATTCGTGCCCAGGATAACTCTTAACAGGCAAGCCATTTAGCAGTTTGACCTGCATATCTGCTTCCCAATTGGGTACTCTGAAAATTAAAGCCTGAAATGTTGCTAAATAAGGAGGCAGGAACACAATTTTTCCAACAGATACTTTGTTGCAAATGTATTTCTTAGTTTGGAAGTCAAAGGGTTAAGAATATCTTGGCCAAAAGCAATGGATGAACATTAGACACCATGACCTTGACCACTGACCTCAAATTATAATCCATAAATTCTTATATCAGAGAGAATATCAGAGAGAGGATCCTTGCCCTTCAACCTCAAAAATCTAATCAGTTTATGCTCAAGCTAGAAGTTGGAGAAGATATTTGTGCAAAGTTTGAAGAATATCCCTTAAAATCAACTTGAGATACTACATTAAAAAGCCAAGAATGAACACAATAACCTGGACTGTTGATCTCCAAAATCTAATTCATCATTTTTCAGTCAGGTTGGATAATTTATAGCTCCTTGTGATACCATACTTACAAGTTAAGGATGGATATGAAGCTTTATGAGCGTGAACTTTGATCTATGACCTTCAAAATCTCATGTTTTCACCCTTTCGTTGTAAAGAACGTGTGCAAAGTTTGAGGTAAGTCCCTCGCAGTATTCTTACCATGTTCACAAACAAGGGATGAACAAGATTCTCCATGGGCTTCACCTTTCACCCACTTCCTCAACAGTTTATACTTGAATCCGAGTGGACATTAGTGAAAAGTTTGAAGAAAATCCATCACAGCATTCTTGAGATTTTATATTCACAAGAATTGCAAGTGTGGAAAGACAACCCAAACACACAGAGGCTTCAGCCCCTGTTGCTGCAGGGCTTCAATAAGTTTAAAGCTCCTGTGAGGAGTTTTTATCTGATTAAAAATCCAAGTGAAATATATGCCGCTTCTTTATGACCCAAAAACCTCAATCTGGAAGACACTTGTATATGCATTCACCCTTACAGTTGTAGCTTCTCTTTGCCTTTTCTATCTCACTTGCCCTCCATTTCCGTTGTTTCGCCTGAGCTGAGCTGTGTCTCTCTGTCGGCTGTTATTGGAAAATCAGCTGTCTCATCAGCTGACCTCTTCAGTCCAATAGCACGGCTCTGCTCTTTCATCATCGGCCTATCACTACTCTGCCCTTCTTTTAAAAATGACTCTCTCTCTGCCTCTGATTCTCTCATGCTGGTGATTTGTGAGCCCCTCCAACTCCCCATCACCACTCGCCATTGCAGAGTCATCGGCCGTCATCTCTTGCCCTTCAAGTCTCTGGCAAGTCTCCAGCCATCACCATCAGTGCCTGGACCTCATTTGGAGAAGTATTCGTCTCAGAGCTAGACCTAACCAAATGGTATCTCTGGCAAGATTTCAGCTGGTGCCTTTTGCACTGACTTTGTTGCAAAGATGATGGATTTGCCATATTTCATGTCCGTCATCAGGCAGATCCACCCTTGAAAGCTTCATGCTGATTCATTTGTTTCCTTTCAACAAAAATGGGCAGACCAATGAGAATCCTTGAAGGCATGGTTTAGCTTTGCACAGAGAGGGAAGCAACTACAGCACTGTAAACACTGGCAGCCTGTAAAGAGATTAGCATGGACGCTGCTGTAGTTGTAGTTTTACTTAAACTGGACATTTCCTGCACAGAACAACAAAGTTTTTCTTGATGGAAAGGATGTTTTCCTGACTGGTTTTGGCGAGAGTTTGAATAACTAACTGGCTCCTCATGCTGTAGCTTACTCCATAGCAGCACAGCTTACACACTAGGTCATTTGTTCTGAATGTGACAGGCTGAATGTTCCTTTAATAAGCCTCCAACTTCTTCTCTGGAAAGGTTCTGCTTTCCCAAACATGGTCCATGGGGAATTGCAGAGTGTCAGTGTCCAAAGTGTCAGATTATTGTCTTGTACCCAGAATAAAAAAATACAGAGAAAGTAGCTGACACTACCTTTAGCTGTTTATAAGCTTGTAGGGCTGTCACCTTATACTCGATATTCAAATATCCATTTTTAGCATGGGAGTAAAAATCTGTACTTGAACTGTAAATAAGCTAACAATATAAAATATACAGTTCTGCAGCACATTGGGCACCTACAGCAGTGAACTGCCCGATCCAACAGAGGGCGACCCAACTGTCCATCACTCTCTTGACCACAACTACAGGTAGTACACATTAAGAAAATGGAGGACAGACAGAGACTCAGTGAAAGCACTTTGGGCTCCACACTACCAATGGCAAAATGTAAAAAAGACCAGGCTGCGTGTCAATAATGTTCAAAACAGCTGGCTTACTCTTCATCCACAACAAATATGCAGACCCATTTGTCGGCTTTCCACCCAAATGCCCTCATCAAGTGCTCAGCCCTGTGTAGCTGCATCCTCCTGGGCAGGCCCCCCGCCAGAGGAGCAGAAAAGGGCTATCACAGACAAGATTGCAAGATTAATTTACAAGGACATTTGGCCCGCTGGTGTGGCCTTGGGAGAGGTAAATAGTAAAATGATCTAATGGAAATGCCTCGTGTCTGAGTTGCAGCCCAGTCTGGAAACTAGCGGCCAGAGACACCGGCTGTGTGCTCAGGAGGGAGAGAATGGGAAAGGTCAGCTGCTAGAGATGAAGGCGGCAGCTGAGCTTCTATATGGGCACCTGGCACACTCTCCGGAACCTGATCCAGCTCACCACATAATGGGTGCCCAGAGTCCGGTGGGTTGGACCAGGCACGTGTGCATCGTGGAGGGGTCAGCTCGAAGGATACCTGAAGGATTGGAACATGGGCCTGGCACAGGCCTGGTAAATGACTATTAGGAGGCCGGAGCAGTACAGGGAGCTGGTTCATGTGGAAAAGTGCTAAACCAGCATATGCTCCCATACCTGAACGGGGTGGGTGGGGTATCTTCAGTTATTAGTGTTATTGGGAGAAGGGACAGCCCTATTAGCTCAATTATGAAACATGATCATGACTATCACCGATCCAATAAATCTGTAATATTACTAAATTCTAACAATGAAATAGTAGTTAACAGAATGATATTGTTCCAGCATGAGAAGATTTTTCCCTACTAGTTGTTATTGTTTTGAGTTTTTAATCTTTACTATTTTGGGCTGCCAGAAGTGCCCCCATAGATGGCACCCCTAATATTTGTCTATACTGCCTATGCCAACGGCTGGCTCTGACTCTGCTGGTGCTCATTTTGGTTATTCTTTAATCTCCAACTCAAGATCCAAAGACTGTCTGGCACATTTTGCTGATATAGTGTCACCTCCAGTTTTATATAAAAAAATGATCTCCATTAAGTCACATTGAATTTCCTATGTAATAAACATTTCCTTATTCATATCTCTTCTGAGTGAAATATGTTTAGCCTCAGCTGCAGGGGAAGGTCTCAATCAAATGAGTTTCTAAAAAACTCTATTGATATTTTGACATCTTCAGCAGCAAAGTTTAACACTGGTTGATTTTTTTGACTATTAAAGGATGCAACTTTTCAGCTAAAACTTGTCTTCACGTGTACAGGAAATTTGTCTCAGGAGTTTTAAAATGATTCATCCAGTGTTTCTTCATAACAGTGAAGTGTTATTGATCAGTTTTTTCCATCTCATAATTTTCATTTAATTTTGTTTATAAAAGTCGCACTGCAGTCTTGGAAAATAACAGAGTAGTATGTCAAATATTGTTATAGATGAACTGTACTAATATTGTCCAGTAAAGTGGATAAATATGTTTCTCAAAGACACACTTGTGCATTTTCTGGTTGCTGTGCCGCTAACAGCTGTTTTTACTTCATCGCTCTGACGCAGATTTAAAGTTTGTGGTTTTTCTCTGCATAAAACCTGCATGTTTGGCCAAAGCCAGAGGATTTTACCCTCTTTGAAACTGTAAATTTGAATTATTCCCTCAGACATGTTGTTTTTCTAGTGGTTTGGGTGCATCTTGAAGTGATTCAGTGGAGCATTACATTACCCACAGAGAGGATGGTCAGAGGACAAATGGTAGTTTAATGCTCTCAGAGGTATAAACCCACCTTAATCCTTCCATGAAAGACAAAATGTGTTTTTAACGTCAAACTCCATTTTAGTCTACAAGATTATAGGTGTTGTTCTGGTAATCTTTTTTTTTTGAACCAAAGTCAAGTATTTGTCTCATTAATCTGTGAGTAGGAGTTGGATTGTTGTTAATTTGATTATGAGTTTTAGCCGTAAGGAGCTTATTCTCAAGCATTATCAACAAATAGGACATGCTGTGCAGGGCGTAATGACAATAAAGGCGTTACTTTTAGGGAGAAATCCAAAAGGGTAAATATGGGGAGCAGCATTCTCAGAGGGGAGGGATCTGTTCAGCCTCTGTAAGCTGTGCAGTATCAATTATTTTCTGCAATTATCAGAGGTTCATACAGAGAGATTTATGAGAAAATAAGGCATTCGTGAAGTCTTTGAATTGTGACCTGTTCATGGAAATACTAATCTTTAAACTGCAGATATTCTGGTTTGATTTCAGCCGTCACTCCTGGTTGACGCTGCCACCTAGAGGCAGCATGAACTGAGAGGCTGCGTGAGGCTGCCTGAGAGAGAAAAAAACACCATCATATTATGTCATGACACGTTGTTTCCGAAGATATAAAATGCCTGCTTAAGCCTCTGCAGGCAGCAGCCAGCACAAACAACCACCATAATAAAGGGATAAACAGATTGGATTTTGAAGGTGGCAGGTCAAAGGTGAAGGTCATGGAGTCTGGTCATCCTTTGCTTGTGAATACGATCTAGAGAACGCAATATCTCGGGAATACTTCAAGGGATTTTCCTTAAACTTCACGCACATTTCAACCTGGATAAATGGATGGAGTGATTTTGGAGATCAAAGGTCAAAGATCAAGGAAAGCAGCCCTGTAGCTGTTCTTTGCTTCTGAATGTAATATCTTAAGGATGCTAGAGGGGATTTTCATCAACATTTGCACAAATATCCACCTGCAATTAAGAACAAATAAGAGGATTTAGGAGGTCATAGGACAGGGGTTAAGGTGTCAAAGCCTCATGAATCTCTTTTTCCTGAGGAATGTAACGTCTCTAAAAACTTGGGTGTTGTTGGCTTTTGCTTTGCATGGTAGAGTTTTAGCTTGCACTTGTAGTCATAGCAACGAACTGTTAACTGACAATGGTTTTCCAAAGTGTTACGTCAGATTTTAATGCAGTGCTGCCTGAGGAATAGGAGGTCACAGGCATTCAATGTTAGTTTTCGGCCTTGCTGCTTACATGCAGAGATATGGATTCTCTGAATTTTTTCATAGTATGGGCTGTAGATGATGAAATCTCTAAATTTCTTGCAGTTGTACATTGAGTGGTGAACTTCGCCCCATCCTTGCTTGTGAATGACTGAGCCTTCAGGGTTGTTCCTTTTATACTCAGTTATAACACTCAGCTGTTTCCAATTAACCTGTTCACCTGTGAAATGTTACAAATAGGTGTTTTTTGAGCATTCCTCAACTTTCCCATTGTTTGTTGCCCCTGTCCCAGCTGTTTTGAAACGTACTCCAGGCATAAAATTCAAAATGAGTGAATATTTACAAAAAACAATGGAGTTTATCAGTTTGGACACAAAATATCTTGTCTTAATTGTATATTCAATCGAATATGGTTGAAAAGGATTTGCAAAGTATCATGTTTTTATTTACTTTTTACACCACGTCCCAACTTCAGAGGAATTGGGTTCCACCTCAGCAATTAAGTTGGCAATGTTTGGACAACCAAGTAAAACTGTTAAGGGACAAGTCCTTACAAGTTTCTCCCACTTGTCCAAATTTTGCCAACTTATTTGTGCATTTCAGACTGTGCTGCCTCTCTTGATTGAAAATCAACGTTTCTTTAAATCAAAAGCCTCTCAAAAAGCAGCCAATATTTTGTTCACATGCTATAAATACTGTCATGTTAGTTGGAAAGGGCCTCATATTGGCCTTGCTCTACGTTCAAACTTGTCCTTCATAGCAGTTTGTCCATCAGGCAGCAGTGAGAGTGAGAGAGTTGGTGAGAGGGATAAATGCAAGCTGGAAAAATTCAGGGTAAAGTCATGGGGAAAAACCTTGCTGTTCGCACTCTCACATGCAGCTCACTCAAGACATGTTCACAAAATTCTTATAGTTCCTGTGCATTCATGGCCCACGCAACGCTGATCCTTAGCTCTCTGATATGGTTACCTACCCAGAGAATTTCCTGACTTGATTGTTTTTTTTCTGGTCCTTTACAAGAGGAGATTTTCTTGCAGTTTGCCTGTCAAGCCATTTTCAGACAACCCACCTGACCTTCTTCAGTCAATGGAGGAATGGGGAAGAGGAAAAGTACTAGGAGTGCTGCAGGTAAATTTCAGGGTAATTTCAGCCGTTGTGCTTTCACACATCAAGCTCACATGGGTAATTTCAGTGTGCTTTTGCAAATGTGAATGGGGTTTCAGTCAATGGAGAGGAAGAGAAAATACTAGGATGCATCAGAATCATCTCTCAAGTTAATTCAGGACTTTTTCATTTTTTTCTGCACGAATGATTAGGGTTGAATCCTGGTAGTATTTTGTTTACAACCCTTAATTAACTTGGGTGACTTGTATTATTCTTTTCTCAGAGACTCTTAGAGCCCCTTTTTCTTCTGTTCAGTGCCCTTCTTAAATTAACCTACCCTGAATATTTCCACCTACATGTTCACACTTGTGCTTCAAAGCAGGAAGTTTTCTTGCAGTTTTCCCATCATTCGATGGAGGGTTTGGGAGGGGAAAGAAGGGGGTTGAGGTGATAAAACTAGGAAGTCTGAGTGAAAAACCCCACTGATTGTGTCCACACATGCAAACAGGTAAATTCAGGACATTTTAAAAGTCTTTTTTAATGCCTGTGGGAGTTTTGACAGGAAGATTTTTAAGGGTAAATTACGTCATTGTTTGCATTCACACTTGCAGCTCACAATGAAGTTTTTGAGCATGTACTGAATATGAATGGATTCTAAATAACCACAACCATGTCCGAATTTGCAATAAAATGCTGAACATCCTCCATGTTTGTTCTGCTTTTCTTTTTTTTCAACTTTGTAGTCTTGTGAAAATAGATCCCTGGCAGCCTTTCATCCCAAAATAGCCAAAGTGAGCACTTAAAAGTGAGAGATTGGAGCACCTCCTGTCCCCTGCTGTCAATTCACACATCATTAACCCTAAACTGATGCTGACCCTGTCAGACTGCCTTTGGAGGAAAATCACACAACGTTTGATGTACGAGCCCTGCGTTAGCCACAGAGTCTGACATTAACATGAGTGATGGTGAATAAAGCAGATGTTTCTGCAGCCAGACACATTTACTGAGAGCGGCTGCTGCTGGGCTTTGAAATCTCATCAAACAGCTGATATTTCTTTCTGGGTCACTGATTGAAAAAAAGCCTCAAATATAGATAATTATTTTTGCACCCATGAGTAATGGCTCTATTCAATACGCCCTGCAAACATAATTTTGCCTTTTTTCCACACATAAACAGTGTCATCACGTCAAACACTTCAGTTACACTCAAATTAAAACCTGACTACGTTCATACATCAAGCTTATATTAGAAAAATATCAAAAAACTGTTAAAGTAAAATCAGTGATGCATTACTCTATCCCTTTGACTCTGTTTGTTTATCAAATCTTCATATTCAGTTGTTGTCATGCAATTAAAGAATTTATGTGATTTATACAAAGGTCCCCTTTTGATACATTAATGTTAGTGATCTCTTTTTAATGCCTTCCTGTGACAAAAAACATGTCAAGAAGCCTTTCCTGATTACACTTAATTTTCAGTTTTTACCAAAAGTTTACATTTTAGAGCTCCTTGTCGGACTGTTATGTCTTTTAGAGTTCTTTAAATAAACTTAATACCTTGAAACCATTTTTATTTCTCTATGTTGCCTCTTCTGACTTTATGAACTGCCTGTTTTATGATTTTTGTTTGTTTTATTATTATTGTTCTTGCAAGGCACCTTCAAGAAGTACCACAAATAAGGGTTATTTTATGTAATGGTCGTCCTCGTGCAATTACAAGACACACATTGATGGAAACAAATGCAAAAGCCACTTCCTTTCAGTCTGTTATATTCACATCTCTGCTTATTCCTAAAGATCTTAATGCATGTTGTTTGCAGGTTAAACCCTGCTCTAACATCTCTGTCCCTCCTCTGAACTCACTTTCCCTCTTATCCAAATAAACTTAATTTAAACAGCACACAGGCCAAAGTGCTTCACAGGGTCAAAAGGTCAAACAACATTATAGAATTAAAATGGTAAACTCTTACTTGTAGGTCATTGCCGAGCGCTCAGACTCACACTCGGCCAGTGAGAGGCCACACTCTCTCAGGTAGAGCTCCAGCCGCCGTCGCTCCACCAGCCTGTGCGCTGCCTCCAAGATCTGAGAAGCCAGGGCCTCGGACTCGCTCTTCTCATCGGGGCTCTTGCTGCTCCGGGAGGCCCCAGCTTTGGCCACAATGCTCCCCGAGGAGGACGACGCCTTGGGCTTCTTAGTGATGCCATAGAGGTCTTCCACTGAATATTTCCCCCCTTTGCCTCCTCCGGTACCACCTCGGCTGGCAAACATGGTCGTCTGGAATCAGGTGCTGGAATCAGGTGCTGCAGACTGATGAAACGTGAAATCAGACCTCCTCTTTTTGCTCACTTTTTTTGCCTCCTGGATCTACTTTGGGCTAAAAAAAAATAAAAAGTGCTTCTGAGTTAGAGAGAAAACAACAAAGCTGAGCTATTTTTGATAGAGATTTGGAAGATTTGAAATATCCGGTTTGGAGGATGTCGGACTTCAAACTGCTGGAGAGAACTTAACGCTGCTGTAAAGCATCAAAAAGTCTCGACTGCTCCTTTGTGGAGCTGAAATCAAAATAAAACAGGAGCAGTCCTTACATGTCAGCGGCACCACCTCGTCACAAACAATGACTCCTGCTGATGTGAGGTGCTTCTTTGAGTAAAAATGGATGGGAAAAGCAATCAGCATCCTTCTCTCTTTATCTCTCAAAGGAGGGATTTGTGTTGAAGCCCCACCAGCTGACATTTGTTCAGATTAAGAGAGCGCCCGGATGAAGTATCTCTACTTCTGTGGCCGCTGTATAATCTGAACCCACCAGAGTTCAGCTCTCTGACCTTTGCTTCACATGCTGAGCTGAAATTATTTTTTTCCACCTACAGGGATAATTATTAGTTAATCTGCGAGGGCAAAGACTTTTTTTTCATAACGGTCTTGCTGCCTTTCAGCTCCAGTTGGCTCAAAATAAAAGAGTGGCATCAGACCAAAGGCTGGCACCAGCTTGAGGCCAGTGCTTTAGTTATTGTCGAGGTCAGGGTTAATGTGCGAGCCAGTCCCCCCGTGCCTCATTTTGACACAAACATTAAAGAACATAAAATGTGTGAAGGGCTTGCCACTGGAGGGAAGAGTCAAACCCTCTGACACTGAAGTCCATCGGAAGAGAATGAAGCATCATCAGGAAGTTGACGGCTTACACTGAACACAGCGGGCAGCAGTTTATGAAATGATGTCGCTGATGGCAGGGATTATTTATCTTACCAACCATACATGCAAAGAAATCAAGCTTCTAATCTCCTGCATGTATAAATCCCAGTTTAAAGTCAAGTACCGGGGAAAAAATTATTTATATCTTCATCTCCAATCAGATATCAGACATGATCTATCCCCTGTCCTGTTTACTGTAATAGTTATCTTTCTGTGTGGCGTTTGCATTTCTGCCTGTGTCCGCGTGGGTTTTCTCTGAGCACCACAGTTTCCTCTCACAGACCAAAAACATGCTTGTAGCGGCCATTTGAGCTTTTCAATAAACGAACAACTAAAAAACTTTAAACTGCAACTGTGACACGGGGAGATTGGATCTTATGCAGGATCAAAAATGCCTATGTCCGAGCCAAAAGATGTAGTTTCTTTGGCATTTACTGAGGATTAAAAACAAGTTATCATCTTCATAGTGTGCTCTTAGCTTCCTGGTTAAAAAAAAAAAAAAAAATATATATATATATATATATATATATATTCACCTTCCCTTGTGTCCTCCCATCCTATCTTACCTGCCCACCTATACCCATATCACCTGACTCCAAAACTACCAATCCTATAAAAGTAAAAGCCTAAGTAAATGCTGAATATTCCACATCATGACATTAGAAATAATGAACTAAATCCTCTATCACACTTAAACACAATACTGCAACTAAATAAATAGCTCAGTTTAAATTATTATGAGTCTGAATGGTCGTCTGTTCCTCTATGTGGCCCTGTAATCAGCTGGAGACAGGTTCAGGGTGTACCCCACCTCTCGCCCAACACCTTAATAGACTAGTTCATTCAACCATTCAGGAACAATAGAGGAGAAGAGTCTAGCAGGTGATTTTGAGCCATACTGAGATGGGAGCACCAGGTGTCTTTCACAGGTGAGAGGGAGTGTAGACCTGGATGAGGGATTCCAGGTAGACAGGAGTTGTCCTTGTTGCTGTTTTGTAAGTCAGAAGTAGAGCTTTGAATTTGATTAAAGCAACGACTGAAGAGAGATTAACAGCAGAGTGGCATGCTGGTTTGGACTGGTTAAAGACCAGATGTGCTGCTGCATTCTGGATCATCTACAGAGGTTTAAATGTGCATGCAGGGAGGCCTGCTAGTAGAAAGTTGCAGTGAAGTGTGTGAAATTACCAGAGCCTATACCAGAAGCTGTGTTGCCTAATTAGGGGAATGAATTCTGATGTGAAAGTACAAGTTCTGTCAAAAAGGGCACGTCTGTTTTGGGTTTTTCTTTGCCCTATGTCGCTGCTGTCTGTCTGCAGGTTGCATAAGTAGTGCCTCAAAAAGATAAAGTGTGCTTTTATTGTTACTGTTAAAAATGCATGTTTCATAAAGTGAACAGACAATCTAATTATTTTGGTTTTTAATTTCTGAATTTTATAGAATCAAATGTGACTGCTTTGTTTCTTTTTAAAACAAATAGACTGTTACAATCATTGTACAAGAGAATTCTGGTGAAGGAGATACATGGTCCTTTTTATGGTGTAAAATCAACTTTTATATCATACTGGTATTTAGTATATGAATGAGTATATGGATGAATCGTTACAGAAAGCAGTACAGTGGGTCATAATTCTTGTTTTAAAGTTGTTGGGAGTGTTTGCACATACTATACAGAAGGTCAATCTTCTGGATTAAATGGTCAGTGACTTAATGGCTGAATGGAGGTGCATCAGTAAACAAAAGTCCAGCTCATTGACTGCCTGAGGATCCATCCATTCATTCATCTCTCCGCTCCTCCATCTTCTCCCAGCTGTCATGGTGACCACACAGGCTTTCTCGTCCTGACTTGGCTCTTAGAAGCACAGATCATCTGGGATTAAACCACCATAATCTCTCTTTAGATTGACCACAGTCACACAGACATCTGGTGGAGGTCAGACTTGATCTTCAGTGTACATTACAGGCCTGAGTGTTTCCAGGACAGAGAGTGCATATGACATCCTGCTTCACGGCTAAGTGGAGGGATTATTGTGATGTGTGGTAGGTGGAAAAGTAAATGTATGTGTGCAGATCTTGTATAACTGTCAGATATCTGGGCTGGAGCTGTGGAGTTTGTTTTTAGTCAGGTGTTGCATAACGGTGCAAAGATAGATTTAGCCGGGCTGACAGTATAGTAACTCAGAAGTATGGAGCGCAAAAACATGATGGAGTCAGGTTATTTTTTGACACCTTGTACATACTGTACAGCGGTGTGAGGGTGGCAAGCTCCACGGTTTGTGAAAGGGTGAGATTGTTGCAGATACTGGAGTCTTTATTCCACGTATGTCATAAAACAGTTGGTTTTTAGGATTATTTTGGGGGGCTTCTGACTTTACTTGGACAGAAAATCTATTGAGTGATGCAAAATGTTGGGAGAGCACCAAAAAGCATGAGATGCTGCACCAGAGAGCCAGGAACAAGCGATGGGCGATAGGAGATTTTTTTCAAATCTATTCGATACTGATGCTTTTTGCTTTAATCATACTGATACCATTTATCTCCAACAAAGCATTATGTTAATGAATTGGATGTTTTTCAGTGACCAAAAGCACATAAGGAAACTTGTTTACACCATTAGATCTTAAAGTAGGTTTAGTTTTAATTCTTAGTCCAAAGAAAATACATTCAGCAGATATTCTGCCATTAAAGACTAATAAACATGTTTTTTTATAGATATAATTGTTCCATAATTACAAATACAAATGTAACAACTAAAATAGTGTCAGCCTATGATGCACTGATTTATAAATCTCTTTATTTTACTAAACATAATCAATTCGACACAGCTACATGTGCACAGACAAACAAACCATATCAGAGTTAATATTAACACTTCCTCACAAAAAAGTTTTTGCACAGTTTGTGCTTTGACTCTCATCGACTGTAACTGTGACTCTTTCTGGAGTTAAAATCTAAAATTTGTAACACTTAACAGTGTGACTTTAAATCAATGTACAGTTAGGAGTGCACTCTGTCAGAGTATATTTTTTACTACCAAAGTGTTAACTCTATATTAACACTGCAAAGTGAAACACTGCTGTATTTAGCTGATGTACCTTAAAGGGGAAAACTGCCTGAAATAAAGAAAGCATGTTTGGTTAGAGCAAATATATTTAAGAACATTTAGACTGCATCTTTTCACGACGTGGGCTTGTGGCATCTGTACATGTCCAATAATGGGGGACAGGTGGGATGATTGACTCTACAAGTGTAACCTACAGCTTCAGAGTTCTGAGTTAAAGATTGGGATTTTTAACCCAGAACTTTATAAACAGCTCTTTTTAACTGAAAGTACATTTAACTGAAAGTAATTATACTCTGGATGGATTTCACTCCATCCAGAGTATAATTAACTCCAACACCAAAACTTTAACTCCTCTTAATTTGCTGTGTATGTTATTCAAAAAGTGTCTTTAAAATCTTTTTTGGAAAGTATCAGTCCATAAATTTGTGTTTTCTTTCTATATTCCTACATTAGCTTGTTACAGAGCTGTGTTATGTGTCTGCTTGTTAGCGTGGGGGGTCAGCTTAGGGCTGTTTGATACGTCTGATTGGTCTCCACAGTCACATAAACAGAAAGTGGCTCTGCCTTGGCACAAATAAAGAGAGAGACTGAAGGACTTCACAGATAAACACTCTGTAAGAGCACTCATTTGGCATCAATATTTTTGGGGAGTGATCCATACTAAAAGAGTACTTATACAAGTGATACCTCAATACTTGATACTCTATACAGTGGAGTACCTGATGACCACGTGAGCAACCCCAGCACCCCATTCATTCATTCATATGACCTTTATCTGTATTCCTGTTTGAGGTCGTATGGGGACTTGAGTCAATCCCAGCTGTCCCTCAATAAGAGGCGGAGTACACCCTGAGTCAGTGGTCAACCACAGATGTGCTGACAAACAAAGAGGCGTACTTACACCTCCAGGCAATTTAGAATCATCAGTGAACCTGACAAGCATGGTCTGTGGGAGGAAGCCAGAAAACTCAGAGAGAAACCAGATATGCATGGGGAACATTGTCTGTTGTGAGGCGACTGGCCTTTGCGTTCGATAATGCAATACCACATGCAGATAAAAGTTATATATTTTACTTGTTCAACAAGTTTACACAGGTCCAAAATATCCCCAGGACATATTTTGTTTTAGGTTTAATGCTTAAAAAGCTCAGATTTTTGTTTCATCCCTGTTCAGCTCAGGCTGTTTTTGTACACATATGGTCAGATTCAGGGGAATTCCCACAAAACATCCTGTGAGTCAGCGCTGAGGGAGAAAGCAAACCGCTAATGATAATGCAGAAGGGGTGCTGTATGCATCTCTGCACAACAAATGAACTTCAAAATTCACATTTTGGGTTCATTTTACCAAACAAAATCACAGAAGAACAGTGTGGCTTTGAGCTCCCTGCAGGAGGAGTTTGGTTGAAATATCCCAACATATGAACGCCTGTTATCGTCTAGTTCGTCTTTTACTGCCACCTTTCAAAAAGGAACCATGTTTGATATTAACCGAGATGTATTTACAACTGCTTTCAGGGAATTTGGGGCCATATTGATTCTGTTATATCTTTATCAAAGCACAAATCAGCAAGGAGTAGATAATGATAGACTGATTTTTCAAGCACAGGCCTAAACCCAGCTATGTAGCCAATAGGCAGCAAGAACCAGTGTATCGAATGGGAATCCCCCTTCACCAATGTATCACCAAACAAGTTCCAACGAGGAGTTCAAGCAACCCAAAGCTACCTCCGCCCTACCATCACCACCACAGAAGCACAAAGACCTTACCATCTTCCCAACCATCCCATAAAGCTACCACAGCCCAAACAGCATTGTCACCTTTGACAGACCAAGCCCAAGTAGTGACAACGCCATTACTAACCCAAACCTGTGGCCCCAAACTGCCCCCCTTAATAACAAAATGCAAATACACCAAGAAAATTCAAATGATTGAGCTTGGAAATAGGATGAGAGGCAAAGGGACTAACACCCCTATAGGATGGGGCTCTCCCTTCTCTCCATTAGTCATTTTTTCTAGAAATAGACTGATGTTGGATCAAAATTCTGTAACCAAAACGTTATGAATCTCCTTTGCTTTATCATCACAGTACCTCTGATGTGATTTGGAAATAAATTCATCTGTGAAAGTACAGACTGACTCATCAGTTGAACACATCATATCTATTTTACCACACTCATGGGGCCACTTCACAGCACTGAATGGTAAAAGTGAAGTTTATTTCCTAATTAATAAGGAAATTCTTGCTCTGTCATCTCTGTCAGCAGAACAGTATGTTGCCACTGGCTCCAAAATCAAAAAACATCTTTGTTTTTAGAGGTGTTTGCTGGAACGGCTAATGCTGCTGTTCTTTTTGGATGAGCAGTCGTGTATTATCAGGGGTTGGAGGGGTGCAGAACATTATTTTCTCCCTTTGAGATACACTGTGTTCTATGGAGTGTTATTAATATTTCATTTTAACCTTCCCCCTGACTGCAACGCCCTCCAGACAGTGTCTTAAAATAATTTAACACTTTGGATTTGGTGCAGTTCAGCTTGGAATTAATGATCATAAGTGCACAGAGCATTTAAAATGTTGTACTACAATCAGAGCCTTTATACACTTGGGGGTTTAAAAGAAGAATAATTTCACACAGCCATCATATTGAATTATAGTTTACTCTGTATGTTTAAAATAATGGACAAAGTTAAGGTTAGATGGAAAAACTTTCCTTCATTATCTCCACCAGGGATGGGAGTCAAGAGCTGGCCTGAATATAGAAGCTCATGCCAAAGTGCCAAAAGTGTAATACCCCGGGTGTCCACTGGAGGCTGGCTGCGGATACCAGACACCAGAATGATGATGTGGGGGGAAACGACTGTTTTTACTGCCTTCTTTACAGCCTGGTTCAAAAAATAACAAAATAAACTAAAAATTAATAAAAATACATCTTTGTTCTCTCATTGTGAGGATTGTGAATTTTCCTATATTACTCCCATTTATCCCTTTATTGAGAATTTACTGAGGTTTGCCACTTTTGGAAATGCAGGTCTCTGTATGTCAGAAAGCCTGAAGTCCTGACTCAGCTTTTCTGTCTGCGAGTAGGTTGAGCTAAAGTTTGGTTGAGATGAAATATACAGTATGGTAGGGTCTATTAGAAGCCATCAACAGCGTCCTAAAGGCTCCTCTGATAATCAAACAGCTGACGTCACATGGCTTCATCCAAATCTCTTACAGCCTGTGGCCATACTACATACAACTACCAAAACTACTGCATACTGCAGTCAGTTCGTTTGTAGTAGGTGTTTTCAAAAACAGCTGTTAATCTTGAAGTGGAGGCATAACAGAAAACAATTGGGAACTACTGAAATTGGCAAAGTCAGTGTTTCTAAAATAGTGGGGCGCGATCCCTAAGTGCACATGGCCACACCCATGAGTGGGTGTGCTTGTCCGGGGCAGGGGCGTGGCCAAATTGGGACAAGGCCCATTGGAATTTTAATTACAATTTTAAGAGGAAAATTCAGTTCAGATTTGTATTTCAACATTTGGGTATACAACTATTTATTAAGCCCTAGAATAGGGGTTAGAATATTAACAATAATGCACATGTGGATATAACCAGGGAAAACACATACTATTGATTTCCACAAGTTCCACAAATACCATTGATTTCCACTAATACTTAACAAAGATAGTATTCACATGTTTGTATGTATTTAGTAAAAGCTTAACTCTAACCTTTAACTAACTTTGTGGAGTGGTGGGGGCATGAAAAGATATTAATCGCTGTTAATCGATTTTATTTTCATTATCCTACTTTAGCAGATTTTATTACACTTTTGGTATTAGGCTATCTCATTTTAACATGCTGTTATTTTTAAATTGTAATCTATTTATCTATTTATTTATTTATTTTTCCCTAAAGTATTTTTATCTAGTTCCTGATCATGGTTTTGTATTGTCATTTTAGTCTTAGCTCCTGTGTTTCCTCAGTCCTCTAATTCAGTTTTCTGTTAGAAACTCCTCTTAATGTCTTTGTGTGTTTTCTTAAGTGAGTCTGTGTGCTGTATGTGGATCACGAGGGTGGGTGAGGTCTTGTATTTTCATTGATCCATTTTCTACTTATTTATTTGATTTGATTTGATTTGATTTCTTATGTAAAGCAATTTGTGTTACAAGATTTTGTTTGAAAAGTGCTATATACTGTTTATATAAAGTTTGATTGACTGATTGATAATCTTGAAAGGGGTGGGGGGCATGACAGAAAATTTGATACATACTTTTATGATACCTCTATCTAATCGATATGATCAACAAATTACTAAAAAGAATGTGAATACAATCTTGTAAATGATAAAAATGTCCTCAAGTGGATTATCAGCTGCCAAAAACAACTAATGTATCAAATGAGAAACAAAAAATTAATGTTAATTTTGAATTTTTTGGATTTCAGTAGAAAGTGACATAAACATGTCAGCTCCAAAAAATATATAATTTTCTGGCTATAATTTGTGTTTTCATGCTTTAAAGGTTTAACGAAGGTTAATATTTAAACTCTTAGTTGTCTTTTAATGCCCTTAAATAAATATTTGTCCTATATTTCACCACTTTCTCTTCTGATGCATCATTGAGTTTTTTGCTGTTTGTTTTAACTTATCTTTTTTTTATTATTATTCCATGCAGCCCACCTCTTTGGTTGTACAGAGGGCTGCTGTCTCCAATGTTATTTTGTGTTGTGTGTTCATTTTCTCCATAATTCATTGGATCATAAAATTTTAAAGGCCCTCTCTGTCTGAACCCTCACCTGCGGTCAATCACACATGACTCTGCTTTTGGCTGCAGCTGCTCCACCCGCCACGGCCACCAGGGGGCGACAGAGCCTCGCGCTCTCTGTGGAGGACAGCATCAAAGTTACCGCGAGGGAGCCATAAAACAACATTTACCGTGACTTTAATGTGAAAGGGACACCTTACTGTGATCAATAGGTAGCTAACAGTTAGATATATCATTAAAATGTGAGGAATAGTATATCCTGTCAACATAAAAAGGTCTGTGAAAGGAGTTTATATGATGGAGACTGATGTAAACTGGATATTTTTCAGTATTTCAGCCTAAATAAGACACAAGCTCCATCTGCCGTTTCATCATCTGTGGCGTTTACGGCACAATATTCAGTATTTTTAAGGCAGCACACAAAACAATCAGGACATTAAATGCTGCCCTGAATGCGTGACAGCAGCTTATCGATCCAGACAGCACGCTTTCTGATTGTGAACTTGTTTGGCTCACATCTCATCTCGAAAATAGCTGAGACAAACATGCAATCAAAAACACACCCCCACCAATTTCATCTCCACCGCCTGCAGCCTGCCCCCGAATTCAACCTGCTGGAGATTAATTTCATATTTCAAGAAACATGCAACAAAATCACCGTGAAGAAAAAAATAATTCCTGTTAAAAACATCTTACACTTAACTTTCTGGTCACAAGAGGGCGCTCACGACACAGGGAATAAAATGTCTGCCCCCTGTTTTGGAGTTGGAGTCCCTCTCCTCTGGATGTGTTTGTTTTTAAGGAGGAGTGGGTGTTGTTGATGCAGAAGCAGAAGGTTAATTGAAGTGTATGCCAGAGGTAAATGAGTTACTTTAATTCTGTAATCTGATTACATTCAATACTGCACACATAAATACATACACAGTTTGTAAAGCTGCTTGTATTGCATCCAGATGCTGCAGAAATTATAACCACATGCCCCTTCCTCACATTTCTATGCTGGACAAAGGTACAGCTACTCAGAGGAAAACCCACACATGCTCCCTCACACACGCATGATCCAGCTCCTGCCCTGTCACATGTTAACCCAGAGAGATTTGCTCATGGGGTCAGAAATGAACGTGAGTGGTCATGTTTTTATAGTGAACTCAGAATTTTTGATGGGGGTAATTTATTCAGACCAGGCTGAAACAAAGGGTGTACTTTTTAGGAGTGTAGCTCTGTTTTCATACAGGCCTTAAGACTTCACATCAGGGCCGGTCTAATAATCTTAAACTGCTAAGCACAAGAAATGTGCTTTGCAGAATCAAGCTATAAAAAATGAAACAGTGAAATAGTTTTAAAGAGGACTTAGTTTTGTAATGATCAAGTGCTTTCTGTTTTACCCAATTTTGTATTGTTCTGTCTGTAATTGTTGAGTTTGTTTGTTGTTTTTTTATGCTGCATTTATTGTTTTTTTATGTCTTTAAAGGCCAAACTCAGGACTGGCATTGCCACTTAACTCAGGTCATAAATGTTGTAGTGTGCGGCAACATTCTCTTGCTTCATACTGTCCCTATACAAATAAACAAAGCAATATTAAACCTTAATATCATATTCTGCTTTCACTGATAGTGTTTTTAAAAAAGTGATCAATGAAAATGTTTTTGAAATTTTATGTTGTTAATGTTTTAAAAAACAAACTCAAGACCTACCTTTTTAGTCTGGCTTTTACCTGAATTACCTTCTAGTGATTTTATTCTTATTACAGCACCCTTTTATTATTTTATCCTGTTCTACTGTCTTTTATTTATGATGTATTTTACCATTACTGTGTATGGATTGCAGGGTGGGTGTGTTCAGGGTTGGGTGGAGTGGGTTTGGGTCATATTTCCTTTTATCTTATTTTAATATATCTGTCTGATTGTAAAGCACTTTGTCTTACATTTTTTGTATGAAAAGTGCTACAGAAATAAAGTTTTGATTGATTGATTGAGCTTATTTTCACATACATCTGACCTCAAAGTTGATATCAAATACTCATTATTTTTTTTAGAGATTTCAACCCTTTAAATGCCAGGTTTTTGTCATGATGCCACCACATTTTTAGATTAAAAAACAGAAATTATGAATTATTATTTTCAATATCCTACACATACAGTAGATTTTTGATTTGGATTATTACAGTCAATGGTATGTCAGTGATGCTCTTCTCATAAGGCAGCTATTTTAAAGTTGATATTATTTCCAACTTTTTGGGCTTGATATTTAAACAAACAGTAGTTCTCATCATACTTATCAAATATTTATGAATTTTATTTTTTTTTAACCCTTTAAATGACAGTGTTTTGTCACAATACCACCATGTTGTCAGATTTAAAAAAAAAAAAAAAAAAAATCCTTTACTATATGTAAAGTACATTTCTTTTGTTTGTTTTGTATTAATGCAGCGTGGCAGCAACACTGATTTGCATTTTTATTTTCTGCCAGGGTCAAATATTCACACTCATACTGCTTAGAACAAGAAATGTGCTTTTAATAAGGCAGCTATAAATTTTCTTCATGATGCCACAATGTTTCAGAAAAAAAAAAAACAGAAAAAAATGAACATTTTCAATATACTACATTCAAAGTAGATTTCTTTGTATTGAATTATTACAGCCTGGCAGAGGAAATATTTTTATGCATTATTATTTTCTGTGCAGGTCAAATATTCACACTCACACTGCTTAGCACAAGAAATGTGCTTTTCATCAGGTTTTTGCTTTTCATTATTATTTTTCTGCAGTGTAAAATACTCACACTTATATAGTTTAAATAAAGCATCTGGCGGACAGTCATAAAAATGGTAATTTCCAAGGTAAAAGCTCAGACTGGCAACCAGATATAATAAAATGCATGTATTATGCTTGAATGGAGCTAAGTTAAAAAATTCAATCTAAATATATTCTATCAGAAAAATATAAGGAACTTAAAAGGCTGTTAGCTAGGCTAGCACTGTCACACAGTCCCTCAGAAATTCACCACATTATTTTACTTACACAGGACAGGATGAAAATGTTCGAGAAGAGAGGAGATTCACAGGCCAACAGGATAGCACAGGGGGTCCCATGAGGATGACTGGTCTTGTGGTTGATTTGCCTCTGTATACATACATGAGTGGAAACAGGAAAATGTAAAACTTTAATGCTAAATTTGTCTTAACTGACACCATCAAATGGTCAAACATTTGTTATTGAACTCCAAAAATTAATTTCTGATTTTCTAGCCTCTCTTTGTAGATCATAAAAAAGCATTTCTGTTGATTTCAGTCTCTTCTATAAAAGCAGATAAGAACTCAAAGTCATTTCTCTGTGCAGTCCCTCACGTTCATTTAATTGTTTATTCGACCACTCAATGTTTACCACTCATTTACCCAGTAAACAACGATGGAAATTGCTAATTTGGATAATCGGTTGCTGATCTATAATTTAAATGTAGAAAAAAGAAGGGGAAATCCAGTGAAGGTAAACAGCCACAACCACAACACAAACACAAAGACCAGGCTCCACTATAATCATGACAAACAGACAATGCCGGGGGATTTACTAAAGCACAAAAAGAAACCTTTAGATGTTTTCTGACATTTCTCCAAAGCTAGAGAGTTCAGTCTGCAGGCAGAACCGGAGGAAAGAAAAGACTGTGCCCCTTTCTAAAGTTTTTGAGGAGCTGACTCCTGCCAGAGAGGCATTTTTCAGCTGATAGTGCAGATTTATAAGTGTGAGGTTCAGAGGTGTGCTGGAGTTGGGTTGAGTTAGCACCCAGAGGTGAGGCCTGAGCGAGAGGTTAAGCACCGCGCCAGAGAGTAAACTCATCAATCTGAGTTCAATAAGCCGAGTTCAAACAGAGAATCAATCACACTCATCAGAAACATCTTCACAGGGAGATGTTTTCCACTTCTGCTCTTTTCATGCACTCAAAATTTGGTTTGTTCGAGCACCAGGATTCAAACTTTGATGGGGTAGGGATGCACCATTAACCCTTTTTTTATGACCAAGCACTTTGATTTGAGCGCTCACTAGAAGACTACAAACATGAGTACTTTATCAAACCATCACTGTTCTTAAGACCATTTTAAAGTTTGTTTTATTTTCTTTAGATGATTCTCACCCCTCCACTTGACAGTTTACTAGTGCATAACTTCAGGTATGCGGGGGAAGGGTGCAGAGCAGGAGAGAGCCTACACATGCAAGTGTCATCATCTGCCCACACTGCAAGGAGAAGCAAGTTGGAAGAAAGATACTTGGAATTCAGGATAGTTAGTGATAGTAGATATAAACTGTGTCTATAGATGCACAATACATTTGTCCACTTACTGGAGGTAAAGCCCCAGCATTTTTTCTGCTAAAGAGGAGGAGGGCAACGAAAAGAATTTGAGGTTATGAAACCCTTAAGACAAGACTGCTTAGCTTGATATGAGAATATAATATGAGGAAACAGTCTGTGGGTTAGTCCAAGCAAACATTTTGTCGTAAAAATAGAAACAATATCACATATTTCTGTCATCCCAAACTATTAAAGGCTTTTCTCCAAATCAGAGCTTTCTTGTGAAGTTCCCAATGGGTCTTCACTCCATCGTGCAACACACAGACAATGACTCGGTTTAGCATGCAAGCACAGAGCACCTAGTACAGCCCATCTGAAAGCTTTACTAGAAAATGCCTAATTGTCCTTTCCTGTAACTTAAAAAGTCGACAAACAGCTACATGTTTCTGTTTCTCTTTAACCTGTCCACACATAGCTGCACAGTGGAAGGTAAACACAGCTGTGTCAGTGCATGCATGTGGCTAGCTAATTTAGCTTATGATATAACAAACAGGTAAGTAGTTACTTTGTGGAAATACCACCATTTTGTTGAATTTTAGCCAAAAGGACAAGAACAATATTATAATAATGAGGTAAGTAATGCATTAATGATGTGTTGTTATCATAGTGACACCCCAATAGTAAAGATTATTGTGTCAGAAATTCCTGTAACTAGGCTGCAGCGTTACAGATTATGGACTGTAAATTAGGATTAAAAGAGACAGTTGTGTCAGTCTATTACAAAACAGATGTTTTGTGAGCTCAACCTGACACAACAGATTCCGTTGTGACAACACCCGTTCAACACATTTTATTACTCCATCTGTGCAACAGCCCAAAGAAAGTGTTTGGGAATGAGCAGAACTTTTCAAAAGCACATCCAGTAGGACAATCCCCCGTCTTTACGGGCCAACCAGATAATAAAGTAGCTTATGCTACTGTGGCAGTAAAATACGGAAACATAAGGCACTTCATAGAACAACTTTTGCCACACGTGTCAGAAGTGGAGGAAAAATATTGTTTCAATCCAGAAGTGCCTTCAGTGTTATTTGATTGATTTTCATTTAATAAAGAAATGTGGTCCAGATATGATAAAACTGCTGCTGAAGCTGTTAGCATCTATGCTAATCTCTGTACAACAGTCACTTCCTGCTGTCATCTCACTTGCAGCTCCCACCTCTTCCTGCTCTAGAGCAATGATTCTCAGCTGGTGGGTTGTGACCCAAAAGTGGGTCACAGACTCTTTTTCAGTGGGCCGCGAGCCTTTGTCAGGGAAAAAATGTTCTGAAAAATATCCTGTGCTTTTATTTTGAAGGGGATTTTTATATGCGGTGGAGTGCCGTCTATTCACACTCCTTAAAGGGATAGTTCAGTGTTTTTGAAGTGGGGTTGTATGAGCTCCATATGGCCACTAAGTGCATTAGATGCAGTAGAAAGTTCTCTCCTCTCCCTCAGTAAGCCACAATTTGTAAAAGTTTGTGATGCAGAGCCAGCTGCAAACAGGGAAGTATTGTACCAAATACAAAGGGTATTTTCTCCACCTTCAAGAACTCCCATCAAAAAAAAAAATACCACAGTTTAGGAGTACGCTACCTAGAATTTTTTTTGAGTGCATTGACTTTTGGGAAAAAAAATTTTATCTTTTGATAAAACCCTGTAATGCTAACAACACATTTTAATAGTACAGCTTTTGTTATTTATTTAATAAGTAGGTACTCGGCTAAGGTTACATGTTTTTGAAACTACTTCCCAGTAGCTGGACTTTATTTCAAAAGAACTAGAAAATTTTCATCAATTTGGGTCACAGTTTGTCATTTAGGGGTGATGGTGGGTCCCGAAGCCAGACCAGTTGAGAACCACTGCTCTAGAGGACTCTGATTGGTCCGTGCCACTTTGGGCCGCTCGCAATCATTGTAGATTGGAGCCTGGCAAGGTGCATCAAGCTGCTGTGAAAGGTTACAGTAAACTATGGATTGTTTAAAAACCAACATGTGTTAAAGGGCTCTGAATTTGGTCATGTAAAAGTAACTTTCCTCATTGTGTGGCACTGAAAACAAAAACAGCTCTGTGACCTGTTTTTGAGTTTCAGTCCACCATCCCAGAACAACTGGTTTGAAATATGTTACATCTAGAATATTGAATAACAGAATTTTTTATCCCGCCTGCTTTTACTTTTTCTGACTTGTGAGCAATCTGATAGCTTCCCTCCTCCTTTTAACCCTCCCTTCAGCGAACCAGCCGGTGTACTGAGTTACAGAATATGCTCTGATTCACACAGAGAGGATAAGAAGCAGGGCAGGTCACACTTCTTTCATTTCCTCACAGGAGGCGACAAGCACATCTTAGCGAGGTGGAAAACAAAAGGGCGCTGCGGGGAAGACGGACGGCTGCTGTGTGTGTGCTGAAAGCTGAGACGGAGCAGAGGCCCACAAACACCTTTGGAGGGGCCATTCACTCGTCACCAAGGTGTTCATATTCACATTCCAGGACCCACCAACACCTCCGTCCAACACATGATCTGATCTTTGAAGTCTGCCTGAGGAGAGGTGGATACAGCTGTGATAAATGGAGGCGTAATATGTATTGGAAAACTATTCAGCTTTATGAAAAATCAATTTTAACGGGCAAACCGATACATTAAACAGGCTGGGCACAAATCTATAGTTATAGCTGGGGGCAAATATATTCTTAAGTCAAGAAAAAGGCATAAATTGTGAGTATATCTGGAGGTTGCAGCCTGTGAGGAAATAATACGAATACTCAGCACTACAACAAGCGATAGTTGTACAGCAGGGAAGACAGTTTTGTCAGCTAACACTTTAGCTAGCATCGTATGAAGTACATCACATAAAGCCTGTTGTTTTTGGTGTTTCATGGACTCCTTTTACCTTGCGCAGAAGCTGCATCTGCCTGATTCAATGTCAGACAGATCCATATTGCCAAGCCCCGATCTACAACAACTGCAAGATGGCCCTATCAGCATCCTTTAGAACAGGAAGAGGTGGGAACTACAAGTGAGACAACAGCAGAAAGTGACTGAGATTAGCATAGATGCTAACAGCTTCAGTAGCAGTTTTATAAGATCTGGACAACATTTCTTTATTAAATGAAAAACAAGAATCATTATTAGGAAGGATGTTTTCGCTCCACTTCCGACATGTTTTGATGCAAGTTGGTTTTTCAAAGTCGCTTATGTTTTGTATTTTACACTGCAGCAGTAGTGCCCGCCTTCTACATAATCCGCTTGGCCCGTAATGAATGTGAACAATCATCCATTTGCCAATATTACAGCCAATACATGGGATGTTTATGGCAACATGTTTGCTCAAAATATCAATCATATCTGCCGATACGGATAATAAACTTTTTAGGCAAATATCTGCAGATACCGATAACGGTCTGATAATATTATGTATCTCCATTAACTTCATGTTTAAATCCTGTGTTTTATAAACTTTCCTGCTTTATTCAACAATAATCCATGAACTTACTGAAAACTTCATAGACTTTTTGACAGGATAACCAGCACAATGCTGCCTACCCTCGAAGCTGGCCTTCAAAATTCTGTCCTTCTCCCACCTCACTATTAGGCAATGAGATAAAGATGGCAACTTGTTGGTTCAGATGTATTTCTTCCATCTATCTATTCATCATCTACATTGCTTATTCCTTCCAGGGTTGCCTATCCCAGCTGACACTGGGCGAGAGGTGGGGTACACCCTGTTGCCAGCTGATTGCAGGGTCACATAAACCCAATTTCCACTGCGGTTTCAGGGCCCAAATTTGATGTTTCGCCTCCACTGTGAATGTCAGGGGGGCGAATGAGTGAGCCCCCATTTGTTCCGTCTCCAGATGTTAGATGTCTCTTAGATGTCCCAGGTTCAAATATATATACATAAATTTATACTGCGCAAAAGCACTTTGTAGAGAGACAGGCTACCATTCACACACTCACCTACACCTAAGGGCAACTCAGAGTCATTGAACGAGCATGCTTTTTGTCTGTGGGAGGAAGCCGGAGTTCCCGGAGAGAGCCCATGCACGCGCAGAGAGAACATGCAAACTCCACACAGACAGGCACTGACCGACATAGGGTTCAAACCAGCAACTTTCTTGCTCTGAGGCACGCCCACTACCTGCTGTGTCACTGTGCCGCCCTCTAAAGCTTGTGTTTACTATACACCGTTTTTTGGACATCTTAAAATCATATCCAAAAATCCCAAACACTTTGAGCCGATAGAGCACAGAATGTTGGGGAGAGCTAAAATGCTAATTCATATCTGCATTTAGGATTTATCACTGCAGTGCTCTATAATAATGATAAAACTGCAGGGACAGCAGGGGCCTGTAATCTAAAGGTTTACTCAAGATTACAGGATTAAGTGCACCATGAAAAGAGCAACACTAAATCTCCATCAAACGGCACTGCTACAGAAAGTATAATTAAATTCTTGCAACTTTATTTGAGCAGGTGTCAGCTAAGAAACTCTTATTTACAGAAATATTCTGGCGTGAGATGAAGCAGAGTCAACAGATCTGCTGTAGAACAGCGGGGCGCGACAACTTTCCCACTGATCACATTTAATACAGAACAGAGTGCAGGAGCTCTGCAGAGCGCCGGGGCCTCCTGCCTTGCTCCGCCATCACTGCGTACACAGGTGAGGAATAATCTGAGCTGGCTGCTGGGTGGATTTGCTCAGAAATATTGGGCCATTTTCCATCAAATGGTCTGCAAGTCATCTCAGGAAGGAAATCAGGCAGCTAAAGTGGAGGGAGAGAGAGGGGCAGAGGAATGACAATCTCACATCTGACTCTCCATCTTCAGGCTGCTGCTGCCGACAAAATCAAAGTTATAGAGCTGATCTAAAAAGAAAGCTGAAGATAAATCAGTCAGAGGTTTCCTATAAGAATATGATTTACAATAGAGGGCATTTTCATAAACTACTTCACTTTCAGCGGACTTTTTAAAGAGAGTGGGGAGGTACTGAACTTTATCTATTCTTCTTGTTGCTTTTGCTATAACTCCATAAATGTACAACTATTATCGATTAACAGATTCCATAATTCCTCTGTTCTGTTTCTGTCCATGCTTCATTTTTTGTGTGGCTGACTTTTCATGAGCAAAAGTTATTCTCTGGCTGCTGTCTGCTCTGTTGTCATGATGTGTCACTCTATTTCCTATCCACGCAACAGGAAAGCCTAACAAGACATTTTCAGATTCAGTTGAGACTGGCTGTCACCTACGACCTTCACTCTTTACTTTTTTTTTCATTTCAGGCTCTAAAAAAGATTTTTTATAGACATATGGAGTAATCAGTCAGTGGAAAGAGTCCTATGGTGGGGACTTGATGATCACAGTTAAAAATGTTATCAAAATGTTACAATAGCTTGACACACTGGACTGTTCTGTATATTTCACAAGTCCAACCGGGAGGCAGCCTATAAAAATTGTTTGGGGAGGGCAGTACCCTCTAAAGCATATCCAGCACGTGATTGGAAGATTGTTCCATCAATCACATTCATTACAGGCCAATCAGATGATGTAGTAGGTTGGCGTTGCTGCTGCAGTGTAAAGTACAAAATGTGAGACACTTTGTAAGACCAACTCTCACCAAATGGAGTAAAAATAAACTTTCTATGGATCTGTATGAATACAGACATTAAATAGGCAGCTCCAACTGCTGCACCAGGTTAAGAATAGAGTAACCTCTGGTATAAAAGTATTAAAATAGGAAAATATATATTTTTTCTTTTTAATTGATTTTTGTTTTTTATTCAATTCTTTGGAATTTTCTTGTATTACTACTTCTGAGTTATTTCACTTTTTTGAACCTACCATTAGACAAACAAATAAAACAAGCAAATTAAACTTTTTCATAAAACGTTCCCAGACTTGGTGCATGATTATCAAAAGATTAATAAAAATGCAGATATTTTTACTCTAAGATGGCTACTTAACCAGGGAGATACAGACTGCAAATGTAACATAAATGTCATGCTTCTAAAAAAAAAGTTAAATTGTGTTTTCTCGGCCTACATGCATGAGTGAATAACCATGAATTAGCTTTTATTAAATGTTTTACTTGTATGCCTGATTAAGAGTCAAGTCAACATTAGTGACGCTGAGTAAGGAGTGGGCATAATATGTTTTATAGAACAGCAAACCAGTTTTTCCATATCACAGAAAATTTCTACTGATAAAGAAAAGTTTGTAGAAGTGGATCTCCTGATTTGCCCACAAGCAACTTGCAAAGTCTTAAGCAAAGCATGAACCAGGAAGTTCACTTTTAAGAGCCTCTCTCCCTCATTCAAAGCAATTCTTTTACAATTCTGAAAAGTTTGTAAGGTTGTTAAGAAAATCAATACTTCCATACTTTTATGACCATATTTTTAAAACCATATGATACAATGACATTTTCTATTCAGCTGTATCAAAAGTATCAAAGCTTATCAGATTTTTCACTCCAGGGCTGCAAAGAGTTTGTTCATATAACAGAAAACAATCACTTCAGCTACAGTGCAAAGTATATTTTTTGCAGTGAACTTTGATGTCATTACCATGGTCGATTGTTTGGGTACCTTTTCTCCTTGTCCAACCGTGGAAACACCTGTAATTGCGCGCTGTACCAAGATGAATTGAACCGGACTTCTAGGTGGAAATGCAGCTTTAAACGTGGATTTCTACACACTGCATTTAACAGACGGGGACACAAAGTACCACAGCACAGGGACGGGTCTATATATGGGCCTTGACATTCACAGGTTCACCCACAATGACAGGTGGCCCAACCAATCAGTCATGACAATACTAGTATATGAATAAATGAAAAAAAGAATGAAACAATATATAATTTAATTTTAGGTTGTATTATTTTTTTCTTGATGAGATACAGATTCTGAAAAATGTAGGGGATCTACTTAAAGTGATTAATATTCAGAACATCCTCTGTTAAGTAAAAAGAGATTTTCTGTTATTTTGAGAATTAAATGAAAAGTATTTCAGCTTTTGAAACAAGCCGGTTTAACTATTCTTGTTTTACTGTAGATCATTGAGGGAGTAGGTTAACTGTCTTATTACATTTTGATATAATAGCTAATCAGGGTAAGTCAAGGAACTAAATAAGAAGAAGAAAGAGAAAAAAACTGATATTCCCACCCATGGGGATAGGAATCAAAAGCCAACTCCAGTTTAGAATCAATAACAACTCCCTAAAGGAATCAATATAATTAGTCTTTTTGCTTCTCTTGTCGATTTCTTCTACTTTGTTCTGCATGCCTTGTTAATCAAGGATGTCTCACTCTCATTAGAGGCAGTCAGCATAAACGACAAAGAAACCAAAAAAGCATGGTGGACAGGGGGAAGACATAGGGTCTTATTTTTCAACAAAACACCCTGCGCAACTTTCATTATGTGGAAACATCAATAACCTGCAGAAGTATTTATTTATGCATTATGGCAAAGAATATCAGGAGTATCATGTGTTCGGCGTTGTTGCCACTGAAAACCTATATTGGCCAACTTTTCTCCACACAGCAGGTATCAATTATAAGGGAGTCAATCATATTGATAAAATCTTATAAATTCCCATCCCTGTTAGTATCATGCTGTATCCACCACTGCTACACCATAGCAGAATGAATATGAGATCCACAGGGCGTAATGATAACGGCACGTCATTATGTGGCTGTTTCAGAAATGCACTATCAAACACATTTAGACATTACAAAATTGCATCATGGGAGTTCTAGGACACTGGTTTTAGAGCTGACCCTGGAGCTGACAGCTGAAATCCAGGGTATTTTTGTTTCAAATTTGTCCTCTCTTTCTGTCTCTCAAGTACTGCCTAAATTTATAGAAGCGTATCAGAAAATTGCTGAGGCACATCTTTAACTGCACATTTGATGCAGGATCACACTCTGATTCTCTCTGCTGTTTACCGTTTCAGACACCGTAAAACCACTCCAGCTCCTCTCTTATCCCACCTCTCTCATTCACCCCCTATCCCTCCCCTTATTGCTTGAAAACACACATGTACCTGTCCCACTGGTTAACCCCCACCCACCACAACCATCCATCCAACCACCCACATACACACATGCACGCACTCCTCACTTGAATGCACACAGGAATGCGAGGGGAATGACACAATCCACCAAATGCTAAAACCTGGCCTGCCTGGTCTAATGAATGGCCATTCAGACGTGGGGACAAAGCCCTGGCTGGATTTGTACTATACGTCGAGGTCAACGGTCACGCAAAGCACTGACAGAAGTAGAAACCAGAGATGAATGCCCGACTCTTTCAAACACTGAATCACGGCTAAAGAAGATTCATACTAGCCAAAACAGCATGGGATTAAAAAAGCATTTGGAAAAGCACAGTTACTCATTGTTATTTATCTCCACAACATTAAGGCTACATTAGTGCAGGTCTATAGTTTGTGGGCCACATGAGAGCAGTAGAGGAATGATTCACTAACACAAAGATAATCAAAGTACATTAATCAGCGAACCTAAACACTTCTTAAAGCCCCCGCAGCATCGCCTGGTTATGGTACCTTTTGGCGATGGCAGGAGAGAAAAAAGTATTAGAGTTTAAGCTTATACTGCGCCATAAGCTGCTCTCAGCCCGAGGCACAGGAGAAGAAAAGAACATCTCTTCTTGATTAAAAGGGCTGAGGACCAGAAAGGGAAACATAGGGGAGGACAAGCTTCAAGCCCTCGGGGGTAAAGGCTCTTTGGAGAAACACAAGGCAAGAGGAACAGGCTATGAGACAGCGAAATGTAAGAGAGTGCCAGACTCATTTCTCACCCATGTATTGTACTGTTCCTCTCATTATTCCTAAGAGTCGACGAGGTAGATGAGAGGCATGTTCGTAACAAGAGCCACAACCAAGGGGGAAAAACCTACCCTATTAAACTCCGTACCCGCACATTTCTGCTATGATCACAGACAGCTCTGGTGGGGTTTTATCTAACCAAAGATAAAAACAAGAGATCAGAGTATGGTTTGTTTACCTCACATCCTTGAGCACTGAAATAAAGCCCAACTGAGGATAGAATAAAGGATCATGCTAATACAGAAACAACAGTGTGTTTTTGCAAAAGCAGAGCAGCTTCGTGGAGTGCTGTTTGATGTGAGTTTGGGACAGAATTTCTGCATGTCATTGGACTTTCTGGAAAATTATCATCAGTCACAGGCCCTCACATCAGCAGGTTTACCATCATGTAAGAGCAGCCAACTGTCTGTGGCCTCAGGTTCAACGAAGCCTCATGAAATGGCAGTCTTTGAAAAATCTGAAGCAACTGCGTGATGCCATCATGTCAGTATGAACCAAAATCTGGGAAATGTCCAACACACTGTCAAATCTTAACCTTGTGCAGCAGCTGGATCTGCCAAATTCAATGTCTGTAATCAGGCTGATCTAACTTACCAAGCACCAATCTGCAAGAATTGTAGGCGGCCCAAAGTGGGACAGCCCAATCAGCTTCTTTTAAGCAACAGGTGGAAGCTACTAGCCAGGAGATTAGCACAGATGCTAAAAGCTTTAGTAGCAGTTTTATCAGATTTGGACCACATTTCTTTATTAAACAAAAATATCCTATCTATAGAGAATAATATTTTCGCTCCACTTCCTGCATGTTTTGGCAATAGCTTGTTCTATGAAGCGGTTCAGGCTTTAATGAATGAATGAATGAATGAATGCTAAGTTTATTTCAAACCTATAACAAAAGGCAAAATAAAAGTACAGACAGAGAAAAATATATATATACTTTACACTGCAGTAGTGCCTGCCTACTTCACATCTGATTGGCCCATAATGAATAGGATTGATGGAATAATCAGCCAATCACCTGTCTGATATGCTTCTGAAAGGCTCTGTCCTTTCCCAAACACTTTCTATGGGTTGTTGCCCAGATGGACTAGTGAAGTATATTGAATATTGAAGGTAAAAGGGGGTCCAACTTGTTAAACGCAAGGTGTAACTAATGAAGTGGCCAGTGAGTGTACATTTTGTCTTTTTACTGAGGAAGAAACAAAATTGTCTGGAGTATCAATACAATTGAGAGGCAAATGAGAAGCAAACTATTATATTGGTGTCTACAACTGCCCATCCTTTAGCTACACAGGTAAAGATTAAAGGTCCCATGTCCTGGTGTGTTTGACCAATTGCATCTTACCTTGGGTGTCTTTTGAGCAGAGATTTGATTTAATTTAAATTAAAAAAAAATTAAGACATGCTCTGATCTGAGGGGGAGGAAAAGCTACAGGAGGCTATGATAATGGGCTTTGGCTGATTGGCTGCCCCATTCTGTGTCTTTAACTGTCAATGTATGTAGCCCACAATTTTTTGAGGCAGTCATTTTGTTTTAAATGTGTGACAGTTTTATAGGGCTGGAGTTCATCGACATCAATTCAAAGGTCAATAATTTTTAAATTAGTCATCAGAACCTTTAGAGATTTAGAGTTTGCTGTTACCACAAAATTCATCAAATTAAACAATCAAAATTGGCTTCAGCACAGTCCATGAATTAAATAACACCACATAACACTCACTTCTGACAGACTTGACAGCCGGGGTGAAACACATCACGTCAGCAGGAGAGCAACCTGAACAATGGGCTCAGGAGTCCTTTGTTAACTCCTGATTAGACCACACCTGTGGCTGACTGCTGCAGCCTGAGCATGTGTGCCTGCAGATCCTCAGTGGAGTCACAGCAGACGTTTCTCTGGGACGAACAAGTAAATCCTAAACCTTGAATCTTTAAATAAGCAGGGATTGCTTTGACAACAGGGTGAAACTGACTATAAAACTTTTGAAGCCAGTGTCATCCACTTGCCCAGATGTAACCAAGCATTGCAAACACATTTGCACAGTTTAGATGATACTCTGAATTTCCAGTTTCACTATGACTGAAGATCATTTGATTTCTGTACATCAAAAGCCCACAAAAAAGCCTCATCATATTCTGTTCAAGCACCATGATTGCTTTTAACTATATTTGGACGGCCCTGATACTGATTGCCCCTGGGCCCACATGACCTCCCATAAGGTCCAGGCTTATTTGGGCTGACTATACTGTTCTCAAGAAGGGGGAGACTCTGTTGAAACTGAATTTCTAGATAGGCATCAGGCATATAAATAAGCTGAAAATGAGTCCTTGAAAGTAAACAGTGGTGTGCATCTTTATTATGAATACTAATACAGATTAGACTACACACAGAACAGTAATCAAAACATACTTTATCTATTTATTGTTTTAAACTGGTATGTTCCAGATCTTCAATATGAAGACCACATTTCCCATCATCCTTAAAGATCCCATGTCCTGGTGAGTTTGAATGTTTACATCTTTGATGTTTATCAAGCAGATTTGAATTAAGTTGGGTCCCCTTTGGAAACTGAGGGTATCCAGGAGGCTACAGGAGGCTATGTGCTGATTGGCTGCCCAAATGATGCCTGATGGGAGTGGGGAGTACCGAGCAGAAAACACATGTGGGTGGAGGCTGTAAAGTTATTACATCATAACCCTCAGGAAGTAAAAAACAGAGGGGCATTTTCTTTAAAGCTGCAGTATGCCATTTATTTTTGTGTCCCAAAAAATATAATAACCTGTCAACATTTTACCATAATTTCTAGATTTTAACACGCACTCCATGATAATGCCAACCCCATATTTTCATGATTTTTGCCTAAAAAACACTGTACTCAAATATAACGCGCACCCAAATTTTGCCCAAACTTTACTCTCTAAGACAACTCAAACATTTCCTTTATTCTAAGTTTTAATCAATGAAAATTCAGTATTTTCACAACAAAACACAAATCTCTCTTTCAAACGGATGCGGAAACACCTTTTGCTTCACACATGCGCAATTACTCGAGCATGCTCAGTCGTAGTGGACCGACCAATCAGAGAGCAGCTATCAACATGCTGATGTCTTCAACCAATCACAGCGCAGCTATTTTGCGTATCCTTCCTCACAAGAGAACAGCGCTTTGTGTTTGCCAGTGAGTGGTAACACTTGAGAATTAATGATTACACAAAGTTAAACTAATGAAGACCCAAAATATTGGAACAGTTTTAACAGTTTAATAAGAATTATGCAAGTTTGGTGGGAATGTTTCGCAGAGAAAGAGAATATTTCAGCTTTTTGTATCAGATGTGTTGCAATTGTGATGTTGGTGAGACAAAATATTTTAAGTGTCTTGCTGGTATTCGTGTATAATACACACCCGAACAATAAGAGCTTATTTAAAAGCAAAACAAATGCGTGTTAAAATCGAGACATTACTGAAGCCACGTGAGAGATCATCAGACATATACGCCTGCTTCTTGCTCTGAAATAAGCCTTTAGAAAATCTAGCGAGGGACACCCACTTTTCGGCCAATCACGGCTCAGTTCAGGGACAGTGCTCTTATTGGATCCTCTACTAAGGTATTTGTCCTTGTTATATCTAAATGAGCTTTAGATATTGTTTAGATTGTGCAGGCAATGTTATTTTTATGAAGGTTTTGTGGCTTTTTTTGCGACTGTTAATACATTACATTGGCATAATGCTAATGGCAGCTAAAGGCACACAATCACAGTGGATTGGTTGTGCAAAACGGACGAGGTGTGGAGAGGACCGTGGAGGGGGAGGGGGGTAAAATTGCCTCATTACAGTCATCCAAGTTACACACCCCAGCTTTAGAGAGCCATAATGCATTTCTCTATGAGATTTTAGTAAAAGGTGTCGGTCTTCAGCACCCCAAGCCTCTTCTAACAGCATTAAAAGCAAAGAAATCTGATTTTACGGGACATGGGACCTTTAGAGGAAAATCTCTTGCAGGACAAAATTATGGCCCATGATATATTTATGTTGTTGAAGATAGAGCGGATGATTTTCTGGTGTCACATATGCTTCGATCACTTGGGTCTTTTTTAACATCATTTTTGCTGTGCATCAAGCAGACTTGAATGAGTTAATCATCACATCACAACTGAAGTGTGTGGATTTACACTTCAAACCTCTTCAAACCTCGGAAAACAGAAAAAAGATTTTTTTTAAAACACAAGCACCCAGTGGCATGGTGGAAAACATTTAGGAAAAATGAGTATTTTGTATTCAACATGGTAGTCTGAATATTTTTAAGATGTTTAAGCTTCATTTTCTCCATTCACTACATGTCTATGAGTTACCAGGGGAAAAATAATACATGACCTTAATGTCAAAAAGGCTGGCATTATGCTCGAAAAGATGCAAGGTCTTTGAGAAATACTTTGACATTTTGAGCTCCAGTCTGATATTCCTCTTCAACAAGCACTTGTAATGTTGTGAAAGAGGAGGGAGCTGGCTAATCACACATGATCTCAGTGCTGGTATTAGCATTCCACCCTGAAACCTATGGATACTGCCAACTGAAAGCTGACTTGTTTGCCAATAGAAGTGTATTCTTACCCTGACAACATGATTAAAAAATGTGTGGCTTTGGCACAAATGTAGAAATACTTTGCAGAACTCAGAGCTGATGAAAGAAAATGTAGTTTGCTAGCTTAAAGGGGAGGGTTGTCAAACAACAGCTTAACACTATCATTAGCACTCCACTCACACTACTGTGTTCATGTTAGCCAGTGAGCTATATGTGAGCTTTTTGCTTTGTCTCATTGTAAATGAATTCTTCTTGTTGTATTTGTCATCACAGCAAAATGTTTTGTAGACCACCCAAGAAAATAGGACTAAGCCTAAATAGACAAGGGAGATGCCATATATTGAATATTACCAGCTGTATGAGCTAGCTACCTAGCTGTGTTTTCAGGCTCAAGTGAGAAATCATTTTTCTCTACTTAACCCACAAGCATTTGGTCAAAGTAAATAATACATCCACAATCATAATTCAGTCAAACAACATTGCTTATGGATGGGCATCAGCCTACCTAATGGCTATTATTGGCTTTCAACTCAACTTTAGCTTGTAGCTTCATATTGTTTTCCATTTTAAAATGTCTTCTTACAGGGCCTGGACACCCACACAGGTGTTTTTAATGATTCTGGTAGATTAGGCAAGGGAGAGGCTGAAAACAGGTGGAGCTGTGGTGAGAGATTTTGATGCCATAAGAATTAAGGGTCAACCAGGTGGCAACCTCTGGGCTTCAAAATGGAGGACTATAGTAGTACCCCAAGTGCCCACTTGAGGCTGACAGCAGAACCCTGACACCCCAAATAATTGAAAATGAATTGGAAAGATGTTGATATGGCCTAATTAAACATCTTTACAGCCTAGTTCAATGACATATTTTATTATTATTATTTTAGGCCCTGAGATGAGTCAATGATTGGCAGCAACATTGATTTTTACACGTTTTTTTTTTTTTTTGCAGGCACCCTTGCAGAAAACAGTAAAAAGTGTGACATTTTGTGGCATGCTTTGAATGGGGAAAAAGCAGTGCCATCTTGTGGACAAATATGAAAATTAAAAATTGAAAGCGAGTAATCCAAAATGAAATCTTAACATAAGAAATGCAGTAGTTTAAGTTAAGATAAATGTGGGATTAAAAAAAAATGCACTTTTTGATGTTAGGAGCAAATATGTCGGTTTTTGTGTAGCTTAGCCATTTTAGGCTAATTCAAGGAACTGAGATGACAATCCTTGAAAAAAAAAAATAATGTCCTCTGGTAAATTTGAGTTATATTTATTCAACGCAGCCAAAATGGCTTGAAAATTTAAAAAATATTGAATTGCACAAAATGTCTGTCACTAGGATCTCTTAAGGGCTACATGCTACAAGCTAGCTTGTTAGCTGTGTTTATGTTAAACGACAGCTTGTTAATTTTTTTTTTTTTTGGGGGGGGGGGGGGGGGGGGGGGGGGGGGATGTACTAGCTTTCATTAAAACCAACAGCTGATAGGAGGACAATATTTAATGTTGTCATGGGCTTATTTTTATTTCTTACTAATCAGCATAACTTGCTCACAGTAACAACATAACAGTAAACCCACCTTTAGTGTGTGGCATTATGTTGTTTTTCATAGTCTAGTTATTTAATAATTTATCCATCTATTTAATCATTTATTTGTGGTCTCGGATACTAGGAAAAATATTTGGCAGAGATGATTTCATACAATATTAACCTGATATAAAAAATAAGTGGGCTGGTTTGCTGAACAGCAGCTCAGCATTGTTCTCGAGCATTTCCTCAGTTAACAATAAAAACTGCTGGCTGCCAAGTCAAGTGTTAGCTGAGGTGGTGCTGTGCTTTGTTTTTTTATTCAAGTAAATAGCACAAACAATTTTCTGAAGCTTTGGAGTGAAAGCAGAAAACCTACATGATTCTTCCTCTACTTTGTTATATTTTAAGGCAAACAACCCTTTGGTGCATGACCGCCACCAATTAGTATCTTGATCAGAGACCAGACCATTAATAAACCACACACATTACAACAGCATCCACTGAAGAGAAACAACAAACTTAACAGCAAAATGTCAAAGCAGACCTTTAAGGTTCATTAAAATCCTCAGACAAAAGTCACTCGTTAAAGATTTGTGCTTTATAAAAATGGCATTAAAGTACACAAAGATCTGAATGGCACTGAAAGATGGAGAATACAGAATAAGAATCAAAAATGCATCAGTTATATCAAGACAAAACAAGTCTGAGGCCAGATAGCTTCCTTAGGAAATTTGTACAAAGAAAACCATTTCTACAGTGTTCTCTGGTCTCTGAGTCCACTTGGTCCTTGTTCAGTCCAACTTTAATGAATTTTGAGCTGCCAGCAGATGCACAGGCAGGAGAAATACCCAACCACACTCCAAGAAGAACACATGAAGATTACAATTCACTTTGAAATGACAAAAGTGCTGATATGTTTCGTGTCTCTCTTCTCTTCAAATGTGGATGTGGAGAGTCCAACTGGGGAAGAAAAGTCTGTTTATGCTGAGAAACAACACTCTCCAAAGTCTGCATGACACATTACACCTGAGTAAAGAGGAGGTAATGCTGAATCCAAATGGTGAGTGAGCAAAATCCAACAGTAAAGAAGTTCACTCTTGATGTGGAAGTGTTTGTAATGTCATACAGATGGTATAAAATACAAGACACCCAGGGTGAAAACAGTTCTCATTCATAATTAAAGGACAATATGAACACTAAAATCCTTGGATTGGCACTGGCACTGCTTCTGTCCTTTGGCCGAGTGACTTTTTATTGGTACAACAAACCAGTCTGCTGCCAGTTCTTAGAACAACATGGAACTACTGAAATGCTGTAAATTCTCTCCCCTTGGTTTAATACAATAATTGAGTCATAACCTCAAGATACAAAAACACCGACCACTGACTGTAAAAATGAGTCTTTTTTTCACGCTGCCTTCTCCTCATGGTCGCTGAGGAAGAGACTCTGATTGGGTGTCCCCTTTGCTCATTTTTTTCTTATTTATTCTTTTGATTTATAAATTCTGCAAATCTCTTGGAGTCCGTGGGTCACAGGAGATGACCCAGAGTGCTCTCGGTACACGACCGCTCCTGTGCTCTGGATGTCACGTCCAGGTCAGGAGACTGGTGAGCTAGAAGGTCACAGTTGCAGTGCTCTTGTTTCGAAAGGTCATCGTCTGGATGCTGGAAAGAATTTTCCTCTGATGCCCTGCCAGAGTAACTCCCATGTGAAGCAAATCCCTGAAAACAATTAAAAAAACAACAATTAGCGAGGAAGAACAAACATTAAATGTAAATGAAAGACAATTAAACAGACAGATAAGAGGATATGTGAGGTAATGAAAATATTTTATTAATCTTTAAGATAATTCTGGTCTCATGTTACTCCAACATTACAGCACAAAGAAAGAAAAAAGCATCAAATATACAAGAAACATAATATGCATTATAAAGGTTACAGATGAGATTTTATTAATGCATGATTGTCCTCAGAGTTTCTGCTTCCCTCACTGCCTTTACTCTGCCTGCAGTTGTTTCTGTGCCTGGTTCTTTAAAAAACAAAACAATAAATATGAGTATTTAATGTGAAGGGCTTCTGTTCTTTGTTGCTGCAGTACCAAACTGATATCGATCAAATTTGATTTTTTGCTGACAATTACAATGCTTCAAGTAAATAAAACGATGATTTCCCCATCTAAACAGATTATCTAGTGGTCAGTAAGCATTTTACTGTAAGTGATTCTTACTGAGACAATCTTCTGACTGAGCTCAAAGCAAAACATCTATTTATTTTATTAATTCATTCAGCATTTCACTCAATTGTTGCCAGATGAGGTAAGGAGAAACATTATTTAAAGCTAAACAAACTATATTATATAGACAGCATTGCCTTCCTGATATCTTCTTTGAGAATAAAACTATGTATCTTACAAACAGGATACATTGCCCAGCCCTGATGGTTCCTGATAGTATCTTACAGAGCAGAATAAAAGACAGTGAAGAGGTAAGATGGATAGGACAGAAGATAAGATAAGAACTGACTGTGTGGTGATCTGGGACAGCTGGTCCACTGAGTTGAAGCCGGCCTGCAGGAAGCTGTCTTCATAGCGCTCCATCTTGATGGCCCTGAGCCATTCCCCCACAGAAGCACAAGAGGAGAGGGATAAAGGTGCACGCTGGTCCAGCAGGGGGGTAGGACGGCCTGGGGGACAGAGGAGGGGAAACAAAGGGGACAACTTTACTCACATAGTCACTTAAATGAGAGTGAGGAGCTTTGACGTGTCCTGCAGCAACATTCCAGTCGACAGGCAGAGGTATAATCTGAGGCTGAGTGACGGACAGCGACAAACAATGGGATTTGTCAGGGGTGGAGTGAACTCAGCTGTATGTGTCCAGCTGACAGGCAGAAGGTGGAGGAAGGGAAATGGGCACAGCAAGTGTCTGACAGGTCACAGCAGGACATTAAGGTGGTACATAAGATTGGGCAGCAGGAGGGTAAATGCCTGTCCCAGGATTATTAGAATTCCACACGGACACTGAAGGGAAAACGTCATGAAAAGAGAGACATTCCTCCTCCTTTCTGTTTCTTCTCGAGCTGCATATTTACTGACACTGTGACTGACAGCTATTCTCTCTGTGTACTCACCCTCCTGCTTCTTGGGCCACTATTTTCAGGGATGCGGGGTTGCGGATTAGCTTGTCCAGAGCGCTGACCAGTTCTGCAAAGCGAGGGCGGACTGAGCGGTCCTTCTGCCAGCAGTCCAACATCAGCTGGTGCAGGTGGGTGGGGCAGTCGGGGGGTGGGGGTAGCCTGTAGTCCTGCTCTATGGCATTGATAACCTGATAGTGATGAAGAAACAAAAGGGTTAAAGCAACAACATGCAACTTTTCACCTTAGGATAGAAGTTTCAAAGTCAACCTGACAGTACTATGTCTTTCCACAGAGCACCATGGTCGCCTGCTTTGAGAACTATGTAACTTTGGTAGTTGATGTTTTGTAAGACGTGTACAGCTTTAGGTAACTACTACAAACTCCAGCCTGCAGTCAAAAAGAAGTCAGAGCTTTTCTATTTGTGGTATCTGCTCAACTCATTTTAACTCTACATGGCTTGGGCACTACCCACATTGTTTTCCATCACACTATTTACTCTGATAGTACCTATTTAAGCTAGGCAGGGTCAGCAGGGCTGTGCAAAACCACCATGATGTCCTTTCAACAACATGGAAGGAAATAGAAGCAACAGAGGCACCGGCATAACCTTGCGCAGCAGCTTTTTTGTGATTGAGAGGGTTGAGTTTATACGTGCATTATTACAAAAAGAAATCAAGGCAGACTAAAAAATAATAGAAAATGGCTCCGAACTGAAACAAAACCATGTGAATAACTCCAACACCACAGCAGACAAAACCTTCATAGTCAGAAAATGTCTTTGTTCTTAAACTTACATCCTGGTTGCTCATGTCCCAATATGGCCTCTCCCCAAAAGACATGACCTCCCACATGACGATGCCGTAACTCCACACGTCTGAGGCTGACGTAAACTTTCTGAAGGCGATTGCCTCTGGAGCTGTCCAGCGGATTGGAATCTTACCTCCCTGCACAGAAAAAAAAAGTTAGCTCTGCAAAACTTAACTTTAAACTGTTCTGACAGGCCTTTAAAAGAAGTCAAGAGCGTACAATAACATTTTTTTTACAGATGTATGGACATAAATTCTATGCAATATGATCCTCTTTTGTTTCTATGCTTAGGGGTTACATTTCTCTGCCGCTCCAGTGTGATCTATGGCAGCATTCATGGTTCTGTGTATAAAAATCTGAGTGTATATTCATGCACATATGTTCCTAATCAGGAAGAGATTGTTTTACTTCTGCTGATGAAGGAGGCTTGGTAAGTTTATGGCATTTGAAATGTTGAGGAGAGTATAATCCAATAAAGTTCTGTAAATAACTGCATCATCATCCTCGTGTCTTTCCTCCCTGTCTTGTGGCTTTATTGTCATTTTTGAGCTGTTTAGTTTGGCTAAATGCACTTTTTTTTGCATTTCTGTGAGGCTACTTGCAAGAACAATCATCAAGTTTTAGCTTCAATGTAATAATGACTGAAAAAAGTAATCAAGAAGATATGTACCTGTAGAAGTCAATAAAAAGTAGCCAGCAAAAATTGCTACAAGGAATCATACTGATGACCGAGAGGTGAGACAAAATATACATGCAGCAGTAAACTGTTGTTCTGACTCATGGGATATAATCATTGGTGCCAAGACTTTTATTTTGATGAATAAAAAATGGTGCACTTAAAAGACGTCTCTGCCAATTTGACTCACTGCGTCAGGACTCCTCACAGAGACGTGACAATGACATACATAAGAGTAACAAGAGCAGAATAACAAGTCTGAAGTTAATTGGCCATAAAAGAAGTTGCCAGCAGGATACAAGAAAAGGGAGAAGACAGACTGGATAATGCAAACAGAGTTGAAAAGAAGTAAAAGAAAAAGGCATAACAAAGTATCAGTATTGTCCAGTTTTTACTATAATAATTATAAAGATGCTCCTTGGAAAAAGTAACTGACACAAAATGATTAAACTCAGTTTTTTGTTGCGTCACTCTTTTCTAGAAATTATTTTCCAGGACATTAAGAATTGATGACCAATATCTCTAGCTAGCTTTACTGTATTATATTGAACCTAAAATATATTCATTTCTAACTCTAAGGCATAAACATTGTCTGATAGCGATCCTTTTAGTCTGACTTTTATGTGGTGTCTTACTATTGTAGATTTATGGTTTATACTTATTTTGTTTTTATAATCTTTATTTACTCAGCTTTTTTATAAACAGAATTTGTTAATTGACTTTTTAAGTAGCGTAAATTTTATTTTGCCATGTTTTATTTATTCTTTTTATCACCATTGTATTGAGTCTTTATATTCTATTCCTTACTTTGCATTAGTTTATCTTATCTTATTTTATGACTGAGTGTGCATTAGTTACCGAGTACATTTTTACTTTATTTCCTATGTTTGTTTTTCTGTTTAAATCAACCTACCAAGCCCTTTGAATTTGATGCTTGAAAGTTGCAAAATATTGGCTAATTGATCGCTGTAATGCTAATTCAGCCATGCTGAATGTCATTCATTCATGCTAACAACATTAGCAAAAACAACTGCCACGAACGCTTAAGTCTCTAGTTTTCACTGCCTAATTTTTTTAACCTGTTTGTGTTCACAGGGCAGAGAGATGCAGAGGGAGGATAAATAATTTTCCAGGACAACTCTAGCTTTTTAAGTACATTTTACTTTTTTTTCCTCATTTTCCACATGTTTTCAATGACTGGAAAATTGGTCAATCATTTTCCAGGTTTTTCATGATGCGTGGGAACCATGCTCATGTTGTGGTCAAAACATTTGACATAGTGCTTCTCATTGTAGACTCAGCATTGGGCCTGACACTTATTTTATCTCTCAGATCATCATGAACTAAACTGATTTACAGGATATAGTCCTTCCCTTTATTCCTATGAAAGTACATCAATAAATCTTAAAAACCTGCTCTGTGATCACTGAACTCAATTTACTGAATGTTCTTTCCTATGTTTATCCCCAGATGTTTCTCCTCTTACCAGAGAGCTGGTGTACGTAGGATCAGAGGAATTCTCCTGCAGGAAGCGCGACAAGCCAAAGTCAGACACCTTGCACACCAGGTTGCTGTTGATCAGGATGTTGCGGGCAGCCAGATCCCGGTGCACGTAGCTCATCTCTGCCAGGTACTTCATCCCCGAGGCAATGCCGCGCAGCATTCCCACCAGCTGGATGGGCGTGAACTGGCTGTCGTTCAGCTGCGGAGGAGAGAGAAAGAGAGGAGAGCCGGCTCAGCTGGGGGAAGCATGAAGCAGGCGGTCTGTTGAAAATGTGTGAGCGTGTGTTCCTTTGAGTCGCACTCACCCGCAGAAAAGAGTCCAAAGCTCCATTCTCCATAAACTCTGTGAGGATCATGACTGGACAGCTGGCCGTGATGATCCCCTCCAGGTGGATGATGTTTGGGTGCTGGAACTGGCCCATGATGGAGGCTTCAGACAGAAAGTCTCTCCTCTGCTTTTCAGTGTAGCCTCCCTTTAGCGTCTTAATTGCTACGTAGTTCTCCTTTTTCCCAGGGACCCTCAGCCGTCCTCGACACACTTCCCCGAACTCTCCTGCAGCACACAGGCACATAAAACACATTAAAGCTGTTTTTTGGCAGCTGTTTATCAAATTAGCAGGGCCAGAGTTGTTTTTTGAAAAGCTAAAGCTTGCTCCCAGCTAGTTTTGCCCTTTGGATGTCAATAAAAGCTGGTAATATTTATCAGTTAATTGTTTTATTTTGGCTGTATTATTGATTTTTTCTTACTAGGCAGACAACAAACAATGGTTTTAAATGTCACAAAATCAATTCAGTTTTAATTAGGTATTCTTTTATTAACATTCTGTTAAGAGTAAACATGTTAGGCAACAAAACAGAATTTAGTCTGTGAGAGAAGAGAAAAGGATTTCTTTTAGTGCAGAGTTCAAACATTCATGAATTATGGGAACAGAATGGGACTTACCAGCACCGATAACCTCTTCAATCTTGACAAAGGAAACATCAATCTCCTTGGCAAATTCTCTAACTGCCTCATTTGGGTCCTCATAGGTGAAGGGGTCAATGTAGACCTTGACCCCTGCCAGAGAAATACAAACAGAGTCGTGGGAGAGGAAAGAAAATGTTAAGAACCCTGAGAGCAGAAATAAACACATTAAAAAATAATTGTTTTGACATGAATACGTTGTAAATCACAATGTGTCCTTCTATAATCTGTTACCTTGGCCGATAAGGTATTGGTTGTTTTTGTCGCCCAGCTCTGGATCCTTCAGTCGGCTGTGTCTGCTGCAGGTGAAGAGATGGTGACAAAGAAAGAAAGATAAGGATGGCGGCGGGTTTATCCCAAAGACAGGATGCTTATCGGCTGAATGTGATGCAAATCAGTGGTGATACAATGTGACTGTTAAGATGCAATAACAGCACCAACAAAGATCCCTCTCTGGCTCGTTAATATTGATTTTATCTTCAGGACTCTCTCAGGTGAACATGATGGGGCAGAATAAGTTATGTTCATGCATAGATTGTACGTGATGTTCGCTGCCAGATCTATGACTGAAGTTCCACTTTATTTCTCTGTTTTTGTTTCTGATAAACTTTGAAAAGCAGAAAAAATACAGATTTTTGTTCTACTTATTTTGGATGAATTTTAGGGTGGTCTCAAGGGGAAGGGGCATGTTGGGACTTGAAATAAGCACAAAACCAAAGTAATATCTTAGCAAAAGTGTTTGTCCAGAGTAATGAAAGGCAGTTGATGACGGCAAGAAAACATTCCCATGATTATTTTGATTGATACGGAGATCACAATCGTTTAATTACACATTGATTTGACAATATATGAATCATCCGCATTTCTCAAACTTAAAAAAAAAAAAAACACTTCAAACATACTTTCAGGCACTTTTTTGCAGGCCCAAAATTGCTAAATAAAACCAGGAAGGAACCTCCAGTTTTGACAGAATAAATCACAAAAGAAAATTGTTCCGGCACATGAAAAGATTTCTTAAGGAAATTTACATCCAATTTTGAAAAGGCACTCAAAACTGGGTCAGTTCAAGTAAACACTGCTTCAGACTCTAAAATGTCAGTAAATTAATCACATTTTATCAGCAATCATCAAGTCTTAAATATTGTTTATTTTGGTTCAAATGATTGTTTAACTCAGCAGTGCGACAAAGTCATGGATAAAATGACGAACTAAACATCAAGCTGGTCCTAATCCTGTAATCTTCAGGTCATCAGTTCACTGAAAGAGCCATCGTTAGTTATGAAGATGCCTTTTGTCACAAGTGTAAAATAAAATTCCTGTGCATACTCAGACTTCTCCCCCTTCCTGTGTTAAGAGTGTTTATAACTGTTTCATTTACAGCGTTAATGAACCTTTCTTGTTATGGTCATAAAGTTTATAAAAGGAGTTTGAGCTTTTGCTTGAACAACTACATGTTTTGGTATTTTTTTTATCTGTAGATAAGATTTTCACCTGAGCTTAGAAACAATGTTACCAAATGCCCTTTTTGTTACTCTTTCAATGTTACTGTGAGAAAATATATTATATATTCAGAAAATATTTTCTAACATTGATAATAGAGCCAAAATCTGGTCTTAACATGAAAGTAATCTGCACAGCACTTTCTCAAAAAAAAAAAAAATTGGAATTGGGGTTTGGAAGATCCACTGACTTATTTGGAGAGTACATCTCATTTATGCACTTACAGGAAGTTTAATGAGATATTTTTGACAAAAAAATGAGACACATACACTTGAGACACACATACTCGACAGTGCTGGTCACTTTACACACTTTGTGTCATCACGTCCTTAAAAGTCAAAATCTGGTTTAAATGTTTTTTCTTCTCAGCGACATGAATGTATGTACTGCACACTGCAAGTTAACTGATGATGAACATTTTTGTGAGAATAAACACAACACATGCACAAAGCTAACTGAATGTAGTAGCAGATTCAACTCTTTAAATCAGAGATGGAAACTTTAATAATGAAAGGGGCCACATAAAACCTTTTTCCCTGCCTGAGGGCCACATTGTTACAAATTTATGTTTCACTTGTAATAGGAAATATAAAATAAACGAAACTTGCTAATATAAGTTTTCCTAAAAATTATTTATACAAACATTTATATATTTAAACTCAAACACAAATGACAATGCATAATAAAATGAGCTTGATGCAGAATTTAAGCCAGTTTATGTTTCTCTAATTAATAGGTGTTCACCAGTTTTAAAGCACAATTATTCTTAATTTACCATTTTTCAAAAGTTATATTTACTTTATATCATATTCTCGTGTTTCACATACGAGAGTAAAAGAAACATACTCAGCAAAGTTCTTTAATTACTTGCAAAAAAAACACACCAGCAATCTGAGGCTAAATAGAAGACTTTCTATTGCATATCCTGATTTATGAATGGCATCATTTTGGTATTTCAGGTTCAGTCCCTTCAAGCAGATTCTTTCCTGTTTTCCTCATGTTCACATTTAACTAATTTTTGGGGATTAGTGGTGGGACGTGTTTTGTGAGGTGGAGGGTCACATGTGGCCCCCAGGCTTCCAGTTGCCCAACCCTGATTTAAATCTTTGGGCGGGGAAACCCCCTCGCTCCAGGAATTTTCTGTGGAAGATTTCAGAAACTTTGCAGTGCATGTGTGAATCGTGCTTCAAGGGCACTCCCTGCTCCAAACACTGAGCCCTCTTTTGTTCATTTTTTTTTTTACATGAAACTTTGTCCTTGTTGAAGGAGCAGTCTCCTATTTGCTCTAACCAAAACCTAGTGATCTCAAACACTCATCATGATGCACCACGGCTCAGCGGCTGAAATCAAGCTGACCTCAGCTGCTCTGCTCTCTGACATGCTATGAGCCGCCCTGTTATAATGCTGTTGTTGTAAACTCATCTCTTCAGGACTGTAACCAACCCTGTAGCTACTGGATCCCTGCCTTCCTCCATTTCTCCCCCTCTCCCACCTCATAAGCCTAAAATAGCAATAATGCACCACCCTCAGTTAGTGGCAGATCTGGGCCTCGGCCGCTGGTTAGTGTGTGTGCGTGTGTGAGCTGGAGAGTGTGTGTGTCACAAGGTCACAGCTATTGTTCTCCTGTCCTGTGGAAACAGGGTTGGGACGCCTGCATCCTGCCTTTCCCTGCCCTCTACCTCTAGTGCCATTTTTCTCAACCTGTCCCTCTCTCTCTCACGCACACACACACAAAGACACACTCTCTAACTCTACCTTTGATGGCATCCAGCACTATTTACTCAAACAATGAAGCCTAAGGAAAGCATCTAATGAGCAGGATAACTTTTAGCTGTGTAAGCAGAAGACATCATGAGCGCTGCTTTGTGTCTGAACTGCCTCACACAGAAAAAAAAGAAAAAAAGAAAAAGGTGTGGATAACAGAGAGCAAATCCACACTTGATAAGATATGATTGTATAAACAAAAGAACAAAGAGGTGCAAAGCTGTAAAATTGGGGTCACACTTGTTATTGGTTTTCAGATTTTCCTCTTTTTGTCTCCATTTTTCTGTCAGCTCCTTTCCCTTTTCCAAATCTAGCTTTTATCTCTGCCTATCTCTACCTCTCCCCCGGTTCTCACCGTATGCAGTAGGCGGCCACAAAGACGAAAGTGACAAGCAGGAGCATCCCGACGGCGATAAGGATGCCGGGTACCAAGAACTGGGAGGCAGCGTCTTGTCCTGAGAGAGGAGTAGGAGAACAAAAGAGACGACAGAAAAGAAGACAGACGGAGAGTTAGAGTAACATCATGATAGAAATCATGACTCTAGTTGTACAAAAAAAGCTTGAGGAGAAGAGAAAGAGCATGATAGGAATTTAAAATATGAAAGAGGCTCAATACAAGGACACTAACTCAGCACAAGGACACAGTCAGTAAAATCACAACAAGAAAAGAATTGCAACCTCCCAAATGGAGATAAAAAAATATGTCAAAGGCAAGGGAGATAAGTCTGAGGGGAAAATAAGATAAAAGGGGGCTCTTTCCTACCATCAGGAAGCGTCCGGAAGACTGTAACAGGACTGAAGCTGCCGTATCCAGCCATGGTGCGCACCCGAACCTGCACCTCATACTGGGTGGCCCTGCGAAGGTCGGTCAGAACGGCCTCGTTCCTGTTACTCTCCGTGTAGAAGCACTGATCTTCACTTCGACGGTCCTACAGGATGAAAGCATAGACTTTGAGACATGGACATCAAATATTGGTTAGGGAGTTTTAAAATTCAACATCTCCAGTTATTGCAAATGTTATCTACCAAACAAGAAACAGACAAACAGGCAAACCTGAGGCCAACTAAGGCAGACCATTTTCATTCAGCCCTCACATTCTCCAAAAATTAAAATGGCATGTGACACATTTAAATATGAAGCTAACTGATAGATAAAGACAAATGGGTTATAATAGCAAATAGCATGTATCAACCCATTTACACTGCTATCTGCGCCATTTCATAGTTCACATATTTTACACCTTTTCAATAAGTTTACACCTGTCATAATGTCCCCAGAACACTAAGTGTCTCACCTAAGAATCCATTTTGGCACACCTAAAAGCCCTTCTGTTTTAGCCCAGCTCAGAAGAGGCTGTTGTATGTTAGTCCTCTTGATCTGAGTCTGACCATGAAAAAGCAGACGTAGCTTCATCTTTCCAGCACTGCTCTAATGTTTACTGTGACTAAACCAGTGGTTTTCAATTACTCTCTGTTGTGCCCCTCCTTCAAGGAAAATTTTTTTTCGAGCCCCCCTACCGTTCACCAACCAGGAAGATACTAAAAAGGTGAAGATTTATCATACATCCAAAACATGAGAATAAAAACGAATTTAAGAGGTATGAGCTTGTGAACACAAAAACTGAGATAACTTTTGTATCCACCCATTAATAATTATTCAATTCTAACTTTCATTTCATCTTAAAAAGGATAAAAACATCTACGTGGTAAATCATTTATTTACTTTTTTCAAAGACTCAAAGTACAGATTAAAGTCCAGAGTCATAATTTAAAGATCTGACACAACAACATTTTCCAAATCAAATGACTTAAATCAGAGAAAGGCAACAGAAGCCTGTTGTTACACAGCCCTCATTGATTTAATGTAAATACCTCCTCTGACCCAGCAAATAACCAACCACAGGCCAGAAATTTGGACTGACACATCTGCCCAGGCAAGTCACACCCCTCTTAATGTGTTATTACTGTCTTCATGATAATTATCGATTATACTTCTATAAAACTATCACTACAATCATACAGACATGAGGACCATTCTGAAAACGAGATGCTGCATCTCAATGGGCTAACCTCTAATAAATTTATATTCAGCAGGGACAGGTCTATAATTGGCCCATGGATCTGTTACTAACTTTAGTTCTTACTTTAGTCCACTTGTCTCGGCCCACCTCCCGTCCATCGCCCACACACCCAACACAGCATAGCATGGATGACTGTTCATAATGAGACTGTGATCCACACTCAAGATTTCCTTCTGCTAAACAGAGGTTTTTTCTTGCTGCCATGATGAAGGGGATTCCTGATTGGCTCTATGGATTCATGTTTGGAGTTGGATGGACAAAATGAAGAGTTTGTCTTCAGCCTGATCTATTGTAAAGTGTCTTGAGATAACACTTGCTATGAACTGGTGCTATACAAATAAAGATTGATTGATTGACTGATGTGTGATCATGCCACCTTTTGAGATCGCATGACTAGGCATGAACCTTCCACTGGATCTTGCTGAATAAGCACCTGGCTGGAGGTGGCATTTTCCCTAAAGTCATCATTAGGGGAAAATTATGAAACAGACTGTTTGAGCACACGAGCAACAGACGGAGAGGAGGGATTTTTCTAATGTCGTAGCAGTTTGCAGACAAGCCATGAACACATGGCTCAATGTGCAAAGCATAGTCATCTCTAGTTTCCTCTTTTGAATATGAATGTGAAGATGAACCATCAGAGACGTCCCTCTTTGCTATAAAGGGCAGAACTAAGAAGTTATAGCAGACAAAAACCTTCTAAGATCTGTTTTTGCCACCTAAAAATCCTTTTTATGTTTGGCAAATTGCCTTTTTAAACTACTGATTGAAAGTTTTGAGTTCTACGGCTTTTTTTCTCTGAGCAAATTCAACTTTTGTGGGCATCCAAGTGTATACAAACATTTGATTTACTTGCTCTAGGACACTAAAGGTGACATACTGTATGTCAAAGTGGCCCAGTCATCCCAAAATTTTCGTATTTGGCCCTCAAGTGCAAACAGGTGGACACTCCTGGTCTAAAACCCCTACAATGTGCCAACCTCTAAGTACCTTGGCCATGCCCAAAAAATATGCATTAAACATACAAACATTACCAACACCGTGATAATCTCACAAGACCAGAACAGTGTTTGTGCCAGGCTGCAAACATGTTTATCCTGGAGGAAACATGGTCATCCCACTGCAGGGTCTAACGGGGATTCCTGTGGTTTTTGTGAGCCCACCTCAAGGAGAAACTCTAGGAAGTGCAGTTTTTTTGCACTCATACTCTGGCTTCATTTTACAACACCACGGTCACCACAGAATAAAAACACAAAGCCACTTAACTGGAGAGAAGCATAACAGAGAACAAGAGAAAAACTTGTCCATCACTGTGGCCATTTCAAGTCTAAAGGAGACATAATCTGCATTGTGAAAGGCTCATTCACTTATAATTGCATATGAAATTAAAGTACATTAAAACATAATTACAAAGTCTCATTTTTCATCTACTTATCCTGAACTTAGACAGGTAATCATACTGAGATATGGGGCCTCAATCTCAAAACCGAACTTGTCAATGCAAAATATAAAAACTCTGAAGGGCAGGGCACTGCGAGCCTAGTGGAGTTTTACTCACGCTCCATTTAAGAAAGCTGGCATCTTCACATTGGGAGCCCAAAATCTAATGTACCGAAGGTACACTGTATCCACACATCAAGGCATACTCCCCAAAAAAGAAGATCAGCCCAGGAATCACGCACACACTGAGATTTAGCTGATTAATACAGTAAAGAGTCTGGTGTCCTCAGACTTTGAGTGCTTAGGTTCATTTTTACACTTTGGTCCACTGACAAAAGTCCAACCCTCAAAATAACAATAATAAAAATAATTATTAATTTAACCTGAAAGGGTGTTCTCATTTGACGCATCCGTCTAAATGAATCAAAGCATGTAAATATTAATTTCTAACTTAATGTTTAGGGTCCAAACAGCAAAATCAATGGTATTTTTACTTCCACAAGCGAATAATACTTTATATTCTAACCCTGTGCTCTCTCAAAAGAAGAAGAGAAAAAAACAAGGTGGGAACTCACATACTCGCTTCTTTGGAGACTCAAAGAAAAAGTTCAAGTCCAGAGTCAGAATTGAAAATTTAATAAAACTAAAAAAGTACCACTTTATGTAACATTAACCAGGAGAAGCAATGTCAAAATAAGTGGGAGAAATCCTGAACTCTCCATGTTTTTATATCCCTTTTATAGTTGTGCTGTTCTGTTGTGTGAAATACTGTAAAAACAGAATAAAGAAAAATGAAATATAAACAACATTAATCAAATAAACCCAAATAAAGCCCACAGCCCACAATAATTTTGGAAAAAAAACAACCTCTAAAATGGCAAATCACAGTGTGGAATTTTGGACTGGCACCTGGAGCAGCAAAAAAAAATTTCCAGGAGTCAAGGTCCCAATTTGGCCACAACCTGCCCAGACAAGTTGCGCCCCCTTAGTGTGAGGCCACAGCTCCCCTGGGGTTCATGCCCCTCTACTGGAGAAACTAGCTAGAGGTTGAGTGCTCAATTATGCCAGAATTATTATCCCTATTATTTTGATAGATGCTGAGATCACAATTACAAAAGGTGATTACTCACTATTTTATGACATGCTCCACATGCAAACAATGAATAAGATGGAATAAGAAATAAACAAGTGCAGCATGTTGGGGTAAAGTTATTATTCAGTCTTGATTATTCAGTTTTCATAATCGTAGAGGCAGTAATTGTAATTGAAATTAAAATTGGATTAGTTGTCCAGTTCTAGATGAATGTGGCAAAATACATAAAATTGCATTTATTTATGTTTACCTGTAATAAATGAGAAAGGTACTGAAGTATAAATCATACAGTAAAAAAGTGTCACTAAAAAAAATAAATTTAGATTAACAAATTGTTAGGGGGAATATATGTTTTGGTTTTAAGGGTCTTTTTGTGTGTTAAATCACAACCCAAAAAAAACGCTGGGATTGAAACAGTTTTATTGTGAATTCCTTCATATTCAACTTTTCACAGAGCCCTACCTGTATGGCAAATATTAAAACAGGAGAACAAGTGTATTCGAGTCAAAAAACATGACAATGCCAGATATAGGGAGCCAAATTATTAAGGCTGGCAGCAGTTTAGCTGATAGGGACTGATCTCCCTTTATAAAGCAAAAAAAAAGCCGATTAGGCCAAAAAAGTTACTGCTTTAGTGTAAATCTATCTTAGAATTGGGCCCAATAATGTTGAACAAATGTAGTTGATGACCTCTACAGTAAAGCCATGCATGTTCTGGCATCTGAAGCAAACTGTGTATCTTGCAGCTACATGCTATTAAGGTTTTAGCTTGGTTGCATGTCTATGTTTTTGGACTCTGTGGCGTAATAAGATAAACATCCTATCCCCAACCCCTGTTCACATTTAGTTAATATTCTGAATATATAATCCAAGGCACAGTACTCCTAGAGTTAATCCAGCAAATGTGAATAAATTGTGACCTTTAAGCCATTTGTCAGCAGGGAGATAGATTCAGAAGCTCTCACCTTCTCACAGTAGCGAATCTGGTACTGCAGGATGGCATAGTGCGGCTCAGCGGGGACCGACCAGTGCAGAGTCAGACTGCTCTCTGTGGAGTCACTCCTCCCAATCCTAGACACCAGTGACGGCACTGCACAGATGGCAGAAGAATTATAAATACCACTGCGAGTCTCCACTATTTATACCTTTCTACCTCTCTGCCTCCACCTCTCACCGTCATGGCTTGTAGTGATGTTGACACTTTCGCTGGCAGGGTCCCTGCCACTGGGCTGAGAGACCCCGTTGAGCGCCTGGATTGTGAAGGCGTACGTTGTGTGAGGCAGCAGGCCCCACACCTCCAGCCTGCGACCGAGGAGGCCGTGCTGCGCGGGCCGGTAGCTGACGCTGTCTCCGCAGGGGAGGCACGGGGCCCTTCGGTGAGCGGCACACGGAGCATCTGACGGCGTAGGTCAAGTCCGTTCTGCCGCCGTTGTCCAAGGGCTCGTTCCACTCCAGGCTGAGGGTGGTGTCGTTAATCTGAGTGACGATGCTGCGCGGGGCTGAAGGAGGTCCTGCAATAACAAAAAAGAACATTTTCATTCTGCATTTTTTTAAAACCTTTGTATTCGCAAATCCACTTGATTAAGGCTGATGTGAGAGGTTTTAGCTGTTATGAGACTGAATTACATCAAGACTGATGCCTCTACGTGACCAACAAAAGCAAAAAGCAACAATGGCAAGAGGAAAGACCTTTAATGTAATTTAAATGCTTATCATTGCTGCCATTAGGCTGCTAACAAAGGGCAATTAGCAGCACACTGACACAAACGGCCTTTGAAACAGCCTAACAGCAGCTCTGTAATGGAGTCAGATATTAAGCTGCACTGACATGGATCATGTTTACCACAAGATTAAAAGCAAGACAAGATGATTCACCGTTTGTTTAATCTCCAGAGGTAGTATTAAAGCATAATACTGGTGAGAAGGGAGCTCACTGAGCCAGCAGGGGAGGAAAGCACTTTAACCCCCTATTTCCACATAGTCTGTCTGCGTAGTATTCCCTGCACACCGTGAACCTCCAAACTGGTTGGCTGGAAATACACAGCTAGTCTATTTTCAACGGTGCCTCAACCCCGTCTAAATTAGCACCAAGCATATCGACCCAAAACAGGAAAACAAGCGCTCAAAGTTTCTGGATTTTCAAAATAGAGGAAAAACTACCATTACAGACAGCCAATTAATGTCAGGCAGAAAATATAACCAACACTTGCGATCTCACAATTGTTTCGTGAAGTTGCAGTTCTCCCATGAACTTGTGATCTTGTTTATCAAGCTAATCGGGGCTGTGTTTCGCTGTGCAGTGCTTTAAATATGCTTTCAATGAGTGAGGATATGTGCAGCACAGTATGAACAAGACACCACGCAGGCGAGTATGTGGAAATTCAGAGTGTGTTTGTGTCTGGTGTCCGTGGTTATGTGAAACATGCTCTGTGTCACGCCCTCTTGCACTCCTCCCACGCCGTTCTGCACTATGAATTGACACCGATATCACGGCTTTGCAGTAATTATGAGAATGTCTCGAGCAAGATGACATCAGTTTTGTTCAGGTGCTTTTGCTTTGATGAAAGTGGAGCTGCGGCTGATCCTCTACAGGACCAAACTTCAGTACAGTACATGGGACCTTTCACAGTGTCCATTTATCTAAAAGTGCATGGACATAGCTCTACATTAGCAGCACTAAACACTTAAATATTGTTTCTGCAGTATTTTATCTGGGCACGAAACACATAGAAGTGACTTTCTACATAGTTTATTTTCATGTGTAATTTTGTATGTTACTTTTGTAGACTGGTAATAATGACAAAATAACCAAATGTGAACATCCAGAGTACTATTATTTTGACACCTGATCACGTAGTGCAGAATGAGGGTCCAGACCTTACTGGCATCATTTTTTTCCATGAAAAGTCAGTGTCAAAACTTTCATTTGCGATCTCATTATTACATCAGGTGAGACTCATGGAGAGGTAAAGAGGCTTGGTAAAAGGACAGCAGAATAAAACAGGTTGCATAAATTAAAACATAATGAATTGGATCTGCCTCGGCAGCCTGGGATGTGTCTGAGGCTGTTTGTAATTTAGCCCTTTCTTTGTATTTGCCTTTCACACTAAAAGAGGGACTACATTTGCATCCTTAAATTGCATACAATCCTTTAAAAAGTCTATTTTCCCAGTCTGTACCGCAGCATTACTGTTATGCCCAGGTGTTGTAATTTTCTAAATGGATTAGACTGACTCAGCAGAGTCATTAGAGCAACATTACATATGATGAAGTATCTATTTTTTCTTTTGACTGAATACACGCAGGAAGCACCGGTAGTCATCACCCACGTTGTGTCTCATAATTCGGTCAAAAGTGTTGTAAGGCTTAAATATGTAGGTGTAGCTGAGCTCTGCTGCATCAGGGTGTTAAATTTCTCTATTAAAGTTATAATCTCTGCTGTGGCACTGTGCTGCTGCTTTACCTCTCCATGACCCATGCAGACCATTTGTTTGTGTTTAACATAAAACTGAGGATGTTTCATTCAGTCAGTGCAGCAGCCACGAAGCAGAACAATGATCCTGCAGCCGCTCTGCATCCCAGCAGGAGCATATGTGTCGCAGAGTCTAACTGGTGCAATTACATTTGTCTAAAACTGGATGGTAATGATCAGAGTCTGCAGAAGATAGCTATCGCCTCAAGCCAAGCATAACTAAACAGCAATAGCACTCAGCCAGTGTGTGAATGAGTTTCTGTTCCTGCCAAGGAGACAGAGTTTTGTAGCGGAGCCTGCAGCTAACTTAAGTGCTAATAGTGTTCTCGTTGGGAACCCAAGTGGGGCAACATCAGAGACAATCTGTGTGCGAATGAATTCTTATTCAACATGTGAGAATGGGGATTTTTAGAGGCGATACATTTTACGAGTTAACAATCAGAAGCCACTTTATTAAAATAAGTAAAGCTGTCACAGTAATAAGGATCACTTATTTTCTGGGGGAGAGGTCTGCATGATTTGTAATTTTGCAGACAAATTGAAACCATGAGCGATAGGAGGAATTTCAGCAGCAATCCAGGACAATAACAGAATTTATAATAGGAGTTACCCGATTATTAGATAAATAATTAAGATAAAGCTTTTGCAATTAAAGTTATCTGCAGTAATAACGGTGGATAGAAATTGTGGTCGACTCTGATATCACACCTGCACAGAGCAGGAAGTCTCTGCAGCACGATGCTGTTTCATATTGTTCCCATCCTCTTTGCAGCCACCCCAAAAGAGTGCACCTAATTAAAAAGTCCCTTCCATTCACAGCGGCAACATGTGGCTCAATTGAAGTTCCTGAATCTGCATAGAGGTGTCACTTGAGACCATCAATGCCTACTTCACTTTAGAGAGAAAGCCCTGCCCCCCAACAATCTGTCACAAAGGACACGCATCTCAATGCCCAGCCGCAGGACAAAGGGACACAAAGCAATAAGAGGGAGTTTGGCTAAATGACCCCAGAGGGAAGAGACAGCACCAAAAACCCTCAAAAAATAAAGTTAAGAGTCTGCGGGGAGTTTCCCAGCCTTCTACTGAAACCTTATTGAGTTAATATTCTGACATGAACCCTCAAAACACTAAGATTTTCCCTGCTGATTCAACATAAAATAGATGCTGTGGAAATCCAAGAACACTGAGTCTGGCGCTACATTCACAGGTTTGTTTAGCAGTCGGTGCTTCATGTTACCTGATGTATTCAAAGTATCACAGAGGAAATGGAAAAGAACAGACTGATCAGAAGAAAGCAGAAAGAGGCAGTTTCATTATGTGCTAGAACATTGCTCTAGTGGTGCAGCCGTGTATTACTAAGGATGGGAATTGATAATATGTTAGATAGATATTGAGGCCGTTATTTATTCTACCTTTCAGTACAAACAAAGGTTTTCAGCATCAACAGTGTCAAACACATGACACTCCTCATATGAATGTTTGGGAAGTTGTTGTTGTTTCCACTCTTGTTTAAAATCACTGGACGCTGTGTGCATCATACTCTGTAAAATTAAGCCATACTTTTGACTGCTTCTGTCTCCTTTCTGCCATGATTATTTCTTTAACGACTTTGTTGTCATTCATGCTGACTGCCTCTGGTGAGAACGAGACATGGGATGCCTCTAGCAGAATCCTGCACTGGAATCTGACCCGTTAAGAGGATGAATATGTGGGTAAAAAATTATTCTTTCTAGAATTTGTGGGTGTGAGCATGAAAGAAAATTAACACAACGTGGACAGGTGGCGAGACAGAAAGGGGAGAGAATAAGAGAGACAAGAAATTAAAATGGTTTATAGTATGCTAAAGATCTAAACAGCTTATATGTCTATTTTGAAGCTTCAATGATGCTCATGCTATTGTCTGATCACTGTACCCAACCATCCTTACCATCAACTTCATGGGAGTGCGCCATAACCCTTCTGCTCTACACTTTACATTTGACGAGGGCAAATCCCAGTTTAAAGGTGGACATCTTGTTGGTGATAATCATGAAATGCACTTTAGAAAGAACTAAATCTCTTTTTTTTTTCCTTTGAAATTTTCCAGCCTAATAGACACCTGTTCTCCATCAGCTCTGCAGGTAAGAGGCACTGATGGTGCTAGTAGCTATAAGCCTAAACAAGACAAAGTAAAGGCTGTAGAAGCCCCTATAGGCAGTTCGAGTTTTGATCTTTTTTAGTTTTTCACAGTTGCTGAAACACGAAAGCCACATTTCCAGAGTGGTTTGGTTTGTTAAGTGAAGTTCGTTATGGTTCAGAGTGGTAAACCCTGATTATGTTTGCGTTTCCACCGCCAACTGCACCTCCACTTGAGGGTGGGGATGTGAACCGGGAGGACAGGGTTGCACCAGCTACGTAAATGCATGACGTCAACGCAGTACGATACAGTAAATCGGTCTGCAGAGGAGCGCGATTGTAAACTAAGAGCAACAACAGGGGACTTCCGGTACTCTAGGGAGCACTGTTTCACACGGACATTCCTTACAGCTACAGCAGTGAAATATTAACTTAAATAAGCCTTTAATTCACGGCTTATTTGAACATGGCAAAGTATGTATTTTCAGTTTAGCTGCTGTCTCTTGGGACTTGATGATTTTGTTACCAATCAACAGACTGCAGCACTTGTAGCTCCACCCTTTAGGGTCGGTTTGGTACCCTTGGCACCTCTACAGAGGGCTGCCAAAAGTGGGAGGGACAGCAGGGGTCAGCTATTTGTGTACTTGTTCTGCTTATTTGGCAGTGAAAACAGCAAAAAGCTGCATACCACACCAAACTGAACTAAACTGAACAGATAGGTGGAAACACAGCTTTAATTCATTTCTCTCCACCACATGGTTTGTGGCATGAACAGGACACTTACTCTTATGCCAACATTCTGCCTAACCAGATAATTTTTACTTGTTTGGCATGATTTGCAAATCTGTTTAACTTTCTTTAAAACTCTAAACAGTCTCATCCTGTCAAACAGTGATTCTCAAATGGTGGGTCATGACCCTAAAGTGGGTTGCAGACCCTTTTCCAGTGGGTCCCGAGCCCTGGCTTGGGCAAAAAAAAAAGTTAGGAAAAAAATCTTGTGCTTTTATTTTGAAGGAGAATTTTTGTGCAGTGGAGTGTTTTCTATTCACAGTCCTCAACAATAGGTGGCTAATTGACACCCGTTTTAACAGTGATGCTTTATATATATATACATATATAGTTACATGTTTTTCTGGACGTTTTTATTTCATGTTTGTTAGGTCTGTTCCTTAAAGGCTGAAGTTACAAAAGTGTTTGTGAGATTGACAGCTTATTTGGTGCTACTAATTGAATATTCTTAATACGGGGCTGTTCAGTATGTCCACTGACGCAGGGTTATCACAGCTACAGTTACATTTATATTCCTTAAACCTTGTGTCCAAAGATGCATTTTTTGGTTGTCATTAAAATGCAGCTAATTGAGTGTAAAGCAGAATATTTCCCTCACTAGCATCACCCCCTGCTGCCCTTTTTAGTTAGATCAGTTGAGAACTACTGCTCTAAAACATTATTCACCGCGATGCACGAGATGCAGTGTAACATGAATACAGCAGAGGAGCCACAATTTACCACTAAAAGGTCAAAACTGATGGATGGATGCAGACTGTTTAGAGGTGACGCAGCACAGACCTGTGAAAGAGTTGAGTTGCTTGATGAAAAAAAAAATATACATAAAAGACCCCAGCACGCAGTCAAGGTTTGCAGTGTGTTACAAAACAGTTTGATCGATTGTTTATCAGAATCACAAAATCAACCTGCTGTGGGTCTGAGCTCCAAAACACTTTGAGTAACACAGTAAATGCTGTAAATGCAAGTGCAGGTGAAAATGCTCGTAAGGCATTCTGTATTTCGACTGTTGACAGCTCTAAAGTGTGATTAAGTGTTTCTTCTTTTGGAAAATGTGACTGCATTCATAGTAAGACAATCATTAAATGTAATAAACTTTGTCTTAAGCACGTAAACTTTTTTTGAAGCACTCACAGATTGCTGTTTTCTATTTTGTGTTGCAGATGGTCCGTCTGTTCAGAGGTTTTAAAATCTTGACTGCTTTGTTTTTGTTGTGACAGCAGCACTGAACTGTTTTGATGGGACTGTTTGGTTTTGACAGAAAAATCTGAGGTTTCAGTTTGAAAACTGTCTTTTCCGTTTGTTGTTAAGAATAAAGAGAGGAGTGCGTGAAAAATATGTCTCGGCAGTTGTGCAAAACTTTGAATGGAGTTTTTATTTCTTTCTTTGCTGTGAAACTTTGCTAAATGTTGATCAGTGCTTTGCTCACCGTGGAATAATGTCAGGTCTTTGTATCTTTAGATAACATTTATCATGAAGCTAGGTTATAAAAATAAAGATTGATTGATGAAATTTTTAGCACATTGTGTTGCTCAGTGCTTAAATTACCCTTTGAAAAGTAAAAAAAAAAGATAAAAGATGCTGTCTGTAATGTTTTAGCAGCCTTCTAGTTGTGACTTACCTTTTGAGACCCGTATATATAACAAGTGATGCCAGTGCGACCGTTAGAGGTGTAAAAAGAGAGGCTTCAAGAACTGGCCTGTGGATGCTCATGTTATTTCATACATACACATTTTCTTCAGTATTTCTGCATTAGTTAAAACTTTTTGCATACTTACTGGTGCATGGTGTATAAGGAGCATCTGTTTCTGCCCGCAGGTATCCAGAGCGACACGAGCACACAGATGAACCCCGGGTCGAAGCGTGGCTGAATCCTGGACAGCCGGTGCACTGTCCCTCTGTGCTCGACTTGAACTGACCTACAGGACAGGCTGAGGAGGACGGGAGAGGAAAACAAATCAAGGAAAACAATTACAATTCAGAGCAGTTCACAAAATCTTTTACACCCACAGTGTCCCAGACAGACCGAGGTCAAAAATTCAAATACAGGTCTGTTTTATTTTCAGGGTAATTAGGTGGCAGATGGTTGCAGATTGACAGGCAGAGCGGTATAATGAGGGCTATAAACGGGACACAATCACAGTAATGAATGAGAAAGTAACAGTCAATTTAGTGAATAAGCCAGGCTGTCGTTGACAAGCTGCCTATCATTGAATTTAACTCAACATATGTTAACATTGAGACCAATCTGAGGACTTAAAAAACAGAAAAATGTATAAAAATGACATAAAACATGACTCTTCCTGTGATAGAAACAGTCATTAGTGACATCATTCATTTGAATCCTCGTATTTCACACTTCAGCCTGTCCTCTATGTGAATGTGTAATGATCTGTCACCTCATGACGCCTCATACAGTCACTGAATCCTGCAGTGTTTACAGTCTGTGTTCAGCGTGTTGAAATGCAGCTCCAGCTGCTGAGTGAGAGGAATCAAACAATAAACTTTCACACTGAGCGCTGCATTGTTCCAGTCAAAACTGACTTGTTTTGCAGGGTCGACACACTCGGGCTTTTCCGTCTGACGTTTTGCCTGCGGGACTTTCCCACCTGTGAAAAATTTATTGGTGTGTGCTGAGTGCTGCTGCATATCATCACCTGTTCAAGGCTGTAAAATGTAAACTACAAAGTCAAATAAAACATGATTACTGAACTAATGTAGGTGCCTTTGAGCTCTTATTTATCATAAATGACTGTTACCAAGGACAGTCAGTGTAAACAGGCTTTCAGGGTTAAGACCCAACTTTGTTTGAGCAAAAGATGAACAATTATTCTTCTATCGACTGATTGTTGTACATTTTGGCTGAACCTAGAGCGACTGACACTCTCCAGTTAGGTGGGTGATTAGTTGGTCAGGTAGCCTATGGAGGGGGTCGTGGTGCATTTTCATTGGTAGCTTCTGCATAAGTCAACTGCACAGTTTGGATACTACCTGCTTCATTTTCCATTACAGTCTAGTTATTAACTGACAAAACAATACATATTTAGCATTTATTAGCACTGACATAAGCATTTCAAGCTGAAAACCAAACAGTAAAGAGTAATTTAATGAGCTAAACTTGAAACTAAAGTCAATTAAAGGCAATTTTTTCAGAGCAATAAATGATTTTATACTGTTTTAATGAAGTTATTAGTTTGACCTTTGTTCTATCAGTCATATTAAAATATAAAATTCTTTCACAAAAGTACCCTGACCAAGGCAGCAGTCATAAAAACCTTTGTTAATGCTGATTTTTTATTTTAGTTTAATATTTATTACTGTTGAAATTAATTTACAAGATTATTAATGTTTTTAAAACAGAGGTCAACATAGAGCTTTGACAAGCAGACATCAACATGCAGACAACAAAGCACAAGAGTTAAAGCATGACAGAAACTAATCAGAAAAAAAGCACAATCTAATCAAAAAACCCTCACAAACAGCGTAATAAAGCCAGGCACAATAAGATCGTAAGAAAGAGGAAGCAGAAGAACTTCTACTGTCTCTCACACCAACAGCGCTCATAAAAGTGAAACATTTGAAGGAAAGTGAGGAAAACCTAACACCAAAAAATGGGCACAAACAATCCAGGCCCAGGCATCCAACACGGTCCAAAACACACGAAAGGCCCCGAACCTGCAGGGCCAGAAACACCAAAACCACACCAACAAGCATCAGCCCGCATGATTCAGGGCACCCCAAGGAAGGTGCAAGCTTCCACATGCCCGGTGCAAAAGAAAGTCCAAGAATAGAAAGGACAAACAAAACCAAAAAATAATGTACAGCAGCCAAGGCCATCATAAATGAAAGAAATAAGGAGTATCTTCCTGTCATAAGTCCATACGTGTTTCACTTTGTGTTATGGTTCATCAATTTTGTTCCTTTGTTACTGAAAACATCTTCTCTCAGTCTGAGTTTAAACAGATGGAGGATCAGGTTTGTACCAGTTTCTTAATAATGTTTATTTATGTTCATTTGTCTTGTTTTTCCCCAAAAGCACCAATAATCCTTCATAAAAGACCTTTACTTAAACCATCATAACAAATAAATGTAATAACTTCTTATAAGGAATGAAATAAAAACAGATATTAAAGCCTGTTGTGGAAATATTTCCTATTTTTCATGTTGTTATGCATTTTGCCAGTGTACATGGTGTCAAAATTAGACTGTGATACTTCATGGTAGCAACTCTTAGAAACTGTACATTGACTGGTAGGCCAAGTGAGTGAGTACTGAGTGAAGAGGAGGGCCACATGTGGTCCCTGACTTTGAAAAAAGAGTGTTAATAATGTTTATTCTTCTTGTGGGTCTGGTGATGATGATATGATATGTGAAATATGTGGATCATAAACTAGGATTAGTCATGCTTTTCACTTAATTGAGACTTTGAGTTAGAAAATGTTTCATTTTGTGCCTTTGAGCCTTTGCAGCAGCAGTACTGATTTAAACAAAACTTTGTCTGATTCCTCTCTGACTAAAAATAGTATCAATCATAACCCTGGAATAAATAACTTGAAAATGTTTCGATAATAAAGTTAGTTCAAACATTTATTTTATTCTTTGTACAGATGTTTTTATGAAGGTAGTTGTCTTGAGCCCTTTTTCTTCTACATCTTTGGTAAAGCTCATGGGACAAGAGGAAATAGTCATCCAGTGTAGCAGTATTTATAACATAACAGAGCTCTACCTCAAAGGCTGTTTAAATGTTGTAATCAAACTCATCTGCGACACTAAATCATCCTGACAGCATTCATAACTTTTACATTAAAGGCTTGTGTTTGACCCAGAAAGTGTGTGTTTTGTCTATAGGAGATAAAGGCATTACAGCAGAATTAATCTTGTTGTAAACCTCGACGACAATTTCATTTTCTGCAATGACCGGCCCTCGAAAAAGAAAATTAACTGTTCAATCTTTCTATAAAAGGCAATTTCCCTTTATGGTCTGGGGAGTTTTTCTTCCTCTCAGCCCTCCTCGGCTGCGACAGAACGCTGCAAATGCCAACCTCACTTCACCAGAAGCGAAATGTCGGAAATGAAATTTTTGTTATGAAAAATCATTATACCTCCCACGGAGATCAAACTGAATCCTACCTTCAAATTGAGACGGATGCAAGCGTGCAAGCATTTTCCAGAGAAACATTTCCTCTTATGTTGCTTTGTTTTCAGAGCTCATCATTTGTCTGTGTTGATGTGATGCAGGGAGTGTGTTTGAGAGTGCGTGTATGAGTGCAGAGGGGGGTGTTCATGCACGAGGCTTGTTAATTGGACTCATTAGACGGAGCTGCAGCACGGCTCCTGAGAGAATCCTCCTTCGTCTTCCTCTTTTTTTTGTCTGCTCTGCTTTGATGTTCTTAAAATGATATGATCTTTACCTCCAGCGTTCCCCTCCGCTCGCTCTCTTCACCTCCGCGGCCCTCCCATGCTCCCTCTATCTCAGCTGAGGCAGGAGTTGTCGCAGCGGCAAGCCTTTGACCCCGCTCTTCCTCTCTGAGATAAGCGCTGCTCCACCTGACCTCTCTCTCTTCTCTCCCCCCTGTGTGTCAGGGCCCGTTCCCCTGCCTCATTAACTTCCTCAGCTTCTCGTTTCCTCTCTTCAACCCTCGGCGTACCCCACCCTCATCTCACCATTGTTTTCTTGTTTAGTCTGCCTGCTCTGCTGCCTCTGTGGGTGTAGTCTATGCACATATTTGCTCAAGTGTCCTCATTTTCTTACCTGTGCATCTCCTGTTTTCCTCGGTGGGCTCGAAGCCCGGTTTGCAGGCGCAGGTTGTCGTCGCCTGGCCCACCCACTGGCCGTCCTCCCCGCAGAAGAGCTTAGGCGGCCGGGGTCGGGACCCCTGCTGCTCGGCGTTCTCCACGCACACACCCTGCGCCTCCTGCACCAGAGTGCGAGGGACAGTCTCAGGGAAAGAGGAGAGTGAGGTGACCAGAGGGGGACACTTCTTAAAAAACACCCTGACGGACAGCAGGGCCATGGAGGCGCCTTGAGCCTGGAAAGCCAAGTAGAAGCCTCTCTTAGTGAGGGGGCCGAGCCGTAAGGTCTTCACATTGAATTTCTTCTCGCCATCCTTCCTCAGGAGAAAGTCTGCAGCCACTGTGTCCACCTAAGACAGGAAGAAAGAGAAAATAGTCTTATATAAGCTTCAGATCCCAGTACACCGGGTGGATTCTAGCAGAGCAGCCTGGTTTATTTTAATGCAGTGTCAACAGCACCAACGAGCACCTCTTCCATGAGAAATCACTGTCTAAAAAAACATAGACTTCTCTCATTTAAAATAAATAAATAACTAATCACAGAGGCCCTTAGAGGATGTGCCTTTATCTTTTACTTCACTGTCTCTTTTTAACATGTAAATTTGAGTTATTTCAAGAGATCTTCAGAAATTAGCACATCATCGTGGGAAACAGCATTTTTATCCCAAGATAATGAGTTAAACAAGTAAAGTGGCATCAATTGTAAAAAATTATGTCTGATAGAGATGTTTAAAATAACTTTTTAGCCTACTGCTAATGCTGAGTTTTTCTCATTTCGTCTCTTGGTGTAAGACTCCTTCAATGCAAACAGTTTCTCTCACATTACAGGGACAGTTCAGTTATTTTGAAGTGGGGTTATATGAGCTCCATATGGCCACTAAGTACATTAGATACAGTAGAAAGTGCTCTCCTCTCCCTCAGAAAGAGACATTTTGTGGTATTTTTTTTCCGCATACAAGAACTCCCTTCAAAAAATAATACCACAGTTTAAGAGTTCGCTACCTAGAATTTTTTTGAGTGCATTAACTTTTCGGAAAAATAAAGTTTATCTGGAACTTGCGGCAGCGCTGCACGGAGGAATACGTGACATGAGTCGGTTAGTTCCAAATAAAGCCTATCCACGGTCTCTCTCCTATCAATAAAGGCACAAAATGCCCCCAAATAATCTTTAAATATAATATATATATATATATATATATATACATATATACACATCCCAATGGTATGGCCAGAGGCAAAAATTCAATTCCATTTCCCCTCAGATATTATTAAGCTCTTCTTCTTCCTCAGGCCAAAGCTCGATAAAATAAAATACAGAAAAGTATCCACTCCAAACTTCCATACATCTTAAAACTTCCTGACATACTGACAGAAAACAGCTCCACAGCCCACTTTGGGGTCCCCACCCACCAAATGAGAACTGCTGTTTTAAGGCATCAACTACACATCACATATGCTTCATATTACTGAACTTTTTCCACAGCATTCCCCTGCAAGTGTAGATTGATTTACAACCATATCCAGCAGCCATTGTTTCACATTTGTTACAGCACACTTTGAACCTCAGCTTGCAGGGGTTTGAAATGTACTTGGGAGCAAAATAATTCATCACAGCCAACATTTCATCATTTTTATTTTTCTGTCAAAGTTGCGTTATTAAGGGGTAATGTAGCAAAGGAGTGGGCACTACTCTGAAACCTCAATTTGGTTCTGTCAGTTCTGTTCAAGTACGCTACAATATCCGAGGGGCTGACAGTGAGATATCTAAAAGTGCTCACAGGCTGTATGTGAGGAAAATGAAACCTAAAAGATATACAAAAATTTAACACTCAAGTCATGAAAACAGATTGAACGCACAGACAAGGAGAGTTGGAATAACAGTGACTGCTCCCTTGAGACAGAAACATAACATAGGCTTTAACTTTAAGTGATCAGATATCTTACTGTAATAAATATGAAGCTTTAACTGCGTTTTTGTCCCTGCAGGCTGGGGTTGAAATATGTAGATGTTAATGGAAACTAATAGAAATCACTGAAAATACATATATACTAATTAAAGTTGCTAAATCTTTCTAACATAAACTTGATTAATGAGGTTAAGCAACATTTCAATGAAGCAGCTTTTCTTTTTTCTTTTAAATAAAAGGGTGATGTCTTCGCTCATATATCATGCACCTAAAGAGTTTTTATGTCAAATTTTGCTTCACTTATTACATCCGCCAAGCAGATTATGTTTTTGCTGGCTTTTGTTTGTCTGTCTGTTTGTTTGTGAGCAGGATAACTCAAAAAGTTATGTAAGGATTCTGATTAAATGTTCAGGGAACGTTCAGATTAGATAAGATTAGGTAAAACTTTGTTAATCCCTGTGGGAAACTCCCTCAGGGGAATTAGGAAATTCCAATACATGTTGAAAAGTAGATAGATATATAAAAATGATAGATATAAACAAAAATATACATAAATAAATATATAATGAAATGAATTTTAAAAAAAAATCATGGCACATATGAAGCGATTATTATAGGATTTTACTTAGGTGGTGATTCAAATCCAGATGTGGGTCCAGGAATTTTTTAAAAGATCTGTTCAAATTGCAAGACAGGGACGTTTTCCACATTTTCCACAATAACTCAAAAAGCTCTCAACAGATTAGAATGACATTTTCAGGGAATGTTGGTCATGGCACAAGGAAGACGATATTAATTTTAGTGGTGATCCGGATGTGGATCCAGGGTTTTTTTCAAGGATTTGTTAACAGTTAAAGATAGAGCAGTTTTCCACATCTTCATGTATACCACTGTTAGGTTTTACAATGTGTTAACTGACAAAATGAAGGAGAAAAGCTGCTGAAGAGCGATAATCTCCAAAAATGTGGACCGCTCAAATGAAAACTTTGAAGTTTGGACATTCAGGGGAACAAACATGTGAGTGGGCAAAAAGGACATTACAAACACATTTATAAAATACAGTCATTATGGGACCTTAATCTCTTGATGACATGAAATTTTTGTCGAACACACTTTGGAAAACAGAACTATCACTGTGAGATAAAGTGATGTACAAGTCATTAGCTCAAGAAAACAGAATGTTTGACAATTATGCCTTCTTTCAATACTACAGCCATATACAGTATGGGACATATTTGTCTAGTAAGTCTGACCAAAACATCGGCTGTAAATATGAGCAAATGTTTTCATAACTGCTGATACCGAAAAACAACTTTTTAGGCAATATCTGCTGATACTGATATGATTCTGACAATATTGTGCACCCCTAATTTGAGTCTAAAAAGTAACTAAGGATTGGATTTAGTAAAATTTTATTGATACCAATGCCCTTAATGATTCTGCTTGATTCTTTAACAGTTCCCTTATCCATTCCTACTGATTCTCTCTTTTGGTAAAGTTGGCCTGTAGGTTTTTCAGTTTTTCAGTGGCGACAATATCAGACACATGACACCCCTGATTCAGTTCAGTGCTGCATATTTAAATGCTTCTGCAAGTTGTTTGTGTTTCCACTCACAGAAAGTCTTGCAGTAAGCACCTTTTTGTCCAAAATGAAGCCACAATTTTGACCTCTTCTGACCCCTGTCAGTGGAAGAAATTAATAAGAAGAAAGACTAATGATATCAGTTCCTTCAGGGAGCTGTTATTGATTCTCAACTGGAATTGGTTTTTGATTCCCATCCCTACAAGCAACCCACAAGGTTTACCTCCTAAAAAAGTATACCACTGTTAGGTTTTACAATGTGTTAACTGACAAAATGAAGGAGAAAAGCTGCTGAAGAGAGATGCTCCCAGGAAAAACCCATACATGAAAGGGGAGAACATGCAAACTGGACAGAAAGGCCTAGACAAGGAGTTCTTATACTTTCACTCAAGTAATGGAGTACTTTGTCTACCACTGGGCATAAGCACTACCTGCTGCACCACTGTGCACTCCCAGACAACAGCAGAGTTTTAATAATACTGACAGAAGCTTCACAGAGAGCATTTATCTTTCATTCAGCATGAAGGTGAGCATGCACATACCTTGACGTAGGGGTTCTCCATCCAAGGCGGGTAGGTGAACGTGGCCTCGTCGGAGTCGGCCTGGTAGTAGTACAGGTTAAACGTCTCCTTGCAGCTGCGATGGTGGGAGCTCCTGGATGAACACTCCATCATGGTGAAGCGCAACTCCACGTAAACCTGCGACGCCCCTCGACGCTGGATGAAGCCGCTGCGCAGCCAGTGGCTGGACGAGCTGTTAGTCTGCAGGATCTGATAGATCCTCACACTGTTGTTCTCCTCATCTAAACCGCTCACCTCCTCCCACTGAGAGACAGAGAACAAAGATGTCAGGTTCAACAACATCTGACCCAGAAAAGGAGCCTCTATATTTGTCAGTTTGTTAAATTCTTCTGTTAAGACTTTCTTGTGATTTTTCACATTTAAAGGTCCCGTTTGTTATCACAGTGCCTCAGTTTTCAGAGCTGCTCTGCACCTGTCAGAGACTCAGGGGACAGATGTGGCCTGCAGTGGATTGTGATCAGTCCAAGTTTAAATCTGGGTTGTTAAATCACTCCTCCTGCTGAGCTGCAGCCAAGCTCGAGCGACTACAAGTCTCTCTTGTCAAACAGAGCACACAGTAACCCAGACAGACACAGCTCTCATCCCTCATCACATTTTTAGAGTCAAAAACAAGAATACAGAGGGGATATATCACGAATATGTAAGAAGTGAAAACCCCAACAAAGAAATCTACATTTGTTTGGGAGCCAAAAGCAACAGAAAGAAAGACTTTAATGTCGACTTCTGAGTCAACAGCAAACATGTTCACCATCACTACGCTCCCAAGAGCAGGAAACAAGCGGCACATTTACATACTCGGGGCAGAATTTAGTAGATTTGCTGAACTTGAGGCTTAGAAATTCAGTTATGTAAATATGTAAAGCTTTAAAAATCCATTTGCAGATGATGTGTTGAGTGAGGCAGAATACTGGTCTGAATGAATTACAGTGCAGTCGAGCACTGAGAGCCAGGTTGGAAGCTCTTAAGGAGTGACTTGCCCATTTTAATCCCTCAAAAAATAAATACTATAGTATAGAGTCTGGCAGCACATATTTCTGTTTTCAGCTCATCTGGATTTGACGACCCACATTTAGAGAAAATGTTTAATATGTGTTTTGAAAGGAAAGAGAAATTACTGTGCATAAGGATGTATGTTTTTACAGCAGCTGTGAGTCATATAGAGTCGAACGGGTTTTACATCAAAATCCACTGAAAAATGTCAGATTATGAAAGATCAACGTCACTAGAGACACATCCACGTATACATTTGGCATGACTTACTGAAAAAGTTTTTATTATTAATGTTGTTTAGTATTAATGTGAGGCCAAACACAGTTTAGGAGGACACATTATTCATTTAAAATTAACTTCAAAGACTGAACACTGGCAACCATTACTCTCTATTGAGGGTAATAGAGTACATGTGGAGTACATATGGATTAAATGCATATATTTGAAGTTTTTTTTCTTCTTTTTTCATACAGGAAAGAAAATAAATTAACCCTTTAACACCTGTTGAATCATATTTGATACATACTTTTATGGCACCTCTATCTAATCAGTATGATCAACACATTACTAAAAAAACCCATCTGAATACAATCAGATAAATGATAAAAATGTCCTCAAGTGGATTATCAGTTGCCAAAACACCTAATGTATCAAATGAGATACAAAAAATGTAGGTTAAATTTTATGGAAATTTTGATTTTTAGGAAATCAGTAGAAGGTGAAATAAACATTTCAGCTCAAAAAAATTGAATTTTCTGCCTGTAATTTGTGTTTTCAGGCATTAAAGGGTTAAAATCTTGGATGATGTTTGTTAAAAAAATCAAACATTTAGAAGTTCCTTTTTTTCTTTAACTCTTCTTTATACATATATATATTTGTCCTGTCATCGTCTTTTTTTTTTTTTTTAAATATGTCTGTGCTTTGTTGAATGAACTATAACTCTATATTGGTGTATTATTTACGTTCATCAAGAGATACTATAGTTTAAGGATTTAGTGGAGTGCAGTTGTTCTCTTATGGACAATGTTAATACAAAAGAAAACTGTATACATTGGTCATTTGAGAGATGTGAATATTGTTGATTGGTATGTCAACAAAGGATGGCAGGGTTTTCACCTCGACTTATTTATTTTTTAATTGTATTTTATTTTTATTTATCTATTTTTATTATCACTACTTCTAGTCTATTAACAGTGCTCAGCCTAAATGAGTACACCCATTCAGATTTGTCAGAAAACCTTTAGTTTCCTTTCAAAATCAATATTTTCTATGGCATACTATACCACAAAATACTACCCAAAATGTGGGCCATTGATTGCAAACAAGATTTTTTAAGTTGGACACAAAAAAATATTTTTTTCAACTTACGATCAAGATGCAAAAATGAGTACACTCTTATCAAGAGGGTGGGAGCAAAGCTAAATTGTAGTTATCATATAACCCTTGTTTTCATCTTATGGTTAATGTTAAAGTCAGCTTTGTCAAAACTTTGGAAATTGTTCTTTAGTTCATTTAGATATTGATTAATATGTTACTTTTAATAGGGGGTGTACTCATTTCTGCTGGGCACTGTATTTTTTTAAATTTTATTCTATTTTATTTTATTTATTTTTTGCTTTTTCACCTGTGGTTCCACACGATGATGGCATGTTGTGTAGTTTGTTTGTTTGTTGGTCTTGTAAAATGTTCAATAAAATTTCTTGTTAAAAAACAAACAAAAAAAATCTAACATTACATTTTTAAGCCATTTCCTCCAACCTACTTTAAAGAAGCCCTCAGAGGATATACATAATAAACTTTCATTAACTCCATGTCTGTGACAAACGAGTTTCAGTTGTTTCTTGATTAGTAAGAAATTAGTTCATTATTTTGGGCAAATACACATTGTTATCCTGAGATTGTGTCATTCCAGATTTTGAGAGAGCAACTTTTTCATCAGAGAAAAATAAGATTAATAAATGTATTTCATGTATGTCCAATTTGTTCACGATAATTAAGTTTTGCATTGAACTATTCTCAAACTGGTTACAAAAATATTCAAATGATTGCCTGAAACTGCAATTACAGCTTTGTATTATATCCATTTTCAAATTAATCAGACAGAAATCTTCACTCATTTCAGTTCAGCTTAAAAAGCTTCACTGGCATGTATGTATCTGATAGTACTGGCATGGTTTCAGATAATGACACAAAAAGTTACCAATCAATTGTCAAAGTAATCAATAGTTGAGTTAATTATAAATCTGACAGGGTTGGAAGTTGAGAAAATGTGATGATCAAACCCTTTCAGAGCTAAAAATAAAACCATATATGAATCATTGAAAGTCTGTATGTTTTGAAGCAGACAGCTAATGCAGTCTCCCCGCTGCTGCCTGTCACTATTGACTTAAATCACTGATTTACACTCTTCATAGTGATCTCATAAAACACAACCCTGACTTATTTCTGACATGTGAAGCTTTTGATAAACAGATTCAGCTGATAAAAGCTTTTGCAGACTATATAAAAGCCATCGCCCTGCTTTTCTTTGCATACTTATCAAGAGCACAGACGTGTTTGTCGAGTATTTTTGTCGAGTTTCCCTGCCAGCATTACTGTAACAGTGTTCTTCAGTGAGTTGAGCAGTTTTGGTCATTGACTCCACTGGCAGACTTACCAAAGAAACCAGCTGATCAAATTACAAATATGTCTTTTTCTGGCAGCCAGTGCTCAAACTGTGGGCAGGCAGTGACTTCAACTCCAAGGTTAGTGCGATAAATCAAAAGCATCTGCTTTCAATGCTCTCTGAATTCCACATTGACCCTGGCTTTCCTTTTTTCTGTCTGCTGCCTCCCTTATAAGGTTCTCTTTAAAAGCCAGAGTAACAAAGGAGAAGCTGGAAGCCAAAAAAAAATGTTACTGTGGTGTGTGCTGGAAATACTAATAAAGCTGGATATACCTTAAATGGTTTTAAGCCTGGTTTAGACCCTCTTTTAACCACTTCTTATTAACCAATCCTAATTTGTTGAAGCCAATTATTTGTCCCAGTATTCATTTTGTGTGTGATGTCAATGCATTTATTTTACTTTTTCAAATCAGGTTTCAACCTTCTTGATCTAGAATCATTAATACTGAACATGTTTGATATTTGCTGTTACAGGTTCGGCTACCTATGGTAATAAACCTCAAAGCCAATGAGACAAAACAACTTTTTCTTCTTTGTCAGTTTTCACCGTCTTTCTGTTATCTGTTTTTTATGTTTTGCTAGTAAACAGAATGTGTGCCATGGCAGCCAGCAGACAACATTTATCATCCTCCATTTTTCCTCTGAAGCCATGTCTGATTATTCAGGTTTAATAAGATCTACAGTCTGCAGAATCCCAAATGTGAAATCATTACGACAACATGCAGCTGTGTGGTGTTACTGCCTAGCTTGGTCTACTGCAATGCCTTCCAACCACAAAACAGCTTACCATTATCATTTGGTACTCGGCTGTATAGTAGATGAAAATCAATTTCATTAAAATTTCCTTTTGTTGTCTTTAGGATGTTTTATTTTAAAGGTCCTGTGTCCTGCAAAATCAATTTTCTTTGCTTTTAATATAGCCACAAGTTAAACCGTAACTGGCTCCTGACGTTCGCTTAAGAATGCTCTGAAACAGCAAATATCACATCACTACTTGCTTTTTATCTTGACTTGTTTTATTACTTCAATATCTTTAGCTACCCACGAGGTTTATTTGCTAAACTGTATATCACTGTTGCATTTTATAGCCTGTATTATGACTAAATGAAGGAGAAAAGCTTTCAGAGAGTGTTGCTAGCCCTATCAATTAAGGGTTAATTAACTCTCATTTACTTCACTGCACATAACACACAGAGATGCCAGTGGAGACTTGACAACATCTATAAACCACAGTAAACCAGAGAGCCATAGAGGTGTTTGGGTTTTTTGTTTGCATTAGAGATAGACCATTAATTTCTGGCTGCAGATCATCACTGGTTGTATGATTATTCTATAATAATGCATCATGGGAGTGATTGTTGTCAACTTGGTATGCTAACGGCTAAAATGAATGAAAACTTTGTGTGTTAATGCATTGTGTATTTGCTTAGTTTTTCAGTATAGTATCAAAATATCTGGGGATGCATGATACTGGATTATTTCCAAACTAACTATTGATGATACGGATATTTTGTGACAAGGTTACAGTACATTTTTTTAAAGGCAGATGTGAGACAAAAAACAACAACATTTTATTCTCACATGAATGACATTTTTGATTTTTAAAAGTGGACAATGAGTGATAAAGAAGTGAATCATTATGGTACATTGGTGCATTTTGCCAAAATTACAGCCAATTTTTGGGATATTTATGGCCAATATGTTACCTACCAGGGACTGCGGATGTAAATTAGCACTGATGCTATAATCTGGCACATTTACACCTATTGTTTTCTGAATAGATGTTCATCAATGTGCACTGTCCTTATTAAATAAAAAAAATAAATAAATAAATAAATAAATGGTCAAGATATCAGTGGCAAAATTGCCATATCAGCTGATACCAATAATCAGCTTTTTAGGCAAATATCTGCCGATACCTATATTGTTCCAATGATATCCATCTGTCCATCATCTACTCCGCTTCAGGGTTGTGGGGGTTGGAGTCTATCCTAACTGACATTGGGTGAAAGCAGGGTACACCCTGAACCGGTCGCCAGCCAATCACAGGGCCACATAGAAAGACAGACAACCATTCACGTTCACACTCATACCTAAGGGCAATTTGGAATCAACAGTTAACCTAGTGAGAATGTTTTGGTCTGTGGGAGGAAGCCGGAGTGCCCGGAGGGAATGTATGCATGCACGGGGGAGAACATGCAAACTTCACCAACACGGGGTACCAGCAACCTTCTTGCTGTGAGGTACGCGCTCTACCTACTTGGCCACCATGCCGTCCCTACGATAATATCGTGCATCCGAAAAAATATCCTTATTAGATATGGTTTTTATGATAAAACAAATTAATACACAACCAATCACAGACAAACCCAGCTGAAAGTCATCAATTTACACAGTAGCTAGTTTAACCATAACACAGATCTTGTTTGTATGGGGACACAAGCTCATGGTTCTTGCTGATCCTGTGTTATAGTGAGCTGTATCCATTAGTATGCAGCGCACACTATGTTTGTTTGCAAATGCTGACTCAAACCCCTCCCCCAATCCAAGGTGTGTAAGTCAAAAAAGGTTAGAGCCCCCTTAAAGTCGCACTGGTGCAGTGTGGGAGTGTATTTGTAGGACAGTAACGTAAAAGTCAGTTGACAGTGTCCGCGGTGGGGCAGGGTTACATACCTCTGGTTTGGTGTTGGAGTAGATGGTCCATTTGAGATCTGAAGTCTCGGTCTTTGTGTTCATCAGGACCTCTGTAAAAGAAATACAAAGTTATTCACAGCTGGAAACATAAAATATGACACATGAGACACATTAGTTTCAGGGTGACACATAAATGAGTTTAAAATAACAGACTGATCATAATTCAACTCCCAAGCCGCCGGCCGAGTATCAGCTGTGGCTTACACTGGGATTAGGCTGGAAGATGGAGTTTCACCAGTCAATTACATCCACAGAAACATTTCCACTCCCCCTAAAAATTGTCTCTCTTCTCATGTTTGTTTTTATTCCCCTCTGTGGCCTTGACGTTCCCTGCGACGCATCATGCATGTGGTCACAGTAAACCTGGTGAAACGCCTCTTCAGGGACAAATAAGTGAAACAAAAAGAATCAAGCAGCCTGACACAAAATGAGGATGTAAGCCATCCTAGTCACGATCTGTGATTATGATAGAATTGATTTTTTGTAATCTTTTCGAGGGCAGGCTGCCAGCTCACAAACAATCTCAAGTGTTTTGATATGATTCACTATCCTAATAAAATCTGGGCGACTTGGAGTGCACCAAACTTGACGCAGAGTTGGGCGAGGGCGATGGGACTACTTTATTCCTCCAAGCTGTCTGTGCAGATCGTCTCGGCTGAATTGTGACGACTGTTTGCACTGACGGGATGAGGTTTGTGTCACAATCTGGGTTTAAGAGCCTCGGCATGTTCCCTGCAGACGCTCATCTCAAGGGTGAGATGGCTCGGTTTACACAATAAATAGGATTTAATGCGTCTCTGATCAAGGAGAGCACCTGCATGGGGACGGATGCTGGAGGGAATGGGAGTTTCAGAGTGAGTTTATCGTCGGGGATATTAAGATGTTTTGTTGAATTAGGGTCCCAATATAAAGGTCAGCTGTAAACTCTACCGTCCCCATAATCCTACTAATACACACTTTACACAAACGATTACACTACCACATTTCCCTCCAAGCTTAAAGCATGTTTTCTGGGATCCTTTTAGTATTTTTTGTTTCCCTGTTTTGGTTGTACACAATACATGCTATTAAATCATGCTTGATTTCCTCCCGTATGAATATTTTAAGCAATAACTTTTTAAAAATAAAAATGAAAATGTTCCCAATGCATTTAAAATGTTTTTTTTTCGGTAGGCAAACTATATAAGTCTAATTGTGATAAGCTGACTCAAGAAATACGAAAAGACATTGAGAGATGGTCTACTTTACCATTGGATTTAAATTCAAGAATAGAAACCATTAAAATTAATATACAACCTAGGCTCCTATATCTATTCCAAGCTTTACCAGTAGAGGTACCTCAGAATCAGTTTTCAATATGGGACAGGATTATATCCAGGTTCATTTGGGGAGGCAAAAAGCCTAGGCTCAGATATCAAACTCTACAGCTACCAAAGGATAGAGGAGGTATGGGTCTACCAAGACTAAAAGAATATTATTATGCATCCCATTTGAGATATATTTTATGTTGGTGCAAACTGGACTATGTAGCAAAGTGGAAAGATATGGAAAGTAAGATCGGTGAATATCCAATACAGTGTGCTGTTGGAGATAGAGAAATATATAACAAAATCAGAAATTATTTAGACTCAATAACTTTGTTTTCTCTTAATATGTGGTTCAAAATAATGAAAACTGACAAACTAAAAAAAGAACTTAGTATATTAAAGTGGGTAGCATTTGATACAGGTTTCAGACCGTCCAGTATGGACGGAGGTTTCAAACAGTGGCTCGGCAAAGGAATCACAGCATGGTACACTATAGAGAAGGATGGGGAATTGTTAAGCTTTCAGAACATACAAGAAAAATTTAAACTGGACAAACATGAATTTTTTAGGTATTTACAGATAAGAGATTATTACAGGAAAGAAATTAAAAGAGACCCCTCCAAGGAAGTAAATGGTGTGATTAAACTAATAATACAACTACATAAGGGACTTAATATTAGAATTATTTCAGCATTGTATCAGTCGCTCATTCTGAACAAACACTCAACCCAGTATATCAAAGAAAAATGGGAATTAGAATCCAACATGAAAATCTCAGAGGATGACTGGTATGACATGTTGAAAATACATCAAACGTCCACCAATTCACGGACTTGGAGGGAGTTTTCTTGGAAAAACTTGATTCGTTTTTTCATCACTCCCAAATTAAAAAGCAAACATTCCAAAAAAGTTTGCCATGCTGGAGAGATTGTGGAGCCATGAATGCTGACCACTCACATATATTTTGGAAATGCAATAAGATTCTGATTTTTTGGAAAGCTGTACGTAAGACCCTACTAGAAATATTAGGATATAATATTCCTATGAGCTTTCTGTTACTTTACATGTGTCATTTTTTACTCACCCGAGGGAATTGTACAAGTTAAGGACCAATACTTGGCAAAAATGCTGTTGGTAGCTGCAAAAAAGTCTATTACGAGGAAGTGGGGCAAAGTGGATCCGCCAACCCAAGAACAATGGATTGAGACAGTGGAGGAAATCTACATAATGGAAAAACTGACACATCGTTTGAGATTACAGGAAACACAGATGGATGACAAGTGGGAGAAATGGACGTTATACAAGACAACATCAAGCGACATTACAACAGGAAAATAAAGAGACAAGTAATGGTTTGTTTTGGATGAAGAAGATGTATGGAAGATAGGCACCAAACAGTTTCTGTTGACCCTGATTATTTGTGTTAACTTTTATATGTTTTTCCTTTTAATATAAAGCCAACATGTTTAATAGTGGGCTATATATGTACAAAATGTTCAAATAATCAATAAAAACTAAAGTAACAAAAAAAAAAATGTATTTTTTCACTTTCACTTTTTATTTTTATTTTTTTATTTTATTTTATTTTTTAATTTTTACAGTTGGGAACAACAACAGAACAGAACCAGGGAGCACAACACCTTAGACAATCAAAACATCACATAAAAAAGAGGGCAGGTTCTCTCAAGGCACAAGCACAGTCAAATGAAATCAGATATAAGTGGCTTTACATACTCAGTCCATCTGGTCCAGATCTTAAAAAATTCTTCTTTTTCAGCTTTGAGGGAAAACGATATCTTCTCCATAACATAAATCTCATGGACAATTCAAACCCATTCATCAATGGTGGGTAGTTCTACTTTAACCATTTCCTCGTAACAGATTTCTTACTGGTTGTCAACAATATAGCAGGTTTTTGTCATTGATGTCCCATGTTGCAAATACAAGTGTACATACATACCTATTCATTTGTCTGTTTATTCATTCACCAGTTTATCCCCTGCACCATAACTTTTCCTCATCAATAAATTACCTTCGCCCATGCACAGATACTCCTGTTTATTTATTCACTATTTTAGTCCACGCACATGCACATCTGTTCATTTTATACATCATTAGACTTAGACTTAGACTTTATTGTCATTCAGATTGCAGCAGGTGTAAACAGAAAGAGATTTCATTTGCATGGGCTACAGTTTACAGATTTCAAGTATAGTATAAATACAAATATACAATAATAAGGTGCAAGTTATTATAAAAAAAATGTGCAAGGTGAAAGGGGAGTATAGTTTATGCTTAAATATTTACATTCTTGTACTATTCTCAACAAAACTCGTATATGTAAATATATACTTTGTTCTGTTGATACTGTATTTTGCTAACAGTCATCCGTCTGTCTATGACACTCTCTCTGCCTTCTTCAAACAAGACATTGGGATTATTTCACTTTATTCTGACTTCATAAAGAACTGATATAAAAGACGAACCGCTCTGGAAAGCAGATGACACTTCAGTCTGTGTTCTTAACAGTCTAACGTGTTGTTTCCACCTCCTACTTGCTTCAACATGTTTGATTATTGTCCAAAACATCTGCTCTGAATATATATCTGACAAAATGGAGTCTAATTTTATTCACAGACAAAGTGATTCCATCTGTATTTATCCAAATGAAAAGATCATATAGTCTTTTAATATGCCTGCTGTAATGATGTTTCCATTCATCATGTTTGAACATTTTCAGGACTGAGCTGTCAAGTTATCTTCCTTGAATCGTGCCTAAAATAAAATCGAGTATGAAACTCTGAGGTCATCTGGAACTTTGATTTATTAGATCCTAAATCTGAAAGTAAAATAAGTGAAAAACTGCCAAATCATGCAAGCAAAACTGCTTCAAATCGTCCACCAAATGTCCATAACTTGAGCAAAATCTGCTTGTGTTTTTTTGTGTTTGAGCAGATTTTGGGTCTCACACTTTGAGCAGAAGGTGCGTAGCCCCTGGCACTTAACAGCATGAGGGTGTGAGGACAGACTTAGCAACCAGGTGTGAGATTGTAAACATGAACTCTTCAAGAAGCTACTGGTGTTAGGAGGGCTCAATGTTAATGTTGTATAGGTCTTTACATGTTGTCAGTTCAAGGTGAGATATTTGAGCCTCTGTTATGTTTTGTTCTGTGTGTAAAACTCAGGGTGGGATGACGCTGTTTGTCATTGAGCTAGCATCAGAGGTAGTAACAGAGGCACAACAGGGGTGAGCTGTGAGAGGATGCAGTGTAGAACAATGTGTGTGTGCATGTTAGAGTGTGTTCACTTAAAGCCTGTCCTGCTTGTTTACATACTGTGACTCTTATGCTTCCCATCTTTGTGATGCCATGTAAAATTACACTGCTGAGGCAACTGAAGGTCACAAAGTCGTGATGCGTGATCAGTCGTGGTTCCTTTAGGTTACATTTGGACACCCCATGTGAGGTTCATTGCCTTTACCTAATAGCCGATTTATCAATGCAAACGTAAGTATATCATTCCACTTTATCTAGTAGGGGTGGGAATACTCTATAGCAGTGGTTTTCAAACTATTTTTGCCCAAGGCACACCTAAAATCATGCCTAAATCTGAAGGCACACTTTGTTTATGCCCATGTAAAATATCCTAAATATCTATACAGTATCTTATTAGTCTGTGCTACATAAGTAACTTTCGACAACCAGCCACATTACTAGAGATAGAAAAAGAAAACTGATTCCAGTTGAAAATCAATAACAACTCCCTCAAGGAATCAATATCATTTGCCTTTTTGCTTATCAATTTCCTTTCACCTTGTTCTGCATGCCTTGCAAATCAAGGACATCATGCTTCCCACCGAGGCAGTCTCATGTTGTACAGGAGACAGAATTGGTCAAAGTTGTGGCTTAATTTTCAACAAAAAGGCGCTTACTGCACAACATTAAGTTGACAGAAACATCAGCAACGTACAGAGGCATTCATTTCTGCAGCACGGCACTGACTTTTAGAAGAACTATGTGTTTGACTTTTTTGCCATCGAAAACCTTTTTAAAGCCACACAGAAAACCCACATTAAAGAATCAGAGTGACAAGAAAAATTGTAAATGGAACTGATATCAATCAAATCTAATCGATTCCCATCCCTACACATTAGTAATTGAAACTTATCAACAAACATTTTCAAGATTTTATTTGCAAGACAAATTGAATCTTGAAAATTCATGCTTTTTTGAAGGGGAGCTGGTACTTAAGAGAGACATCAAAAAGCGATAATTTACTCCACACGTGAGTTTTGTTATCTGGATGTTTCATGAGATATTAAAAGTTACAGAAATAGCAGTTTCACAAAGAAAAATGATAATTCAGCCATAAGTTGTTGTATGGTTGCAATAATTACTTATGGTTGTATAAATTACCAAGGCACACCTAGACTTGTCTCCAGACACCAGATTTGCAGTATAGTACAGGTTACAGTGTCCTGCATAAATGAGTACACACCCTATTAAAAGTAATGTATTAATTACTGTCTAAATGAACTAAAGAACAATTTCCAAAGTTTTGACAAAGCTGAGTTTAACATAACATTTTTTTTCACCATAAGATGAAAATAAGGGTAATATGATCACTAAAATTTAGCTTTTCTCCCACCTGTTTGATTGGTTTACTCATTTTTGCATCTGATCTTAAATTGAGAAAAATGCTTTTTTGTGTGCAACTTAAAAAAATCTTGTTTGCAATCAATGGCCCACATTAGGGGGAGTATTTTGTGGTATAGTATGCCATAGAAAATGTTGATTTTGAAAGGAAACTAAAGGTTTTCTGACAAATCTGAAGGAATGTACTCATTTAGGATGAACACTGTAGTTATAATCTCGTATCGTGGGACCACTGGCGATTCCCACCCCTATTCTCTAGCTAACAAAAACACTGCAGCTTTGAAGGGCTCACCTCTTAGTGTAACATGTAAAGCTTTGTCAACAATAACCATGCTGACCTCAACAAGTGTCATCATGCAGTTCAACCCTAATATCAGGGTCAAGGTAATCAACAAGATAATCTCAAATACTTCTGGTGAGTTTTCTATGTATAGTAAAAGAGGAAAACATGAGGAAGACACAAAGGCTGCAGGGGCTTCTTCTGCTCCATGAATATATCTTACACAACACAGTTCAGCACAAACACTTGTAGTATTTTACAAAAATAACCAAAACACCCACACTGACTAATCTCTATGATCCTGTGTAAAGAGAGAGGCAATCACATCCAGCACTTAGCAACCCACATCCCAATGAAATACACATGAAGGCTCAAAAAAACTCTGATCTGACTCGCACTTCCTACTGAGATAAAATGTTTGCTGAAGCCGTCTGCAGACAAACACCAGCACTCAACACTAATGAACATTAAACTGCTGCTCTAAGATCCTGCAGACCAACGTGGTCTCTTCAGGAGAAACTTTTGTTTTGTTGCTTCTGAAGCTGAACTCCCTCTGCAAGGTTAAAAAACATGTTTTATTACAACACAGGAGCTTCTGAATCCAAAATAATTAACAGTAAAAAGAACAAGTGCTTCAAGAGGAAGACATCTGGAGTCACCTGCACGTATCTGAGTCTTTATATGCTTGTTTTTCCATAATGGATTTCAATGATCTCTCAATCAGGCTTCTGCTAATTTAATGTCATTTCCTCACTGAAAGACCTCCACACACAAACACAAAAACACACACGTTAACACAAATGCATCCTTTTCTCAAATTCATTCTGCACTACAGTGAAAATGGATTTAATCCATCTCCTCTCTGTCATTTTGTCGCTCCATCGTCTCTGTGACCCCTCTCCTGCTCAGCATAGGAAATTAGCGACCTGACATCAGTAATTCTCGGGATGCAAATGCAGCAGCTTCATCCTTCTGTCACACTGAGAGGGAAATGTGACTTTATATCAGGGACCTTCTCTATCACTTTGTCTTTTATTTACAATTACTGAACAACCCTGAAAAAAAAAAAATATTAATGTTTAAAAACTTATTTTGCATTTGACTTTTTTATTGACCAAATATATTGGGGTGATATATCGACTGATACCTACAGTATGTTGAACTGATGCTGATGTGCATCTTTAGTCATTTTATGTAGAAATAAAAAAAAAATTAAAAACGATTGAAAATCAAATTAGTTGCAACTATTAAGGGACAGTGCGTCAAGACATATGATTATGGTGCTATGGTCTGTATTAGGAATTTCCCACCTCTCATGCTCTCCTAGGGCTGGGTAATATATGAATAAATCGATTAATTTGAATTAATTTCTGCAGAAGGTTTAAAAATCAAAAATCAAGATTTTTATTCTCAACTTAACCTTACTCCAGTCACAAGTTGTTGCAAAATTTGAATACAGTAAACCCTCCTGATATTGCGGTTCAGTTTTTGCAGTCCCGGTATTTCACATTTTTTTGATATCGCGTACATTTTCACCATTTTGCGGCATTCTGCAGCATTGTTTATGAGTTTAAATCTCGCACGTCACAATATAATCTGATTGTTTTATAATAATAATACTGATTCAGCCAATCAGAGAGTCTGTATTTTATTCTCGGCCGCTGATTGGCTGTTGTGTATCACGTGGCTTCGCATCTTGCAGGGAGGAGAGATGCTTGCTTTGTTCTCTACAGTGATCTGTGTTCTGCATAACTTTGGTGTTTTTTGCATTGATTTTATGTTTGTGTTTTATTGATATATGTTTAAAGACCTTAAAATTCTTTTAAAAGTACCGTAAAAGTTATAAAAACATGCCTAGGGTATATTTAAATAGGGTATTTCTATTTTGCACATTTTCACTTATTGCGGATTCGTCTGGAATCTAACCCCCGCGATGGAGGCGGGACCACTGTATATATATACTGAAAATGTACAGTTTTCATGATGATAGGCCTTGTTACACTTCACAAGCACATGTTTAGGTTTGTGATAGAATAATTGTACATAAGTTGATCCCATATTTACTTCTGTGTCTGCTTGTTCTGTGTGATTATTAATCTTTGTCTCTCATTGATACAGGGAATTTCCAATCTGGGTGCAAGCTGAGTAAACAAATCCTGACCCTTGGACTTATTCACCCATGCAGAAATAGAATACTGTTAGAAAATGTTTTTGCCACGTTGTATTTGTGTGTTTTTCCCCCACCCTTCAGATATGCAACGTGGTCAATGTGGGTAGGGATTGCCTAAATAAAAAGAGAGGAAACGCAGAATGTGCTTCAGAGCGTGTTGAGATCTGTAACTGAGCACATCTCTGCGTTCTCCTTGCAAGTACAAATTTTGCCCGTTGTCTTTGTCTCATTTGTGTCTCTTTTCTCAGTTTCAGGCTGTTTGAACCTGACATTTACTTGGTCCTTCGAGCCGTATTCCAATACACCTGAAGGATCCAGCGGGTAGGTTCGAACTGCAGTATAAGACCGTGGCCACGGCAGGCCGCCTAGGTGCGACCTAAGAGACCCTTTTTCTGGGACTGGACTTCGCCTCCCTGTCTGGATCCTGACGGTTGACGGAAATCCGAGGGGAAAAGACAACGGTGGTGAGAGTGTTTTTAATTAAAAAAGGAGTGAATGAGAGAAATTATTATCGTGGCTTGAAAGGACGGGAGGGTCCGTGAAATCCTCTGGGACGGGAGGGTCCGTTAAAGCCTCTAAAAACTTGCGTAGGACGGGAGGGTCCGTTAAATCCTCTGAATTAGAAAAGGTTGCATGGGGCCGTAAGCCCGTGGGAATAAATTTAAAACGCAAGATAAAACCCTGTGAATACTAGTCAATGGCAGGTAAATAAATGTAAAACGAAGGTACTGTTTTACGGAGTGAAATAAAGAGTATCCTAGGAAAGTGTTCACTCAACGATTCAAGTCCACGATAAATAGATAAATAAATAAAAATAATATAATAATAAATAAAAGAAGTGAATGTGAGTGTGAAAGGATTATTAATACCACTAGGTATTGGTAATCATACCAAAGCAGTGGGACGGGAAGTGATAAGACCCTTGTGGATGCACAGGCAAGACGCTCCACTCGAAAGAGTTGAAGTGAGACGTACCACAATGGTAAATTGATTATCACCCCACTGACAACATCCCAGTCTATAGGACACCCTAGGTGCTTGAAAGACTGGACTAAATTTAGGAAAAAATGGGTAAAGGGAATAGCAAATTGAGGCCAAGAAATAAACTGCAATGTAATGACTGGAAATTTGTCGAAAAATGCTGCCCAGATAAAATCCAAGCGTTAGATAAGTGGATAACAGATTTTGGATTTAATGGACAACTAAAATCCCAAAAATTAACAGAATTGCAGGATAAAATTAAACAAAAAACAAAAAAAGACCTAAAAAAGATGAAAAAGATACATTACAAAGACATTGAAATATGGAAACAAATCGCATTAAATCGAGAAGAGGGCCAAAGAAAGTCAAAAAGAGAAGCAAAAGACAAGTTGGTTAAAGAAAAACAACTAATGTTTCACAAGAAGGAGGATGATGAAACAGGTCTGAGAGGTAGACGAAGGAGAGAAGTGCAAGTGATGGAGGAGGAAGTAGAAGAAGGAGAAGAGGAAGAAGCTGCAGGAGGGACAGAAAGACTGTATCCTGATCTGAGTAAAGAGTTGTATCAAGAGCCACCCCCTGCATATTATACAGGCAGTCCATCTGGTCCACAAACCAGATCCAAGCAAACAGATCCCTACACACTTTTAAATTCCTTAGACCCAGAGGCTCAAGTATTTACTGTGGTTGATATCAGCAATGCATTTTTCTCAGTACCAGTAGATAAGAACAGTCAGTTTTGGTTTGCTTTCACCTTTGAAGGGAAAAGATACACATATACCAGATTACCTCAAGGGTATTGTGAGAGTCCAACAATTTATTCTCAAGTAATGTCTGCTAGTATGGCTAAATTTCAACCACCAGAAGGAAGTCAAATTTTGATTTACGTCGATGATGTATTACTAGCGTCACGTGACTTAGAGACATGCAAAAAGGACACATTAGCACTTCTAAACCACCTAGCACATGAGGGACATAAAGTCAGTATGAACAGATTACAACTGTGTAAACACGAGGTCAAATATCTAGGCCATAATCTGAGTGCAGGAGGCCGCACCATTGTTGAAGACAGGAAAACAGCTATTTTACAGGCACCAAAACCACAAACAAAAAGACAAATGATGTCATTTTTAGGTCTCACAAACTATTGTCGAAATTGGGTCCCAAATTATGCAGAAATCACAGCACCCTTACAACAAATGATGTATGATCAGGATTTAAAAATGTCTTCACCTCTCAAATGGAACAAGGAAGCAGACATGGCTTTTTGCAAAATAAAACAGGCCTTATTGTCTAGCACAGCACTAGCATTACCAGATTACAACAAACCGTTTGTACAGATGGTTGATTGCAAAGAACACTATATGACCTCAGTTCTAGCGCAGCAGTCCGGTGCAAAACTAAAACCAGTTGCTTATTTCTCATCTAAATTAGACAGTGTTGCCCGTGCACTGCCACATTGCGTAAGAGCAGTAATTGCAGCCTCTATGGCTGTAGAAATAAGCGCTCCAATAGTGTTGTTTCACCAACTGACATTAAAAGTACCGCATGCTGTATCTGCACTGCTTCTGCAAACCAATATGACTTTTCTGTCACCAGCTAGACATCTGTCCTGTATGGCAACTCTATTATCACAGCCTCATCTTACTATAGAAAGATGCACAACACTAAATCCTGCAACCTTAATGCCTCTTCCAGATGATGGCGAACAACATGACTACCAAGAGCTGGCAGAACAAAGTGCAAAATGTAGAATTGATTTAAAAGATCAACCCCTAGGAGTAGGGACGATTCTATTTGTAGATGGCTCATCAAAGAAAAATGAAGATGGCAAAACCCTGACGGGATATGCAGTGGTCACACAAAACAAAGTACTAAAAGCTGCAGCCTTACCATCAAACTATTCAGCACAAGCAGCAGAATTAGTGGCTTTAACTGAAGCATGCAAAGAAATGACAGGAAAAGATGTAACTATCTACACAGATAGCCAATATGCATTCGCTACAGTTCATACTTTCGCACAATATTGGAAAAACAGAGGTATGATAACATCCACAGGTAAACCAGTAACTCATGCTGCACTTTTGACATATCTTTTAAACGCTGTCCAATTACCAAATCAGGTGGCTATATGCAAATGTGCAGCTCATACATCAGGAAAAGATGATGTTTCTCTTGGTAATACATTCGCTGACAAAACAGCTAAAGCAGCGGCAGCGGGTGAAATTAAAATACTCCTGCTGACTAACAACACTATGATTGAACACAATGTACTCAAAGACATGCAGCAACAGAGCCTGCCGACAGAAAAAGCTTACTGGATAAAACATGGTGCAAAATTACAAAATGATGTCTACGTATGACCTGAAGGGAAGCCTATCCTACCACAAAATCTGTATAAATGGGCAGCCATATTGAGCCACGGTGTTACACACGTCTCAACAGGAGGGATGGTAGGACAGATACAACAATATTATACAACCTATGGCTTTAACCTGTATTCAAAAAATTTTTGTAGAGCATGCCTAACATGTGCACGACACAACCCGCAGGGAAATTTAAGACCAACTAGAGGAAAGTTTCCCAAACCACAATACCCATTTCAAATCATTAACATGGATTTCATTGAACTAAACAAGAGTGAAGGGAAAAAATATTGTTTAGTAATAGTTGATGCATTTTCAAAATGGGTGGAACTGTTTCCAACCAAAAATCCAGATGCACTAACAGCAGCAAAAGCATTATGTAAAGACATCATACCTAGGTATGGAATCCCTGAAAGGATTTACTGCGATAATGGAACTCATTTTGCTAACCAGATAATTGAAAGGTTATCTCTGTTGAAAGCTCCGTCAGGGAATCATTCCCCTTGTCTACAAGGGGAATGATTTCTTCTTTGATAAAAAACTCAATGGTCTCTTCCTCCCAGTCGTCCACGTTGCTGTCCAGCTCATCAGTGTCCACTCCTCCTCTGAGCTCCAGGCGGATGCTCTTCTGTTCTTGGTAAGACTGCAGCGCTGCTTCCCTGTAGCGACGGTACTCCTCCATCATGGCCCTGCGCTTGTCCACCAGCTCCTTGGAGGCCTTGGACTGGCTGAGACGATCCTTCTGCTCAAAGATCTTCGAGTACTTCTTCAGATCCTTTTTGATCATCTTGATCTGGTCTGAGCTGAGAGTCTGGATAGACCCAAAAGTCAGTGAAGGTTTTAAAACAGGTGAACCTGATTAGTTAACCTGATCAGTTAACCTGGTGACACCAACCCCAGTAGAGGAGTCTATTCACCAGTTGATAACAACGTTTACAGTAATAAGTAGAGTATAATTCAAGATGATTCCCAAATGGTTGCAGTGCGCTATCAGGTGTTGGGTCCTCTCAGTCTTTTTCATATTAATGTTCCTCTTTATATGGTATCTCTGGGAACCTCCACAACATAGTAGCAATAACTCTACAGTACAACGTGACAGACGAGCTACCAGCAGACGAGCAACCAATGATATCGAAATAACTTTCACACATCAATATGAAGACTTGATATGTCATTGCAAGACCAAAGAAGGAGTTATTACGTCACTTAGTATAGATATTGAACCCTGTGAGAAAACAGGAAGACGAACTCTTGTTACAAATGTACCAGGTATGGGAACAGCTTCTAGATATTGTCTCAGTTTTGGGGCAAGTCAAACTCCAGATTATAACCAGACGGAAATAACTCTGAATTGTACCTTAGATATGACTCAAATGGAAGGGATAGTTTATTGTAAATGTATCACCTTTCCTCACGGCATTGAAGAAACATCTATCGCATATAATTGTAGTAAGCCCTTTTGTTGCACACGGATAAATTCTCTACCGTGTTCTCCCGAAAGATTTGCTTAATAGACTGTATTTCACTGTCTATGCAAAACAAGAACTACGTGCAGCAGGTCTGGAACTCAGAATGCCCCCGGCCCACAATGACACATCAGGAGTTGCAATTAGAACCCCCAGTTCAGGAGTGCCCGGCAGCAAAAACTGCCAAGTTCTTCTGCCTAGAGGTGGGTTCTGCTGATACGTGATTATCTAGCAGCTACCGTGAAAAATGTGTTCAGTGGATGAGAACAACTGACAACTCAGCCAGGGGCAGATGGCTGGGTGAGATCTATGACAGACTGGATTGGACACCAGACGTGTTCTTTGCATGTGGTCCAAAGGCAACATTAAGAGCTAAACCAGGGGAGAATGAGGAATGTGCAGTAGTTATGCTGGCCGAAAGGGTAACAGTCATCGCTTCAGATAAAAATCAGGTATCGAGAAAGGAAAGAGAAGTTCAATTGAATGGTCTTGGTATTCCGGATGGTGTTCCACCTGAATTGGAGGCAATTAGAAATTCTGCAGGATGGTCTATATTAGGCGCCCTTCCATTTCTTTCAGGTATAACTGACGATACACAAACTAGGTGGATTAATTATATTTGTTACAACCAGCAAAGACATATCAACTCTTCAACTAAAGCATTAGAAGCCATTGAAATGAAACTGACTGATATCTCTAGAGCTGTGTTAGAGAACAGACAGGCTCTAGACGTTATACTAGCTGAAGAAGGAGGCCTTTGTACATTCATCAATGCAGACGAAGGATGTTGTACTAATATAAAGAAACTATCTGACATGACAAATATTTCTCTTGCAATCGAGGAACTTAAAGTTATCCAACAGGAATTTGTAGACATAAATGCTATGTTGGACAAGGGCTGGTTTGACAACTGGCTAGCAAAACATTTTGGACATTTTTCAAATATAATTCCATCTATTTTGATTCCCATCGCTACTGTAGTTATTTGTATTCTACTTGCTTGTACATGTATACCATGTATTATTGAGAGTATTAAAAACAGGATGGTAAAAATAATGCTTGTTCACACTAATGAAATTTACAATATTTTACATCAAGCAGAGGAAACATTGTGCCTGGATAATGATGATGATGATGATGAAGAAGGTATAAGTTTGTTTGCGCTTAAAGCCAATCCTGAATTATAAGATTATGTTTTGAACCTTCACACGAGACTCTTATCATTATCCGTCTGAGTGTAAATAATGTTTGGCCTCATGAACATGACCTAGCAGCTAAAAATCTTAACCAGAAGTGGCTGTATAGTGAATATGAGAATTTGAGCAAATATGTGATAAACAGGAGGGAAATGATAGAATAATTGTACATAAGTTGATCCCATATTTACTTCTGTGTCTGCTGAAATACAGTTTGTATTTGTTTTTCAAATGATATCAAATATTAATCAGAGAGCTCCATGTTAAAATACAGTGAAAATAGCTCAGCTAATTAACATTTTTTGCCAGAATTACCACAGGCATTTTAACAATCACAGGGAAAGTCTGTTAGTTTTGGTATATTTTGATAACACAAATGCAAAGCGTGATTAATTTAATTTTGAGTTTTGGGAATTTTTTAAAATATTTTTAAGAGGGAAAAATCAATTAAAATCATCAGTTGAGTCTTGTAGGAAAAAATCTGGGATTTTCTTTTTAGGTCACATCGTCCAGCCCTGTAATCTCCATGAGCCAGGTGAATGTTATCCACAGCAGCTCCAGTGGAGGGTCCATGTCTATGTCAAGAGCGCACAGTAAACATTAGAGCACTGAAAGTCAAAGGCACATCCACCGATCATAAGGATGTTCACTGAAGTGCTGAGCAAGGATAAACCAAAGGGGTTTACAGACATGTCAAAAATCAGATCCCTAAGCAAGAAACCTCAGAAATATTCTCTGTGAACATCTAAACTTGCTAAAAAGGAGAAAAATACATAAACTTTTAATGATATCAGCAATTATTTAATTTAACTGTATTATAATGCAGCATTACTCCCCCTTAAAACTCTTTTTTCATTGCTATTCAACACAGATTCTCTACATTGTCTGAAATCTGACCTGAAATACCCCCTTTTTTAAAGCTACCTTTTCATTGTTTCTCGGCCAGTTCAAACCTTGACTGCCTCTGACTTCTTGTTATTGTATATTCTTGCCTTTTATTGCATTTTGTTCACTTGGGCCCTGATATTGAGGTATTTTAAGATTGTTGTTCTTCTAAGGTGACCTAAAGGCACCCATACATAACATGCGGTATTATTATTACTTCTCTTAACACTCTTGGTTTTAACCGTTTGCTCAGTGGTGGCAAAAGTCATTTCTTCAGTCATTTCGAGGGTAAAAATGCAGACTGGGTTCATGTTAGCAGCAGCAGGAGCGAGCTCTGCTGCTGCTAACATTAGCTCTACTTGTCTCTGGAAACTTGTTTTGAGGCTGAGATTTCTTCAATGTTTACCAATAAGGGGATTTTAATGAGCATATATTATCCTCTGCAGTTTCTTCCTCCCCAAACTACACGCAACAGGTAATAAAACACTAAGGTTTTAGGTTATATACTCCCATGCTCTTATGAAGATATCCAGTAAGGGCTGCTAGCCAGGCGTCCTCTGAATAATCACCTTTTCATCTTTGGAGGGCAAATGAAGTTCAGTTTTAAAGTTGCTTCATTGCCACTAACTTTTACTTATATTTATCTCCCTTACAGAAAACATTCACTCTCCCCAGTAACTAAAATGATGCTTGCATTTGGAAATCCTTGTACTCTGCTTAATAACTGGAAAAATACTGGCTTCTGCCTTAGTCACTATTTCTGCTGTGCAACAGGGATGTGCATTTTAGAAAATAATGAAGTTAATGCTTTTTCAAGAACACAGAACAGCTTATTTTTTGAACTAGTCTATATTTTTTCTTATGGATGGAAGACGATTTACATTTGACTCTTTAGGTTGTATCATGGAAACAGCCTTTAACAAGCCGACAGATCGAGCAGCTTTATGTCTCTGTGCATCGCTCAGCACTGGACACTCACTGTCCACAACGCAGCCTAGCTAGTAGCAATAAAATGCTGTAGAGAAATAATCAATTTCGTTTCATATTACAGAGTTAACTAGATCATTTAACAGACTAACAAATTAACATTAAAAGTGTTCTAAAAAAATATTTTTTTCAACCACAATGAGTTAATTAGAGGTTAGTTTCAGTCCCACATTTGTGTCACCAGATATTACTGCTTCTTTTGAAATGCAGAAGCCAGTGGAAGTGATACAACCAGCCACTGTTGAAATAGATAGAAAAACATAGTTTTTAAATTAGAATAACAGTATCATATTTTTTTTCTATTTTACATCTTTTAGAATAACTGAAAAATATTTTACTCTTAACTGTTGAATATTTTAAAAAACTCAGATCCAGTGAAAATAAAAGTTGTTAATCATTACCAGCTCAAATGAAGTGCTGGAGTTTTAAATTATTATTATTATTATTTTAATTGTATCTTTATTTGGAATGGACAGGAAAATACACCAGCAGGGCATCATTAGCAAAATAAAAATAAATGACCTTCCAGTTTTGTTTGTTTTGAGTCCAGAAAAATGAATACATTTTCAATCACAATCTCAGTTTTATTTTCCTGTGGTTATAAAGACAAAATTATTAACAGTTCAGTAATTACTGTGCTTCATTATTGGTCATTAGGGTGTAATGAAGAATGAATCTGTTCAAAACAGGTCGTTTGGTTCAGAACAGACATGGACCAAACTAAAACATACATGCAGAACTAAACTGATATTTATCGTCTACATGGAGCTGTAAACTGGAGTGAACCACACTCAGACTGGAAACACAAGCCTCTCCAAGCCATCACACAAGTCTCCAGGCAGAGAATTTGGCTTCTTCGTGAAAAACAATGAAAAAAGACAAGGCAGCAGTAAAGTGGGAACATATTTCCCCATCCCCTGTGATTTTCAGTTCATGTGCAGTGAGTCGACCGGAGAGGAAACTGTCTGTGAACACACTACAAGTTTTGATTTCGGCAAATATTCAGATTCAGACAACTTTATTCATCCCAAATGGGCAATTCAGTTTACAGCTACCACGGCTTATTGTCGACAATAAAAGAATAGTAAATATTCACTTAAAGTAGGATCTTCATTGGTCTAACTCCGGCTGTGGCCTCTAGAAATTATACTTTATTTCCTTTTAACGTCTGGAGTCACACATAAACTTTGCAGCCTTGTAGGCATCCACCCTGTCCCCGCCATCAGCCCCTCTTTACAGGCAAGAGGAGCTAATTTTACTATCAGCTAAAAATGTAAACATGAGATTTTCAAGGATGTTATGCATGACTTGACCAGAGAAAGAATCATGTCTTTAAAAGTCTGTACTAGCAAAGTATTGTTGTGTTTGTGTGTGCTGTGCAGAGCGTGAAACACACTGCTGCACTTAAACGACCAGACATATGAATGAGGAATGCCCTTATGAGGATCAAAACCACGCTGTGCAGTCACACTGTCATATTTCAAAGGTTTGATATTAACGCACAACTGCTGTAATTTTCCAATAAGCGACGTCTCTAGTTCACTGCTAGCTACTGATTGAATTGTACGTGAATTGTACGTGTATTTGATAAGGCTTTCTTTCAATTTCACCAACATTTTCAAGTTAATACATTGCTCAGCTTTTAAGCTAATCATTTTCTAAGCAAAAACACTTCAATCAGTAGTTAGCTGTGAGCTAAAGATGCCACTGACTACCCAGTCTTTAATATACAACCCTCATTGTGACTGTGGACCACGTGGTTTTATCCTCATCATTGCAGTCCCATTATTTAATAGCCGTATCCCGTAAGTCGAAGTAACTGGAATTATTATTTCTTGCCATAATCAAGGGGCCCTACTTAAATTTCATCCCAGTTTTCTCCCTGGGCTTTTCTTTTTCCACACATCTCACACTGTTCCACTGTGAAACCACAGGAGCAAACCAGCATTATGACAATGATCTAGGGCCATAAAAAGAAAAGATGAGAGCAGAGAGAAGAGGAAAAGAGGAAAGAGGTGGAGGAGCTGGAGGATAATTGGGTGACAAAGTGCAGGTCGGTGCTTTCCCCAGCTTTTCAGTCTACCACGGGTTCACTCCAGCATAATTTAAAAAATCACCTTTACAACTCTGAGGCTGTAGTTTGGAGGCCGACCCGTCTCCACCTTTCATATGCACACCTGCCTCTGCTTCACATAGAGAAGCACACACATACACACACTGGGCCGGCGGCTTGGTAATCACTGTTTATCTCTGCTCTGTCATTAAGCTTTATGAGGCAGGATGCATGAGCGTGAGTGTTTCGATGAGATGGTGAGTGTTTGCCATTATGTGCGTGCACGGCCTTGCCTTTCACTGAGCTACATTCAGACTTTAAGCTCTGCGAGAGGAAACTGCAGTTTCCCCTAAACTCTCACAGCAGCAGTGGCGGCGGCCACCCACAGCCGGAAAATTGCCCCCAGAGCTAGAAAAACTCACGAACAATGAGCAGTCGTCATCTGGCTCTGTATAACACCCAAAACAAACAATTGTACAGTAATTACAGTACAATCAGCAACTTTAGGGCACACTGGAGAAGTCTAAACTGATATTGAGGTTGGAGAAAAGACAAGACTTAGCGCCAGAGAAACAATTTTAGGGAAAGGATTAGAAAATAAAGGCATGCAGAACTTGAATAACTTTTTTACAGACAAACTGGAAGGCAGAGGATTATGTATTAAAATGGAGGCATACAAATCCTCATTCTAAGAGAAAAACAATACTCAGCTTAATATCTTTGCGTTATCTTTGTTCATATTTTATTTAAAGCTAAGTGCCTACGGTGTGCAATTTTATCTCTTCTTTTTTTAATTACTGGAAATCCATTTAAGGATATCTCTTTGAGATGCAGCATCCTCTTTTCAAGGGTCCTAACACCAACACAGAGTGCAAACACACAATTCAGCAAGTGCAGACATAATCAAACAAATAATGGGCAGCTCTTCCTCTGCTACCTTTCAAATATTAGGTCTCAACATTATTGTTCGACCATACGAAAATGGAGAAAAGAAGCAGTGCTAAAGAGGAACCCTGAGGAACCCCAGCTGTTTTTTAACTAGACTGAGATCCGTCAAAAGCAACAAAGTAACACTTACTACAAAGACAAGCAATCAGCCATAGGACAGACTTTTGATTTAATCAAAGGTAGTGGTTTATTTGTTTACAGTTACTTCTTTGTCTCTTTTTTGCACATGATCTGTTTATTATTTTATGTCTTCATTTTTAATTGCATTTACTACATGAGGTAAGTTTCAGAGCTGCATGGAGCTGGATGGTTTTGGATGTTAAAACAGAAAAAAAAGGAAATTGTTGATAAATTAACATAAGGCACAAATATTTTCATCTTGCGCTGAGGTCACTCAATGCACCTTAAATTTTTCTCAAATTGGGCACTAGTTTGGCTCAGTTGGTTGAACAGACATCAAGAGTCTAGAAGCTGCAATCTTTTGTGCACTGGTTTCAAAAGTAACTAGAGGTGGGGACGGGTGGTGGTACACCAGGTAGTGTGCATGCCTCATATTGAAAGTTTGCTGGTTTGAATCCTGTGTGGCAGGGTCATCCTGTGTGGAGTTTGTGGAGAGTGCTGGTATCTGATATGCTGATTTTTACGAACTCATTAACTCTTAACTCATTATAAGTCTTTATACTACATAAATTGTCTTGCTGCTTTCAATTTGACAATTAGTGTGTGGCTCAGGTGTGAAACAAGGAAAAAACATAATTTCACTCTTGAATTCCTCGATCCTGAAGCCACTTGTTGCATGCCATCCCACAGTCTCTTCCCAACATTCACTAATTTCTTTCTCTGGAGGGAAATAAGTAAATGTTTTGCTGGGCTGCATGTATGAAAGAAAGTTTTTTTTCTCCATTTCTATTTGGGACTGTTCTTGCCTGCCCTCTGGATTTTGTTTTTGTTTTTGTTTTTTGTTTTTTTGCTAGAAGTTGGATGATTTGACAGGAAATATTCAGAGAATCTACAATGAGAAAGAGATAGAGGAGCTGGTGACAGGCCAAACAACTTATAAGCAACTGCAAGTCTTATCTGTTGTTTTTGTCTGACGTCTCCTCAAAAATGTCACATTGCATTAACACAAGCCCCATTTGGCCCATACGTAGGTCCAGATATATCTATTCCAAGATACAAAAGGCAAGAAAATAAGGCTCGAACTAACTTTAGTATTTAAAATATCTGCCAATCTATTGAACATTGTTACTTGAGTGTCTTAAAAGATGACCTTATCTAGTACTGTTTGTTAACAGATCCTTGAAAAACTTCTTGGACTTGCATCCAGCTTCAGATCACCACCAAAATCTTAACACTTCTCCCTTGTGCCATGACCAACATTCCCGAAAGTCCATAAATATCCATTCACAACTTTTCAGACAAACAGACTGACGCCAGCGAAAACATAACCTCCTTGGAGCAGGTCACGATGTTCAAAATTTCATTGGCCACAGCTTTAGAGACAATGAGATCAGTCTCAACTGAGAATGCAAATTTTACGTTTATAGTATTTTTGTGTGTGCAGTTGCTTCATTGAGTGGACAATGTGAAGGGTGGGTGGTCAGAGCGTGGATATAGAGCTGCATGAAAGTAATAAAGGGTTGAAATTAAACCTTGACCATTCAGCTGTAGCCTCAAAAGGGGCATGAACAAATGTCACCCTAATATCTGTTGATATGCTTACATGCAGGTAAAGAAGAATTTCTGTTTTCGTCTGATCAGGGCTGCCCACGGACACGGCTGAGCCCCTGAAAAGCCCTAGATTGGTTCTGGCACATTGATCCACAGGGTCAGTCCAGCATCTGTGTCACATTTGCCAGGCTTTTGTGAGTTTTCATTACCTATTCAGACCACAGAAGTGCCTATGAGCTTTAACATCAATGTATCAACTCTTTATTTGCTGTCTCTGACGCAACTTATATTTTACTAAATGCATAAAAGGATTGGTGGACTGTTTCTAAAAGGCACCACGAAACTGTCTGATACTGATTCTCTAGACCCTGAGCAAAATAAATACCACTAAAATAAAGGCTTGTACCAATTTAAAAAGAAGAGGCTTACATTTTCAAACAGGTAATAAAATATGTAACACAAATGTATAAATACTTGAATTCAGAATGGCCTGTTTCTTTTCTTACTCTTTGTGGGACCTGCCATAACACTGGGCCCTCGAAAGCTTTACCCTTTTATACGGGCACTGACTGAAACTGCGACGCAGAGCATTTCTTGAGGCCAGACTAACACAAACACATCACCTGGAGATCTCTGGATGAAACATTGTGATTTAACTGATTATTTTGTGCCACTGAGTAGCTGTGGACGGGCAGGTTGTTTTTACTGGCAGTTTTAACTATGATCATTAAACCATGATGGAGAAACTTAAAAAAAGTGAAGGCTGGGGATTTCTGAATAAAAAACAAGCAATAATAGAGGGTGTTGTGCACAGCTTTCTTTGAAATGTAAAACCTGGCCCTGTATTTTTTACTTTTAAGTGTAAGGAGGGGGGAGGGGGGCTGACGGCAAACATTACACCCTCATTTTCTATACAGCTGTCTCCAGGCTCTTACCGCTGACCTCAAATCTGAGAGCAGGAACTACATTTTGCTGTTCGTCAGTTTTGTGGTCATCTCTTCTTCCCGCGTGCCCTCTCCCTCCTTATTTTCCGCTCTCTTTCCGTGGCTCAGGGGTTTGATAGGGAAATTACAGGCCTGCGAACATTTACCCTGCTCCAACTACAATTAGAGCTCATTTTAATTAGAGAAACAGAGTGCCAATTACCCTTGCACACCTAGAGACATGACGACAGAGGAGGACAGAAAATCTAAGGAAGAGGATTTTTCAATGACAAATGTATGAAAAGTAAATTAGTGATGATGTGTATATAATGTTTCTTTTTCCAGGAAGATGTTTAATCAATACAAGACACAAACATGCAATAAATCATCAACTGCTGAGCTCAGGAATCACATCTGCTTTCATAATATTTGTTCAGTGGTTTGGGACTTAAAGCAGCTCCAGTTCAGGCTCCATATGAACGTTTGTCCTTTGTTTGGAGAAAAATAATTTGTTGATAACAGAGTTATTATCCTCCAGGTAGAACTCAAGACCTCGAGTGTGTTCCAGGGTTTTTCTACAAGCATGTGTTTTAGATTTAGCTAAGCCTTTATCCTGAAAACAGCCGTGCTTATGGGAAGTTCAATGCCTCGGGAAATGTGATACCTTCATGTTTCATATTCAGGTTAAAGAAATGGGAGAGAAGATTTGGATGAAAGAATCGATAACAGTCTTACATCTGTGTATGGTTAGCATAGCTTAGCACAAAGACTGGAAACAGTGGGGAAACAGCTAGCCCGAGCCTGTCCAAAAGATAGAAAATCAAAATCAACTCACATTTGCTCACAGTTTGACATGCAAGGGCTTGTTTATGCTCATGCTTAGAGTTTGCTGCTTCATGAGGGAGCAAAGCCTCAGGGTTTCCAGTCTTGTCAGTTTTGGCACATCATACACACATGATCTTAGCACTCCATAAAAGTCCGAACTAAAACTAAGGCTCTGCCCACATGGAGATAAAAATGTTTTCGTTTCTAAAGCATTCTCTGTAAAGACAGTATCGTTTCAAGAAATGCAACCATCCACATGAAAACAATGAAAACGCTGTAGTACATAAGGCTGGCCTGTGTGCGGTGCTGTAACAGTACTGTAAACATACAAAACCAGAGAAGAAGACATGGCGTTTGGGCATACATCATGACAAATGTAAACAAACACTGGCAAATGCTGTTGTAAAGCCATAACAAGCCCAGAAGCTTCTGCAGCATGAATGTGACACTGTATTCGACCACTGTTTCTGTTGTTGTTGGGGTTCGCACATACAGTTCAAGGGAGAGGTCGGGCTATGACATCATCGTTTCTGAAGCTATCCCTGTTTGTTGTACACATGGAAACACAAGGCTGGTATTTTTAGATTAATCCTCACTAGGACCTGTTTTCAAAAATGTGCGTTTTCGGGCACCAAAAACACATATTCGCGCCTGAATTTGTCTCTGTGTGGACGGCCCCTATGCTGTGCTGATGCGCGTTTTCCCCAAAATTTATAGCCTCCCTTCTGCACTCTGCACTTAGTTCTATTATGCCATTGTGTCACAACACATTGCATGTGTTTTTACAGTGGAGTTAGCACAGAAACACAACTGAAACTAATGGTTTTTTGCCCATTTGATTCATTTTGATTCAAGATGGGCCTCTAAAGGCTGCCACCATTTTCAAGTCATTGCAATGAGAAGCAACTCATTAATCCTGGTGTATATTAAGGATGCATGATATTGAATTTTTTTTTTTTAATATCCAATAACCAATATTTCCAAACTTATTATCTCCTTAACTAACTAAAACTGACCTGTTCCTTTCATGGTCACAGTCCATTTGTGCAAAAAACAGAAGTGAATCAAGAAAAACATTTTTTTCTTGATTAAATCATACTTCAGATTTATAAAAGTCAACATTCAGTAATCATGAAGGAAACAATTATTATACATTTTACCAATACTACAGCCAATATTTCAGGATTCTTTTGGCAGTTTGTATGGTCAAAATATCGGCTTTAAATATGGGCAAAATCTTTCATATCTGCCAATAGCGGTAATCAGCTTTATAGACAATTATCTGCCAATACAATATTGGTCTGATAATATTGTGCACACCTAGTTTATACTTTATTATGCTGAATCTATGCCTTGACACCCAGGTCGTTAGCATTTATTTTTTTCCATTTGCAATACTCAAAACACAAATCAGTAGAGTGATTTGTATTCTGCTTCTATCATGTTCTCTGCATGTTTGTGTACAAGAACCCACAGTGATTTAAAAAGAGCAAAAAATGTTAAAGAGCAGATAAATAATGAACAGTGGCTGAAAACAATGCAATTATAGTAAAAAAGACAAGAGTGGAGACATCTGAGGAGTTTAAATTTATGACTGTTGAACATGTTGAGGGACTTTTTAGCGCTCGAGTAAAATCAACATGTTTGTTCATCTTTGCAGCAGTTTAATCACATTATGGTACATAAAATCATGCCTGAGATGTACAAGGGGACTGTTGCTGTGCAGCAGAAAACTTAGGGGGCTTGTGGTCTGAGTCATTTTGGCATGCAGCTACATGAGTGTAATCCTGTGCATCTGTTCACAGACCTAGAGCATAGATTACAATGTAGCGTTGATGCAAAAGTACAATTAAACCTTTTCATCTGTGTCTTTTGTCTGTGTTTGTGCATGGAGCACTTCATTGGCCGGACTTCATAGATGAATCATGCTTGGGCTTAGTACAGAGTGCCTGGTGTGAGGGCATTTAAAGCATAAACAGGGCCTCTGTTGTTCTGTTCACTGTCCTGAACATGTCAAAGTCCTGAAAACATTTTGAGTCCTTAACAGAGTGGTAACGGCACTTCACTGTCATTACACCTGTGCTCCAACCCACTGAATCTACAACAGTTTAACACTGAAGCCCCGGTCGGTATATTTACATGGAGTTTGAAAAGTCAAAACTGAGTTAGCCCTACCAAAACTTGACTTCTGTTTTGCCACTAGGCCCCCAGAAATTGTGCAGAGCTACATTCTTGCAGTCGAGCTCATGCATGCAGTTGGAGATCATTTACTACAGCTTGTCTATCAATCCTCACCTGCAGACAATACAGGCCGACTCTGCCCTGTCAGCAATGACGTTAAACATTATCCAACCCCCTGACCACCACAACCCCACCCCCAAATTACCCCTGATATATCAGAGCGGTAACACTGTGCCCAACAGTTCCTCCCCCGCCTGTAACACATTGCAGACTAGATTTAACAGGGTCTCTGCTTGTGGTGCGAACATCCTGCCGAATCTGGCATTACGTACGCAGCACTAAACAATACACAGACTTAACCAGCATCATTTTATACATCGTGGACAGCCTCTTCCTGAGGTCCACACCTTCCTTTGAAATTGTGAGGGGTGTGAGGGTATTTCAAAGAATGCTGGGGCAGACTGGCTTGATTTTTACCAGACGTGAAAGGGGATAAACAGATATAAATAATTGAATATTTTTGAAGTTTTTAATGCTGCTTGTTTGGTCTTTATCTTGTAATATTTCGTTGTATATTTCAGTGAGACTATCATTTATGGATGGCTGGCCACAGGCTAAATTGATATTGTGGACTGTTTGCACATTTATTTGATGGCCTTGGGGCGCTGGTGGGATTATTTGGGGTATTTTTATTGCTTCCACCAGGAAGGTTGTTTTTTTTTCTTAAGTTTGTTGTTATCAGGATAGCTGAAAATGTTAAGAACAGAATTTAATGACATTTTCAGGATATTTCACCAATGAACAAAGGACCAAATGATTACACATTGGGGGTGATCAGGGCCTGGATCCTGAATTTTTAAAGGATTTGTTAACATAGCAGGACAGGGCGGTTTTTCCACATTTTTGCGAATAACTTATTAAGTTCTCCATGGATTTTGATGACATTTTCATGGAGTATTGAGCATGCCACAAGACAGAAGTGGTTCTTTTTTGGTGATGATCCGAATCCGGATCCGGAACTTTTTTCAAGGACTTCTTAGCTCGGTGAGATAGGGCAGTTTTCTAAAGTTCATCGAGTGCTGGATTTTTTTTCAGGAGTAACTGTAAAAAAAGTCACAAAGAAAACTGTTAATTTAATCTTCAATGTTACTTTCAATTACCTTGCTTCTCAGGTTTTTTACCATACTCCACATAAAAAAATCCAAATGAGAAGAAGCTGACTCTCCTTCACGTGGCCGGCCTTGTTTTTTAGACTGTAGGTTACTGTGTGCACGTGAACATGGAAATTTATGGCCTGAATGTGTGTGTGAACAGTGTTTGTGTGTCTTTGACAGAGTTGTGTCTAGGGAGATTAGACCTCGGCTTCCCGTAGTTCTTGTTCCCTTCCTGTCTCCTGGTTTTGGTGGTGGGGGCCGGGCTGCCAACACACACACATAAACACACACCATTCACATGCACGCCGACTCAGCTCAACGCTGTTAACGGCTGTATAACAAAAGGCTGCTGCAGCTCGTGTGGATCAGCCCAGAGACTTTAGAGAGAGGAGATGAAAGAAGCAAAGTAAAGGTGTTAATGTTTGACACTTTTTGTTTTCCTTCTCTTTGTGTCAGTAAAGACGCGTATCAATACGCGGCGTGTGTTTGGTTTCAATCCCAGGACAGGATGTGACCCAGTTAGAGAGGAAGCTTCAAACTGGACAGAAACCAGAGATGCTTCCAGCGAGCGGATCAACACCACAGAGAAGCGGGGAGGATTTAGTGCAGGTCTAAAATGTGTGACCTCTGAATGGTTCTGGCTTAAGTTTACCTGGTCATCAGAGGTTCACCAGACACAATCATAACATCAATCACTCCCTGCATTTTCAACCGATCACACCCGAGTTCACACGCTGGTCAGAAGACTTCTCTGCTTAAGCAGGGAGCAGATTTACAACAACACTGACAACTTCATTGATTTCTTGCTTTGTTTTTTGAACTGAACATATGTTCCCTTTTCTGGACAAAATGGCCTCTTTATTGTTGTTCTAACTTTGGATCTTCTTTTAATAGGACAAGGCCTATGGGCCAAAAAATCTGAATATTGTAAACAAAATGGTGAGGCATATTATATGTTCCAATATTTCTTGTAAAGAAAAAAAGTAGCTCTCAAAATTACAGGATTTTAAACTGTGATATGATTCTTGTAAAAATTAAATGATACAGCTTCTTGTTAATTTCCATGGGAACAAAAGTAGAAGTCCTTGAGATCCAACATAAGGTGGGTTTTTGTTTTAATTTTTAATGATTTCAGACAAGCTAATAAACAATGAACAAAGAATGAGAATTTGTGCCTCACAGTATTCTCTGAAAGCCAGAATAGCCAAATATAAAAACACCATGAACACAAAAAATTCAAACTTAAGCTATGGCACAGCATTATGACCAGCAAAATGCAAAACTCTCTTCAATTCTGGGGTTTAGAGGATCTACCAATTATCAAGATGCAGCAGCACTGAACAAACTGCCTCCTGGATTTTCACCCTCAACACAACTGAGGCACATGGACTTTATGAAGAAACACATCTGTCTTGTTTTTATGATGTGTTTTATGTGCCTGTTGTGTAATCTATGATGTTTATATTTGTACCGTCCACATGTGTTATGGTAGCCCATCACCATATGCCGTATAAATGGCATATCAAATACAGTAGATCCCAACAATGGGAGCCTGCCAATCACAGGTGGACGCACTATTAAAGTTTCAATTCATATCATGCTCTTTGTTGACTCTAACGGGAGACACCTGGTGTTCAAATATCAGTCTGTTTGCATGATAGTAAAAATACTAGACTGACGAGTACAAGGTCAGCCTCCAGAGGAGAAGGGGAAGTACAATTAGAAAGTCTGCTTTTGTACAGAATGTTTGGTTCATTGAAGGCTGCACTAGCTGGGATACGGAGAAAGCCCTACATTCATTTCTTTAAATAGTCAGTAGAAGCATGGCTGATTAGCAATCACAACAGTGAGCATTAGGAAAAAAAAACTCAAACTCAAAAATAGGCACTTTCATAACAGGCACTTTTACTGTCAGCACTTTACAACGGGCACTGCCTGGTAAGCACTTAGGGTAGGTTTAACTCAGCCTGTCCTGATTTATCTCTGTTTTACTGCAACTGTATCAGTTATTGTTTGTGGTGTTGTACTGTTTCCACATGTCTGTAACTTTGGTTTAATGTTTGTCATTTATGTTGGGACTACAGATGGAAATTAGCATTTTGCTAATGGGCTCCCACAACGTCGTATGTTCATTGTCCCGCCAAAATCAACATTGAAATAGTAAACAGTAAATAGACAGAGTGCTCCAGAAGTTTTCCATTATGCTAATATTATTAAAACAGTTTAGGGATGCAGCAATACATTCAACCCACAGTTAATGGGTTTCTCGCTCAGAGTTTCTGGTTCGGTTTGAATTTGACAACCTCGGTCACTGGAGTGCTTTCCTTTTTAAATTCTCCTCCATTTCTTGGGCATTTTTGGTAACAAGAACAACAAGGGATTATTCCTCCTAAAAATCTTCTTTGACTTAAAAAATAATAATAAAAAATCTCTCCATAAATATCCGTGATGCAGTTTATGATATAAAATAAAACATACAGACATTTAGAAATAACACTTTCAGGTGCTTTTACCCATAGCCAATAGCTGATAAATCTATTTTGTGGTGCTGAAAAAAACAAATCAACTTGACCTCCCCTTTTCTTTTTTTTTAAATTATATCTGAACACATCCTGATGACATGATCTCTGTCTTCATTGTCTGCCTAGTGAGTCATGTCGGTGTTTCTGCAGCTGGAGCAGCGTTGACAGACTCTGCATGCTCTGTGTTCTGCTCTCTGACTTCTGAGGGAGGTATCAGACTGGATTTTATTGATTAATAGTCATAACAAACAAAAAAGGTGCTTTAGATCTCCATGAACTAGAGCTGGGCAATTAATCTAGTTTCAATTTCAATAAAAAAAGTGATTAAAAGATTACTGTGGTATATGACATTGTACTGTATGATTACATTTAGGCATTTGTATTTTCACACATTTTCCTGAATAGCTTGTTCTTTTGTGTTTAGAATGAAGTGTTAAGAGTTTATAGTTCAATAACTGAATGTGGTTTGTGCTGTAAAACCAGTAAGTGAGTAGAAAGCACCTGGAGAGTGCAAACCTTTGCCAAGGTAGCTCACATATTGCTGTTACATCTATAAGCAATAGTTCCATGATAAATTTACCATCATAATATGACTCAATGACCCTGAAAACCCACACCTAGCACTCGGAATCATGTTGATATTATTATTAATTAAAAAGTAACTGAGCAAAAACAATCGGATCACCAACAAAATCTTAGACTTTTTAAGTTGGGCCATTCCCAACATTTAAAAATTCAGCAAAATCCGTCCAGCAGTTTTTGTGTAATCTTGCAAACAAACAAACAAACAAACAAACAGAGGGAATCATGCTTAATAAATGTGATCTCAATATCCCCCTCAAAAATTGTGACTTTGGATTTTGCTGTAATCGAGCAGCCCTACAATCCACCATCACAGAAGTGGTTGCATGTCGTTCTTGAAGACACATAACCAAAACATCCTACATCCTGCCATGCAACTATTGCACATGCACATTTCCCAATCACCGTGGACAAACACTATTATTGTTTAGTCCTTCATTAGCAACAGTGATTTTGATCAGCCCTGCCCATGGAAGAAAGGATTTAGCACATGAGCTAAACTGTACATCACTACAAATAAGGCCAATAGTGTGTTTGACTGAATTTAGGTGAGATAAGGCTAACACTGGGGCGATTGTACAGTGTAATTAATGCATTTATGTACCTCTCCTTAGCGTTAGCATGTTTTGGTCCCACTTCAGCACCTGAGGAAATTCATCTCAAGTCTTTTGATTTTCCCTGCTTGTCAGTGGGGAAGGTAATTTGAAGAGCTCAAGCCTTAAGGCATGATTAAGTATTATAAAACAGATTTGTACATTTCACAGACAAAATGAATGAGTCAGAAATATTCAGTGGGTCAAATCAACTGAGACATAATCAACAGCAGCAGCTCTTCACACAACAGAAGTCAGGAATTAACAAAAAGCTTTTCTGCGGTGTTCAAACACAAAACAAATGTTTACTTAAACAGGTTGAAGCGCCCGGAGGTGCATCTATGATTCATCGGCAATCCCTTTTAATTTAATTGCGTTAAAGAGGAAGCAAATGCTGCTGCATTATTCAAGTCGCATAAGTTCAAAGGGAATATTTACTTAATGGCAATAGTAAAAAAAATAAAGTCTAGGGCCTGGTATAAAATGTGAGGTTGAGGTTAAGAGGGACTGAGACATTGGCTCGGGTCTGTGGTGTTTTCTATCACCGCCTACGAGTAATGAGATTTGACCTGCGGAGTTAACGGCTCAACAGCTCTTGTGCATCTTGGACTCAAACTGCATTTTCCCTCAGACTAAAAAAAATATCACACAGCTGCCAAAGGCCAAAGATAGTCCCACAGAGACTATGAGAAAGGAACATTATCAGCAGAGTGGTGACATCTATCATTCTTTTGTGGCGTTATTGCAGGACGTTTGCTGTCCGACCTCACTCTTTAAGAGGAATTGACTCATATTGGCAAGAAGAACAGAGAGAAACACAGCCTGCTTCATCTCCTCTTTAAACTCGGCATCACTCAGAATTCTCTTCCACGCAGACATATTAAAGAAGGGCAAGTTTAAACACATAATTCCCAGCGTTATCTCACATACAGTGTGGCTGATTAAACTGCAGTTCTGTACAGCGCATTTCAGCCCCTTTGGAGTATTGATCCGCCTCTGAGTGAATTCACCTCCTGCTACGTCCAATTATGGGCACCACTTTGTGGAGCCCTTCTTCAAAAATAACCCAACACTGTAAAAAAAAAAAAAAAGATGCTTCAGAGAATTGTTTCAGGCTACACCAGCTCCCTGGCGGTTTACTGATACAGAGGAGGAGTGAATTAAAAACATGGAGTTATTCAGATTACTCTATGTAGGGAGGGTTTACTGCAATACTGTAAAACTCAGATACTCCCCACAAACCTTTTTAACGAAGAAAAATAAAATTCAAACAGATTCAACACTTGAAATTTTTTTTTAAGTATAAGAAAAATCATCACTTTGACCTTTTTCATCCCCAGTGTGACCGTCCAATTACCACTGTAACTGTAAAAAGGGATAGGAATTGATAGGATTATACTGATACCATGCAGTTAACAATTCTGCTTATCGATACAATAATTAAGCAATTACTTTGTTGTTTACTGCAGATTTTCTGTGTGGTAAAAAGTTGGACAACAGAGGTTTTCAGTTACACAACGCACCACATGGACCTTTCAATGTATTTCCCTCGTCCATCTGGGAAAGAGGGCATAACCATTTAAAAGAATATCAAGCATGTAATTGGACGACCGTTTTGTCAATAAAATTCATTACTGGCTAATCAGATAATGTAGCAGGTGGATGCTAATACAGGGTTCCCACTCTTTTCTATAAATCATTTTCCAGAGTTTTCCAGAACTTTTCCAGGACATTATTTGTTTCTAACTCTCGGGCATGAACATTGCCTGCTAGCTATCTTTTTTAGTCTGGCTTTTATGTAGTGTCTTACTATTATAAATGTATGGTTTATACTTATTTACTCTGCTTTTTTATACAGATTATGTTGATTTACTGTTTGAGTAGCCTAAATTTAATTTCGCCATTTTTTTAAATTTCTTTTCATCACCTTGTTTTAAATTTTTATATTTTATTCCTTAACTTTTATTATTTTATCTACTCATATTTTATGGCTAAGTGTGCATTAGTTACCAAATACATTTTAACTTCATTTCCTATGTTTGATTTTTGTTCATTAACAAAGTAGAAGGAAGATAAATAATTTTCCAGGACGATTCAAGCTTTTCCAGGACATTTTAGTTTTTCCTCATTTTCCATACGTTTTCCATGACTGGAAAATTGGTCAATCATTTTCCAGCTTTTCCAGGTTTTCCAGGACGCGTGGGAACCCTGTAATACCAGGGTCCAAAGTACAAAATGTGAGCCACTTCTTAGAACAAATTTTAAAAAATGACAGAAGCAGAGAGAAATATTTTTTCTACAGAGAAGTTTGTAGTTTTGTTTGTTTTTCATTTAACAAAGAAGTGTGGTCCAGATTTGACTAAACTGCTACTGAAGCTGTTAGCATCTATGCTAATCTCTGTACAAGCAGTCACTGTTGTCGTCTCACTCGTAGTTTCCACCTCTTCCTGCTCTGAAGGACTCTGATTGGACCGTGCCGCTTTGGGCCGCTCACAGTCATTGTAGATTGGAGCTTGGCTAGATGGTTCTGTCTGAGCACAGACATCGGATCAAGCAGCTCCAGCTGCTCTGCAAGGTCAAGTTTTCATTGGCAACAATGTCAAACACAAGACTCCTGATATTCTATGTAGACCATTAAGACAGTTTTGAACACGTCTGTCTCCTGTCTGCCATGATTTTTTCCTCCTCTGTTTTCATTTCTGTGGACTGCCTCTGACGAAAGTGTGAAATTTTTGATCCATAATGATATTGATTCCTTGAGGGAGTTGTTATTGATTCTTAGCTGTAATTGTTTTTTTCTAATCCCATCCCTAACTGTAACCAAGGGAATATTATTACAAAACAGCACAACCAGAAACAAAACTAGTAATTTTTCATAAACAATAAACCCAACTGTAAACAACTGTAGGTATCCTCATTGTATTTTCATTCTAAAGCCTTTGCCCTTAAACCACCCATCCCAAAGACCATTAGTTAACTAATATGGTTCAAAGGAAAATATATTATAAATTACGCTCATTTTCTAAACTTAACGGAGGGAATATTTGATGAACTTAGTGTGACAAACTTCAGTATTGCTGATCTCATACTGTGCTTGCTGGCCTCTGGTGTTACAGACAATTAATGTGTATCAGGAAACGTATTGTTGAATGAAGTTGGTAAAAATACCCAGCACTCTCCTAAGAGAGGAAGGTGGGCTGAGGCTAAAGTGACAGAAGCTCTGACAGAGTGTTTCAGATAGAGAGAGAATACAGCTGGATCAGGGGTACTCAGTATGTAATAAGTAGGGTTTTTTCAACATCAGCCAATGTGGCATACTCCAACAGTCAACCAAATCAAATATATGAACCTAAGTCAAGGCAAAATATGACTGGTGAAGGCTGGGTAATGTGGACCCAAATTTACATCCCAAAAATGTTTAGCTGAATGTCAATATTTCATATACATCTCAATACTTTTTCCAGGTGAATAATTTAAAAAACACAGGTTAATGAGGCTCAAAGTAGGAAAGTGTTGATGGAAAGGGCTTCAAAAATTTGAGGTCAGGGGAGCAACTGAACATTTTACATAGTAATCATTTGGTACTTTGTGGCGCCAATACTAAAGGTGGAAAAACGTATAATGCTCAAGCTTTTGCTGCCTGTTTGGGCATACTCAGCAAAAAAAACATCTGCTCAATTAAAATCTTGAACACATATCATCGAGTGACTATTTTTCCCTCTTCTTCAGTAGCGTTACCCTCGTCTCTCTTTCCCTCCATGTTGGCGCCACAACCAGGACTGTTGTTGTGGGTAGGGTGAGCTGTTGAGATTTTTTATTTTATTTTGATTTTTTAAGAAAAAGAAAGGCAGGAGGCCCGAAAACGCGGAGAGAAAAGTCCAGAAATGGCTTACTCAATTATTTTACACATCGATGACTATATCAATGTAAACAATACTGCACAAACTCATATCTTGGTTTAAAATATACAAATATTTTTCAAAATGTCGATATACCTCTCAGTCCTAAAACATACCTCTAAAGGTGCGTTCACACCGAATGCGACTTTGCGACCAAGATCAAGTCGCAAAACCAAGTCCTATCGCCTGTACTTAGCTCATTTTGTTGCTGTTGCTCAGTGACGTCAGGCCCGCTCGAGTTACAACCGGCGATCATATCATATCATACAATAGGACACATTAGCTGACATTATTCCAACTGCATCCTTTTCACTCACCTACCAACCACAAAACACTGCAGCTGATGGCCCTGCAGCAGCACGAGTTTTCTGCGGTCCGTCAAGGTGGAACCAATGTACTCACTAACTAATGTTCCCCACACAGACATGGATTGTCACTCTGTGAACTGGAATAAAAACAGTCTGTCACGGGTGTCATCACGCACCCACACAATGCTGATTGGCTCTCGCGGCGCAACATCGCCTGAAGAGTTCAAATTTTTCAACTTTGTTGACCGAGCGCCGTGACCTGCTCCTCGTCCAATGTGACCCCAGAGTCCCCACTTGCAGCAACAGGGGTGCCGCCCCCATGTCTCCGAAGATGCAGTGTGAACGCACCTTCAGTCTTGATCGCACCTTCAGTCTTGATCTTGTTGTCTAAAATGTGATGTTTGGACGTCATGCTGCTCTTCACCTCCTCAGACATTTTTCAGCAGCAGTGGTGATTAAAAGCCTCAAAAGCACTACAAAAGCATCAAACTTATTCTTGATAGTCCTTTTTGATTTTGTAGGGTCAGAAAGTGGCACAAAAATTAATCATCTTTTTCATTACCGGTTAAAAAAGCTCCACAGTCGGTTTAATTGAAATGTTGTAATGAAATATTTCAAAATATGAGCAGATGTGTGTGTGAGCGAGTCTTATCCTTCAATCTCTGAAACTACTTCGACTTCTTTTGAAAAAGAATCTGTATAATTTTTATTGGGGAGACCTTGGTTCTTCAAATTGAAAGGCAGAAGCCTTGTGAGCTTCACAACACGTTTAAACACTTTGGTCTTTTAAAAACACTTTCCGTGACAACAGTCTGGTGAAAAGTTTCTTTTTTTTTATGTAGACCCTGAAAAGCTTGTTGGAGTGCAGCGTAGAAAAAAGAGGAAATCACAAAAGTCAAAGCCACACACTAAGATGTTTGCATTATAGAACGATCTTTGGCTCATTGATTTAACATCAGGGTGTCAGTCTGGTTTACATCAGAGCGAGTGGTCTCGATGCTGTGATTCAGAGCTGCCAACACATAAAGGACAGCAACACATTTCATCACTTGACTGCAAACAGACAAGTGTCACACTCTATCAGTCTGTTGGATAAAATATTAAGATCACGCAGGAAGGAAGAGGATGTGAGGATGGCGCCAATAGTAAGGACATTCATAAGCAAATCATTTCAACTCCACTTAGTGAAATTTAGAATAAGTAAACCAGTCTAAAGTTAAGTAAACACTTAGAAACAGCCAACATTTTGAAGGGATAAGGGTTTACCTTAAATTCATACCCAGGTTATCTCCTTGCCTTGTATACTTTTGTCATATAAAAATGTTGTGCACAGACATGCTGATGGCTCGCTATGTTTTCTGTGATGGCTTCCCAGCACATAAAAGCCAAGTTATAAATGAAATATAAAGTAATGGAGCTGTAGTCAAGGAACAAAAGCTGCTTCTACACTGAATAAACGCAGAGAAAACATCTGCAGCTCTAAAGCACGAACACCACAGCAATGTTTAACCTGCCATCACTAATGCTACCCCTATTGACTCCTAAATGGCACTTAAGCAGAGCTCTATGTTTCCCCCCTTCAAAATGAAGGTCCTAAAGACACCCCAAAGTTAACCAGAGAAATATACAGGACTTTATGCCACTCTGGGACATAAAGCGCAAAGAAAGATGCCTTCATGACTTCTTACAGCAGGGGTTACCAATCTTTTTGAATCTGGGAGCTACCCAAAAGATGAGAAGTAACAGATCTTTTCTTTAATTTACATGATTTTGGTTCTGCTCAGATTTCCGACTACTGAACAGTTTTTCAGAGGCATACATAAATATATTTAAAAATAAAGTCAATTAAAAAATATTTATAAAATCAAGAGTATGGCATCAGCCTGCTCTTTTAAAAAGTGTCTTAGAATATTATATCTTGTGATTAGGTGCTAACTTAATAAAGATTCACAAACACGTGTCTTTGACAAACACTTGTTAAGAGTAAATAAAAGAAAAAGCAAAATCTGAAGTTTATGTATTATTGTTGTTTAATCAAACTATTCACTTGTGAATTACACCAAAATTTAAAATAAAATATAGAAAATTGTGTGAAATCTGAATACAGACACAATACCCAATTTGTTGTTCGTCGGCTATTTTGGATTTATTATGCAATATCTCAACATGGTAAAAGTGTGCAAAGATAATATTTTTATAAAACTAAAGACTAGGGTTTGGGAATTTACCACCTGGTAGTTGGACATGGTGCTGCAACCTAAAGGATATAAAATTAATTCCAAATATCTGTCTACTGTAGTGTACACCATGCATGAAAGGGTTAAAATGATGAATATATAGATTTGATAGGCTAAAATGACGCTGTTTACTTTTTACTTTTAATGATTCCTTTCATTACTAATAATTAAGAAAAAAACAAGAACATTATATACATGCATCTTTAACATTTTATTTTTGTGTTTAACTCAGCTGATGGGTACAACAGTTGATTTTTATTTCTTACGTGACACTGGAAGGCTCTAGCTAGCACTGGTGGTGATAGAGGAGTGCTGGTAGCACATCAATGTTAGCTTTGACCTCATTCAGATAAAAGTTTAAGAGAAAAACAGACAGTTTTAACATGTAACACATGTTTATTTGTTGTTTTTTGTATTGATGTAAGTATGATGATCTGCTTAACAAAATCTAAAATCAAAAATTGGCTGCTTATTCACTACGTCCTTCAAGTGTGTATCAATACTTCATTTCTTTTTTTTCTTTGTATGTGAATTGTATTTCTCTATTTTTATTTCTTTGTAAACAGGTAAAATACAATTCATTCATTCATTTATTTGTTCAAAGATCTGTGGTTGGACTTTATTTAGTGTACCTGCAGGGACCTTAAAGGCTCCCTGTGACCTACCAGAAGCATGTGGGACCCTCTTTGCTACCCCTACCTCTGAGTGATCTTTCTGTGAGTCTACAGTCACAGTTACTTTGTCCACCATTTGCAAATCTGTCTTTAGCACAGCTTCTCTTTCCTCGTACATCACCTCCATTCCTGTACCTGTTGTTAGCCATGATGGTAACTTTTGCTCCAGCTTAGCAAATGTCATCAGCTCACTAAACTTTTCCGAACTTCACATGATCTTATCTCCTGTCTGCAGTTTTATCATCAGCGGGCTAATCTTCTCTGCTCTTGTTTCCCTCACAATGATGTGTGCTAACCAATATTAAAAGGCCAGCAGCTGGGAAGCCATCATTAAGCTCACGGTTAAACACTGACCTGGTATTTTGTGAATGTTTTTATGATACTTTTGTCACAGTGCTTCCAGACTTCACACATACCACTGCTGGGAGAAACCCTGCATGTATGAATGGTTATTGGTTTTTTCTTTTTTTTAGAGTAAAATCCTCTGAGTTTTCAAAGTTGCTGCAAAGCCTGCTGTGCATAAAAAGAACCACTAACAGAAGTTATTTCTTTACTTTAAATTATTTCGTCAGGTATATTAAGCTAGTGCTCATGCCTCACAGCAAGAAGGTTGGTGGTTTGTTTAAGACCTTTTCTGCATGTAGTTTGTATGTTCTTCTTATGCATGCGTGGTTTTCCAGCTGTAATAGTCTAGCAGGTCAATTGTGCACATCCCTTATCCACTCTTGGGTGATTTTAACCATGAGTCCAATTCAGAGTTCAAATTTTCTTCGACTCTTCCCTGCTGTGTACCTGGGAGCGATCACACATCCTCCTCCATCTTCAGTCAGAGCTGCCCTCCACAAACCATCCAGCCCTGGAGTTGTTATCTCCTTTATAGAAGGCTGGAAGGCAGCTGATCATCTGTGAGAGCCGAGCCCAGCGATGTGTCATCAACAGCAGGAGAAAAAAAAAGCACCATGGGAAAGTGCAGGCTATGAGCTTGTTTTCAAACACTTTCTCAATCCTTTAAGAGGATCTTTATTCTTCTTGTCTTGAGGCCCGAGGTGAGGGTCAGTCACACACACAGGACCACCTGCAGGGAGGACACTTTGGTGAAAATCTGGGATGATCTCCCCTAGCTGCAGGAGACTGTACCACCCCCGTGTTTGCTGTCTTCTCAGATAATTAGAGCAGATACCTCACCAGTGTAGGACAGATTTATTAGCAGCATGTTTGTGTCTTTTTGTCAGGAATAGAAAAGACTTGGATCCACTCCAATGTGTGCTTTCCCCTGCAGGCTTGGAATGATGTATTAATCTTTGGAGATGCAGCAGCAGCAAATAGGGCTCCAGTAGTTAGAAAGGAAAAAAACACATAAATGTGAACTTTTATAAAGTGATATATGACAGGTGACCTATCTCATTTCAAATCTGGCTCCATTAAAAACCCACAAAGCTCCGTCTGCTGCGGCGAGGCATCTAACGAACTCTCCATGAGCCCTAAAATGTCTACTGCTGCACTTAAAACAGAGTTTTTATCAAAGCCTTTACTGAAGCAGAATCTACAATTCATTTTAGGGTGGGGGGGTTGTTGAAATAAAAAAAAAACGCTCTTGCAGAAAAGGAACTCACACAGAAAGAGAGAGAGGGAGAGCTTTCAGTGACTAATCTGCTGTGGGAGGTGGACAGCTTGAAGCTAACAGTGCAGTCTCCTGCTAAATAAACCATCTAAGGATTGACAGATCTAAGTAGAGATACAAGAAAACAGACTCAGTGCGAGAAGTTTCTTTTTATTCTGACACATCGCGCCTTTCTCATATTCAAACAAGAGACACACTGAAAGCTAATTCTATTCATCAGGCTGTAAATTTAGCTCCGACAAGCCTGCCGACAGAGTACTTGAGAGATGATGACCAACATCTAGAGTTAAGACTTTTCTTATCTTTCATTGTGAGGATGTTTGTTTGATTATTCAAGTAAAAAGAGCATCGTCCCTCCATGAAAACCAAAAATCCCATCTTTATATCTTACAGCTGAATGACGATACACAATACACATCTCCAGTTTTTTTAAGGATTTCACCTTTACAGAATTGTAGTGAAGTGACATCCTATTATGGTACCGGATATTTTCCAGGAAATACCAGGGTTGCACATGTGAAAACAGCTCCAGACTTTACCCTGAAATCCCCCTGCTAGTTCCCCCTGTATTACATTTAAACCACAGGAAAGCTTCCCGCTGGGAGGGTTACGAGTGAACAAGCAGTGTAGGGGTGAGAGGATCAATACTGCATTATCAAAGTATCAATAAATTTACAGCAACTCTTTTAGTGTTGAGTACTCCTGTATAATATCAACAACAAATGAGTACTATTACAAAACATACACTTCAGGATGGAAATTAAAAACCAATTCCAGATAAGAATCATTAACAACTAGCTCAAGGAACTTACATCATTTAGGTAAATATTAATAATAATATACAACGATTTCCTTATCAATTCCTTCTTCTTCTTCGTTCTGCTTGCTTTTCAAATCGAGAAGTTCACACTCTCAGCAGAGGCAGTCTGCAGAAATAATAACTTGAAAAGTACTCAGAGAGCGCAGACCTCCGCCAAGCAGCTTCAGTCCACTTTGGCGAAAATGGTCTTATCTGGCAATGTTAAAGAATCCTTTAAAAAATTCCTGTATCCGTATGGTGATCCGGATCAGTCCCAAAATCTAATTATTTCTTCCTTATCCCATTCCACACATTTCCTGAAAATTTCATCCAAATCCGCCCATAACTTTTCAAGTTATCTTGAACACAAACAAACAAACAAACAAACAAAAAAGCAGACCGACAAACTAACCAACGCCGGCAAAAACATAACCTCCTTGGCGGAGGCAATAAAGAAGACGAAGATGTAATCATGGAAGAGGAAACAGAAGTGGTCATGGCTTTCTTTCAGACAAAATGGCACAACATCCAGTTTCAGTATGATTTTAAGCAAGGATGGCTTAATTAATCACGTTCACATATGAATTGTTGATGACTGCAGGTTAAGTTCACAATCACCAATGTTAAAAAACATTTAGTGTCGTATTCACTTTCAGTCTGAGATACTCTGTTAGAGCTCCTGCCTCCTAAAAGCTCCAGTTCACTCTGATCAGTTTACAAGTCTATTCTGTGGTAATTGATCAGTTCAGTGCTGCTCGGCATCGTGTTGTCAACAGCTCTACATTCATTCTAGTGTCTCCACCCTGAACTGGACTTGTTACTGTGAGCCACAGGGTTTAAACTGAGGATAAAACAATGGTAGGATGTCCCACTGGTCTATTCTTAAGGGCCAGAGGAACAAGATGTTTTAGCACTGCAAAGACGGGGAAGAGGTGAGGTCTTATTACTGCTGACTTTTGTTTTGCTCACAGAGGTGCTCTATCACGTGGAGGAGACATTTTAGACACACTAAATCATATCATCACTGTTGGGCACAAACCTCCAATGTCCAAAAATGCTACTTTTCATGAAATGATCCAAAATGCTCTACTACTGAATGAACAGTTACTGTATTCTCCTGATTACAAATATTTTTTTGTACTTTCATTTGGTTAATAGTTTGTAAAACCCACTCACTGACATGGAAGGTGACCAGTGAAACTGTTATATAAAAATAATGGAGATAAGAGGTTTGTGCACAATAGCGCACAACATATGATATCTTTAATGAGGGTGGTGTGGTGGAAAAGCAGGTTAGTGCGCATGTATGACGGCAAGAGGGGTCCTGGTTTAACTTCCTGTGACAGCCTGTTCTCCCTGTTCTTACATGGGTTTCCTCCACAGAGCAAAGGCATGCTTGGAGGGTTAATCGGTGACTCTTGATTTCCTGTCAGTGTGTGCAAATGGTTATCTGGTTCAATGTGGCTGGTCCACATTATAAGCTCTCTAAAGTGTATTTTTTTGTACTAAGACTTTACATTAAACTCACTTTGTAGATCTAATTTTTGGTAGCCTGTGTGTTTTCCTTAAAGTGCTTTTAGTCATTGAATTACGGCAAATCCATAAAAATTAACGATGCAGTGTAGGGGATGATTTATATCGATACCAGTATCAGTTTAAAAAAATGACATAAAGTATGGGTAATGTATCAATTTGAAAAATGTAATCCCCCATCTCTAGTTGATGGGTTCATTTCGGGGCTTCAAGTTTGATAACGGCTCTAGTCTCCCTTATATTTGTCTGTAAGTGACCCCTGGGTTAAATAAGATTGAACACCCCTGATATGAACACATTGTCTTACCCTTCATTTAGTTTGGAAATACATCCATATATCTTAAACATTCCATATGCTGGCCAGCCCTTACAGACTCATTATGTTTTCCAAATTGGGGGTTTTCTGTAAACTGTTTCCACACCACACTCATGTTACACAAACAGAGCGTGTCCAATAAAACTTATCTTCATGATTGGACAGGGCTGAGCGCAAATAGTTACCAGGTGTCATGAAGCAATGTCGATAGCAGAGTTTGAGGGATTGGACATTTTGTGGGCAGAACTGACAAAAATAAGACTCCTATCTGCCAGAGAAAGGCGCTCGATACTTCTTTAACTGAACGAACCCACTCCTTTTAGGAGCATGACTCCCTCTTAAAGCTCTTTGCTGTGTGCGAGCAGTAGGAGGGCAGCTAGCGCACAGGAATGTCTCTGTTATTCCTTACATAGCAGAGCCCACATGGTTCATGGCTTGTATGAGAGCAGGTCCTGGGAGACATGCTGAAGCTGTGTGCAAGGTGAGCAGAGAAGGTGGAGAAGAAAATGTGCATGACTTCTCCACGATATTGTGAAGACGGAAAAAAAAATCCAGTGAATTGCATTTTAGCTAAAAACTTGCAAATCAAGCACAAGATGTAGGTCAACCGAGGCGTGACGCAGGGAGGAATATATCCCCGACTCGAATCCAATCCAGTCTACTGATGGTGCATGCTTCAAGCAGAGACATTTCTTCATCGAGGTTGCTTTTTTTTAATCAATACTCGCTCATGCAGACGCCGCGGCAGCCTCATATTGCCTGCTCCTCCTACAAGATTTTGCTCCACTTTTGAAAAAGACAACAAAAGCGGCGAAGGCGTTGAGATGACAATGGCGCTTGGAGTCGCATCACAAAAGGTTTATTTTGGATAAGCATCACGAAATCACTGATTAGAGCGCAGGATAAGGAGCGAGATGGACCTGGGATAAGCAGCCCCCTCCCTGTTGTTGTCTCCTAATTGAAGGCCTTTTAATCCCCCTGTTATAATCACATATTCAGCCCGGCACATATCTGGCCTCAGGTGTGCATGATTACAGAATGCAAATAGGCAATACGCCTATTTTTTGCTCATTATGCAGTGTGCAGACGTGCACATGCTTGCACCTTCCCTGCCCTCGCTGCACCCGTTCTTTTTCTATTTCGTCGACTCACGCCGGTCTCCCCGTCTCTCCTTGACTCACTTCAAAGGGACCCCCACCACCCCACCCCTCCCATCCCTCTAAAAGTGCCATTCTCCTTGGTGCTTATGGCTGATAGGCTGTGGCCTCATTCCCTCCACTGCAGCCTGTCCCCATTGTGTCCCACTCTGCGAGAGAGAGAGGAGCGTGTGGGTGGAGGACAGACCGGCTCTCCAAAGTGAAAGCCTGACATGGATGTATGGGCTGGTGCTGTATCCTCTCACCGAGCTTAACTATCATCCACCTGCTGTTCCTCTGCTGCCATATGCATCCTCCTCTGAGAGACAGCGAGAGGGAGATACATGGCCTGAGAGTACTTGTGGCACTCGGATGCCTGTTTAACTCTTGAGGAAGCTAATCATCGGATTGAGGTGCTGAGGATGATGGGCTACAGGCTTTCAGAGAGGGGGGGGGAGGTTGCTTTAAATGCAAATCCCTTTCTTATAAAAATCGGTTCCGTTTAAAAGGATTTCTGGGAAACGATCCACATTTCCACGGCAGGGGAGACAGTCAGCAAGAGAAAAACAGCAGAGCAGCAGTCAAACATCAAGGAGACAGAGGACGTGGAAAGGGTAGCAAAAGAAAAGGCTACATGACTGTGAAAGGAGGGATTGAGGCTCAAGGAAGGCCTCTCAGATAAAAACATCCTCTCTGGGTCTGAGACACCGAGCGAGCTTCAGTTTAGATTCAGAAGAATTATGCTCTTCATCAGGCGGGGTCTGCCGGGGAGGAGGCAGAGGGTGGAAGAATAAACAGACGACAGACTGTGTATAAAAGGAGAGAGCTGACCCCCATTTTTTAACCTCCTCAGAGGGTTAATATCAATCTTACTCTCCCAACTATAAGCAGTCTTTCGGCAAATTACATAAATATGAGCCCAGAGTGGTTCATTAAAATCCAAATAATGGAGCATGTTGCATTTTTATGTGGCAGAGTGGAAATGTATTTTTAGTTAGTGCTGCAGAAATGTTCATGCAGGACACAGATGTGCCTTTGCAGGGGCAGCCATATTAAAGGGTTAACTGGTTACAGGTCAACTTTAACATCAATCATCAACATTTACACCAATTCAGATGTGTATTCTTAATGGAAACAGTAAAAAAGTTCGGCACTCAAGCTTCTTTAATGGTTGTTTTTATAAATCCTGCACATATTAAAGCTCTTGTAAGGACATAAGTAGGCAACTCACAGTCTTCCTCTGAACTGGATGTGGCTGCAGGTCAACTTTATCTGCCTTAAAAACATAAAATATTTCAGAAACTTATCTGATTCCTGGTTTACCTTTAGCTATATTAAGGACACTAGACATATTGTTGACTTAAACTATTGTTTACAAAAGCATTCGGTGACTCTTAATGATGATTTCTCAAGAAACATTACAGCTATTTAGCCATCTCTCTAACATACCAAAGATCTAAAATATTCCCTTTTTCACGTGATGTTTTCTTCGTGTTTATCTTCCTGTGTTGAATTTTCATGTTCTTCACATGCATGTGCGGATATGTGGGTAAGAGTATGCTTATTAGATTAATTGGTGACTCTATATTGCCCTATACTGTGGGTGTGTGAGTGAATGGTATTGTGTCTCTACATGTCAGCCGTGTGATTGGCTGGCAATCAGTCCAGGGTCTAACTAGATACATTTCATCTGGGATACGCTCTCGCCACTTGATTCTTAGAGGGATAAGCTGTGCTAATGATGGATGGATATTTACCTCAGCCAAGAAGGTTATGATTTTGCTGGTTTGTTTGTTTGTTTGTTAGCAAGATTACGCAAAAACTACTTAAAATTTTCAGGATGTGTTGGGAATGGCCTAACTTCAAAATGATTAGATTTTGGTGGTGATCCATATCACCGCCATTGGCGAACAACCCTTGTTTCTCAATAACTGTCTAACTAAAAACAATATCAACATGATTCTTAGTGCTAGGTGTGGGTTTCCAGGGTCAAGGAATCATATTATGCGGGTAACTTTATCATGGAACTACTTATTATAGATGTAACAGTAATATTTGAGCTACCTTGGCGGAGGTTTGCGCTCTCCAAGTGCCTTCTAGTTGCATTTGCTTCATGGGCCTGGAGTCACTGGTTGCACAGTGGCATGTAGGTTTGCGCCCTCTTTGTGGTGTAGTCACACATTAAGTCATTACTCCCTCCTGTGTGTTGCTGTGCCCTGGGCCGATGTGCACTGGTGTGGTCTTTGGTGTTTCTGGCCCGATGGGTGGGGGGCTGCCTGTATTTTTTGTGTTGAGACTGGGCCTGGATTGTTGTGCCCACTTTTTGAGTTTGATGTTTTTTGTAAAATTTTCTCCATTAACTGAGCACCGCTGATCTGAGGGACACCAGAAGCGCTGATGCTCTCCTCTTAAGTTCTTGTCATTACTGGGTCTGTTCTGCCTTTTGTGGATGTCTGTGAGGGTTCTTTGATTTAAATTGTGCTTTTTATTTGTTATTTCTTTTTGTCCTTAAGCTCTTGTACTTTGTCTTCTGTATTTCCTGTCTGTTTGTCAAAACACTTTGTAAACCTCTGTTTTTAAGAGTCCTATAGAAATAAAGTTATTATTATTACCACATTAGAGGAATGAGCCACACAGCTGAACACGTGGGTGTCACATAAAAAAGAAGTGAAAAAAATCTACTCTCCCCCTGGAGGCAAGCCTTTGGTTCTTCAGTGAAGCAAGATGATACTTAAGATGGTAGTTTGATGATACAGAAACAACTTTAGACTGACTATTTTCCTCACAGAAAATCTGCAATAATTACAAATTGATGAGGAATTTAGTGGATAATGGCACTGGTGCCAAGAAAATAATAAAAAGTATAATGCAAAAGATGCAGATGAAGCAACAGGTCCCATTATACAACACTCAAGGTTAAAGCCTTTATATCAGTTCTGCATGTAGGAAATTATCATTGTGTTAACAAAGAACAGTCTGAAAAAATAATTAATTTAACTAAAACATAATAAAGTTTCATTATATGTATAGAAATCATATAAACTGTTCACATTAAAGCCTATGGCTGTTCGCTGGTTGCATGATAAAGCCATTCAGTCCTTGATAATCTCTTTTTTTGTGGGTTATGAGGAAACATAACTTATTCTAAACTGTTCATAACAAACCAAATCTTTCTATTAGAGCTTTCTCTAAATATACATTTAGAATTTATATTAAATAACAAATATAAGGATCTTTTTTCCTAACAACAATCACCATTTTAAACCATTTTTGGCATTTTCATTTTCAAAAGAAATAGTCAAGCGATCACAAAAATAATCTGCAGATTAATCCTCATATAAAATAATCGTTGATGCGGCTGTAATTGGCTTCACAGATTGTTCCCATATTACCAAAACCAATCAACAGCATCACGACACATTTTCATTAAGAGTGTGCTTCCAGGAACATTTTCATCATGTTCTTCAACCCACTGCCAGTACACTGAGATAATGAATAAACATTTTTCATATGTAACATATAATAAGACATTTTGTTTTTAATTGGTAATGTTTACCCTCCATCTCATAATTCCCACTCTGCCCCTGGCACATCTACCCTCTCCATGTGAGCTTATTGTTTAGAACTGAGGCCACACGAGAGCCATTTTAAACGAAACATGCTAATGTCACCTCTTCTGTTCAGCAGGCTTTTGTTCAAGAGAGCTCCATATGCAACCAGCCGATGTGTGCGAAGTTTGCACTAAACAAGATGACACCTCAACCCTCTTTCCATCAGCCAAAGCAGATAGAGAACAGCACTGCCTCTGTGTTTTTAGCCCAAACAGCTTGATGGGCTCCTGTTACACAAAGCTTACACACTCTGGTACTGCACAGTATGTAAAAAAGGTGATTTGTAAATAGGAGGAGGTAACAGCTGCAGCAACATACCTTATTAAAGAGAATATACTCCCATTTGTCGGAGAGTAGATAGGGATTTATCACCCTGTAAAAACTATAAACTTAAGTACAAGCCTTCAAGGCAAACATAAACCATTTGACTAAAGACACTGTCTTTACCTGGCAGCAATATTCACTCCCAGAACAACAGCTGTTTTTCCCACAAGTTAATTAAATGCATAAAGAAAGAGCATCACGGTGAATTTCAATAAGTGTATGTCTAAGTGCAATGTAAATAGATTCAGGGATATAACAATGTCTGGAGCTGTAGAGAGAGGGTGTCACTTTATGTCACCACAGCTTTTAGCCTCATAAAGAAGCAGGAACAACTTCCACATTTTGGACAAGAGATTTGTGCTTGACTGTTTTTGTAACTCTCTTGTTGCATCACGAAGCTAAAATTGTAGGAATGGTGTGCATATTTACAACAGGAGTTACAAAGGAGTGGGAAATTTCTGGTAAATTCAGGAAACTTTCAATGGGAGGTTAAGCTGGTAATTTTGGAAATATTCTTAACTGGAAACTTTTCAAGAGAATTTATGTGAACTAACTGGAAATCACAGAATTTTGCAATCCTTATTACAAAGTGACGACACAATGTTAATGCCCTGATGAATAAGCCAAATGGCTCCATCTTAAATCCAATTTACAAAACATGTCCCCCAATTATTCTTCAAGCACCAACACTTATATTAAGTTTGTCAGCTTTGTGCAGTTTTTTCTTGTTTTGTGTTTGAATGAGGAAATGAGTCATGTGTCTCCCCTCTCTGCTGCAGTATTTCTCCCTTTAATCCAATGGTAGCCAGGCTGGAACAGGCCCTCTGGACTCTGACTGGCCACCTCAAAGTCTTCCCTGATTGGCTATTTGCCTTATCAAGCAACTAATGAAAAGCTGTGATGGCAGCTATTTTTGGCATTATGTTGATTTTACTGACTTTACTATCCTAAAGCTGGGATATATCAAAGTGACCAGGCCATTTATATATTTTTCATAAATTGGCCCTAAGTGAAAAAAGTTTGGTTTAAAGCAACATGCAATTTATTTAAAGCATGTTCTTATTACCATTTGTCTCTCTAATGGTGGACTGTGGCACTTATGATTCTGCCTGAACACTCTTGTTAAGATTAAGTAGCTCTGAGTGCTAATTTCGAGGAGGAAAGCTCTGACTCTTAAAAGCGAATCTAAACTAACACTAAACTAGATCGCGGAATAATTAGTGCATTTTCAAGCACTAATTCCCTCCACCATTTCTGAAGACAAACCTATGATGAAATACTTTGCTCATGTCACTGTGTTGTAGCTGTAACTTAATGTGTAGTCAGTTTTTCTGAAAAAAAAAAAAAAAAAAACTGGTCAAAGAATGACAGTTTTGTTTTCAATTTTGTAATCTGGCTTTGTAAGGAAGGGGCAGGACTAGAAAAGTCTTCTGCTTCATTCTGTCCCTTCTCAAACTGGGTTGTTGTGTTCACGTTCATGCGTATGTACTTATTTATATGGGTTTTTCTGTAATCTATTTGATGGATATGTACAATAGTGTGGTGAACTTATAAATACTATTTTGTTTTGACCCTGTTTGCTTAAGATAAATAAATCAAATCATATGAAGTTGCGACTGAAAAGTGTAATAGTGCGTACCATCTCAGAACTGGGACGTGAGAAGTGGGGATTATGTCACATCCCACTTAAGCGGGATATACCTGAAGTTTGTCTTTGCATCTGCTTGCGTCATGAGCTTTTTTGTTTATATTCTTGCCTGTATGAGACACATGTAACTGGAGGACATCACTATAAGGTGCAGAAGTTGAATTTGTACACCAAATGTATTTCTTTTTCCCTGACTTCTACAGGAGGATTTATGTCATCAGCCAGATGAACTGTCAGCTATGAGTCAGTTCAGTCTCATTATTCAGATGTTGATGATGGTGGTCTTGATTCATCAGTTTGTCTTAAAATCTTTCTGTTTATGTTGTTACTGCTGCTGTGGTCAATCAACTTGCACAACCGACCCGCAGAAAAGTCGCAGGGGACACGTGGCGGCCATCATGCGCATATCTGTTTAGTTAACAGTAAGTATAACTCCAGGTTTAAACACATTCCAGTCACAAGCTTGCAAAGCCAGAGCACCTGAAGGCTGTCTGACTTCCCAGTAGGACATTGTGACAGAACAGGGGTGATGTATTGAATTTGAAACTCAGAGAATCTGACTTCCTAGATTAACTAGAATGCACCATAAGTACCCATAAGTACCTAAATTCAGGATTTTTATTGTGAAAATCGTATCAAAAGATGTATCAATGCTACCATTACCAGCAAGTGTTCAATGCCGCCAATCTATGTTTACGTCTGCTGGCATTTTAACTTTGACTCTATTAACCCCATGGCTTTTGGAGACACCCTCAAGTAACACTCCAGGAAGATCAGCCTATTTTTTCTCCTTCTATATTGACAGCCTTTTCAAACACTGAAAATTGCTTCTTAGAGAGACTGATCTTGTATGACAAACATTCTAATATTCTCTCTTTTTCACTCTTTTTTAATCATTGAATCTGATTGTTGCAGAAATGGAACAATCAATAATAAATTAAGCCTGACCTAAAAAAAAAATGGATTCTCAACTCGCAGCCCCTCTTAACAGCTATGATTATTTAATGAGTGTGAGAGGAACACTAGCTTAAATCATGAAACTTATCAGCACGTGATTTGCTGCTGCTTAAAATGATGACATGATCAAGTCATATATTGATTCTAAGTAGAGTATTGTGATAATAGATGTCGTCGCTGTGGACGTCTCTAAACCTGCTTCATTTGAATGTTAACACGATCTGCAAACCCATTACACCTCAGATGCTCTCACAGGTGATTCAGCTTCACCATCTCTAACAAATGCCTTCAAGTCATGGAAATTAGATGGAGCAAAGTAGAATATGTCATCCAACTGGGTGGAAAATGGTCCTGTGAGTCAAGATGAGTGCCGACAAGTTTGAATCACTACAACTGTGAAGCAGAACTGACATATATATGACTACAATGCCTCTGCATCTTGCCATAGAGAGACAGAGAGAGGAACAGTGTGTGCAGGAAATATCAAGTGCAGGAGAAAAACAAGGTTGCTCAATCATAGGTTAAGTATGTGTGGGAGGATGAGGTACATTTTTAAAATCAAATATGCTTTAAAGTGATAGTAGAGCTACATTAGTGAGAATTAGACAGGTTGAGCCTGTGTGAGAGAATAAAGAGCATTTTTAAAGTCAAATACATTTGAAAATCATAAACCAGTATATTAGTAAGATTACTGATGCAGCAGAAATAGCCTTTTTACTGTAAGGCCTTGGTTACACCAGCATGTGCTTTACATATTGGACCAAGGGAGGGCTGAGAAAGCCGGTTAGTTTTTTGTGACCATGTGAGTGCATCCTAGATGCTAATTTCCACCAAAGCCTGCTATTAATTTCCAGCCAAAGTAATTATCTGATCAAAAGCTCAGTGTTTTAATCTTCTTGGAGACAGAAGGAAGAGCGATCCATGAGCTGAAACGAGCGAGTGGAGAGCGTAAGTGAGTCGTTTATCCTTTAGTTGGAAAAGGAGGAGAGATTTGGCAGCCGCGAGCTTCATCTACCCTCCCATCAGTTCATTACAGAACTCCCTGCTAGGTGGAGAACAAGGGGGGAGGATGATCTGGAGTGTGCTGGCAGACGAGCGGGCCATTACCCAAGAATCGGAAACTAGACATCTTGTTCACACTTGGCAAGACACACATGCTCTGGAATCAGTCAACAAGGCGCCATGACCCCTCAGCTTCTGTCTACGTGTCCGTCCTCCGCCAAGACAGCACTGCACCTGTTTGGATCCAGCTTCTTGTAAACATCAGCAGGGCGGAGAGGAAGCCAAATTGTCTGACATCATTCATGGTTCATCTTAAGAAAAGGACCATGTTTGATCATTCAGCCTCCAAAAAACCTGCTGGGCATTGCTTCCCACACGCACATCTGAGGTTTATCATCTCTTATATCACTGACAAGCAGCTTAAAAAAACGAAGCTAAGATGAAAGTGCAAACTGCAATTCCTCTAGTGTCCACTTGAAGCTCGGTCCAAAAAATAATAAATAGAGAGAGAGGATCCACAACTCAGCTGACAAACACCGTAAACCAGTGCATCCCAGAGCAGGGACAATAAATCAAGGCATGAAGGAACATTTCTGGAGCGTCCTCCAGTATCAATTCAGTCATTTCAATATGATCTGCACCAGTGTACAACAGGTGAATTGCTCCTTCAATCTTTCAATGCTCAAATATTAAATATGCATGGTATTATCTCTGAATGGTATTATCCCATTGCTTACTGTGATGCATGAAATCAACAATCACCACTGTCGAATTCATTTGCAGGTGACAACAGGGCTACAAGTCTTTACAGCTCTTCTTCACAGCTTCTCCAGTTCAGACCTGCGACCTTGGTCACACAAAGACTATGACTCATCCACTTACTACTTATCACCACTTTAGACTTGGTTCATGGCTGCTGCTTTGCTGTCTTGCTGCTGAGCCCTGGATGCATACAAAGCATCCTGAGTGGGTACTATTGTAAGCACCTCATAGGAACAGCGTGGTTTAGCAGTGTTATTACTTGGGAAATAAAGTTGTTTTCTGAACTACAAATGTTGCTGGAGCTCTTTTATTTTCTTCAAGATTTGTTTCACCCCAAGCACCTTGAAAGTTGGCGAAGTCGTGCCAGAAAATCTGACTTTTATTGAGGAAATAGAAATAAAAATAAGCTATGTTAAGTTTGCTTGCATATTACCGTATGGCCAAAGAAATTAGCTACAAAATGTGGTCAATAACTTTCAGAGAGGACTGAAGGCTAAAGCTGCCACACTGCTTTTATCACTTAACCAAAAACATATTATTTAACTGATAACACTATGATCTAGTTTTGTAAATTCTCTTGTTTTGACTAAGTCTTTTTGTGACTAAATTTCTGTTAGGGCAAGTCTTTCCTTGTAAACCCAGGAGTATCCCTCGTTCCAAAAAGGTTTGGACATTATGTGAAATGTACACATTTCTGGCATACCACTTTAAAAAGGTTGCAACAGCTGTTGTGTTGACAAGTTTTGATTAAATATGGAGTTTCAATTACTTCATTTTTCATTCTTAATGCAGGTAATGACATACTTCACAAATCAACAAAGCCACCTACAGGATATAAAACAACAAACTGACAAACAAAGAGAAAAATAACCTAAAAATATCAGACCTCACTGGTTTAAGTCTCTCTCACTAGAACAAAACATTGATTATAGAGTAGAATAAAAACACATAATATACATCATACATCACTCAAATGCTGCACCCCTCTCCCACACTCTTCTTCTGTAAACAACTTCCTCATAAGCTCTTAATACTCCCTTGTAATTTCCTTGAGACATAGCAACCCATCTCTTCTCTAAACCAATATATCGTTAAGAGAGACCACATATCTGTTGGGGCCTGAAGAATCCCAAGAACAAAAACTCCGAGCTGAGTCAGAAGTCCCCAGTCGAGGAGGAAGCTCCATTTCTCTAATGGCCTGATCCCCGACTGCAAGAAAGCTCTGTCTGTGTGTATCAGTGTGTATCTGTGTGTGTGGGAAAATCCCAGACTTCACTCTTGAAATACAAAGTCAACAATGTTCTCCCCACAAGAATTCAGACTCTTAGTAGTGGCGGTAATTTGACATCTTCTTATTTGAAAGCTTTGTATGCACGAGCAGTAAATCCTAGCTTGAAACAGCACCCTACAGAAAAACCCTTGGGTTATATCACATACAGCGCTCTACATCCATAATGTGTTTGTTCAGTCTATAGTAGAAGCCATACTGCAAGTGCCAAGAAAGGGCATTGATACCAGCGGATATGGCTCCCTGCCTGAGACCAAAAGCGGTTGACAGATTCATGTTCCTGCCACAGAATATGTGAAGTCATGCATGTTCATGATGTTCCTGTTTACAGCAACTACTGACTGAAATGAACAGACTTGTGGAAAAGGTTCATTGTTAAAGGTGGTCTTTGTTTTTATGGCAAATTTATCCTCAGTCATTTCTCAGTGAATTAACCAGAGAAATGCTTGTTTGGTCTTATGTTAATGTATGCATGTGTAATGGTCATTGTTCATGGTTTTACAATTAAAGGGAAAATAACATTGAGCCAAAATTATATCACCAGAAGCAGCTGTGAAGAAGTGTACCAACCAGCTAAAAGAAGGGATTAAGAATAAAGAGGACTCTTTAGAGGAAGAAACCAGCATGGAGCCGACACAGCAGTGATGTACTTTTAAAAACCCTGCGGTTCAACAGCTCTTAAAGCTCCTGTGAGGAGTTTAACTGGTTACGAAGCAGACTGAAATCAATGCTGATGCTTGTATACGACCTTCATGAGCACATAAAAACCTCTGCAATGAGATTTATTTTTTCCTGTATAGTTGCTTTATGCTTGTAGCCCCTGCTACAGGAAAGGTGTCAAATAAGGCTACTAAAAGCGTGCTGCATTGTGCATTACAGAGATGTGCACATGAGGCCAGCTTTTACATGTCAGCCCCTGTACAGTCTTTCACACGATCAAGGCTGAGTGTGTGAGGTTTTTATTTCAGGATAAATACTACTATAGGCCCTTTTAATGCTTTTTCAAGTTTTATATAAGCTTGAGTGTGTTTAACATGTCTCCTCTGCACAATAGAGCACCTCTATGAACAAGACAAAATGCCACATTAAAACCTCCCCCCTTTATACAGCGCCAGTAGCTGCCTAAAACAGCTCACTCCCTTGGCCCCACAATTGACCCACCAGTGTGACTTTCTACCATTGTGTCATCAGTTTAAGGCAGACATGTCAAACTCAAAGTCCGAGTCTGGCCCTGCGTATAATTAAATCTGGCCCGCAGGATAATTTCATAACTCTATTGTTAATGGCCCTCCATCAAAAACCATACCCAATACTTATACTACAAATCCCACAGTGCACAGCAACAGCTACCATGCAGGGCTTGTGCACCAAACCCTCCTCCCATTGCTTTAATATCACTCTAATGAGTGGTCACTTATGAACGTACTGTCAATTTTACAGTGACTTTTAAGTTTTCCCAAAAATAAATAAGCTGTTCAGATTCATATTCTGATTGAAATAGTCCGTTAAAGACTTCTTAATAAATTCTGATCCTGTTTGGCCCTCATCTTAGACTGTTTATTAAATTTTGGCCCCTTCTGCAAATGAGTTTGACACATCTATTTTGAGCCCATCCACTCACACTAACAATCCTATTTTAGAGCATAGACAGCAGAATGAATGGAGAGCTGTTGTCAACATGGCGCAGAGCAGCGCCAATCAGAGCGACCAATCAGAGCATATAGTACTATCAGGGGTAGTCTCTATATGAAAACTATACTTTTCTTTAACATTAGAAATTGTAAATACACCTTTCCATTCATCAAAAATGAACTTAAAAATCGGATGTAGCACAAAATATGACCTCTTTGAGTCAGGGCTGTCAGACTGCGGGTGTGTAGCATCTCAAACGTGAAGAATCAAATGAAGGCTCTCCTATTTTAACCACAATTCACTGATTTTGGCTACAATAGATAACAGAGTGAAAAATAGTGAGTCACCTGTGTTAGCAGGTATGTATACCCACAGAAGCACAAATTTGTCCCAAACAAACAAACACAGTATGGTTACGTTTCCTGTTTGTGCTTTCAAAGTAAAAGCCTGTTTTGGTATTTATACAGAGAAACTCCCCTAGTTCATGCAGAATGATCTTGTTCTTGTTTGTTACTTTTACAAACCTTGTTAATCTTACCAATCACATGTTTTGGTGAGAGTTGTTCTACGTAGTGGCTCTTTTTTTTGTATTTTTACACCGTGACAGTAGCACCCAACTACGACAATATCTGATTGGCCTGTAAGGAATGTGATTAAGAGAACAATCGTCCATTCACCTGCTAGATATGCTTTTTAAAGGTTCTGCCCAATCTCAAACACTTTCTATGGGCTGTAACCCTGATAGACTTGTAAAATATATTGAATGTTTTATTTGGTGTGTCAAGTTACCAAGGGACTGCTGATGTAATTAGCTTTAAGCTAACTTAATGCATAAAACAATAATATATATATGTTTAACATTTTACATGGTTCCTTTGAAAGTAAAATTAAACCAAATATCTATAAACATTATTAATCAGTTTAGCACCATTATAACTGTTTTGTTACCTTCAGAGTGTCTGCTAGTCAGAATCCAACTTTCTTCAAAATCAGGACGGATGAGACGAGTTGTCCAAGAATACTAAACTATAAGGCAATATAAGTAGAGATCACTCTTAGGTTGTTCACAGGGGAGACCAGATCAACAAACAGTTCCTAACAAGAGTTTTCAAGGAACCAGGTATGATCCTTCAATCCACAGACTAAACAATCCTGGTATTTCCAAGAATATTTCTAATACAGTTGTAAAAATATTTGACACTTCTGTAGCTCATATTTTAATAATTCACTGAACCATGAAGTTTCAGAGCTTAAGAATATCTACATCTATTTTACAAGGTACATGCTCTGCAGAGAAACTGACCCATCAGAAAATGAGAGTAAACTTCTAAACATAGTTGAAATTGTAATAATAATTCCAGAGTATCAGTAGAAAAATCTGCCAGTATATTTTTGCTAGCTAGACATTTGAACAACTGCTCGTAGCTGTTGATATAGAAAAGAAAACGAATTCTTGGTGTCCCGTTGTTCTTATTTGTCTTGTAGGTTTTGCTTATTTTTTTTTTTTTACTCTGACAATATTAAAGTTTAAAATTCTGGTAACCCTATTTTCTCATCAAGTCAAACACAAGTAGACATTAACATAATCCAAAGCTTTATAAAAGGTTGTCCCACTCCAACCCAAAAATCTGTTTACAAGCAACTCTGCAGCACTGAAACTTCCCCATTAACGTCACAAAAGAGCGAGACAGCAAGGGAGAAATAAATAAACAGCCAGCATCCTCTGATTCAGATCTGTCAGTGTGGCTCACTCTCCCACCCCTGCATTAAACAAATTACCCAGACACTGGCCGTGTTGTCATGCTGATGATACCGAGCCGTGCTCGGCCGTAGAACCAGACAATTTGAAACATCATCTTCTTAAACGTTTTGACAGCTAATTTCAAGGCTCTGTTAATTTGCCCCTCTAGGGTTCACAAAGCTGATGTGGGACAAAATGCCCATTAATGTCAAGTCTGCTGTCAGGAAGTGAGATAAATTATCATGATCAGGAAAACATGTTGGATTAAATGGTTTTTTCTGTTTCTTCAAAGCTACAAAGCCTCATGCAGATCTCTGAATCAAACCAGAGCAATCAGAGCAGTCCTGCATTCACCTCAAAGCCCCTTTTGTTTTATTGATTTTAAGGTGAGGTGGTTAAAGGTCCCTTGGGTGCAGTCTGGGAACCTTTCAAGGGCTGGATAGTGAAACCGAATATAGACATTGTTTTAGAAAAAGTCTCTTTTAAGATATCAGGAGACTCAAAGTTAGATTTTTTGTCATCTTTTGGCTGAATTTAAGCTCATGAAAAATGAAAAATAATACTTACATAATTCTGAAATGCAAATTTGTATAATGCTTAAAATAAAGTAAAATATTTAAACCTTTGTACACAGATACTGCATGATATTCCTCGAGAACTTTTCCTTAAACAGCGCTAGAATCAGTCCTATATTTTTTTCTTTGGGTTGGGAAAAAAGGATATTTCTTTTAGTTATATCAGATTATTTTAAGGGTAAGACATTAATGTTTTAATATAATATGGTTGGTGCTGATTCAAAAAAATACCAGGCCTACAGCTCAATAAACTTACCAGTGGGGGTGTAATGTCACTTATCATTATATTAACTCATATTAACGGACAGGAATCAAAAACAAACTCCAGTTGGGAATCAATAAAAATTCCCCCAAGAAATTGATATCATTAGTCATTTTACTTAACAATTCCCTTATCAATTCTGACAGGACACAGGGGTCAGAGGTGGTAATAAATGTGGCTTAATTTAAGACAAAAAGACACTTACTGCACACTTTTCAGTATCTGGAAACACCAGCAACTTGTAAAAGCATTTATGTACGCAGCACAGCTTTCAATCAGGAGGGTCAAGTGTTTGGTATTGTTGCCACTACAGGCCAATGTTTGCAGGAATCGATAAGGGAACTGTTAAAGAATCAAATCAATAAGCCTAATTGTTTATGGCATTAGCATCATTAATGTCTTGTCAATCCCCATCCCCACTCATATTACCATAATTAGGCAGTTTTTGAAGTGCCTTTCAGTATATTTGACATGGCAGCTTAGTTCAGGTCAAAACACATGAAAGCAGGTTTTCTGAAGGTTTATCGGTTCAGGGTGGTGACCTGTTAATAACCACAGACAGCCAAAGAAGAAACTCTGTGTTGGTCAATTTAGAATATGTTTTGGATTGAACGCTGGGTTCATAAAAAAGACTTTGGCCCAATTCAGTGAGAGAAGGGATCAAAGTTCAGACTCGAAGTGCATCTAAGTTGTTTAAGTTCCATAATGAAGTATTTAGAGTTTTTATTTGGATGGGTGTGAGAGTGTGATCACTCCAAATGTGAGGTAGGGGGCGTGAGGAAGCACTTGAAATGCAAAACAAACTGAAGCTTCCAATCAACTAGAGCTGCCACTAGGGATGGGAATTGATACGTTTTTTTATACCAAGTTCATTAATGGTTCTGCTTATTGAAACAATACTTTAATGATTCCTTTACTGATTCCTGCTGATTTCTGTGTAAAAAAGTTGGTCTACAAAGGTTTTCAGGAGCAACGACATGACAATCCTGATATTCAATGCCATGCTGCATAGATACATCTGTCTGAAAGTTGTGCAATAAGTGTAAAACTTAAGACACCATTTAACTACTTCTGCCCCTGTTTGCCAAGACTTTTGACTTCCTTGTCATCAGGTCTCCTGGCTGCCCTGAGAGCGTGAGAACCTTAATTTGCAAAACATGCAGAACAAAGTGGAAGGAACTGATATGCAAAAAGACTAATGATATCAATTCCTCCAGGGAGTTGTTATCAATTCTCAAATGGAATTGGTTTTTGATTCCCATCCCTAGCTGTCACATATTGACAACAAGTATAGCATCACAATATGCAACACTGAAAAGATTCAATACCTAAGGGATCAGCAATAGGCTGCCCACAGGGGTTGGTCACAATTTATTACAATTTATTATCAACATTAAGTTTGAAAAATAAATCTTAACAAAATTTATAGCAATCTGATTTGTATCAAAATGACTTTCAATCTTCATACTTTTGGTTTTCTACATTTACTCAATCAAATAAAGAGTGCAATACAAAATGTCTGACTGGTTTTAGTTTCTTTGCTGCTTTGTAATTAATTTATTTCACATACTAAACCATGGGTCAACTATTTCTTTTGCAAGTCACAGAAAATGTACCCAAAATATTCTTTTCTCAAAGTAAACCTTGCTTGACATATTGTTCACTTTTAAATCTGCAGAGGGTCAAACTTCTGGTGAATGTAAGTGTTGGGATTTGGAATCAGCAGATACTCATCATCAATAAAACTGGATCAGAATCAGGGGCCAACAAAGCTGACTGGGACAACCCTAATTTTTCCCCATATATTTTGTATGCAATGCTCGTTCTGAAATGTTCAAATGATCATTTTTAGAGTTTTTACCTTCAATGACAGCACGTGGAGTGTGGTGAAGAAACAGTGAGTAAATGTGTTTATAATCGTGATCTGAATATCTATCAGAGTAATAGCAATTATGATTTTTACGATAATTAAGCAGCCCTACATTAAAGCCAAACTCAAAGTTGTGTGTGTTTGGTCTTCTTTAACCACTCAATGGCCAGGGCCGACTCTTTTGTCAATTTATGAAGGACATCAGGTCGAAATATCTCTTCTCAAAAAGTGCAGATTTTTTTAAATAAATATCAGTGGATCCATAGCAAAAAATTCTTAATTAATGCTTTTATTATTCACATTGCAGCCAAATTATTAGCCTTCTATTTTGACCTCTGGATAAAGTGACAGCTTCCAATCAGTCTACTGACCAATCAAATGCTCCCAAATTCTACTTTTATTCTTTTTAGATGGATTACGGTAGCCTCCAAAGCTTAACAAGAGAGGGACAGTTTCTGAAAGAATTATTTAGATGTCTGAGTAATGTGATGTGGCCCCTTTGTAACATCTGCTTCGAGTGGCACAAATATCTGAGGGAACAGGTTTAAATATGAAAAAGTAAGTTTCTTTTCTTTCTTTGTGAAAAGGCTTGTTCATCTTTAACCTGTATTTTATTGTTATTAAGTTCTGTTAAGTTCGATTTCCAATTCATTCTTTTGTTTTGTCTCTATGGTCTGACATCATAGAGAAAAAGTATTGATAGCTTTGGTTTGGCTGGAAAAAAGAGGTCTGTAACTTGTTTGTGCTTAAAAGGGTTGAGGTTCTACATTTATTATTGCAAAACAAAATTCAAAAATGGCTTGATGATGACTTAAAGAAAAGAAAAACCACAGGCAAATTTAAGATTAGGTTAGATTAGATTAGATATTACTTTATTAATCCTTTTGGAAAAACTTTCTCAGGGAAATTGGGATTCAGAAGCAGTTCAGTATTACAGATTAAAAAAGATATATAAAAGATAGATTAAAATAACAACATAAATAAATACCAATAAAATAAAAATATAAATATATGGCTACTGCTCCTTCTCGTCCTCTGTATTCCTGTTACTCCTCATCCCCCAGTGAGAATATTAAATTAGTTAATTAATTAGTATTGAAAGAATATTCAAAACACAAACTTTAATTAAACACAAAGATGGAGAGCAGCAGTCGGACAGTAATGGAAGAGCCTAAGAAAATATAGATATACTGTCTTGTGTAGATAATGTCTTTTTCTGTTTGAGTAAGGGTGGACTATATGTATAGGAATTTAGTATTAAATATAGGTGAAATATGATGTTAGTAATTGTATATAAGTAGCTTATAACATTTTATAGTCATTATATTAATTATTAAGAAAAATTGGCTCCTAAATAGGCGGTACAATCTTGTAAATATTATAAATATGTAAAAAGTAAAAACATTACTGTAGGACATCGTAATAAAAAGGGTAGAATTAACTAAGTTTAGACTTCTTCCTTTTCCTTTTCAAGCATGTGGACTTGCACATGCATGTTTTTGGTATATGCATGCGTTTGTTTATGGTGACCTATGTTTGTTTTTTGCACGTTCGAAATAAAACATTCATTCAACTAAAAAAATGGCTTGAATTGCAAGTGTCATCTAAAATCCCAGACTCATGTTATTTAAAATCTATCTTTTAAGGTTATTATGGTATTAAATTAAAGACTTTTAAAGACTTTTTAGGATCCGCAGGAACCCTGAATATATGATTTTCGGCCCTTATCGCCCATCCCTATTGAGCAGCATGCACAGTTAAATGATCCTGTGGTCCTGATGCATTCCTTTGGTAAGAGGAGTCGCATGTACTACTAATTAGACATTTCACCCAGACATGTAACCACACGAAACAAGTCCAGACAGCGATCTGAAGCCAACCTCCAGACTCACCTTCCTCTGCAGAAGCCGTGAAAAGCCATTCCAGCAGGATGCAGCCCAGCAGGATCACACTCCAGTATGTCAGCTCCATAATACCTGACCTAAAAACGACGAGAAAGTGAAGCGACTTCTTCTGTGTTGCCTTGAATTAAAAATCAATGGGCACTGGCAGCTCGGCTGTGCTCTCCCTGACCGCAGACCAGTCCGCATTTAAAGTGGACTTGAGTTCAGAGCCTCACACTGTGGTTCAATCACTGCAGCAGAAACACTCACGATTTTGGCTGTAAAGCAGACGGAAGCAGCCCCTTTAACAGCCTGTTTTATGACCACAGGATGGAAAGTTCTTCTAATTGTCCAACTTTGTTTATGATGGAGGTCTGAGCATTAAAACAGAAGTCCAAAGCAGAGCTCAGGGCTGCGCTTCATCTCCAAACATCAGTCTTCTGTCAGCATGCTCCAAACTTGTATCCTCGGCGTTAATCAGCTCTTTGTGCTTCACACTTCTCCAAAATCACCCCTCTCCAGTGGGCTCAATCCACGACCACAGCGCCTCACTGCATGTCTGACACACGCAAAGATAAAAACCATCATCAGACTCTCCTCACGGTCCTCATCTTCCTCTAAAGCTCAGCAGACGGACCTCCACACTGAGATGTTTCCCCCCTTTGAAGATCCAGACTGTGGGCTGCCCGAGGGGAAAACACGAGAGGTGGAGGAGGGCTTGTTCCGCGGCACGTCTCGCCCGGTTTGACTGAACAGGTAAAATGTCTAAAATGAAGATAAAATGTCCGCCGTGTCCTCCTGCTCCACCCGCAGACTGGGCTCAAAGTTAAAGAGAAAAGTTAATGTTCTCCACACACCGTCTCTCAGAGCTGACGGAGTCTGCTGGACACCGAGGACTTCATCACCGCAGCAGACCCGGAGTCGACTGGCAGCAGCAGGCTCCGCCCACTCGCGATACCATCACAACTGGCAAGAGCGCGTCATAGGGTGCAGCACTTCCGGTGGGTCCTTCAAAAATAAAAGCCGCACCATGCAGATAAAGAAATAAAAAAGACACACAGTACTTTTCTGTGATGACCATTTATTGAAAACATCATACAAAAAAATAGAAAAAACAAGCTGTAAACATAGCCATACTGAGGCTCGTGTTAATTTTGACAGCTCTTTTTCAATTTAGTTTAAGTTATAATCTTTTGCCTAAATATATTTTAGTTTTAGTCAGCAGGGGATCTAGGATTTTCTAAGTTAAGGCTCCATCAGGGGGGCACATTTCTCACAGAGGGGCCAAGTATTTCTCCAACATGCATGCAGTCACATTTATGATAAAGCACACCCAGCCACTCCTTTTTCAAACTTTTAATTAAAAAAGTGTAGACCGTAAAACTCATTTTCAATTTCACATGTGATCAACTTCAAAGGAAATAAAATGGTGTTCAAAACCATGTTTCAAAATTTTGTATTCAAAAACATGCACTTTTTACCTTACATTTTGAATTCATTCAAATAATAGTCTTCTTCTGTCAGCTTTAGTGATGTTGGACCTGCCTATTTGGTGCACTACTGCCACCAACTGTTGGGCATGAAATCGCTTTCACCTATATCTGATTGTCTTTCCCCAGCAAAACAACAGATGAGTGTTAGGACAGCAGCACTTCAGGGGGCCAATTAGAATTCAGATGGGGCCAGTGCCCCTGTGGCCCCACCTCTAGAACTGCCACTGGCTTTAGTAATAATTTAATGAAATTTCACAACATTTTAGTTGACAAAAGCTACAGTAAATTTAGAAACCAACCAGACTGCGCCACCAATGCTACAACATTCACTAAGACATTAACATAAGACACAGGTGTAAATTTGAATAGACAGAAGTGATAAATTATCAATAATAATATTACTTATGAATGATAAATAAATACATAAATACATAAATTATAACAGTGTGGCACAGTGGCGTAGCAGGTAGTGCACATGTCTCACAGCAAGAATGCTGGTTTGATCCCTTACGTTGGGTGGTGGTTCAACACATTTGTTAAGCACTTTTAATATTTACACTAAGCAGCAAAAGCCAATGTAAAAAGGTCAAAACGGTTTTGAGAAAGATGCAGTACCTTGATTGTCCACTTGAGACTGGCTCCAAAATCTAAGGAATCCTATTGGTGACCATGTAATATGTTAATTTCAAAGCACAAATAGGCATGTTTACAGTCTACTACACAGTTTTAGTATATATAGCTTTCTACTTAATTTGGAGAAATTTGTATAGTTCATCCATTTTGGTTATGATAGGCAAGAATCTCTGATAATAAGATGTAATAAGAGACGGGGACTGATTTGACACACATGTTGGCAAGTTGTTACTGTTTGCTGAGAGGAATTCATCTGAGCTACATTCAGTAACAAACCTAAAAACCATCAGCTTTGTTTGGGGTGTTTTCTTCATTTAGAATATGCAGCAAGATGATAATCAAGACAAACTAGTTGGATATGTATCAACAACTATTCTCTTCCTCCAAGTCTGCTTCTCATTTAGTTGTAACTTAATCACTTTTGTCATTTCCAACATGCTTGATGACATATTTGGGCATCATGGGCTCAAGTCACACTGCCGTTTAAAGCTGTTTTATTTACACCCATGTGATGCTTCACTTACCGTGAAGATCGCAGAGATGAAATGGGGGGGTGAGTTGATTCTGTCTTTGTTTTTCTCCTGAGGTATTAAAATAGAAGTGATATTGAAGAGAGGGAGGCATGTGGACTCAGCGGGAGACAGGAGCACCGCAAGAGTGTTTCTGCCTTTGAGCGTATGTGGAGGCACATGCTGTGTCGTGCCTCAGTATTAGGCCCTGTTTACACGGAGTCACTCTCACTTGAACACAAAGGTTTATCCTCTGCGTCTTCAAAAACAATCTGCGTCCAAACGGAGACTCGAGAACGACTGAAAACGCTGTAGCGTGCATGCCAGTCCAGTAGATGGCGATGTAGGTTTGCAGAGAAACAGCGCTGTTACAACACACATACGAAGAAGAAAAACTTTTCACAAACAACAATGGCAAGTGGAGGCACGAAGACACAGGAGTTTCTTGTCTGGACAACAAACCTGTCGGGACAACAAATCTGCCAGGATAGTTTTGTCTGGATAACAAACGGAGCACGGTAAGCAGCACACATGTTACTCGGTAGACAGCCGAAGCTGTTGTTGTTTCTGATATGCGCGCGCAGCCTTCATGTGAAAGAGTACTGCGCATGCGTAGACGTCAGCGTTTCCCCCCTGAGACGATGGATCATGTTTACATGAGACCCGGTGGCGATGCGTTTTGAAAAACTCTCCTCCTTGGACCCTGGTTTCTCAAGTTTGTGGATTCAAGCACTCCAGGCACTGGTCTCATGTAAACGGGAGGCTAAAACGCGGTCAAACTCTTCGGATATGGCCGAAAACGGAGTCGTGTAAACAGGGCCTTAAAGTGAATGCCTTGAAGTATAACGGAGCCTCATTGCAGCAGTGTTGCGTAAAAGTACTGTGAATAGGGTTATAATGTCTGTTCAATCACCAGTGAGTGACATCACTGGGATTGTGTATGCATGGTCTACATGAGTGTTTGTGCTCTCTATACACAGGAACACCTTAAAGTAGTTTGTCAATTTCATATAACTACTCTGCTTTACACCCTGTTAAAGGCCAGTAAGTCATTGGCATTATTAACATGGATATATGATATTTATTTGATTTTACAACTTTATTCTCTTAAAACATTGAAGAAATGTGGGCCACACTTGTCCAGCCTGTTATGTTTATCATACTTTTTTTCTGATTAAGGTGGTGACTCACTCATAGGGATATATTTCATTACTTTTCACAAGAAGCATGACTGTAACATAAACTGCATTAGGGGAATAAACCGATTTTATTTTGAAAATGGATTCACCAAATTTCCGGTTTTGGTCCGACTGCCTCTATGTGAATTGACATCAAAACAGCAATTAAGTCCGTCCTATCTACAAGTCTTGGCGTGCTGTTTCAGTTACTGTCCTCCAGAAGAAAGCCGCAGGTGAAGCAGGTGGTTCAATCAACCTTCAATATCCTGAACCTGAGCAGTTTCAGGGTGAGCAGGAACACTGAATACATAAGTACATGAGAGAAAATGAACGAAAACCTGCTTTAACCCTCAGCAGAGATAGATAGATAGATAGATAGATAGCATTTTAAACCTCCTGTAATGAGTTTTAAGCTGGTAAACAAAAAGAGTGTTATTAGTACCAAGGCCTTCTACATGACCCACAAAAGCAGGCAAGACCACCTTCAGTAGACTGATCCTGTCTTACTACGTCTTTTAGATATTTTGAAACCACTGCCACAGGGTAGGTGTCAGACAGGGCGATTGATATCTTGTCATAACAGTCTAGGTTACTCAGCAAATATTCACAATGAGTGATATTTGACTCTTAAAAGAAAACAATAAGTGACCTTCAGTTTAAAAACAAAGTAGAAGACATATCTAAAAGTAAAATAAATGGGTTCTGTTCTCACAAAAACAACACAAACCAAAAGTTCCTCACAGGAGCTTTAAGCCATTAAAAAAAAAGGCTGTTAGGAAGAGACTGATAGTCTGAAGTGCACAGTGATATAGATTTTGTAAGATGCAACAGCTGCCGTATTTAAGAAGTGCAGATTTTATTGTGTAATGTTTTAATCAGCTATGTGCATCATGATAAAAACCCACCGTTCAAAGGGCTGATTTTTTTTTTGTTCAACCCTAAAAATCGAAAAATTTGCATCTTAAATCCAGATTAAAGCGACATGTATGTTCAGTCTTTTGATTGGATCACATGTATGCCTGTCATGACCCCCAGAAAGTGTGAACAGGCCCGTCAAGAGAAATGCCTGGGCCCCTGAAAGGCACGAGGAAGGGCCCCCCTCACCTTATGAGACTGATTAAAATAAATGCATGCCCTTCACCGATAAACATCCCTTTGTCCTCTTGCTCCTGGATGGACATTAGTGAAAGAACTTTCACTTGCTGTTATTGCCTCTGCTGCTGCTTCTTCCTCTGTTGCACTTGAGCTGGTCTCCTTGCTCAGTTTGAAAGCTGATCTGAAAAACCTGCTTCAGAAGGTTTTTGTTTGGGTCAAAAGCCATCGCCAGTTCCCTCTCTTTTTCTTTTCTGGCAACCTGATTTATTATTTTTTAGTGTCAGGTCCTGGCATTTTAAAATCAATCCAGCATCACTGACAAAACAGTTGAGTTCATGAAGACCACAAACAACATTTACAATAAAAATCAAACAAAAATCAACCAAAAAAAAACAAGAACAAAAGAAACAGGCTCATACAACGTAAGTGAAAGGGGGGGTTGTTTTTAAGATGATCGACCTTTTGTTAAAAAAATATAAAAAAATAAAAATAAAAAAATAAACAGAAATTTTACTTTTATTGACTCAGTATATCATGTTGGGCATGTCAGTTGAAAATATGTTTGCTTGTCAATGCTCCAAAAGAGTCGACCATTTCACTGCTGGGCCCCTTTTATCCCCCCCTATGGGCAGCCATGAGTGAGAATAACATTATTTTAGCCCTCATAGTAATCAAAGTTCCCTGTCCCTTCACTGGACAGACCTTGGGTTGGCAGGATGACTTTTAAACTCAGTCACTACAGAAGAATGTCAAGAAAATGTCTTGTCAGGGACATTGTTGTATACTACTAACAGTATATAATGCTACATTTATGTGTTTTTTCTTTTACACTTATATGAGGATGTGATTGAAAACGTATACAAGTGGACATGATTTTTTTTTTTGGAAAACAATGGAGGAAAACCTCTTTTTTATAAAGTACTCATCTACAATATGTGTTGACAGACCTGTGATGGCAGAGTAAGTGTAAAGATAGACGTGCATGTGTGCATACGTTATAACAACAAAGTCCCTTAAATACAGCCCCAGAGTAATTACTCACCAGTCTTTAGTTTCCTCCCTGCCATAACTCAAAGGAGTTGTACATCCTCAAGTTTAACGGAAGTACTGATGGACAGAAGCACTCAAGAAACCTCAGCAGGGCTAATAACTTGTGGCTCTGGGAATTTGCCGAGGAGCAGCAGCCCTGTGGTTTCAAGTTAAGGTCAAGGAAGCTGAAGTGTGCAAAATGCAGATAGACCAGCTGAGTATGTCACCTGGCTCTGTGTGCACCCTCCCTGCCTTATTGCTTTTAGCAGATAAGACCTTTTGATTCTGCTTTATTAGCACTGCTAGCATTAAAGCTATGCATCTGTGTCGCCTCGCTGGCCATTTTTAAACCTCCTGTGTTATGACATCTCACTAATGTGAGTATTTTCCAGCATCCAGCTATCTCAACATGGCATAATTTAATGAGACCCATAACATTACCGATTCATTACATCAGTGTTGCAGCACAGCCCATTTCCCTACTTAATTAATGAGTGTTTTCCTCAAGGGGAGCTGGATAGACTCACTTTTTGAAGAAGATCTGGGAGCGACAGTGGCATAAATAAGAGAAAAATGCTAATTCTAGGTCTAAATGATGAAAAGTAAATAACATATTAGCAATTCAATCTCACTAATAAGGCCAGACCAATGTTTAGTTTTAGGCAAGGCGAGGCCAGAGTTAGCTGTTTCCTGGTCTCAATACAGCTCCTGCTGTCAAACTGATGGTCAAATTTCAGAGTAACACACATACAGTCATCAGTCTGCGTCACAGCAGGCGTAAAGTTGGACTGCTACACAGCAGAATCTGCACACACAAATAAACTCTATCAGAGTTTATATCAAGATTCCTTAATTGTGTCTACATGGGTCCACACCAGGAGGTGTTGTTTTCACTCTTTCTTGAGTGTTGGTGCTTTAAGTGTATATTGTGACTCTTTTGGAGTTAAAATTAAAAACTTTGTAACACTTAAAAGTGCGACTTTTGATCAACACTTCTATATAGTGTTAGGAATGCACTCTCTCAGAGTACATTTTTTAACTACCTAAGTAATATATCAACACTGCAAAGAGTAAACAAAGCTTTATTTTGTTACTGTATGTTAATGTGGAAAATAAGCTGAATTGAAGATACCATGTTTGGTTAAAGAACATATTAAAACATAAAACATTTGTAGACTGACTCTACAAGTGTCACTTACAGGTTAAGAGTTCAGAGTTAAAGATCATACTGTGAAACCTTTGGATTTGATTTACTGAAACAACATTTTTACACTTGTTTTGACACCAACTCTTTTTTAACTGTGACTGAATTTTCAGGAATTTGACTTCATCCAGATTTAATTAACTCTGTATTTGCTGAAATTTTGCCAACACCAGACTTTCTAACTCTTCTTAATTTGCTGCGTAGAGGTGCAAAGTTAATGAAAAGGGAATCAGAAAATGTGACTTTCATTTTAGGGTCTACAGCACAGCACAAGTCCTGTAATTAAAGCCCCTGTAAGAAGTTTTCAGGCTGTGTTAAAAGGGAGAAAAAATACTAATGGCCCTTAATGAGCAAAGAAAAGACAGACATTTTTAAAGTCTGTAGTCCATAGTGTGGGAAAGGCATCATACACAATGACCAGCCTTTTTACACTTTGATAGTAAAAATAGTGCAACACAGCCACAATTCAAAGTCAGCAAGATTTTATTTCACATATGATTCTTATACATGTACACGACCTTAACAGAGATAAGTGGTGCCACAATGCCTTTGCACAGAAGCACTGCAAGCAACAAAGCTCTGTCATCACTTCACCTTGTGACATTCACAATTAGGAGTAAAGCCATTAACAGCACACCTGCCAGTTGTCTTTCTCTGCCACTCTACTCTGTGGTTTTCCAGCAGTTTTTTTTGAGTTTGTATAAAATTCGAAACATTTTCAACTTCTCTGCACATGACGGGTAGTTGCAGCACTCATTACCTCCGCTGAGGAGGTTATGGTTATCTGTCTGTCTGTTTGTCTGTTTGTTTGTTTGTGTTCAAAATAACTTGAAAAGTTCTGAACGGATTTGGATGAAATTTTCAGGAATTGTCGGAAATGGGATATAGAAAAACTGATTAAATTTTGGGGGTGATCTGGATCAGCGTCTGGATCCAGGAATTTTTTAAAGGATTCTTTAACATTGCCAGATAGGACCATTTTCGCCAAAGTGGACCGAAGCTGCTTGGCGGAGGTCTGCGCTCTCTGAGTGCTTTTCTAGATAAAAAATAGACACAAATAAAGTTGGAAACAGGCAACGACACAGGGAAAGGCAAGTGTCAATGCCCTCAGTGAGCCAACTGTAGTTTTATTTGGTAGCATTATGAACCATTCTGACTGATAATAGAGGGCAGAGAAGAGTCTTTTTTTACACAAACTGCTGATAGGAGAGCTACTTCAAATATCACGTTTGATAGTGAGCAAGGCTGAGAGCACCATGTTTGTTCCAGCCCATTTTCACTTACTGCCACATTTTTTGAAGGTATTTTTAGGTGCAGTTGTGCCTTGAGCAATGTGTCTCTGTGTGATTGGCCCCTAAATGCGAAAGGGTGTAATATCTGTATCAAGTCAAGGTGCAACATGGCTTGGACTCACACAGCACAGCATATGCTCCCCATACACAAGAATTAGAATCAGAATTACTTTATTAATCCCCAAGGGGAAATTCAGTTGTTTCAGTTGCTCTTGTACACAGTATAGCAGTGGGAATATCAAACAAAGACATACAAATAGATAGATTAGAGCATATAAAGGAAGCAGGTTGCAACATGCAGAATCTTTAAGCTATATCAAGAAGGCAGAGATGCACACCCACTGGGTCCACATGCCACCATGTGGAGATAAAGCGTCACAGTAAATATTACAGTTAAAACAGTGTGACTGGAGCTCGGAGATGTCCCTACACCATAACACCACCAACACCAGCCTGAACTGTTGAAATAAGGCAGGATGGATCTAAGCTTTCATGTTGTTTATTGGCCAGTGATTGTGGATTTTATGTCTGTAAAGTTGTTCGCAGTCTGTTGTGTTTTGTTTATCCGTTTTAAGAAGGACATACACTATATTGCCAAAAGTATTCGCTCACCCATCCAAATAATCAGAATCAGGCGTTCCTATCACTTCCATGGCCACAGGTGTATAAAATCAAGCACCTAGGCATGCAGACTGCTTTTACAAACATTTGTGAAAGAATGGGTCGCTCTCAGGAGCTCAGTGAATTCCAGCATGGAACTGTGATAGGATGCCACCTGTGCAACAAATCCAGTCGTGAAATTTCCTCGCTCCTAAATATTCCACAGTCAACTGTCAGCTGTATTATAAGAACGTGGAAGTGTTTGGGAATGACAGCAACTCAGCCATGAAGTGGTAGGCCACGTAAACTGACAGAGCGGGGTCAGTGGATGCTGAGGCGCATAGTGCGAAGAGGTCGCCAACTTTCTGCAGAGTCCATGGCTACAGACCTCCAGACTTCATGTAGCCTTCAGATTAGCTCAAGAACAGTGCGCAGAGAGCTTCATGGAATGGGTTTCCATGGCCGAGCAGCTGCATCGAAGCCATACAACACCAAGTGCAATGCAAAGCGCGAGATGCAGTGGTGTAAAGCACGCCACCACTGACTATAGAGCAGTGGAGACGCGTTCTCTGGAGTGATCAATCAGCTTTCTCCATCTGGCAATCTGATGGACGAGTCTGGGTTTGGAGGTTGCCAGGAGAACGGTACATGTCTGACTGCATTGTGCCAAGTGTAAAGTTTGGTGGAGGGGATTTTGGTGTGGGGTTGTTTTTCAGGAGCTGGGCTTGGCCCCTTAGTTCCAGTGAAAGGAACTCTTAATGCTTCAGCATACCAAGAGACTTTTGGACAATTCCATGCTCCCAACCTTGTGGGAACAGTTTGGAGCTGGCCCCTTCCTCTTCCAACATGACTGTGCACCAGTGCACAAAGCAAGGTCCATAAAGACATGGATGACAGAGTCTGGTGTGGATGAACTTGACTGGCCTGCACAGAGTCCTGACCTGAACCTGATAGAACACCTTTGGGATGAATTAGAGCAGAGACTGAGAGCCAGGCCTTCTCGACCAACATCAGTGTGTGACCTCACCAATGTGCTTTGGAAGAATGGTCAAAAATTCCTATAAACACACTCCTCAACCTTGTGGACAGCCTTCCCAGAAGAGTTGAAGCTGTAATAGCTGCAAAAGGTGACCGACGTCATATTGAACCCTATGGATTAGGAATGGGATGTCACTTAAGTTCATATGCGAGTCAAGGCAGGTGAGCGAATACTTTTGGCAATATAGTGTATCTCAAATTTGTCCAGATAATGCTTATTGCTTACTTTACAGGAATATTTCCCCCTCTCTCTCCTTTTCCTTTGTTTGTTTGTGCCTTATGTAAGTCATAAGATACTCAAAACAGCAAGCATAAGGAAGATGCTTTCGAGTATTAAACTCACTGGAGCTGCCACATTTACTATGGGCAGCAGTTCTGCTTAAGCTCTAATCAGTCTCAACCACTAAAGAGCTGCAGATATAAAAACTGCAAAGTCAGAAAACAAAGAAATGTCCTCGAGAGATTCTGTCTCCTTTCTTTGCACCATGTCTACAATTTGTGTAACCATGTGAGTGTAAGAGAAAGCAGCTTTGGGATCAGGGTGACCTGCCAATAAGAGAAATAAAGCTATCGGACCTCTAAGCTCTTTTTTTTTATCTTGTCAGAAACTTGAATGTCATGCCAGCCTTGTAAAGAAAGGCACTAGTTTGGGACATTAGATTAGCTGGACTTGAAAAAGCCACTTCTACAAAATGTTGAACAAAAAGAAATGAGAGGAAGTGAATGGCCAAATACTTAAACTACCCAATGTAAACATGTGATTGGGACCTCACAATCCTTCTTGGAACCTTTAGACTGATGATATACTTGACAACAGATGCATAATGGCGGCCATGTGCTCTGTGTGTGTGCTCAGCACATTGGTCCTGCATGTCCTTCAGAATTAATGTAAAGCAGATGCAAGATGTAGTACACATGTGACCAGCTAGACTCCACACAGGGGCAGGAACAACAATGAAAGACATGATGGACCAAATACACAGTTTTCCTTAGGTGTAAGATGTGTCTCTATCACTGCGTAGAGACAAACATGTCCATGAAATAAGTGACAGATAAATTCAGTTGTATAAGATTGTTCATACTTCTTAAACAAATGAAAATGCATTTGGTGTAATAGTTCAATCAGTGATCATGTAACCTGGTGACATTCAATCAAGTTTTTCTGTGGCTGTGTTTGGATTAGATGGGTTTCTTATTCAATCAGGATACAACAAATAGGGTGCATTGTCTTTTGTGACCAGCATGTCTGGTGATTGGACTGCATTGTAATGACCTCATGTACATAAAGGCGTAGTGAGGCCAACAGCAGGATAGGATACTTGGAGTAGTGGTGGTGGTGATGAGGTATACAGGACCATATAAGGAGTAGACTTATGGGGAGCTGGAGGAGAGGAGAGTTCATGATCATAGCCTCCTGCAGCCTCTCTACCTCCTCAGATCCAATCGTTTCCAAAGGGGAGGGAAAAGAGCTGCATCTGATCCTCTGTAGAGACCAAATTTTTCATTTTTTCATTCAACTTAAATCACATCCCTGGTAAAAGAAACCTAAGACATGATGTAAAAATCAAACACACCTGGACATGGGACTTTTAAAGAGGTAGTGAGGCAAACAGCAGGATAGGATGCTTGGAGTTTTGACACTGGTGTTGGTGATGAGGGTTACAGGAACAGTTGTAGACTTATGAGGGGCTGGACCTGGACTCTGATGAGATGATTGGAGGTGTTGGGGGTGAAGGGGGGCTGCTGACATCACATCATATGACATTTGCCATATTTTATATTCACCCTTGTTTACTGTGGTTGATTAAATTTAACTTGTGTTTCTCTTATTCATGCCTGAAGTGTCACCACTAAGAAGTTATGTAGTGGTGATGTGGAGAAATCTGTTTGGAGCGCAACATTTTTAGATAGTAGCATCACAATTTGGCATGAGCACTAAGATCACTGTACCACATGAGTCGGGGTCAAACTATTGCCTCACTAATCAGTCCAAGCTGTATGTGTTGTGTTGTTCTAGGAAGATTTTTGGGGTTTGATAAGACAGCTGAACTTTCCATAAACATGTTCATATTTTCAAATTAAAGAGTATGCAGCTCAGTGCAGCTCTGTGACTGAACACAGCCTCAGAGTGCAGCTAAAAACTGCAGACGCCCCCGAGCATACACTCACAGTGAGCAGTTTCAGGATTCAGTGTCTTGCTCGAGGGCACTTTGTCATGCGGACAGGATAAATCAGGGATTTAACCACCAGTGCCCTGGATTCATTACCCAACCATCCTCTACCTGTGCTAGAGTCATCCTTCTTCTGTTATCTGTCCTTACTGCAAATGTTGAAGAAATGTTGCTTCTTCAAAAGGCATCAGGGAAACTTTTACTCTCTATGGGTGCACAAGTTACGTGCAACAAAGTATTTTAGATTGTTTTCTCACACAGGGGTAAACTGGTGGAGGTACATGTCTACTGTCAGTGCCAAGTGTTCATTTACAAAGCATTAGTGTCTGAATGTCAACCATGAGCACAATAACGTACTTTATTTATAACTAAAGTTCTGCATCACTTTTTTAGAAGACACCCCAATAGATTGGCCACACATCAGTATCAGCTTTTGTTAATAAACGTGATCAGTTGAATAATTTTGAATAAATGATAACATCTATTACTTTTTGTAACTGAGTTCAAATTCATGAACAAATTGCATTTTATTTATTAAACAATGTGCACTGTTTTGCCAGTTGGGTACAGTTAATAGTTTTGGTCAGTCTGTCAATAAATTTGTTAATTCACAGAAATAAAAAGAAGGAATGGATCAATAATTTCATTGTGTAATACAGATGTCCTTACTGTATGATGCTTTATTGCATGGTTCGACGAGATCTTTTTGTTATTGCTTTATTGAGCAAAAACTTAACCAGTTGTTAAAACAAAACATGAAACAAGATCTGTATCAGCAGATCTCACAGAAGGCCAATAAAAACTTGATCAGCGCACCCCTACTATTTTTTTGAATCAGTTTTACCCCAGTGAGTATTAATAAATCATTAAAATACTTACTTAATATTTTTTGTAATAGACTTTCTTTTTTTTCTTGGTTAAACCTTGAATTCTTGAATATAATATAATTAGGGGCTTGTCCAGGATTTGGGCCTGGGACCTCTCACTTGTGAAAAGTGCTTTACAGACGATGAGTATAAACTAAAAAATATCTCACTGTGTTAGAAATAATCAATACATGATATCTAAATAATGTTAAGATGATCTGTTAAGTAATGCTTAATAGCTTAATAACTTACTTGTAAAGGATCATTGGATTAATGTATAAACAGGTTTTACTGCTGAATGCTGCTGATGTGTTGATTGTAAAATCCTTTTTGTCATTCTTGGTTTTTGTTATTCATGTGAAACTTCTCTTGCTGCTATACTGACCAGGACTCCCTCATAAAAGATAGTTTTGGATCTCAGTAGGAATGCTCCTGGTTAAATAAAGATTTAATAAAAAAAATAGGTATAAGTAAAGATTCTCACAACATCGTGGCTCCCAAAAAGTAATTAATATATATATTTTTAGGTGTGAATCTTAATTGTTTTCAAATTACTTAAATATGAATACAAGAGCCATATTTGGTAGCCTCTATGAGTCTTTTTGCTTTATGACTTTTCTTGTGCCTTGGTGCCAGAGCAACTTATAGGAATATGTTTGTAGACTTTTTTATTACTTCTGCCAAGGAGGTTGTTTTTTCCAGCATTTGTCCGCTTGCTTGTTCACCAAAAGTTCTCCTCAGATTTTGGAGAAAACTTTAGGGCATGTTGGTCATGGCAAGAGACAGAAGGTGTCAGATTTTGGTGGTGATCTGAATCCAGGAATTGTTTCTAGGATTTGTTAACGTTGTGCAAGAGGGCAGTTTCACACCTTTTCCAATAAACCAGAGAAGAATTTTAGAAATGCCTTGATGGAGGTTTTTGCTTTCTGATCACTTAGTTTACAATGTTTTACTTTTTTCAGTGAACAGTAGTGTAGTCTGCTTGTCCCAAATCTTTTGCTGTTGTTGGTTAGTTTTTTTTTTGTTTGTTTTCTTGTACCTTGTTCTATAGTTTGTTTCTGTGTATTGTCAAAGCTCCTCATAAAGTTCTGTTTTAAAATTACAGAATAAACTAGAAAAGCACTCAGAGAGCACAGACCTCCGCCAAGCAGCTCAGTTCCACCCATAAATTGTGATTTCCACCCAACATTATAGTCCTATATTTTTTTTATACGCACACTGTGGAATTTAAAAATATTAATCTGCAAGAAGTATGATTATTGTTGACATAAATATCATCTAATAGAGTGACCTAGTTAGTAGTGGGTCTTGTAACTTGTTGACTGAACCAATCTGCTGCTGCTTGTACAGATGTTTGTGGTGTGCGTGCCGCGGCGCTTCCAGTGGGCGATAGTTCCAGCCTGTCGGTCGGAGCAAAACCACGGTGCTTTGGTGCACGCCGTGTTTGCTCTATGTGGAATTTGGGGGTTAAGTTTTTACTCACACACACACACAGACTTGTGTTATGACGGACTATTTCCGTATCGACATCAGCAACCTTGTTTTGAATGATGAAACAGCACATTTGGAGGGACTGCGAGTGAGCAGCATATTTCTATAACATTAATGGGCTCACAGTAATGTTACTAGTAGTTGTGAGTTGTAGAGGACTGGGATGTTTATTACAGTTTCAGGAGAGTCTGCTGCCTTAATTTATCCTAGAAACCAAGGCTAAAGGACAACGCCAGGCTTTCTCCATTGGCAAAACTTCCTCCTCCCCACTGTGTGTGATTGCCTGTTCGCCGTGCCCTGACTCTGATTGTAACCAGAGCGTGTAACAATACTTATAAACTTAAATGTTTTTTCTGACTTCAGTGTGGATCAGATCAGCACCAAAATGTAATGGCTTCTTCCTTGGACCAAACCACATCTCTGGTAAAATTTTCATGTAAATCCATCCAGTAGTTTCTGCGCAATCTTCCTAACAGACAAACAGACAAATAAACAAACAACCAAACAGACAGACCCCGGCGAAAACATAACCTCCTTGGCGGAGGTAATAAAGGTTTTATTAGTATTGTTATTTCTATGTGTTGCTATCATCCCAGCATGTGAGTGCAACTAGCTGAAAAGCTTAATGTGTGGAGGATAAGGGGGAATGTGAGCTGTATTGTTACAACTCCAAGTGTCATCTTTATTTGGGGTTTGTGGTTGTTAAAGAGAGAGGGGAAGTAATCAGTAACTTAAAACTAAGGGTAATTAGTAACTTTTGATACTAAGAGATAAAATAAGAACAAAAAATTAACTTATTAAAATTTCCGGGTAACTTGGACAACACTGGTGGTCAATAAGAGTTATAGGTTTTTAATCTAAAGACAAAGGAGCTCGTTCCTTCACATGAAGATGAGGATATTTCAGTTCCTGTCTGTGTACAAGTGACAGAGCAGAAGATGAAATGCAAATGCCAAAGCCTCTGATGCTCCAGAGTCTGTATTTGCTTATCTCTTTCTTAATAGCTTAGCATAGCTGAACAGCTCCATTTCAGCTATTTTGCACATCATTTCACATGCCACTCGCTTGCATAAGCCAAAGTATTTCGAAGTCCTGTCTCTGGCATATTCCTGCTACGATTTTCATTTTGGGATCACTCTATGTGATCATTGAAATGACAAAAAGTACGTGCACATTTGGCCCTGGTGACACTGTAAGCCTTCATGGGCTAAGCTGTGCCCTTGCAGATTCAGCTTTTAAAGTAACACCAAAAGGCTGTATTTAAAAAAAAAAATGTCCATCTTCTCTCCATTAAAACCCACTTTGAACAACAAATTCCTTGTCATTTGTCTTTTTTGATCAATTTTAAGGTTTCTTGACATAAACATCAGAAGAAAACGTTACTTTGAAGGCAGCATGCCATGTTTTTATTTGCAGGAACGGCACAGTGTTGACATTTTTCATTAGAGGTGGATGTTCCATAACACTTCAATCGTTCACTTTTATATCATTTCAGTGAGAAATATCTTCTTTGGCAGGTGTGGCTGCAGTATAGAGGAGCCTTAAGAGTCAGAGAGAGGCAGAAGAACCAATAAGGTTTAATCCAACATCAGTCAGAAAGCCCTGGCACAAAACCACAGGAGTCTGTATTATCTTGGGTTTTAAACACACCGAGGTTCAAACACCATAAAGCAGAATCTTAACGGGCAAATCCAGCACCCACCCCACTGCACACCAATGTGAGATGAGTTATCTGATCTTTATGCAGCTGGTCTGATATACGAATAAAGAGAAGCGAAGCAGATGAGGTGACATCATTCAGATTTAACACAGCACGCGACGTAAACAATCTGAACTCCAGTTGTCCTACGCAAACAGTTTGATGGGTGCCAGCTGGGACCACATGGATTGAGGACTGGGGAAAAAAAAAACAACAACGAGGGGACTGAGAATCTGCGAGCAGAAGACGCAGCAGGCTGAAATTAATAATAAAATATGAACATGGAAGGGATTTGTGTTTGATCCACTACTCCAGGCTGGAGCTGTCGTGTTGTAATGAAGATAACAAATGATGGTGACAACCTCCTGCATGTCGCCAGAGCGCTGTAGACTGACTGAAATAACTTAGAAAGGCCAACGAGAAACAGTGACTCAGGTTTTGAAGCTGTAAGATGGCATCATCTGAGATCTGATCACCATGTCCAGCGACTTTAATATGTGCAGTAACTTACAGGTAGAGCCATCTTTGAGGTCATACAAAGGACATTATAATGATCTACTGCTAAAATATTCTGTTAAAAAACACAATTCAGAGCAAAGCCTTGGACTGATATGCAGTTTTCCCCCAATATAGGAATGTTTTGTTTTGATGAGTGGTATGCTGCATACAATTCAATGTATATAAAAAATTCAGCCTAATGATCTAAGGACGTATTTATAGCAGTCTACAGGAGCTCTGAGCAGATTTTATTTGCTGATCAATAGAGCAATATCTTTTTACTTTATCAAGATCTTAACAATAATTTATAGAGTTGTTTGACAACACAACATGATAAGATGTTGATTGAGCTGTTTCCCTAGATTGTCACTTGTTTTCCTTCATGATCACAGGACAGTTCTCTGCTAACTAGAAGACAAACGAAGGGCCACTAACCTGATGCACCAAATGGATTGTTTCATATATCCATGGGATATATTTCACATCCATAAAGCCTTCGGTCAGGGCTGGCTGAGGCTTGGACCAGTCCATAGTTAAGCAACAATAGGCTTAGACTGCAGGGGGATTTGACACACTGAGCTCCTCCCCCTCTTTCTATTTCGTTCTCTCTCGCTCTTTCCGCTTTGTTTTTTCTTTTTTTTGGCTCCTCTACTCATCTCTAGTTATTGTCTTGTAGGCAGCCTGGGATCATGGGTGTGGACAGCCTGCTGCTGTTGACCTACAAAGCTTAAACTACTACAATTACAAATATTTGGCCTTTCCTTTATTCCCATGGTAGTTCTTGTAAATAACGCACTTATAGCTTTGACTAGCAGCATGGATGACCTGCTGAGCACTTTCTTGACTCTGAGTGCTTTATCTACATCAACTGCCAACAGAAACAACATCATTAAACATGAATTCTCACTTTTGAAGTGATTTAACCCAACTCAATGCAGCTGTATTATTTAACATCAGTCCTCTCTACCTTGTAATAATTTTAGTTGTTCATGTTAATATTAGAAAAACCTCTCTATTCATGTTTGTTATTAATCATACCACCATAATAACTACCTTTATCACACCTCAAGGGGCTATCCTATGATATACACTGCCTGGCCAAAAAAAAATAGTTGCCACCTGGATTTAACTAAGCAAATAGGTACGAGCCTCCTATTGGATAATTACTGCATGGGCGATTATCTTTCAGCTGACAACAAGTTATTTAACCCCAGCTGATGCAATGAGGAGCTTCTCATTTCTTAAACATCCATGTCGAAAGACACATCCTGTGGTCGTGGAAAAGATGTTAGTCTGTTTAAGAAGGGTCAAATCATTGGCATGCATCAAGAAGAGAAAACATCTAAGGAGATTGTAGAAACTACTAAAATTGGGTTAAGAACTGTCCAACGCATTATTAAAAACTGGAAGAATGGTGGGGAACCATTGTCTGCGAGGAAGAAATGTAGTGGGAAAAAAATCCCGAATGATCAGGATCGGCAATCACTTCAATGTTTGGTGTGTTTAATAGTGAAAGTAAGAGCATTTCCACACACACAATGCAAAGGGAACTCAATGGATTGGGACTGAACAGCTGTGTAGCCTTAAGAAAACCACGAATCAGTAAGGCTAAAAAAAAGGCTTCAGTTTGCTAGGGAGCATAAAGATTGGACTCTAGAGGACTGGAAGAAGGTCATGTGGTCTGATGAGTCCAGATTCACCCTGTTCCAGAGTGATGGGTGCATCAGGGTAAGAAGACAGGCAGGTGAAGTGATGCACCCATCATGCCTAGTGCCTACTGTACAAGCCTGTGGGGGCAGTGCTATGATCTGGGGCTGCTGCAGTTGGTCAGGTCTAGGTTCAGCAACATTATGGCCCAAAGAATGAGGTCAGCTGACTACCTGAATATACTAAATGACCAGGTTATTCCATCAATGGATGTTTTCTTCCCTAATGGCACGGGCATTTTCAAAGATGACAATGCCATGATTCATGGGGCTCAAATTGTGAAAGAGTGGTTCAGGGAGCATGAGACGTCATTTTCACAAATGGATGGCCACCACAGAGTCCAGACCTTAACCCCATTGAGAATCTTTGGGATGTGCTGGAGGAGGCTTTGTGCAGTGGTCAGACTCTCCCATCATCAATACAAGATCTTGGTGAAAACTTAATGCAACACTGGATGGAAATGAATCTTGTGACATTGCAGAAGCTTATCGAAACAATGCCTCAGTGAATGCTGTAATCAAAGCTAAAGGTGTTCCAATGAAATATTAGAGTGAGTGACCTTTTTTTTTTGGTGGTGACTTTTTTGGCCAGGCAGTGTATTTCAGTTCAATAGAGACAAAATGAGGACAGATTCATGCTCCGGGCATCCATAAGTTTGTCGTTACAATCAATTCTTACTTTAGTTTGTCTCTACCCAACTCTCTACTTCACCCATTTTCACCTCCAACATGGCTTTGGTGGATGGCTGTTCAACATGAGTCTGGTTCTGCTCCAAAATGCTCTATAGCTAAATGTTTTGGTAACTGGTGGTATCCAGTGACTCCTTGCTATGTTGTTGCTCTGTAAAGTATACAATGGACTAACAACTTGTAAACCACCTAAAAAAATAGTAAAAACATTTTAGCCTCAAACAAACGAACGTGACAGACAGTTACTGGATCCCCTCTTGATAGCTAATTAGCAGTTTTACGGTCACATTTAACGCTCGGAGGTAATTCTCAGTCATGTCTTCTTTCCAGAACTACCAAGACTGAAGTGTGAGCTCCTCTTTCATCCACACCCAGCCCTATCAGAGCAGCATTGGACCCCAGCTGCAGACACAGAGGTATTACTCCATTATAAGCCCATTGTTGAACGGGCTGGAGATAATTGCTGGTGATACAGTAATAGGGCACCTTGATCCCTCTCTACGAGTTGTGAGAATGGACTGTTTGACAATCATTCTGCTAATTTTCACTGTGCCAGCTTCCTCCTGTCATCATGTTTGGAGTGAGATTTGGTTTAATCTCTAGCTTGATTTAATTATTCCATTTGGAGGCATTTGTTCCTCATCGCTTCTTAGATTTAAATGACTGCCCGCCCTGGCAGTGAAAACGGGGGCCTGCGATGGATTGTTTTCAAAACATGAATCACTTCACTGATTGAAAGAGAGTTAAATCCAACGAGTCGGTTGCTTAATTAGGAGGAAATTTCATGTTCTAATTTTGAAGTAACCACATTGCTTTGGCGAGTTTTACAATAATCCATCTGTCGGGCATCTGCCTTGTTTTAGGATCCAACTGTGCTTTATCCCAGCAGCTTGAGTGGAACCATAAAACACAGGGTATGGAGGAGACACCTGTTAATGGCCGACAGGAGGATAACAGAGACACGTGGAATGAAAGTTACCTGATGGCTGTAAGGTCTTACATGACCTCTGATGGATATGTCTCTCCCCCCTCTTTCAAAATCTTTCTATCACATCACATTTACTGGACTTTGGTCGATCAGAGGATTGATGTTTTTTAGGATGGAAATACCTCATCCTCTGCGACCTTGAACAACAGTTGTGAAAATGGATAAAGAGATGAATATTTCACCTTCACCATGTAATCCCCTTAACGGTCTGTCCTTTACTGAACCTAAACATGTTTGGGTGGAAAAATAATCCTGTTTTAAGCCGTCTCAGTCTGTAATGGAACTTCATGATGTGGTCGGAGGGAAATAGTTGATGTATCTAAAGCAGAGAGAAAAGTTGTGCTGGTGGAGCATGACATTTCCCGCCAGCCGCCTGACCATTTAAAGAAATATTTCAAATGATCGCCAACGTAGATGTAACACACAGGTAGCCTGCTCAATTTATATGGAGCTAAATCCAGGCCAAAGGTGTTGTGATGTGAAAATGAAAAAGATGAAGGTGAAAAACAGAAGTCTGAAACCAAAAAGCTAAGCTTTCAATCTGAAAATAATCATCCTGCAACTGAGAGAAATGATACATCACATGTTAAAATACATTTCAGAGATTTCAGAGTAAAAAATGAACTTAACGGTGGCACGGCAGCACAGCAGATAGTGCACGTGCCCCACAGCAAGAAGATCCCCCGGTCGGGCAGGGCCTTTCTGTGTGAAGTTTGCTGTATCTTGATGCCACTTCACATTTTCCCACTACATCGGCAAAAGTTGGCCAAAACGTCTTCATGTAAATATGGCTTTAACTGCACTTTTTCTAGTCTGCATCAGATATATGGACATATTCAGTATTCTGGGGCAATTTCAGACACATTTAAGCATAAAAACTTTTGTTTTTGCTCTGCTCAGAGAACTGTTTGATATCCCCCTTAGCTAAGGAAATGATTATCGTAGATAACAGGATCATTTTTATTTGGACTGTGCCAAATGTTAACATTGTTAGTGCTCAGTTTTCTTCTCTGAGCATCAACAGGATATGTTATTCATAGATTTAGGAATGGTAGGGCACGGTTTTAAAAGTATAACTCCAGCATCAGTATCTGAAAATCCAAGCGATATTCTACCCTACTTTTAAGTCAGTGATTTATGGCAAAGAGTAATCCTCAAAAGCTGCTTAAAGAGGTCATATTTTGCCTCAAATCAGGTTCACATCATATTGTTTGATGACTGCTACAGTATGAGCAGTCTGAGATGTTCTGTTAGAGCTCCTGTGCTCTAGGGCTCCCTTTTCCAGCGTGGGCCCAGTCCGCTCTGATGCAGGTCAACTCTGCGGTAATTGGTCAGTTCAGTGCTGCTTCACACCCTGCTGTCAACAACTCATTCATTCTAATGTCTACACTCTGCAGTGGATTCACTACTGTGACCCAACGGGCTTAAACTGACGACAGCACGATGGATGTCACACTGGTAGAACTATTTGGAGAAGTCAGGGAGACGTTTTAGGCAGCTACTTGTGCCATAATGAGGCCATCGGACCAGAGGCAGGGTACACCCTGAACTGGTCGCTAGCCAATCACTCGGCCACATAGAGAGACACACTCTCACCCACACCTTAGGGCAATCTGGAGCCACTAGTTAACCTAATGAGCATGTTTTGGTCAGTGTGAGGAAGATGGAGGAAACCCACAAATGCTCGGGGAGACCATAGTCCTTACCGACTTAGAGTTCAAACCAGAAACCCTCTTGCTGTGAAGCACCCACACTTTGATAATGGGTTCATCTGAGTGTAGAAATGTGCCAACATCTTTATGGACAGATAGATGAACATAATTCTTTTTGCGTTGCCTAATGTTGCCCTGGCATGAACTCAAAACTATCTTGCTTGCATCCCAGTTATGGTTTAACTACCTTATTCTGATTCTTTAAACGATATTTTTGGGGCATTCCCAGCTTTTATTGATAGATCAGAGAGAGCAGATAGACTCAGAAAGGGGTAGAGAGACTAGGGGAAGACTAGCAGCAAATGGGCCTCAGGTGGGAATTGAACCTTCATACATGGTCCATGGGGTTGTTATCTTCTCTGCAAAACCAGCACCCTCTTAGTTTACCTGTTTTAAAGGAGAATACCAAATACCACAGAAACATCAAGTGATATCAAGACGCAGCCTGTTGATTGATATGGTACTTTGGTGCTGACTCTTAACATCTCATATATATATATGAATAATAACATAATAAAGGTATGTCATAGTCAAAGCCTGTGTTATTGATAATCACCTCTGCTCAGTATTTCTTCATCTGAATCATAAACTGCGCCTTCTACTCATGGAGCATGCAACAAGCTGCAGCCATCCACAGGGAGAGCCACAAACAAGCTGTGGATAATGTGCCTGTTCACATGCTTTGGCATTATAAGAGGAGAGGGTCCTCACTGTGTGCTTTTCTAAAGAGAAAATGGTTCCCCTGATGAGAGAGAGAGGGGGAGGCGGGGGAGCGACTGGCAAATCAGAACCAGAGCAAGCACTGAATGTGCAAATGCAGCGTGGAGGAGCTTGTATAAGCCCCTAAAAATGAGGAGTGAGTGCCCTCCGCTGGTCAGACTGTTGCTCTCCTGCAGCTGTCACCTGTAGATCTGGGAGGGAAGTAATCAGACATGAAGCCTCACAAAGACGACAAAAAATCAGGCTGCTGAGACCGTTTTCAGAAAGCATTTTTAAATTCATTTTATTATTTTATAGCTAATTTACAACAAGCGCTTCACTGAACTGGAACATTTTATTTTGCTTGATATTGTCATTGTTAAATATATTTTTCTGCATCAGTTGACTCTGTTGTAACTTTGTAATCAGTCTTTTCTGTAAAAATTCATATATTTTATAAGGAATATCACACTATGATACGGATGGCTGAGAGAGAGAGATTAAGAAATACATTGAACCCTCAAAGAAAGAAATTGAAAACATATTACTCCATTCATGGATGTGTTGCCATGTGTGGTTCTCTCAATGTGTAAATGTAAATGGATGTGCTGATATATTTGTGTGTTTGTGTGTGCAGATGTTATTTTTCTGTGTTTTTTGGGCTGTGGCTCTGACGGACTCTGTGCCTGCTTCAGCTCAGCAGTGCGCACGGCTAAACCTAAAGCCACACAGCACCCCAACATGTCACCATTTATATTTACAGCATTCCAGACCCAGAAGCTCTCTCTTAATGTGGAAAATAAAATACAAAAATATACAGACTTGAGATGGAACCAGTGAGTTTGAAATAAATAATAAAAAAACAGAAATCCATACTTTGTCATTCACAAGCTTTTCCACTTTCAACTGAGAGAAGCGAGTGAGCAAAATAAACAAACAATAGATATGAATGGTCACTTCCATCAATATTTCCAACTTTACTCTTATAATTCAGAACAAATTATAAGTAAATACAAACACATGCTTATAAAACCTTGTGAGTCCTTCTGCTTTAGCTCATCACTTCTATCCTGTTGATACCTGTAGCATAAAATGCTGTCAGTGCAAACTTTATAAATACTGTTTTAAATCTTTGACGCAAACTTAAATCCAACTTCATTGCATAACATCATAGCTGTATTGCACTACGTCTCCACGTGCGTCTCACTCTCTCGCTCTGGCACACACACACATACACACACCACCCATTTATGTATTATACATTATAACCAGCAGTGGATGCTATAAAGGATAGATATTCTTCTTATATTATCATTTATATTTCATACACCCTTTTCACACACATTCACACAGACACACACAGCTGTATAGTACATGTGTTTCATTTCAACGTACACGAGAACATGTCAAATATGTCAGTTCAAAGCTGTGAGGTCTGCTTTACATCAACGTGAACGCTTCACTTATTTCTGTGTAGCTTTTTGCTGCGACGATAAAATGGGAGCGTGAGTAAATTCAACAACCAAACTGCAATATTACCCAAAGGAAATCAATGGAATATTGTCTGATGATGTTGATTTTTACAGACTTAGTCCCGTTAGAAATTGTCATAAAAAAGATATATATATATTTATATTCATATTTATATTTATATATCTATATATATAGGCCATTTATTTGTTAAACATGACTTAGCTTTAAGTGGTGTGGACACAAGAGGGAGAAAGAAGCAGAGAAAAAGTGGAAGAGAGAGTAAAAGAAGACCTGTTTCCCCCACACACAGAGGAGTTTCCACATGAGAGACCCACGCTCACATACACGCACCAGACGCACAACAACACACAGACACACACCATGGCTTTTTTTTCTTTTTTTAAGCTGTGGCCAGTGGAAACAGTGTGTACGTCTGCGGCTGAGGGATTCTTCTGGAAGAGTGATTGGTGAGTTCTGCTGTTTGTGCCGAGAGAGATAACATTCATTCTAGATGCTGACGTGCAGCTCAGAACAGCCAGTCCCTCCCTCCCTCCCTCCTCTGTACAGGAGTGTGTGCTAGGTTACAGCAGCGGTTACAACTCTACATATATGTGTGTGTGTGTGTGTTGGTGTGTGTATGAGTGTGAGAGTGTGTGGGTGCGTGAGTGTATGTGCATAAGAGAGCAGAGGCCACTGTGTCAGAGCATCTACAGGTGCATCTTCAAAATCAAGAGGATCATGGTAGAAATCTTTTTTTAAAAAGTTTTAACGTGATTTATAAATATTTTGTGTTCTTTCTGGGTTTTTGGTTTTCATGGATGCCACGGTAAGACTACACAATTTAAGCACGATTATTGCCCGGCCTGACAGCTGAAGGGTTCTGGGAACTGTTGGCTATGTATTTCATTTATTTTAACACTTTTAAGCCTGAAAACACAAATTATAGAGAGAAAATTCTATTTTTTTTTTTTGGAGCTGAAATGTTTATTTCACTTTCTACTGAAATCCAAAATAAATTAAAATTTCCATAAAATTTATCATAATTATTTTTTGTATCTCATTTGATACATTAGGTGTTTTTGGCAACTTATAATCCACTTGAGGACATTTTTAGCATTTATCTGATTGTATTCAGATGTTTTTTTAGTAATTTGCTGATCATATTAATTAGATAGAGGTATCATAAAAGTATGAATCAAATATGATACAACAGGCTTGAAGGGGTTAAATAATAAGGACCCTATATGAGACACAACATGATATACTCACAGAAAGTCCTGCATGTTTGATTTCAGTCCTTCTTCCTATGATTTTTTCAGAAAGCAACAGGAGCACAGAATGCTTTGCGTGCATGACAGTCACAGATGTAAACAAACCAAACAGCAAAGCAAAAGGAGAATGTTGTTGTCTCATGATGGGACTATGGGGCAGAGAAGATATATTGGCTTGGAGAGACATTGCTAAAGGCAAACAGAGAAGCCAAGAATAATGTTAAAATGTTTCTGAACAGAAACTGTAAAATTTATTTTATTATCAATTTTATAACTTAAAATGTGTGCAAGTTGAGTGTGGGTATGTAAGTTTGTGTAATTTGTCAATACATGTATGGGTTTAAGACCTGAAACTGCCTACATGATACATCGAAGAGAGAGAGAAAAAGGCAGAAGCACCTTAGCACAACTGATGTTAGCATTAAATTAACATAAAAGTAATCATTTAGTATTGTAAATACTGCGAGTTTGTTTGCAGTCTTATGGCATCAACCCTGCTTCTAATATAATTATGTCAGCCAAAAGTGTTCTGGGGTACAAACATGTAGTCTATCACGCTTGTCAGCCGAGTCAGTCGGGTACCACAGTGTTGTCGTTCATGAAAAATGTTATGGCTCTATGATCACCTAATCTGACAATAACCATCGTAACAGAGGAAAAAGAAAAAGCAAACCGGCTTGGGCATAAGTCCTGATTATTAAGAAGAAAAGGCTTGAATTATTTCACATTAGGAATCTGTGATTTCACTTCTCTAAAAAAAAATCAAGGATAAAAACAAAAACAAACAAAACTTCTCCATGATATTGGACTTTTTTTCAGATGCACCTGTACTGCACTAAGGACCGGCCTCTCATGACCATGTCTAATGACCGTGTCTCTCTTCTTTTTCTTCCTTCATGCTAAAAAAACCTCCTCCACCACACTGAGGTGAAGAAGAAAAACACTCCCCCGTGATTCTCCTCTCTTTCATCCTTTTTTTTGTCTGATTTTTCCCTTTTTTCCCCTCCTGTCACCATTGTCTTTGAGGATGCATGCACAAATTCAGCATATGAGTTTTAATCATTATAATTACTTGAACTGCCTTTAAATAATACCTGGCGATATTCAACATGAGTGATTGAGCAAATGTCAGTCTTAGTCGCTGAGGTGATCTCACTCAAAGTGGACTTGACAGTCCACGATGAAAAGGGGGACTCTGGGTGCCCCGTTTTCTCGGTCTTCCTCCGTCCCCTGTCCTGAAACAAGGCAGCGCTGACAGGAGGAGGAGGTGGAGACGGAGGAGGAGAGGAAGCCAGGAGGTGATATATAAAAAGAGGGGCCAGAGTCTTTCAGGGCACCTCCGTGTCAGACATGAGTGGCTGGAGGCGCTCGAGAGGGACATGAGACTGGAAAAAGGGGCTGAGGAGGGTGAGGCGGTTTAATAACACCTCGGCTCACCCTCTTTCTAGCCCTGTTAAGGTATAAGATATATCAAGGCTTTGTTGAGAGCCAGGCGAGATGGACCGCAGTTCATACCAGGCATTAGAAGGCATCTGAGACTCCTAAAATATTAGCTCGAGATGGATTTTTATCTAAAAACAGTACACACTTAAGTTCTTATGCAGCGTTAAATCTGCAGGACATATGAATCCCCGGTTTTTAAGCAGCAACAGATGTATCTAGAGCTGTCCACTTGAAGCAAAGATGCATTTTAACACCAAGTGTGAACAAGGCCTCAATGCTCAATCCTGGCTCATTAAAGTGGAACATTGATTAAGTCTTTCTCTCCGTCTCTTTCTGTCCAATTACTGCGTCCGCATCTGTCTCAGAGTCTTTGTTTTGGTATCCTTCTTGTCCCCGCTGTGTCACTTCCCGTTGTTTGTCTCTGTGTTTGTCTTGGTATGCATTAGTCTCTCTGTGTCATTCCCAGTGATTGCCTAAGCACTGACTTTGCTGGAGGACAGACAGGCAGGCGTGGCGTGGCAAGGCTGGCTCCGCTGTGAGGGTGAAGGGTGGTGTTGTGTCGTTCGGTGGCTGTGAGGAGGAATAAAAGGGCTGGGGTGGTGGTGGTGGTGGGGGAGCGGATTTAGCGGGCGCAGCATCACAGCCTCTCCCGGGTGGGGATCCAGATGTAAGGCCCTGATTGCTCCTCGATCACTGTCTTTACTTTGTGATAGACCTCTTCAAAGCTGTCCCCTTCCACGACAGCTGAGGATGAAAAACACAGCAGAGAGGAACAAATGAGAAAAAAACAGGGTGTAAGATAAAAGACAGACAGAAATAGTTTGTTTTTCTGATGTTTTCACAAGGAAATGTGAGGAATAATCAATTATGTATCCGTTTTAATGATTTGCATACATTAACAATATTGTGTGTTGCTGTGTTAACAAAAGGCACATCCATCCATTATTTATGGATTTCTACAATCTCGCCCACATATCTATTCAGCCTCACACAACAGTTCAATGAAAGTCACATATGACAGCTGTTCCTCATTTGTTTTAAATTGCAGACACGACTGGATGTGCCAGGAAGCCAAGCATTCATATTCATCGGACTGCTGAGATTTGCCCTAAATGTGTCTCCTAAATGTTAAAATGCCCCAGGTCCTCCCACAGGGCATTTCTTTTCCTTTCTACTAAAGCAGCTCAAACACCAACATGGGAAAGTTTGGTTTGTGTTTGAGATAAGAGCCTGTCTTATCTTTTGTTATCTGTTTCAGTCTTTAAATACAACTAAAAATAAAATACTAAGAAAAGATAAAGGAAGAAGCTTTCAAATGAAGTGTGTACTTGAGAGATAGTGGTTTGCTGAATATACTGACGTGTTTATGAAATCTTGCATCATGTAATTAAAGCTTTTTCATTTGAACTCGCATCTATTATCAGCAAACATGCATGTTTGTGCTTTACAATTTATTTTTGCTATTGTTATCAATCTGGTGCTGCCATAAACCAAAGCGGCATACAGTTGGCTTGTATAGATGCTGTGAAGAGAGTGATTTTCATACTTATTTTGCCTGAGGTACAAATTATTTAAAGCCAAAATCTCAAGATGTGATTTCATGTTTCAAAAAACCCTCTTTAAAAGTCTGACTTTCGTTCACCGACCATGGCAAACTGTGGAAAAAGACGGACATGACAGGGGAGCTGATATATGTTTAGAGGACATATTCCAGTCTAGTTTGGCACAGCAACCATCAATAGTCCATACACAACAATACTTTTTCTCCCCTTTTTTTATTTAGTTTCTTTTCTGTGCTCTTTCTCCTTTACTATATTTTGTGACTTAAATGATGTTTTCATGTACTGGTACCACTTTGGGCGAGATCACTTGTCATTGTCATTGTTGCTCGTGGACTGAGAGCCCAGAAGACTTTGGATGAGAATGTGTTGGTTGAGGCGAGGGGATAAGGGTGGTTTGTGATATAACAAGGCATATATTTACAACTATATGTTGATATAATTATACTAACTCTTGGTTGTAAAATTTTTCTTAGCACTCAGGATGGAACTTTATAAGATAGGCAGAATCATTAATGGCATTGATACCAATGCCATTAGTGATTCTGCCTATTCATCAGATTCTTTAACAATTCCCTTAATGATTCTTGCGGATTGACTGTATGTGTGCAGGAGTTGGCATATGTTTTCAGTGGCAACAGTTTCAAGCACACGTCACTCCTGATATCTAAGGCGATGCTGCATGGATGAATACTTGTGCAAGTTGCTTGTGTTCTCACCCACTTAATTTTGTGCACTACGCACCTTTTTGTTGAAAATTAAGCCTCAGTTTTGACCACCTCTGTCTCCTGTCTGATGATGATTCACATTTTGGACCTCTTTTTTATCGTCACTGCTAACTGCCTCTGATTCGAGCATGATGTCCTTAATTTATGAATAAAGTGGAAAGAATTCATAAGGGAACTGTTGAGCAAAAAGACTAATGATATCAATTCCTTTGGCTATTTGTTATTGATTCTCAACTGGAATTGGTTTTCGATTTCCCATCCCTACTTAGCACACCATTTGGAATCCAGTGAAGTGGAGGATAACACTTTGCCACATGAACAATATGGATATAATTTCTGTATGTGCATGTCATTTATAAACACCAGTTCACTGCCCTTACCTGAGAAACACTCTAGGAAGTCTTGCTCTAGTTTGAGGGCTCGGTCCATCCCTTTCCTGGCCTGCTCCTCCGTCAGGCGAGTGTTGATCTCTCTAAAAACATCGAGCACAAAATCATCCCATTACTTCTCTCAGCACATTCATTTTCTGAAAGCAAAGAATTGGCTAACTTCAGCCATTTAGGTTTTTTCATTTTGTTGTGAGGGTTTACTTAAATCATCCAAAAATATGTTCTACAATAACACAATGAGCCATTATCTTCTATGCTGTGGCTCAGTGAGATATTCAGGGTCCCAGTCTATAAAAAAATCACATTTCTGAGGCACAATGAAAGCTTCATTTTCTCCTCTTCGGTTCTGAAAAAGAGAATTGGTGAAATCTCCTGACAATGGACAATCATGCAGAGAATACTCCGAAGAGATTTTTTTCCCTGTGAAGTATTGCCACTTGAATGTTTTGACTGAAGTTTTATTTGATTTGTATATTTCTTTGTGATAATGCACTCTGCTGTTATGCAGCTATAAATCTTTGTACTTTTGCATCCCCCAGTCTGAGCTGCAACAGATGTATGTAGATCTGTCCACCTGAAGTCAGGGTGCATTTTACACCTTAAAAACAGAATTCACTCAACCTGTGACCACAAAAACCCATCTGTTAAACATTTATAAGGGCCTTTATGTTCTGCTACATTTGAACCACTTCTTCTGAAAAAACCTGATTTGTATATTATTATGGGACAGTGCAAAGTAAAGAAAAGCTGATGTTAATATGTCATACAACTACAATCATTCACTGTTGTTTCTGCACACAGAACATTTAGGCTAGTCCGCTGTTCTGCTATGCTAAGAGAGAGGGTATGGACTGTGAGACTTGTCAAGAATTTATGATAAAAACATTTGATTATTTTTCATTTTTTAATAATCTTTTATACCTTTCTATTCATATTTATGTCATTGATTCATTGTCTTCTTATCCTCTTAAGTTTTTCAAACATTCAAATAGAGAAATAAAAACTCTAATCTTGAATAAAAAGGAGGAAACAGTAGAATTATCTTAAATGATTTGCCTCTCTTTCAGAAGACACTAATGGACAAAGCATATTGTAACAAAAAACAAAAGAAATTAAAATAAAACAGCTGCAGGCCACTCATATACAACTATTAGATGCTAATTAACACTTCATTTCACACAATCCAAAGAAGATCACTGAATAATTAAACTGAAACCACAACACAAATCAGAACAAAGACTTTTAGAAGTCATCATATTTTGCCATCACATTGTTTTTTATTTTATTTCTTAAGGTCTGATTTGGGTTCTTTGCTTTCCCTGTTAGGATTGATCTGTAAATGAATTCATGTCACATGAATGCAAAGTTCCATCAATTTGGCTCTAAAGCCAAAAAGATTTATGTTGATATTACAAGTAGATGCATGACTTGATCTTCTGCTTCAGACCCTTGTAATTTTGTTTAAAATGTTAAATAGTTTCAAAAGTCAAGCTTTCAAAGATGTTCCCAGCTGTGGAGCCGACTTGTAATAAATGCAAACTCCTGCCTGCCTCTTTGACCCATTCAGTCTGGCATCGTTCTTTTCTGTTTGCATGTTGGAGCTCAAACTTCAAAACATTGTCAGACATTTTTACAATGACAGTCCACCCTGAGCCTAAGCTCCCGTCCTTGACACAGTTGGGGAAAAAAGCAAAAAGCTATCAGGGTACAGAAACTCAGAATAACAAAATGTGTTACTTTTGTGAGCGCTACTGCTAACACTGAGGCTAATACCACTTAACTAGAAGAAGAATCTGCATGACTGACTGGTTGAGAGATGTGATGCAGCAGCTTAAGCTTGAAAAAAAAGCAGATTTACAACAAAGGGCTCCTCGGATAAATAAAAAAAATAAATTGAAACCATTCCTAGACTATATTAGAATTAAGCTTGACGTCTCACCAAGCTGAACGTAACCACTTCAGTTAAATAACATATTTACATTAATGCAGAACTAAAGGATTCTACCACTGTTGCCCATCACTCGATGTAAATCTATTTTTTCTAATCTTTAGTTTGTTACAACTGCTCATATGTCACCATTAGTCTGTTTTTTTTCCTTTTTAGTGGTGTTGTTTGAGTGCCCCTGACTTTTGTAGGAAGAAAATAAAATAAAAATATATTTAAAAAAAGGTAAAAGTGGAGAGATGGGAACAAAAAAGAGGAAGAAAGGGGGGAAAGAGGGAAAAGAAAGAAGGGAAGAGAGAAAAGGGAAAGAAAGGAAAAGGAAAACAAAAAGGAAAAAAAATAATATGATTTGTATTTTTGTTGGTTGACTTTGTTCATGTTAATAGGCATAGCAAAGTAAATGAGATGTGTGTGGGGATAACGGATAATGTATTTTAATGTATTTATAGAAAGACACATTTGATGCCCATTTTAAAGAAGCACTTTCTTTTTATATATATATATATATATATTTTTTTTTTCTTTTTCAGGTTTCCTCTTTATGTGGGTGAAGATGTTGCCATGAATTTTGATTTTTTTTATACTATATGTTTGCCGAATTGTAAATATTTCTTACAAAGTTATAACTATGTTTAAACATTTGAGATGTATAAATATTAAAAGCTGAATAAAAATGTAAAAAAAAAAAAAAGGTAAAAGTTAGTTGTAGTGTTAGCATGACCTTCCAAATATTGTGCTGGCCCTTTATTTATGCCCAGATTATCCTGACCCATCATTGCAGTGTGCTGAACCAGCTCCCACCTTTCAATCAGAAGTGACATGAACCCTCTTGTAATTTGAGCTTCAGAAACCTTTTCTATGCCTTTGAGCCATGGCTGCTAATGACCCTTTCACAGGTTCACCAGTTCACCTTCCTTCCTTTTTCCAGGCACTAACCAGCACACCACCGTGGGTTTTAAGATGCTATGACCTGGTTAACTAGCTGTCACACTTTGGTCTGTCTCAAAGTCGCTCACACTCTTACTCTTGCCTGTTTTCCTGCTATTTTCCTGAAAAAATATTCACTTGCTATCGAACATATCCCACCCACTAAAGGTGCTGCTGTCAGAAAGTAATCAAACGTATTCACTTCTCCAGTCAGTGTTCATAATGTTGTGGCTGATTGGTGTATAAAACATTTTGCAGTACTTACAAGACATTCTCAAGGGATTTGGGCCGGACAAAGATGGCGATGGGATGAAGCTGAGCTGCTTGTAATCTGCGCACAGCATTGGCCGATACATCCAGGATACAGTGTTTCCCCTGCTGCTCGTGCACACATGCAGAGAGAGAAGTGATAGAGATGAATAAAAAGGGGAACAAAAAGGAAAGGTACAGGCTTACTGGTGAAATTATTGAACTAGGGATGTATGACACTGTTTGGAAAGTTAGCATTAATGGTATCTGTACATACGTTAACTTTCTGCTGGCATTTGCATAAAAAATACTTGTACACATCAGTAAGGCCGCAAACAGAAACATCTCGGCCCCAGAAAAAAACAGTAGGGGTCCTTCCAGATGTCATTTAGAGACATATACCCATGGCCTTGAATCAGTTGCCCCTAAAATTTAACTTCCTATCCTGGTATCAATCAGCTAATTCTTAGTAAAATTCCCAAAGCTCACCCTTTTTCTCCTATATCTGCCACAATCCCAAATGTTCTCCTGGTCCTTTAGCAGTAATACAGAGCCCAGAATTGGGGGCCACACACATGGGCCAAAACAGTTAAGTCCAACTGACCTCAACAAAATGATAATATAATGACAAAAAGCTGTATCATAGTACGAAAATGAGTTAACAGAAACAAGGCAGCTGGACTGTGTTGAGTTTGTTGGGAAGACGTTTCACTTCTCATCCAAGAAGCTTCTTCAGTTCCAAAAGGCTGGTGATGAAAGCAGATATTTATCCTGCTAGAGGAGAAAACAACAACAAAGGAAGGGAGGAGCTGGAGAACGACTCATAGAAACTCATCACAGGGTGATGTAACCCCTGAGAGTCGTTACCCTGAGTAGGTCATTAACTCCCCCTGTCATGTGAGGTGTTGTGGTCACATGTGCCCAGGTGTGAATGTTTGGAGAACTTCCTGGGGAGAGAGCTTAGCACTACATTGTATGTGGCTGAGAGATTGTGTCTGAGTCCACCACCTCTGTTAAGAGAAGGCTTCTCCAGTCTGGTGAAGATGGCTTCTTTAACTCCTCTTTCAAACCATCTATCTTCTCTCGCCAACACCTGTACATTGCTGTCCTCAAGAGTGTCCTGTGTCCTTTAAGTGAAGGTGGACCGCCGAGTCCCGACGTGAGGAGGTGGCTCTCCTGTGTTGAGCCATACGCTTGTGAAGCGTGTTGTTGTTTTCTCCTCTAGCAAGATAAATACCTGCTTCCATCACCAGCCTTTTGGAACTGAAGAAGCTTCTTGGATAAGAAGTGAAACGTCTTCCCGACAAACTCAACACAGTCCAGTTGCCTTGTTTTTGAATCTTCAAGATGACCATGACCTGGATGAATGAGAATCTACACAGACGTAGATGAAACAGAGCACATTTTGCTACAGTGCTTGTAAATATATGTGTATTTTTGTTAATACATTAAGAAATGTATGTACGAGAATTAGAATAAAGGATTTTTCTCAACCATCATGGGCCAACTTATGAAGCTGGGCCCCACAAAGCTTTCCCCTTTATCCCCCCTCATGTGCGACCTTGCACATCAGTGCTGAAGCTGCTCAGTTAGACAGACACATTTCAGATTAGGTTTCTTGAACAGGTAAAGTGTAGCACAGGAGACACTAGGTTCTTCACAATCAAAGCTAAAAGTGTGTCTCATGAAAAATGAGCTTGGAAATATTGGCACATTGGATATTGGGGGATAAAACAAGATTGAGCAACTTTATTTTGAACTGATCATAAAGAATTAATCAGTATAAGATTTTGTAACTGCGGCACACCTCTTTTAAAATGATAATCATAGCTACATCTTTAAAACTCAAGTGCAAATAATTACCAACAGGAGCACTGATTATGGAATGATTTTAACATATTTAAAAATCTATTTCTCCTGCAGTGTACCTGCTCAGCCACCTCACGGACACTTTGGACACTGGTGCCATACAGGTGACTGTTGTACTGGCCCGCCTCGATGAACCGATGGCTCTGGATGTCCTTCTCCATCTGTTCCCGTGACGACACAAAGTGATAATCCCGCCCATCCACCTCATACTCCCTCTTGGGCCGTGTGGTGTCTGTCAGGCAAAGAACAAAACAATAAAAGCAGCTCTGACACTCGCACACCACTTTGAATCTCTAAAATCAAAGCAGTTATATCCCTGTGGGGGTTGTATACTGCAAGCATCAACCTAAAACGGCTGCAGGTGGCAGCGGTGACATCAAATGAAAAGCAGAGTCTTTATGAGTGACAGCATAATTACTCACGGGGAACACAAGATCCAAACTTATCAGGGAATTCAGACAACAGGTCATCATTTATCCTGTCTTTGACGGGACCCAGAATGATGATGGGTCTCGCATAATGAACTGAAAAGAAAGGAAAAGAGTCAGAGCGTTCAGAGAGGGGAAATAAAAACAAAATGAAAACGAATACGAGATTCTCTATAATGGACTTCTTTATAACCTTACCTTCAACTTGGGTGACAGTCTCATAACTGTGTGAGGTTTTATCTCTCCCTAAGGACACAACACAAACACATTCAGCCAAGTTTCTTTTTGTTATTATTATGACAGTTAGGATTGTAGCTCTGCGCGTTTGTGTGAATTTTAATGTAAAGTAGTTTTGATACTGGAATTGCTAATGATTAAAATGCTTTATAAAGTCCTGTCAGGCAGATCTGTCCCTTTAACAGTCCACACAGTTCTCTATTAGCCACTTGTAAAAATCTTCTTGTATATTTTACTGTAAAACACAATCCTTCACACAGACGTAATGTAGGAGCAACTAGCAACAGCTGTTTGAGAGCAGCAGGAGGGACTGATTGAAGGGGCTACTTAAGACCATAACGTTCATATAATCAAGTAAAACTTTCACATTAGTAGTTTTCCAGCAGCATATTTCTGGCAATACTTATGCTCAATTTATTATAAATGAAAAACAACATTTAAAAACACTAAATAAAGCATTGCCTGTGTATACATGCAGGCACTTTTACCCGAGTACCAGATAGGTTCACAAATACATGAAGCACTCGAGTCAAAGAAGTAGAGTCAGCATTCAGAAAGAAAAATGATGCCAGAAAACGCATACATCATATGAGGTATTAAAAAAAGCAGCAGACAAACACCCTGGACTGAACTGGATTAGACTGTTATCTTGTAAAGGAAGGATGTTGAATAAGCACTGAGCTATATTTTTATAAACATGAACGTTTTCTTGTACCCTTTAAAACAAGAATTTTGATTTTTAAATTATTTTTTATCTGTTTTGTGTCATGTCATGCACGGTCTTGAGTAGAAAACTTTGGTTGGTGCCTGAATAACACCATCTGCTGGAGGTTTTGTATGATGTCACCTTTTGCAGGCCAAACCTCTTACCGATAGAGAGTGTGCATGAGATTGACAACAGTAATCGGAGGGGCAGTCAAATATTTTAATTCAGCTGAAAAGTTTCAAGATTTTGTCATTAATATTTAATTATATTCACCAGTAAAGATCCTCAGCTGCTGTTATTGAAACATTTGGAGCTGTGTCTTCAGGTTTATAATGAAGACAAAGACGTGACGCAACAGGAACTGGTGTATCACAGAGCATAGACGCATCCGGGTAATGATGAATATGAACCCCACTTCTCTCTCTGTCCTCTAGTTTTTAGTTTTTTTTGCTATGTTTGTCATAAAATCAAACATCAATATTTTAAATGATGTGGCACTGAGGACAACAGATTATGTTTTTATATTTGTAGTCGAAATATAACCCAGAGAAGTCTGTTTATAATGGCTGGTTTGGCGTTAAACAACTTTAAAAAAGTTAAGTTCGGTGATGTAACACAAATTGATGAAATAATTAAACTAATATGACCTCCATTTGGTCAATTATTGACGCTGTTAATCGTGAAATGAAGGTATCTGACCAACTGGTGACTCACATTAAAAATAAACAGTTAAACGGATGCTAAAAACGTTTGCCCAGAGCCTGGGGGCTCACTTTGGTTGATCACAAAATCACACAGTTAGAGTTCGAGTCACTAAAGGGCTTCACCCCATATGTCAGGCTCATAAATGCTGCGTTTTAAACAAAACTGTGTTTCTCCAAAAGTTTAATTTAGTCATCTTTAAACGTAAATCAGAGTACACTTTACATGCTCTGTAATGAACATTATAAAAAATAATAAGATATGCTGAAAATGACTTAAAACATGTCACTTTTCAGTGGAATACAAGTGTTTCACTGCTTTTTACCCCTGATATCAATTACTTAAATGAGTTGTGCCTGTCAGTTGCACAACTCGTGACATCAATGCATGACCTCTATTGGTGAAGCACAAAGGGTCCACTGTAGCCTAGCATCTGTTTGCATGATTTCCTGATGAAGGTTTGATGTCAGAACGTGTTTTTAAGTTCTACATGACCAGGCTGTTAAAATAAAGGCCTTTTACTTGTTTAAAGAAAGCTCCGAGGAGTCTTTTCTTTTTGCATCAATAGCTTTGTGCATCCTATTCTAAAGAGCATGTTGAGCAAACTCTTTTGTTGAGACCAGGAAGCTCTCTTTTCCTTCATCTTTCAAACAATTAATAGAAAATGTCAGTAAGACTGCCCATGTTTACATATTATAATGTCCACAAGCAGGCAGTGAGGATAGAGGAGTGCTCTGTGGCTGCAGATACTGGCAGTTGACTCATTTACCGGAGGGGCTGCTTCTTGCACCCTCAATTGAGTGATTAATCTTGTCATGAATACACAAAACAGGATCCCACAGAGTGCACCTCGTTACCATGTACATACATAAACATTTACATGAAGTCTATGTAAATAGGATATGTTTGATTGTGGCAGAAAATTAGCTCCCAGAGCTGTTGTGTCAATGAGGATTATTACAATGGTAATTTTAATCTGCTAAAGTCAGTAACATCTGTAAATGTCAGAGCGCAGTGTCAACACACGGGGGGCATTTATGCTTCATACTAATTACCCTGAGTGCCCAGGTTGTCTCGTCCATGGTCCTGCAAACAGACAGAGAGCACAGATTTAACCGCTGGGAGGTTTTAAGAAGTAATGTCTCATTTAGGCTGCTCCAGTGACAACGTACCCTCTCTTTGGTGTTAACGCGAGACCACTCTTTCCTTTCAACCCTGTAGAAGTGAGGAGGGAACAACAAAAATATTTTTAAAGACAAAACAATCAGTCCAGAGTTGTTCATAAGCTTTTTCAAACATGAGCTTTCAGTTTGCTTTGCACTTTAATCAAGGTCTTTGGTAACTTTTGAAATACAATGAAAGGTGAGTCATCCCACCCACACTCACAATGTCATGTCTGACCTGTGCTTGCTCGGGATGAAGCCGACCTCTTCAGCCTCATTTTGGGGGCTGACCTTACGGGCCTGCCACCACTCCTCATCTCCGCAATCCAGCACATGAAGCACATCGCCAAACTTGAAGCCTAGTGCCTGACTGAGGAAGCCACAGTCTGCTGTCTTATCATAGTCAAAAAGGGCCCTGCAAAATGAAATATTAACAATAAACCAGTCAATAAAATGCACATTTTACAGTTATGACACAGCTGTTTTAACTACAATACTGCAATCAGTATTCATAAATCATTATACTTACACATCATGTTGCACAGCAAAGTAACTGTTAGGGCCAAGTCTAACGTAAGTCACACTCACAATCACTGAGCATAGAAAATGTGCTTTTTAAAAGCAAACTATACAAATATTAAGCTATATTAAACTATCGAAGAAAAGGGTCGAAACTTGGCTTTAAATTCAACCCAAACATTTTTTAGAGTACAAATTAGAGATAAAAATAGGTGTGTCTTCTTGTTCCAAGGTAGTGTTACTTTTCAAGATCATTTTCAGGATAATGAGTCACATTACACGGGAGCTATTGAAGAAAAGAGTCAAAACTTGGCTTTTAATTCAACCCAAAAATTTTTGGAGTACAAATTAGAGATTAAAAAAGAGGTGTGTCTCATTGCTCCAAGTTGGTGCTATTATTCAAGGTCACTTTCAGGAAAATTGGTCACATTACATGGGAGCTATTGAAGAAAGAGCCAAGAATTGGCTTTTAATTCAACCCAAAATTTTTTGGAGTACAATTAGAGATTGAAAAAAGGGGGACCTAGTGAAGAAAAATGTTGAAATTTGGCTTTAAATGTAACCATTTTTTTTTAGGACAAATTAGAGATAAAAATTGGTGTGTTTAATTGTTCCTAGTCACTTCTATTTTTAAAGATCAATTTTAGGATATTTGGTCACATGACAAGGAAGCTATTAAAGAAAAAAATAAACATTTGGCTGTAAATTTAACAGAAAAATTTTCCGGAGTATAAATTAAAGACAAGAAGAGGTGTGTCTCATTGTTCCGAGTTAGCGGTATTATTCAAGATTAATTTTAAGATAACTGGTCACATGACATGGAAACTATTGAAGAAAAACTGCCTTTTCGGGGATTTTAATCGGTAATTTATTGACGGTCCGTTGTTTTCAACAGCTGGTGTTGACAGCGAGGGTGCTGGGTAGACTTAACCGCGCTGCTGCTGCCATTCCTGGGTATGAAGAGTGAGAGGGCGCCGGTTGGTCGAGAGGGGTCCGACTGCAGGCCGCAAGACAGAGGCGTGTCGGTGTCGCAGAGTAGGACAGTAGGCGTGTCGCAGAGTGACGTCGCTCTCTGCGACACGCCTACTTTGCGACACGCTACTTGATAAGGAGACGCTAGTTCATGGGAAATCACATGGAACCAGATGTGGAAAGTTTTAGTGATGAACAATGGCGGCTCGTGTCCAGACTGTAAGTGTTAGCATATTTCATGTAAAAAATGTCAAACAGTTGCTACACTTAATTGTATTATAACCCTTACCCAAACCCTTACCCTAAGCCTAACCCCTTATCCTAACCCTTAACAGTATTATACGCATTTGAATACATTTATTATAGACAAAGAATGGGTAAGCAAAAACATTGACGTTCGGCTGGACCGTGCTGAAGCTGTTATATCCCTTTAAAAAGCGCATGTAGTAGGCGTGTCGCACAGTGACGTCAGACGTCAGACGTCACTCTGCGACACGCCTACTGTACTCTGCGACACGCCTTTGTCTTGCGGCCTGCAGTCCGAAACAATTGGGTTGGTCGGCAGTGAATGTCCGTCGAATATCCAACTTAAAACCAACTTCACCGCGTGTAAACGTTAAGCTAGCTTGGCTGCACTCACCTCTGCAGCCATAGTCACGGAGCAGCCAGCCGCAGGATCCCACAGAAAAGTGTCTGTTTTTGGCCTTTAGGGCGTTAAAGGACATCTTTGGGACGGGACTTAGACCATAAAAAAAGGGGGACAGCGGCGGCCACGGTAAACCACATGCTCAGGTGAAGCGTATCAACCGTTTGTTCAGTGGCAGGCACCGGAAGCCAGCTTTGCCCTCAGCTATGGCAGCGGCCACCTAGACCATAACTGCAGTTGGGACAGTCCAGAATTTTAGGACATCAAATATCAAATACTTGTTGTAAAAAAGAAACAGTTGTTAAGTTTTTAGATGAAATACCTCCTTTATTTTTTTGTTGCACACTTTTGTTAAATTATGTCTCTTGTAGCCTGTAAGGAAAAAAACAAGTTTGTTTAACGTGAACATATTTCCAACTAAAGTTTGTGTCTCACAACTTGCATTTACCCTCTACCAAAACAGTTCGAGCTCTTCAGAAAAGCTGCAAGCACATGAGACAATGGGCTCTGCAGAAAATAAATACTCTAACTAATGTTCTTATATCATGGGGACACCAAAGGTAAGGGCTCTCATTTATTTTTCATATATTCTTAAAAAATCCAGACTTATGGAGTGCATTAATGCAGCCCTGTTGCACATTTTATTAGTATAAAACAGATGAATAACAAGTTTTTAGTTTTTTTCCCATTTAATTATTATTGTACTTTTCCAGGCTACATATTTGCAAGTGTAGATCAACCAATTAGAAAAATATTAAATATTAACACTGATTTGCAACCTTGCTACTTTTACTAGAGTTTGGAGGGTTTGTATCTCCTTTATTTTATCCCTAAGAGACACTAAATTATCTCATATCAAATAACTGTGGTAAGTATTTTGATTTTATTCTTACAGATTTCTTGCACATAAGTGCACCTGCAAAGTACCAGGACTGATACAGATGAACAGAAAACAGCTTTATGCACATTAAAGTTGCCCTATACAATATAAGATCTATTGACTGTGGAGGCCATTTGGGTGCAGTGAACTTGTCTGCATGTCAAAATGTACTTCTTGTGGCCACATGATGGGAAGAAACTAAGGTTAATCAGAAGGTTTTTTTTAGAATGTTTTGTTCATGTTAAAGCACCATGATATTTGGGCTCTTGCTTTACATATGCTGTTAATTTTCTTTTTGTACTCTTAATGTTCTATCAGAACAAATTTATGGTCTTGCTGTCCACTTTACATTTTTCAACATTCCCTTTTATCCTATATAGAATATAAAACATTTATAATATATAATTTTATTGAATTAAAATTCTATCTTTGGTGCCCGAAGCTGGACAAGTCACATTATTTGATGTTTTTTTGCTCACATTAAAAAAACAAACACAAAAACAGAGATGTGTAAAATAAATGGTCCAGTTCTCAAGCTTTTTGATGACCGAAATGTCCTCAAATTCTGAAATGACCCAACTGTGAAAAACGTTGATATCTCATCCATTTAAGCTGTTGTTCGTGACATTGGTGGCAGTATTGAAGGGAAACTAATCCAAAACAACAACGGAGAAGTCTCATATCAAGCATATGTGATCTGTGTTCTGTATTCAGAAGCTTCTGATGGCTGTTACAAACCAGGATGAATATCATGACTGTCATCAGACATCACCTGGACCTGATCAGGACTACACATTAAAAAGTTCATCTAAAGGTAGGAACCACATTCCCTTTACTTTCTGCAGTGCTTCTTAGTTTGGGAATTTTACATTTTTCTCATGATGTCAGGTTTGATTTATCATGACCATATCTTTTTGAAACACTCACATTTACAGCATCATTAACTTTGCTGGTCAGTTGGTCTTATTGTAATATATATTATATAACAGTTGATGGACTGAGCTGTTGCGATCACACTTTTACAGTAGTTGTGTGCGGAGTGGAGCTGTTCATGGTGCTGAAAAAGTGCTGAGCTGCTGAGTTTATCTCACTGTATAAGTAATTTGAGCATGAGTAGCTGTTTTTCTTTTTGGCTGCAGATTTGCTTATGTTGTCAGTGAACTTGAGGATGGCACATGATGAAAACTTCTGTTTGTATAGCACAGAAGTTCTTTCATCAGTCTGGAGTGAGGAGCTCTGGTCGAAAAATTTTGTTCAGCATGCATAAATGTAAATGGGTCGGGGTGCCCTGTGCTGATGCACTGTATACATATTGATTTGATGAGTCATCACTGCAAACACATGTATCATAGTGTTTGCAGTAAATGTTGTATGTGAAATGAGTTTCTGGAACACGAAAGAAAAAAACCCCACCGTCAGGTGTCAGATTTCTTAAGTCTCTGTATAGCCTGTGCAACCAAGAGTTCAAGTTCTCACACAAACTGAGCAAAGTATTGAGTCTTGGATCATTTGCTCTCTAAACTTTGTGTTTCTAATGTAAACATGTAGTGTGTTCATTGTGCATATTCGGGTCTTGGAGTTGGACCCATCTTTCTTTCCTCCAGTGCATGTTAAACAAGCTTCTGCTATCATTGTAGTGCAACAAATTCTGTCTTAATAAGGGACCTGATGTAGAAGCCTCTCTTTGGGTTGCTCCTTAGCGTTGTGGTCCCAGAGCCCATGCTGCTGTTCATCAGCTGCTCTCTCAAGTCATGGATCTTTGCCTCAAAGCGGCTGTACTCTGAAACAGAAAAGAAAATATTTTTAGGTGATTAAATGGCCATTTAATAACATCAGATCTATCAAACATTAACTTTACTGTGCATGCATTTGCTCTCATAGCGGGCAGTTCATAACTCTGTACTGAAATAGGGGTATGTAGTGGTGATATATCACAATTGATATATCTCAGTAAATACAGATTTTAAAATTGCTAAATCACAAGTTTTTTTTTTTTTAACAAGGCAATCTATTTCTTTTAACGTGAAGAACACTCAGAATATTTGCATACATTTTACAGTATTTAAACAGTGTTAATTATATAAAACATGGTCCCAGCAACATGGATAGACTTTACTGTCTGTTCCATTGACAGAAGAAATAACAATAATATGATGCAATGACAGTCAAAAGGCACAATTCTACAATGCACAAATCTGTTAACATCCTTAATTTCTGTTTTATTTGCAATTGATAAAGATTTTGTGCTATAAAATATTAACACAGGGTTGCTTCACAAAATGTGGTGATACACTGGTGTGTTGATATTGTCTTACACCCCTAAATTGAAAATATTAATATCAAATACTTATGTGATTTCTTAAACTTCTGTAGTTTTTTTTTTTTATAATGTTTTTTTTTGTATAAAAAATGCTTGGCTTGTAATTGTCAGATTAATATAAAAAAGTACCTGCTGCAGTGCTCAATACAACCATTAGGGGTGCTGTCATCCACAGCTTAGAATCATCTGGGCACCAAAACCTACAGTAAACCTGCGGATTTTTTGAAGTATTAAATAGTCAGACTTTGCTATTTCCCAAAAAGTAGCTACCCAGGGCTCAAGGTAATGAAAGTGAAGGTATTTACTTTATAGTTGCTATTCTTTCATTCTCAAAATTTCAGCCCTATTAGAATGTTGTCCGCTAAAAATAATACTCTATTTGTATTGTTAAACCAGATAACCGGGAAAGCAGAACCTCAAAACTTACAAAAAAAACAGTGTCTCTCCTATAAATGATTTGGAACGATGGCCTATCACCTCAACACTTCAAAAGGAAGGTCAGCACTATTTTATAGTGATTATGTAACTCCTGTGCACTGTTTCTACCTCTGATTGCAGCATGCATCCAGCCCCCCTCCCCAACCAGACTACCAGCCCTAACTCATAAACTGGGAGAAACACTAAAATGTTCCAAAGTCATCTCAAATAACAAATCATAGGAGAGCTTGGACAGTGACTAAAAGCTTTAGACACAATTTGAGACATCATATGAAATGATATTTCAACAGTTGTGTTCTGTAGGAATGAGGTTTCTTGGTCTCCTGTGTAAGCTTGTCATGAGAATTTTCCTTTACCATCGGGTCTGTACTGAGCAATGATGGTCACGGTCTGGCCGGCGTTCTTCAGTGCTGCTGCTGCCTGCTCATGTGTGGCCATACGTAGGTCCACACCGTTCACCTGGCACACACACACATCATGTAGAAGCATTAACAGCTAAAACTGAGAAGTCTCCACTGAGTGCATTAATGTGTGTGTGACAGCTTTATGAAGATAAAAGGTGCCTTACACTGAGGATCTGATCGCCCTTGTGCAGCTCTCCGCTGAGGTCAGCTGGTCCCCCTGCCAAGATGAAAGAGATAAAGATTCCCTCTCCATCCTCCCCTCCGACGATGTTAAATCCCAAACCTGTGGAGCCTCTGTGAATCAAAACTCTGCGAGGATCCCTGGAAAAGTGATGAGGATAATCAATCATAGTTATTCTGCTAATCAGCACACTACACTGACACAAATAATGCCTGTTATACTACACATACTGCAACTTAAAACTAATATGATCACATTTGATAAAAAATATAGTTTACTGTGAGATTATCCAAAGGCTCGTTGCCCACCTGGGGATGTCATCATCTCCCATCATTCCATGCAGGACAGGAGAAAACCGACTAGGCGAGGTTGGAGTTAGGGCTTGTGGGTAATCTGATCCAAGGTAGTTTGGATGACTGAGTTCAGTATCCATGTGAGAATATGCTGTAACAAGCACAGAGCCAGAAGATAGTCATTGCACAGGTAATTTTACAGGTATGTGATTTTTGACAGAGCTTAATGATGCCTTTTCAACTGCAACAAAAAATGCATCTCCAAATGTGTTTCCTCAAAAAATCTCTGCAATCATTTCATGAAAGGAGTTTGAGAAAAGTTTCCCTTTTATTTCAAGGTAATGCTTTTATTTTTTTAGTTAAACAAGGTTAAGTCTTTTCTTCTGAAAACCTTGAGTTTGTTTACCTCGGCTCTGAATGGATTAAACTAACACAGGCATATTAGTTGTCATGAAAAAAAGGGAAAGCTCTTTACCTTTACAACCATTAACTCTGCTAATAAGTGTTATTTTATAGATGCTAGGGCTGGGCAATATGGACCGACATTTATATTCTTATTTTTTAGATGAATTTCGATAGTTGTGGCTGCAGCTCACATTTTACATGGTCATCATGAAGCACTAATGTGATATTTGGAAAAGATTCATGATGCTCAAGTTTTTTCACCACCTACTTTGTTAATCTTAGCAAAAAGTAATTCTGCCCCTCATCTGAGATCTTGAACAGAATGATTAAGCTGCTATATTTCATACTACGGTCTTATCTCCTCCTCTTCAGTAACATTACTCCGTCATTCTTTACCTTCATTATTGGTGCTGTTGACAGGGCTCGTGTTGTAAGTGTATTTTTGTAAATTTTGCTTTTGTGTTGAAGAGGAAAGGCCGGCAGGGTCAAACACTCGGTCAAGAGACATACCCGAAATGGTGTCTCACTTTCATCCTATTTTATCAGCAACTATATAAACAATACTGACTAAACTTACATCTTACTTAACTATATCAATATATTTTTTTAAAACTATATACATGTACAGGAGTGCAGATGGCCTAGTGGTTTAGGTTGCACCCCATGAGGTTTGCCCTCGAGCAGGTGGCCCGGGTTCACCTCCCGCCTGTGGCCTGTTTCCTGCATGTCAATCCCCACTCTCACCCCGTTTCCTACTCTATCCACTGCACTCTGTCCTATCTGATTAAAGGCATAAAAGCCCAAAACATAACTTAAAAAAAAAGAAGAAAAAAACGATATATATGTATCTCCCAGCCCTAGCAGAGGCCAGACAGAGGGCCTTAAAATTGATTGTGTTTTCAGATATTTGTCACATTCAAACTGTTACTGGAGATTTGCCCGCCTTTGCAATGCAGCCAACGAACTTGCTTTGTGTTGTTGGGCCTGTCTCAGGGCTGAACAAGATATATCATTTTAATACTGTAATTGCAATGTGCACATGTGCAAGAGTCTTATCGCGGGACATTACATGTCAGTCATGTATTTGAAGTATAGTATGCTGTCATTTGTGTTTTATTTGATGGAAATCAAAACTGCATCTTTTCTTTCTTCCACAGCAGAGTTACACTTCAAACTTTAACTGTGATAAAAAAGAGACTTCAACTGATTCTTCCTGTCTTTAGTCTTCTTTTTGTCATTATTCTTAACATGCTCATTGTATGTGTGATTAGTAAATATCTAAAGAAAGAGACATTCATAAAGACACTGTAACACATAAAAAGACATTTATCTTGAAATTGTCATTAAAAAATTGCAATATCACTGGAGGGAAAAATATTACAATATAATTTTCAACTTAAATCATTCAGCCTCAGTCTGTCTTTTCTGTTTGATTGAACTTGTTATTAATCTACTACCCAATGAAACATGACATAAGCAAAGATGGGTTGTAGTTGTGGCAGCTGCTGGTGTAACAGCCGCATTGGCCTGAGAACTGGGGGCACCAAACCCACAGGTTTGCTCTTAACAGAGGAGCTTTCAGAACGGAGCTGCTCAGATTAACTTTAAGGATCAATGTAATGGACTGGCCCATTGTCACAGATACATTATCCAGTTATCTGAGTCAGGACCTGTGTGAGTACTGAGGCTTCTCTAATGAACGCACTGCTAAACAAAACAAGTCAAGCCAAACAAGTCATTGACTTTTTCTTTCTGGCAGAGTAAAGAGCTTACTGCTGGTGAGGTCTGGGGGGTTATAGGAGTTGGTCAGGAACAGGTTGTTGGGCTTGGCCACCCTGAGGTACACCACCTCGGCTGTGTTCTTCAGAGCCCCCACCGCATCCTCATGCATCACATCTTCCAGACACACGTTGTTGACCTGTTGACACAAACACAGAAACACATTAGGGTCTCTTAGGTGGGCTGTATGAAGGAGTAGACCGGTCCGTTTGGGGACAGTTGAAGGTTTCTTAACAGGGTAACACTGGATTGTGTTACCTGCACAAACACATTTATTGATTGATTGATTGATTTTGATTTGATTAGCATTCAAAATCCACACTGGACGTTTTAAAAGAGGAAAGTGACATAAACCTTTTTATTTAGTTGTCACACCTGTTCCAGAAGTTAACGCCTTTAACAGAAAAACATCTATGCTTTATATTTGTTCTTATCTGACTTTTATTTATTTTTTAAAAAAATCTGTTCCCCTAAAATCATATCAACTCTCTCTGATTTCAAGCAGCTTCTGAGTACTGCGGCAAAGTCAATTATTTTGTGCTTTATACATTTTCTGTGCTATTTTTTTTTCAAACTTTATTTATTGGTTTTCACAATTGAAATGTAAGAGCATATATACAGAAATGCAATAACAAACTTTTTATCCCCTCCCCCACCGTATGGGACAAGCAGAAAAAAAGAAAAAGAAAACCATAGCGTACGGTTGTGTGAGAACACAAATGTGGTTTTCAGTAATAGTTAAAGAAAAATATATATGAGATATAGGACAAGCCCTTGTGTTTGTTTGAGCAGATATGTAATAAAAGGTGGCCATATCCTGCTGAAATTATCATTAGGACGTCGCAGAGCCAGATCTGTGCTATTTTAAATTTAACTAAATCATAAAATTTAAGGATATTTAAATTAATAAACAAAGTGTTAGTTGGTTCTATGGAGGTTGTTCGTTTTGTATTGATTTATTTATATCTGTTTTTCTATTTTAATTTTTTGCTTGGATAATAATTCAAGTTTTGCTCCTACTCTTGTGATTAAGGTGCAAAACCAACAGAGTCAGGGGTGCAGACAGAATGTCCAGGCCATGATTTATCGAGCTTTTTAGGAAAATATATCTTTGAGCATGCTGATATTGAGCAGACACGTGTAAACATATGCCAGTTAGAAGTGTAACACCCGCTTACACCATTTGGTAAAAACCTAGCAAGAACCATTTTGGGTTTGCTGCTGTGATCCTGTCTTCAGCTGCTTTGTAACAATCTCTCTGTTCTCCAGCAGGTGGCAGAAGTGCTTCTCTAAACTCTTGTACTGCATTGTAACACTTTTCCCATCTTACACATCTATTACCATTTTCATAAAAGTAATTCAAGGACCCGAAAATTACAGTTTCAGTTTATCTTTGCTTTTTATTCATCACTACTGCTAATATGTTGGTGTGTATGGGTGTTAAAGTCTATCTGTGTGCTTAAATTTCAAGAGTCTGAGGTTATTAGTGATGTGTCTGTGTGTGGTGAAGAGGCGTAGAAATCTGCATGGCAACAGTTAATACATATCAGTGACCAACCGCTAAGATCTTGTCCCCGATCTGCAGACGCCCATCTTTATGAGCTGCACCGCCTTCAATGATCTTGGTGACATAGATACTGTTATCTCCTGGTATGTGCTGGTTTCCCACCCCTCCAGCAATGCTGAAACCTAATCCTGGGAAATGGAGTGATGAGAGAGGCAGAGAGTGAGCAAGGAGGGTATGAGTTAACACAGAGCAGATTTGCTAAATCCAGAGGGCACAGCTTAGCGGGCTGTAAAGCGTTCTCAAGTTCACACAAAAGCATTGATGCTGTACACCAGTCCTCGCTCTCACGTACCTTTAGGCCCTTTGATGAGTTTGATTTCAGTGACTTTTTCAGCTGCTGGTTTTCTGCGGAGAACATAAAGGCGGACGATAGCACCTGCCTCCTTAAGAGCCTCAACAGCTTGGCTGTGTGTCACCTCTCTCACATCAACATCATTCACAAATAGGATGCAGTCATTCACACTAAGAGAGAGGGAGAGAGAGAAACAGAGTGAATACAGGGGAAGGACAAGGAAAGCAGTGTGTCTATAGATTTAACTATCCTGAGATTAATCAGGTTTGATCAAATATCTACTTTGTTTGGATTTTTTGCAGTGCTCTGATGTGTCAACTATTTTACACAAAGTATTTTACAAATTTGCAGCAATTTGCATTTACAGAAGTGCTGGAAAGCAGGTCAACAATACGAAGCCTCTGTTTAGGAGTAGAAGTTGGGGTGTCCCTTAAGTAATGAAAACAGATTATTTATCATCACTATTAGGTGATGAATAATGTGTTATGTGCTTTTGATCATTGATTTCCTTACTGTTGTCTATACTGTAAACATAGTGAATATTGCACTGAAGCTTGATTTGAAGAAAATCGTGAATCAAACTGAAATCACAATATCTGCCAGAAAAATCGCAATTAGATCTTTTCCTAAAATCATTCAGCTCTACCGGCCACTTCAAAATTAGGTTTGGGAACCGGAACCGGCACGGAGCAGTGCCAGTGTGAAAGTCCTCCATAAGAGCAGCCGTTGTTTCCTCTGTAGACTTGCAGTTGCTTCTTGCTGTGGTCACACTAATAGCTCCTGCCTCTCTCTCCATAAAGGACGCTGACTGATCAGTGCTTTCATAGACCTCAGTTGTTCTAGCTTGAAGCTTTGCAATATGGATCTGCCTGATTACAGACACTGGATCAAGTGGATCCTGCTGCACTGCAAAGTTAGCACAGAAGCATGGTATACACCTCGAGTGACAGGCCTTCACTTTTTAAACAGCAAAGAAACTTGAGTTTTATCAAGTTGCCCCCCTTTCCTTCACGGTGGCACTGGCACTAACAGGCTGAAACCAGGCAGAGGTGAGGACATATGCAGATTTGATGTATGAAGAGCAAATCCCTAAAACTAATCAATTTTCAAGCAAAGGGATTTTGATGGAATTTGCTATTTTAAGGTTTACTTATTTTATCATCTAAATCCAATTTATCTCAGTTCTGTTGATGGGTTTTAAATTGATTTTGTAGCCATGGATATTTAACTGTGATAATTTCAAGACTAAAATAAGTTTTTGGGACTGTAAAATAAAAGCTTAACAAATGCATTTCCATCAAGTTTGACCAGGAAAAGTATCTTCATGCTTTCTTACATTGTTACTTTGTCTTACATTTTTCTCTTTCTTCTCTCGGCTCTGTCGGCCAGAAGCACTCTCAGTATTAGAACAGAGTGTCTTGATCCCTGAGGGCATAACCTTGAAGAGGCAATGGAGCTGATCATCTTTGTGTGATCAATCTGTTGAGATGATTTATGGTTGCAGTATTGATAGTCCGCTCAATAAATTGCAAATGTGGAATCAGTTTTGTTGATGAAGTGTTGCTATAATAGGGCTAGAGCTGTCTAATACTGTGGCTTGGGATTGATCCATTTCAGGACTTATTCATAAGATGCTGAATGATGTTTAAAATTGGATCCCAAACAGTCTACTTCTGTTAGATTATGTACACACTGATAATCAAATGCCAGTTAATTTTTTTTTATTACTTTGCAAAACTGAGAAAAAAATTGAAACACAGTGTGTTCTTGAAACCAAATTGCTTTGACTTTTCTTACAAGGCTTCAATTCAACTGCTTTGAATTGATGCTTTGCTCAAGATAAATCTCTATTCCTCTTAGAATTTCTGTGCTGTTCTTTGTTTTTCCTATTCGGAGTGAGACACTAGGTCTGAAATTCGGTTCATTCCTATGTTAAGTAAGCTCGCTGACAGTCTTAATACTAAAGTAAGATGACTTGAATTGGACAGCTTTCATGACCTTTACATCTCATTTGGGCAAAATCTGAAATGTTTGCTTCCCTTTGCAGTAGGGCTGAATAATATATTGTTTTAACGTTGTGACAGCAATTTGCAAATGCCCAATAAGCACATAGCAGGATGTGCAGTGTCAGTCACATGACTAAGTCTGGTACATTGTCATTTGTTTCTTGTTTAATATAAACAAAACATGACCAGTTGTCTTCTTTCCTCGACAATTACTATGAAATTCAATCTGATATCATCTTTATTTGGCTTACTCAAAATCAACCAGATCAAGTATTGTGTGTTTTCTGTCCATAAAATGAACATACTACATGAAACACATTTTTGATATAGTCGTATTGCACTTTTAAGAGAACTTATATTAAACGGAGACCATTTTCTCCCTCTTTCTTTGGCCCTCTTTTCTTCCAAAAAATACTCATTATATGTGTCTAACTGAAAATCTAGGATTAGGATTAGAATTTTTTTTTTTTTTTTTTTAAATGGGACAATATGCATTAATGAACATTTACATGTAAATGCATGGGATTATAGCCAAGCGGCTAATTTCCATCCCCAGTCCCATCAGCAGGTTGGTGTCAACACATAAACCCAAAACAAACATCAATAATAGGAATAAAACACACAGAGCATATTAAAGCACAAGCAACAACACAGATGATATCCAGTTCAAAACTATAAACAGGCTGATAGTTGGGTGACCATGGGAATGATACACGCTGAATTATGAAGTGCTGGAGTGCTAACTGAAGTGCCATTGTGCAAAAGTGCCTAATGCTAAAGTGCATAGTGCCAGCTGCAACTTAATCTATGATTAAACTTTTACAATGATGGGACAAATATACAATTTAAAATCATCTAAGATCTATCTTTGTATGTGGAAGGCATCATGTGGCACCTTTGGGTGTCTCGTTACTCCCTGAGGGGGTCCTGACCCCACTTTGGGAATGTTAAGCTTCATTCTGTCCTCATTTACCTCCTTTACAGTGACAACCACGGACACTCAGCAGTGGCCTTTAAGTTGAAAACATGGGGCTGCTGATGGAGAATTTCTTTAAAACATTGTCAGGAATGTAGATGACAAGGTACAGCATTTATGTGGAAAGTTCTCTCCAAAATCGCTATTTATAGCAGGAGGAAAACATACAGCATTATATAAATTCATCCATCTCCAGTTTACATCACAGCTAGATCCTAAAACAATTATCAAACTTTTCCAACCAAAGATCCCATATGTCAACACTGAAAGGGCAAGACATGTTATATTTTTATGTATACACAGATTTGGATCAGTTTAACAATGTTGCTCATACTGAAAACTAAAGGGTTGGAGGAAATTCCATAAGATTTAGAGCAAATGCACATTTAGTGTTAAAGATCTACATGGTTTGTCTCAAAGAGATAACCTGACACACCAGATGGACCGTTCAATATATTTCACTGGTACATCTAGGAAAGAGCCCGTAGTAAGTGTTTGAGAATGGGCAGAACCTTTCAATAGCATATCAGGTAGGTGATTGGACAACTGTTACGTCAATCACATTCATTACAGGCCCAGTCAAATAATGTAGACAGTCTCGAACAGAACATAAGCCAATTTGTAAAACAAACTCCAGGCAAAACGTAGGAAGTGGAGCAACAATATCCTTTCCATAGAGAAGTTTGTAGTGATGTTATTTGTTTTTCATTCAAAAAGGAAATGCAGTCCAGATCTGATAAAACAGCTGCTGAAGCTGTGAGCATCTATGCTCATCTCTGTTCGGGCAGTCACTTCCTGCTGCTTATTGCTTTTCAACCCACAACCAAAAGGAACTTTCTTTTAAGGGTACTTAGGAAAGTTTTAACTATGACATATGAATATAAATTTACTATAACCGTGGCTCTTCCTTCAGCAGAGCTGAGATCTTTACCAAAATGATTTTACAATGACTTTGTCTGGGCTACAATCCTTTTATATATTTATTTGCATCTTTTTACTAATCAAATGTTAAGCTGTGAAGAATGAAGCGTGTGCAAACTGTAAAACATCCAAATCACCTCCTCAACCTTTAAACCTCAATTTCATGAACCACAAGAGGTTCTTGAGTCTGATTTTCAAGGATCTTTTTAATAAGTCATAGAGGCGATTGAGTCATTCAGCATGGAGGAATAAGCCTGAGAGAAACTTTTAGTGGTTGAATCATTCAAAAGAGGCTGCAGACCATCCAAAACATTGTCAATTTTACAGCAACAAATATCAGGTTCTGTGCAGTGTACAGGAAAAAAATGGTAAGCTAGGGTTACTGGGTTTCTTGTATTTCCTCAAGATATTTGGGTTAAGTTGCCAATAGAAGACTGGTAAAGGCGAAGGAAAAAGCCTCTGCATCCAGGCTTATAATCTCCAGGCCTGCTTTACATCTGCAGTCATTCTAGATGGACATTTATAGGTCAACTGTAAAGAAGAGGGAGGAGCAGGACGCCTATGCTGTTATTCAGCCCTATAATTCATCAGAAAAACCTGCATGTTTTTTCTTAAGAATGATCATTTCTTTGCTACAAAGGTGAAAAATAAAAGTACTGCTCTGGGGGCCTGCCTTGAATTTCCAGTCCATGTGCGAAGTATTCACCATTTTCTACTTGAAACTGAATCTCTGTTCTTTGGTTGTGATAATGCCCATCCAAAAACAGCCCATTGCCTAAAATGGCTGCCATAATAAAAACAACCAAACAATATAACTAGGGATGCACATTGGCAGTGGTTTATACTGGTACTTTTTTACTAACATCGACCATCGGTAAATGAGTATGGGATTGACTGATTTCAGTTTCAGATGTTTATTTGTCCTTCCAAATGCCAACGTCTGATAAACCGATCTGTTGATCAGATTACGTAGCAGAAAAAACTGGCCTGTTGGACAAACTAATTTGTTTTCATGACTAAACATTCAAGACAATATGGTTCTGTGAGAAAATTACGACATAAATAATTATGGAAACATCAGTATCGCAGTGGTATCACATTGTTATCCTTAAAGTTTGTCATCCTTAAACATCTGTTTCAGTATCGGCCCTGATTTTTACAGTCCATACATCATTAAATATAACAATAGTGGGCTTATTGTAAAGTACATGTTGAAAATTACGTCTTTATTATTGAATAATCTGAGCTTGAATGGGGCAACAATTAGCTTCCACAGTTCAGTTTTACAGTATTTTCAGCTGCTTCTTGTTTCGGTAGAGGGAGATTTGAGTTTTCTGGGAGATTTGACTCAACTTTACACAATTTTTGATTTTTTTTTTTTTTGCTTTATGTTCTGACAGTATATATGCTGTGATAACAAAATTCACAGTTATCCTTCTTTAACTAAAAGAAGACAGTGATAAAATGGTCAAATCATGTCTGTGCATGAGACGACAGACAGATGCTTTAGTAAGCCTCAGGGGTTTGTAGTGTTAAAAACGCAATGGGACTGGTGTTATGATACAAGGATGATGGTACAAGACATAATGATATATTGTGCTACTATAATCAGGGCAATATATATTAAAGTTTTTTTAATAAGTAGTCTTTTATTGGAAAAAAATACAGAATTAATAACTCATAATATTACAACAAACAAATACAGTTTCTAATCTGTTTTATAAATCATGGTCCCTGCAACATGGATATATGGAGTTTCTGTCACAATGACAGAAATAATGGCAGTAACTGTAAGAGAGATGAAGAGAAAAATGCCTGCTGTCAACTAGTGGCCAGAGGCTGAACTACAGTAAAAAATAAATGACCAGAATGTTTGTAAATGATAAACAAATAAAATAAAGATATTTGATTTTGAAATATCTATGAATATATAATAAATTTAATGAAATATAACTGTGTAATAAACACAGTATTGTGCTGCTAAATACCTTGATAAATGGGTGTATCGTTACTTTCTTCCACCCCTAGTAAGTCTATCTTCTGTTCTTCATATACTGAAGTTTCTCCTCCTTCTTAAGCCTCTATGAAAACAGCCGATTTACTGATTTGACTCTTTAAAATAAAATCATCACAGATGAAGATATTTATTGTGAAGAACCTGTCAGTAATAACATGTTTGGATCATCTGAGTCAGTAATTAGTGTAAGGAGTTACAGGATCGACAGGCATCAAGACAAACTGAGCCAATTCATTCCAGCACATAGCCTGTACCAAAGCCCTCTGCTAGTGTCTATACTCACTTTGTGTTTCTGAGGTTTGCAGACGTAACTTGGGGAAGAGAAGGCCTGTGTTAACCTGATTGTTTTGGAGGAGGAGGAGATGGTGCCTTTCTATGCTCAACTGAGCTGTTGTCATTGTCAAAATCACTCTGTTACATACTTTAACTTACTCATGTCTGTGGCAGGTCTGATCTATCAGTGAAGAAGCTTTAAGAAGAAGAAGCTTTATTTATATAGCACTTTTCATACATCGGAAAATGCAACCCAAAGTGCTTAACAAAATAAAACGGAATGAAATAACAAAAACATACAACAATATATAGACCCCCCCCCCCACCCCATACACACACATACGCCCAGACTCGCACACACGCTCACACTCACACATACAGTAAATAGACTAGTAACATGGCCTGGCACTGAGGTGAGGAGAAGCCACCTATGGGTGGCCATCCACACTGAGAGGCACCAAAGTCCACAGCCACAGGGAGCGCCGCCAGGAAGACGTCCCTGTGGGCAGACCAGACTCCCAGTGTGGAGGGCCCCCATTAGGAAACACTGGAGCTAAAAACAAGAAGATTAAGACAGTGGAATAAAAACAGGCAATAATGATAAAATGTCTAGAAATGTGAGGGTTTAGGAAATTTTAAAAGTAATAAAATGCACAAGATTTAAAATATGTAAGAATTAAAGTAAATAAAATAAAGTAAAAAAAAAAAATAGTAATAATAATAATAATAATAATGATGAAAAATTAAAGATTAAAGACATAAGAATAGTAAAATATGAGAAATAAGAGAAATAAGTGGGGGTGAGGGTTAGGGTCTAAACTGTGGGTAGTATGTCTCCATGACAAAAGGCTGTTTTTCTAATGGAGTCTTGATGTTGAATAGGTTTGACATTGAGTAGGCTGTAGTATTGTAGAACAATACCTAGAACTCAAAGCAGAGAGTTTTTTTCAGTCCTGTAAGTGTGTTTGCTGGTAGCAGATTATCTGCTTGTCTCTTCTACTGAATGTTATAGAAAATGTGCTTGAACACTGAGGTGGTGAGAGGGGGAATGGGACGGTAGAGCAGTTTTTCAGCTAGCCTTTGCTGCCCGTCTTGATGTCTAATGTTCTCCAGACTGCATGTATATGAATGCATGTATATGAATGCATCCATGTGAGTAGGCTTTTTACCTGAGCCGTCCATCCTGAGCTGCGGCTCCTCCAGGTATGATTTTGGTAATAAAGATGCTGGGGTCGTCGCCCACATGGGGGTTATCTGTTCCTCCTGCTATGCTGAAACCAAGGCCTGAGTTACCCTGCAGTAGAAAATATAAACGATTATTCAGGTATTTTGTATTCTAAGAGGTTTAAACATGGAAAGATAGCTGTAAAAATGTGTTTGTTTAAACTGGAAAGAAAAAAAATGTTCTCTCACACTCACTCTCTCCAGTGTTATCTCTTCATACTCGATTTCCCCTTCTGTTCCATTTACCTATAAAAATCAAGAAAATTAGAAAAAATGCTGACATATATGTCCCAGTTTCTGAATGCAGCACCATCATCACAAATCTTGTCTTTGGAGTTTGTTTAGAAGGTAGAGAGCCATTTGGGCACCTGTTTGGTCTTTATTTTCAACTTTCTACACCCTTGTATTCATCTTCTGGCTGTAAAACTCTGCTGCACATCAGTTTTACTTCTGTAATTAAGGAAGTCTCGGAGGAAGAGGAATTAAAGAACTCCAGGCTTCACTGTTTTTGGTGCTGACCTAGAAAACAACTTTACTTATTGCTGTAGTAGTGCAAAAATACTGCTGTGTGATTTAAGGCCTTTCTCAGAGAAGCCTCATTCTCTCATCCTGTACAATGCACAACAAGGTGTTTAAAGCTTAAAGAAACAAAGATGTCATTGTTTCCTGTCTGTAGAATTTACAATAAAACAGAGGAAACCCAATTTTGATGACTAAGGAGTAAAATGAATCACTGTTATGTTTCAGACTGAGATGTACCTGGAAAGGAATGGGATAACTGATCATACAGAGTAAATATAGGCCACTCAGTTAGTCTTGTGATTAAGCCTAACATAATAATACAATAAAGGAAGGATTAAACATAATCCTTACATATGGGGAGCCATCGAGTGTGTCAGTGTTCACCACCACTGGAGGAGTATTTCCCTGGAGGCAGAGAGAGGAAAAAAAAAACATTATTAAGAAATGGCAGGAATTCAAAGATGAGGCAGCTCCGCAATGAGCTCTCTATATATCCCTGAAATGATCGGTCACAGCCAAGAGCCATTTTAGCTCTTAGCCATGATAACGTTATTCTCATTCTGCTATGGTTGTCAGGGTGCTGATGGATAAAGCTCTGCTGGAGAGCCTTTTGTTAATTTTCACCCAAGATGGACACAGAAATAGTTCATGCAAGCTCCCATGTTTTAACCAAATTCGTATCTTTTGGTTTGTCATGTTGATGTTGTGTAATTGCATTTAAGCTTGAATTTAGTGCTTCAAGCTAATCAGTTGTTTCCAAACAGATCTCTCTGTGATTAATGTGCAAAGGCGTTGGCAGCATGGGGACAATTTCCTACCCAACTTGATGGACTATGAAGAAAACAAAGCATTGCCAAAGAGCACATTTAGACCATATTTTAATCAGTTACTGTAATTTCAACAATGCTGTTGTGATAATGTTTGGTCATTCATCACAATACAGTCTGTATGGTGATGTCACAGAAGATTCATCAAAGAGAAGACAGGGACATTGAAAAGAAATGAGACAGAAATAGAGAGGGAGAGGACAGGTTGGGTTTTTTGAGTTTAATGTGAAATCTGTTTTATTAGTGGTACTGGTTTAAGTTGGGATGGGATCAAAAGCTAATTCCAGTTGTTTATCAGCAACAAATAGCTAAAAGAATCAATAACATTTAACAATTTTCTTATCAGTTCTTTGCACTTTGTTCTCCATGTCTTGCAAAATAAGGTCACCCTCTCATCGGAGGCAGTCAGAACAGACGACAACAAAGACGTCAAACGTGTGGTTATAGCAGGCAGTAAACTGAAGAGTCAAAATTGTGGCATAAATGCACACAGTACACACAGCCATCACTCACTGAAGCATTTGTCTACACAGAAATATCAGGAATGACTGTGTTTGACATTGTTGACCCTAAAAACCTAAATAGGGTACTTTTTCTCAGAAAATCCACAGGAACTGATTTAGAATTGGATGGATAAGCTCAGTATCAATAAAACCATATCAATTCCCATAGGTATAAGGGGTTTAAACTGTCTCCTGCACATCAATGTGGAAACCCCCCAGAGAAAAATGTGCTATAATCCTGGAAGCTGATGTTCTTAAGTGCAGAGTACCGTCTCCAAACTTAGAACCAAGTTCCATGTTACTTGTGAAGTCAAAGACAAACCGTGTAGTGGGTGTCCCAGGAAAACAATAACTCAAGAAGACAAGTCCCTCATCTTTGCTTCACTGAGGAACCGTAGGCTTTCTTCCAGGGGAAGAGGGGGATTTGGGCACTTTCTTGGGTGCTTCGCAAATGTTTAGCTGTCTTGTTCATTCCAGGAAGTCGCGATCCATACAAGTTGAACCTCGTTATAAAGGTGACTAATCAGGTTTTTCAATGACATAAATACAATACAAATTGGTTATTAAAGCAGAGAAACAATCATACAAAATAACGTTATCTAACTTTTTTAAGGGGTATGTGTATGTATATTTATATATATGTAAACAGTGCCCATAGAAAGGGTTTAGGGAGGGCAGAACCTTTCAGAAACATGGATGATCGTTCCATCAATCACATTTATTACGGGCGATCCGATAATTTAATAGGCAGGTGCTACTGCGGTACAGAAGGTGAGCCACTATGTAAAACAACATCTCATCAAAACATGTCATAAAGGGAGCAAAAATATCCTTACGTTAGAGAAATCTGTAGAGCTTATAATTGTTTTTCATATATATATTAATATGTATGTGTATGTTTATGTTCATCAGAAGGCGTTTCTCAGTGTCTCACAATCCCAGAGGGTCCAGACCCCACGGTCAGAGTCACTGAGCTAGACTTAAGTATTCCTGAGCACACAGTTATGGTTGTGAAGTACCGACCTGCAGCCCTCGTTGCTCTGCCCAGCTCCTCTGGACACTTGTTGTCTTTTATCAATGAGTCTTAACCCTCCAACCAGCACTCCAAGAGAACTATTCACTTCAAATTACACCACTGTGTTTTTTTTCAATGCAGACTCATGACCTTATGCCACAGAAAAACTCTGGGGCCTACCCCTGCCAATCTGCCCAGTGAGAAGTGTGGCCTCTTGCAGTCCATAAGGAATAGAAAATTTATTTTCAGGGTCAATGTTGTGCCAGCTGTAATGCTGGTGGATTTAGACAGTACTTCTCTCATCATTGGTATACTGGTTTTACTGGTAAAGAACACAGGCATTTTTTTAGATTAAAGAATAGGTATGAAAAAAACACATAAACACTGGATTAAATGGTACTTGACAGGATTATTTCACTTCAAGTGTTACATCTAACCTCTGCATGCAGCTCTGATTTCTCTCCTTCATGCATTTTGCCTACAATACATTTTCAAGCTTTCAAGGATTCACTTTCAACATCAAGCGTTCTTATGTGAAAAGATGTACACACACCGTTATGTAGTGTTCTCTTTGGTGAGCACAGCCTGATTTCCCCATTGGCAGTCCTGCTTTTATTCCTGTCACTGTACTGTGCCACGCTGATTAGCATGGGAAAGACCTCAGCATCAAAAAGTGCTTACAGAGCAGCAACCAGCAGCATAAAATCAGCCCGCTGACCTTCACAGACCCGACAGTGCCAACTCACACAAACACACACTACATAGCCACACAACTCGATATATTTCATAATCTTAAAAAAACCCTCATTTTTACCCAGAGATCTTTTCTCTTATGCAATGGAAAGCTTTATTTTCACTGTTCATCATTTTCTCTGAGATTAAGGTTCCCAAAGAAGAAGAGTAGGAATAAGCTCACCATATCTGTTAGAGATAAAACACTCTAACTGTTTTATCTCTAACAGATAAAACAGTTAGTGTTTACATGCACATATGAAGTTAAAGCTCAATTATACCATTTGCTATTACAAAAGACAGATTTATATGACTGTGCCAAAGCTGCACCATAATCTATGCACTATTTGCGTGGCACAAGACTGATGCAGAGAGCTACTCTTGCAGCCTGTAGTGCATATCTCTCAGAAATAACTGCATGTCATAACAACACAAAACTCAAGCTCAAGTAGGGCTGGGAGATGTGACCTAAAAATAAAATCCCCAGTCTTTTTCCACAAAACTTGATTTATGATTTTAAGCAAATTTTCCCTCTCAAAAAAGAAGCTCAAAGTGACACGAAAATTATATGAATCAAGTCTTGCCTTTATGTCATACAAATATATCCCAAAACTAAGCAGACTTTCCCTCTTATAGTTAAAATGCATGTTGTAATTTTATCATAAATGTTGATTATGTAGTTTGAACATAGGAAGGCCTGTCTACATAAACCCTGAAGGCTGAGCTGTTTTCACAGTATATTAACGTGGAACCATCTGATCAATAATTAATCTCATTGAAGAAACAAATAAAACTCTAAACATGTGCTTGTGCAAAACCTGACAAGACCTTTCATCATTAAAACTGTACATTTCCAGTATTTATATTTTCAACATTGCAACAACTTATTATTGGAGTAAGTTGATAAAAAAAATAACTTTTTCATTTTTAAATCTTCTGCGGAAAATAAATCGAATTAATAGATTTAATCGATACATTGCCCAGCCCTAAGCTCAAGGTATGATTTTGAGCACTAAAATATGATAGAGAAGCAGCTCAACAAACCAATACGTCTAATTTACATACCGAGATACTAGAGGTTTATTTCCTCAGTCATGTCTCAGTCACCAAACAAGAGCTAAAACTCCCTGCCCTCTGCCTCAGCTGATTGAGCAGCTGTAATCTCAGCTCCTCAGATGTGTCCTGTCTTTTGTGAAATAACTGTATAATCAACTGTAGCTCATTATTAATCAGCTATTTACTAAAACATTAAACACTCTGTTTCTGTCACCATGGTTTCTTTCACAAAAACAAGCAGTGAACTTGAACTGAAATACAAAATGCACTGCAGACTGATGTGTTGCTGGAGTATTGCATAGATGACACATGGAAGCATGAGTATAGATGCTGAAAACAGTGTGGGGGACAAGAGCCTCAGCACAGATGCTGAAGTATTAGATCAGGCTCAAAGGAATGCATGCTCATGACTGATGGCTTATAACAACACAACTTCTGCATAGCTGCACATCTATTGTATACATTTTGGTCAGAGCTTTGCCTAAAGACTATAGAGCAGGGACGAGTAACTTTGGATACTGAAAGGGCCACACAAAAAGTATTCTCACTACCAGAGGGCCAAATTGTACTCACAAACAAATTAAACATTAACACTGGTTATGAGGCAACAAGAAAGAACAAATTTGTAGCTTTTTCATGACATATTTTCTCAATACTTGTACTTTAAACCGTGACACAAATTGTAATGTTTGATTGAATAAAAAAACATGGAAGTAAAGTTGTTGAACTATATTTTTTTACTGTTTTTGAATATAGACATGCACTTCAAAAGTCTTTGTAAAAATAGTTTACATAAACCCTATATATTTACTGATAAAGTGCAAAAATACAAGTTTAAAAAAAGGTTATTATACATCAAAGCAATTGTAGTTTGTGGAGAAAAGATTTTTTTGTCATGTTTTGATGCATTTGATATTTTTGTGTTGTGCAGCAGCCTGGTCAAAATGCATATAGGCATATATTATTTATTTTTTCCATGTTCACTTTTCTTTATTATTATTAGCATTAACTTGATGGCTGCATTGAACGAGGAGTATCATAATCACTAATGTTAAAAAACAAACAAGAAACCCAGCCAGTTTACACATACTGAGTACCCCATTACCACCTCCACCCCGACACAGCGGGTGAGTGGAAGTTACTACTAACTTACTGGAGACCCTAAATGGAACATTTTGGACGATGTTATATAAAAGAGTCACTTAAATGTGTGAAAAAGGGTGTGAAATACTTTGTTCCAGACATTGTCACTATCCTGTGCTCCAAAGCCTGTTGTCAATATCAAGCATGATCAATGAAAGTCACTTTTGCTGTGATTCTGAAGTGCACATATTTGTCCACATGCAGTGGAGAGACATGAAAGTCTACCTCATAAAACCAACAGCTTTGCAGTAATGTATGCTGTCTTTCTGCAACAGCTTGTGTACTGCTTCAATGTTTGGCTGTGTCCAACAAGCTGTGCTGCTAAACATTACCTCAAATTCATCCCTGTCCACAGACAAAATAATGAGTAGAGCCAGCAGAAATGTAAGCCCAGAGCAGGCACGCTCCCTGCAGGGATTTTTGACAGAGCTCTCTCCTGCTCCCTCCGCTCTGTCAGGTCTATCAATGTTGGGGCTGTTTGGATTTACACTGTTTGGCTGCTTTCCTCCACATAGTGTATATTTTAACACCACCTTTTCAGCCAGGCGGTCCTCCCCCACATCTTAACAGACAGCACCAATATGCACCCACTGACCAGACCTGTCCCTCTGATTTATACCCAGCAAAACGAACCATCGAAAATGCATTTTCAAGATCAATTTAAACTTATTTTGATGTTTCTCTTTACACTGATTCACAGGTTTTGCAGTGTTGATTAATTTGGATGACAAGAGCAGTGGAACACGGTTGGAAATGAAATGAGCAGCCACTACCAGCCAATTTCTCGTGTCTTTTTTCAGTGTCTTGTGAATTTGTTTAACCCGGCCAAAAATAATTTTTGACAGGAAAATATGTTAACTGAATGGCAGTTTTCTGCTCAGTCTGCTGTGATTTATAGCCGCAAACTCGATGTTCACAGTGTTCCACCTTCTCCTGGTGACTCTGGCTTAATTGATTTATATGTAAATGGTGAATGGACTAGAGCTTATATAGCGCTTTTCTAGTCTTTGACTACTCAAAGCTGCTTTACATCGCAGGTCACATCTACCCATTCACACCCATTCGCTCTCACATTCACTCACTGATGGTTCTGAGTTTCTATGTTAGTTATCCATCAGTATCATTTAACACATTCACACGCTTTCATGCCCATTTACACACCACTGATGCAGCAGTGGGAGCAACTTGGGGTTAAGTGTCTTTCCCAAGGACTCATTGCCATGTGTTGCCCGGACACAGCTCGAACTGGCAATCTCCCGATTGCTGACCAAGCGTACTATCCAACTGCGCCACCGTCGCCCCCATGTCAGATATGTCTGCATCTGTGTCTGTAATTGTTTTATGTCTGTAACTTTGTTAATGTGCTGCTGCCTGTCTTAGCCAGGACAGTCTTGCAAATGAGATTTTTAATCTCAATGAGGCTCTGTGGCCTATGCCTAAATGCATTCTGTTTCTATTTTAGGCCTTTGAATTTAGCTGACCATTTTAAATGAGGAAAAAAATGAAATGTTTATTCAAAGCTTTGTGACCGTTCTGTCCTTTAATAAACATATATAAACAAAAAAAGAGCACAATCTGGCATAGTTGTCAACAGAGCTCTGTAAAACTTGCTGTTCCCTCTGAGCTGCATCACAGCATTGAGTGTGTGTGCATTTATAATGCGTTAAGGGGTGCTGTTATTCAGAAGGTATTTTAATATTTCAGTGACTTCTGAATGATAATTTTTCTGCAAATTCCCATGAACTCCATGTCTGAGGCTCAGGACCATTCTGAGCATGCTCACATCCCTCTCAGACATTTTCAGTCAAAGATTACAGTCAGGCCAATAATATTGACATGCAGCTGTTAAGTTAAGCCTAAGAATATTGAAAACAACAGCGGCTGTATGTGCCTGTTCTGTTGAGATTAAGTGTGCAGAAATACTTGAGTGTCATAATATAAAATGTGTGAGCTGGCACTGGATGCCGACCAAAGGAGGCATTAGAGGAGCTTTATGCTGCATGTCCTGCAAACCTTGCAGTGGTTAACACATAAAAGTCAATAAGCAGGATATTGACCTCAACTTTATGACCCAATGTCACACTCCCTCTTTATTTTTAATAAAGCAGACTACAAGCCATCCTCTGTCCTGCAGGTTTAACATGAATCTCCTCTGTCTAAGGGAACAGAACAATGATCCTGACTGGCCCTGCTCTCAGCTCTGTGCACAGCTGTTAAGGAAATGCTAATGAGAAGACTTTTGTCAAGTGTTTAGTGACGTGCAGATGAGATTTTTGTGCATCAGATTGAGTGGCTGCTGAATTAGCTGCCTCTGTGCTCATGTGTGGGTTTAAGTGCAGGATGTGGCTGAGGTTTATTTGGACGCATATTATGCAGATTGCTCACTTATTGGCTCCTCATTTCAGCCCACATTTATCTGGAGAGTGCAGGAAAATGTGGTTGCATTGAATGTGTGGGCTGTGGTGATGCTGAGTTGGTGGGTACCTACAGCTTCTAATTTGGTGAAGTGTTAAATAATACAAAATATATTAGAAGCAAAGCCATATACCTGCAGAAACACAGTAAGCATGGGCAGGATTACACAAGTTAGCTTTGATAACAGTATTGATTAGAGACTGTCGGTGCAGCAAGCGCTTTCACCAGAGTTTTCTCAGCTGTTCAGATTAACTCAGACATTTTTCATTGACAGATTATGTCAATGAAAAATGTTTTTTGGTCTTAACATTTTTTGTATTTAAAATAGTTTAATAAGTCACAACTTTTTTATCGGGCTGAAGCAAGATCAGGAGATGGCAGTGCTCCCAATGTAGGTCCCTATAAAGTCTGTGATCACAGAATCGCAGAATATCATGGAAATGACTGATGTGCAACGTAAACTTTTTTTGTTTTTGTTGTTTTTTCTTAATTAAAAGGAACGGGAAAATGTTCCAAAGGGGGGTCACTAAGGCTGGGAACAATGCACACTTCATTACCTTCCTCCTCCTCCTCCCTCATTGCCAATGCAAACATGTCGAAGCAGCTGTCTAAGACACCGGCTAAGTTGGCAAAGAAGCTACACAACTCCCGGCTAACTCCAGATAACAGGGCAGAACAGTTTCCCGACATTATTATGTGTCAGGTGATCAAATGTTCTGCAAATTTTGTCAACATTATGTTGACTGGACCTGTAAAGATACGTGTGAGGACCACCTGAAGAGTGAGTGATTATATTTCATTTCTTTAAACTGTGTCTTCTGGTACAATTTGCGTAAAATTCTAAATTTAACACAAAAAAACAGAATTTGGGAAAAAATTAAACAGATTTTATAGGGCCCTACAAATGGATAGGTAGACTGAAAACATATTTTTCTTGTTAAATCAAAATGTGCGTCTATTGTTGATTATGGAATGGTAACGACAGCTATAGCCATACTGCCTCTGCTTGTCATGGAAAGTTGTTTATGGATATCGTTGTATGTTGTCTTATGGTCCTTGAAGCCGCTGTAGCTTATTTATTGAGCAGAATTTGACCAGAATTTGATAAAGTTGCTGAGTATCTAGGGATGGAAATCAAGAACTGGTTCCATTCAAGATGGATTACAACTGTTTTAATACCTTCCACTTACGGTGCTTATCCACTATGTGGTATCAGCTCAACTCGACTCAACTTTACCTGGTTGTTTTGGTTTTCCTTCAGGGATTGTGCCAAGCACCTGCCACAGTTTGTCACATCAAGCGAGGTTCCAAATGTACGAGACCTAATGTAATGAGACGATGCTGTTGACCACTGAATCATTTGAGTATCATTGGGGATATCAGACACGGTGCCTCCCTTTGTCCACTCCGTTATACTGAATGACTTCACAAACTTCGTATTGCTTCAGATAGTGTGCTGTTTATTGGAAACTAAAACGACCTCTCTCCTACAACAGAAGTCTGTCTGATGTCATCCCGGTTAGGCTAGTCAGTGAACAGACATGACGCATGCAGGCTTTGTGTGCTTAGTCGTCATCTTGTGCAACATTGTCTTAGCTGCAGAGAAAGACAACAGCAGTGTTACAGTCTGAGTGAACACGGTGACGCGGTGAAGTTAAATTGAGACTTTCAGCTGTTTTTTCATTTTTTAGCCTTTTTGTAATAATTATTCTAAACAAAGTCACATTCACCAGTGCGCTTTCTGTCTTCAAAACAAATCTGATCTGTGACAACCACAGATGCTCAGTAGCACTTAAATGTGACATTTTAGGGGTTAAAAATATTGGTCTACTCATAACAAATTAACCATAAAGATCATTAGAAATGGTTAGGCTAATGTGGCAGATGAAAACCACGAGTGTATTTATAAAGTTTACAAAGAAACGTGTTCCTACACTCTCCCCTCTCTTTGTATTTAAGATCCAGGTGAAATTACTGCACATAAATACAGCATTTTTCTTTGAAAGGTTGCAATTCATATTACAGGAAGAAAAATAATGCAGTATCATGTCTCCCAATACAGCCCTACAGGGGAATTGATAAAGAACTTTATCAGTACAAAGAACTGACTTCATTGTTGTCAATAACAATTATCAGTTTGCATCCCTTTGTGTTATACCTTTCTTAGTTAGCTAATCAGCTTATATCCTTCTGCTTTCAGCCTGGACTTTGACATTTCATTCTAACTTAAGTAAAAATACTCAGTACAAAGTTTAAGAGTGTTGAACATGGCTGTGTTGTATAAATAAATAAGATGACTGTCCTGCTGCATATAATGTGTTTGTGTGCTTTTTAAAGCAGCAGTCAGTACTGGTTTCATGCTTTAATTTAATGGACAATGCTCATGTGCTTCAGCCTGGAAATCTAGCTGTTTTAATGTTCAGCAGCCCACCTCTACACTGCTTAGACTCATCTTATATATATGAAAAGTCAACGTTCATTTCATCAGAGTTTCCATGATCAAAAATCAATTTTAATGGTTTTCTTCTTTTCTTCATCATGGCAGAAACTTGTTAATGACCATCATTAACTGTATTTTTCATTTATCAGAGAAACATTTCAAAGCACATTGGACTTCACATTTTCTTGGAGAAATTAAAAAAACATTCATAGTTCAAAAAAAAAAAAAGATGTTGCAAAAATGCCTACCAGCTTATGATGGCGAAGATACTTGGCTTTCCGAACATTGTCAAGAAACCTGCAGCCCATCTTTTTGGCGTACCACACGGACATGAACATCCTGATCCAGTGTTGGGATTTAAATCACGCCTGACACTTCGAACAAAACCTGACCCCCACAAAATTACATTGCATCAAACGAGAGTTTAACAGACACAGAGTGCCCTCTCAGCAGTCCCAAAAAATATTATGTGCACAGGGAGCCATTTGGTCCAGAACCTGCCATAACAGCACCACAGAGCGACCAGATTGCCCCACTTTGAAGAGAGCCTTTTTCAAGCCAACACATGCCCTCTTAGCTCTGTGCTGCGCTCCATTCAAATTAAACAACAAGGGTGAATGCACAAGACACAAGATTTTTGAACATATCCTAATATTTTTGGAGAGAGAGCAGCCTTAAGAAGGTCTTCTTCCTGCTGAGCTGTCCAAGAGACTTCATTCTAAAAACTCCTTCACGATCCTCCAATCCAAAGCTCCAGTTATAGAAACCACTCATTGCTGATGAGGCTCATCCATATGAGAGATCCAGAGGTCCTTTCCCCAAAAACCCTTCATCCGGAGTAAAAATGAGCATTCACTACCACATCCTTTCATTCTGTGTCATCTGTGGCAGTGGGCTGAGATAGCACTGCCTCCCTGCTGCTGGTCTCTGCTCACTGAGAATGCAGTTCATATTTTCTGCTGCTACTGTACCCCGCCCACCCTCTCTGCACAGGGGAAGAGCAGCGGGCAGGAAAGTTTGATGGCAATTACTTAACTGTCTCTCAGTATAATGTCTGCCCTGGCCATGTGAGAGTGGGAGGAATTATACTTTGGCTGAACTTTGAAGGACAAGCTGCTCAGACTGGCCTGACTTGTCTTGGGAGCACTTGAAACTGAGAGGCTGTTGGCCAAACACAGAACTGGCAGGAAAGCTGGGGAGGCTGCAGCTTGACAACAGATTGTTTCAGGATGTCACCCATGTGCAAGAGCGAGGGCAAAATCAAGTCATAAGCTATACTGATATATGTTTTATCTAACAGATATAAAGTACAACAATATATGTTAGGGATGGTACCATACAGATAACCCCTGCCTCATAATGTAGCTCATTTTTACATCACATTTTTGATTCTGACAGCCTGGGTCATTGGACTAGGGCTGAATAATTTTAAGAAAAGATCTAATTACGTTTTTTTCTGGCAGATATTGCGATTTCAATTCGATTCACAATTTTCTTCAAATCAAGCTTCAGTGTAATATTCACTATGTTTACAGTATAGACAACAGTAAGGAAATCAATGATCAAAAGCATATAACACATTATTCATCATCTAATATTAATGATAATCTGTTTTTATTACTTAAGGGATACTCCAACTTTTTTTTACATGTCTTGCCTCACTCCTGAGTTCACGACAAGCAGATAGACATGATTCTTTCGACTGTAAAAGCAGTAACAAGGAAGAGATGGACAAAGCTCGCCCACCGCTAACTAGCTTAGCTCAAATGCCTGGGAGTCAATGGGAAGTATTAGCCTGCCTCTGCCTCCAGTCATTACTCTTCAGCAACTATAGCTGGTACTGTGTGCTTGTTGTGACTCATTTTTACCGCGTGATGTTACGTTATCTTCTACTATTGTCTAATTATTTTCTTCTACTCTCAAACAGAGGCTTTGTTTTTTTTTTTTTATTTAACCTTTATTTAACCAGGTAAATCCCATTGAGATCATGATCTCATTTACAAGGGTGACCTGGCCAAGAGGACAGCAGCACACGTCATAATATAATATATTATAACAATGTATTGTTGACCTGCTTACCAGCACTTCCACGGTGGAGATGTCACGATTGCGAAAGAGTTGACTCTTTTGAACTGCTCTATTAAGTGAACAATTACAGCCAATTTGCAGATTTGAGTAAGCCGTTCATTTGCAAGCCATTCTTAAATGCAAAATGCTGGCAAACTTGTAAAAAAGTATGTGTAAAATATTTGACACAGCAGATCCTGGGTCAGTCAGGAGCGCTGCAAAAAATTGCAGCTTTGGTGATCACATGATTGTGTTGTTTGAAATTGTGATTTAGATCCAAAAAACGATAAATCTTTCAGCCCTACATTCGACTGTTATGTTTTGGTATTTTAACTGTATGGAGCTGTTTGAAATGAAAACATACGGCGCAGCAGCACATCAGGGCACCTGGAGCAGTGAACTGTTTGATTCTACAGAGGGCGCTCTCAGTGAGACTTGATCATGCTCATGGTTTGGGGTAGGAATTGATAAGAATTTACTGATATCAATTCCAGTATCAATTCTGCTTATCAGTCTGGTTCTTTATCAAAGTCTGTGTGGAAATAAGTCGACCTTCATAGGTTTTCAACGGCAACAATGTCAAACACGACACTTCTGATATTCAACGCTGTGCTGCTTAAATGTGCAAGTTGGTACTGTTTCCACTGACTAAAAATGGTGCTGTAAGCTTCTTTTTGTCCAAAATTTAGCCCAAATTTTTCCTCCAGTCTGATTTTTTAAATTCTACATTGTCATTTCTGCTGACTGCCTCTAATGACAGCGTGATGTCTCTGTTTTGCCAAATAAGCAGAACAAAGTGGAACGGACTATAAGGAAATTGATAAGCAAAAACACTAAGATATTGATTCCTCATAGAAAGTGTTATCGGTTCTCTACCGGAACTGTTTTTTGATTCCCATCACTACTCATGATCACTACTCTTGAGTGAAGGATTTTGGGTTCTGCATCATCGGTGGCAAAGTTAAAAACAAAGACCAGGATGCGTGCCAACTATGTGTAGAAATGTAGGATTACTCTTCAAGGACGACCCAAGTGAGTCGGCGGAGGAGGTCCCACAGTTCAGAGGCATCGATGTTGAACCCTGTGAGTGTGTGTGTTTCAGCCTTGCCAGGGGCGCAGAAAAACTATATTACCAGGTACCTCAGTGCTCTCTGAACGGATGCTCTTAGCAGCCCTCAATCTTGATCAAGTTGATATGGTTGTGTTTCTGGTGAATTCTATTAGAAAAAAAGTCAGATAGTCTCTTTTCCTCTTTGATTAAATGGGAATTTCAATGTTATGACGTTAAAGCTTTTGAAATTCTCTCCTTCTTTAGTCTCTTTTTTGTATTCAGGATGGTAATTTCATTCAGTTCCACAAAAAACTACAACCTCCATAAAATGCCTTCTTTTATCTTTTACTTGCATGTAGTTTTGCAAGAGCAATATTTTAAATTGTTGGGATTCTTGCAGAGCAAACTGCTTTAAAAATGCAAAAGCCTGTTACAGAAAAATTTAAAGAAAATGATGCTTTTGTGATAAAAGAAAAAAAGATCATAATCATCAAAAATAAATACAAGTAATCATTAAATGTTTGTAACTTTGCTTTTTATGAAGACAGGAAAATTATCCTTTTTTTTTTTACCAAAATTAAAAAAAAATTAAGACAGTGTTAAAAGAAAACCCTCTAAAGAACCATCAGAAGAGCCCTGCTCAAGCATCGAAGCTCCTCTACTGACAACAAACTTTGCGCCATGGACATAAAAAAATCTTTAGAAAACAACACAGGTACGGATTGAGGACTGATATTTAAGAGGAAACGTACATATTGCACAGATTTTTATATTCTTGTGTTAAACTAGATTGTGAAATGGGTGTGTAACCTTACATACCCACATCCCCTCTCAAAAGATGGTCAAAAACCATTAAAACAGGTTTTATTCTCTGAGTGACAGATGAATCAGAAGGCAGGATAACTGTGTGCTCATATGCTCACAGACATTAACATGTGCTCCAAACAGACTTATGTAGGGACATACTGAAGGACAAGCTTACAGCTGACATTGTCTTCTTGTTAAATCTAAAATCCTTTCTACCTGAATAATTTTCCTGCCCTTCATATTGCAAGGCCCTCTCTATCAGTCTCACTCTGCCATTCAGCATGAACAGCTCTCTTCTCCTCTTTTTGCATGCCTATATTTTTTCCTCAGTCCCTCCCTCCACTTCATCCCAGAGGACCTGAGCTGCTGCTGCACTGTAATTACATCGAAGCTGCAGGGACATATTTAAACATTTATTAAAGAAAAGTAAGGAGGACAGAGAGAATGAAGATAGAAAGCAGATATGAAGCAGACAAGAGTGCGAGGAGAAAGGGGACAGTATAATGAATGTCTCTGGGGGAAACATGGTGGGAAACAGTAATTGAATCCCTGCATTAAAAACAATCGCTTCCTTGCCACACCGGAGTGTCAGACACCGTACAAACAGGTTTTGTCTGAGGAGGATTTGTGTGAAAGCATTACAAATGAAAACAGTTGGAGAGGAGAAAGTGATAGGCATCTTTTATTATTAAAAGAGACAGAGTGTAAGATAAAATGGATGCAGGGGGTCTTTAGTAAGCACTTTGTGCCTGCTGGTCCCCACTCCAAGCTTGTCAAATAAATGATTGATGGCATTTGTATTGCAGAATGTTTGCAGTTCAATAACTCCAATCTGTTAAGATAAATGTATCTTTTGCTTGATAAAAAGCACTTCCCCTTAAGAAAATGTTGAAGACAGGTCTCTGTCAGGGAGAGAAGTTGAGCCCTGCCTCCAGGGTAGTTAACAGAGTCACACATGCACACCTTTTATGTTGCTATGTGAAATTTATGTGAAAGTATCCTGAAAAATAAATTTGGCCTGGCTCTGCTTAATAATTAGATGCCTCAGGGATTCTCTGCAAACTTAAAGAAATATCTGCAACACTGACAGTTCAAGACCCCAAGCTCATTAGCTTTGCAGCACTTTTTAGAGGCAACCTTTTTGTTAGCTCTATTATTCATCGTACCAGGAAGAAGAAGAAAGAATTTGCTTCTTGTGCAGAAGCTTCTTCCTTTGTATCTTTTTACACTGTTAAATATATGATGTTTTTCATGTCTTCTGTATCTAGAGCATGATCTTTAAATTCTACTCAAAGCAGAAGAGTAAACGACGTCACTGCAATCTGCTGAACACTCGGCTTGTCAAGGCACACAGAGAGGAGGAGATATGAAGTTTAATTAATATGAGCTCTGATCAATATCAAAAAATCTGCAGAGAGAAAAAAAATCTTATTACATTACGCCATAAGTTTAAAATCTGTCGTTTGAAGAAAAAGCACCTCTTTGCTAAATCATGTGCACAACCTGCAGACCTCCTCTCTCTTTGCCAAACCATTGCAGTGCTTCTAGAGACAATTGTACCCATAAATCAATGGGGCCTCAAGTGGAACTGGCAAAGCCCACACCATTAAAGCAATAAAGAGACAGACTGACGACACTGGCTACACACCAATGACAACCACACACACCCACACACACACACACACACACACACACAGGCATTACTGTAATGAGACGGTTCATAACTTTAACCTAATCCGTGTAGAAAATTAAATTCATGCATGTCCAGAATGAAGTGTGTCTGTTTATGTTTCAAGACATTATGTCTGAGTGTGCAGACTGTCCCACATGATAAACATACTGTGTGTGTTCAAGGTCACAGAAACGGTCAATATTTACAAGAGTATTTGTTTAACAGATACAGTAACACTGAGAGCCAAATTTCACCTTCCACTCATTTCATTGCCTAGTTAAAAGTAATTCTTTATTAATCCTAGTATTAACTCTTCTTACATGATTTTCCATTTGTGTTACTGATTTTGTACTGATTTAATTTTGTTTCCCATTTTTTATTTTCTTATACTCAGTGTTGTCAATTTTGTGTTTCTGATCAAAAAAATGCAGACAAACTCCTCTATATCATTAACCTTTATGCTTGACCATACCAGTGCCTTCCTCTATAGCGCCAGTTCATAACAAATGTGATCTCAAGGCACTTTACAATAGAGCAGGCTGAAGACAAACTCTTCATTTTATAGATACACACATACATGCATATATAAAAATACATATAAATGTATATATATATGTATAGTTTTATAGACACAACACACATCCAGAGATGTATCCATCCAGGCAGAGACAAAGGGACTCAAATCACATCTGTCTCTACTGAATATAGACTTAATCAATCAATCTTTTTTTATATAGCATCATGTTTGTCGAATATAAATTTATTAAAGGTTAGCCCCTTGAGATGTGGTATCTCATTTTCAAGAGGGACCCCATATCTATGTGTATGTAAAGATAGTTACTATGGATGAATAATTAATACGACCATGGATAGAGAGATCAATCTAATATTAAAAATTAATACCTATAATAAATATAATCTGGAGAGGACTGATGTTGATTAATATAGCAGCATCTAGCTGAACCGCCATTAAAATGGGTTTGACTGGTCTAAAAGTATAAATTTATGTCAAATTATGTCATTTTCTGCTGATGGTTGATGCACTTTGTTCCATGTGCCTTGCAAATCAGTGATGCTCTGCATTGTAAAAGGCAAATTGAGGAAATAAAGTAGAGCTGAATAGGCTGTACTAACAGCTAAATTAGCCAAGACATTAGCAACATGATGAAATATCCATGTTGAATGATTATATCCATACAGCACAGTTGGGCTGAACGGTATTGGAAAAAATAGTGCAATATTATTTCCTCCAGCAGTATACTGGTAAATTACAATTTTTTGACCAAACTTTCCTGATGAATGCTGTCTTTTTATGTACAACAGCTTAAATTAGAAATTAACACACAGAGGGGGGAGTAGAGACACATTTCTCTGAAAACTGTACAATTATATGCATGCTTTGCATTTGCACAACTTGTAGCCTGCATTATTAACCATTTCTGATTGTGCTTAAAATTGATTTATTGTGAGTAGCCCTGGGAGTTTTAAATGCTCAAAGGTTACCATTAGGGATGGGAAACAAACACCAACCCCAGTTGGGAATTAATAACAAGTAGCTTAAGGAATTGAAGTCATTACATTTTTTCCTTCATAGTGATCAGTTCCTTCCATTTTGTCCTGCATACCTTGCAGGTCAAGACTCTCACCGTCTCATCAGAAGCAGTCAGCAGAAATGATAACAGAGACGTCAAAGATGAGTTCATGGCAGATGGGTTAGAAAGTGTGAAAACTGTGGCTCAATGTTAAACAATAACTGCAGAATACCCCATCTCTGTGTCTGTGTGATTTAAAGCAGGAGTGGAAACACCAGACCCTACAAAGCAAGCACAGCACTAATATCATGAGTGCCATGTGTTTTGTATTTCTGACACTGAACACCTGTATAGGCTTACTTTTTCGAGGCTAAAAATCCATGTAAATCGACAAGGGAATTGACAAAGGATGGAGTAGATAGGCAGAATCAATAATAGCATTAGTATCAATAAAATCTTATCAATTCCCATCCTTAGTCGCCATATTAGGCTGCTGATCAACCAGGTTTTAGACTGTTTTGAAGACACATAGTGTTTCAACATGTATCTTTGTTGAGATTTTCACCAGAGAATCATGTAATCATTATTTTAAAAATTTCGCTGAAAAGAAAGCAAAAGATAGAAAAGAATCACATCAAGTTTATTAATCATGGTAACACGGCTGTGTCTGTGATGAGTATTGTTTGAAATAGAGCCAACCAACGGTGGTATCAGAGGGACTTTTATTGTCTTGATAGTCAAGAAAACAAGTAAACTGCTGTGATAGGTTCCCATTGAACAACACACAAATTGCATTATGATGTTTAAAAATTTAGAATTTTTTTTTAAAATCACTGATTTATAACTTTTTTTTCAGGAAGATGAATTTCAAAATTTCACTTTTTATTTGTCAGCTTTATCTCGCTTTAATGTTGTAGTCTCAATTTGACCTTTAAGGTTTTTAAGAAAAACGAGCCAATACTGATGGAGAGCCCTGTATAAGTATTTAATGTTAACAGATAGTATATTGTCTTGAATGTGAGCCACTGATGGTTTGAAATGTTGACCATTAAAAGTTTAAAATAAAATGTAAAGAATAAAGTCAGCAGCATTTAGCTTGCATTTTAAGTTGATCTTATTTTTTCACTTTGCTCAGAGCATCTAAGGACCACTTATAGTGACTTATATTTTAATCACAATGGATTATAGTGATGTTTACAAGGTGTTTTAATTCTATTAAAATGTACATCAAGAATGGAAGTCTCAATAAACTTTAAACCTTTTATTAAATGCAGTAAGTGACCTATATAAATGTTAAATTAATGTCTAACCTCATCAATCTTTATAGAATGCTTTACTGTTTGTCAGATTTAATGTTATGAAGCATTATGAATATTTTCAATTTCTTAAAAGCACAATTTAACACATTAGATGTATGTTTATAACTCAAACAGTTATTATAGTGACCTATTATTACTATTATAAAACATAAATGATTTTAAGTGCTTATAACAGGATTTTCTGCATCATAAGCATGCTATAGTACCTTATTAACATGCATATAATGTTTTTATAATGCATTATAAGAGGAGATTCATAGAAATTGTTGTCCTATCTTTCTTTAAAACGGGTTATATTGCCCAAGACCTTGACCAAGAGCTCCATTTCGAGGTCCAACCTTTTCTAAGACGCTTTACCTGTCATTAAGCATACTACCTGCCTTGCTTGCAGATTTTCCATTTTGATGTCTATAAATTATATATGAATATTTTTTCACATATTATGTTATCACCTGTCGCCTGTACTTATTCTACCATTATATTCTATGTAAATGCAGTCTTTCAAAACACATAATGTTCCACCAAACTGATTCTAAAATCATTTTGACATAAAGCAGCAAAGCCCTGTTTCATTGTCGTCAGGCATGATGACCAGTCTAACACTGACACCTACAGGCTTCATTCTGTCCTGCAAAAGAGATTATGTCTGTCAAACCCTCATGCCGAACGACGTAGTCCTAATGCCATTATAATCTTAACAGAAAAAAAAGATGAATTCAATGATTGCTCTTTTTCTAACAAAAGAAATAATAATCAATAATCTAAGGGTAAGTTTTATCTGTCATTGGAGGAATGTGATTTCAGTTTGATAGCAAAGACATCATGAAAAAACTTTTCAGTACCAATTTTGTGAGTTGAGACTCTAAAAATAGTCTCTGAGTGCAAGCAGACCCAGTCCATCAGACAGTGGAGGTTTGAATGACAATGAGTACGAGCACATTGATATAATCATCAAACAGATGACCTCATACTCAGGCAGTACAGATGAAATGGTGTTGAACGGGAAGATGTCTGTCTGCAGTCAGACAGTCAGACTTTAGGAGACAGGAAGTGGGGACACAAATCAGACTGATGAGGATGACGGATGACGGTACTGCCGGTAGGTTTCGAGGTGACGGAGCAGCACGGATCGCTGTGCTCTTACCAGTGTGGAAACAGCGGAGGTGTACATTGGAGTGTGTCCCGTAGACATCAACACAGGCTGCAAAACAACAGAAGGGAGAGGGTAATTGTGCGGGGGCATGCTGAAGGGTACAGTGGGAGAACAATGGGTACCACTTTGTCTTCTTTCTTTATTTATTAGCGAGGATGTGGACAAGTTAATCCATGAAGCTGTCAGGGTTCTCAGCAGAGCTCGACACAAACTGGGTCATAGAGCTATCACTATCAAATATTTAAACTGAAATATATCATTGATGAAATCTGTAATAGGTGTATTCTACATGCTTTCATACAATAGTTTAACAGAAAGATTGTTTTTATACCTAAAACACACACCATAATAAATTCTATACACTTCAGCAGATTACAAGGAGCATTTCATATGCTGCTCATTCACAAAAACTATTCAGATGATATAAAAAAGATTCACCCTGCTGCACTGGCTGTGACAAAGTTAGACAAAAGTTTATAGAGACCTGAAAACATGATAGAAATATTTATGCAACAAGTTATTCAGGCTGGGAATATATTGCAGTTTTATTGTGTTATAAATGTTTTCAAACAGGATAAGTGGTAAGAAAGTTTTTTTTTATTAATAGTTATGACAGTGTTTTAAGTTTCTTGTGACCTCATCTGGTTATTTTTTGGTACAATCTTAGAAAAAAATACACAAATGCCAGGCATAATGCTTGGTAAAATTGTTTCACTGTAAGAACCTGTTGCAGGAATTTAATTTAATCTATACGGACTGTTGAGTCTAAATAATTATTCACATTTTACCTCACTGAGGAACATTTATATTTTTAGCAATAATACATTAAAACCAGTTTTATGCCAATGCAGCACAAATAGTTATTGGAGAGCCCTTATTATGGTTTTTGTGAGTTTTATTTATTTGTTTTTAACATGTTTCCTCTTTGTGATAGAGTACTTCTATGCACAAGACAAAATTCTGCTGAACCTGGACTTTTCTCTCTCTCCTCTGAACAGCGTCAATACCTGCCTAAAACAGCTGGTTCCCCTTTTCTGGATTGTGGATAAACTTTCTGCAGTCTAGGTTGAAAAATCTGATTCTTGATACGTCTTGTGAGCTTCAATATTTTTGATACTATTGAAGGGAAAATTTCATTGTGTTGTATTGTTTTGAAAATAAGGCATTAATGAAGTATCATTTGTTTTTAAACCTAATGGTTGAGTCATCTGTAACATGGCACCAGGCAGCACTGAATGGACTATCAACCAATCAGAATTGACTGAGTCCACGTGGGAGAGGAGGGCCCTAAGAGGCAGTCCTGAGCTCTAACAGAACATCTCAGACATACCGAGAATACAGGTGGATCAGGGATCCTTAGTTTATGAGAACTAGAGGTTTTTTTGACCTGTAGCAGTCATCAAAAACTGGACATATGAACCTGAGTTAAAACAAAGTTTGGGCTCTTTTACACACAGTATTTGGTATTTGATAGTTTGTGTTTACCCTAAAATTGGAGGCAAATTCCCAAACACTGTCTAAATTAGACAAATATCTTGGCCAAAAATTAAAAAAGGTGAATAAACGCACTCAGAAACTCCTTGCCATTTTCCCCAACTTTTCCAAATCAACAAATTTGTCCATTTTAGAGGGTGCTCTCTCTGTTTTTGTGTTTGTGTTTTAATGTAAGACAGCAAGTGCTCATTTGTCTGTAATATTTAATAATCAAAACCAAATATATAATTTCCTTGGAGTCCAGGTATCTCTATTTTTGTTGCCATGGTTCAGAGATGTATTAATCTTGTTTATTTTTCACCAGAATCATGTCCAAGTTGGAGTTCTCTTATTTTATCATCCATTAATTTATTATTTACAGAATAAAATCACTATTTTTATATTTTTCAACTCCATTCAGATGCAGTATCAAAATATAATTTTAGGTCCACATTCCTTAGCCTTTTAACTTATGTATTAAACTACACTACTCTGTCTGTCAACTGTTTAGAATCTTTAAGTCACACTTATCTGTTTTCAGGTGAGATTGTGATTTCTGTTGCAGTAGTCTTTATTTTACCTGCTCAGCTAACGCAGCTTTTCTTAACAATACATCCTGCGCCTATAAATTTTACAAACAGCAGCAGTGCAGCATTTTTACATGTCAGGAGGCGCTTCTCCTCCCTCTGGAAAAGTTTGTATATTGCAGCAAAACTCGTCATTAAAGCCTGAACGTTTGGACAGCTGGATTTGCTGATCCAAGTAAGAATAGCTGGGAGGTAGATTCATGCTGATCTTGATATTTACTGATGATAGCTCAATTATCTTTTGATAACAGCCATACCTTCTTTTATCTCAACTGCTCGGCTGTTCAGCACTAAAGCAGCAGTTACAGTGGCAGAAAAAGGAGGCATTCAATTTGTTCCAACTTTCTGACCTCAACTTAAAAAAAACAGGCAACCCCCCCCCCCAGAACCAGACACATGCAGGCCGAAAAGTGCAGGAGAGGGGATGGGAAATGTTGAACATGAAGGGGGAACACGTGACTCATAATTAGAAATGAGAATCAAAAAGTTATCAGTTACAAAAGTGCAGTTTTGTGGTGTTGAAGGAGACGTGGACTTTGAAGAGGTTTTCTGTTTTAAGCCCTTCCTTTGCAGATGCGGTCTGATGGTTATTGGGCTGCAGTCAGCACAAGTAACAGCCTTAATTTGGGTAGAAGATCGTCCCGTGTCTTAACGGACAGCCTGTGAAACTTCAACTTCAACTTCATTATTATCCCGTGGTAAATTTGTTTTGCATCAGGCATCAGCACCCCAGTACATGATAAAACATAAAACGTGAAGGCATTAGGAAAATCAGGAACAATCCTGAGCACAAGTGGAAAGGAAAGGAAAATTAACCCTTGGTATCTTTCAAGAAATTCAAAATGTCTTACTGCGTTCAACCTCAACAGCGATGGCGTGTTGCAGTAGGCCTTGCTTATGCAGCTCAACAATCTTACCACATTCATAGACAGAAAAATTTTGTACTTTTGCCATCAGGAGATCATGACAGTGTGAATACCTGACAGAAAATGACACTGAATCCACATATTTGCGTAGATTTTGTCTTTTGAAGGCTGTGGTCTTAAACATTGGATCAGCTGACAGAAACATATTTGACTTCAATGCAGTTTTCAATAAACCGCCTTCTCAAATGTTTTGTCTCTTGCCCTTAGTTCTTCTTTTTGCATTTCGAAGCTCTACTTAGAACCTTCTTAAGATCCAACAGTGCAAAATGCAAATTCTTGCAATTCTTCAACGGGTCTTTTTTGATCAGGGTGTATGCATTGACAATCATCCATCAGCCTGGGATTGTGTGACTTTTCTCTATTTTTCATGAACATTAAACAACTCATAAGAGCGTCCTACAGTCATGCAAACAGTTCATTTTGAACTGCATGAGTCCAGACCTTTATTTTTCTAAGTGCATACTGTTGTCCCTGAAGTAAAATGCAAGACTTCATAAATTATGGCAGTGTTCCAGAAATAGAAATAAGGCCAACCCTCGATCCCAAAACACTGAAAACAACATCAACTCGCTTTCTTTCTATGAGACAGAAAAATATACCTTATACTGACTTTTTAAAGACTGTTGGTGATTTTAGATTCCTATGACTTTTTGACAGCTCTTTGAATAGTCGTGCTTATAGGACAGTTTGTTTCCCATCCTAAAGTTTTGATCCATTATTTTCTGCAAAGGCACTTATCCCCCTAAATTATGAGTTTGAAATTAGGGGTAATTTCCACAGCCTCTTTTGAGAGAGGTGAGACATGTTATAAAATCTGTTTCAAAAAATATTACCTGGAGGAGATAGCATATCCGAGGAGATAGCATGAGATAGAAGTTACCACGTTGCAGTTTTAAACTTTACATTCCCCCAGACAGATGTGCCTCTGTTCCAAAGAGAAACGCACATCATGCTTCACTCATACAGATCACACATCTGTCACTGTCAAAGATGCTCCAGCTTAGTTTGCATTTTGAGTTTTCGGGTGTCACATTTATCAGCTTGAGAATAAATGTAGTGCTTTTGACACTAGCACTCAGGCTACTTACTTTGTGTGCCCGTCAAACTCATAAAATGGCATTCAGCAAAGGTCTCTCTTAGTGAATAGAATTTTGAGAGCTGTGAATAAAAGATAGCATATTGAATTTATTTCTACTTTTTAGACTGTTACATGCTTTTTCTATTTGATAGTTGAAACAGAAGACAACCCCTTTGACAAAAGTCTGTAAAAATGAATAAAACACAAAAAGAACAGCACAAACTCTGTTATGACATAGATTTATCAGGATGCTGAAAAAAAGAGTGATTTATTTTTAGCTTATGTGTCCACAAAGCTGCATCAAGCACAGGGCAGTGTATATAATATGACGCATAATACATTCTCAGCCCACACAACGCAGGAAATAAACTCAGCAGTTCCTCATTTGAAAGTTTAAGTACTCAACACTGTGTTTTCTTTAACATAATTTTTTTTAATCTTTAATTTAATCCTTTTTTAATCCCAGACTGCAATAAAACCTGCCGAGTTAAATCAGTTCTCACCTGATTTTAATAAGAATACTCCAGGTGTCTAGAGCGGGAAGTTTTAAAGCTCATAATTACAACACAGACATGCTGAAGAGCCTGTCAGAAGATTTAACTGTGCAAATAAGACATTAACACACTGTGGGGGAAACTTTCATTCAGTCTTTTCAGAGAAACCTGCTACTTTTGGTGCCTAATGAAGGTCCTCGACTGAAGTGTTTACTGCCTACTAACACAGTCTCATACGGAAGTGCAGCCTGCCCACGCTTTAATTGCCACCTCTGCTGGTCCCTGTAAAAATAAACTCCTGTCAAAGTTTAACAACCACTTTTTGGAATATTTGCTAAGACTACAATTTTCCTTGAAGTGGATGAAACTAGGGATGCCCAATCAGGTTTCCACTGCTAATATTGCTGATCCTTTACGAGTGAGACTGAGGATCATGTGTCCTGGTTTGTTATAAAATCTGGTTGATTGAGTGTTCAACAGAACAAGAACCCTGGAGGACCGATATAAAAAGTAGCTTCAAGTAATGACAACTGAATTACTCAGTTTTCAATGGTCATTATTCACATGTCTGCTGTTATCAAAATTGATTAACACAATTGATAGGCTGCAAAAATAAAGCCTATTCAATGAGTGAAACAGTTAAAATAGTGGAATAGATTAAGTCCAAGAGCATTAACCCATTATGCAACTGATGTATTTAAGGGTGCACATTTTTGGATGTCTGGCACATGAGTATATGATATGCCTATATTTCTTTTTAATAACAAGAGACATCGGCAAATGAATGTGGGATGAGCAGATATCAGTTTTCCTGTTGTGTCTTACCAATCTTTTGCTGTCAATTAATCAATCAATCATTCTTTATTTGTATTTTGCCAAATTATAACAATTATCTCAATGCACATTACAGTCGAGCAGGTTGAAGCCGTACTCGAGTGTTAATTTTGACAGCACTTTTTAATTTAGTTTTAGTTTTAGTTTTTAGCCTAAAATATCTTTTAGTTTTAGTCATAATTTAGTCATTGAAATTGTTTTAATTTTAGTCTAGTTTTAGTTGATGAAATTCTACATTTTAGTGGACAAAATATACTGTAAATTTAGTCGACTAAAATATGAAGTCTTAAGTTTAAGACATTTTTTATGTTTCCTTAAATTTCTGAAGTCATGTTTTACACTTGGATAAAATGAAACATCTAATAACCCTTTATTGAATACTAGTAAAGTTTTAATGTATAGATTAACAGAAACAAATTTAACTTTTGTGTTAAATGCAGTCACCTTTATTTAGGCTACCTGGCAGAGCATCTCAGTTACAATACCAGAACTGACAACAAACAGTGAACCTGCTCTACATGAATATGTCTATTCATAAAGAGAGTAGCTCTGATTGGATCGCTTCCTAACTTATCCCACCACCATGAAGCTAAGGCAGTTGTGATTGGATGTCCCTCTTAGCTCATCCAACCTTTCCACACAACCAAAGTAGCTGTGATTGGATATATTCCTAACTTGTCCCTACTTCTACATGACCAAATTAGGTCTGATTGGATTAAGTCTGTCAAACATTTTCGTCTAGTTTTTATTTGTTGACGAAAATGTCAGTTAATGTAGTTTTTAGTTTTTGTCCATGTGCACTTGTTTTTTTATTAGTTGCTGCCTAGTTTTCGCCCGGGGAAAAAAGGTTGTTGACGAAATTATGATGAAAATAAAATAGTCAACAAAATTATATATGTATATATACATATATATACACACACATATATGTGTGTGTGTGTGTGTGTGTGTGTGTGTGTGTGTGTATATATATACACATATGTATATATGTCTTTATTTATTTATTTATATATGTATATATATCTTTATTTATTTACTTATATATGTATTTGCAAACCTAACATGAATTCACCACTGTAGACAGCTCTGTGCCACAACTAGTACCTCACAGTTACAGCGGCAACACAAAAACTTTGTTAAGCAGTTAGAATGAAGCACAGCTTACGGCTGATTGGAAGAAGAAGTTTCTTATCTTAAATATATATTTTGGCGCATTTTAGGCTTTTAATTTTAGAAGAAAGACAGAAAAAGTGGAGAAATCAGGGGGGAACATGCAGCAATTGGGCCCAAATGTAATAAAACCCAGCCTGCTACACAATGCATTAGACTTCATATGTAGTATGTTCATGGTTGCTACCCACTCTGCCAAACCAGCACCCAAGAAGTTTCTTTTTTTTTCACAGAACACTTTGAACAAACTCTTCTCTGTTTTTATGGTCAAACGTGAAACAAAATATTGTCATTGTGGGAGATTAACACCAAAGAGGTCATTAAAATCTGTATAACCTGAAATGTTATTTTAAAGGTTGGATTCCAGCATCAGCCCTGATTTTTACAGTTGGGCATCACTGGCTGATATCAGCTTTACATATTTACAGGCATTTTCATATCTGCTTATCCTGATAATCACTGTTTTTGGTTATTATCTACCAATACTAATATTGTTCTGATAGTATTGATTTTTCATAGGTCTTGCACTTATTCCAGATTTTTGTTAAAGTTTCATCATCAAACTACAGTATTAAATTATGCTTTTTTTCCCTTTGTCAATGTGTTCTGGTGTATTGTGTGAAGCACTTTGAATTTATTTGTTGTTAAACGTTGCGATACATATAAATTAGCCTAATCGCCTTTTACACAGCCATCATGGATGCATCATAGAGACAACATGATATTTTCTTTAATCCTGTTATTTACCTAACTAGCTTTTATCCAGCTAATTACAGTGTGGATTTTAAAAGAGATATAACACCTAATTGATTTTTAAAACTGACAGGACTGAAAACAAAGCTTTTGGGAATCTACCACAATAACTCTAAGTATGATGGAGCAGGAGAAGCAGCAGCAGAAGACACAGAGTAATTAATGAGTTAATTTGCTTCCAAAAAAGCACAGCATGAGTATTAACCACAGGTGATAATTAAGAATGAGCAACATTATTGGCAGTAGCACATATTGGCTTTATTTGTATTGGCAGAAATAAAAACTCTGCTGATATTTACAGCAGATTTAATAGACAGACATGTTGGCTTCATGAATATATCCACGTCCAAAGTACTGACCGTACTATCAGAAAAATGTACAAATGTGCTGTAATGCTGTACTTCTCCATCACTAAAAAAACATCAGTAATACACTTAAAAAAACATGCCAATTCATATTTATTAAAAAATCAAATGGCTTTCTTGTTTCATATCTGTTTTAAAGACAGTTTGACTGTCACAGACAGTGGAACAGATAATTTCCAGTAAAGCAGCGACTTTGAGTTCTTTCCAAAGGAAAATGTGTACATCTACATTGGCTTAAAATGGTCTGGATACATTAGTATATTGATTATTGACAAAAATCTAATGTTGAGCATCCTTAGTGATGTATCGGTGACTACAGGCAGTCAGGGTGGCTTTGCCCAAAACAGCTTAAATGTCACAGACATCACAAAGTCTGACACACACCGTTGATTCAAGACAGTGCAATCAAGTTCCTATAAAAAAAAAAAACAATTTTGATTGAACTTAATCACTGAAACATCTGGTGTTTCAGATGTTTCCCAACAACCAGTGCGTCTCCAGAGTAAGGCCCTCTTATGTACAATGTCATTATTTAGCTTAAATTGATATTTCCTGTGTGTGACTTCAGAGTTGTACTGATTATGAGAATTTCTGATCACAAACCTCTGAGAAATGACTGAAATGAGTCATGTAATGAATCTGAACCCCTGGAGGGCACACATTATGGTTTAAAATTTCTCTGTAACAGATTCAGATTACCTTATAATGGTTGATTTGTTGGAATGAGGGACAGCCCCCCCACCAGTCATCATAATAAATGCTGCAACACTCAGCTGTGAATAATTCCTGATCCCTTTGATGCTTGTCCTGAATGACAGACTCCACTGGGATAAAATGATTTAATCAAACCAGACTGAAAGGTCAGAACAAAATGGGAAACCTTCCCTTTTGTTCCAGCAGTTTTTGTTTGTTAAATGATTTTAAATATTGGACAAGCAGAACAATGGGGATTGTATCCTGACCATGAAACGGTGGACCACATCTTAACCCTTGCAGAGCTGCTGGTGGTGTGCGGGAGCTTCTGGACAGAGGAATCAGCTTTGGACTTTGTCCAGATTCTCTTCCACAGATGTGGCACACCGTGGCAGACTCACTGTGGCTCAATCAACAGCACTGCCCCTTTGTGGTCCTGTTCTTTAATTTTTTTAATCTCTTTAAAATGTGCTCGTAGTTTTACTTTAAAAGACTGAAACAGTACCTAGAAGTGCTGCGTGTGAGAGTTTAAACCAACAAATCATTTAAAGAGCACACTTAATGGACTCTACTCAGTCAACTCTTTCACTAATTTGGTGAAATTCCCAAACACATGCCATTCTGATATTAAGAACAACAATCAAAGAAACATGAATAAAAACTCACTATAGGTTTAAATCATTTCCTCCGTCAGCACCAAAGGACCATCCCTTGCTTAAACCATAAATCTAACACTGGAAGATGAGAAAAGTTGTGTGATACCAACATATGAATTTCAACAAAATACTAGATTAAGCAATACTGAAACCTGTTTTGAAGAAACAGAAACTAAAGTCGACTTCCTGGGCACTCATGCTGTCGCTCTCTGCTGGCAGCAGCTTGAGTTAAAATATGGGTCTATATATATATATATATATATATATATATATATATTTATATTTATATACATTTTTTTAATATGTATATATGTTCCTTCATGTTTTTTTCTGTAACATCAAACTTCAAAATAATGATGTAATTTATTTGTTACCACTGTCTAGATAACTTGAGAAGCAGAAATTTGTCTGATAGGTCAGGAGACGGACAGGAAGTTGTCACTTTCCCTAAGGGTCAAATTGGAGTTCCAACATCAACATTTCTACATTTTTTCATGAAAAGAATGAGATTTAAAAATCATTTCGTATTGAACACTGTGGAAAAAATCCCACTGCATTTATAGCTGAATTTAAAATGCTGTGAACAGGATATTTTTGATATGGATCCCCTTAAAGATTAACAAAAGAGTGAGTTTCAAAACATAGTTTTCCACATAAAGATCTGTTATACGGTTTCAGAGATATACAGTAAGTAAACAGTTTGAGCATAACTGCTTAGGGGACCTGACTATCTATAGAGTTGGGAGGGTTAACCAACTCAGGTGTGAAAAAATTTACAGATGAAAACATGAGAATGAATTAGCAAATATCCTGAAAAGTACCCTGAATGTTAATCTGCAGGGAGGACCAAAGGCCGACTGTGCTAACAATGCTAGCATTACCCACACTTACAACTTCATAACATTGACATTCTGACTCTGTGATCCTGTATCAGACAAACAGCTTCATTTTAACTTGGCTTAGCTAAACTGCACAATAAAAACAGTGTTTAACAGGATTTGCAAATATAAAGGAACATCCTTACTCTCCATAAAACTATTTAAACTTAACCTTAAAGTGCCCCTACTTTTAGCTTGACAGTGTTTACAAAGAGCTATAGAAAGTTCTCCATGGCCACACCAGCCCGTGCTGAACAAGCTGTGAATCTTTTAAACAGCAGTTTCAGAGCACAATAAGTCAGGCTCTCTTCTCTATAACTGATATGAAGCTCTTTTATTGGACATATTTTCTCCTCTGAGACATCAGTTTACTCCCAAGTGGGAAAGAGAAACACATCTCATTTCAAAACAAATCAACACAGGACCTGTTAAGTCCCAACAGCCCATCTGAGTGTTAGCTAATACATGTGGGCTTATGGGATGGATTATTACCCAGTGAGCTTTATAGCTTACACCTGCCTGCATTAGTCTCCTGAATGCACTTTAGGCAACACGACTCCTCTTCCAGTCCTGCTGAGCTTTGTCATCAGAGTGTGTGAGTGATTTTTGTATAGTTTTTAACATTTGTTTGACACGCCTCTTAAAGGATGAATCACTTTTACCACTTTAAATCACAAACAATAAATCAATTCTTTTTGATTTCGATGGCTACCTGTGAACTGCAGTATTTTCACTTTTGTGTACAGACAGCTTTCATTCATTATTGCCCTTTTCTCTCTGGATTTGCTCTGCTGCATTTTTCCACAAGTCTGCGCGCAGGGTTGAGGAAAGTTCTGCAGTGAGTAGCAATGCGCTAAAGTTTGGCCAAGATATCCACTACTTTGAGAGGGGAGGCTGCAATATGAGGGTTATCTGTTGTGGGAGAAGGAAGGACAATAGTTCAACTTTTGCCAAACTTGAGCTCATCAATAGGGTATCAAGTTGTGAGTGCTGTAACAGAGCATCATTTTATTAAACAACTACATCAGTGCACAGGGGTACATAAACTTCAAGCAGATCAGCAACGTGCATCAAATAGAGCTTCAAATGTTGTACCTGCAGCCTCAGAGGAACAAACTTAGAACATTCTGGCTCTTGAGGCAGAAAAAACTCCTTTCTGAAGTCGATAGGATGAACATTAGAGACAAACTTTATGAGCCTTAATAACCCCTAACTAGCAGACAGTAACAGTTACATAATCACTTGTTCAATAATGTCTCAGAAAGACAACAGTTAGATTAATAATAAAAGGTCATCATGATATATTCAAATACAATAAAAGAAATAAACTGTTTTTTTGACAGCTGCTCGGAGGTTACATTTATTTTCCATCATTGTGAAACACTAACAGATCATAGCCAGAGATTAAAAGAGCAGTGAATTTTTTTTAATGTGTTTATTTTTACATTTAATATCATAAATTGCATCAAATACTGTATTTGCAAGGAAAGGGTTTTTCACTTGAAGAAAGAAATAGTTTCGGAAAAAAAAAAATCTTCTAATTAACCCCTTATTGTTCTTGTAATATTTCCCTAAAAGACTGCAGAGTGGAACAGAAAAAGTGGCACTGAAAACAGAACTAAACCAAAAACTGAGACCAAAACACTAAAGGGCCAAGTGTATTGTTGCGTCGCTAGATGGCTGCACGTGCCACTCACTCAGGTTGATATTTCTTACCTTGTAATTACGTCTTTAATTCCGATAGGTTCAGTGGCTTCAGCTCTTGTGTTACACATCTTGAATTGATTATTGACCACATCCTAAAGTCAGCAAGGTGATCAGGTTCCTCCTGACATCTCATGTCCTCTTACACTTTGACTTGTACGCCTTTGAGTGCTGATATCAAATTGCCTTGGATGTATGTCATGTAAGTGAGGTAATCTCTCATTATAAATCTATTACATCCCCATTAAAGCATGTCTTAGTGAAACAAAATACAATTTAAACAGCAATGTGATGTTTTTATTGTATTTATAAATTGTTATTATGATAAATTACACCTGTGAGCTGATGGGAACTCTTAATAGAAATTCCAAAAGCTCAGGGGATGCTATCTCTAAACTCTGGTGAACATGAGAACCATGTTAATGTTTGAATGTTTGGAGGACCAAATGTCACAAACTAATGCACAGTCTTCATAAGAAAATTAATAAAAATGTAATATAACATGCAAAATTGATGCTGTCTGTCAGAAAGCTCATATCTCCAGTTTTAAATACTTATGTTTTCATAAATCAGTGCTCTTGGTTAACTTTCTTAGTTGTTAGTGGGTTTTATCTTAAACAAATGGGAAAAAAATCCTTTTACAACAACGAATTTCTTATTAAGGTAACTTTTAAGCTTCAAGATTTTGCCAGACAGCAGATGTATGTAGCTTTCATTTGAATTTATTATGATAATATTAATATTTTTAGCTCAAAAACAAAAAGTGAGCTAAATGTAATTAGCTAAACATTAATGTGAAGTCAATTAAGATACTTTTCAACTCATTGAACCACTAGTTACTAAATATAGTTTCACAGAGTATCTTGAAAAATGTACTTAGAAATGCCTCTTAATAACCCTCACAAAAGCCATTACAACACGTCATATCTACTAATTTCAGATAAATCAAAACTTTTACAAAACAGATATTAACAGATACAGTTATGCCTTTGTACATGGTGTTGTAGGAACAAGTCAGACCGCAACTTATGGCAGATCGTCATCTTCATGTTTACAACTTTTGGAAATGTGAAATTGACTGGCTGGCTGCTTTCAGTGAGGAGGACGGCCCGCATGTGGCCACGGGCTGCCACTTGCCCACCCCTGCTCTAAATGGAGGAAGCCACATAGCAGTGTCTATGAATCTGTCCAATAACACATCTTTGCTTTTTATCTCTCCTATAATATTTATGTCAGCTGCTTATTTAGTATCATTTTCCTTTTGTTTGAAATGTTATCACCCTCAATTATCCAATCAATACAATTATCCTCTTCAACAGCGGCTACATCGAGTGTTTTTGATCTGCAGCAGAATGTTCAGATATCTCTAATGACATGCTGCTGTGGAGTGCTTCACAGTTTATTTGAATATGAGGTCAAACTGATGTAACACTGAATATATTTTACAGGAGAAAGGATATAACTGTGACCTGCTGGCAAAGGAATGATAATGTGCGGCCCAGTGTACTCAGTTAAAAAGCACTGTGTGTTTGTTGTAACACTGTATCAGCCTCACTCCTTAGTGCTGACTGTCAAGTGTTGCCGTTGTAATAGTGTTAGCTATTGATCGACAATGTACATTAGAGAGTGAGAGAGTGTTTGTCCTACCTTGACAGGAGAGATATGTGTGTGTGGTGTGTAGCCATGTATGGCCTCCATGGCAGCGAGGTTCTTGTCGCTCATATGAAGCATCTCGGCACTTTTCCCTGGAGCCAGATGTGCTGGGCTGTGCTCCAAGGGGGGCGTCTCCTCATCCTGGTACCTGTACTTCTGCAGAAACACAGACACAAAACACACTGTAAGCTCACGTGAGTCGATGTACTGACAGATGTAGGCAGAATGCATTTAATTCAAAAAAAGTAAGGGGAGATATGCTAGTGGTGGGTGGTAAACTGGTATCATACCATCACCGGTATGCCACAAAATATACTTTTGAAGTAGTGCCATTACCTCCGCCAAGCAGGTTATGTTTTTGGTCTCGTTTGTTTGTCTGTTTGTGAGCAAGATTACACAAAATCTACTGGACGGATTTGCTGAAGTTTTCAGGAGATGTTGGTAATGGCCCAACTTAAAAATGATTAGATTCTGGTGGTGATCCAGATAACCGCCATGAGCGAACGATTGTTTTTGCTTAATAACTGTCTAACTAATAATGATATCAACATGATTCTGAGTGCTAGGTGTGGGTTTTCAGGGTCAAGGAATCATGTTATGATGCTAACTTTATCACGGAACTGTTGCTTTAATGCTTATACATGTAACAGCAACATGTGAGCTAACATGGCGGAGTGCTTTCCTGTTACACATGCATTCAGTTGTAACACACAAGAGGCAACACCATTAGGGCAAACACTTGCACTTCGACATAGATTTAGACTGGAAAAACATACAAATAAATGCAAAAAAATACTAATACCTAAAACTAATGATAATGATTATGATTGAAACACATTTTTAAATAGTTCAACATGTCCTGGGGCACAGTAATTTTAACCTTGATTACTCAGTTGTCATAATTGTGTGAGGCAGGAATTGTAAATCACATTTGTTTAATTTCCCAGCTCTAAGTCAATGTATGGCACATGCAAAAATATACCAATATTGATATTTTCCATCCATCCATTCCATTATCTATACTGCTCATCCCTTTTGGGGTCATAAGGAGCTGGAGCCTATCCCAGCTGACACTGGGCAAGAGGCGGGGTACACCCTGAACCAGTCACCAGCCAATCGCAGGGCCACATAGAGAGACGGACAACCAGTCAACTTAATGAGCATGTTTTTGGTCTGTGGGAGAAGCTGGAGTACCCAGAGAGAACCCATGCTTGCAGGGGGAGAACATGTAAACCTCACAGAGAAACACAGGGAACAATCCAGTGACCTTCTTGCTGTGAGGATTTAAATGTGTGATAACTTTCAGTTTTATTATGACATTAAATAAAACAGTTACCACAAAGAACAAAAAATACACTGATATAAATTGCAGATAACATTTCCCACCTTTAGTTCTTGGTATCAAGATGAAAAAATGGTATCCAGACACATCTAAGAAATCACACACAGCCAGCCTAGTTACTAGATCCTTCATTTTTAATGTTCTTTAACACGGCGATGTTAATGACTGACTCATTCAAGGACACAGACACACCATGCAAGTGTTTGTAATCTATATGCAAATGTTGTCCATTTCATAACATTTGTGACGCCTACAAGCGCAATAAGACATCATAGGAGGCTTCCAAATATTACCATTGTGCGCTCAGCAGAGTGATCGTCCCCCACAACCACATGGACAACCAGAGCCATGACTCACAGTGGCTCCACAGAAGCAGCAAATCATGCAGCTTCTTCTCCCGTAACCTTCCTCCCCTACCGTTATCCCACACCTGGGCAGCCTGCCAGCAGCCCACTGTGCTAGCCACACATGGTAGGTTTCATTCTAGGTGTGATGACACAAAATCTGCACACTGCGTTTCCATCACAAACACATCAGAAGGTGGGCAGAAACACAGTGTGGATCTGCCACACTGTCCTGTGTCTTTCCTTTTTTTTTTATTCTACATATCTGTGCTCCACTAAAGCCCCCCCAGGCTCACAATATGCTCTGCTGCACTGCAGATGTGAAGGAACTCAGTCTGAAAAGAACAGAAAATTGGAGGCATCGTCTGAATTTTGGCTAATAGCCTGATGGTCCTCTCTGCCAGTCTTCCCTGTCATTTCTTTCTTTCTTCTTTTTTTATAAATTTTTTTGGAGGCAGACGGCGAGGGAGGTGCATCACTGAGCCCCGTCTCTCAGACAGGCTGCCTAGCAACCAGAGCAGAGCAGAGATTGCAGTGGCACAGTTGGGGCTGCCAGCATTGGTCCTGGATCACATTACACTGAGGCAGCAAGAAGGAGAGGGAGTGAAACAGAGATAAAGATAAAGGGGGAAGTGAAGGGGGGATGGGTAAGAATGACAAAATTGGGACTGCCAATAAAGGGAAGCAGGAAACAGCAGCACAAGCATGGACCAGAGAGAAATGATTTGATAGCATGGTTCCCTAGTTCAAAGTTGATAAGCAAAACAGCAATTGATTTTTCTTTAACAGGCACTGCAGAGGCAGGCATTTCTTCCACCAACTTCCCATAAACACTGCCATAGTGTTAGCCAAATACCATACAGGTTACCAGCTAATCTCAGCCTTTTTAAATGGGTAAAATCTTTCTTTCTCTTTTTTTTTTATTTTGAACAGACCAAGTACTTAAAGAACAAAATATAAACAACAACCAAAACGCAAAATAAATTTGTCATTTGCATGTTCAAAAAGCAGGAGGAAGTCGAAGCTTATCTGGTCCCACCCTTTCACCTCACACAAGTAGTCAATAATAAACCAGCTTCCAAATAATAATGGTAATAACAATAAATATAATCACACATAAACAAAATAAACCAAATAGTAAAAATATAATAACATGAGCAGTAATCAGAGAAAATAAATAAAGAAAATGAACAAGAGAAACTACATCAGCCTTCCATGACCTTTATACAGTCTTATCCCAGTACCTTTTAAAAATCATGTTTTTATACTTATTCTTTTTTTATATATTTTATTTCATTTTTCAATCAACAACAATTGGCAAACAAAACAAAGTACAACACAACACAAAACAGTTCAATAAGGCTGCCAGCAGATTCTAATTAAAATAGCCTCACGTGGAAAATGCTACAATATCAATAACTCAAGTGTAAAAACGTTTTTATACTTATTCTTAAACTGTTTTATGTTTGGACGTTGTTTCAATTCATCACACAGACAGTTCCAAAGTTACACACTGTACACAGATACACAGAAGATTTTCTTGGTAGTTCTCACTTTTACATTCTTAAAATAAAACAATCCCCTTAAATGACATTTCCCCTCTCTCTGACTAAACATGCCCTGAATATTTCCTGGTAGTTGATTAGTTTTTGATTATCTTTTTTGAAGAATGAATAGAGATTGCAGTGAGCTCTTGAAAGTGTTACCCCAAACCTCAGCACAGTAGGTTAAATATGGTTAAACCAGAAAACTCAATTGGCAAAGTAATATCTGCAGTAAAAAATGCCCCTGAGCTCAGTTTGTAAATTAAATGAACACAGTTAGAAGAGGCCTCTGGCATTTTTTTTTCTCCCCAGCCTCCAACTTTCCTGCATGACCAACATTCATGTTGCCTTCTGTCACAGCAGAGGGGGATATGACAGTCGACGCTTAATATACGTTTCAGAGTGTCCTTCTGGAGACGGGGTTCAGGCACAATTCCTCTGACCAGTGGGTTGTGTAATTATTGCCCAGTGTAGCAGAATAGCACAAAAACAGAACTTTAAAAATTATGAACATTTTAAAGGAGTCTGACATTTATTTTTAAGAAAGCCCAGCTAAAGGGAGCTTTATTCAAACATATGTCAATGAGAGGCGCTGTCTGGCTGTGACTCTTAAATATAATGAGGGTTTGTTATGGTTTCCAGCGAGTTAAGGCATTATTTTATGCTCCTGGTGTGTTGGACATCAATCAGTACCAGATTATATGCCTGAAATGAAAACAAGCAGCTCTGAGCCCGCAGAACAAAGGCAGGGACCTTTTGCTTCACATAAGGGCAGCAGCAGCTAGTATGGGACCATGTGTTTTGCACACCTGCTGCATTTTACATAATCTTTTCATTCCCAACCATTCATGCAACAAGAGACAGAACCAGTCTCCAAATGCATGTCTGTGTTCATTATTACAAATGTTTCAGAAACCCTCTAGTTTTCATTTCCAGAGTCCCCCTGATTCAGCTGTTTTCTGTGTGAGATGCTCTGATTGAGCTTTGGCCTCTGTAAGGCCCCGTTTCCCACGTGGGCATCATCAGGCATGATGTCTAATACCAAGAACAGAATGGCTCAGTCCATTTTTGTCAAGTTAGTTTAGGCCACAGATGCCCATATGCTGCTGAGATAAAATAAGTCCAATAAATTATATAATGTTCGTAATAAATTAGTGCCTTTCTATTAGAGGGGTGGTCACTTTTGTTGGTAGGGGTTGCACCAATTTGACAATAAAACATGTTTTTTAAAAATTGTATTTACAGGCAATGCAGTCCCTTTAAACCAGATTTAAACAATTTTAGGGGTGTAGGAAACTATGGATACACCAATAAGTTTAGATTTTTTGCAGCACAGTTCTGTATTGATATTTTACAAGCCAATATAAACAGTTTGATAATAGAAATTTTGGACCTTAGATAGGTACCATAGTCCAGAATCTGGTCACTAGTTGGCAGCAGACATTCAGCCTTTTGACTCTCTCTCTCCTTAAGGGAATATGCAAACATTTTTTATGTTTTTGTGTCTGGCCTCACTCCCGAGTCCATGACAAGCAAATAGACACCATTCTTTCGACTGTGCGTGCAGTAACAAGGAAGAGACAGGCAGAGCTCGCCCAACACTAATTAGCTTAGCTCAAACACTTGGAATCAATGGGTAGCATTAGCCTGTCTCTGCCTACAGTCATCAGATAAACTCTTCTTTTTTACCGCGTTACATTACATTGTGTATTTTTAGACTAAGATTAGCACTTTTTGTAATTTTCGAAAGAAACACATATGAAGCTAAACAGCAGGGTGCATGCACAAACCACCATGGACATGCTTGTAAGTAGGTCAACAAAACAAAGCACAGACTCAGGAGTGAGGCAAGACGAAACCAAAACAAAAAAGTTGCCATATCCCTTTAATAACATACATTGTGATTATCTTTGTCACTGGAACAGACAATAAAGTGTATCCAGAGGCCATGCTTTCTAGAAGCAACACTAATTAGAAATGTCATTTTGATGCACATCAATGTTGAAGTTTATAACACTTTTTTTAAATAGAGCATTTAGTAAAAATAAATATTCATACATTACCCTACCTTTATTATCATGATATATGGTACTGTCCCCCCTGTATCCTGATAAATTTTGTATCCCAAGATTCTTGTTTAGTCAGGGCACAACTCGTGTTTAGTTGTGCCCTGATTTCTTACCTATATAACTGTAAATTCCCTTCTATAGATGTGAACTTATAAAAAACTGAGCCTGACTACGATGCGAAACAAAACAAAACAAAATACTACAATGTCTGTTTGAACAAAGATATTTGGACACCATCCACCCATCATTAATAGCACTTATCCCTTCAGATGTGATCGGGTGGAGCCTATCCCAGATGACATCGGGTAGAGGCGAGGTATACCTTTGACTGCTTGCCAGTCAATTGCAAGGCTAACATAAAGACACAAAACACAATCATTAACAAATACACCCACCCACACCCAAAGGCAACTTAGGGCCTGTTTACCCGACAATGAAAACAGCAGAAAATGGAGAGTTTTCGTCGTGCTTGCGCCTTACGTTTACACAGGAACGGTGCCCGGAGTGCCTGAATCCACAGACTTTTGAAACCAGGGTGATCAGGGTTTCATTTTCGTCTCCATGTTAACAGGGATCCTTGTCAGGGAAAACGGTGACGTGCGGCGCAGCACGGTACTCTTTCAAATAAAGGTTATGTATGCACCTAGGAACAACAACAACAACAACAACAGCCATGGTCGACTCCCAAGCAAAGTGTGTGCTGCTAACTGTGCCAGGTTTGTTTTCCAGACAAAAATAATTTTGTTCACCAGAAAGCATATGCGTGTTGTAACACTGCTGTTTCATTACAAACCTACATCGCCAACTACTGGCCTGGCATGCATGCTACAGTGTTTTCAATCGTTCTTGTGGATCCGTGTGAACGTGCATCATTTTCACATCCTCTCCGTGTGAACGCAGAGTGTTTTTGAAAAGCAATGGAAAACCTTTTCGTTTTGGTGACAACGTTGTCTTGTGAATGGGCTAAGTTGTTCTTGCAGATCTGCGTGAACTCGCATTGTTATCACACTGTCTCCGTGTAACATGGAGCGCTTTTGAAAACACAAAGGAAAAAACCTTTCTGCTTTGGAGTCAACTTTGTCATGTAAATTGGCCCTTAGTCACTAATCAACCAAACAATCAATTCTTTGTCTTTGGTAGGAAACCACAGCATCAGGAGAAAACCCACGACCTGCTGCACCACTGTCCAGCTCCATTTGGACACCATCTGTGTTAAAAATGATTTAGGGGTTCCTTTCTTTTTAACAAAGGAATTTACAGCCACTTTACACAGGTAACATATGCTCCTTAACCTAAAAACAGCTAAAGAAATTGCCACAATACCCCAGGGTTTCTCCAGCTTCAGTGAATCCATACGTCACAGTGTGATGACTCCAGTAGATCTTTAAGGAATCACTCTGCCGTAGAGGTCAATATAAGGAGAGTCTCCACACTTCATATCAGGAGCCGCACACTGAATTGCTGAACAAGCTGTCCCTTTAATAGTTAAATGATTTAACTTGATGTCAGGCAAATGTCAAACGCTATCTACCATCATCTCAGTTTGTAATTCAAGGACTCACTGAGCTTGAGCTTTTAAATTACCCTGCATTAGGGAATGGAATGAAAGCTAGCCTCACCTCTCAGGCATATAATTTCCAAGAATCTTAGAGTGCAAATGCATTTGCTGTGTGTGATGTTAGAGGAACCATGAGAGGCTCCTCAGGAGTAAAAAGAAAGGTGTCAAATCCCCCACTGCATCTTCCAGGATTTAAGCTTTTCAAAGTTCATCTTTTTGCTTTCTCTTTAATGTGATTAATCCCTTTTCAGAGTAAGGATTAGATTTCTGCTGCTGCTCTCTAGTGAACTGTAGAGGAATTTTATGCCAGGTGCTAAGACTGTGCAATGCTTTAGAGTGACGTCAGAATAAACTGACTCAATTTAGTCAGATTTAGTGCAACACAGTTCAGTGACACACTTGGACTGGTAAATCTACTCAAATCAAATATCTATCAAATAAACACTGATAGGTGTCAAATCATGTGTTTGGATTTAACAATCAGCTCAAGACAAGACACAGTACATCCATCCATGCAATTAACTGTCAGAAATATAACATCATCATCATCAATCAGATGGTGTTCATCAGAGGTAACTGTAAAACAGACATTACTGAATCTTTGACACGCTGTCAGTGATTCTTCTTTATACATCGAGTAATACATGTTACATAGAGGAAGGTGTGTTCTTGGTTGACCACATGCTTTAAGTCATTACCCTCACTAGTTTGCACCAGAAGGAGTTGACAGCTTCCAGTTAGATGACTGTTGCAGAGGGCTGGAGGGTAAAAAGGTTTGGGATTGAAAGTATCACCACTGAACACTTTGTGGAGCTGCAGTACTGGCTTTTTAACTTTCCATCTCTTCAAAACTATTCGGTTACGTCACATGAAAACCGCAGAAAAGCAAACCACACAGTTGTCATATACTGAGTACCCCTGATCCAGCTGTATTCTCACCCTGTCTGAGACCCTTTGTTAGGGCCCTTGCCACTTTAAGGCCCTAATTGGTCGGCCAATACACTCCTTGGTAATTAGTCAGTTCAGCACCATGTTTTCATTGGCTCTGCCGTCTCTGGGCTGATGAAACAATGGAAGGATGTCACACTGGTAGGTCTATTTAGAGGGCTGGGGGAGCGATCAGCCCATCAGGGAATGGTTCTATCAGTGTGTGACCTCATGTGAGAGTTGTCAAAAGCCGGCTACGTGAATTATAAATATTTTTCACTCTGATCCAAGTCCTAAATCTGAAAGTGCAACACAACCAGGCATCACCTGTCAGGGTTGTAAAACAGACTGACCTTCACTCTCAGGGTTTTGACCAGCACATTGAACAGGTAGCTACTCCAGGGAGCAGCTTGACTGGCAGGGTTTTGATCCAGAAAACTGAGATGAAAATGTATTTAGGCTATGACAGGTTGAACTGGAGTACTGACAGGAAGAAGGAGTAATAACATTCATCTTAGCAATGTGGAATTTAAACTTTGATGGTAAAGGCAGGTCGTGCTAGCATTATTAACATCAGTTATACTCATCAAACTAAATGACATCTTTCCCTAATGTACAGAAGAAAGTTGTGCTAATATTTCACTGTTTTTTAGGGGTTTCATTTTGTCAGGTTGGCTATTCTGAATCTAAGTTTCCATTTCACCTGCTAAGAAGTTAGTTGCTCATATCAACATTAGTATTAACACATTTCAGATTTTTAACCTTGCGTGTTTTCTACCCACATCTGGCCAATTTCAAACCTGTTGACTGGACCACAGGAAACTCATGTTTTTGTACTCTAACTTTAGTTTATGGTCTCATTATTCTTAAAACAAGTGCTCACAGTCTTGTGTATGTACTGAGAAGGGACTGCCAAGAATCTCAGCTGCAGTTTGTATGAAATATGAAAACATTAATTCCTTAACAGCCACTTCTACACAGCCATATGAGAGCTTTTTAAATCTTTGATGGTCACCTGAGCTTTGCTCGAACCTTCTCTTTTCAGCTATAATCCATTGAAATAAAGTCACATATGCCTTCACAGTTGATTTACACTCACAGGTATCTCCTCAATTGCCAAATTTCGAACACAGCTTCCGTCTCATTTGCATTGTCACAGCTGCAGGTGCCAGCCAACACCTTCCAGTACAGCCTTATTTTTTTCTTTTCCTTTATATGTAAACCTCAGAAGACATATGATTCAGTCATCTCCTGCCAATAATAACTTCAGAACACTCTCCAAGGCGTTTGAACACAACACCAGACATGTGGTGGTATCCTGTAACTACATCTGCTGCAACAACAACAACAGACTTTACATTCAACGAGGGGAAAATGCTTGATGCTACACCAGGAAGGATTTTACTGTAAGAACTGGTCCAACCTGAATCAAAGAGTGGGACTGCAACAAAGAAGAGCTTCTTAAGTCTCCATGGAGGTGCTCCAGTTTTACCTCAAAATTAAAAATGTTGTTATGGTTAGTCATATTACTTTATAATGCTGAAACTAACGACAAATGTGCAGACATAGAACTGGAAACAAGCCAGCCACAGACATAACAACTTTGTAAGACACTTTACGATACATTTCCCAATACAGTGGCCACAAAACAATATGAATTGTGATCATTAGTTACCTCTTTTTCCAGAAATCCACACAAATTTTTATGCCTTCTGTAAAAAAAAGTCCAAATGACTTGAATAACAGTTCCCAAGAGATCTTAGAAACAATTTAAAATTTGTAACATTTTCTGCATCAATAAGCTTGGCCTCTGAAATCACCTTTTAAATTGAACCTAGGGTGATTTTAAAGGTGTATTTTACAACTGCTAATCTGTATCAACTCTGGAGTCTCAAGGAGTTAGGCAGGATATATATCGAGCATTTGAATAATATTAATCAAATTTTAAACAAGATGTAGTAAGCTTAGACAGTATCCTTTATATTAATATAGTTGATGATGTGTTGAAATAGCATCAGGTGAGCCACCATTTCAGATCATTCTCCTGACTGTAACTTCCAGAACAGTCCAGTCAACAGCGCCAACATGGAGGAAAAGAAAGTTGGGAGTATCACTATCATAGTGGATCTATGATATGTGTTTAAGATCTTTTTTGCTGAGAATGCAAAAACAGTTGGTAAAAAAAGAAGCTTGAGCATGAAGAATCTCTCACATCATTCAACATGATGACTAAAATGGTGGGGTGCTGCCCCAAACCTCAAGCTTTTGCAGCCAACTTGTGTTTCTAAAACTTAATTTTCTGTGAAAAAAGGTATTAAGTTTGGCCCAGATCACACAGCCCTAGCCCTTTACTGATATTCATCCATGTTTTTTTACACTCCTATCGGCACCACGTCATCTACCTCCAGAGGTCAGCCAATAGGAACATCCATTTGCAGTTGCCAGAGTTTCACCTGTACAGAGCAGTCACCATTATTGATCAACAACATTGCTACATTTCCTCTAAAATAGAAATATATAGTTTGGTGTTTTAGTTACTCTTAAAATAAGAAAATGAGATAGGTAACTTAGAGCAAAACTGGCAGGGATTTGATCTTCTTAACCTTTATTGCTTTATTCATCCATTATACCCGATTTAACTCCCAAAGCAGCAGGATACATACATTTGTACTTAAAGTACTTATAAACCGATTGAATAAACTTTGATTGAAATTTTAAAACATGTACTGTGAGTAAGTGGAGGTGGTTATTGAATGCAGAGGGCTCATTGAGCTGCAGAGTGAAGGTGTTTCATATTAAGTATCACCTTGACTGCTTTAGAACATCACCCCACAGGGAGAGGATAATTCTGCCCAGGAGCACTTTCTAGACTGCTCATTTCAAACTTTGATCGAACATGTAAAAATACTTTCAGTGGTGTACTTGTTGAGTCTCATTACAGTCCCAAACAACTCAAGACTTTCTCTAAAAATAAAACTAAAATCCCTGTTGGGCTTTCTTCACCGCCCAAAGGCTGATTTTACCTCAGTGTAGGCAGAAAAAGTCGTGAACAAATAAAGTCCCATGACGCAGAAAAGTTTTTCTTTTTTTTTCTTTTTTAGAAACTCAACATGTAGCCCTCCTTGTATTACAGTCATGAATATTTTTTTGTTAATTCACGTCATTCTCACTAATGACAAACTGAATCTCATTTCTCTGGGCTGATTCATCATTGATGATTTCTGCACATATGTGTCATCATCATCACATTTAATGATCTGATTAGATTGCCACACTTTATGGCGTCATAGTCGGTATCAGCTGCAGTGCCTCTGCTGGTGGAGCCATGTGTAGGGAGTTTTGTCACATCTGGCTTGAGCCTTTTGTACAAAACTTTTCAGGAGGTAAATCCAGAGAAAATGCAGAGAGCTCTTTACAAGTCCCTCATTTCAGTGCAAAGTTTCTGCCATCAGAAAGGGCCTCAAAATATAGAGACTAGGAGAGCAAGTACCGTAATTTCTCTATTATAACACGTACTTTTTTGCTTTTAAATAAGCTCTAATTTTCAGGTGTGTATTATACACGAGTACAAGCAAAATACTTAACATAAGTAATCTCACCAACATCGCGATTGCAGCACATCTGGTACAAAAAGCTGAAGTATTCTCTATTTCTGCAAAAACACAGACAAACACAGGTCACTGCCATCTTGTGAGCAAGGAGACGCAAGATAGCTACGCTGTGATTGGTCGAAGACATCGGTATGTTGAGAGCTGCTCTCTGATTGGTCGGTACACTACGACTGAGCATGCTCGGGCAGAGAGAGAAAATCGTGTACGGTATTTGTTGTGAAAATACTGAAATTTCATTGATTAAAACTTTGAATAAAGGTCATTTTTGAGTTGTCTGAGAGAGTAAGGTTTGGGTAAAATTTGGGTGCGTGTTACATTCGAGTACAGAGTTTTTCCAGGCAAAATCGTGAAAATATGGGGTGCGTGTTATAATTGAGTGCGTGTTAAAATCGAGAAATTAAGGTAGTTGTTAACGAAACAAATAGTGAAAACAGAGATATAAGGTGTTATTTCACTCTAAAAAACTTTTTAGAAACACTTTCAAACCTCTGCACAAACGTGCAGAATTGTGTTTTATTGATTCTGAAATTGTGCTCCTACGTGTTTCCCTGCTCCATTCTCCATCACAGTCTTTACCTTGCCCACCTCTTTAAATCACTATACAAATGCAAACACCTGTCAATCATAAAAAAGAAAGAAATGTAGTAAATATAGACAGAATAGAATCACCACACACACTTAATTGGATTAAATACTAGAATTTAGAGTCAGTTTACCCTAAGAATGAATTTGAATGCTGTAATTTTGCTGTAAAATAATGGCATAATGTGGCTCAACCTGGTTGGTGTCAATAAAATCTTATCCATTCCCATCCCTGTACAACTGTGGACGAATACTGTCAAAAGCACCAGATTTCCTTGAATTCATCAGGGTGTGCTGCATGTCTGAACACAAACCCTGGGTTTTTCATACCACCCCATTGACTGAGGTGCAAACTGAAGAAAAACTAACTTTCTGCCATGGGGGCCAAGTGTGAACGAGCAGGTCAGGGAATTTTCTGGGAAGGTTACCCTGGAATTTTCTCAGAAATTCAGTTGCATGTATAAGAATGACTTCTGGTGAGAAGCAGCACAGGAAACCCCAACTCAACCCCCCACCTGGTGCCTAAACCATCCAAGTACAAATATACAAAGCTGTGAGATAAAGAATCCAAAGTTTTTGTCTTTTTATGGACTTTCAAACATTTGTGCTAATGATCTGGAACAGCAGTGCCCTTGACAGTCAAACACAACTGGATGTTTGGTCTTACATAAAGCTGCACTAAACTGAACAACAGTTAACACTAAACTAGGGATGACTTCAAATATAACTCAGAGACAGTTCTTTAGTTTTGCATCTTCACAGGTGAAACCTCTTATCTTCACTTCCCCTCACAGGTCTCTTACACACAAAACCCTTAAGTAGTCTTAATCATTCCATCCCCTCCCCCTTTGCCTCCTGATGCATGCTAACACTGTTTTATGCTGACTTGATACATTTTATGTATGCTGCTCTTGTGAAGGGGGATTGTAGCATTAGCCTCCCTCAGGCCCTGTGAGTCTTCTCCACCCTCAGTTATTTAAATTAAGTCCATGTTAACACACAGCATTGTGAGATTAGTTAATGATTTCACCAGAAACAAACATGTCATAGTAGCAGCACTGGGTATTTTCTTTTACCATAATCATTAGCATTGTTTGCAGAATCAGCGCTGTGGTGCACAAACTGTTCTCTTTGTTAAAATACATTTGATTCATAACGACAAAAACATGCAACAAAAGCATTAATTTAAAGAGCAATGTGCAGGTTGTAGGCCCCATTGAATCACTTTGTGGAAAAATAATAAAGGAATCATATTTTCAACAAAAGTTTATAAATGTGTGTGCTTTGGAGTTACTTTTGATTTTTCTTTTGCATTAAAAGCAGCAAAATAGCTGTGAGGTAAGTACAGGGAGCATCGTTTTAAGTTTATAAATTTGGATATTAATAACAGTTTTATTAATTAAGGGGTGGGTTTTTGATGTATTCATCTACAGTCAATAACAGACTTTTGATTATGAAACTGTAAGGTGTCAGGGACCAGTTTAAGATGAGGAGAAATAATGACTGAAGAGGAAAAATAAAGTTTTGGTGTGATATGAACCAGCGGAGAACAGAGCAGGTGTGACGGGAGTGAGCAGCATAACCTAGCGATCTCTGACAATGTGTTCATGCTGAAGAAAAATATATTTTCTGCTGAATTGTTTTAAAATCATGTAAAACTTAATGCCAGGAGTGTTCAAATTATATCCTGGGGGCCAACTGCAGGCCATGGTCAATTTTTAACTGGCCTAATCCTAAAAATAAAAGGAAATGTGGCTCACGTTATAACATAGAGCTTTTGCTTAATGGTTGAATATGGACCAATGGAGCACAGCAGCAACAATCACGTTCATGTTTCCTAGTATCTGCTCATTCTTGAGGTCCCATGTGTAAAGAATATCACATTCATCGTCTTCAAGCACCACACTTCTGTGCAGTTGGTCAGCTTTTGCAGTCTGTTCATGTTTTGTGTCTGAGAGTGAAGATATATTGTCAGCAACTCTACTCTGCTGCACAAAGCATCATTTCTTATTTTGTCCAAGGGCCAATCCAGTGCCAAAGCCAACTTGGCCTTCTGAAATCTGATAAGCTACCCCAAAATCCTCGACAATGAATGACTGTTTGACTGACTAGTAATATACTAAAATGGAGGTAAAAGTAACCAAAGCCTGCAGTATTTCACCCATGTGTAGGAAACATCCTTATAAACATGATGAGGAAATACCATCACATTTTCTCTTTCATGTTGAGAAAGATTTCAGTTTGAGAGGAATAAATGTCCTCTAAAACTGAAATTTATGAAACAGACACAAAGAGTGTAATGGCCCATCATGGCAACAAGTAAAACAGGTGTAAGAAATGTTGTCATAATATCAAAATAAAACCAAAACAGAACATTGATTATAACCAGAGATGATCAGAGATTTTTCATCAACCTTTGATAAATACTGAACATGAAGAATTGCTGTATGCAACAGACATTAACAGACACGATTTTGTACAAATGTCCAATGAAATTATCCTACAAATGGCTTTTGAACAGTTAGTCTTGGACATTAGTGTAGATATCCCACTCAAAATCCACACAGCACCTCCACAAGAACACAATCTATCACAGACTTTGAACATGATTGTGGTACTCATCCCTTATGAAATGAAAAAAAAACCCTCTAATTTTTAGCACAAGAAACAGACACAAGTCCTGGTTGTTCAGTAAGATTTTGTGTTTAAAGATATAACTGCTGTATTCATCATTTTCTGTATCAGGTTAGACCACGAAAGTGTGCAGCATCCCTGTGTGGGAGTGTGTCTGTGTGTGTTTGAGTCCAGCTCAGACGAGCTCTGATCTCAGAACTCTTTTTTTTTTTTTTATCCCTGCTACTTCTCTCCACGCTCTTTCTTTTCCCCTCCATCTCTGTGCATGTTTCAGGCAGATTTCAAAAAAGGATAAGTTGGAGTGTTCACAAATGTGTGCCTCATAACACCCACTCATGTCTCTTTGTACACTTTACTTGCAGTCACCTCACATCTAAAATGTGCTGCTAGTTTGAGAGGGATGAGTTGCTCTGATTCTGTCTGTGTGCACTATGCTGAGGCTAAATTTGCTCTGTACCTGTGTATGGTGCTTTGTTAGGCTGGCTTTTGATTCGGACAGAGAGATATTGGAAATCACTGATAGTAGAAAAATTGTTCTCTTGCTTTTACATTAAGATTTAACTGGATTAATGCAGCGTCTACATATGTGCTCCCAATCAAATTTTAGTTAACAATTAAACTCCAGAGAGGCTATTCAGACCTTTAACTCATGTTGTGTTTCAATTTCAGATCTAAATTCTGTCCAACTTTCATCACTCTTTGGGTCCTACCCAGTGTTAATTTTGTTGACTAATTATTTTCGTCATAGTTTTCATCAACAACCTTTTTTCTTCTGACGAAAACTAGACAGTAACTAATAAAAACAAGTGCACACGGACAAAAACTAAAACTAAATTAACTGACATTTTCACCAACAAATAAAAACTAGATGAAAATGTTTGACAGAGACTTAATCACTGGCTGGAGGACCAGCAAAACTCATTTTACCTGCTAATACAGGTAACGTGGGCATGGACGTATGAACAAATACTAATGTATGACATAGAAACTCTGAACCATCTGTGAGCGGATGTAAGAGTGAATAGGTGTGAAAGGGTAGATGTACTCTGAGATGTAAAAGTGCTTTGAGTATTCAGAAAGACTAGAAAAGTGCCATATAAGCTCAAGTCCATTAACTGTTCAGATGTCTGCCTTGTCAATAACAATGGCGGAAGATAAAGTGATCTGACTCATCTGTTTAAAGGAACAGTTTCCTTGTCTTCAACTGCTATTAGTGGTAGTGGTATTCCTTGACTTTGGTTTCAAGTTGTCTGGGTGATATTTAATGAATAAAAGCAAATATGGTGCATGTGAGGCACATAAAGCAAAAACAACCATGTGGGTACTGCCAAGAGAAGTGGAAGTTAACTTCTGTCGCCTAGCAGCTGGTGAGAAAAGCTCTAAAACTGAGTTTGTAAGCATTGCCAGTACAGAACATTACTTCATAGCCAGCTGCAAACACTAACAAGTTTAAAGTCTTTTGTTTTTTGGTCAGAACTTGGCTTTAAGTGTCTGACAATAATTATAAATCTAAATATACTCAGAGGCAATGAAAACGCAACATCAGTTTAGATTCAAATATTTTTTTGACTGAACGTTATTTTTTTATTTTAACAATTTAAACTTATTGGGTGGGTTGATTTTGATGAATTAAATGCGTTATTTGGCTGACTTGTACAATAATAAACACATGCATTAAACATAAGGAGCACAAGTTGAAAATTAAAAATCACAACAACACTGAATGGAACACACATTCAAAAATCAACTTAAAAAACAGTCAGTATCGGGTGTGACCCCCATGAACATTCACATAGGCAGTACAACGTCTACTCATGGACCTGAAACGGTCACGCAAATGCTGCAGAACAATATGGCGATCTTGATGAGGAGTTGTCACTCGTTCACGTCCTGGTCGGTCATTAACAGAACCGGTTTCATAGTGCCACTGTATAAGTCTGGTGATGCTGGAGGTACTATACCCTGGTGATGCTGGAGGTACTACACCCAAAACGGTGAGCCACTTGCCGGGCACTTGCTCCTGCCTCTAGCATACCAAGGGCCCTGTTCCTTTGTTCAGTTGACAGACGTGGCATGATGACACTTGACAATATTTCTTGTGTGGCTTTTATCATGCCTTTATATAGGGAAGACAACCACTCCTTCATTTGAACAACTGCACTTGCATAACTTCTAATCCCATATGTTGTACTCAATCTGTATTGTTAAGAGTACAACTCAACATGTTGATTTACATGATGACCATTCATGTGTAACAAGGTGCCCATTGTGACTCCAATTGTCACTTGAGAACTCAAATTGGACAACTCAGATCCTGAGCAAAAATAAACCAAAATTTAAAGTGTTGCGTTTTCATTGCCTCTGAGTGTATGTTACAACCAGAAAAAGTTCCTGCCATAGCTGATCCGTTACCCCACCACCATTTCTGCTGCTCGGATGTGCTTACTCCTTTTTTTTCCCGTGGGAAACTGTGTAACCAGGCAACCCCATCTTGTAATGATATGCAGATTTAACTCTGCTTGTTCTGACATTTTAACGGATTACATCTGCGTGTTTAAATATTTGAGGTTCTTTCAGATAAGTCTGACTCTCTTGTTCTGCACTGTGGCAGCACTAGTATGACACTATTCACATGTCAGAGTGACTTGATCATGTTTTGCTTGCTATACAGTAAAGGTCATTTCTGTGCAGCGCTGTTCTATACCCAGCGTATGCTTCTTACGCCCACAGTTTACACATCAGCTGCTCACACAGTGTCAGCAGCCGTGTTTGGTAAGATCCAGGGTAGAGGCGACTCTGTATCGTTCAACATTAGGCCTGAAGAGAGCATTAGTAAATATCTGCACTGTATTGATGTTGCTTCCCCTCTCTGAGCTTACTGTCAGGGCTAAGGCTTGTTGCTCTTTATAAAGAAAGATGACATAAACAGTGGCATAAAATAGGTCAAATCCATATGGAGGAAAAGTGTGTTTGCAGGGCTGTGGGAACAGTAACAATAAGGATGAGGAATGATAAGATGGAGCATTACAGAGTGGCAATGTAAACCACATCTGCTGAGGGCTGTGCAATCAGTCACGTTTTTGTAATATATTAATATATATTCAATAAGATACATAGAGCTTATTTAATATTTAGATGATGTGCATTTCTACCGAGCTGAACTGGCCAATGGTTAGTTCAGCAGAAGATGAATTTATTTTATAAACAAAGGAGGCAAAAGGTGTGCAGGGGATAATTGTATTAAGGGATCATCTGTATTTTCATAAAAATAAGAATTAACTGATACCCGTTTGATACCACAGTGAAAACTAGAAGAACTTTGAGAGCACAAACCTCCATCTAGGTATTTCCAACATTGTCAAGAGAGTTACGAAAATTGCCTAACTGGCAAAGTTAGCAAATCCATTAAAAGAAATTCCTGGATCCACATCCGGATTCGGATCACCACCAAAATATCATCACTTCCTCCCAGTGCAATGATCAACACGCCCTGAAAATTTCATCCAAATCCACAGAGAAGTTATTGAACTATTCGCAAAAATGTGGAAAACAGCCATATCTCGTAGTGTTAAATACTTAAAAGAATCTCGATCCACATCTGGATTTGGATCACCACCAAAATCGAAGTACTTCCTCCTTCTGCCATGACAAACATGCCTTGAAAATGTCTTCCAAATCCATCTTTCAGTGTTTGATTTGTCCTGATTAGTCCACAAATTAACAAACAAAGATACCAACAGAGAAACTAACCAATGCTGGCAAAAACACAACCTTTTTGGCGGAGATGAAAAATAAAAGTTCAAAGCACACACTATATTTTGTTTTCCACCATGATTGCAAAATACAAATGCAAAATAAAATCTGGTTAAAGTAGGGCTGAAAGATATTGGGAAAGAAATTAAATTGCTGTATTTTTCCTTATGTCTATATATTTTTCTAAATGCTGTACCTTTTTATATTAGGACACGATATGAATTTTGGCCCATGTTGTCCATCCTTATTTCTGCTTTGATACCACATGGGCTACATTTTCTCCCATACATCATCATTACTGTGACCCCATGATTGGTTGGCTGATAATGAGTGACAGCAGGTCATTTTCCTTCCCATTTCCCAGTAAGGACGCCTGAGAATCGATCGCCAGAGTGAGCTGATTATTGATCTGGATATTGAGATGAAGACCCACTGATCCCTGAGTTATAAATCATTCATTACATTAATAAGTTGCTTCTTGGATCTTTGGCTACTTAGTTTTCACTGTATAGCCTTAATGCAAGCACTGTAAATACACAAACTTCAGCGAGGCAGTCTGTCTTCATAAAGTGCTGTAAGGCCATAAATGAGCATTAAGCATAAAAGATCACATTAATGCACTGCTGAATGCTTCCTACCTCATAAAATCCTTTTAATTAAGGATGACTGAGAGACTCTTAGCTGTTTTTGTGTGCAAAAACAAAGGCTATGCAAACAAATAACCTTGGGGGAATACCTTGGGATATGACCAGCCATTTGGCAGCTACAGTATTACGAAGATATTTAGCAACAACATATTGCAGTCTTGGAGATTGTACGGAACAAAAACAGGAGCTGGGGATATATAGGAGAATGAGGACATGGGAACAGTAATGCCTGCAGTATATAGTGCATCCCACAAAGTCTGTGCAAATATAACTCCACTGATAACAACCCACCACAAGGACTGCAACAGACTGGAACCAAGCTGTTTGAGGACTACTCAACCTGCTGGAAATGTGTGTGCAGAGCTGCTACTATGGCATGCTTAGACTCTGTTAACATGCAGATGAACTACCAAAGTCCACGCAAATCTACCTCGCTGTTTAAAGCACAATTTAAAACATGCACCAAACCTTTAAAAAATAAGTCGTTATCACTAAAAGGTGGAGCATGTCCTGGTAAAATGGGCTTTAGAGGCTTTGTTATAACGAGGACATGAAGAATCCATTTTAATTGAGCATTCAAAGCCAGTTGAAAAGCTGCTCTGATTACAGAAAAATGTTTTCTGTGGAGTTACGTTTCACTCGTCCTCATGATGACAGCTGAAGTCAGAGGAATGAAGATTTAAAACAGTTTCCATTTAAAAGGTGTGACATCTCGGATAGAGACACAGTATAAGACATGAGGCAGGGGGGAGCGAGGCGTGAGGATAATCTGTGTGAGTAATACTCAACAGTGAGCACAGCAGGACCTCCCCTTCAGAAGCCATTAGAGCAAACACCCACTCAATAACACCAGCTGTGACTCACAAATATAGAAATAGTTCTAATCTAACACTTACATGTAAGGAATAATCAGCAATAACCCAAACCCCACATATTTAATATGTAATCATTTGACAATGCTTACTGATTTCTTGTGTGAAATTTTTTCATACAAAGTCTAAAAATGTGTCATTTGGATTACACGAACCTCAGAGGACCGCTCACATTGTAAACCACCATTATTGGAGCATTTAAGCTTCCAATGTATGTTTTTTGTTTTCTTATTGGTGGTCAAAAAAACAAAAAAAATACTTACTTAATGCACAGAATTAAAATTCTGCCACCAGGTCAATTAAAACAAACCAAAGTATGACATGAAGGGTCATCATGGGGGTGACTGAATGTGACTAAACCCCCAACCTACACCCCAGTCCCTTAAAGGAACACGCCAACATTTTTGTTGTTTTCGTGTCTTGCCTCACTCCTGAGTCCATGACAAGCAGACATCATTCTTTCGACTGTGCATCCAAGGAAGAGACAGACAAAGCTCTTCCACCGCTAGTTAGCTTTAGCTCAAACACTGGTAGTCAATAGGTAGCACTAGCCTGCCTCTTCCTACAGTCATCAAATAAACTCTTCAGCGTCTCTGAATGTTCTTGTGAGATCTCTTATCCCTTAATGTTACGTTATCTTCTACTATTGTCATATTATCTTCTTTTACTCCAAAACAGAGACTTTGTTTTGTTGACCTACTTCTGCGGCGGTTTGCGCTAGAGATGTGACATTCGCGAACGAGTCGGGTCTTTCGAACAGCTCTTTTAAGTGAACGATGAGAACTGATTCGCTGTTTTGAGTAAGCCATTCGTTTGAGAGCCATTCTTAAATGCATATTGCCTGCAAATTTAAGAACAACCAAAGCAGTGAATAACCCCATTCAGCACAGAATCATGGCTAGCAGTCACAGTGATAGCATTGGCAACATAAGTATTTAACACACTCCATTCTCAAACCAACTTCAGGTAGTTTACTTGCAGGCACTGTGATCCTGCTGCTCAGAGTGCTCCATATCCTAATTTATCATTGTATGATTAACTTTAGACAAGTCAGTTAGATTCAGGATTAAACTGTGCTAAAGCCTGACCTCAAGCCATTTGCCTTAGAATTAGGGCTGGGTGATATGGCCTAAAAATAAAAATCCCTCATTTTTTCCACAAAACATGATTTACGATTTTTGTCAATTTTGTCCCTCTCAAAAAAAAAAAACAACCTCCAAGTGACACAAAAACAAACCTCCAAGTGACACAAAAACAACATGAATCAAGTTTTGCCTTTTTGTTATCAAAATACATTCCCAAACCAAACCTAAGGTTAAAGTGCATGTCGTGAAATGTTGATTATGTAGTTCAAACATAGGCAGTTTTGTCTACATAAACACTGAAAGCTGAGCTACTTTTACATTATATTAACATGGAGCTCTCTGATCAATATTTAACCTAATTTAAAAAACAAATATTAGCATAAACATGAGCATGTTCAAAACCTGACAGGGCCCTCCTCATAAAAACTGTAAATTTTCAGTTTTTACTTTTTCAAACATTGCAACAACTTACAATTAAGTCAAGAAAAAAACTTGATTTTTAATATTTGAGTCTTCTGCAGAAAATATTTTAAATAAATCGATTTAATTGATATATTGTCCAGCCCTACTTAGAATATACCTTTTCATCACGAGGAACAAAGGATCTCCCTAATTTTGCAAATTGCTGGTATGTTTTGAAGTAATGCAAGCACCTAACACAAAAACAATCATAGTGTAGGTTGAGTTACTTCATTCTATTTAGATATTCCTTTGAAAAAAAGTCTGCATATGGTACCTTCAAGGGGGAAAAACTGCATAAATAATGTAGTCATGCATGCACACAGATGCATTTGTACAGTCTGTCTGCAGGCTCAGCTTTCCCTCTTTGAATCTGGAAGATGGAGTTTGGTTTGCCTTTTCTTCTTGTAGCATAATATTGAGCAATTGATCACTGAATCCACATTTTATCCATACTGTTGTACGTTATAAGCCTACAAACGTAGTGCAGAATGTATCAGAGCGCAGTTACAAAGCAGAACACAAACCAGAGCTGCATTTACAAACATTTTTATCTGGAGCTCTGCACACATGTACACATCAACTTTGGCAGGCATAGCTGTGATGTCTGATGTGAGCGGACTAGTATTGTAGGATTTGGCTTCAAAAAGGGAACAGACTAGAGCACCATGTGGAGGGAAACACTGCTGGCTCTCACTGCCATGTATAAAGCACCTGAAGCAGTGAGGGAGGGGCAGCGATGGACAATCAGTGGGTGAATGACTGACCGCGCTGCTCTGTGTAAAGAGAACAAACAGAGAGCAAAGCTGCAGACAGACAGTTTAACATAACGGTCTGTTTGTGATAATAAGCAGCTGAGAACAACCACTGGATCTGATTCATCAGTGCTCTAGCAGCAGGGCCACTGTCCACGTTACCTAGCTTCATGCTGGGGTTCAGCCTCTCCTGCAGCGTTCACTTCCTCTGATGACTGATATTTTAAGTGGCCCTGAGCTACAGAGTGCTTTTCCCAAGGTCAAAAGCATACTATGATGTTTGCTTTGCTGGCATGCAAAGCTAAATATGAGCCAATCATCGGGGAGAAAGCATATAGTTAGCTCAAGCATGACCGGATCTTTCCAGAAAGAGGAGATGATCGCTGTGTCGTTCATTAAGTCTGAGTGAACGTTCGTGGTACAGAAGAGTTGGAGTATGGAGGTCGTCGTCTGTTCAGAGTAAACAGAATCGGCTGTATGTGTGAGCTTGATAAGAAGTGACCGTGGGACTTGGATGTTGAGGTAATATGTTGTGAGTGGTACCTCAGAGCACATGGATGAGAGAAGAAGCTGTAAATAGATTTACTGGGGCTTGGATATAATGAGATATAGCAGATATTATTGATGTTGAGTTCAATGATTGGATTAAAAAAATGACATTAGGTCTAATGTTCAGTAAAATGAACAAGTGACAGTAATATACTTGCTGACAACTATAAATCTTTCTAAAACATTTATGTTTAATAAAATGGAAAAACAGGTTAATGAAATCCATCTTATTTCAAGACCATTTAATATTATTTGTACAATCAACCCATATGGATACAAAGAAATAACAAAAATACAAGTCCAAAACACCCTGTTTGTGGAAGGGATGGAAATTGTTACGGTTTTATAAAAACTAAGGATGAATGATATTATAGAAATAATATGTGTATCAGCAGATAATTGCCTAAGAAGCTGATATAAACAATTTTAGCCTTTATTACAGACAATTATTGGCTGCATGCATTTTCCATGTACTGTAAATCCCTTATATGGGTTGTAATATTGGCGGAAAGTAAAAATGTACCACAGTGGTTTACATCATCATTACGATTGTACACTTTTGTAATTCAAACTTTTTGATTTATTAAAGAATAAAATGTTCTCTTTCTTCACACTGTTATTAACACAAGTTGACTGTCACATGAAAGGAACAGGTCACCTGTAGGAAGGTGGAGGCTTTGTGCACTTAACACAATATCTCAGTATAATGGCTTTGGAAACATCAGCATGTTGGAGGTGCAGTGTCCTTCATAAAACCCGAAAACCATTTTCACGCAATAAATAACAGGCAACAGTATCATTTGATTTTGACAAAGAAATAATTGTTACACACATAATAACATGTTTGTGCATGAACACAGTGTTCTCTCTCTCTTGGATTTAAAGATATGTCTGAAAATCTTGATGTTTCTGTGCTTTATATTAACACTGGTATTTGAAATGGATATTTTATATGGAGGCACTCTCTGAAGATCAGATGTAGACAAAATTTCAAAACTGTTCATCCCTAAAATTTTGACATATTTGAAATGCAGAAAAGCTGCCAATGTTTTTGTGCAGCTGAGACAGTGTGTCAGAGTTTGTCTGCAATGTTTAGTGATTATAATTGTTATAATAAAATGACTCATGATTGATTAAGGCTTCATCATGCAATAAATAACATTCAACAACATTATTTGATTTTGACAAAGAAATAATTGTGGTACAGACATAATCACATGTTTATGCATGAACACAGTGTTCTCTCTCTTTTGGATTTAAAAATATGACTGAAAATCTTGTGTGATTTATTTTGCCACTGCTATGTGAAATGGATATTTTATCATTTTGAAACAAACACTTTAAAAAGTACAGACAATGTAGACACCCTCTGACTATGTCAATATTTTATGACGGTGTCTGAGGTTTTTTGTTGGTAATTTTAATGAACAGTTATAAGGATAAGTCGGCATCATCATATTCTAACACAGTAATACTGATGTCACTGCACAGCCCTACTCAGCAGGCTGATCTGGGGTATCTGTTCAGAGCACAGCACGGTCTGAAAGAGCTTCCTGACTGAAAAACGCGCGGCTGTAACACATGAAGGCCTCCGTGAACGCCTCTTTCGACATGTTCCCACAAGAAATCAGTCCGGAAAGGGCATGCAAGCGTCCACTCTGCAGATGTTTCCCTGCTCGGACTTACCTTACAGCCGAACATGAGGGACAGGGTCCGGTTGCTGCAGATGACCTTACACTGGCACATGACAGGCGAGAGACACTTGAGGTTCCTGACAGGCAGAGACATCAGTTCTCGGACCTCACAGACAGCAGGCGGACAGCACGGAGCACAGCTCGTCGCTCCGCCGCCACTCGCTCACAGCCACGGTACAGCCGAGCCACGGGGAGGAGGGGTCAGCGCTGCCGGTAAACGGGGGGCAGCTGCTCGGGTATCATGGACGTGCTTTTACGCAAATTTACGTCTTGCATGTTTCTGAAGTTCAAAGCTCACGTCCGTGTCCACACAGAGGCATACTGTCCAAACGTAACACTGAGGGCGTCATTCATGATTTGTACCAGGCTCTAATTAAAAGCCTCTCTCTCTCTCTCTCTCTCTCTCTCTCTCTCTCTCTCTCATTACCGTATAGTTTGTGCGTAACGCGCAGCTGGAATCTTAAGCAGGCACACTGAATGGATCATAAAGAGGCTGAATAAAGCACACTGGTGTAATGATGATGATACCCAGCGGCAGAGTGAAAATTATATTGGCTGTAATGATAATGTTAAGCACACACACATCTGCACACATTGATCTCCAGGCAATTAAAGCGGGATAAGGCCACACATCAACATCCTGCTCCACCATCAACACATGCTCCGGTGTGAGCACCGCTCCCCCTGTTGGATGGACAGAAAAATGCTAAAAGACTTGTCCAAGGTCCTGAAATGTTCGTGGATTGTGAGCACTGAGGACTGCAAAATGTCCCTATGGTGGATTTTTTTTAACAGACTTTTTATCCCTTACCGTCACAGATTCTTAAGTTATTTTTTATTAGACTGATCCAGTCTATTTATTCACAAATCAGTGTAATTTAAATCCCTTCATTGTACTTGAAGTTGAATATATTTGTTGTTGTTTGTATGACTCATCTATATTTCTATGCACAAGCTACTCCAAACCAATTGCCTCTAGAGGGATTAGTAAAGTTGTTTGAATTTAATTAAATTGAAACTGTTTTCCTATTGAGCTAAAAACCTGAGTGTGAATCACTGTCACACTGACTCACACAAGGACATTGTTACTCACTGGTGTTTGTTTGCATTTGTGAGCTCAGTTATTTGATTTTAACTGCATTTTGACACAATCATTTTCTGACAGTATAAACATTTATACGGATAAGTAGATAAGATAAGAACATCTGACATTCAAAATATTGAAATAATTTGTAATCAAAAGCTACACTGAAAAGTTGAGTTATTTAATTTTTATTCTTTAATTCATAATTTTATTTGTATTTCAAAAATAATCTGAACATCTGTTATCTTTACGGCCTCTGCCTTTCAATCAGTCAATCAACCTTTATTTGTGTAGCGTCAGTTCATAACAAGTTTTTTCTCAAGACACTGTACAATAGAGCAGGCCGAAGCCATACTCTTTATTTATAGATACACATATGCATATATACAAATACACACATGCACACACACATAAATACATCCAGAGATGTATCCATCCAGGCAGAGACAAATGAACTGAAATAAGAGTTTGATAGTGACAAGATCATAAATCTGTCCTCATCACAATTGTCTCAGCTGAAAGTAGATTCAATCAATAAGTCTTTTTTGTATAGCATATTAATTTATTAATGGTAAGCCCCTTGAGAAATGGCATCTCATTTTCACAGTCACAGGGGGGTTGAATCTATACCATTGGGCATTAGGCGAGAGGCAGGGTAGTCCCTGGACTGGTCGTGAGCAAGTCACAGGGTTGACATAGACACACAGAAAACCATTCACACTCACACCTAAGAACTACTTGGAATCACAAGTTAACCTTGCAAGCATGATTTTTGGTAACCAGAGTACTGGAGACAACCCATGTGTGCACAGGGAGAACATGCAAACTCCATACAGAAGTCCCCATTCAGCCAAGGAGTCGAATCCGTGATCTTAGTTAAAAACTGAAACAATGGTGTGAAACCTTTACTTCATAGTATATTTTTATCTATCTTTCTGAAATATGCAGGTTATTCCAAATAAATGAAGTGTATTTTAACAGGCTAATTGTTTTACGTAGTACTGTTTGGTGTATCAGGATAATGATTTAAGGTGCTAGGTATAATAACAAACAGAGTCTGAATCAGTTCTATCTACAGCTTTTTTCGAGGCTTTTCTGCTGAACCTTCAATGAAGTTTTGTTCTCATAATTTGACAAACTTCTCACTCCTTGATTTCATTCGCTTGGTTAGACAAACTCACTTGCAACTGGAAACAAAAAAATAACACCCTGTGATCTGACGACATATTTGGCAGAAACACTCTTCAGGGGTTTTGGTCCATATTGACATAATATCACCACACGCTTGCTGCAGATTTGTCAGCTGCACATCCATGATGCAGATCTTCCTTTCCACAACATCCCAGAGGTGCTCTATTGGATTGAGATCTGGTTACTGTGGAGACCACTGGAGGTCAGTGAACTCATTGGCGTGTTCAAGAAACCAGTTTAAGATGTTGTGAGCCACAAGTATCCATGAAAAGATGGGTACACATACACATAAAGGGATGCACATGGTTAGCAAGAATACTGAGTGGACTGTGGCATCACTCCACCAGCAGCCTGACCCATTGATCTAAGTCAGGATGGATCCATGCTTCATGCTGTTTACGCCAAATTCTGACCCTACCATCTGAATGTCACTGCGGGAATGGAGACTCATTAGACCTGGCAACATTCTTCCAATCTTCAATTGTCAGCATTAAGTGTTTCCTCTTGACTTTGAGAATTCTGTGTTGTTTGTGGTTTCTGATGGATTGGACTTTCACTGTGGTCGCCAACAGAGAAGAGTCCAGAGGACATGTTTTCATAGTTTCAGTTTCTTACTTTCAGTTTAGGAAATGGGATGAGACGAGATGTGAGATGCTTTGACCATGCTCAAGTAAAGAGATCACAATTTTATCACAACACACCAAAAAGACTCGGCCACAGCAAAAGGTTGTCCAACTTAAAGTAGTCTAGGAACCATTAGATGAAGTTGAATGATGGATCAGTGGATCAAGTTGGTAACTTCACAAAGCTGATTATGTTTTTGCCAGTGTTTGTCTGTTTGTTGTCTGTGACTAAGATGAAACTTTCAGAAAGTGTTGACCGTGGCACGAGGAAAGAAAACAGATTCAGAACCAGGAATGTTTTAAAGGGTTTTTTAACATTGTGAGACAGGGCAGTTTCCACATTTTTGCCACTAACTCAAAACAATCTCAACAGATTTGGATGCAATTTTTAGGAAATATTGGCCGTGACACTATAGAGAGATATGATAAGAATTTGGTAGTGATGGTAATCTGGATGTGGATCCAGGATTTTTTCAAGGATTTAACATTTTGGGATAGGGCAGTTTTCCACATTTACAATCACAACTCAGCTAACAATGTCAGCAATGCCTTGGTGCTGGTTTGTGCTCTTTGAGTTTGTATTATTTGTTGCTATTAAAATAATGTTATGAGCCCTTTGTACTTATAATGATTAAAACTTTTATTTTCTTCTCATTGACCGACATGACACTCCATTGACCATACAGTTTAGTGCCACAGATGCACTGGGTGTTATAATCAGGGCCGATACTGACAAGAGTTTAGCTGATATTGCTGACATTGTTTAGGTTATTTTGGTGTACTTCCCCTTTAGTGCCAACATGTTTACATGTCTAAGCATGAAAACAGACCAGTGTTTGTCCAACAGGCCATGTCTTCTACTTGGTAATTAAAAGAAAACTATATATAGCAGATTCTGATGTTAAACTGATGCATCAGTGGATCCCTAGACATTTTGAATTGTGCGTGTAATAGTGATTGATGTTTGGATTTATGTTGAATCAACTCTGGTTTTAAATCAAGCACTATGTGTGAAGTCCTAAAACTGAAGGACTCACTCATTTCTTTTCTACACATTTTTCAGATCTCTATATAAACAAAATAAGTTGCACAGCTTCAGTAAATGCTTAAGTTCATATATGTATTATGCAGATCTAAGTAGGGGTTATGGAAAGTTGATTTTTGGAATATAAATTAGATGCCGATAATTTCTTCTTCTTCTTTTTTCTCCTTATTGAAGATCATTACATGGGCTTTTGTGGTATAAAGATACAAAAAGAAAACGTTTTTTCTTTTTTTAAACAAAAGTCAGACATTTTGGGGAAATATAAACTTTCCACCTCTTCCAAATTTCCTCAAATTTACTGTCCTGGAGCCTCAAAGAAAAAGTTATTCTTTCCATTACTCAGATTTCATATATAATATCATACCACTCTTTAATCAATGGGGTGTCTGGTTTAAGACATATTTTGGGGATTGCTTTTCTAGCTGCTGCGCTCAGTATTCCAAACAATTTCTAATGTTTGTGCTTGATGAAGTTAAGAGTCCAAGAAAAGGTTCATCCCAGTTGAAAATAATTTTTATCTCCAATATGACTTCTAATTCAGAATGAATAGTACGCCAGAAAGAGAGTACTTTTGGACAGTCCCTAAACATGATAGTGATTAGCATCCTGAGAGCTGAATATTGAGATGATTAAACAGGGGAGATAAAATATCTACAAAGACTCTTCCTACCAAATGTTCTCAAGGAAGGTGAGCTTGAAATCCTCCATTGAAATTCACAATATTTAGTCAAAACTTCCTCTGGGATGCACTTATTATAGATTCCAACACCTTCAATAAAAAATAACTTTTGTTTTACTGTCATACTTCCAAGAATAAACTAGTCTTAACAGTCGCCCGATCATTCAGAGTCTCTGTGTATGTTGCTTCTCCCTTCCCTCGAATGATTGTGCTGACAAGCTGTGCCCACAGGGTGGAGTGAGAGAACCAGGTAGACAAGATTTAAATATTGTGCATTCTTCTCAGGACCGACTGCGGCGCAGGGCTCCTCGCTCTCGGGTGACGTCAGCTTTAAATCGAACACACAGACCGCTCCAAATACTCCCGTGTGCTGCTGGTAGTCCCCCCCCCCCCCCTTTAAACCTCATCACCCTCCCAGAGAGCGGGGGATATCCTGGGAACTCTGCAGTGCTGAAGACATCAGCAGGATGATCACAGGCCGAGGAGAGGGAGGTCATGAATTTATACACGGTTTGAAGAAAAATCTTCTTACAGTAAGTCAAAGACCAGAGGCAGCAGTATATAAATCACCAGATCAATACAATCAATGGAAAAGCACTCAGGAGAGCACTCTGTACTGTAATGTGATTTCCAAAACAATAATATGAACATCAATACAGCTGAAGAGCCCCCACTCATGATGACATAATATTTTAGATAACATTTTTATGTGTGGGCAACGCTTTGTTCACAGTCTTCTTTTAATACTCTTTTACGCTTCTTTTTCTTTACGATTGATCTCACTTCATACTATGACTCTTCTCTCTGATGACATAAGAAGAAGTCTTTTCACACCCACAAATGTTTCCATGGATATTGCTTTCTAGAAAAGAGAACAGTGGCCTTGATTGCAGCAGTGAATCTATTTTAAAAAAAAGACTCTGGCATTGAAACTGCAAAAGGTTTTTACAATGACCAAGAAGCCCCCTCACTGAATAATCACTACAAGGTTTTTTTGGTCAGTTTTCTCAGTATGCTGTCTAAAATTAGATCATACACTCTTTATTTCTTCACTCTTTAAAAAAGAATCATTCTCTCACTTTGTATGATATTGTAATATTAAAATGTCATCCTAGCAGTCTGAGTTTGGAGTAATTTACCTTTTACATTTACCAAAAATATGATAACCTGTCGCTAAAGCCATATGAGAGATCATTAGACATCTGTGCCCTCTTCCTGCTCTGTATTAAGTCTTTAGAAATCTAGCAAGGGACACTCAGTTTTTGGCCAATCAGGGCTCAATGTTCTTATTGGATCCTCCACTAAGATAAATGTCCTTGTTACATCTAAATGGGCTTTTGTTGTTGTTAAGATTGTACAGGCAATGTTAATTTTATGCAGGGGCATGTGGTTTTTGGCTTTTTTGTGGCTGCAAAGTAATGCTAAAGGCGCACAAACAGTCGATTGGTTATGCACAAGGGAAGGAGCGTGGATAGAAGCACAACCATGGGGGGAGGTAGGGAAAACTGCTTCCACTGCAGTCTCATCCAAGTTACACTCTCCATCTTAAAGTTGTGCCTTTGTTTGGTTGCCCCAACAGAGGGCAAACATGTCGCCGCTGTCAGATGGAGTACTTTTCAGTGCAAGACAACAATGTCCGCAGCATCTTTGCTTCTCTCTCTACCTGTAAGTAGCATCTGTGACTGGCTGAAATGGCTGATTCCCTCTTTTCCCTACCACAGTGACGTCCTACCATGATTATGTCAGTCGTTTAAGCTCATTGGCTTGGGGTAGTGAGTCCAGTGTTTAGTATGAATGATGTTGAACTGCTCTGAACTGACTAATTACTCCAGAGTGGATCAGTCAACCAACAGAGCAGACTGGGCTCACATAAGGAAGCGGACCTTTAAAGGGACAGGAGCTCCAACGGACAGACTGAGAGAAGAGGTAGATCAAGGTAGCTTGGGACGTGAAAACTGGAAGATTATTGAACATGAGCAAGGGCTCGATGAAAGTGAAATATGACCACTTTAACTAGAAATTGTAACATCCAAACCAGCAAGTAATTGACAACAGATAAGTGTTGAAATTATCAATAAAATGAGATAATTTATCGGTTCTTAACAGTCACATTCTTGACGTAATCTCTGCTGTCAGACAAAAGTGTGAGCAAGGTCATCCTTTGTTTCTGCAGGTTAGATCTGTCAACATCACACAGCAGGTAAAAACCCTCAGCTCTGCCTCTTCCTTCAAGAATTCTCACCTCTAATAATGATACACCACAAGAATCATATTTTGTGGGGGCCTTAACACCTACAAGGATGTTGGTGAAACACCTGAACTCCATCTTGAGTTGGAGCTTACTTTCAGTGTAGGCTGTTGTTGAGCTGATACAGAGTTGGTCTAGGCTATTGTTGAACTGATACAGGTATTTTCACTGTGTTTGCATTTGCGTCTGTTGGCATCATGGGTGTTATTGTTTATATTCATCTCTGAATGTGATGTGTGTCACTGGAGGATACCACTAGAGGGCATAAAAAACCTCAGGCTCTGTTTAACTGCCTGTTGTGTTGAATTTAACTGCAAACATGGCAGTAATTCTGAGAGTAAAATGGCAAAATAAACACCAATAATCAGTACCTTCTTCAAATATTTGTCGACAATTGATGACCAGTGGCCAGACTTCACCATCAGCATTGTCTGCACTTCGTAACTGCGATATTTTCCTCTGTGAACCGTTGTAACTTTCCTGGTGTGAGGGTGTAATGTCAGCAGACTGTGCTGATAGATATAGTAGTCAAAGCACTGAAAAACAGATTGTGTGCACTCCATTGCTTCATAGTGAAGTATTTTATCAATCAATATATGAAAGAATAACAATCATTGGTTTATGTGAGGAAATAACGCCAAGGAAACCAAGCTATCACAAACATATCTACGGACAAATTCAACCATGGCGTCAACTCCAAGTCACCAGTTAACATGGTCGTCAGTTAAATAAAATTCCTTGTTTCCTGACTACTAAAGGAGAATATATCTGTCATCAGCTGGATGAACTGTCTTGTTTGTGACTGAGCAGTCTTATACATTATTTATATTTTGGAAGTGTGGTCTTGATTTATCAGTTTGTCTTTGAAACTTTAGGATGTAGTTTTTTCTTTTGATGTGATCAGTCTGTATTTCTCTTCTCTGCCTCCACACTGGTTGAACTGGTGATGTGTAGACTGCAGCTTGCATATGCCTCACAGTAATTCTGGACGACGTGCATCACCAACACACTGAATCAACGCAGGGGACAGTTGGCAGCCACCATGCATCTGCATCCACGTAGTTTACAGCAATGACATCTCCGGCATTATGAAAATGTTTATTTTATGTGATGTGTCAGCTTAAAGAAAAATATACTGTATAAATTCCCTTTGGTCATAAGGTGATTTGAAGCCTGAACTGCAAACTGAATTATGAGACCACAAATGCTGCAGGTGTTGTAAGATTAAAAAAGTCACAATTATACTTGGTTTAAATGTGGCTATTTTTGGTCTTGATAGGCTGTCTGTCATTATTTTTGATCAAAGCACTGTGGGCCTGTTTTATAAGATGGATCTCAGATTCCAAAATCTGTTGATAAATACACATTTATCACAAATTACATGCCATATGATTTATGACTGGAAAAATATCTTCAAAACATAAAGGGAACCAATGGGGACCTGAGGGTTAATCAGCAGAAGGAAATTCTTGTCCATTATTCCAGTTTGTTCTAAATAACCGTTTCTGTGAAATAGAGAATGCATGAAAGCCTTTTCATTTCTCAGTCCACTGAGCTCTGACATGTATAAGATCAGCCGGAGCCAAAACATGTTAGCTTAGCTGTTACTGGATGCCTCTGTGGCTCGATAAACAGTATTTTCACCCCAGATATCCGTAAAAGCTGATGATTTTATAGCATAAATATTCATAACAAATGCATGAATTATGTTTACAACAGTTGCTTCAATAAAACTGAAATATACACATATAAGGTTCTCTTGACTCAAGCAGCTTTTACAGCCAAGCAATACACAGAAATGACTGGAGCATAATCTGAAGTCGTCATATACCATATAATTTCCTCTGTGATTATATACTGGAGGTGGCTTCCCCCTTCCACTACAGCATTATGTAAGCGTGGGAGTCACATGGAAACCTGAACTGTGGTGTTCCACTGTTGAGTGTAGCATGAACATCCCAATGCTGCATTGTGTGTGTGTGTGTGTGTGTGTGTGTGCGGGTGAGAGAGGCCCAAAGGAGCCAGTGTGTTTCCATGACAACATCTGCAGGGGGTGGAAGATCCCCAACTAATAGTCGACTTTTCAGCAGCATCGTGGTCGCATACCTATAAGACTTCTGCCACTGTCAGAGGTGGTTGTATACATGAAGACATTTCCCTCATGTTACTACTCCATGCTACACACCGAGTAAACAGTGTTTCCTCAAATACTCAGGGAATATGAAGAAGCTGCCAGCACTGGTATTATTCACCACTGGCTGTTAAAAGCACACATGGAGCCAGATAGAGACAGAAACTGTGCTCAGCCGAACACACTGTGGGTTGAGCCAGATGTGCTGTTACATTTTTGACTCTTGTACGTGCGTGAGAAGTGTTTTTTTAATCTACTTATTCACATAGGTTGTGAAAGAATTCACCATGAATAGCTTCAAGAAGAGATATAGAAGAGGTCAGCTTACTGAAGGCCAAACATGGAAAAAAAAAAAAGACCACTCGACTAAATTATACCATCTGAAGTCAGAGATATCCAGTAGTGCCTTTTTTGAGTTTCTCTTGACATTTAACATCACAACAAAGAGGTGACATATTTTCTTTATCAAAAGAAGCATATTCATGATGTTTCATAAATCCTTATAATATGTGATTTATCTGACTGAAAGAGATAGTAATGAATGAAATAACAGTATATTAGAGTGCATGTTTTCTCTTTAGAATTGACAGCTGTTAATCTTTTGATCCTTCATCAGTGAAGAGTAATTATATCATGAAACATTTAAACTTCATCACATGCAGCTTTGCTCCTTATATATATTTATATATATATATAAATATATATATATATATATATATACATATACATATAGAAGTGGGGCTGCTCCAGGCTTATGGCTCTAATAAATGTAAATTCCAATAAAGTTACTGGCCAGCTCTATTCATAAGAGCAGGGAGTCACGTATGGATGCTAGACGATACATTGCGCTCAATGGTGCCACCAAAAGCCTAGTAATTAGCCCACTTTTAGGGTAAAACTACACAAAAAACTATGTTGACTTGACTAGACACTGCAGTAAGAACCTTTGCCAGTTAACTGTTAAGTTGGCTTTGTCAGTTACTTAATATGTATATGTATTTTCTCTCCTCTCTATTTATATATATATTTTTCTAATTTATTTCTTTATTATTATTGTTCCTTTTGATTGTCTAATACTTGTAGTATTTATATGTATTATTATTATTGTTATTATTATTATTATTATTATTATTATTATTATTATTATCATTATTATTATTACAATCATTGTTACTGTTATTATTATTGCCTTAACCACCATTAATATCATAACTATCTTTGTAATAATGAAACTGTGAGTACCACCAATCATATTCTCGGGTAACACTCACACCACACACAACCACAAATGTTGCTGCCTGCATGTTGTTTGTCTATCTGTCTGTCCCACTGTATTGTCTTATTGCACAATAAAAACAAATAACCTTTACCAAGCTTTACTTTCCTTGACAAAGCCCCTGTGATGCAGCTAGGTCTTTGCTGACTCTCTGTTGGCAGGTTCTTTGTAGTTAAGCTAATGTTCTAACCTAGGCCAGATGTGCCTTATTTTCTGTTAAATAGCCCATATTTTGCCTTAACACAGGCTCATACGTTCAATTTCGAGTATTTTCACAATTGCTAATATTTAAAAAAAAATAAAACTGCCATTTTCACACACTGAGTACCTCTGATCCACCTTTCCTTTCTCGCTGTCTCTTTCTCCTCATTGGCCAATCTGCTGGGACCGGTCTACTTTGTGGTAATTGTACAGTTCTGCATGGTGCAGCACCATGTTTTCAACAGCTCCACATCCTTTTACAGTGTGTACCCTGCACTGGGATCGCTACCCCATGCCAGTGAGCTTAAACCTAACAGTAGTGTGAAGTCACAGTGATGGGTCTGTTCAGGGGGGGATTAGCTGTTTTTGGAGGCTACTGGCACTGCTGACAGGAGGAGAGGGAAAAGTCCAGACTTTGATGTGGTGTACAGGGAAGTACTCAAACAGACGACATGTGCTCTTGAGAAACACTAATGGAGATATAAAACGTGAAAAAGCATAATTTGACCTCCTAAAGTTTTATGACAGGAGAAAGCGTTGGAGTGGCGCAGCAAGTAGAGCACATGCCTCACAGCAAGAGGGTTGCTGGTTTAAACCCTGTTGGTCAGCGCTTGTGTGGAGTGTGTGTGTTCTCCCTGTGCATGCGATGGTTGTCTTTGGGCACCCTGACCTCCTCCCTCCGACCAAAAAAACAAAAATGCTTGTTTCTTAAGAGGTGACTGCAAATTACCCTTGGGTGTGTAAGGGTGAATGGTTGTCTCTCAATGTGGCTGTGTGATTGGCTGGTGACTGATCCGGGGTGCACCTGCCTCTCACCCAATGTAATAATAATGGATGTGATAATGGATGGATGGATGGATGGATGGATGGATGGAAAGCTTGAGGCAACTGGTGGTGTTTGTCAAGCTGGAAAAAAGCTAACATCGCTTGAGGGGAAAAAAAAGCTACCAAAGGAGAAACTTGAGTCGTAAAAAAAGATACTGTAAACCTATGCCTAACCTAAACTGTGTTATTTACACAAAGAAAGCAGCTCAACTTAAACTTAACTAAGCATCAGTGAATCATTTTGTACACTATTATGCATTTTGTAATGTCTAACAGTGTGACCCTTTAGTAATATAAACACTGTATTTCGAGCCACACTTTTTAAAATGTATTTTTCTACTTTCTGTGCATGTCTGAGTGTAAAATGCGATTGAATACATTTAGCTTTAGGTTTCATCTTACTAAGTTTATGTTGCCGTGTCCCCAGTTCTTGTTAGTAACTGTGAGCCTGTAGCCATTTGCGAAACAGACTTCATTTATTCAGAAGTATTACTCCATGTAAAGTAACTGAGAAAGAGAACTGACCCATTAAAGTTAATTCTTATGTATGCCATCTTGTCTAATCCAGCAAAGTAAAATGAAATAATCATGGCATGCAATGTTTTGGAATGAATAATAAGCCAGCAAGTTAAATGGAGGATGATAAGAATTGGTTTTGACTTTGTATTTTGTGCATATGGGTCATTGCAGGGTATCTGCTGAAAGAAACAGATTTTTTATTTGCTCTGTTACGCAGTTAGAAATATAAATATTTCCCCCTTAATTATCAACATGAGCTATACCAGCTCTGCCACCATGATGCAGCCATTAATGTAATATAGCCACAAAGAGATACATTAACCCAGAGCTTAACATGTGCTAAACAGCTGTGTTGAACAAACACAAAGCTATTTTAAAAAGTGGTTGCTTCTTTTTAATACACACATCAGCCACAGGAGGATCTTACTAATCATCAAGAATAATGAGTAGGATTGGGAATCGTCTGTCTTTCCTTCTGATCACGGCGCTAAATTGAGTCTTTAAAACTGCACGGGAACCCTTTAGGTTTCCAAATCACTACTTTTAAGACAAAAAAGCATTTATGAGATTAATTTTTGTCATGTTATAATGCGTCACTTGCCTGTAATTTCTGTTCCTTTAGTGGGAATAATAGACAGCTGATCAGAAAAGGCAGAAGAGGCGCTGCATCCTTGTCTCTGACTTTAGAGGAGGTTACAAAGACATGAAAGAAACTTGTATGATCAAACATGACTGTAGAAGCAAACTGTCGACTGCTGGCTGTCCTGTGTTCTGTTTTGCAAGAAAAAAGGAGGAATTATATGGATTCAATCATGGCTGAGATGGTTTAGACATGGCTTATATTTTGCAGCGTGAGCTTCTGTTGCTTTTATTTATGTTTGCGTACACAACATCCTGTCGGGGGCACGTCCTGGTTTGCTCTTGTGATTTTTCTGTTTATATATATTAATGATTGAAGGTCAGGCTCAGTAAAATATCCACATTAACACTGCACACTGGAGGAACAATCATCAGGCTCAAAACTGGAACTAAAATTGCTCCTGTATAGCCAGCTTAAGAATGGCCTGATCTCTTAACTGTTCCTAAGAGTGGGTGGGATCGAGCCGCCAAAATTAGCTGAAACAAACATAAATAACTTACAACAACAAGCAACAATTGTACATCCCTCTGTAACCTCCAACAGCATTGACTCTGAAATTGTGTAACCAAGGAGCGAACACAACAGTGGATCTCCTGAGGCTCTGAGACTGCCTCAGCTCTGACTAGGGAAACACCTGAGGTGAGAATTATAGTATTCACACCTACACACAGCCTGCTGGATTCCATGTCCTTTGGCTTGAATATCTGATTTCACCTGTTTGTGTTAGAAAATATTGTGCGTCAAACAGGAGTTTGTCAGCTTAAAATGTAAATGCTGTAAAACAGAGGACTGTGTTTGTTATAATGCATAAAATAATCCAGGAAAGGATGGTCTGGACTTTGATGACGTTCTGTGTCTTAACTTATCTTGGGGCTTGGAAATACATCAGATTTAAAGATACACCGATATATTTTCAAATAAGATAAACGTTAAGGCGATGTTGTTTAATTTGATAAAGTAAAAGTGATTGTTTATGATAGGAATAATTAACAGTAATATCCTTAACGATTACACAATACTAAGAGGTGTTGTTTGCCAGTAATCTGGACAGCCATTTGTTTGTTTGAAATTTGACCAGGTTTTAATATTATTATTGGGTTTTTTTTTACCAGAATGAGATTGTAGTCTACAGTTTTTGTGAGGAGTTTGCTTGTTCTCCCAGTGCATGCGTGGGTTTTCCATAATCTGGCTTCCTCCCACAGTCCAAAAACATGCATTTTATGTTATTTGGTGATTTTAAACTACCATTAGGTGTGGAAGTGTGTGTGAATGGTTGCCTTTCTCTACACGCTGACCCTGTGATCAGCTGGAAACCAAATCAGGGTGTAACCTGCCTCTTGCTCAATGTCAGGTGGGATTGTCCCCACCCCCCTGTGACCCTCAGGCAGATAGATAACTCTGGTATTGGAAGTGTGACAGCCATTTGCTTTTTCTTTATAGAAAGAAAAGGATGTATAGAATACAGAACTATGCATCTCCCTTCAGCTAATACTTGGATATGACTTTTAGTTTAAATTGCCCAGCCCTGTTTTGTTGACTCTCTTCAACCTACCCTGCTTTTTCTCCAAGTTGTTCTGGAGTGGTGTCCTCTAAGTCAGTGTTTCTCAACCAGGGGTCCGTGGACCCCTAGTGGTCCGTAGTGTAATTTCAAGTGGTCCTTAAAAATATAACATATTTTAAAATACAAGATCCTGTAACATTTATAAAATAGGATTATTTTACTCAAATGTGACTGAGACCCTAAACTAGAGAGGGTAACTGGACTTTTTTTCTCTTATTACATCTGTTTCACAAGTGTAATTTAGTTATTCAAGTTCATATGATACATACTTAACATGATCTGCATCCTTTTCAAATTATTAGCCCTCTACTGTTTCAGTGGGCATACACCATTCATTCATTCATTCATTTTCTATACCGACTATCCCTTTCGGGGTTGCGGGCATACACCATTCATTTCTTAATAATGATTTTATTGTGAATCATCTGCAGGAAGGTGTTGTGGGAAAACTCATTAACTTGCAAGGTTCAGGTTATCATTTGAAATGAAGTTAGTGTCACAAACAAACAAAGAACAAGATGACAAGCACAGTTACACGGAGAAGAAAAAGAAAAAGAAGATCATGGACCCCCCCCTCCCCACCACCACCACCACCACCACCACCAGATCGGGTGGGGAGTCCTCAGGGTAGATCAGAAATATTCAGAGGGTCCAGGACCCCAAAACAGTTGAGGACTACGGCTCTAAGTAACAAAAGACATAGCAATGTTTCACCAGGAACCAGGACACCCTGAGTCTGTGTAAGACCTCACCTCACCCCAGCTGCGGGTACAACAGAAGCACTTAAAGTCTGAACTACAGGCAAACCACAACATTTCACATCTGATATTTCTGTTTCTGTCCTTTGAAAACCATCCACCTGTGAAAATTTAACATGCCACAATGGAGTCATCACAGACAGACAATGACATGGAGCAGTGTTTAATGCATGATGTATTGTGTGGTACACGTTGAAAACACTTCAAAAGCCAGAAAAATCAAATATCTCGTTGAGTACACTCTTTTCTACTTTATATGGCTGCATATATGCAAAGAGACTGTTATTAAATGGTTAAATGAGGCTCTGGGGGATAATTACCCACACCACTCTCCAGTAGGATGTGAACATCTACACTGTAATCATGAAATTCAAACAGATGATCATCTTCCTGTGACACGGGGAAAAATGTCTCACAGCAACGACCGGTCTGATCTCATACAGCAGTCACTTCCTCTGTCACAGTCTGCTTCTGCTGCCTCCTCCCACACTAAAGACAAGCAGCAGTGTGCTGTCCTCTGCCAGCTGTCCTCCATCAGAGGCTCATACATATATGATGTGGAAAAATGTGGAAGAGGGTTGACTTTGGTCTGTCCACTCCATCTCCAACCTGTAGAAAAATCTGTCCATGTAATCTAGAGCCACCCACAGCTCTGAAACATGCGAACACAATGGAAAAGCTCTGCCGTATATTTCTACTTTGTGTTATGTGTGTGATTTTATGACAAGCTAGTTATACACCACTTTGACGCCAACGCAGCAAACAGCTCTTGAATCATTCCCTCTTAAACCCAGACTCTCAATGGTTCTTGTCATTGAATAGATAGTTAATTAACACTGGAACAAACAAAGAGAGAAAAATGCTGAAAATAAACAGTCACTGTAAAAATCAAAGGGATGCTACACAATTGTTCGCTCAATAACTTGAATGTTCACACCAAGGTTGGCGGTTAAAAAGAGGCAGTGATATTTTTCATAGAGTTAGAAGAGTTACATCTTTGAACTGCAGTGTGATACAAGAGTGCTCCCTACAGAGCTGTGTCTGTATCATCCAGTGTAATATACAGTGCTTAACAAAGTTATTAGAACATGTGTCATAAAAATGAGAAAACATAAATATTATACATATTGTTCAAAAACTTCTTCTATCGCTAAAAATGCTTAAAGGCAAAAGGAAAAGAGTGCAATCCGGACTCCAAAAAGAGTTTGTTTGAGGTGCTTTTTGAAATGGGGTTCACAAAGTCATTGAAGCAAAAAGAAAAGACTCCAAGACTCTCTTTATACTATTAAAGTGCCTTTATTTTAACGACATGGACATGTAGACCTTAAAAACAAACTTCGCCGCGTCTCGGCATTAAGCCTTTATAAGGAAGTCATGCAAACAGATTCTAGGCTGCAGCAGGCCCTTTTAGACCGTTGCTCCACCAATAGGAAATTGTCACTTGGGCTCAGAGCCTGCGTACACGCTAGAGGGTTTGTATGTTGTCGCCAGCTGCAGGCCAAGCCTTTGATTGATGCCCAAACGCATTAAAGTTTGTTTTTAAGGTCTACATGACCATGCCATTAAATTACAGGCAATTAAAAGATGTTACTGATATTAATTCAGAAAAAAACAAACTTAACCAACTAAGTTGTTTTTTTCACGCATTATAACCAAAAAAAAAACCAACATCATATTTAGTATGGCCTCTTTGGGCCTTATTAACAGTTTTCTTTCTTGCTTGAATTGTTTTTATATACTTTTCAAAAGTCTCTTTTGTTACTTTTACTCTAATGAATCCCAAATTTGTTTAATTGGATCAAAATCCGGACCTTGCCTCGGCCAGTCCACCAGTTCAAGTACTCTAGACTTATTTTTTCTTGATCAAATAGTCTCTGCACAGATTTGAAATATGCTTGAGGTCTTTGTCTTGTTGGTATATGAACTCAAGACCAATGAGATTCAGTCCAGAAGGGATTCCATGATGCACTAAAGCTGTACATACATGCGATTTCAACACAACCCGAATTTTGAGGCATACGCCTGCCTCTGGAGTCGGGGTGGATTTTGAGCCTGACTGTGCGTCTTGAGTCGTGCAGTGCACACAGAAACACGACAGCAGATTACAGCTCGACCTCAGTCCGGCCAACGGCTCGCAGTGGACTTCTGACATGTTTAATATCCTGGTCATACAACTGCATTCACTCTCACAGTGAGGAAAATATGTGCTGGTCCTACAACGTCTGATCAGAGCACGTCTGAATGATCAGTGCCTTCTATGGTGGGAGAGTTTTAAAGCAGAGAGAAGAGCGACCTCCCTCCATGAAAGAAGCAAAACTTCTTTTTCAAAACATTACTTGTCTTTATTCAATTCAAAGTTCTTCTTGTCTCTGACTATAATGATATGCTGCCTTGTTTAAAATTGAGATGAGCAGCAGACAGATCAGCGTATACGAATGAACCAAAACTGTGCTGCGTGCTGGAGCAGACTTTACTCAAATTCATTTAACAATGAAGTTTCCACGTAACTTGGGCACACACTGCTGATCACTGCTCTGGGTCAATCCGCTCCCTGAAATCACTCCTCTTCCCAGACCCATAGTGCAACATTTGATGCCTACAGCAGCTGACCGTGGTTGGGCCCTTAACCAAGTGATTATAAGTACATTTTTTTTCTTATGAATGAAAACTCCTTCCTGCAAGCCCCCCGCTGATCAGAGGTGGCTGTGTTGAAGCGGAGGATTGTAGCGGTACAGAGTGGGACATAATGCACAGAACAAGTGAAAAATAGACACACAAACCTTGTTTTATCATCTGTTCTGAAGTTTTTCAGAACAGAGAATAGACCTTGAGATGACTCGGGAGTAGTTTTTATGAAACATGCTTGCTGTGTTGGCTGGTGATGCTGGCTCAGAGCCACAGCTCTTTTTGCCTGTGTGTGTATTTGATCTACTGTGTGTGGTGTGCTCCGATAATCTCAACACAGCACACCACACACATAACATTCTGTCCCACCACCAATCTAGGATCTAGTCCTCCAAGACAGAAATCTCGTGTGATCAAACGTGATCTAACAAAAACGAAGAAGAAGAAGCATAGCAACAACCATCAACGTCGTCTATGTCAACAACCGGAAAACACAACACACAACATGGGAGAGGACATATGAGAAGAGGGAATGATGGTGGTCTTTGGACTATTTTTGACGGGAAAACGAAACTAAATAAAAGAAAAGACTCCGTCTTCCTCCGTCAGCTCACTTCTTGATTGGCTACATTCTGTTCTATGTTACAATTCTCTGAGTCATGACTCGGGAGTCGTCGGCTTTCCCCACACACATGAAGATTTTAGGTCGAAAATATTGAACAAGTTTAATATTTACGATTGTTGGCCCCAACCCGTTTCAGAGCCAATTGTCGGGACAAATTCACTCTTAACACGCCTCAGACCACAGGATAATCTTATAGGACAATCTTATGAGACAAAAGATAATCAGGCATTTGCCGTCCTTGACAAGGAGAAAGTCTGGACAAAACCAGCCCGATAATCTTTATGTGTCAGAATTACACCAAAATAAGGTTTGTACTCTATTATAGTGTTAATTTTTACAGCACTTTATAATTTAGTTATAGTTATAGTCTTTTCCCTAAAATATCTTTTAGTTTTAGTCATAATTTAGTCATCTAAATTCTTTTATTTTCAGTCTAGTTTTAGTTGATGAAATTTCACAACATTTTAGTTGAATAAATCTACTGTAAATTTACTCGACTAAAATATGAAGTGAAGAGTATAAGGCATTTTTTTATGTATCTTTAAATTTCTGAAGTCACGTTTTACACTTGGATAAACTGAAACATCTAATAACCCTATATTGAATGCTACTAAAGTTTGAATTTATAAATTAACAGACACAAATTTAACTTTTGTGTGAAATGCAGTTACCTTTATTTAGGCTACCTGGCAGAGCATCTCAGTTACAATACCAGAACTGACAACAAACAGTGAACCTGCTCTACATGAATATATCAGTTCATAAAGAGAGTAGCTCTGATTGGATCGCTCCACAACTTATCCCGTCACCACACAACCAAAGTAGTTGTGATTGGATATATTCCTAACTTGTCCCTACTTTCTACATGACCAAATTAGGTCTGATTTGATTAAGCCTCTGTCAAACATTTTAGTCTAGTTTTTATTTGTTGATGAAGATGTCAGTTAATTTAGTTTGTAGTTTTTTGTCCAGGTGCACTTGTTTTTATTAGTCACTGTCTCATTTTCATCAGAGGGAAAAAGGTTGTTGACGAAAACTATGACAAAAATAATAAGTCAACAAAATGAACACTGCTCTATATTATGTTTGCTATTGTGCTTGAATCTTTGACGGAATTTAGTTGGTGTCACAAAAACCTTGAATCATACTTCTTGTCTATTTAGGACTGCATTTAAAAAAGGAAAGCAAAGGTGCATTGAAGGATCAGTTGGGGACCAAATTTTGCTGATTTCCAGGCTGCTTGTCCCTTGTCGCTTACAGGCAGGTCGTTATAAAGATAAATGATTATTTTACCAATCTCAGAGACACGCATATGACTCGCCTCGTGCCATGCACACAGCAAAACACTGACATGGAGTCAGATGGATGCTATGAACTACTATCAACAACACACATACTACTACAAGTCACACACTCCTCCAGCAGACACACACAAACTGTACAGTCACAAACATACTCATCAAAGCTTATATCTCAGGGTTGTGGACATGAGGTAACTTATGAGAGTTGAAAGAAAAGTGCTTAATTTTTCTGGCTTAACACGAGCCCTTTTTATAGAGCATTTATGCAGTTGTTGCATAATAAAGCTGAAAATGTGTGTATTATTTCACAGATGAATCATTCTCTGATATTTGTTGGATATTTTCAATGATAGACCATTTTTTTTTAATTTTTAAGGGCTTTCCATGGACAGGGACAGAGACTCTTATCCACGCCTTCGGTTAAGACCCTTCCGAAAAATACACAGTCACATGGGGTTGAACTCTTGACGAAGTGTTTGACTACATAACTTGGATGAAAAGCTGGTGGATGAGCCCACAAATTTGATGTGGATGACGAGTGAATAAACTGTTTTGCTTTGTTCGATGAAACAGTCCACTGCTCCAGGTGCCCTGCTGCTACACTAAATATTTTACTTTCGAATATTTATTTAGGCTTTGATATTAATTTAATCGAATATCGAGGTAAAGATGACAGCCCTAATATGGAGTAGTCAGTGAGGGGATCCAGTGGTTCCCCAAAAAGATCAAGTTGGTTTATTCACCATAGTAGACATGTTACTGAGCCCAATCATATGTCAGAAGTACAAACTCAGATTTGCATCATCAGGCTGAAGCCCCATCACACCTCCCCTGGCTGTAACGTGCTGCTCAGGTCTGTCCACCTCTGTTGCTTACTGCCTTATTGGAATCAAGGGGTCTCTTAAAACAAAAACTACTCTCAGTGAGGTGTATTTATTTATCAGTGAATCATCATCCTTGCTCCATGAATGAATTTCATGTATTTAAAGAGAAAAGCATTTGAAAGTGATGATGCGTCTGATCCCCTCACAGTGAACTTCTGCAAGCATTCTGGGATCACATGCACTTGGGATCAGTTCATCCATCTGTTCAAGCCCCTGGGAACATAAATCAACAAAAACAATCTTCACAACATGTTTATGATCATATATACATACTATCAACTATCTATAAAACAGCATTTAAATGTTTGAGGGTGCTTGGAAGCTGGCTGTGAAGTGGGAGGGCTTTAGACAATCATTTATTACATAATAAAAAACTTAGACAATAAAATAAATAAACAGTAAGTCCCACCCACTCAAAGGCAACAAACCTATTTTACTCCCACCTGGTTGGCCTCACAATGTCAAAGCGATAACGCCCATGCCCACACAATCCTGAGAAATAATCTAAACTATAAAATTAGGATGATTAATGACACACTGAACTATTCTATCAAAATTATAAACATTTAAAATCATTTTCCTAGAGGCTTTAAAGGTCTCCTGGCCTGCAACATTGATTTTTTTTGCTTTTAATTTTTTTAGAAGGGGCTTGAGGAGCAGCAGAACATCAGACATTGTTTGGGCAGCCAATCAGCACAGAGCTCATAGCCTCCTGTAGCCTCCCCACCCCTTCACACTCGAGCATGTCCAAAGGGGAGGGAAAAAGAGCTATAGCTGAATCTCAACTGTAAGGCATTCACATCCTTATGTTGGACAATAGGAGGCATCAACAGTGTACTGACAGATCTATGAACACTAGTTAAGTAGATTCAGTCATAAGAGTGCAGCCAGGACAAAACCAGTGGCAAGCAGCTTTACAAACATGTTTAGGAGGAAAGCACAAGACGCTTTGGTTTAACATGAGACATTACAGCTCGATCAGCTCATTTACCAGTCAGTCTAATTGTCTTTCTTTTTCATTTTTTTCCCTCTCATGTGCATGTCATGGAAGGGCACTGTTAGAGGTAGATCTGGGCAGCCTGCCTGAGTACCAAAACATTGCGCTGTAAAGATTTTGCAGCATTGATAAATCTTTCAGTACCACGCTCAAAACAAAACAGAAAAAGAGAAGATTGTATTCCCTAGATCTTCAATAGTGATGTTTCTTTTGTTTTAAACTACAGCAAACTCCTGCATAGTCTCGAAACTGCAAAACACTTGAGAAGTATCTGTTTGGATTAGACACTGTCGTCCTCTCTACTCAAATTCTAACATTAGTTTATGGCATCAGTTGTTTTGGAGTAGCACAGCATTAACCATATTATCCTTATTGATTATTCATTAAAGTGAGAACATTAAATTACAGATTGATTCAATGAAAGCTACCCACCCTGACAAAAGCAACAGATATAGCGCAGTCTGCTGGACAAGAGTTAAATTAATTTTTGCTTTTAATGGACTTGTATTGAAGCTCATACTAGTCTGCACTACACTCATTGTGCTGTCTCAAAGTTATACAGTTTTTCACCGCAGAGAGAGAGTACTTATTTTTGGATGTGCCTCTGATGAATGCAACAAAGAGGCTCAGGCCACCACAGAGACGCTTGGCTTTGCACATAGAGAGCTCAGCAGGGTACCAGTTTGGTCGGCCATCGCACCACTTCCAGCCAAGATAATAGAGACTGAGCCACCAGGTAGCTTCCTGCCGTGTGCTCGACTGTGAATGCCCTGTAACACAGCAGTAGAAGTATTTGTCCAATTCTGTATTTAGGGCTCACACTGGTGCTTGGAATCCTGGAGAATACTTGGATTTTAATTTGTTTATTTCAAGGTCTGGAAAGTGCTATAATTCCTGTTGAGGTGCCTGGCTTAAAGTGATGCAAATCGTACCCAACTCAGGTGCCTGTTTGGTTTTTGTTGTTTTATATGCAGTCAGTGAGGCCTGATAGGAGGCACAGCCTTTAGGTAAATGTAAAAAAACTGTGTTGCTTTCTGTGTTTTGTTGCCTTCACAACATACATATTGGTTGTGTATACCAGGGGTTCACAACTAATCTAACCTCAAGACTCACCCCCTCCTTATTGAGAAACTGTGACCAACATTTTTGAACATTTTCATCCACTCTAATGTAATGATCAGTGTTGCTGTATTGACCTTTGACGAAACAAAATATTACTTAACAGGGGCAGGACAAACAAGTGTTTGTGATGTGCATTATCACTCAACTGCTTGGAGAAGATGTATGAATACAGGGATGCACAATATGGTTATCTACTGATACTAACTTCAAGAGGCGGTTACTGTTATTAGTAGAAATGTTTATAAAGTAAACATTGCATGTATTGACTGTAATCTTGGCAGAATGCCAAATGTACTGCTGCACCATATAAGGTTATTATAAAATATTTTCTATGCTAAAAATGAGCATGAAATTCAAAAGGAGCTCTCTCTGTGATTTTCATCAATGAAGGTCTTAGTATTTTAATCTAGAAAGCACTCGGAGACTGCAAAGGTAGCTCACATATTGCTGTTACATCTATAAGCAGTAGTTCAATGATAAAGTTACCGTTATAACACGATTCCTTGACCCTGAAAACCCACACCTAGCACTTTTCAAAGTTATTTAATGTACCGAGCATCCATCCAGACAGAAATCAAAGGTCTCCTCTATGCTGATGACTCTGTGTTGTTCTCACAGACTAAAGAAGGTCTACAGGTCTACACTTGAACCTTCTTCATTAGTTCGGTCAGACCTGGGCCTTGGAAGTTAACCAGGAGAAAGCCAGAGTAATGACTATTCAGAACAAACCTGGAAGAAAAAAAACACGCAACATTTTTATTTGGACACATCTTAACTAAAACACAGAAGAAACTAGAAAGCACTCGGAGAGCGCAAACCTCTGCCAAGTTAGCTCACATATTGTTGTTACATCTATAAGCAGTAGTTCAATGATAAAGTTAGCATTATTATATGATTCCTTGACCCTGAAAACCCACACCTACACCCACCCACTCAGAATCATGTCGATATCATTATTAGTTATACAATTATTGAGCAAAAACGACCATTAGTTACTGGTGGTTATCTTGATCACCACCAAAATCTAATCATTTCTAAGTTGGGCCATTACCAACATCTCCTGAAAATTTCAGCAAAATCCGTCTAGTAGGTTTTTTTGTGATCTTGCTAACAAACGCATAAACAGGGCCAAAAACGTAACCTCCTTGACGGAGGTAAAAAGAACAACCATTTATGGTGGAATCAAATGTTGCTTCTTCTTCTTGTTAAGTCTGTTTCTAAGATAAATAGACTGTTGCAATGATAGGAGCAAGTCAGTTCTTGCTTGGGAGAGACTTGATGTTTTCCACAAAACACATGTATACTGTCAGTATGGGTTAAATCAAAATTAGAAATACATATGTAAAAATTTAACATTGTTTATCCCCAGTGAACATGCTTGATCTGACACTGTTTCTGATGAAATATTCATTTTACTTATTCTCCAAAGAGCTTTGGAAATCTGGATCTTGAGAAAATAACTAAAATTACTCTAAATCTAAACTTAGTATAATGAAATACAGGGATGTATGTCAATTATGATATCAAACTTTATTGACTGTTTGCCCCAGTTTCATGTTTTGGGGTACACATTCTGGACCAACCCAGAACAGCTCCATGACCCACTCTTGGGCCATGACCCACCAGTTTAAACCACTAGTTTATACCAGTATATCTTCTGTTTGACATGCTAAAGAAGTTAAATAAACACGGTCAGTCAGAATATGTTTACTTGGACACATTCACAATCTAAAACAGCTGGATGCTGAGAAAAACCAAAAATAAACCTTTGGGGGATTAAAAAGTGCTTAAATTTGAACTCTGAAAACATGTTTAAACCCTGAGATATAATTATGATTGATTGCTATTATGACAGCCTAACATAGCCTGCTGAACTGTTATGATAAAATGTAGACAGGTGATATGGCACCTTTGCCCCAGGGTTTGTAGACTCGGAGGAGCTCACTTCAATGCTGTGGTTATCAAAACAACAGTTTTTCTGACAATACAGATGATACTTTCATTTAGTTCTAACACAGAGAGAATGCTGGTATAAATTAAAAATGTTCTTTAAGTGACTTTAGTAAGCTGCTTCACTGCCTAAGAAGCCCCAACGCACATAGTAATAAATAGATTTCTGTCATTATCTGGTGTGCTGGCCATTAAAGACCTATCTTATTCTCAAACTGAAAATTTACTTGAATTATCTGACCACATGTTTTGTTGTAAAAGAAAAGAATAATGAGTTCTTATAAAAAAAAAGTGTGCTATGTTATCAACCAGTTTCATGGACGATCCATCAAATTCGTTGATCAGGTACAATGTTAAGGGCTTACTGGCATTTTTGTAATAAAGAAGACCAATCAATATGATATAAAACATCCAAATTTAATCAAAATCCAATAGCAATGTGTTTAAAGATCACATGCTGTCACCTCCTGATAAATAGGTGATAAGACACTAGATTCATAAATCTTTGCCTGTTCCTGTTCTGCTTCTTCAATTCAGGGTCACAGAGGGTTGGAGCCTGTCCCAGTGGTCACTAAGCAAAAGGGGGGGTACACACTGTGCTGTTTGCCAGTCAATCACAGGGAGAAAAACAAGTAGGCACGCTCACCCTCATTGCAGAAGGGGTGATATGAGTCATGTGTCTCAAAGCATGTCAAGCTGCCACTTCTATCAGAAATCAAACTGCATGTTTAAAACCACCGATCAGTAAGTCTCTATAAGCATGACTGTAAGTCAGAAAAGTGATCACTGTGCATGTGAGGTTTGTGTGTCCCCTGCAAGCCTTCAGGCTGCAGATTATGCTGCTGCAGACACAGAAACACTAACATGATGTGCAGGGCAGATGCTGAGTTACGCAATGACTTTATGACCCAAGGAAAAGATATTAATCAATTAGAAAAAACAGAGAAAATCTGCTGCATTTATCTCATGTGGTTGCCTTTTTATTTGAGACACTGCAATATGCGGGTATTGTTAAGGAAAAAAAATATTGCTATTTTATACGTTGTAGTCCGAGAAAGTTCATTATGTCTCTGTAGATAATATGTTTATACTTTCTTTTTAACAGACAAGTAAGGTTTTTTGGCTCATACCTTTACATGTTTCGACGGAGCTCTTCTGCCTTCGTCAGAAGTGTCATCAGATGGTAGTGTGACGTGTCTTTTTTTCAGCTGATCTTACGGGGGCGTGATCATCCTGTCAGATTTGACAGGTCAACCACGCCTCCTGCTGTCCGGTCGCTCCTACAGGATGGCGCTCCAGGTGTGAGACAGCATGTATGCCCCCTCGTCCTGGTTCATCGTCCTGTGGGCACGCTTCCTGTCTTAGGTGGTTTCTCTGGTGTGCCAGTTTTTTCTCAAGTTGTTCCAGGGAGCGTAACGTTTTGACACATGTTTGTCCATATTTTTCACGTAGTAGTCCGAGAAAGTTCATTATGTCTACATAGATAATATGTGTATACTTTCTTTTTAATAGACCACGCCTCCAGGAAGCATGCCCACAGGACGATGAACCCGGACGAGGGGGCATACATGCTGTTTCACACCTGGAGCGCCATCCTGTAGGAGCGACCGGACAGCAGGAGGCGTGGTTGACCTGTCAAATCTGACAGGATGATCACGCCCCCGTAAGATCAGCTGAAAAAAAGACACATCACACTACCATCTGATGACACTTCTGACGAAGGCAGAAGAGCTCCGTCGAAACATGTAAAGGTATGAGCCAAAAAACCTTACTTGTCTGTTAAAAAGAAAGTATAAACATATTGCTGTTTCATTTTTCCCATATTGTTCAGTCTTAGTCAAAGTGAGGCAGAGAATATGTGTTTTCAGTTTGGGGACTGCCTTGTAGGTGCCCCCTGAGAAACCAGTGGGTGAAACCCCTGAGCCTGAATCCATGTTTTTACAGACTATGCCAGGGCAAATTGACTATTAAGCTGTTGGCCCCGGAGGCTTTATCCTTGGCAGACAACAGCCACTAAGTTGTAAGACTGTAAGTAACACAGCTAGAATATTTAGGCATCCTATTGCCAGGTGTTCTATTAGGAGGTGTATTTTGCATGGGTACTTGTGTGTGATTAAGAATCATTCTGAGGTCAAATTTTAGGCTCTCAGACATAATTTAAGGGTTTTACAAAATCACACATTACTCTAGTCTGATTTGCACCCCTGATTACCCAAAATGGAGAGGACAATGAGATCAAAATGAACACCTCATAAGTGTTTGATAATCCTTTAAAGGGGACATATTATACTAAAACCACTTTTTTAAGGCTTTTGAACACATTTTGGGGTATTTGACCTTCCTACCAGCCCACAAAATGTGATAGTAGAGAACAAAACCTGTATTTAGCAGGCTGCATGAATATAAACTTATGGTATTTGGCGAGCTGATTTGGCGAGCTGTTGAGTCTGTGGATATACTGTTATGTAACAGTATATTTTTGATTTGCATACCATCCTGATTGGTCTGCCTGAGTCCCCCCCCCCCCATTGCTGGAGAGATTCCTCTGCGAAGTGCAGCCATGTTGTTTGCATTCTTAGCGAGAAATCTGTGATCAGCATGCCTTACCTCAGAAGCTATCACTGCTCGGTTGTTGGCTGTAAACAGCCACATATATCTTCACATCCAGGCTACCAGCCTCAGAGGACCAAAGGGCCCAGTGGATTAATTTTATTTTTGAAGGGAATGAGCAGCTACAATCGGCTAAACCTGTATGTGTGTGCCAGTCACTTCACGTCCGACTGCTTCTTCAACTTCAGTCAGTTCAACACAGGACTGGCAACTAGACTAAACCTCATGATTGAAATGTGAGTATTTTAATGCTGTGTAGTATTTTTTTGCTCATTACTACGAGCTAATGCTAACAGCAGGGTGAAGTGAACTAGAGGTAACAACATGTTCATCAATGTTGACGTTACTTGTTGAAAGTCTGAAGGATAGACTTCAATGTATGAACATTCTTATATTAGTCAAGAGAAGTTTAACAGTTGGCTGAATATAATCAGTCCCACTGCAGTGACTAGGCCGAGGTTAGCATGTGCGTTAGCCTGTGATGTTTGGGGGAAACGAGATTGCTGTTTTCTGTTAAATGGCATGAATTTGTGGTTTGTGTGTGTTCAGGAAGAGAAGCTTAACAATTGGCTGAATAAAAACAGTCCTTTACCCACCCCAGGTCCCTCTGTTTGTGCTAACGTTAGCCCGGAAGGTAGGCTAAATTGTGGCTATCCCACTGCGGTTAGCATGTTGTGTGTTAGCCTGTGATGTTTGGGGGAAAAGAGCTTTACTGTTGTAACCATGTGTGTGGTAACTGGCATGAATTAAGGGTTTGTATGTTCAGGACTGTAAGCAACACATGGCTGGAGTGCCCGCTTCACTCAAGTTACGCTGAAGGACTATCATGAATTCCTGTATGTACACTGTTCTGCTCTGGCTCATTAGCATATGAAGGCGACCGCCCTCAAAACCAGCCGTTCTGAACAGAGTGGTTATGTGAGCACGGAAAGAATGCAGCTGTGCTTTATTCATAGGCTTTTTGGACCAAAACATGTTACTGTCGTTTCATGAAGACATCAAGGATCCATCAAGGAGCAAAATATGGGACCTTTAATTAAGATTATTGGTTTAACTGTGAACAATATTATTTTAAAGAAACTGGTTTCTCAGACTCAACAATTTATTTATTGAACTTTTTTGCTTATATTTAGAGGGGACAGGACATTGGATAGTGTAGGAAATCGAGGGAAAGAGTGGAAAAAACGTCATGCAGGCAAGGGGTTATGGGGCAGACTCTAACATGGGCACTTGGATGTCTTCAGCAAATGGGGAGAAACCATTGACTGTAGAAAGAATTGGACAAAACCATATGTCAAAGAAGCCTTTGGAGCGTTGATAATACATCTTAATGGACGCTGCCATACTGCATGTGCCATCTCAACCAAACTTCAGCTCAACCAATTTCACACACGAAGAGGTCATATTGATGTGGGACTAAAGGCTGTCTGACCAAAAGCAACTCTACACAGATGTGTATCTATGTCAATCGTGTCCCTAATTTCCCAAACCAGAAATCCTTAATAAAACAATAATAAGCTGTATGTAAAAAATACCCTCAACCATGTACAGTGAGAGCACATAGATGTTTTATAGTTTTAATCTGAAGCCGTTTTTTAAATCAGGCTGTAAATATGTTGATTTAGGCCATAAAAACTGTTTGTTTCCTGCACACAATCATGTTACCCCAGGGTTCCTGCAGCCAGCCTCAAGAGGACTTGGGAAAGACTTACCCACTAATCTATCATTGTACCAAAAGTCATGGATATCTGCCCTCTTAACATCCATACAGTGCTGGTTTTCCTGTCAGTCTGGTCTTATGCAGACCAAAAACATTTTCATTAAAACATAACAGTGTTTGGACAAAAAGCATCTAAATGTTTTCTTTATTTGCCCACATTAGCTCCAATACACACCTCAACTGTGGCATCACATCCACTACAGTTATAGATGGACTCCAGGGCTCAAGTTATGAGCTATATGGATTTTTTCTCAGCCTTGAATCTTTGTCTCACTGGTCGCAGTACTTTGACCTCTCATCTCTAAGGTTAGCATCTGCTCAAAGCGATTTCACATTCATAGCCTTGCCTTGGTTGTGTACAACACACATCTTCATGCTGCAGGGTCAGCTTCATCTGTTGGATCTATAGCTGCCAAAGGAGTTCCTCTTCATAGCTCCAGATGTGCATCATCTGGTCTGTATCTTGGAGGATGTTCCGATTCACTAAAGTCAAAATTACTCTGTAGCTGCTGAAAGATAACTTGTGGAGTTTGACATGAAGTATCAGCTAGTCTGTTTTGTTTGTCTAAAGTGCACACACGGGTCTGGGGATTCAGTCACACCATATGCTATGCTACTCTACAGGTGGTTGTAAAGCTTTAAAGTGCGCAGCAGTGCTCCTGGGAAACTGAGAAAAGGACTACTGGCTGGTTAACACTAATGTAAACAGTAAGAGGTTGAAGAAGCACAATGTATCTTAAGAGCAATTAAAGGTCAATGGCGCTCCTCTAGTCATCTGCCCCCTTAGCATACTTTTTTCTTCATCACAGGACACACTTAGCATTCTTAAACACACTGATGATACAGGAAGTTTTTTACAGTAAATTGTTGATCAGTTTTAACTGATCTTATTCATACAGTTTTACACATCACTAATAGAGCCGCTTCAAAATTGACTGGGGTTGCAGATCAGACCTTCAATTTATATGCCAAACAAATTCACCACTGATCCACAGTTGTCCTATAGGAGGAAGTAATCCCAAAAACTTTTTTATTAATAATCCAAATTTAAAAATCAAGCAACTATAACATACAATGTGGCATGCCAAACATGTCAGCCAAATGACCAAATACTTGTGTTCTGCCTCACATCAGCTCACCTCACATACTTAAAACAAATTTCATTTATAAATTTATAGCTAAAAGAAACAAGATTGGACATTGAGCAAAGCATACAGAAATGTATAATTAATCTGAGCATCTTTATAGAATGTACTGCTTATGAATACTGTCAACAGAGCAGAAATACAAAAATTACACACAAATCATGCAAAATAAGGGTGTGTAGTGGCAGGAATCTGGCATTATATCACAATATATAGTGATCATATAAAAAGGGCAGTGCACCACTTTTTTTCACTAAAATGTCTGTTTTCATGTTATATACATACAAATTTAGTTTCAAAGCAGTTTTATTTGTGTAAAATATCATCGCTGCAATGTTGAAAAACTTAATTGTGTGCCCCAGTGACAGTAAGAACAGAAAGTAATGTATCAGAGAGAGTTAAAGTTAAAAGACTGAAACTGTGCTGCCAAAAGTATATATATTCCATAGATCATAAATAAAGAAAATTCTAAATTTTTACAAATTGTTGAAAAAAATCTGTTAATCAATCAGTACAGTATTCTGCTGCAAAATGTCACAGAATTGTGGTGATTATCAAAGCTGCAAGTCTAAAAATAAATGTAAGTTTTAAATACTAATGTGGATCAGCTCTCACAAACAAAGCAAAACAATTTACAACAAGCGATGCAATGTATACCCTAATTAAAGAGGTCACATTTTGCCATAAATCAGGTTTGTATAGTCATTTTTACGGACTGCTTGGGTATGCTCACAATTACTAGTGATACAAACTGGACTTTTTGTGGGGGCTTGGGAAACAGAATGTTTCAGGCAGCTGCTGGGGTCACATGGGGGGAGGAGATGGAGGGTCTTCATGCTGCTAAGATGTTGTCTTGTTCATAGAGGTGCTCTATCATACAGAGGAGACACAGTAAAGGGCATATTAAACTAAAAGAATCATGATTTGACCTCTTTAAAGTCAAAATATAGATTTTATTCACTACTATTGCATCAGGATGAATCAAGATATCCCCCCGCTGATACTGACATATTTATATTTGTGTTCATATTTGCAATTACAGCTCTGGCATAGATAATGAGCAAAGCCCTGTCAGCACACACACACACACACATGCACACACACACAGTTTCTGGCTGTGAAAATGCTTCCTTAGTGGCATCTCGGTGCCATAATACTCAACCAGCCCAGTACAAGCCCGTCATGTCTACTCAGCTAATTAATGCTGGAGGAGCTCTGGACTCTCTCATCTGCTCAGTGTTTTCATTGTAACAAACACACAACTGAACAGAATATACTGTGCCCCACATAAAGGGACTCACGCAACCCAACCCATGAAACCCCAAATCTCACCCCATGTTTTTGTCCTTTATGACACCATCTTTAGCTTTTTACCCTAAAAATATCATGACCTTTGAAGTGACGTCTGTTGTTATTTTTATTTAAGCTTTAGCCATTTGCTTGTTTTCTGGTGTCCTCACAAGTATAAAGCTGCAAAAAATGACACTAAACATTAAAACGCATACTGAACAACCCCCTCGCCATAGCATAAAGCCACTGCGTAGATAATTCTTCCATGCTTTAATCAACAAGTCAGCGAGAGTTTACTCCTCCCATGTGTCTAAGCATGCTCACTTGCACATACACACCCACATGTGCCAGGCCACATCCATACGTAATATCCCAAAGTGCATGAATACGTCCACACAGATCACACGCACGAGGAGGGCAAGGAGAAAAGAATCCTCATAGGCATATTTGTGATGATAGAGGAGGAGACTGCGCGCCTGTTTTTGATGCACACAGATGTAGATGCAGACCTCCCCTAAGACTGCCAGAGCGACTAGCAGACTTTGAGCTAACATGCAAAAACAGAGGCAGCAACAGAGAGATGGAAGGAAGAAGAGACGACACGAAACGGAGCGTTGGATGTACCTACCACACACGGGCAGAGGGAAGGGAGCTTAGTGCGGCCCTTCATGAGCAAGAGACAGAGGAGAAAACAGCCTCCCAGACACCCGCAGTACAGGAGAGGAGGGATGAGGAGAAGGAGAGAGAGGGAGATGGGAGGCTGGGGAAGGGTGAGGGGAAATATAAAAAAAAAAAAAAAAAAAAAAAGAGGGGGGGTTGGGGGAGGAGGGGGAGACAGGGAAGGGGAGAGAGGGGGGTGTCGTAGCGGAGACGAGGAGAGGGAGTTTTTCCTGGAAGCCAGAGTTGGTAGTGTTGGATGTATGTTGATGTTTAAAGGCAAGGGTCTGGATAAGAGAGGACTGCTCCAGCCGTGACTCATAAAATATGTTTGTCACTGTTGGTGAGCGAGGGAGGGGGAGAGACGGAGACGGAGAGACACAGAGTAAACCTCTTATATTATTTTTCATCTTTTTCTGTCACAGTCACCACCAGCTTGCCTCCGTCCATGCTGCTCCTTCCTCATCTTTGACATCACATATGCCAAACACGCATCAAGAGAGGCTTCATTTTGAGATGGTGAATTAAATTGAGGAACGTTTTGACACAGAAATCGCTGTTATGCAACCATTACATAATTACATATTTATCTCTTTGCAGCTTGTGTTTTAACTGACTTTATGTTCATCTCTAAGGTGTAAATTCACGCCTTGAAGTATGAGAATATAAATATACTTATGTAGGATGCTGCATTATGACCCCGTGGATGTGCAGAAACATCCTCCACGTTAAAAAAGTGAAAACAATTTAGCAGACGATATGTTAAAGGGATTTTGATTAACAAATACAGGACATTTTTTCACTTTTTATTTGGCTATTGGATCAGAAATTCAAATAAATTTAGTCAGTGAGGTAGTGAATTCTTCAGCATGTGTGCCTTTGAGCAGGAAGGCTGTCTTTTCTGAATACTTCTTTTCTAGACTTGTACTTAGATACAGTCAGCCACTTCATTCTCAAATGTGTCCTTCTCCTTGACTCACCAGGAACTCAGCTTTTGTGAAAGTTAGCCAGTTTGTAGAGACTACAAACCCAAACTAAGGCTTTATCCACACGGATATAAAATTGTTTTTTTTATAAATCATTCTTTCTAAGACGGCACTGTTTGAAGAAATATGTATGAAGTTTGAAGCTGAGGCAGCATCATAAGCCTTCAATTTAATACTCTCAGTTTCTTGGATGGTACATTTTCAGGTGGTGAAAGAGATTTGTTGTTTCTGTTCTGGTTGCCACCACGGTCAACATATTTTGCTTCATCTGCTTCAAATCATCCATGTAAATTTTATTGCAATCCCTTTACGTGATCGTTTTATCTCCCAGCTCTAGTTAGGCATGAAATGTGTAACTAGATGATTAAAACCATGTTAATGTTCTAAGTTTGGTTTGGCCTTAAACCCTCAACTGCCAGATTCTCGTAGAATTATAGGCCAGATTTGTTTGAAAGAAATCCCTCTGGAGCTCGATTATTTTTGACAACATCGATGTCACCTAACCAGTGGGTAGACAGTAGGCTGGCTTATGAGGACAGAGTTCTTAAAAGTTTTTAGAAAAATTTGCAAAACTGTGCTATATGTTTTTTTCATTTTTCATTTATCACACCCTTTAGTGTGTTTTGCATGCCTTTTCCATGTAATAGAATACTTATGTGCACAAGACAAAAGTCTGCAGCATCAGGGATTCTCCCTCTTCCCCTCTTTACGGTGCTAATAGCTGCCGAAAATGTCTTGCTCCCCAACCTCCCTGAATAGACCTACCAGTGCGACATCCTACCATTGTTTTGTCCACAGTTTAAGCCCAATAGACTGAGAATGGATGCAGAGACGTTGACAGTATAGCACCATGCAACAGTGAACTGGACAATCACAACAGAGTGGATAGGTCAGCCATCACAGTGGATTGGGAAGGGGGGTCAAAGAGGCTGGAGCTCCAAGTGAGTGTCAACATGCTCAAGTGGCCAAATAATCAGATGCAATAAACCTTGAAATGGGCAATTCCCCAAGTCATTCAGAGGGGCAAAAATGTGCTTGAAAGTATCTAGTGCAGACACTTGGCAGACTCCGGTCCAAGACCAGACTGCACTGACCCAGGCTGATTTTATGGATGTTTCTGATGTAAGTACGCTTGCGATGCCTTTTAACTCCAAATAGCTCAGCGACTCTGTTTTATATGGCAGCTATTCACTGCCTGATGGTTCACCAACCAATGAATTTTTCTAAAAAGTGAGAGACATGACACCTCACAGCCAATCAGGAAAGCTTATATGAGTTAGTGTGAGTGGAGAGAGCAAAGAAACACAGACGCATCAGAACACAGCGGCAGAAACAAAGAGGGGATGGGAAAACAGACATGGAGTACATTTGAATAAGAAAAGAAGATGACAGCAATAGGTCTAAGATTTAGAAATGACCAACTTTTACGTGTTTATTTTCCCCAACAACAGTTCAAACTAGAATGCTGAAATGTTTTGATATGCTTCAGACGATTGAATGCAGTCACTTGAGACAAAACACATCTTTACAGGAAAAAAAGTCTTTCACTGCACCGAAGAAAATTAACACACTGATCACTTGATTAGTGATTCTGAATGGTCATTATTTACTGAACAACAATGTTCTAACAATCATCCTTGTTGCCTTAAATCTGTAATCAACATGTTAATGTAAATGATGCAGGGGTGTCTGCTAAAATCAGATTTTAATTCATGACAGGACTGAAGCTCATTTCTCTGGTTAAACAGGAGAAAATATTGGATGGAGAGAGAAAAAGAAAGAAGCAGCTGTTGAAGCTGTTTTAATTTTTATTATGTATTAAATTGTTTAAAATATATTTTTTACAGAGCTGATGAATTGAAAAGGGGGACCCTCTACCTTCTTTTTTAGAATTACTGTAGTCATGATTCTGTGGCATATTATGATATTTGCAATTTAGTATTAGTTTTATATGGATGTATAATATAATGCTTGGGGGGGTGCAGCAGAGGGTATATAATAAATAAAAACAATGGTAACACAATCATTTTACACATTTTTAAGGTATTTTCTTTCAAACTGTGTGTAGGTCAGTTTCATCTTGATCTTGTCAATGAAAACAACCAATGACATTGTACCATATGTTTGTGTGTTCTCCACGCTCATATCTTTTAATATTGTCCGACAAACCCTGCCTCCCTCAGCTTCACAGTCATGTCATTGAACTGGCTAAGGCAACAGATTTTGTATCCCAGAATTTTATCCTGGAAACCACTTGATGTATTTATTTAAACTTCAATGTGTAATGTTCTTTAAACAAGCATTAAAATAGAAGAAATCCAATATTCTGTTAAGCCCGTGGCTATAAACTGTGTCTCTGTATCCTCATTATAAAGTCCTTGTCCACAGTAAGAGCGATGATTTCAGACCAGACATTATTAGATGTTTTATGGTAACTCTTTCACAAATGGGGTTGAATTGAAATACCCTTTTGTGGCTGTGTGACCCTGTGGCAAAACGGAATGAGTCCTGACTAGACTGTGAAATTTGATTTGCACATGAAAAATGTATGCCAAATGTAGGTCTGGAAAGTGTGAAAGTTATCAAATGAATACGACAGCAGCAGATTACCGTCAAATAACTCCTGGGAAAGTACATATCAGTTTTTATGATGAATACGTTATTCCACAGAGGCACCAAATATGTCTGATACATTAGAGGAGAACTCCATTAATAGGAAAAGCCTTGATGCAATAATGAATTAAGTGTTTAGTGTAATGTTTAAGCTGAATTATTGTATATTTTACATTATCATAGACAAATTGTAGCTTTTCTTTAGCACACATACCTCACAGTTTTAAACTAGAGTTGGAAATGACGTTTTTATGCCTTCCTGCCATTGTGGATATGTAACTCAAAAATCTACCATCCATTTGATTTTTAACAAATTACATGCTAGGGGCGATTTTACTGGGGCAAAGTTTTAACCATTTGTTAAATACTGACATGTTCCTTTAGGTGATATACTGTTGTCTCTATTCTTAAATGACTGATGTCTGCTGTTGCTGCAGAAAAACAAATATTTTCTGATGTGGCAGTTTCACAGTATAAACAGTGTGCTACCATATGAACTGGGCACTTCTGTAATGAGGAATTTAGATTTATCATCAAATTACCAGACCTACAGTTACCTTAGATTTTTTTTGTGACGATGTTAAGAGTTAAAATATTTACAGCTGATCCTTTAACCATGAGGCACAGCCACAGCATGATTCCATCAACTTTCTCGGACCTACAAAAAGAGAAATCTATCAGTTTAAAGGCACCTCCAGCAAACAGACCCATTGTTTCTGCAGAGCAAAATGTCTTTACAAATGTTGACACCAGTTAAGATAATGAGTATTTGGTCCATGAGTAAGGTCATCTGGCTCTGATCATTAAGTATTAAGTATTAAGTATTTTCTGTCACAAATACTCCATTACACTACCTTTATACACCTGCTGCTGTGGCTGGCAGGTTAAGCAAATCCACCAGACACTGAATAAAAACACTGCATTTGGCAGACTGTGCTCACACCCATCCTGCCTTAAACAATCCTTGAGTTGATTGATACTGCTCTTTCATAAAAAGACATTGTATCCGGAGTTAAGCAATGTCATCTAAATCAATCACTAGTGCATGAACAGTGGTCTGCTAATCTTGGATTAGTGAAATTACCAGGAAAATTGATAACTTTTGGTCATGTGACCAGGAAGGAGGGCTGAAGGGGCAAACGGAGTGTCAGGTGGCATACAGCACTGTGTGGAGCTGCAGTACTGTCTCTTTGACTTTTAATTTCTTTAAAATTATGGATGTTTTCATCACATGAAACCAAAGGAAAACAGATTTTAGTGCAAACTGTAAACTTTTCGGCACATTGGGCCTTTGAATGACACCCAGGATATTATTTAAAGGAACAAAAACAGAACTGTCCTCACTGGAGTGTAACTTCAATGATGTTTACTTATGGTAAGAGTTGACACCACTGAAAGGATAAAAATCAACAAAAGTATGGACAGTTTTATGTTCTTTAGAATGATTTGGATCAGTAACATTGCTGTAAGTAACCAACAAGACACTCTTTACCTGCATTGACTTTGTGAGTACTAATGAGCTAGTGCTGGCTAGGCAATTTTGTCTAACAACAGTGTCAGGATCACTATCAGCTTTGACTTTTATTTAATGTTTTGAGGCAGTATCTTTATGAAAGACAGTGATTTTTAGTAGGATTTTGGGAACACTGTTTAGAGCTTCTGTCTATTATAACCTAAAATGATAGAAGCGCATCTACCAGCAGTATCCTGATCTGAAGCAGTGAAATCAGGGTTTGTCACCTCATGAGCCAGAGAATACAACTGAGAAACAAGTCTGTCATTCAAGAACCAAGGATGAAACTTGTTGGTAAATGTGTACTTGGTAACCGAGTCTGCCAATCTCTCTATGGGTTTGAAGCTATTAAGATCCCTTACATTTTGTGATAAGTCTCATAAGTTTCTAAAAGTTATTTATTTGTGAAATACATCTTTCAACCTAGCATGATAGAAGCTAGCTTAGTATACAAAGTAATGATGTGGCTATTCTGAAAATCAGGGCCGATGCCTGTACTTATTTTTCTCTTATTACCCTTTTGGCATAATTCTCCCTTAATGCTAATGTTCTGTCCCCTGTTTGGTCATGAAAACAGATCACAGTTTGTCCAACAGGTCATTTTCACTGCCTTATAAAGAGAAGCTTCTCTAAGGCCCCATTGACACGACAAAGAAAATGACCGAAAGAGTTCTTGGTCGTTTTCACCTTCTGTTTACACGAGAACGGTGCCCGGAGTCCCTGAATCCTTTTGAAACCAGGGTCCAGAGTGAAAAGTTTTGAAAACGTTTTCGTATCCGTATCCGTGTCAATGGGATTCAGTGTTTCTCTTTGAAACGCTGATGCGCGGCGCATGCGCAGTACTCTTTCAGATGAGGTTGCGTGCACACCAGGAACAACAGCAACAGCTTCGGCCGTCTACTAAGCAACATGTGTGCTGCTTAGTTTGCTCGGTTTGTTATCCAGACAAAACTATCCATACACATTTGTTGTCCCAAAAAGAAACTCCTGTGTCTTTGTGCGTCCACTCGCCATTGTTGTTTATGAAAAGTTTGTCTTCACTGGAAAGCCTTTTGTTTCACTACAAACCTACATCGCCAGCTACTGGCCTGGCATGCACACTACAGTGTTTTCAGTTGTTCTCACGTTTCCGTGTGAATGCGGAGCAGTTTTGAAAACGTAAAGGAAAAACCTTTCCGTTTCTGGTGACAACGTTGTCGTGTAAACGGGGCCTAAGTCAGCAGTTTGATGTCACATCAGCATTAAGTTGGTATGTCGCAACACATAAACAACTGATATCTGTTCACCTCACATTCAGTGGCTGATATTGATCAAATGCTGATGTCCTTCCTTGGTACTTCATCATGAGGTTGCAGTAAAGTTCAGTTTAATAAGACAAAAAAAAAAATGTCATCATGCTGTGCCTAGTGTAACTTTGAGACGAGAAAGTTTGATTTAGGCTCTAAAATAATATGAATAAATACAGAAGCCCTGTGATTGGCTGGCAACCCATCTGAGTGTGCCTCTCGCCAGGTGTCAGCCTCCCCCCATCCATTCACGATGGATGAATGGATATGCAGTTGTTTGTAGGTGATTTTTGTAACTGATAGGCTCTATGCTTCAGTTTTGTTCAAGGCAGAACTCTTATGTCTATGGGCTTAGCAGCTTTTATACTAATGGCTTGATAATTGAAAAATATTGGTTGTAGTATGGGCCTGGACTCTGACTGTCAGGGGTATTGATTAGGGTGTAAGTATCAATAATACTTGATGATCCCATCCCTAGTTGTTAGCATTTGTTCTCAGCACAATTATAATTGATATAGTTATTTCAACACCACATACATTTCTACTCCCACTGTGATCCACGCCGTTGCATTAAAGTCCAGATAATGGGCATATTTGTCCCTGCACTTGTTCTCTCAGGCTCTGTGTCTCTCTGCTGCATGGCTGTATAAACAGGGAGCAGAGTGAGAGAATAAACAGAGTAAATGCACCGTGACCCCATAGGGCTGTTTTTACACTGGACTGCTATCAGCTGATGGATGGATTATGACACCTGTGGAGGTTAGGCCCAGAGCCCCCCCCCCCCCGGACCTCGGCGACAGAGTGAGCCACGGCTTCGGCATCAGCCTCACTGTCTGTGACTAAAGACAACTGGAGCACGTCGTGACATTTCCATCTGGAGCGACGCCGGCGCTTGCTGAAAACAGTGTCAAACGCGGTGGAACCCGCAGATTCAGCTGCATCAGACCCAACATTAATTTTCTATTCTCTGCATTCATGAGCATTCTCTGCTGCCGCCTACACAGAGGTCATCCTCCTACCTGCACACTGTGGGCTTCACATTATCAGCACCCTTCAATGGCAGGGTGCTCTCTCTCTCTCTCTCTCTCTCTCTCTCTCTGTCTCTCTCTCTCTCTCTCCCTCCTTTCATCTCTATTCTCTCCATGATGATACCCCTGCCATGTTGTCATGGCAACATTGGGCCCTGATTGCTTGGTTGCTAGGCAACTGACATCACCTATAAGAGGAACATGAAGATACAAAAGCCAGAGACAAACAAATCACAGAAAAAATGTGCATTTTCTTTTTGCTGTTTGATTTTGGGAGTGCATGTCTATGAACTCTCACAATTAAAGTTGCATAATATTTTTTAAGAATTTCTAGTGATAAAATTTTGCAATAATGAGCATGGGGCAGAATAAGCATTAACCCTTGCAGCTCTGAGGCATTTACTGCTTTTTTTGTCTGCCTGGATATTTTTTTGGGAATAGTTCATGTAAAACCTCAACCCTTTCCCACACAGTCAAGTTAAGGTCATTGTTTTTTTCAGGAAATCCTAGGCTATCAGAATATTTAAGTTGTAATGATGCCAGTCTGGTATTTTTAAAGTTACTTGGCCAAAAAGACAAATGAATAAATCAAGACAGAATTTGAATGTCACAGGACTTTGTACAAATCACACACAGACCAATGATGAATAAGTCTTTTTACCTGTTGGCCCCTTGGCTAAAACTTCCAGTAAAAAACATTTACATATTATATTATGTATTATATTACACTTATTCCTCCAAATATTTTATTGGGCCATAGAATCATGTATGCCACTCATCAAGCCGCCACATAATATTATTTTAATTTCCTTTTTAACTTTTTTGAGAACACAGAGGTGTCTGTTGTTGACCTTTGGCTCTTTCTTCCATCAAGACAACATGGAAAGAAGAAATTGGGTGCATCTGATTGGTCAATAGACTCACAGGAAGCTCAGTCTCTCCAAGGGTCAAAATGTGTGCTTCATTTTGATGAAGGAAATGTGATTAAAAAACAAACAAACGTATTTATCACTGCGGATCCACAAAAACAAAATGTACATAAAGAACACTGCTCGTTATAGCTGGACTAAAACCTTCTGAAAAGGATATATTTGACCTGGTGCCCTCCAAAGATTCACAGAAGAGTGAACTTCCAAAAACTTTATCCAACAAGCAATTTCAGAGATATCAGTAAGAAATGTAGTGATACCTCTTGGGGAAATCCTGTAGAGTTTGGAGGGTTAAATAGTATTCTAAATGATAGACACAGTCTAATGCTCTTTACAAAACACCATGCTAAAAAGCCTTTTTAACTATTACCTGAATTTTCTTATACAAAGTTCTGTGGCACACTGAGTCAATAAAGTCCTTACTCTTTCAAGGCAAGAGTACAGTGCACCATAAAAGGATAATGCCTGGCCTTCAGTGAACACAGACCAAACTCTCCTTGAAGGCTCATCCTCACATTGCGTAATGCAGCATCTGAGCATCTAGCAGCTTGTATGGACCCAAGTAGCTCAAATATTACAACGTCCCTGAGCCAGTCTGTCACACACTCCTGTGCTGTAGTTTACCAAAGTGCCACAAGGTGTCATTGTGTGCTATATTGAAAGGTATGATCACTGCTGTGAGAAAAAGCCTGAACCCATTTGCAAGGCTAATGCAAGTGCTATTCATATCCATGATATCACCACTACCAGGCTCGTCATTCTTGTTTTTTCCTCTTTTTTTTTTTTAGCTTCTTCCGGTCTGTCCCCACTCACACAATCATAAGACACACACTCATTATGTAACAAGCATGCTAGTTATCCGGCTCTTCTAAGTAAACTGGCTTCAGTGGGAACATACAGTTTTATTACAGAGGCCCTGGTGAGATGTTGACCCTCCTTGACCCCCACTCTCTACCTAATGAGGCCCTCGGGAGCTCCTCTCCTCAATCTTCCCACATCTTAATATACAAGTACATCATCATAGCCATTGATTTAACTATTTTTCAGCCTTATCTACAAATCACCACCTGAGTTTATTGTGGTTGGTGTGCATACAGCAATACAGCAGCGGTGTATACAGCTGTCAGGCCACAGCCATCCGTCCTCCTGGTCCACCAGAGCATGCTCATGTTTAGCCATTAGCTCTCTCCCTCAATGTGAGATGACAAAGTCTCCAGCCAAAACAAGCAGTGATGGATCAGATCTGTCACCTGTCATATGGTCGATTTCAGGACAGACAGCGATGCTGACAGCCAAAACACTGAAATTAAATACCCAAGCCAGAACGAAGGGTGGAGGGTAAGTTGTAGTAGTCGTTTTTACTCAAAACAATTAAGACCAAAATTATGTTTTTAACCTCTGTTACAAAACTGAAAATGCAACATGGTATTTGACTTTAACGGAACAAACAGTAGGGCTGAGTACATGATGAAAATGTCCTTGTAATACAAGCACTTGTAATAAAGGCAAAGCAAAAGTTAGATTTAATCACAAGGTAAAAAAGAAAAATAAACAAGTTAAAAGCATTGATGTTGTCCTAGTCATCTTTTAAGTAGAGTTTTGGGTGTGATGCAGGGATGCACAGATCCATCTATTTAACGTGATAATTTGCCAAAAGCAGTCCATTTAACAAACATCAGCTATTGGCAAATAATTTTCTTTTTGTGCAAGTATGTTTATTTCCATGTAGCGACATACCTCACACAAACATACAAGGATGTGCAGAGAAAGTTGCAGAAGATAATCAAATAAAGGCAAACAAGAAATAAGACAAAGCAAGACAATATGAGAACACAAAACAAAACAGGAAACCTTTGGGCAGAAATAGCAAATTTCTCCACAGCGTGCTCAGTCACATAACTGTTCAGAAAATCTGATTAGGAACAACGATGAATATTTAATAACATACCCTTTTATAATCTCTGCTTTTAATTGTAAGGAATCAACAGTTAAGCAAATATAGAGCAAGCCACTGATTATTTGATGTCCCAGGGAAGTTTTAAGCAAACATCTAAGGATTCTTGCTATCATCACTTTGACTAACATCTGACATGTTAACATTATCCAATGGTAAACAATCAAACAAATAATCTTGTTGATCAGATGTCAGTTGCGAATGTTAATCACTTGCATCACATTAGCCGGCATTCAGAACACAACATTTTGATTGGACCAAAAATTAAACTGAAGAATTTAGCCTGTTTTCAAGATCAGACGTGAGAGTAAAATGATAGCAATGTGGGAGAATCACACCCAAAACATATTGATAGAAACACTGGCGTTGGTAATTGACTTAATTAATATTTCACACATTGTTCTTAGTATTGGCACTGAATATCCATTCAGTGCATTACTAGTATCCTGGCTGTGGACAAGCTCAAGCTAGCTATCAGCTTCATTTGAGTATGTGCCAGTACAGTGAATAGGCTGCACAATAAACTGAATTTCTACCATCATTGGTTTTTGAGTTTTTCTAATAAACAAATCAAAAGTTAAGAATTTGTTGCAGTAGATATAAAAATGGAACTGAAAAAACAGTTTATGCTTTCTGACTCAGTATGTGTACATTTTACCATTTACACCATTTTCATGTTGTCAGATAAAACTTAAGGTGGTTGTTATCTAAGGATGCAAAATAAGTACACTACATAGTATACTAGAGTAAATGCAAAATTTGTTTTTAACACTAACAACAAAACCCATCTTCATCTGCCCTTTAAAAACTACAAAGATTGATTTATTAAAATGCTGACGGGAAATCAGCCCTTCTCTGTGACCTGACACACCAGATTGACTGTTTGACATAACCATGGAATAAATATAGTTAAATGTCTGTGGCGAACAAAATCTCATGAAACTTACATGTTTTGTTCACCATTATAATCTTCACAAACAGACCTAACTTTCATGATTTTTAAAAATAAGCAGTAAGAGTGAAAAACTATTATTAAGCTCATTGAACTACAACATGATGCCTCAACTTAGAAGCCTTAGAACAACATTTCTAATGTATAACATCATGTTTGAAACCCTTTGAGAATTTCCTCTTAATCAAATAACCTAATGATGTTGTTGCACATGGCTGTGGCAATGGTGTGTGAAGCAGGGATGCATATCAGCATCTGTTTAACATTAATACTGGCCATTGTCACCTGTTTTTACAAACATTGGCCATTAGCAAGTTTATGTGGAGGGAACTGGTATCAGTTTTCAGATGTTTGTTTGTTGTGTCATGCCAGTTTAATGCTGCAGGTGTACATATCTCCTATTTGAATATATTCGTTATTCAGGGCAGTGAAATGACCTATTGGACAAATTGTCTTTTCATGATTATACGTGAGAAAAAAAATGGCTTTGAGGAAGAATAACTCCAAAATAATTAACTAGAAACACATTGGTGTCTGCATCAGTATTGGCTCCAGCTATTTTGTAGGTTTTATCAGCAGTTCACTAGCAACCACCCCAAATTTTCTGATTTGCAGGTAAATTTCAGAGGGTTTTTCGCCTCATGGCAGGTGAGTCTTTGCAGCCTAACAGTTATGAATAAATGCTGAGAAAATCCTTTTCTTCATCTTGATCTGATAAATTGATCCAATCTCCTGAAAATTGTACCTAATAAACCCAGTTAAATACACTGGATCCTAGTGTATATGAGACAATAAAACAAAAAATACTTTGGTATTAAGAAGTTGATATCAGACCCTGCGTACAAACAAAGCTTTATCACAGGCTGCAACACGAGTAAATGAGGCATCAGTAGTTCAGTCCGGTAGTTCACTCTGCTATCAACCAGAGGTGTCAAGGGTTCGAGTCCAACTCCAAGATGCCCCCACTGCTGCGTCAGAAGCATGTAAATGGCTATGAAAGGGTGTGTTGGCAGATACTGACTGACCTCTTACATAGAGCGAGTGAATGTGAGAGTAAATGGGTAGATGGGATCTGTGGTAGCCAGAAAGACTTGAGAAGTGCTATATAAGCTCGAGTCCATTTACAGTACCATCTATCAACCAATAATACCCTTTTTCATTTCTTAAAAGTAGTAATTCTATAAACGTTTAAGCAATCCACCATTTTAAAGTATCAGTTAAGCATAGGTTAGTAAAAATTCAACGATATCAAACCCACATGTAGAGATCAGGATCTCTTTTCTCTCTTTTTTACTTTAAAGAAAATCAACAAATCAAAATTCAGCAAATCATTTATAAAATTAATGATCCATGTCTTAAATGGCTTGGTACTTAGGACATTAGATTATGTTTTCATGCTGGTAGCTGACATAAAACGTGGCGAAGTCTGATGCCAATGGCCGGTCTGACAGTAAATGATTTTAGAAAAATAGTCCACAAGTCCACAGATTTTAACTTAAATCAATATGGCCTTCATTTTGCCAGCTATTTACTTTATTTTTGATCATTTTTCATAAAATAAAATAATTTGTTCAGTACAGGTGTTGCATTAAAAACAAACGGGAGGCTACAACAGCTAAATGGATGCTAAAAAGTACACTCAGAGGTAGAATTTCAGCCAAGTTCAGAGTTTTATTTGGAGTCCTGTAAACTAAAACACACTGAAAATTACACATAACTTGAAAATCAGCCCCATGACAAACGGCAGCATGGTTCTGGAAGAGTTGAAGGATAAAGCAAGAAGGGCTTTTATGTAAATACACAAAATATTAAAAAAAAAGATTTTCCAATTCCAATCTGGCTTAAAAAATTTTTGTTTGTATAAGAGCCAGTTCTTCTGTATGACACTGGAATCTGGGCACCAAAATTAAAACAGGAGTTTGACAAATGGGACAAAACATGATTGAGTAATTTCACACCAAGATCTGTAAGATCCTCCTACATGTACAAAGAAAGACCACACACAGCATGCAGAGCAGAACTCGGTCAATATACCCCCATTCAGAATTTTAAAAAAAGGACGCTGAAATTTTACCAGCATATAAAAACTAGTGACCCTCAGTCCATCACATCGCCCTGAGCTGTTGAAAGCTACAACCAGAAAAAAGTCCCCTCAGCCTGCTGCTCCAAAGCCTTCTCCCAAATCACATGAAGGACCTGGAGAGCGCCAGGACCACAGCAGCCACCCATTACAGCTTAATCAGACTCAGGACTCCATCGCCCCTTACTACAGACCAAAGATATTAACCAACAGAAAGAAATGTATGTAAATACTCGGGAGATGCAACTCAAAAACAGAGCAAATTAAAATGTCAGTTTGCTCTAAACATGAGTACAAATTGGCAGACCCCCTGAGCCCCCGACCCTTCTGTGGAGGAGTCTTCACTGAGAAAAGTTCTGACCATAGATTGGCTATAGAGATGGGTCATCACAAAAAGAGGTGGCTTCCAGAGGAGGACAGACCCTGACACCAAACAGGTAGAGGCAGAGCTCCACTTCACACATCCTGCCCGAAATATCAGGCTGTCAGTGAGGATTACTATCCCCAAATAATGAACACACAGAGTCTGAATATACAGCACAACAAAACTGTGGGTTTATTGTGGCCACATGTAGAAAAGTGTGAGAGGACCTGAGGACAACAAGTGGAACCTGTACACACACATTTCTTTAAATTTTATATTTGCTGATTCATTTTCTTTATATTTTGTATAAATTTAAACGTAAACTTTTTTTTATCCTCATTTTCTTTCTAACCTTGACTGTCACAGTATGTGATTGTATCATTGTAATTTGCCATTTCCCTTTTATATATATATTAGGACTGTCAAAGTTAACACGTTAACGCAGATTAATGTTTAGTTTAGTTTAGTTTAGTTTATTTGTTCAGCACAAGTTTAGTACAAGTACAATACTGTGCAAGGTGGGAACGAAGCCTCTGCAGGCTTGTACAGAGTTCCACACCTAATCCGTCGTAATGATTAATCTAATTAAAAATATTAACCCATCAGACTGACTTAAAATCCCTTAAATGTCTCTGGCATCTCTTTTCGGGCATTTTGTCCCAGTAGACTTGCTGTAGCGCATGCTGCTGCACGTGTGTAAATGGGCAGTTGATCCGGCAGAACCAGCCAACTTGAACTGGAAGACGCTAAACGGCACGGTGGCCCTGGCTCTCGGTGGGAAGTTTGAATACAAAAAACACAAGATGGAACCGTGGACCAACATACAGTTACATGTACCCTCTGCAGGAAGGAGTTTTCCTTTCAGCGAAGCATTTCCAGCTTAAAATACCACATTAACGTGTGGCTAACGTGTCGTCAAGCTTGCAACAAATCACACTCACACGATTACTATAGATAAAAAATAAATGATATATAATCTTGATCAATTGAAATTAATCCACAGCAACCCTGTGATCAATCTGATTAAAAATTTTAATCGTTTGACAGCCCTAATATATATATGAAATGATTTGGAAATAATGCCCCACATTCATGCCAGTAAAGCTCTTTAAATTGTGTATTGAGAGCTTGAATACATTGATTTCATTTTGGATCGACGCAATATCACACATATATAGAGTTATGATCACTTCAGGGCTTCATCCTACGATACAGGAAAATTAATGCTGCATTATAGAAATAATTTTATGACTCCAGAAGGTTTATTTAGTATTTTTAAACAGAAATCATCTTAGAATCTACATTGCCTGCAATGAACATAACCAAGTAGACCATTGAAAATGACTTAATCCACAGCTCTCTAGATGTTGCTCTCTGCCTTTCAGCTGGTCAGACTGTCATTGAAATAAAACTAGCTGTCATATGAGGATTTATTTTTTATGAAAATTATCTCCCATTCCAACTCAGTGCTCAGGTTTTGTACTGATAAGGAGAGAACTTGAAAATCTATTTCAAACTGAAGTTAAGGTCTCAGGAGGGTAAACCACCAAAATGAAGATTCAACAATGAAAATGGCAACAAATGAAAAAGTATGAAAAGACAAAACAATAAAAGTCTTCTTGTCCAACAGGGTCGACCAGGATTGAACAAAACCAATTGAGGATTTTGATTCCATGTACTAAGACTTTCAGAAAGACACCGTGAAGCCAAATGACCAAGCCTGACTTGTGCGAGACCTCACACTTTATCTCACAAAAATCCATCTGTAATATCTCAGCACTCAAGGTAAGCATGAAAAGAAATAATGAAGCATTGCGTAGTCTCTTTGGATAAGACTGTAGAGCCGAGGGAAGCAAAAGATTTCAAAAAGAGGACGGCGCACAGATTGTGTTGTGTGCTTTTGACAAAGAGAAGCTCTTCAGAGCCTTCTTGCTGGCTAAGGCTTCTAGTGGGGGTGGAGAACTAGAGGTTAGTGTTGCAACATGCTTAATAAAGAGGGACTGATGAGATAAGACGAAACACAAGGGGAAATGTTTGAAAAAAAGCCTAGATGTAGCGATTTGATTTAAAGAGAGAAACAGAAATCATGAAATGCTTAGCTCCAACACCATACCATTGTTCACTATCTCAGCGCCTGCAGTAAAATTAGCACCATTCAGTTAGATCTTAACTCCCTCTTAATCTATTCTGAAAAGTTTTCTAAGACATCAGCTTGCTCTCGAGTGAAAACCACAGTTCTGGTATTCACACCAGATCAGGAGCCACTTTCTGCCTGAGCAGGACAGGCTGCAGTTTCTGTCTGATCATGTAGGTTTGTGGCTTTCTTTCAGGAAAAGCGTTTGGATGTGTGGGTGAGTGGTGCAATGTGCGCTTAAGGACTAAACAGAAACGGTGGCAGATCATGTACATTTGAACATTTTCTTCATTGCCACAAATACAAGCCATCAACTGTAAGGAGTAGGAAAAAAAAATCTGTTTTGAGTTACATCTCCGCTGTCCTCTCCATGGTAGTGTGGTTTTGATTGGACAACAGAGAGCCTCTTCGCTATCCAGTCGTGGCATCAGACTTGCACTGGGGCGAGCCGTGCCTTCGTGCTCACTGTGCCCTGGGAGCGCCTTGGCAGGATCAGTGTCTCTGTGGCTGCATACAAAGGCCTCATGGAAGCTCGTGCCCTTGAGCGAAGATCATATTAGCTCTCCAATGGATCACTAATCCTTACACAGAGCACACTGTAAGGATGTCACACACTCACTCGGACACAAGTCACACAGAGCGTTGAATGAACACTTGTTATGTTTGAGTTTGTTTCTGTTTGATTTTCTTTCTTAGGAACGAAGATGTAGTAACCCAGCATCCCTGTTAGGACTGAGAAGTATATCAATTTTAAGTTTTGTGGATATATTTTAAATGGCTCATATTTAACTCCAATTTATCATGTTAACAGTGGTTCCAGTTGTTCCTAAAATGCATTTTTGGAGTTTCTTTGTTGAAAAATCCACTCTTGGGGTGCTGGTTTGGTGGAGTGGTAAGCAACCAGGCACTACCCCTTAACATGCTTCTGCCTGTCCGTGTTCAAATCCAGCCTGTAGCCTGTTTGCAGAGTGTCATCCCCTACTCTCTCGCCCCTCTTCACAAGCCTATCCACTATCTCTCTCTCTCCTGTCAATAAAGGCCTAAAAATGCCCGAAAATAATCTTGAAAAAAAAATCCACTCTGATGTTGGATGGTGTCATGTCTATATACTAACCACTTTCAGCCCTGCTCAGAACAGGCTGTTTCTGTGATATCCTCACAAGCTGTGCCTGACCACACCTCTGGAAAGAGGCAATTGGGATCTGGACTTTCCAGCGCTGTGCTCTGATGTCTACTGTTGCTGGCCAGTTTTACTGGAGCCAACTGGAAGTCGAAAAAACACCTGACTTAGAGAGGTTTTCCCATTTCTGAGTAGTGGCATAATGCCCAGGGACATCATCAAGGGAATTTTTTCACACAACGGTTCGAGCAGATAATATTGTTTAAACCAACGCTGTGAATTTTCACCTTGTTTAAACAAAAAGCTCACTGAAAAGATTGTTTACACAGGGTGTCCACTGGGTCTTTAAAAATGTTCAAATTCATATCTATTTAGCAAACATCGAGACTTTTAAATATATTTAAAGATCTGCATTGAAATATTATGTGTATCAAATTTATGGCTTATGCATATTTTTATTTTCTGTGGAGGTTGTAGACTTGACTTAACCTAAGTGTTTTATACTTAATTTAAGCCCATGCTCTTAAGAAGGAAGGAATTTCTGAAAAATAGGCTTCATGTGCGTTTTGGTCTCATGCACATACAGTATGCATTACAGGTCACTGAAGAAGCACACTTTGGAAAACTCCTACCAGGCTGAAGACTTTTAGAAACTCTGCTTACAGTGACCTTCACTATGGTCAGGTTTCTCCACGGCGTGAAGTCACTGCGCAACTTCTTCTGACGTAAGAGTTATGCGGTGGTGGACATTTTTTGCTGGTCTTTGTGTTGCTAGTTGGGTGCTCAAGCGGGAATCAAATGCATGTATGGCTGCTCCCCACTCCGCCAAACCAGCACCCTTCAGTGTCACTGTTTAAGGTGTGAGTGTATGAACTGATTTACCAATGGCCTTCTGGGTCTGAATTTGCTGTATTTGTACTAGATGTTGAACCACCAGGAATGCTTGCGTGGATTTTTTAATTTGCCGTCATAACTGATCAGATACGTCTTGGCCTGAGATCCAAACATTCGCAAGAGTGCCTGCTAACACCAGTTTAGATTTTCACAATAGTTAAATCAGTCAGACCTCAAGTCGGAGGAAAATTTTGAAAGCTGATTGTCACAGATGTCCCCGTGAAAAACTGTTTTAAAGCTCTGAAAGTTTCCCCACACAGCAGAAAACATTCACATTATGTGCCACCTCAGCTTCTCTTAGTAGGTCTCATTCCTTTGAAAACTGAAGTATGTTGCATGCTCAAGGTTTTACAGCTATTAAATACAGATTTAGATTGTCTTTACCTTGTTACAGTAAGAACCACTGACAGTAATACGACCATTGACCACAAGATTACCTAGCCATGATTTTTGGTCTGAATGGAGACTTACAATCCTATTTGTTTTGCTTAATTTGCCTTTATATCATTATTAAAAGTCAAAGTGATGTAGGTATCTGTTTGCAAGTCCTAAACACCCAATTTTTGGTATTTTTTTGTTTGTAGTTATCCAAAATGGCGGGCAAACTGTCTAAATGCATACAAGTACTGGCACTTTTGAAAGCCAGGATAGTATTGGCCAAGAGTGAGGGGTTTCCTTGATCGTCCTGGCTACTTTTTCAGTAGTCAGTGTATTCATGCAATATGCAAATTAGGCACAAATTAGTACGTTCTATCCCTGTGTTTCTGTCCTTTTGTAACATGTATCTAAGAGAGTAGAAAATTTTAACTGAGGCAGCATAAGATATGCTGCTAATATTTTTAAACAGTTTTGACATTATGTATATGCACTGTTCTCTGTGTCCTCGTCTTTATTTATTCTTGCCAATAAACCACATTAATCTCATCTAATTTTACCAGAAACTCATCCAAGGTTGTCATTCTTACACTTGGTCATTTTTTGGCAGAGCAAAGATATTGAGATACAGTATAAATTGTGCATTTCCATTCAAATGGACAATATTGAGATTTAATTTTTGGTCTAACTGTCCAGCCCTTATCTTACATCCTCACACACATAGATATTCATATTTACTGAACCATAAGAACCTTCCGAACAGCTGGCAGTAAAACATAACTACAACTCTGAGTGCAGAAACCCGTACCAGGGAAGATGTTCATGTTGCTGCATGAAGCCATACATGAAGTCAATAATGTGCACACGGAGCTGCTGACTTTGACTACATCTTGTCAAATGTATAATTTATAGGAAGAAGCACTAACTAGGGAAGCCTCGAAAGTGCTGAAGAGGAGGGCAGAAGGTAAGCCAGTAGAGTGCAGGAAAAAAGAGAATAAGCAGAAGGGGGAAAAGGAGAGAGAGGAGGAAGAGAGGGATTAGAGAGGTGAAGGAGGCAGAGGGGACAGAAAAATATATGGAATTGGAAATGTGGAAGTGGGGAAGTGGAAGAGAGCGACAATGACAAAAAAAATTATATCATAGAAGCGTAAGACAAGAAAAGCAAAAGAGAGCAAGCAAAACGGAGCAAATCTGTATTATATTTTCTGTTCTGTATCACAATTGAGCTTGTAAAACTTGTATCTTGATATTTTTTATCCAAATGATGATACATGAAAAGAATCTATATATGTTTCAGTTTTGAAAATAAGAAACAAATGGTTATGAAAATAACAGCAATATGTCTTGTAACATGACTTTTGATTAAATTGAATAATATTGATAATTGTTACTATTGCAACAAAAAAAGTCCTACACACCCAGTCAGTCCTGTTTCATATTTATGATTTTAAAAATTGCAGATGAACTCCTACGATTAGGATGCACAATATTAGATTTTTGGCCAATATATCTGATCTTGTTATTGGTGATACAGAGACTAGGGCTGTTACTTTTCCCAAAAATCAAACTCCACTGGTTTTTGAGCGTACATGCCAATAACCAAAGAAATTCAACAGGGGAAATCACTGGACTGCAGTGGGTGGAAGGCTGACGAATGGACTTGAGGATTTGTCGCGGATGAGGATTAAGCCAGATAACTGCAGATAATTGACACACAGCCCGGTCATTGTTTATTTTGCCACCAGTGGTGTGGATCCTAAGGGTGGCTTTAGCTATCCTCCATGTTCTCAAGGTGTGCTTCCTGTTGTTGAGGTCAAGAGAGCAATTGACGGTCAGGTTGTGCTGGGGGTGCCCTCTGTTGGAGTTCACTGCTGCAGGTGCCCCAATGTGCTGCAGAGCTACATATATTTTGTTTAAATGTATAATATATGTGCAGTTTGACTATGGATTTTTACCTCCATGCTTGCAAGTCTGTAATATAAAGAGCTGCAAGAAGCCTGTGGACCAGAGATTTCTTCTAACCAAGTATCCGTGCTAAAGGAGAGTGGGACTTGCAAAAGGATTAAGCTGGGTTCACACAACACGACAATCAGGCCAACTTTCAACTCGGATCTCCACTTCTGATCAAATTCAGCAAAAGCCAGATTACTTGGGGGTCCTAAAGATTGTCTTGCTTGATTATCCTTTGGTGTGAGGTGTGTTAACTGTCATTTTATCCTCTCGCAAGAGGATCGGGGCATCCACGACTTGAAATTGTAAATATTAAACATGTTCAGTATTCGCGACCAGAAGTCTGGGTGTGTGTGGAGTGCACTGAGGACAGTCGAACACGGCCTCTGTGTATTGTTACATGCACCAGAGCAAAGCCAATCAGGGAGCAAGCTGGCTAAAGCAGGAAGTAAATGTAGCCATGGCAACAAGAGTAAAGGCAAAGCATAAGTTAGCCAGACGTCAAAACTCGATTTTTTTTTTTTTTTTTCAAAAAAGATAACCGTCTAAACAACGTAGCCTGTAAATTATGTAAGGGATAATGCCCGACGAGGTGTCCATTATCAGAAATTAATGGACGACGCGGAGGCGTGAACGGTTGCTTCCGCGAAGTCCATTAATTTCTGATAATGGACACCTCGAAGGGCATTATCCCGCTTATACCATGGTCACTTACGGAGGAAATAAATATTAAATCAATTATTAATACGCTAAAGTTGTTTTTTACCGTTAAAATCGTAAGTTTTTCACAAGAAGCGGCTGAGTGGACTATTTAATCTCTCGTTGTGACGCGTTGCCAAGGTAACCGGCTCTGGCCATAGAACCTGCAACTCGGTCGGCTGCAGCTGTTATATTAGGCCTAATCAGTGGAGGGAAGTGAGATGATTGCTTAGCGTTATGTTACGTGATACAAAGCATCATTTCAGAGGGCAAGTGCACCCTGACCGCTTGTGTGTGTCCAGAGGATGATGCGAAATTTTGTTTCAAAGAGTCAAAGTCCACAGACAGTTTACTTGTCTTCCTCTAAATTGTTCAGTTCCTCCGGTGTCACCTCCTTGTGTCGCATCTCCTTCTTCTCATATTCTCTTCTCTCTTCCTCTTCTGCTGCGTCCCACTCTTCAAAATTATCAAATTAACCAAATAGGTTAAAGGAAACTATAAAATCACTCATGTTTTGAGTGTCTACTGACTTGCCGTTGTGATAAATAAACCGTGAAATAACGCATGTTAACGTATGTTCTGAGTTTCTGTTGCCACGGTTACCGACTACCGTTTGACCCAGCGCAATAATTTAGAACAATCAGGCTATTTGACCGGAACTTTTTTTTAGGTGTCCTATAACACTTTTTAACGGACACCCTGCAGCCAATCAGAATCGAGTATCCACGCAGACCATGGTATAAAACAAACTAATAAGGAGAGGAGCTGGACGAAAATCACAACGGCCAAGGACCTTATAGGAAGTAAACCATTAGCTGCATTTAGCCTCCTGACATTGTCTGCCATATTTGTTTACATTGAAGGTGCGTGTGATCTGTGAGATCGCAAGCTGAGAGAGCTTTATCATTTACTAAATCTAAAAAGCAATCTGGCAAATTTTAATTCAAGAGAGAGGGAGCAGTGGCTAAATTGCACAAATGCATTGGCAACATTTGAAAAAGAGGGGGGAAATGGTTAGGAGTGAGGGTCTCCATAATAAACATCAATTTTAATTGTTTTCACTGATAAAATCAAGTTAAAGTGGTCCTTCACTCTCTCATGTACAAATATCCTTATAGATAGCATGAGCTTATTGCGTAAACATTTGTTTTAGTGAATATATGTAAACAAAATTTAGACATCCTCAAAACTGATAGAGCCTCACGCCCCCATAAACCCTCTGGCGCCCCTCCTGTTGGGCCATGGCCTCAGGTTGGCTATCAAAGCCCTAAGGAAAGACTAATGTATAGCCTTAGAAAATGGAGTTTGAACCCAGACTGCCTGCCACTACAGCATCCTCACATAGTATGTGTGGAAATAATAGCTAGGCTGTTAGCGCTCTGAGATGGTGACATTTTTATTATTTAACTTCATAAATTAATGAGCCTTACAAAATCTTAATTTCTGCCAATAGATCAACACCAAAACGTTGATTTCTAAATTGTATAATGGCCTTCTCAATGCAAAAATGATAACACCCTCAGTAGAAAACAACAGTGGGAAAAAGAAGCAAGAATGGCATTATCAGAGGAAGCATGGGGAGAAGTTTGTACATTTCAGTGGTCATCAACAAATTCCTTGGACTGGAGGGAACACTGCTGGAAAAACATCATGAGGCACTTTAAAACACCATATCAAAAAAATATAAGGACACCAATCAGTCATCTAGAGACATTGTAGTTCAGTAGAAGCAAATCATTTCCATGTTTTCTGAGATTGTCCCAAGCTTTGTTTGTACTGGGAGCGTATTCATGAAACATTAATTAAGATATTTAAAATCCATAAACCCCTGAACTTTGAGAGTCTTTACTTGGGTCACATTACTAGCTTGAAAAGGAGGAGTGATCCAAACTGCTGCAGGCTTTTTTGGCAGCAAGTACGAAACCCATTACTAGGAAGTGACTAAAACCAGAGCCTCCCACATGAGAAGAATGGTTTGGGATAGTACTCAAAGTTTTTAAAATGGAGAAATTAACATACTCCTTGAGGATATAAATGGCATTTTTAACTCCCCTGCAGGCAGATTTTGTAAACTCTACCAAATCACTCCTTCCCGCTTGGGGGGAATACAATGTAATGGTGAGCTCCTTTAATTCTTAAGTCGTTATTTTTATTGTAAATAGTTGTATAGTAATAGTGCAATTAAGTGCAAACCTCTGTCTTTGACCTGCAAATTGAATGCGGACAGCTGTGGTGAAATGAAAAGTGATGAATACTCTTGAAAAAGATGTGTGGAAATAAGAAAGCACTCAGGGAGCGCAAACCTCAGCCAAGGTAGCTCACATATTGCTATTACATCTATAAGCAATAGTTCCATGATAAAGTTACCATCATAATATGATTCCCTGACCCTGAAAACCCACACCTAGCACTCAGAATCATGTTGATATCATTATTAGTTAGACAGTTATTGAACAAAAATGATCGTTCACTAATGGCGGTTACCTGGATCACCACCAGAATTATTATTATTATTAATTTTAATTTTATTATTTATTATTTTTAAGTTTGGCCATCACCAACATCTCCTGAAATTTTCAGCAAAATCTGTCCTTTAGTTGTTGCGTAATCCTGCTAACAAACAGACAAACAAACACACGGCGGCAAAAAAACCCTCCTTGGTGGAGGTAAAAAGTGTCCCCTCCTCTGTAAACCACAGAAATTCGGAAAGGTCTGGATGTAAAATAATTCCAAAAATTGTATATAATTTATAAATGTACTTTTACTAACTCAAATTTTAAAAAATCACAAAAAAAGAATAAATTAACTATTTGGGGGAGTTAAGATTGTCTTTTGTTGTTACTTGTGATGGGAATTTATCTGATTTTATTGACACCAATTTCATTAATGATTCTGCTGATTTAGCAGATTTTTTTTCCAGCAATTCCCTTCTTGATTCCTGCTGATTGTCTTGTCATGGAAAAAGTTGTCCTACATAGGTTTTCAGTGGCAACAATGTCAAACACATGGCACTCCTGATAGCCAATGCCATGCTGCACAGATTAATGCTTCTACAAGTTACTGGTATTTCTACTCTCTGAAAGTTGTGCATGAATTGTCTTTTTGCTGAAAATTAATCCCCAACTTTAACTGCTTCTGCCCCCTGTCTGCCATGATGTTTGAATTCTTTGTTATCATGACTGCCTCTGACGAGAGTGTGACATCCTTGATTTTCAAAGCACGCAGAAGAAAGTGGATGGAATTGATAAGCAAAATGACAAAAGATATCGATTCTGAGAGAGAGTTGCTATCGATTTTCAGGCGGAATTGGTTTTCAATTCCCACCCCTAGTTGTTACAGTAGTATTGTCCAGGTTTCATTTGATCACTTAAGTTTAAGGTTAGAATAAATGCTCAAGAAATAAAATATGATAAGTAATGCATCATTTCACTAACCATTTTAAATCATTTTCACGTGTTAAGTACACATAATCAACTTAGTGGTGCTTACTGTCTACAACCATTTTATAGAACATGAGGCACTGCAACTTCCTTTTTATTAAATCAGTTCATTCAGCATCACACTCAAGCATGGAAAAGGTCACAGTAAACTTTTTTTTAACTCTCCCAACTCAGTGCAGCAGTAACACTCACTTTGTTCACTTATATATTTGGAATCTTACAAGTGGAAAATGGTGTTTAAAAGCTCCCTCTTTTGTCAATTTTAAAGGGACTGCAAATCAGATATTCCTTACAAAACCATTTTAATCCAGACTTGAAGTGCAGTGTTTTATTCCTAAACAGAGATGCATAATATTATTAGAACAATATCGGTATTGGCAGATAAGAACATTTTTGCTGCTATATACAGCTGATATTTTGACCGCATACATTGGCAGAGTAAATCCCACGTATTACTTGTAAATTTGGCAGAATGTACAAATGTACCATTTTGGCTTACTTCATCATCACTGGATGTGCACTTTTATAAATCAAATGTGTCATATTATTATTGAACAAGCCATGCAGTTTTGCCTTTTCACAACTATTTCTAACAAAATGCCCAAGAAAGCAAAAGGTCAATTTTAGTTAAATTGAGTCTTTATGTTCTTATAAAAAAAAAATATCAGTATCAATATTATTATCGGCTATACTGAGTTTGGAAATATCAGCATGTCAGATATCAGCAAAAATCCAATATAATGCATCCATACTCCAATATCTTGTTTTTTGCGATCCACAGTGGCAAATTCATAATTTTTCTGATGAAAAAAAATCTAGCTGTGATGTTGTAAGAGTGGATTTTAACCCAAAGAGTGAGTGAGAAATTCTCGTCTTTCTTTTGACCAATCAATGTGCCCCATGTCTTTGTCTCTTGTTTTCTTGACAGCAGTGTCCAGTCAGAGGCAGTCAAAAGTCAAAAAGACACAAGATCCTGTCAGTTCCCAGAATTATGGAAAAGGAAGCGTGAGTGTAATGGGATTTGTAATATTTGGGACAAGAATTGAATCCAGGAGTGGCACAAATGATGAAATGGAATTGAAAATGTCTTAAGGAGTAAGTAAAATATGTACATAGCTTATGCTGTCCGTGCTGAAGTTTAATTTTGTTCTCATTGTAGCCAAAGCTTGACAGAACCAGATTTAGTTGTGGAAAGGCTTGTTTATCTCTGATCTGTGTGTGATTCATTTGAAGTTTTGTGAGATTAAAATTTTGAGTTGATTTTGTTTTATGTCTTTATGGTCTTACAAATTGTAAGAAATCCCTGGAGTGATAGACGGTATATGGATAGAAACAATAGTCTTTCCTTACATCCCACTTGATGGTACACCAGTATATCTTAATAGCTCGACATATTGCCCAGCTTTACTCTGTACATGTATGATTCTTCAGTGTAATCACTTTCTCTCAGACATCCTGATAGAAAGCTGGCTTCTTTCATCGCTTAAATTCCCCCTTTTTTTAGTGCGCGCACCATCTCTGTTCTTGCCTCTAAAACATCAAACCATCCTTCTCTGACTCAGTGCCATACAGGGAGGGAGAGTCAAAGGTATTGTCAGGCTCGCAACCAAATATAAATCCTGTGACGTCTCTGCGTGCTGATATGCCCTAATATTCCAGTTCCAGAGCGTTATGTAATGCCACTTCTGTATGATGCGCTTCGATCATATGTTGCAATTCTTTCTCTCTCTGGATTTTAGTGTAGGAAGGAGCAGAGAATTACATAAGCTGTCGAATTCAGCACTCGGGAGGGAGAAAAATCAATCTAATCTCTGGTAGGAATTGCGACTTGGAGCTCTCTTTGAGTGATCTGAATTGGATGACATTATCAGGTGACATCAGAGCATCTTTTCATTAAAGCTGAGTGTTGACAGGGTTGCATTTTTCATTTACAGGTGGAAGATTTATGCCTCAAAATATAGAAAGAAACATTTGTAGTGGAAGATTTTTGAAGGCTTGTGTGATCAAGGCACCTTGTTGCTAATTTCTGTTCAAGCAAATATTTCGAATAAAACAGAAAAGCTGACAAATTACCAGCATTTTGAATAAATCCACCTGAAACCTCTCAAGGACAAGGAAAGCTCCCACTCATGTGTTATTAGCTTGAATTTTTGTAAAAGAAATCTCTTGTTCCTCACTGAATCACACTTTTTTCTTTTTTTGCTCTTAAGCTTTCAAGCTCTGTTTATTACATCTGACTGAAAATTCAAGGTTTAGGTTAATTTCCCGCAAACACTCACCACAGATCCTCGCTGGGGATGCCATTTAAATATGAAAGACAGTTTGGAAAAGCCGTATTGTATTGCTTGGTATTGTTTGAGCAGCTATTCTTCAAAATAAAAGCAGCATTGAGCCGCACACGTAAGCTCGGCATGCTGTATGGTAGTGTTAACACATATTTGTCACTCACTGGCCCACTGTGGCTTCACCCACACACTGAAAACTTAGCGCACAGACTTGAACGGGAATTGTTCACATAACCTGTTCTACAGTATGTGGGTGTCAGGGAACAGCTCACCCAGGGAGCTGCTCACCCATCATCTGCTACATGATGGCAAGCCACACTCCCCACCTGCAATGCAGCCAGCCTCCATTAAAGTTTAATCACACTTTTAAAGGAATACACCAAGGTTTTTTGGTCAATCCCCCCCACCCCACCATCAGGTTAAAATTTCATGACGGAAAGATGTGTCCTCTTGTGGATATCAGGTTTTATCTCATCATTCTGTTGGATACCAGAGCATTAGCTAAGTGTGTTTAAATATACTTGTAGATGCAGCCTTGGAAATGCAACCCAACATCTCAAAGAGCTGCTTTTTGCAGTCTTTTAACACTCTCTTTTTATAAACTGACCATCTGTCTCACAATCTCTTGGTGATAGTCTGCCTTTCTTCACCAGCTTTACTGTAAATCTTTTCTCGCTTTGATATCTTTGCAGGATTTAGAAAGAAGTTTGATGAAATATCATCTCCCCCCAACAGTGATCCTTCACTCAGATATCTCAACATTGAAGTACCAAAATCCAGCCCTGATGTGGTGCTGGTGCCAACATGTTTGACACACATTTAACTGAGCTGTAACACAGATTTCTCTGCTTCACTTTGGTACAAATCACTTATACCCCATTCACACTTGCCAAAAAAAACTTAAATAATCTTGATAATTACCCAGTTGAGCTGTATTTGTGAATGCAAACAGCCACTTTTTTTTAACCAGACTTTACCAGGGTCATTTTCTTGATTTTTTTTTTCCCAGGTAATGTCTGGGTGAGCCAAAGAGAGAATGCAGCAGCAAATAATCAGGGAAATTCCCTGAGGGCGAGGGGCGATGACAAAACCAGAAAGGACAGCTTTACACGATGGATAAAAACAACCGTTGTTGCAAGGTGAGTTCATTTGATTGAAAGGAGAGTAACACAAACTTAGATGTGCATCTAGACTTTTGTCAGTCTTGTTTCAATTTCTCATCATCCACATTCTGCGTTACATCTGCTCACAAACGATCATTCAGCTCCTGCGCATCCAAAGAGCCTTTTCAGGCTGTTGTTGGATACAGAGCTGAAACACTGCAGCTTTCTTTGTCATGCACATAGTTGGCGCTGCTTGATATTCACTTCTGCATACTACAGTGCTCACCTCAACTCTTTTGTTAATGCTGCTGATACACTTTTTATCATGTATTACTTTAAGTCAGGATGTAAATTGTCATCATAGCGTAAAGCTCTGCTGCTTCGTCAGCCATCATATTATGAACTCTGACATCTGCTGCGTATTTTTAACGTCACGTCCTATCTACCGGTGACCCTGCTTTTACTACTTCTCCCTCGTCCAGCAAGGTACAGTGTGAGCAACCATGTCAAGGAATTTCCCGGGTGGGCCACCTAGACATTATCCCGACAATATCAGGGTTTCATGTGTGAAAAGGAACTCAAAAAAAATAATGAAGCACCGGTGTTGATAAGATATGGAAACAAATTACTTCCAACTCTGGTTCAATATGTTAATGAATGACTTAAATCCTTTATAGCAGATTTAATCATTAGCCATTATGTTAAACCTTCTTAGGTAGTCTTACCACAGTCTACTTTACTGTATATCAATGGTTTAAGCTCCTGCAGAAGATGTAGAACTATAAAATTTTAACCTTGTTTCAAGGGAAGTGCCATTTATAGCACATCTCGGGCAAAAAAACACTGCATTACCCACAATCCTTGGGTGTCATAGAGATGTCTTTGGTTGGTGAAGCCTGCAGTAACGATGGAAACGTTTACCAAACATTTGAACTTTTGCTGTCTCCTCTTGATGACGACAATACACGCTACATTGCAAACACACGTACACGCACAAACCTAGTTTACATTGTAACACTATTATCAACAATACTGACTCTGAAATAGAGTCGTGCAGGAATGAGAACAAAAGCACAGAACTGAGCTAGCATTTTAGGACCTCCGGTTCCCAAGGCCAAAAGTGTATGGGATTTTACAACAGGTCATTGGTGATTACATGAATACAAGACTTGAATTTTTGATTTTGTAATGTAAAAAAAATCTCTTTTCCTGCTAACCACACCCCTTTGCCCCTGGCTATAATATTTTAGCTTTTAGCTTTTAGCCACAACTCTTCTATCGTCTTTTTTGTGCTCACAGCCCTCATTTTCCATACCAAACCAGTGCAGTCCTGAATTTTCCTGGCTCAGTATTCTGAGCCGACAAATGCCCTATTAGCTCTTTCTTGTCGCTGGGTTCCCAGTGAACTCAGTTCAACTTTTGTAACAGTGCTTTTGTCAGTGTCACTTTTCCCTCACTCACCTATCAATATCAAGAAGAGGTGGGACCTATAATGGCTGCTCTGTCAAAAACAATGGTGGAAGAAAAAGTGATCAGACTTGTCTGCTCATACAGGACCATCTCTGGTCTTCATCTGCTGCCACTGGAAGGACCTGACTTTGTGTTCATGTTTTAAGTGTGATATTTTCAAGGGTAAAGGCAAACATTAAGCACACAGACTTACTTAAAATTGCTGTCAAGGATACCACAAATAGAAGTGCAAGTTAGAGAGTATGTATAGTGCTTTTTTGAGTTTCATATGCGCTTTACTGTTTAACATATCTAGTGTAGCTCTGCCTTGCGAACTGTTACAGTAGTGGCTTAAAGTGGCTTGTTCCCATAGCACCCCAAAGAGACCAACTAGTGTGAGGTCCTATCATTTTTTGTCAGTAGTTTAAGCCCGATGACTCGGGAAGCAAGCCTGGTGTAAAAGACAGCATGCCAATCACTTCAGAGCAGACCAGTCAACCAAATAGAGCAGACTGTGAGGGCAGGGAGTCTTAAAATGACAGGAACCCCAGCGCTCTGAAACAGAGTTTGTGGGTACTGCCAGTGCAAAAAAAAGGGATGGTTTTGGACACTGGCCTTAAAGGGCCCTAGATTTAGTTCCGACTCTCCCAGAGACAAATATTTACATAGTCTTGTATAGGGCTGGGCAAAATGGACCAAAATCTACAAGTCAGTATTTTTTGATTAATATATTATATATAATCAACATTTATGTCAATATTTTTTCAAGATTAATCATTGTTAAAAACACAAGTTCATGAAAATTAAAGTAGGATTGTCTTGATGCAGAGGGCTACAAAAGCTTGAGGTTTGAAGCTCCAGCTAAACATTTTACACAGTTATCATTTCGCACTGTTTGCGCTAATGTGGAATTTTTGAAAATATTCATCAAGCTCAGACTGCTTTTGCCAGCTGCTGTGGCATTCACATCAAAAAATAATCATCTGAGATCTTGACACAAATCATTGAGCCAGTATTTTTCATTTCACCACCCAGTCTCCTCCTCTTCAGTAGAATTTTTTTCTTCCCCTCCATGTTGGCGCTGCTGTTGGGACTGTTGTTGTAAGTGAGCAGGGGATGGGTCTATATGTAAATTTTGCTTTTGGTGAGTGGAAAACACACAGTCAAGAAAATTACCTTGAGTAGTGGCTCATTAATGCTATTTTAGCACATCAGCAACTACATCAATTTAGAAGATACTGTCTAAACGTTTGTCCTGTTTGAAAATATCTCATTATTTTCAAAGAACTAATTTTTTTCCCAGTCCTACTTTGTACCTTTGACGTGGTTACCAATTCTGTTTTTGTGCCAAATTAAATGTTTTAAAGTCCAGAATATTTCAGGAGTGATATAAGGATTTTCTAAAATATCAAATGAGAATATGAATAGTAAAATTAACTCCTGGAATCCGGGTCACCAAAGATGTTGGCCGCCCCTTTTGAGCGCTAGTGCTTCATATTCTAACTCGGTGAGTCACTCAAAGCCACAAGATGCGCTGGGGACTGATGTCTTCAGTGTACAGAAAACCACTTTGACATTTCATAATTTTTTTATCCAATAAATTTCTCAGATTCTCAAGGTTTTTTTTTTAACCTGGCTTAAAAGTAAGCTAATCAGAGAAAGACCTGAAATGTTGCTTTAATCTGTCTCAAAAATACATTGAATGTGTTTTCTGTAACCCCCCCACAGTGCAAAATCCTGTATCCCAGCTCATCTGCCTGCTCCCATCTATGTTTAAATGACCAATAATTTCTGTTGCCAAGGAAACTGAGAGGTTGATAAGCACATGAATGTAATGTGCCACAGTTAAGCGCAAATTTATGTAATATGTCTGAAAGGGCCAGCTGCACTCACTTCTGCTCTACACATACTCCCCGCACGAGTTAAATTTTCAAACCTTCCCCACCTTCCCCACAGCTGGATGAGTAGCTGTGCAAGTGTGTGTTTGTGCATGTGTGTATTTCCCACTTCTTCCTCACCACTTCCTGCCTGAAACTGCAGTCAGGTGCAGCTGCTACAGTGTATCGTTCACCTTTTTGGATGTAAATTTCTGCACTCACAGGGATTTTGGGGGGTCTACAATCGAGTTAAACCCGCCTGAATAAACAGACGTTGACCCCGGAGTGTCACGCTGCATTAAAGCTGCTACATTTTTCTTTTTATCAGCCAATTTCTCCACCAGCGCTGCCTCCATGGAGCCTGAGCTGTGGGCTGTGCGGTGATGCTGAGCACATGTGTGTATGATATAACACGTCGCTCGCATCCTGGGAGAGAGAGAGAGAAGGGGGCAGACGTGTTCAGAGGCACAGCAGGCAGCTCCAGTGTGTGGTGGAGGTTCAGATGAAGCTAATATGAGAGGTATATTAGCATGCAGGATGCCCTCTCGTGCTCTCTCTCCCCTCCTTTGGCAAATTCTGCAGCCCCGAGGAATGCACACACAAGCAACCGGGAGCGCAGGTTCCTCTTACTACATCCACGCAGGTCAGCCGGCCGCCTGTTTGTACGCTCACAAGGCATGACAGCAAGTAGGGAGAGTGGGAGAGAGGGTCATCCAGTAAAAGGGGGAATCAAGGAGTCCATGCAGGCACACAAACACTGCTCAGGTAGCCCAACGCAACCTAACATGATCACAATAATAGACACAAGTACAAGAAGAGATCATCTGCATACAGTTCAATTTGGGGGTTGATGTAAAGACAAGCACACAGCGGTGGTCTCACTCTCTCTCGCACACAACAAGCTAAAGTGAGGAGCATCAGAGCGGCTTACCTTTGTAGTCACAATGCAGAGGCAGTCCATGGTACTCGGAGCAAAATATTGGGGTGTATCTCAACCCCCCCAACCCCCCACGACAGAGGGCTGAGACCCCACACCCCTCTCCCCAGCCTGCCCCACTCCTGCGCTCTCGCTCTCGTCCTGCCTTTCCCCCCTCTTTTCCTCTCCTTCCCCGTGAATCTGTTCTTTGACTAACTGAACCAGCGAGGGAAAGAGAGGATAGAGGGAGGGGGAAACATGAAAAGGGAGGGGGAGGGCCACAGGGAAATAGAGAGAGTGAGCAAAAGAAAGAGAAAGGAGAGGAGAGGATGGGAGAGAGAGAGAGAAGAGAGAGGGTGGTCTAGGATGAACGGGTAAAAGAGGATGTATTTTTAAGCAGCGGCAAGAGAGAAAAGATGGGGTGAATATGAAAAGAGATGGAGAGGATGGAGATGGGAAGCAGAGGTGGCGGGGATTAAACTAAAAAGGAGAGGAGGAGGGGGAGGGAGGGAGGCTCACAGTGTGGAAAGAAAAAGGGAAAAAGAGAAACAGAGAAGAAGACAGCGAAACAGCAAGAGGATGGAGAGGAAGAACTGAGGGAGGGGACAGTGGAGGAGAGAGAGAGAGAGAAAGGAGTGGGTGAGAGTGTGTGTGCATGTATGTGTGTATATGTGTGCGGAGACAGAAGGAATTAGACCGAAAGAGAATGTGTTGAGGAGGAGAGTGTGAATTACATATGCATCAGAGACAGAAAACACGAAGCACCGCGAGAGCCACTTAAAGACGACCAAATCAGGAGAGAAAGGAACGAGCCGGAAGTTTGCATTAACAGGATGAAATGATGAGACTGAACATGCATGAAGTTTTTCTTTTTTTTATTCAGCTTGTTGTTGCACTCTCTGCAGCTGTTGCCTTAGCAATGGTGCAGTTGTTGCCATGGTAATAGGAAGGCTTGTTGTTGTCATATGGTCAGCGTCGTAGTGCTGAGGGGCAGAGTCAGGAGGTCTGCATCGGAACAAAGCACCTGTGCATCAAATCTGAGTGTGTTCATGTGGAAGTGCAGGGATCATACGCTAATTTAACCATGAAGGACAGGCATAATTAAGAAAGTAATCACCTGAAGGTATCAGTAAGATTACTGCATGTGAGATAGCGTCACATTTCTACTGTAGGGTTGGGCGATTTGGAACAAAAATAATACTTTATTTAATTTCTGTTATACTTCAATAAATTTTGTCTACAAAGACATAATGGTTAGGGGTGGGTCAGAGCTGGCCCTACCTGACGTGATGCCCTAGATAATAGTAATGAACTATAAATACAGCAGTTAATATCAAACAATTTAAATAACCACACAGTAACTCTACACATAAGCTACATTAACACTTTGCAATAACTATATACAAAAACTAAATCAAATAAATATATGGAATATTTGGTATTATCATTTATAGTAATCTTAATTAGACATTCTTTACATTTAAATCAATGGGAGCGTTTCTGTTTTAAGAGTTAACAGCAATAACTATTTTTAATATAATTATATTGAATTTTTTATTTTTATTTTGTGGAGGCCTTTATTGCCTAATGGGCCAGCCAACTCTAGGGTGGGTATTTCTAAGAACCTCACAATTATGAGTTGGCTATTTTGGAAAAAATTGCATAATTTAATCACAATCTTGATTTTGTCACAATTCTTTTTGCACTCTCAGTTTTCTCCTTTTTGCAAATTACTCACAACAACCAAACTTAAGTGCATAAATATTACTTTAAATGCACAAATACTGATTTGAGAATTTAAGTCAAAGACTTGTTTTTATAAACTTTACTCATCTTTAGGGATAACATGTTCATTGCATGGAGTATCTAAATATTTGTAATTTTACTGTTAAAACCATTGTGTGGGTCTTCCATCAAAAAAACAAACAATGAAACTATTATTTCCCTGTTTAATGGAGGTTCTTTATTCAGGGAAATAAAAATGATGTGTTGGACTAACTGGTCTGTTTTTATGATGAGACATGAGAAAAAATGTTGGCATTGTGGGAGAATAACAAACAAACATTAAGCACACAGACTTATAAAATTACCCTTGTGGATACTACAGAGAGAAGCAAAAGTGTTTCTCTTAAATTTTATATGCTCTTACTGTGTTTAACATGTCTAGCATACTTTAATAACATTGATGTCCAGATGTTGCTGGCATTATTGCTTCCCTCTGCAAAAAGCCCTCTCGCTTCAAAAGTTTCACCCACGATCCTGCTGTCACAGCGGGTGATCCTTGTTTGAGGAGGTGAAGGGGCTTGGTAATAACTTTGTAAAACTAAAAATGATAGGGAAACATTAGCTGTAACTTATGTAACAACTGCTGAAGCTTTCTGTCTGTATGTTGCTCTCAAAATGTGTAGATAAATGTTTTTACATCCTGTAGGTGCAAAGATCCAAGTCTGTACCATGAAACCAAAGTACGGCTCTTTTTAAGTTTCATTTTCATTGTCAGTACGACTCCTGCTCCGCTGTGAGGCACGAGGGGGGCAGAGATCTTTACAGACAGAATGAACCCCACAGACGATCCTATGATTCTGTCTGCTTTGGGAGATCACCAGTGCATTCTAGTTCTTCATGATCTTAGATTGTCTTATCGTGCACCCTTTCTTACGATATGTATCCCATTACAGAGGCCACGATAAGATACACATCGCAATATATGCAAATTATAGACATTGATGATCACTTTTAAGTTCCTTGTCAAGGAAAAATTTAGACTCTTGAATTTCAGGCATTTTAAAATCATCATTTGGCTTCTACTGCTGCCTTAACCCCGGTGTGTCTTAGCATTTGGGGTCATTGATTCTGTGAAATCAATTATCAACAAGGACGATGTGGCGATATAGTGCAGTATCATTTTTTTTGCATAGGCCTAGCTGTCACCATGATCAGGCAATGTGGCAGGTAGATAAAAACACTGGCTGTTCGAGAATATTTTTCTACTGGCTTAAACTTTAGATTTGTTTTGTGTCATGCTCATATTATGATTCATTGTATTTAAATGCTTAAATGTTCCACACGTTGAATCATATTTTCATATAAGAAAATAAGACAGTAGTTAAATAAATATGTTTACTGATCATATATTTATACACAACTATTGAATACAAGCATTGTCCCCACCTTTTCTGCACCTAAACATCTATGATATAACCACCAAACAGAAAATATCCCTGCGTTTGCTTGGGGGGTGTTTATTTTAGACCCTGGTTGTCACAATAGTGTAATTCTGAACTTTAAAATGATTCTGGTGAAAATCTTTATGTATATATAGATTTAAATCTTTAAAATCTTTACATCAATCTTGATGCACCTGTTTGTCCTCAAAAAGTCTTAAACACTTAATACTTGGTAAGTTTTTTTCATTGTTTTAAGCTGTCAAAATTAGGGATGGGAAATGATGATATTTTATTGACCACTTAAGATTTTGATCCAAATCTTTATCAATACACATGCTGAGGCTTGTGAACTGACATTGTAAGAAAAAAAGAAGTTTAACTGTGTCACTGATGTTTAACACTGGGCACTCCTGATATTGAAAGTCATTTATTTTTCCTCTTGATTTAAAGTACTTCTCTTATCAAACGTACATAGTTTGGATGAAGGTAGGCTTGTCTACATTGGCACCAAAAGCTACTGTATTTCCTCAATATTTACCATGGAATTCTCTTATTAGCATTTGGTCTCAATAGCAGATATAAGAATAAAAAGTGCCTATATGGAAAATATGTCAGATCCTACCACGTGACAGAAGTGAAAATTACAAGCATGTTTATTTTCAAACAATGCCACAACTTAAAAGCTGTTACTGTGTCTCTGTTTGAAGGAAACTTGAGGAAGTGTTTTAACTTCACGACTGTAAGGGCAGGCAGAATGAGTGAGTTAATAAGTTAAGGAATAAAATCTCGGTACTATCTTTTTTAAAATCTTCTGCAGCCAAAATTAGATAATTGTTGTCTTTGTCACCCAGTTTTGGTTAATCATTTGTTTCAAATTATCAAAAAGTTGTTGTGAACTCACCTAGATCCTCACTCTGTGCCAACTCTCCTCACTGATCCAAATGTGCTGATATTTTTATGAATTTTTGACAATTTTCTCTTTCTTTATAGGTTAAGGGAATGTTGATCAAAACGTTTCTGTACTTAAAGAGCTGAGTAGTCATCAAAACAGTGAATATTTTATCATTTTAAACACAGATGGCTGCTCAGTTATGGCGAAAATCATAATTGTGATATATTGAGAGAAAATCTAGAATGCAGTATCCATACACAATCTGACATCTGCATTTATCATACTTCAACACAGTAAACGCTTTAGCATAATGTAATGCTTTAAAGAATGAGTGGTGAAAAAAAGAGCGAAAACACATTTATTTGAAAACAATATATATGATTATATATGAATAATCAATAGATACATGAAAACAATCAACTTTGTCTTTTGGTTATCATTTAATGTAGATTATCTTGTTTCATGATTCTGGTCAGACAGAATTGTTGTTGCAGTTTAACCTCATTTAAATGCCCAGTCCTTACATTTTATGTTCAAGGGAACAGAAAATTTCGACAACCTTAATAATTGTAAAAGTTGCAAAGGCATTTGTGCGATTTAGACTATTTACAGAAGTTTACATGCAGTTTTGACAACACAATAAATCACCTATGGGTGTGTAGGACCTCTGTTTCTACTGTTGCTGTATCAAACAGGTACATCACGGTCATTTAGAGTTTCAATAATATAAATACTTCATATATGAAATATAAAAAATGATGTTAATTGAGTTTGAACATATTAAATAGATTATCTTGTGATCAGTGAGCACATTATTTGTAGTTCATATTGTAAACAATCTTTTTAGTGAGCTTCAAACCTGGTAATTTTTCATAACTCTTTTTAACCAACATGAACTGTTTTTATTTAAACAGCATTGTCCAACTGTCTTATCTTTTTAAAAATATATCTTCATGTATCTTTAAGACTTGATCTACCTGATTTAACACCAACTATTGTTACTTCGATAAAGCAGCTTTCAAATTATTGTCTTATTCCAGTGGCCTCATGTAACTCATTTAATGAACGCTAAATAAACTGATGTAAAGATGCAAGTCCTCCTCTCTTGTACACTCTGCCTTTAAGACAGTGGACTGTACCACTTGGGGTTGTGTAAATGGGGGCCATGTGTCTCACTGTCTTTGCATCATCAGTTCTGTAATTGTAAAAAAATAACTCACCCCTCACTCGGCTTTCCAGCTCCCCACAATGCTGGAGCAATGGTGCAGCAATAAAGCAATTCTAAATGATGAACACACATTTATCCCCTGGGGCGAGGAGCACACAGGCTTTGATTGAGATGTTCAGAGCAATGCAGCAAACACACTAACACACACTTAAGATCCACAGATGGCCACATCCTACAGATGGCTATAAATACACAGGCAGCCGTGCTTTCACAAATCTGTAATTACATGCAAAGGCAGACTACCTTAATTACTCTACTTCCTTTCAATTATATACCTGTTAGTGTAGACGCTGTGTTTCTCGTGTCTGATCATCATCTTTTGACTCACAGAGCTGGTTAAATACAGTGAAACAGGAACTTTTAAATGCTGGAATTAGCGTGTTGTGGGATGAGTTTAATCAGACATTGAGCAGAGATCCCAGCAGTGGAACTTTAGGAAATATTTCACTGTCATAATTTAACATTTAATAACTCCCAACCAGCCTTAAGTGCCTTCTAACAACTCCATGTATTATACATCTCAAGACTAAAGGACTGTTTTAACAATTTTCCCCTTTTAAGAGTAGGGCTGGGGCAGTGTGCTCAGCAGTATATCAGTATATCAGTAAATCAGTGTATAGATTTGTGGGACAATTCCTAGCTTGAGTATTTCCAAACTATATAATGCAAGTTAATTCATCAGACTAGTCTGCACACTGTCACAATATTTTTGCTTTGGCGCTTCGCCTTAAATGTGAACATCGCAGAGGTGAAATGGGGGAAACAAGGTGATCCCCTCTCTGCTCCGTCTCCAGAGGTAGTAACAGAGTCTGATAGAGGAGAAAGGGAGGCACACTGTCAGGCTTGCCAAGCTGGATTGAAGCATGAATAAGTACAGATGTTTTGGCCTCAAGAACTTGTTGTGAAAATCTCAAGGTGTAAAGACAACATGGCCTCATTACATTGCTTTTGCATAAAGGCACTGTAAATGGGGCTTTGCTTTGCAGAGTGGAGTGCGGCTAATGCTTCTGTTAGCAGTGTTAGCACCACTTGCCGTTGGACCGTCTTTCGGGTTAACATCAGTATTTCTGTGCTGAAAAAAGGTTGCTTGCTGTTATGTATAAGGCAACTTTATTGATAGTCCACCATTCATATGTACAGATTATATGCTTTACCGGGTTCAAACAAAAACATTACAATATTAAGGGCCTGATTTACTAAAGGTTTGCATCTATAAAAACACTCACAAACTTGATAACGCGCGCAAAGCTGATCTACAAGCCGGGTGCACAGAGGATTGTGTCTGTCAGTTGAGCAAAATAGCATGCGCAATCCATTTAGCATGTTTGCCTTCAGGAATATGCAGAATACATGCAGATTATCAGAACGCTCAAAATACTGGAAGGAGGAGATGCAATTGTTACCTTTTTGCATCTATATTTAGCACATTTGAAAGGCAGGTGCAAACTGGCACAGCGTTATGCATGGATCACTGCGGCCATTGTGGCGAGAAGGAAGCATAGGTACAATGACAGACGACGGAGAGAGAGAATCTTCTGGACTGTCAGACATAAGCTCCCCCACCTGTGTTATCCGCAAAGCTTTTATCAAGGGAAAGTTTTTCCTTTGTTCTTCCGCAGATATTTTGCCATTTTGTGTTTATTTCATCGGCAGATCTTCTGGTTTTGCTCACAGCATTCACCTTTTCACAGATGGCCTCTCAAATCTTGTTTCTTCTGGCAACTCTGAGATGTCTCTGCTGGAGTTCACCAGCGTCTTTATTTGACTCCAGCTCCATGGCTTCAAACTTCATTTTTATTTACAGCCACTCTGCTCTCCCAGACTCTCCATGGTGACAGCTGGTAGCACACACAATCCTCATTTAAATAGGGCAGTCCGCACCACTTTTTGCACATGTTATCAATTGTCATAGCACACAGTCATAGTAGACCACCCGCAACACGCCCACTAATAGCACGTGCAAGTTTTTAGTTTGCACACCTAACGTAACGCTTGTTATTTGGGATCTTAGTAGATCAGGCCCTAAGAGTATTAAAGTCATAAAATTAGCAGAAGTAGGACAATAAACTCTAAAACATTGGAGAATTTCATGGTTGAAAGAGGAAGTATAAGATAAAAAAATAAATCTGTATTTACCTAGGAGTGCTTTGAGAGCACAACCCTCTACCAAGGAGGTTGGTGGCATTTCTGACTTTAAGTAAGTTGGATATCAATGAAAATGTAACATTGTGCTCCCTAAACTAAACTAAACTAAACAAGCCTGCAGTCACTTCTCCTTTTCTGCACAATGAAGTGCCTGTAGCTACCACCTCTTTCTCCTCAGAGGATGTGGATTGCTCCCATCATTTTCTGAGGAATCAGCGTTTGCAAGGTTGTTTCACCTGATGACAGACATACCATCTGGTTATTTTTCCTTTTCTCTCACTGGTTTAATGTCAGAACACTGTCCTTATAACTGATTTCATGTCTTCTTGGTCAGTACTTGGAGCTATTTCAAACAGACGGTATATTGATTGACTACTGTGGGGAGCAGAGGTCCCCTTTCATGACCTTTCAACATGAAGTGCTAATGGTGCTAGAAGTGCTCTAAAACAAGGCTGTTAGCACTGGCAGTGCAAAAAGTGCAGTCTGTGGACACAAGCTCTTCATTCTCTACTTAAAATTTTAGGAGGAGTTGATGAATTTCATATAACCAGAATTATATAAATTATGATGTGACATGAAATTTTGATATGTAGTTTATAGGCTACTCACTGCACTGTAAATGTCACTTTGATTTCCACATCCTGCAGTAACTGATAACCTGACACACCAATAAACTTCACCAGTCCTTCTGGGAAAGAGCCCATAAAAAGTGTTTGGGAATGGGCAGAACCTTTCAAAAGCATATTCTGCAGGTGATTGGACAATCAGTCTGTCAATCACATTAATTACAGGTCAATCAGGTAATGCAGTAGGCAGGCACTATTGCCGCAGTGTAAAGGCAGAGCGTGAGCCACTTTGCCAAATAAACTCTCATCAAAACATGTCAGAAGTGGGGCAAAATTATCCTTACTTTAGAGAAGTTTGTAGTGTTGATATTTGTTTTTCATTTAATAAATAAATGTGGTCCAGATCTGATAAATTTGCTACTTAGGCTGTTAGCATCTATGCTAATCTCACTTCCTGCTGTTGTCTCACTCGTTGCTCCCTCCTCTTCTGCTATAATCAGAATCAGAATCAAAATCTCTTTATTGTCATTGCACCAGTGCAGCGAAATTGAAGTTGCAGCTCTCATGAATTCAAGTATAAAAAGTACAAATTAAAAACAAGTCAATAAAAACGACAACTGTAACTATAAAAGATAATAAAATAGCAGGACTGTTATTTGGCTGCTGTACTATAAATATAAATATAAATATAAATATAAATATAAATAGCACACCAGAATATTGCACAGGCTTTAGAATTTTGAACCGAAAGGCTGTATATTGTGAATGTTCAAGTGTAATGGGATTGTATGGAGTTTGGGGTGAATCCCAATTGTACCCCTTAGCCTTCCCCTTTGTCTTACCCCTTCGTCTACCCCTTCCCCTTGGCCCTCTGTTTTGAGGGCCAAGGGGAAGGGGTGAAAACACGCTCCTGAAAAACGAGACGCCCTCGATTGCTGCTATGTACAGCTGTAGCTACAGCTGCGAAAGCTAGCTCGTTATAATGAGCAATTTTAAAATACAACCAACAGTTCAAAGCAAGATTAATATTTACTTGATGATTTAATAATTACTTATAATTATGCACTTCCTTCAGTCTCTGCTCTGCCTTCTTGTCAGCGGGCGCCGTGTATTATGGAAAATTCTCATACCCCTTCCTTTCAAGTGAGGTCTTGAACTTGTACTCATATATGTCTTCGTTTCAAGGGCTGTGTAGCCCTTCGTCTTAGCCCTTCTCCTTAGCCCTATGGAGAATTGGGACACCCCTTCACCAGACGTTACCAAGGGGTAAGGGGTAAGACAAGGGGTAAGGGGTAGAATCAGGACAGACCTTTAGTGCGATGGCAGCTCTGAGGTAGAAAAAAAGCTATCAAGGACTCTGATTGGGCCGTGCTGCTTTTGTTGCAGATTGGGGTTTGGCAAGATGGATGTGCCTGATCACAGACATTAAATCAGGCAGATCCATCTGCACTGAAATTTAAGTAACTAATAAATCAATCACAATAGAAATAATTTCAGTTTTTTTTTCTTTATTAAACAAACTCACTAATCTCTCCAGTTCCATTGCTTCACTCTGCAGTAACATGATTGTGTATGTTCTGTACCAGCACTACTGGTCTTCACAAATTGCGAGCACGAATCAATTTAACAAAGAATTGCCTTTAAATGTCACAGATAATTGAGTTTAGCCACTTATCACATCTGTGATGAGGTTGTTCTGTTTTTTTTTTTTTTTGGTACTTGATGTGCCCTAAGCTTTCACAGCTGCCTGTCGCTGCCTTCGACAGTTTTGTCTTTAACCAGTGAAATAAAATATCTGTCAGACTATTAGTGACTTAAAATGTCTATACATGAAGAAAACATTTTCTGCATGTTTTAGAGACAATTCCACAAACATTTCATCCCTGTGTAAATATTTCATTGGGACACTGGGAGCAAAATCATGTTTATGTGAAAGCTTAAGTTATTAATGTAAGTGTGTGTTTCAGCATGAGTGAGAGCTAATCTGCATTCTGTGACAGCTGTTTATGTACATTTAAGAGGGTAAGTAGAATATCTGAGAGTCTTAACACATGTTAAAGAGCAAATGTTGAAGTTATGGTCGGTTTCCTGAACATAGCACACGTTTTCTCTCAAAAGATGATCCTAATATGGCTGACCTGTATACAAGATTATATAATTCTGCTCTGGAGTGAGTACGGAGATCTGTGCTCACATTTTAAGTGCTCTCACCTCCTCAAAGTTGTAATTCTTCTGAAGAACTGAATGAGCTTTAACTGTCAGAAAGTGAGTGGCAGCAAAACAGGCTAATATTGATGTTAATTATGTAAATGAGGAACGAGTCTTAAACACACAAACCTTCCACCCACACAGGCACACACACACTTACAAGCACATGCAGTTAAAAATATATCATGCAGGAAGTAGCAAGAGAAAAATCTCTCTCTCTCTGAGCTCCATCACAGAACATTTCCACTGATGCACGTCCACAAACCCACATTATAATAATTCTTAGATTAGCACTCACCCAAAAATATGAGGTCTCCATCCTCCTCAGCTGCTTTGCTACAGGACTAAGGTCTTTTGGCTCTGTTTTATGCGTCTGATCAAAAAGTAGGCCAAGGACAAGTGCTGGTCATCTATGCAGGCTAAACCTGAGCAGAACATCCAGATCATTGGGATGCTGATGGAAAAAGGGGCTAGATTTATCTTTAGCAGGGGGCACTGGCACAGTTTTCATAACAACTGCCGCATTCATAGTCCCATTTAGAGTCGACTTTATACCATATGATTTCTAAGTCAGTGAGGAGAAAGTAGTAAATTTAAAAAAAAATGTTTTACACAATATCAAATTTTAAATTTTGGTATGATATCAGCAAAAATCTGAAGAAATTGATGCTTGTTTTGATTCCATGATGATAAAATAGAAGTTTTAGGCATTCAAGATGGAATCATTTTCAAAAAAATATTGAAGCATTTGGCACAGCAGTTCAGTACATGGTTAAATATCCAATAGTGGCTTTGACATAACATCATTTTATCATCTCACAGCTCTGTACACCAAAGTAAACCAAAAATGCTGTTCCTCTCAGTTGCCTGTTTTTGTTTTTTTAACCTAATCAGTCTGGTGCAACATGCAGACTCATAGGATTGTTCTCTGTTGTAAGAGTTAATCCTCTTGATCTGCTCAAATCAGCCTTGAGAAGCACACCCAAACTTTGTTTTAGCTGCCACTGGTTACATAAATTATATTATTATTACGTAAGTCTGATGAACTTTACAGGAGGACTGTTTATTAACTCCCTTATAGAGCTGTTGTACAGTTACATAATGATATATTCATCAGCTGAGAAAAATGTCAGTCAGGGGAATGTAAATAAAACGTCATCCTGATTTGTTAAAAGGTTACCTCAATATATTCCACAAGACGTATAGTTTGTCTGTTTTATAACATTTTGGTTTAGATCCCTGTCCAGGAAAACCTGAATTTTCTCCATTTAGTGGTGTGCGATGTTCTTATTTTAAGTTTTAAAATTGTTAAAACTAGGCATGCACAGTATTACTGGATCATGCTTGAGTATTAGTGGATATTATTTTAGTATTTATTTGGAATTTTAATTTCTCATTAATTAACTTCAGCAGAGAATACAAATGTAAATATAACAGTAAACTCAACTGCTAAATTGTGTCTTTCCTCTCTTGGCACAAACAATACATTAACAATACATATTTCAACACAATAATACAACCTAAGATGATAAAACTGCAGCAAAGTCGCAATAAATATTATTTGAAGTGCAATTTTTAAAGTACAAGAGTTAAAGTGCCATTAGAGGTGGAATGAGACATAAATCACTAAAACAGAATTACCCTCCACTCGTTCAAGTTACAGGTACAGAAGCAAAAGTGCAGTTCATGCATATGTACATACCGGTATGCATGGTAACGATGAATAGAAAGAAGTAACACAATAAACAGATGGACACAATAATACGAAAAGGAAGACAAATGCATATGTGTACATATACATACATATATGTTTCTGCGTGCTGCAGACAGTCTGCCTCAATGTGAAACAGTTTGGGTTGTTTATCAGCCAGTTTTTGAGATCTGAAAGTGGTCTATGTGATGCATTCTCATTCTGAGTTGCAGGTTTTGCAACTTGTAGAAGTCCGGGGGAAGAGCGATGGAGGTTACAGTGGGAATTTGGGAGTGGACAGAAGGTAGAAAATAATGGTGATCCATTACAGGTTAGCAGCCCAAAATCTGGATGGAATACAGAAACAGAACGGCAGCAGTAGCAGGTTCTGCTTACCTGTCCAGCAGCCTTTCATTCATTACTATGTGATTAAACAAATGTAGTCATTAAAGGGCCTTGTATCTGTCTTTATATATGAGCTTAATGAAATATTTGAGGTAATATGAGCTTTCAACTTCAACTTCAATGCTTATATAACACAGAATCAGGTAATTTAGAAAAAACAAATCTACAAATCTACATACCATGGGTTTCATTACAGAGTTTAATTTGTATGAAAATGTATGCATTTAAAAAATTATTCCAACCACTCTGGTCTGAAGTGTTATTTTAATTCAGCCTTTCAAACATTATACCCACAGAAGCTGGTGTCTGAAGTGTTCATTCATGTTGTGTGATTCTGGCACACAGTCAACTTCTCCTCTTGCTAAAATGTTAATATATCTCATCAAGTTGGCTTTTTCCTCCAAGAATCTCCATCTCCCATCTCCAAAAATATCCTACTGGCATTAAAACCGAGAGACCATTTTTGAGCTGTCAAGGCCAACAGACACCCACAGGTGTCTACAGGCTCGCTTTAGGAAGCGCCACTTATTTAGTTGCTGTGTAACAAATCATGTGAAGACCATGAGAGCGGCTTGTGTGGCTGTCACTGAGGTAAACTATCTGTTGTGCAGGCCATGAGTACGATGTAACATGTGTAAGTTCCTCAGGAAACAGGCTGCAGGTTGCATCCTGGGATTTTTGTACATCCCAAGGCAGATGTTCTCTGGTTTGGCTGATCTACGTAACATTTGTGTCTGAGTGATCTGAAGGAACATTGTTACCATATTGCTTTTGCATGGTCTGTGGAGTCACTCTGAATCAGGCTTAGGGGTTTGTTTGCTCACAACAGTGGAGCTGTGCACCTGCTCACCTTCAGCAGAGGTGAAATTAGGAGTCGTAAGTATGTAATCATGCTCTCAGTAGAGCTACAGAACTGTGCATTTCCATCTGCTTTACCTGAAAAATGGGCTTCATGCTCCCGTTCCCCTTTCCTCACAGGTCATCTAAAACATAAGGCCCACTCTTTCTTCTGTCTGCTGCCTTTGACATTTAGAAAAAGGTTGCTGGTTGAGTGTTGTGGCAAAAATCATCCCTCAGCTGTAGCTCCTGAAGCCTCAGTAGCATACAGCAGTTGTTTTGCAGTATAATTCTTGGCCTTTTTATGCTTTTATTTGAATAGCACTGTAGATTTAGTTGAATATAGGGAAGGGTGTGGGGAATGACATGCAGGAAAGGACACACATTGGTAACTCAAACTGGGGTGGCTTCCTTTGGGAGACTGAAGTCTCTTCATATAAAGAGCAGTCTAACTGCAAGATGATCTGTGCCCAAACATATGATGATTCTGAAATATAAGATTAGGAAAATAAATCTGTTTAAAGGTTGCTTTAAGAAGTATACACCCCATTAAAGTCAAGCCATGCAGACGTAAGTTAAGTCAGCTGGGCAGCACTGATGTTAATGGCGTATGTCAAAAAATGTTATGTATGGGGTGCTGGTTTGGCGGATTGGTAAGCAACTAGGCATGACCCATTTACGCTTCTGCCAGCCCGAGCTCAAAGCCAACCTTCCCGTATTTCAATGTACATCAACTCTGCCGGCTCCAGCTGCTTCCTCCCTAAGCCTGGACTCCTGCTGTAAGACTTGAGGCCCCTGTTTGGGGACAGCCGTTTTTCGTCCTCTAGACATGGAGTTGGACTACTGAGACCAGCTTCAGCTACACATGATGACCTGGTATGTTCATCTGCTGTATATGGTGTTCATCCAGTAACGTCACATTGCGTTTGAACACCGATCAGTAGTGCCAAGCTTTGTCATAACTGACTTCATAGATATGCTATGGGAACATCTCAAGCCAATGCAGAGTAGTTTTAAAGAGGCATAATATGGTAGCTTTAAATAAAACATTCTTTGTTTTTTTTAAAGGTTACTTTTTGGGCATTTTAGAGAGAGAGAGACAGTGGATAGGCTTGTGAAAGGGGGCGAGAGAGTAGACGAAGAAAATCTGCAAACTGGCCACAATCTGGATTCGAACCTGGGCCAACAGAAGCATGTATATGGGTCGTGTCTGGTTGCTTACCACTCCACCACAGCACCCTAATAAACCGTTCTTTGTTATTACTGTATACTGTTGGACAGATCCAATCCAATCAACGTTGAAAAAAGTTCTGTGCAGACCATAGAGCATTGTTTTCTGCCTTTTTCTCAGGGTTTTGCAGCTAAAATCTGTTACCAAGAAACAACTGAAGCAAGTATTGAAGTGCCAGCTCATTCGAAGTTTAAAAACAAGATGAAAAAACATCCTTAGCCAGATCCTTAAACTGACAGGTAGCTGATGATGACAAATCAGGTCTGTATTGGCAGAGGTAACAATCAAACAAATGACTCATTGGTGAAAGAGTCCTCAACCATACCAGCTGAGGGAGGGTTGTTTTGATGTCTGAACATATCTGTTGGTCAAATTGAAAGATCCGTGAAAAATAACACCCAGGTTTCGACAGAGGAGTGACTGTAGGAGGCTAATGGGCACTTTTAGTGCCAATCAGTTCAGATTTTGTAAGAATGATTTTGGGTTTTGTTTTCATTGAGATTTGGATATTTAACTCAATCTAGGATGTAGTTTCTTTAAGATAGCTTACCAGGGCTTACATGTTTTACAGGCAGATAGATTTAAAAGAAACAACCCCAACATTGTTTTGTCTTTAAAGGTGTGTCAGTTTAAGCTGCACAGCAAAGATCTGTTTGTTACATAGCAACAGATAACTAGGACTGCATGTCTGTGCTTGTTCACCTTCTCAGGCCTTGACCTGTTTCCCTAACATTAACATGGTCATAAGCTCACTGATCATTGTCTAAATTAAATCAGTGAAAGCTGAAGGTCATGTGCAGGACAATTTACAGTGGACTGCAATTACATGAAGTGTCATGAGCGCCTATCTAAAGCACACCACTGCCCACCGGAATAAACCTTTTAGATAGAGGTGTCAGGATACATTTAATTCAAGTTTACTTAATACTTCACAAAACCAGAGTTTAAGTTTCAGTTTGATGTATGAACTAATATTTTGATACATCAACTACAAAATCATTTACATGGTCAGCAACAATACTCAGATAGGCTGTGGCATTAGTGTTGCTCAGTTGGTACTAAGGGGCCCAAAATGTGTCGAGAAGTGTCCTCCACACCATCACACCACCACCAGCCTGAGCTGTCAGTACAAGGCAGGATGGATCCCTGCTCTCATGTTGTTTTAATGCCAGATTCTGACCCTAACATCTGAATGTTGCAGACCAGACCAGGCAACATAATTCCTTTTTGGTGAGCCTGTGAAAATTGTGGCTTCAGTTTTCTGTTCCTGACTTGCAGGAGTGGCACCTGGTGTGGTGTGGTGTTGAAATGTGCATTCAGAAATGTTCTTACACATACTTTGGGTGTAAAAAGTGGTTGTTTGAATAACTGTTGCCTTTCCATCATCTCGAACCAATCTGACCATTCTCCTCTGGCATGGTCCAGAAGTGCTGCTCACTGGATATTTTCTCTTTTTAGACCAGTCTCTATAAATCCTAGAGATAGTTGTGTAATTCCTAGTACATCAGCAGCACCAACAACCAAGCCACATTCAAGGTAACTTAAATCATCCATTCTGATAATCGGTTTGAACTCCACCAGGTCGCCTTGGTCATGTCTATATGCCCAAATGCACTGAGGTGCTGCCATGTAATTGACCAATTATGTATTTGTGCTACAAGCAGTTGAACAGTTTCTCCATCTGAAATAGCTGGTGATATGTAAAGGTTACCAATTTTTTTTTCATCATATTTCCCCCTAAAAGAACCAAAAAGTTTTAATAATTATTTCTTCAACTGTGTCAGGGTGTTTTTATGAGAAGTACAAATGTGGTGATTGGATTTTTTTTTGGCAGTTTGCTGGAAACATTTTCTAACAACACTCTCACCGTCATGAAATTTTAATTCAAATTAGAAATTGAGCAGCTGATTATTAGTGCCAGTGAGACTATTCAATCTGTTTAACTTTGTCAGAAAATGCTTTTAATACCCTGCTGTTCTTCTTTGCTCAAAGTAAAAGGCTAATTGAAAATGTTCTGAGAATTGAGAGTTTTCATAGCCTTTAAAAGAAAATGTTGAGCTTAATTGTGAATGCGGCGCACAGACTGTGCTCCTCTTTGTCACTCATGCTGAGGGAAGAATTCTTTTCCTCCAGCTCAGTCTGTCTCAAGGTACCCACTTGTACCAGTGTGTCACAATAGAGATGAGTCAGTAGAAGAAAATCCAGTTCCTTTAAAAGGCTTTTTATTAATAATGATAAATTAAAAATCTGCTAACATGACTAAACATCACTCAGAACATGTGTGACATGCATGTGTCCTCCATTCAATCATGTGTTCAGCAGGTTTGGGAATTCAGTGTCATCTTGTTGAGTTGGTCAGACTCAGGCTTAGTCATTTCGAACAATAAGCCCCCATCATCATCATGACTAAGCTGGCAGAGCTTCACCCTGAGTCTGAGCACAGGATCCACTGCTCTGACAACATGCAGTATAATGGAAGATACACCAGAATGTTTTCAAGTGCAGATACAATAACAAGTTGTCTGACTGTCCAATATGAAAGCTCTGAAGTCGCACTGTACTGTGACACCACCAGGCGGACACAAGCTGAAACTCAAACCCTCCCTCTAGTCCTTGATTTGTCAGCAGCTTGTGGAAACAAACCAGGCTGCAGAGAAAAACAGCAGAGAAGTGGTGTGGGTGTTCTACACATACAAGCACCATGACTGCTGAAAAACATTTTAAGATCCTAAGAACTCCAAGATCTTGTTGAATGTGTCTAGAGGTTATACATGCATCTGATATCAATAGAAAAGAGTCAGAAGGAGAGGCTTTTTGTATTTATTAAACAGCTTTTGCAAGGCAGTTGGCTGAACAAATTTATACTCCTTTACTTGTGCCCAGTGTAATCAGCTTTCAAGGTTTTCAAAATTATCGATACTTACCTTCTGATCAGGTTTTTAAAACAATACCATCTCTATCATTTTAGTATCAGTATATACTTTCATGAAAATGTGCACATGGTCTGAATCCTGTAGTACATCAGCAGACTTTTTTGTACAGAATCATTGTCAGCATATTTTCATGAATGACTTTGTCAAGCCCCGCCCACTCCAGGAAGTGACACTGCAATCAATCAATCAAACTTCATTTGTAAAAGCACTTTTCATAGAAAAAAAAATGTACATTCATGAACAGAAGCAGAAAAGTGTCAGGGGACACAAAAAGAATACAAAACCCTACCCACTCTCCCAAAACTACATTCAACACACATAGACACACACACACACACACACACAAGGTCTTCAAACAGGCACAGACAACTGAGGAAATGGTATCTTGGATTAAAAATGAGGAAACACACGAGCTAAGACTAAGCTGATAAAACCATGATAAGATATAATGAAGATAATAAAGCGCTAAAAGTGAATTGTGATAAAACAGACTAAAGGTAACCAAAAAAAGAAAATAAATAGAAAGAGTTAGAAAACAAATTAATTACTGTAAAACTAAAATAGAGTAAAAAACATAAAGCAGATTAAGAGAATAAAACAAAAGCCAGAATAAAATGGTAGGTCTTGAGTTTGTTTTTAAAATATGAACAGTAGGTGGTGCTCTCAGGTCTTCATGTCGACTGTTCTACAGATGAGGGCTGTAATAATGAAAAGATGCTTCACTGTATGTTTTGGTTCTTACTTTGGGACCTATTGAAAGACCACGACCTGAAGACCTGAGGGCTCTCTGGTGAAAGCAAATCAGATAAATAAGAAGGACCAAGACCATTAAGAGATTTTAAAACCTATTTAAGAATCTGAAAATCTGTTCTCAAATATAAAGGTAGAAATGCAGAGACTTTAAAACTGGTGTGGGCTCTCTTTCTGGTCTTCATCAGCATCCTTGCAATGGAGTTTGTTGGAGCTGAAGCTGGGAAATATTCTTTATAGAGGACCAGAAAGGAGGGCATAATCAAGTCTACAGGTTATAAAAGCATGAAGAATAAAAGTCTGCCTCTACACTGATCCTACTGGTGACGTAAGGACTGCAGCTTGCATCTGTGTTGCGTTAATTGTGGACGACATGCACTGCCAACACCTAAACTGACGTGGAGGCCATCATATGTCCATGCAGTTAAAGGGATATGCCAGCTTTTTTTTTCTTTTCTTGTTTTGCCTCACTCCCAAGTCTGTGTCATGCAGATAGCCACCACTCTTTCAACTGTGCGACCGGTAACAAGAAAGAGACAGTAAAGCTCTCCCACCGCTAATTAGCTTAGCTCATCAACTGGGAGTCAGTGGGTATTGTTAGCCTGCCTCTGCCTACAGTCATCAGATAAACTCTTCAGCAACTCTAAGCGGTCCTGTGTGCTTGTTGTGACTATTTTTTTTTACCCCTTTATGTTAAGTTATCTTCCATGATCATCGTATTATCTTCTTCTACTCCTAAACAGAGGCATTGTGTTGTTGACCTTCTACCGTGGTGGTTTGCGCTAGAGATGTGATGTTCGTGATTGAGTCAAGCCTTTTGAACAGCTCTTTTAAGTTAGATGTCATAACATAGCCATTCTTAAATTTGCAGGCAGTTTGCATATAAGAATGGCTCGCAAACAACTGACTCACTCACAACTGCAAATCGGTTCTCATCATTCACTAAAAAGAGTTGTTCAAAAGACTTAACTCGTTCACGAATGTCACATCTCTAGCGCAAACCACAGCAGACATGCTTGTGAGAAAGTCAGCAAAGCAAAGCCTCTGTTTATGAGTAGAAGAAGATAATACGATGATCATGGAAGATAACATAACGTAACATAACACGGTAAAAAAACAGTCACAACAAGCACACAGGACCGTTTAGAGTAGCTGAAGAGTTGAGCTGATGACTGTAAGCAGAGCCAGGCTAACACTACCCATTGACTCCCAGTGTTTGAGCTAAGCTAATTAGCGATGGGCGAGCTTTGCCCGTCTCTTTCTTGTTACTGGACACAGAGTTAAAAGAGTGGTGTCTATCTGCTTCTCATGGACTCTGGAGTGAGGCAAGACACCAAAACAAAAACAAAACAGTTGGCGTATCCCTTTAACAGAAAATCTATCCCCAGCTTCAGCAGCATCATTAGTTGAACTGTTTTACATTTGTGTTCAAGACCAAAAATAGACCGGGTCTAGCATACTGAAAAGTAACAACTGCCTGGCAGTCATCTTTTACCACTGTCAAACACAGTGTGCAGCTTGATAGCATGTAGTGGGTGGTTCAAAAACATCCTAAGTTTAGAACTCATGAAAACCCTACCACTGTATATGCCTACAGCACCATGACATCTGACAAACACTTCAAGCATCTTGTTTGCTCTACAGTCTCTGCCTGTCATATCTGAGGGTGAATACATCAAACAACAGCTGCAAAGTTTCAAAACTGCCATACATTATACCCATTCAACATTTGCAGCCAGAGAGGCAGACAAACCCTTTTTAACTACCTAACGTGTGCACAGTGTAAGATTGGCCAGCTCACTCTCACTTGTCAGTGCATGCTGTTTGCTCAGCTGACAGCCTGGTGAAATGGCACTTGGCAGAGTGATAAGGCAGCTCTCACATGGTAAGAAAGGTACTCCCCTGTCTAACACTAGCATAGCTTGCTAGCTTGCAGTTAACGATTATTCCCAGCAATGCTCAGCTGTCTAATTAATAAGCAGCTGGGGAATTCCAGGGCTGCTAATACATTCGGTTGTCCACTGCAGCATGTAATGATACAGCTCGTATTCACCCTCCTGCATATCAGCCTGCAGAGGAACCGAGCTGCTGGGAGGATTTGGATTTCACTGTTGTTTTGAATGTTTGCATGTTTCCACTATGAATTCACCAGCAGTTCATTGAAAAATAAGTTAACCTTGTGTTCTCATTCCTGCATTCAAGCTGGCGTGAAATGAGTGATGGTGGGAAAGCTGTAATTATAGACACAAAGGTTGGATAAATATGACCAAAAAAGTGCACTTAGCATTTGTGGTTTGACATTCTCTCAGATAGATAGATGCATAAGGTTTCCTTAGGACACATGCCAGGAAGAAGCTCCTTTTTTTACTCCCTGAGTGTTGACTGGAAGGCAGCCTCCTCCTCTCCAATCGCTGCCAGCAGTGGGCTAACAATCTTCACCTTGCCAACCGCACGCCACGTGGCAGAGTGCCTCGCTTATCTTCACAGCCAAAGATAAAATGTTACTCGCCTCGGTAAAATAAGCAGCGTTGGATCTAAAACTGAATGCTGAGCCTTCCTCTGGTAAATATATATATATATATATAAACATGTTAAGTAAAAGTAATTATTTAATTCCCCTGCACTGTAATATAATGAATGTAAAGGATTTACAACCCTTGTTTGACTACAGGACTTCTCATTCACTCAGTTCAAACCAGAGATGGAGTTATCATTCAGGTAAAACATAATAGATGATTTGTTTGTTGTTGTTAATCATCCTCATTCAAACTTTTAACCTTTGTACCAATAATGATATACTTAATAGACTGCAAGGTGTTAAATTAAAGAGGGAAACTGTTGAGTTATTGTCTGTAGCTGGATGCCATCTCCTGGTGAACTATGGTACTGCAAACCTCAGGAAACGCCACAATAGTTTTAGTACATAACTTTCCTTTGTCTTAAAATAGAAAAAAGTGCTTCTGACATTGATTTCAACATGATTGAGGCAATTAACAATAATGCATCTAAATGACAGGTTTACCATCCTCTTGTTCTGACTCTGACATTTTGACGGGTTACAGCAGGGATGAAACATGCTTTACCAATAAAATGAATCATATCTGAATTTAATATTGAGCTGCAGGGTCTTGGTCTGGAAAGTGGTTCACCCTCACATTGCCGTGGTTTACTGGAAACAATAAAAAGAACAGAGTCAGCACTATGGTTATTTATTGAGCATATGCTTTTCCATGTAGGACAGGACAAAAAGACTTTTGGAAACCAGGCATCATGGGTACAGTTGTGGTTATTTAAACATTCTTCCTTTGGATGTCTTTCAGAGATGTAGTTGAGGAAGGGTGTTTATATTTGTTGAAGTGTGAGTAAAACTAACGATGGATTCACCCAAGAAGTGTGTTATGTTTTAATCACCACTATGGGTTTAGTTTTTTGTTTTTTAGCTCAGAGTATAAGCTTAATGTTGATCACCTGCCCGCCTGTTGCTCTCTATCTTCTCTGTAGTTTATATTTTCCTTTTATTTGTTTGATTTCAAAGCTTGTCATACTGCTGTTTAATTATTGAAGGAGCCTTTGGAGTATTATATAAGCCAATCCGTGGATGTTGCTGTACTGTACATGCCTTCTCAACCAAACTTTGGATCAACCTACTGACAGACAGCAAAGGTGTGACTATATAATGGTTGAAAATAAACCTGGGTGATATATCAATGAAATGGATTAGTTCGTTTTTTGTTGTGGAAGATTTAGAAAATAAATAAAAAAATAAGATTTTTTTTCTGCAACTTACTCCATTGATCATTTTGCTCCACCCTCGGCTCCAGGAAAACACCCTTCTCTAAGTTTTCATCCAACAGAGAACAGCTGGAAAATTTCACCAGTTTTATAATGGTGACATTTTTTCACAGGCAAAAAATATAGAAAAGCCTCCCCACATCCAAAACACAAAGTGTACCTGCACATCTCCACATAACAAAATTACAGCATTTTCTTTGTTCTTTGAGGGAAATTTACTTTTCTTTTGCAACATGCAGTGTTTAGATGAAATCAAAGTTAAACTTGTTTTGTGTTATTTTGGTGTCATTTGTATTTTTCTTTTGTTAGTTTTAGAGAGGTTTAAAAAAATGTTTAAAATTGGAAATCAATATTTGTGTGAAAAAACTGGAGATACAGTCAGGCGACATGGCTCATTACAAAAGATGAGCCATATCGCCCAGCCTTAGTTGAAAGACTTCCTGCCATCTCTGACTTTCTTCCATTGGAAAGTGGCTTAATATAACATGCCAGACAGTCTGTTTCACATATCCATGACATGTGTTTAACTCATCCATATCAGTAACTCCCCTTAAACAGTGAAACTCTGAAGGTGATTGGACAAATGTTCACTGTCTCTTCTCCCTGTTGGCACAACTAAACTTAAAAGACAGATCTACCTGATGACAGGCATGCAATTTGGCAAATCCAGCTGCTTTCCAAGGTTTGTCAAGGCGACCTTTCAAGAAGATAAATGTCAGAAGCCAGAATGTTGTGTCCGTATTATATATCCACTGTTTAAATGATGCCAAATTAGTTTCCTTGTATGGCTTTTGTATGCAGTGCTTACACCACCACCCTTTGTTTTCTTGTAGGGACGTCAACATTCAACCAGTTTACCACTTCTACAAGATACCACCCCTCTGTTGTGCTGGTTTACATTCAGCAAGAGAAGACACATTAACTAGAGCTACAGCCTCAACTAGTGGTAAGTGTCTGCACCACTGATGAGACACATCATTTAACCTGCATTTTAGGTTTAAAATAAAAAAAATAGGAAGTTTTACCAACTAGTAATCCTGGAGGTGCCTGACAAGGATGATGTTTCATTGTTTGGTTGGCTAATCATTCACCGTCCTGGAGATAAGATGTTAGGTGGAAAATGTTCCAACTACAAGGTTCCCACATGTCCTGGAATACTTGGAAACATTTGACCAATTTTCCAATTTTTCATGAAAAACACACATAAAAGAGAGGAAAAGCAAAATATTCTGAGAAATGTGTTCCTGTCCTTGGCTCCAAGAAAAAAGATCAGATACCACATGATTTTAACACAAATTCTAATTATCTATTTTAAGGCCTGTATTAATTTTAGAAAGTATATTGCTCACATGCAGCAACCGTGTAGAGTTTTAGTGTCAGCAGCAGCCACGTGCAGGAGTAGAGAGCAATCCTCTTGATGCTCCCGGCAGTTGACAGGAGGACAAATGAGGAGAACGTCACAGTCTGAGCTTTGAATTTCTCTGACACCCCTCCTCGTGCCCACCACCTGCCACGGCTCCAACTGCCTGCCCCTCACCTGAACGGTCATTCAAGGTCTTGGCTAAGCTTCTGACATAGCTCTCATTGAGGGATGGATGTCTCGGCCCTCCTGGAGGGGAGGGAAAATTGTACCAACACTTTCTATTGCCCACACCTGGAATTTACTCTCTTGAAAAAGAAAAAATCCCATGTCCAGCTGATGAGCTTCCCCTGGCTCTTATGAGAGCTGACTGCAAGCCTGAGTCAGAGCGCGTGTTATGCATGAAAGCACGGTTGTCATGGCGTTTTATTTCCTGTCATGGTTTACATATTGATGGAAAAAGACGATGACTCATACTGTGTCTCTTGTGGACAATCTTCTAAACTCACTTTGTCTCCATCCAGCCTCAGTTTTTCTCTTTCAGACCAAAAAAAACTTAACATAAGTCAGTAGTATTAATAATAATCTTCAGAGAGCATAGGAATAAAGAAAGGTTGATTTAATGTGTTTATGCTTTGATTTTTGTCATAAACACATTATGGAAAATGATGCAGTCTAGGTCAGTGTTAATTTTGACAGCACTTTTTAATTTAGTCTTTAGTCTTTTGTCCAAAATATCTTTTAGTTTTAGTCATAATCTAGTCATATAAATTTTTTTAATTTTAGTCTACTTTTAGTTGATGAAATTTCACAACATTTTAGTTGAAGAAATCTACTGTAAATTTAGCTGACTAAAATATGAAGTTTAAAGTGTAAGGCATTTTTTATGTTTCCTTGAATTTCTGAAGTCATGTTTTACACTTGGATAAAATAAAACATCTATTTTATTCACCTTTATCGAATGCCAGTAAAGTTTGAATGTAAATTAACAGAAACAAATGTAGCTTTTGTGTGAAATGCAGTCAGCTTTATTTAGGCTACCTGGCAGAGCATCTCAGTTACAATACCAGAACTGACAACAAACAGTGAACCTGCTCTACATGAATATATCAATTCATAAAGAGAGGAGCTCTGATTGGATCGGTCCCCAACTTATCCCACAACCATGAACTAAGGCAGCTGTGATTGGATGTCCCTCTTAACTCATCCAACCTTTCCACACAACCAAAGTAGCTATGATTGGATATATTCCTAACTTGTCCCTACTTTCTACATGACCAAATTAGCTCCGAGTGGATTAAGTCTGACAAACATTTTAGTCTAGTTTTTATTTGTTGACTAGTATGTCAGTTAATTTAGTTTTAGTTTTTGTCCATGTGCACTTGTTTTTATTAATTACTGATAGTTTTCATCAAGAGAAAAAAAGGTTGTTGATGAAAGCTGTAATAATTAGTCAAAGTCAACACTGGTCTAGGTCTGGGCTATTTATAATTTGGCATATGTATATAAACATATTTAAAAGGATATTTAAGCAGTTTTGCAAAATGCTGCAACTAAACTAAATCATCGAGTCGTTCCACAAAGACATATTTGTGTCAGTACACAATACTTCTTTGAAAAAGCACAATAGAGCATGACAGTGAAACTCCATGCTATGTCACAGTGCTGAGCTATCACAAACTGAACTGTTAATTTGTGTTAACTTTGAATCTGTATACATAACTTTATTGTTGCTTTCGCTGGAAAAAAAAAAGAAAGAAAGAAAGAAAAATGAAGATGCAGTAGACTTCAAAAGTCTTTGAAGAGGGTCTTGAAAAGGTCTTAGATAGTACCGTGTCTGACTTCACATTTTCTTTATAAACTCTGGTGTGACTTTACATGTGTAGAGGGATGATCACGCCCAGAATAATTTAGGGCCCGTTGTCAGCTCTGCATCCTAATGACAAGATGATGGAGGTAATCATCTTCATAGCTCTTTAATTTTTCTACAACCTGACAACAACTTGACAGATACATGAGGGTAATGCTGTATGCAGTGTTTCTATGAGAACAATACAATTAAACCTTCTGAGCTTTCATTTTATTGATGCCGACAAAAGATCTTCATAATTGGGATATTTCCACAATGTAATACTGTCCTCTCTGTCATTTCAGTAGCTGAATCTTCTGACTGCATACACAACAAGAACTGTGTCTACCCACACCTGCATGCAGCCAACAGCAGGTACGAGAAAAACAGAAACTGTGCAGACACAACTGGGATTTTATTTTTTTCTTCTTTTTTTTTGTTCTTGCAGCAACAAACAGGAAATAGAAACAGGGCGTTTTCTTTGAAGTCAGGAGTCTCTGATGAAAAAGTGACTAATAATGAATTATTTGACTCACTTGTTACAACAAAGGTTTCTTGCTGACTTCATCTGGCCATAAGTGAAAGCGTTGTTTGACTAATTCAAAAACAAAACAAAATTAAAAACACACAAGGCTTAAAGCTCAGTAATATGACTATTTACTGTTAGCTTCACTTACAGTGAGGAGCATTAACATTATTGGTAAAACTAAAATGAAACTGATAACTGTTTGGCTCCACAGAAAGAAAAATGTAACTTCTTAACACCCAACATCAGATATTTTATCATTTTTAATCAACAAAATCCCAGGCAAGCCCATGCAAACTGTTTTAATTACACAAAAATATTGACAACATCTGGAAAAAAGTGGTTGAAAATTAGAAGGAGTGATGTTAACCATCATTCCTTACCTTTTCCACCATCTTTTATAAATATTTAAAAGTATGACTCATAATCTTCAGATTTCTGATACTACCACTTACTGGAATAATGCAGCTTTTACCACTTTGAATTTGAACAGAAATTATACATGCTTATATAGTTAAGACATATTTTTCCATGGTATCGTACAAGTTCTTTAGTGCCATTTAATTTTCATAAGAATCAAATAAAAGATTGTAAATCTGGTATTATAGCAACTTATTGTGTATGTCTTTAGAAAATATTTGAAGGATTGACCCATTGTGCTTAGCCCTAATACAGCCACACTTCTAACCCAAAGAGAGAGAGAGAGGGAATACTTTCTAAACTGGAGCATTGTCAACATTTGTGCAATTTAAATTGTGTACAGAAGTATGCCTGCATTTCTTTTCTGAAAAATGAAAACGAGGAATTATTTGGTAATCATTTTTCTGCCTTCTGTTCTTAGTTGATGAAGGATGGATGAAGTAGGATTGATAAGATATTGTTGACACCAATTTCTTAATCAACTCTGCCTTTCATTCCAATTCTTTATGGATTTCTGTATTATTTTCTGTGGATTATTTGTGTAAAAAAACAAAACAGGCTTACACAGGTTTTCATATGGCACTCCTGATATGTAGTGCTGTTCTGCATAGACGAATGCTTCAGGAAGTTCCTGGTGTCTTACACAGAAACAGACACTAGCTGTTTTGTAGTTGTCATCATATTGTTTGAAAATAAGCCACACTTTGGACAATCGCCCGTCTATCATCATTACATATTCGATGTATTTGTTGTCATTTCCGCAGGATGCCTCAAATGCATAACTTTTTTGGTTTGCAAGTGCTCCAGAAGTTTGTGAAAGTTGAGAGAACTTTGGGAATAATTGAGCAAGGAGACAAATTATACTGATTCTATAGCCACAGGCAATTTTAAACTTTTTAGGGGGGCTGAAATGCCCCCTAAATTTCATCTTAGCCCCCCTTAAAATTATAATAACAGAAGGCTAGTGCTTCAGTAGATTTCTGAATATGACAAAAGAAATTGCATAGCTTGTAGTTTGATACTCAAGCAAGCAAATAATAAATCCCGAATAACAAATTTACACCAGGATGCATTGAAAATCAATTCCTTTCTTAATTAATGGAAGAAACTGCAGGGTTTAGTAAAAATCTGTTGTTGTTCTTTTGGTGAGAAGTCAAGTGTTTCAAGGCCCTCTGACTTAAAAGAAATAATAATAAAAAACAGAAAAAAAAAAAAAAAAAATATATATATATATATATATATATATATATATATATATATATATATATATAACATTTTTTAAAGGAACTCATACGTTTCTAGAAAAGTGGTTTTGTAAAATGTGAAGGTGACAAACCCTGCATTAAAAATTTTGTTGATAAAATAGTAAAAGAAAAATAGATTTTAGATTGTGTTGGGTTGATTGTGTTGTGTTAAATATATCTCAGCAATATGTTGATTGGCTTTTATGCTGAGTAACGAACTAAGTAGTGTTCTAAAAAACTTTAATGATGAAAACACTGTACTTATTATTTACATTGGGGAAGAAAAACCATAAACAAATTGTGATGTGAAACTCACATTACAGTCAGTGCTATTATTTAAAGTCTCCCATGTAGTGAAATATATCTTGAAGTGGAGAGAACTGAACGATTAAAAGGAATTTTTTTTACATCATAATTTCTGTACGAGCTGAGCCCTCCTAAAAGCCAGATCCTAAAATGGCTTTCCATTCACATCCCTATTTCTGGCTTAATCTGAATCAAAGAGGGCTGCACGGGGGTGAAGCAGGAAGTGCTGTTGCCCCACTGCTAGAATCCAGATCGCCTTCTCTGTTGCACTGGAACTTGAAATTTGCATGCTCTCCCTGTGCATGCATGGGTTTCCTCATGTCCTTTTGTGTCTTTCCACAGTCCAAGAACATGCTTGTTATGTTAACTGGTGACTCAAACTTGCTCTAGGTGTTAGTGTGCAAGTGGTTGTTAGTTTCTGTGTCAGTCCAGTGATAAGTTAGCAATCAGTCTACGGTGTGCCCCCTGCCTTGGACCCTGACAGAGATACGTTCAACAGAAGTCAGAAGCTGAATGAATGCTTAAAAACTGGGTGTTGTGACATCCCCACAATCAAAACAAGTCAGACACACAAAGTGTCCCCTTTTTAATGAAGGAGTCAGATTTGATTTTGGAGGACAAAAATGATCCTCTGATTTAATCTAAAACTTTTAAAGGCATTTGACCTTAATAATCTTTGAATTGTAATCAGGATGGAGACATCCTTTTTACAATAAAAGCCCTAAAACCATCACCCTCCAGTCCCTGAAATGTTTGATGCATGATTTTGGTGCACGTGTCAGACAGAGGTAGGCTGAGGGGAAATCTGTGGAGAGCTGGCTTGTTATTCTTATATTTCAGCTACAAGGCTGACACAGACAGGAGCCCTTGTGAGCTGAAGAAGCAGATTAATCATTTATACCACTTGGACCGTGTTCCCAAAAAAAAACAGCACAGAGATAACTCATTTATGTTACCTCGACTGATTTTCCAAAAGGGACAAGAACAAGGCAGTGTTTTGGTCGGCCATTGTTGTCTCTGTTTTAGATGTCAGAGCAGTTCATCCACAGTAGTACTAACATATTGAGAGGAAATAAATCAAGAACACTGAAATAAATTCAAACGCATATCTTTATCTGTGAATGTGCTGCTGCATCTGTTGTTGCGTCTGCTCCATACATAAATATAAATCTCTCCACATGGCATTTTGTAGTTCAGTGCCATGGCTGTGTGTTGAAGTAAACAAATGCCTTCCTGCTTTACTTGTTTTGTCAGAGTGCTGCAGCGTTCCAGTGTTCGAGCACATCAAACCAGACAAACATGTAACTGATTTTACAGATTATACTCCATTTTTTGTTTCTCTTTTTCCTCCACCTTGAATCTTTCACCTAGTATGGTGTCTGACTCAGGGAACATTTGGTTCTGCTTTTCTTTAAAACACATGAGCTCTGTGTTTCTTTCCCCTCACACATGTACGACCTGAAGAAGTACAGTTTTACACTTTCTGTAGTCTGATAACACCTGAAAAGAGTCGAATCAATCCAAAAGGAAGAAAGGAAAAACTCTCAGCATGTGCAGGAGCCTTTTTTTCCTGTCACAGCTGGATCTGCTGTGATCATTTCATGAGAGTTTCACTGAAACATGTAACACAAATGTTGTCACAGACATACAGCACAGCCACAAAATTAAAGTTATTTTAGGCTCAATAACTGACAAATTAAGACCAAAGACCAAATGGCCCAAAAAAGGGAGAAAAAAGCTAAAGCTCTGTGTTTGTCTGTACTTGTCAAACTCTCTGCCTGCAAACAGTTTTGAAGATGAGAGGCGAGTAGCTCTCTGCATTGCAAACTTACTGTGCATTTACAAAAATCTGTGTTGCCTGTTAGCTATTTTAACTCCAACGGTTATTTATTTTATGTCTCCAAAACATTACAAAAGGATGACTCAAAGAAGTTGTCTCTTTAAAGCCGAAACTATGTGAAAGGCAAAGTATGAGGAAGTGGATGGCACTGTTGTAGCAGCCTGCCGGTGTTTATATTTGGATGTATTTGACACCGAGTCATCACCAATTAAGTGATAAACTCGGGCTGAGTATCAAGGTGTGTCTCACTTTGTTCACGCTTGGAAAGTTAAGAGGAATTCACAGCTTTGTTCTGAAAAAGAAAAGAATCCTCCATAGAACAATGATTTTCCTGTGCTGGAGTTGTGAAGAGATAGTTGTGGAGTTTGGGATGTCATGCTGACTTTTTTTTTTTTAACATTCGATAAAAGAGATCGTTTCAGGTTGAATCTGCTCAATGTTGAGGTAGAGCTGGGAAATATATCAAGTTTAAGATGAATCCATGTTTCCACAGAGATGTAGTGTAAGACAGTTTGATTATTTCAACACAAATTATGTTGATTTAAAAGGATTTATGCCAGGCCTAACGCTCAATAAAAAGATTAGATCAACTAACAGTAGCAGTTATTACCCAGATGATAATCAATAGGAAATGTTTTGTTAAAATGTGGAATTATCATTTTAATTATTTCGTAACATCACACACCCGATGGACTGTAACACATTTCAATGCGATGTATTTCAAGTCCATTGGGGCAACATCCTACAGGAAGTGATTGGGAAAGGCAGAACCTTTAAAAAAATCAGAGGGTGATTTCAATATTTTGTCTGTTTCACTAATTTAGGGGTGTAAGAAAATATCAATACAAAAGTCTTTTATGGCACAGTAATGTATTTATATTTTTATTGCAGTGATATTTAATTATTCAATAATTAATACAAATTTGGGACACACATTTTGTATTGTAGTGCAGCCTCCAACCACTAGTCGGCAGCAGACATCATCATTTTACTTTCCCTCTCTCTGTTACATTTATTGCTATTATTTCTGTCACTAGGACACAAAATAAGGTTTAAAAATATTTCAGGGACCATACTTGATATAAATGACACTGAATAGAAATTGTATTATTTATTCATAAAATGTTGAAGGTTCTTAAAAGGCAAAACATTTTTTTAAAGACGATCTGGCAAAAAGAAATTGTGAAGTTTCACCCTTTTGTGGCATCCTGATATATTGTGATATATGGCATCGACACCAAAGTATCACAGAACAGTGATGGGCGACTTTGGTAATGACAGGGCCGTATTCATTTCTTTCACATTGCCTTTTGGGCCAAATTATTGCAAATTGTAGGAAATTTTTGTATTTGGTACTACATAATTCTGCAGTTGACATGCATTACTGTCACTGTGTTTATCTGTTTTACTTTAATACAACCATTTTATTTCCTTTAGTTCAATTAATACATTCTAGTACTGATTTCTATTTTTTCATGCTTCATAAAACTTTACCATTTTAGATTTTAATTTTAGTTCATCTTTCAACATGGTTTTATGTACCTTTTAATCACTACTTGTCTGTTCATTCATGGTTCTCGATTGCTTTGTTTATTCCATTTTCTTGTTTTTTAATTTTATCTTTGATTCTGATTTTATTATTTGATTGAAGTCACGTGGTGTGCATTACTCCTCACATTTTTTATAACATCCTGTTTGACTGTTTATTTGTTTATCACTATCCTTTTCCCTTGTAAAGCACTTAGAGCTGCAGTTAAAATCGTTTGAAATGTGCTCTATAAACAATGCATATTTTACTTACCCAGAAAAGTTTTACATATATTAGAATTAAAAGCCAACAATATCCAGAACACACACCAGAAATCACACACTGTATCTAAAACTTCATTACTCTTGTTCTGATTTGGTCATACTTGCGTAATTTTAATTGTGTAATTAACACAGGTTGTGTTCCTTCATGCAAATTTTGTCACGTTTGTTTTCGTTCACCATTAAATATTTTTAAAAGTCGCAACACACCTGCAGTAATTTAGAGGGTGAGGCATATTTGGCCCTCGGGCCACCACTTGCCCATCCCTGATTATGTGTAAGAGTGTGGCCTTGTTTTCTTTATTCAAAAATGTCCCAATGCTGAGTGTTCAGAGCTTTTCTTATCTTGGCTGTGGTGTTAAGATAGGTACAACATTTTAATTTTTACCAGAGTCATATCAAAGTTCATATACTGGTATTGTTTCAACCATTTATTTGTTACAGATATAAAGCAAATGCAAAAAAATATATATCATTTATCAAAATTCAGTTAAAATAAAATACAGACAATTACATTTTGGTTCATATTTCCCGGCCCTACATTGAGGAGAATCAGCACTGGTACCACACAGCTCCTCATGTGGACCATATTTCAGTCTTTATTGGTCCAGTAAAAGTTGGTTTCATCCATATGAGACGTTGGCAAAGCTGTTTCATCAGTGACTAAATAAAGATAGGACAAGGTGACTAAGCAAACTGCTTACATTTAAGGCTGTCCCATTTTAAGTTTCTGTATAAGTTTTATAATTTTATGTATTATCTGAATTTTGTGTTTTTATCTCAGTTTTGGTGCAAAAGCTTGAAGCCAAACTTTGACCAAAGCTTCAGTGTGTAAAACCTGCAGGACTGTTTTATTAACTAAAGAGAATAAGGCCATAAATAAGTAAGTTAAGTTTATTTATGTAACACTTTTCTAATATGTGATTAAGAAAGTGCTTTACAAAGAAACAACATAAAGACAAGAATAGAAGAGAGAAAATAATATTAACAGTACCACTGCTTATAATTATAAAAGATATATGAATAATAATAATTAAAATGTATGCAGCACCAATATAGCAACAACAGTAAAACATCAAAATTTTAAAGCAGGGTAAGACTGGGACACCATTTATTAAGAGAAGACTTAATAAATGTATTAATCAGAGGAAGGTTACCAAAACAAAAAGGCCAGCTTTTATTTGTTCACATTGATCTGTATTAGGGCTAGAAATCATGTCCAAATTTATATCTTAGAATACATTTTTATCTGAATGGTGGCACATGATATATAGCTCAACATTGTTTTTTTCTGGTAAATGAATAGTCAAAGAAAGTCTGCTAAACGTCACTTCCTCATGAGCCAAATGTCAAACACTGTTATGAACAGACAGCTGCACAACGTCAACATGAACATGAGAAATGAAGAATATTCATCTGTGAACAAAGACATCAATTAAAGTAAAATGACGCTTCATTGAAATTAAATAAATAAAAATATAATTACCCATTCAGCCTCACCATTGCCTTTATCCTGTGGTCATTGAGCTTAATATCGTTTGTGATTATTTTAAAGTAAACATTTGTGTCTCGAGGCGCTGGTCATTGCATCAGTTTTTAACCATTTCATTGCACTCACCAACTATCAGATGAAGTAGAAGAAAATAATGTATCACATGATTTAATACAAATTAAATTGTATTGATAAAAGTGATATTGCACCACTCTGAATCTAATTTTAAAATATATTAATATACCTCAAAAACTCATTCATTTCTGAGCCCAAGTGTGTGATATGTTGTGAAGGATTTTCATAATTGTACACAAATCAAGTAAAGGTGTTCTGTGCTGTTAACCAGTTTGCACATCCAGCCTGTTAAAAGCTGTCTAGACTGTCTGAGAAAGGAACAAGCCCGTGGGCCACTCACTGTGCATAAGATCTTCAAACAGAACGTGATACACAAGAACAATAACCACCCTTCACTTGAGCTTGGCTGTGTAAAACCTGTAGCACTATCTCATAATGGTGTAAACTGTAACGCTCATACTGTAGCCTTTAGACAGCCTTTGAGTTGGATAGCTCCCATCTAAAGTATTTAGAATAAAACCTTTTACGTTTGCTCACACTGTTGTCAGCTGTGGGACTACGGTTGGCAACATTACTATGATCTAATGATTGTAAAATAAATCACACAGCAATCAACGCTTCTTTACAAATCAGCATGCAGCGCTGTTTTTGAATCAGGGAGCAGAATATGAATGAAACACAAATAAATTAATTAATTCACATTACCAGGGAGAGCCGTATTGCTGCCCTCTGTTGGTGACACTTACAGCTGCTGACACATGACTGGACCTGCCAGTCTCAAACAGAATTTCTCTGTTTTATAACACTGGAAACTGAAGCCGCTGGTGAGATTTTCTTTTACAGCATGACTGCATGACGATAACTAAAGTAGGAAAGGTATCACGCTTCTTGCTTCTGGCAGGAGAGTCAAAATAAAAAAAAGTCCATTTAAATACTTAAAAATACCATCCTTTGGGGAGAAAAGTGATCCCTTTTGAGCAAATAAGTGAGTGTGTTGACAGAAAATAACAAGGGGAATAAACCTATATAACCTCTCGACAAATATTCTACTTTTATTGGTAGCTACTTTGTCATATTTGGAAAATATTGATACAATGCTTGTTTTTTGCATTAAAGATGAAGCACGGTTGTATTTTATTTTAATTTGTACCTGTATGACCTGACACTTTTTATTAAGAAAAATGAGTGTGGTCTCAAACTGAAAACACTTTTGTTGCAGAAGTCCTTGGACTTGACTATCCCTTGGTCTTTTCTGCCTGCTACTATTCAGCCAGTATTCATACTCTATCAAATAAGTGCTTGACTATTGTGCTGCTGAAAAAAAAGAAAAAACAAATTGATTTACTTTTCTATTTATTTATTTAAAAATTCTGTTATAACACTTAGAAATTTGTAAGAACTCTGTTTAAGCACTACACAAATAAGCCTTTGTGTATTTCCATGATTCTAAGGAAACGAGTCTTTTCAAATGGGTGTTGCTGTGTATCTTTTTTTTTATTATTATTAAAAAATGCATGTTCAGTTTCATAAATGTTTAGAGATTTGGAAGTAATTGAATAAGAAATTTGTATTTAGCAAAGCTCCTCTCACAAATCAAGGTTATAAACTGCTTCATAAAAATTCAGTTATCTATGATAATGGAAATCAACATGAAAAATTCATAAAATTCAACAAAACATAAAATAAGTCTTAAAATACAAAATTCAAGCAACATTCAAAGTGTTTTGTTAATTTTATAAGTTTTGCACTAGTAATTTATTGCATATGCTGCCACTAATACCATTAAATATAAAAAATGCATGATTCAGAAAATCAGCATCCAAATAGGTGTAATTTTGTGTCTTTTTTTTTCTGAGAGCAAAATTTATAAAAGGCGTTTTAAAAAAAATAGTGCGTCAAATTCATGAAATATTTTGTAGGCCTAGTTTTCCCCCTTTTTTAAGCAAATGTGCATTCAAAGAAATCAAGCACATTTTCAGTTATTTTTTCTCCTAACCACACGCAGCCATGAGGGGTTAGTCCAGTATTAAATAAATAAATACAAACATGCCAAGCTCTTCCTCTGAAACAAATTGTCCCAGCGCTGAATCCTCCGCGCACGTGTTGATCCGTGTTCACTAGCAGAAATCCACGCGCGCCGTGCGGATCCGCGGGGTCACTTTAGGATCCTAAAATGACATAATTCAGATTTCTAATGAATATTAAAAGCACTTTGGGAGCGAGGCTTTATTGTCGGGTTGCAGCGCGGCGCATTAAGGCCGGTGGCGGTGTTCCTCTGCTGTTCCTGGTTAATGTAGGTCAAAGCAGTGACGGAAGGGTGTCCTCCGTTGAACCCGCGGTATTAATCCCCAGCTCAGGCCTGCAGATGGCGCGCACAGTCAACTGAGTAACCCCTGGGTGCTCACCACGGAGCTCACACACATCAATATCCGTGTGGAGCCTACCCAGCAGCCCTGAGAGATGGCGATTGTGCTCAGCGACACCTCTGTCTCCCCCTGTACAGCTGCGCAAAGCAAAGTTCAAGAGAGCTTTTACCCCTTTGGAGAGCTTTTTAACACTTTGTAGGCCCGTGCAGCCGCGCGCAGGGCCGCACGGTATACCAGAAGGGCTGCTCGCGCGTAACCTCAGTTGACCTCTTTGTCAGTCAAAGCCTGTCTTTCAAGATGTGGAGCCGCGCGCACAGCGATCGTCCTCCTGCTCAATACTACACATGAATAATATATTGAAGTATCTTTTAGACACTAGCCTCCGCGTGCTCATTATTCTGAACTACAGACACGCGCACACACGCACACCTGTCACTGTCTAGACAGGGAGGGGGCATTAAGGCGGTGGGCGCGGGGGGGATCCCACATGACCCATTACTGCTTTATTCTGTGCCAGCATGGATATATCTTAAGGCGCTGGATAATTACAAAAAAATCAACAACAACAAGAGGGAAAAAGCAAACAGAGTGCTAAATCTGATTGGCCGGTTGGACCGACACGAATTTTCCCCCCCGCTCGCTACCTCGAGGTCAGCTCGGGACGTTAAAAAATAAATAAATGAGAAAATAGAAATGCGTAGAAAGTAGAAGACACGACAGACAATCTAGCTTGTTGGTGCCGCGGATGATTGACGGCGCCGCTGACCAATGGGAGAGCGCGGCGCGGCTGGCTGCGCGTACAGGCAGAGGAGGCGTCCAATGCAAAGTTCAGACGCATGATGGACACATAACTGACAATTCCCCCGTCCTTTTGATCCAGGCTGGGGATAAATGCGAGTTCATTCACAATTGTGGACGCTGATACTTTGTAAAGCAGACACTTGAGCCTACGCACTGATACAAATTGTGCTGATTTAAATGTGGATTTCTCGGTAAAGCGGGGGGTCCTGCTGCTGTGCAACATCACAGTGAACCTGTTTAAAGCTCATCCTCTCCAGGTTTCGTTACGCACCATGACTTCCTCTCTCATTTGAATTTTTTCTGTGTTGCTGCTGAGGCTGGAGCAAACTTCCAACACCTCGAGTAGGAGGACCAACACTACTACTACAACAACTACTATTACTATAACTCCCACTGCTTCCACAGAGCCATAATGGAGCCGGATTCACCGCCCCACTGTGCGCCCTGCGATTGGGGCACCATAATGTTGACGGATTTCTGATCCAACCCAAGACAGTGCCCTGTTTCTTCCAATAGCAGCTTTAAGTGAAAAGGCGTGCCTGCTTGCCCCCCTCCCTCCCCTCCCCAACGCCACCACCACCCCTCACCACCCCTCAAAGTACTCGATGTATAGTTAAAAAATGGGAGGGCACACTTGAACCGAGCTGCTCTATGAAGGTAGGCTGCAGCGTGTGTTTATTGATGAGATGAAAAGAAGATGGAAGTGAGAAATGAAACAAAGTAAAGGAACATATTAAAAAAATCAAACTGTACGCGCTTCGTCGGGGGAAAATAAGGGGGAGCCGTGGAAACGCTGTCGGCCACTTTTGACAAGCTTCGAAGTGCAGGTAAGGAATTGAGAAAAGTAGGAAAGGGGATGGGTCTTTACTATATTTATTAGGCTTATATTAGAGGGGGGAAATGAGATTAATTCCCTCTAACGACCGAGTAAAACACGCGCTTTGACTTTTGCTTTATTTGCATGTAATAGCTCCGACTTCCATGTAGTTGTGCCTGGCTTTATCCACCAAATATCAGCCTGTATTTTAATCGGAAACTTCACTCTTTTGCTCACATTGGACAAACATGACGCCAGCGTAGCAGATGAGATGCCCCTCGTGTTAGAAGGGCTCAGCTTTTTGGGCTGCCAGGGGTTTTTGTTGTCCATTTATTCGGCTACAACAACGCGCTGCCTGCCCCTGCCATGACGCAAGTTTCCCATCTGTCATTATTCTCAACATGCCTCTTTACCTTTAGCCCTTCACTTTCGGATTTGCCCCTGAGCCAGCCAGGGGACACTTAAGGAAGAAAAAAAAAAAGCAGTGGTCAAAGTGTGTATAACTCCCAGGTCTGTTTGTAGCAAGCAGCAATGCTCGCAGGCTGCTGCTGCTGCTGCTGCTTCTGCTTCACATTTTACACACAGAAAAGAGAGAGAGAGCCCGGAACAACTGTGGCAGCCGACGTGCGCATTTGGCTTTTAGGTCAGTTATTTGAATCAGAGGAAACGCGTTCCTTCGTTGAAATTTACCACAATTACGCACTCTTGGTACAAGCAGGCAATCCGCAAATGCGCCCCAGTTTGTAGAAGTTGCAGGGAGGTTGGTTTCGATGTTTGAGAATTCTCCATTTGGCTTCAGCAGCGGCTCACACAGCGCGTATACTCAGACAGATGTCTAGCCTACATTTTTTATGAATTAATATCAATACGGCGTGGTATTTATCAGATAGGGTTACATTGTGCGCAGGCGGAATGGTTGGTTATGTATGTGGAGGTAAAACAATATAGCACTTTATAAAACAGACCCACATCCAGTGGGACTCTGCTCAGGTTTTTTTTTTATTTTAAATGTGTGCCATGGTCCTGTAAAAATCAATGAGTTTAAATTGTAATCCGCTCTCAGTGTTAGAAAATGTTTGCAGTATGAGGGTATTTTTTGTACTGTTATTTTATTTTTTTTTCGGAGAGGCTGGCCTAGATTTGGGGCCATGCTCTGCTGTAATTAAAGTTGCAAGAGACGCTTCCTACGTGCCTTTTGAGACGCTTTGTTGCAAAATATTTATGGGCAACTCGTGATTCTTTCCCTCTTGATTATCAGATAGCAGAGGGTGTACTTCATTTGCTGAGTAAAGTTTAAAAAATACGCTTTTTGGTGTTGGCGCATTAAAAATAAATGGAGCTATGTCTGTCCGAATTTCAGTGAGAGGGCCATGGGGAGTTGAGCCGGAGCAACATGTCAGTTTTGTTCTTTAGGGCTTCATTTGTCCTTGCGCGCGTGCATGTGTGTGTGACGAACCGAGGAAGGGACAGAGACAGAGAGCGTACGTGCATGTGTGTGTGTGTGGCAAACAGATGTTGTCCCAAAGCGCTTGGCTTTGTCAGATAAAGAGAGGGATACATCGTGTTCTCGTGGCCAGAAGACGCGCCACTGGTACTTTTTTTTAATTTTTTTTTTCCAGCTCGCCCTGATTAATGGCCATAGGCTCGCCCGTAGCCCAGAAGTTGTGCGCAGGTATCGAGCCGTGCGTCAACACATTACTCATGTCAGAGGTTGTAGCTGGTCCGCGAGGAGACACAAACAAGAAGGAGGCCGGTCCGAGCTTTGGCACAGAGGAGGCTGCATGAGAGCGCAGCGCTGCGTCCGGCGCGCAAACGGTCTGTGGATGTGCACCTGTACATGTGTGCGTGCGTTTGTATTTGTATGTGTTGATGTTTAGCCACTATATAGTGCGTTCATCATTTTACACATTTGTTGTGATCACTCCCTCGCTCCCCCTCCGCCTTCATTCAGAATATGTCTCCACAACGTAAATGCGCTGCCATCCTATAGGCTCGCTTATGTAATTGGCGGCTGCACCGGATGATTTGTTTTCTGAATGGACACATTTGGAGAGCACAGAGCTGAGCTGTGCTCCAGCACAAATGCATCATGTAGTTATAGGGATGCACGATGTTGTGTTTTCAGCTGTATCCTACATACTGATACTTCTAATGTCATTTTAGCCAATTCAGCTATGGTCACATTTTTAACTTGTACAGAACATCTACTCTCTGCTGTAATCTACCTGTTACTCTGCTTTAGGCCAACATAAAACCACACACAACACTTGACTGTACAATATGTGATAGATGTATTGTTTTTGAAATATCAGTATTCAGTTATGAAGAACAAAAGCAGTTCATTGGATTACAACATTTTGTGCAAAATGTGCTTTTAATCACTAAAACTAAACTTCATATGCCTTCACGAGGGCTACAGAAACACTGTAACAACCTGCTGAGGGTCAGTGGCGCACAAAATAAAAAGGTGCCTTATTTTAATGGCCTTATATTTTAAATCTAAAGTTAATTATTTGAACTAAACAAGTTTGCAGAATGGTTTCCTGAGAAAGTGCTAGAATAAACACTAAAATACATTCCTCACATTAAAACTAAGTGAACCTTTGGTCAGACCTAAACTGTAGCCCCTTGGTCCACACTTTAAAGTTTAAAGGAAGAGGATTTTCAATAAAAATCTACTTTAAACTTTATAATTGTACATTCCTACATTCCTAGCCACTGTTTTGACTATTAATAACGGCAGAAATTTTCATAACTGCCAAAAGCGATTATCTGCCAATTCCAATATTTGGTCAGCAATATCCTGCATCCCTTTTTCACTCTGATATCAGCTGTGCATGATCATACAGAAATGTGTGCTATGAAGTGGAGCATATTGATTGACAGGCTGCATGTGGGTTGAGTAAAGTGTAAATGATGTTGTCACAATGCCCCTCATGTGAAAAGAAAACTCCACACCAGTTTAATGCCTGTATTTTTGGACATTTTATTGTTTGATGAATTGGAGGGTACTTGTCTTGTGTGTGAGTGAGCTCTCAGCACGGCTTGATGTCAAAAACTCTCGTTTTATCAGCAGCACAGAGGTGTACAGGAGCTGCTGAGTGAGAGACAGCCATTATATGCCATGGGAGTGTTTGTAGTGCAGAGTATCAGGTGCCCAGTTTCATCTCACTTAATGAGAATTTATATGAAAATATTCCACATGTGCATTAATAATCACTGTGTTCCAGCCATCGCCATTTGCCCGCTTTTTGTGTCACGGTTAAAACCCACCCATGACTAATGAATATTTAAGAGCATGTCTGCAGACCAAGGAACTCATTATTATATGAAGGAGACCCAGCAGATAAACTGCAGACCTCCTCAGATGAAGGCTGAAGGGGGTGTGAGGTGTTCACTTAATCCACATCAGCAATCAATCCCAATTTTCTTCTGGCTTCACCATCCTTCAGTCGTCCTCTGCAGCCTTCCCCCTCCTCTCCTCACACTCACTAATTTATTATTGACCACTAAGCTGACATAACGTGTCTGTAACATTTAATTTTTAAATGTTTTCCAGCTAATTTAGTCACTTTATTCACACATTTCTCCCACCTGATTGTCTGAGTATAAGTATAAGGATACCATGCTGTCCCAATGTAATGGGAGCTTCTTTGGAAGAGACATGTAAGAAAAAAAAAACAATCATCTTGTACAGTACATGCACACAGATGGCAGGTCAGTTTTCCAAATAATTTTTTAAGCGCAGAAAAGGCTCTGCTGCCCAAATAGGCAAGATAGAGAGATCTCTCTGTGAAGCCTCCGCAACGCCACGTTTCTGGTTGTTGTTATTCCCACACCATCCCACCATGCTCGCCAGGCTTTTACCAGGTCACCCTGCTGCCCCATAACCTACATTATTAAATTTATAAATATATCTCCATTGTGTTGCTTCAACAGAACTCTCTTAAAAAGATTTTGGAGGCTCTTGTGGTTTTATTGGATGGCAGTGTAGTGAAAAGGACAGGAGAGGAAGGAGAAAACGAGTTTAATAGTTTCTTGTTCATCCTCTGAAACTGAATTTCATGAGCTTTTGTCCAGTAAAATCCATTTCATTTTGATTTATAGTCTTAATGAAATTTAAATTTGGTCGCAAATGTAAGGAAGCACTTGCAATTTGCTTTAAAAATCATATTAATATAATTATTATTCTAGCGTGCTGCACTCGTTTTCAGGTTTAGTAAGGTCTAAATCCCGTCATTTTAATTCTACCTGGACTATTTACCATGGTGTGTCAAACAACTTTGAAAATTTACACTTGAGTCCATCCTGGCACTTTTTCTACCCCAGTTGAACAAATTTGGCAGCCATTTTGGGAGTGCAGTAGAGATCCATCGATATAACGAGCCACTTTGTGGATTGCATCCAGAATGTCACACTGCTTGTTAACTGCTTGGCCTTTTTGTCTCACACGCTGTTTACACTTTACCCCCCCTTTTTTCAATTACTTTTTAATTCTTTTTTTGCTGCATTTACAGTATTATCCCTAAAACGGGATATGTGATGTGACTTCCCACTGAGCCAGGATTCTTTTGCACGTGTTAAACTTAATGTTGATTGATTAGTAACAACAAAATGATCTCTAAGATTTTAATAAACGTACATCTTAAAGATTTGGTCATGTGGAGGAAAGCTGCACAAAGTCTCTGACCTGCTTTTACTGCAGGGACTTCTGTTTTGTAGGAATTGCACCTTTAATGCTTTTGAGTGTCATTGCAACCCTAAAAACTGATGCCTCTAAATCTTTACTGAAGTCTCACAGCATTTAAATTCCAATTACAACCCTTTTTTTCAACCCCGTTTCCTGATTGTAATAGAAATGAAATAAATCAGTGAGTAGTTGCCACCTTGGTGGTTTGTTAGCCTACAAGATTTTTTTTTTTTTTTTTTTTGCAAAAGAAATAATTGGCAGGCTAGCTGCCTCCTGGCTAACTGGCTTGCATCCTCCTTCCCACAAAGCACCTTTTTCACACATAACATGCTTCTCTTCACATGATGTATTATTATTTCATTAATTCGCAAAAATACCAATAACACAATTGAGAGACTTATTGAGAAGACGTACAAGTTTCCCTTTGTAATTCATGAGAGAAATTCCCCTTTAGCAGCATTATTCAACATATAAATGCTGTAATGATGAGTTATGGTGATTTCCCTGCAGCTATAAGACAAGGCTGGAAAATAATATGCCTGGTGTAAGGAGGGGAAAAATGTGGCCTGTTTGTTAAGGAGATGATCATTTAACCAGGATTTTAAAAAATCATGGTTTAATGTTGCAACCAGCCAGATGAATATTCTGCATCCATAAGGCTTCACAAAGACTTCCACAACAGCTTTTCTTCTCATTTGTGTCGACTGGCTCGATTTTTCAATTCATCGAGCAGGAATTTTTAAATACTCTCCCTCTTTTCTCTTTTTTGTCAGTCAATTGGCACTCAGGATACAGCAGAACGGTCAGAAAAATAACTCCAATAAAACTTTGTCTTCAAACCTTTGTGAGATGTTGAAAAGTCCAAACTTTGCAGCATGTTTTTCAGCTTTAAGAGGACTTCTGTTTTGGAAATCTCCCCTCCCTGTGAGTATCACAGGAATGCGAAATGAAAGCACACATTGAGTCTGAATAAGTATTTGCGAATGTGCCATGCTGTTGTCACGCAGCTTTTGTCTCGATGAAAAGCTTATAAACATCTTATTAAAAACAGCATACGTTGTACGATAGCACCCTGTTAAAGACACTGTTTATAAGGAATAAGCTGTTTACTACTTCAAGAATTAATCATATAAATAGGTTGTTGTGTATGGACCATTCTTCACACACTTGTCCCAGGATAAGCCTCTTGTGTGTGTTTACTCAAAAACAAGAATTATCGACCCATGTACACTATCTTTATTATACCATTTAATGTCATTTTATCATCCTTTTGATCAGCCAAGTGAAATGCTCTAAATCTGAACTGTCACTTGTTCTTAGTGTCCATCTTTGTGAAAAGTTGTTGCTTCTAAAGTACAAACACTGTCCAGTCATGTACATGACTGTTTTAAAGACTCCTGTAATGGCCGATGGGGTCTTTATTTATGTGTAGAAATGCAGGCATTATAGCATTTTTGAATTATTACTACTTTCAATGCTTTAAAACCTTCAAGACCTAGATATAAAGTGACGAGTCACTAAATGACAGTAAAAGTTCAGATCACAACTGGTCACAGTTGTGCAAGTTTTAGGGTGACTAATTATTATTTTTATTATTTTCACTTTTTTTAGTATTACTATGGAAACCTTATCTCCTAGATAAAAGGTAGCAAATCACTTTTTTTCAAGTTTTTGGACATTTTAAATAAAAACTTGAACTTTATAACCAAACAGAGTACACTCTAATCTTAAATGTGTCTGAAATGACATTATGATGCATCACTAAACAAACACTACTGTTCGTATATGCACTGCTGGTTGAGATATATACATATATATATATATATATATATATATATATATATATATATACATATATATATATATATATATATGTATATATATATATATATATATATATATATATATATATATATATATATATATATATATACACATATATATGTAAAAATATATATATATTTATATATATATACACACACATATATGTATGTATGTATGTGTATATATATGTATGTATGTATGTGTATATATATATATTTATGTGTATGTGTATATATATATATATACACACACATACACATATATGTATATATATATGCGTGTGTGTGTGTGTGTATACAGATGTACACTTAGTCACTTTTTAACAAGTTTAGTCAAAGTTCTTGGATGATATTAAACTGACTTGTAGTGTTCATATTAGCACTGCTAATTTTAAAGCATTTTTAAAATATTTTATTTTATGGACTTAAATTACAAGACACAAGGTACTAAGTCTTTTTATGAGAAGCTAAGTAAAAGTTTGGATTAAAACAGAATCTGTTGGCAAAATAAAGCATGCTCTTATCCTAAATAGGTCAAAGCTAGATAAGGAAGCGTCTATATTGAGTTTGTATTCTCCTTTTAAACACAGCACTGCTTGTACCAGCACTGCTGATTTAAAAGCCTTGACTTATTTCTTATTTAAGAATCTTTAGAATAAGATATGAGGAGCCAAGTCTCTCCATGATGAGTTTAGTAAGAAGTCTGAGTGAAACTGCAGCCTGTTGACCAAATAAAGTAAGCTAAATCCTAAATATAGACATGACACAAAGGGGTCGAAGCATGCAAAGTATCTGAAGTATATTAGTCCAAATAAAGAGTGTTGTGTGACCAAAATGACACAAAGAAAATTTAAAATAATGTTGCAGTTTCCATCTCACATGTTAATGCTTGCATTAGTACTGCTGCTTTTTATAGCTTTAAAAAGTGTAGTTTAGATCCTTGAAGTTCTAGATTTAATGAACAGAGTCACTTTATGAGAAGTTTTTTTAACTGAATAAATAAGAGCTATAGCCTGCAGACCAAAGAAAGTATACTGTAATCTTAAATGTGTCTAAAATCACATAAAGAAGCATTAAAAGTGAATACCCCCACTCTTAACACACAGCTTTGTTTATGTTATCAGTGCTGATGTCAAAGCTTTTTATTCTGATATTCTTTTGAGACTTTAGAGAAGGAAAGTCACTCCATGACAAGTTGAGTAAAAGTTTGAACTGAAACTACAACCTGTTGGCCAAATAAGTATGACATAGGTGTCAAAAATGACAAAGAAAAGACTTTAAAAAGTATTTTAACTGATTTTGTATTCCCTCTCTAAACACACACGGCAGGCCCAGGCATTCAACTGATGTGAAAAATGTATCCTGGATTCTAATAGCGAAGTTGTACGTTTGCCAAGGTGCATGTGTGTCCTCAGTTCACCCCGCCGCTCATATGGTTTTCTACAAGTCATGGTGAGCTCACTGCCTCGCTGAAGGGGAAAACTATCTAAAGAGGGTTTAAGAAAATGAAAATAAACTAACAGAGCGTTCTGTAACTTTTGAAACTCTTTAACAGAGAATGAGTGCTGTGTTTCCTCTGGCTGCATGAAGAGTTTTTAAAGCCTTGTGCCAGTAAACAGCACTCAGAGCAGCCAAAATGTTAGGGCTGTGCACTCTTACTCAAGGTACATCGGAATGCACTGAGCAAAGACTGAACTTAGAGGGAATTATTTACACAATAGTATTTGTGTCATGGTCTTACCACAAAATGAAAACTGTTCAGGCCTTCAACTTTTCCAAAGAATTTTTAACTGTATTTTTATTTCCTTTTAACAAGACAGTCATCTGCTTTTTGAAATGCAGCTTTTGGAAATCACTGTCAGACATTGCATGTTTTGAGATTCTTCTGAAAAGAATTTGCTTTTTAAATTTTCATTTTTATTGTGCAAATGAAAGGAATATTTGCTCTGAAACTGTCGACATTGTTTATTGCCCTGGAAATGACCTTGATAGAGACGGATTTCAAAATAGACTCCTTCAAGACGCTGAAAATCATTATTAATTTGCAGAGCGGCTTATTGTTTTATCAGTCAGGAAATGAATGTTTTATCTTCTCGGTGGGGGCCGGTTTACGACAGTTGGTCCACGTGACAAAAGGAAAAGCACGCGTAACCTGTTCAACTGCACACAAATTCTCAGTTTTATCAAAGTAGCCTGGCTCATCTGACAGTGGCATCAACATTTATTGGTGATGAATGGGAACATGGCGTGATCATCCTGAAGGTATAAACTCCTGTTTATAACACCTGTGCTACAATTTCAAGTGTTGGAGTGAGATAGATCGGTGATCATTGAAAAGACAATTAACCATGGGAGTTCTTTCATAAAGGCATACATATACATTTCTTGTTACTTGAATATACTCTATCTTTCAACAGGTTTCACAGTTTTGTTTACTTTCATTCATATGAGAATACGTCATGAAGCCTGTAAGTCAATATGTGGTACATGCTTTAACAAGATGATCATTACTTGTGTAAATATGACTGATCACAGAATGTACTTTCAGATATATTTACATTTAGGTAATTTATTTATATCTGTACCCTGAGCTACGTGTCAAATAATAATTGGCCATATGGATTCATGTTGGGTGTTGGATGTTTATATATGTATCTATGCATATATGTCTATCCAAAATATGAAGAGCTTTGCGCTCTATTGTAAAGTGTCTTGAGATAACACTTCTTATGAATTGGGACTATACAAATAAAGATTGATTGATTGATTGATTGAAATAATACAGTCTTATTATCATAATATTATCTTATTTATTTTTTCTATTAATTTGGCAAAGGACAGGGAACAATTATATGATTCTTTAGACAAATGAAAAGGAGATTGCACCAGATCTGTAGTTCCCACAGAGGTTAGGGTTAGGGTTAGGGTTAGTGTTAGTGACGAAAGAGCAACAAGCACAGCCAAAATAGAGAAAAAATTAAAAAAGCAAAGTACAGTTAATGACATAACAAACATAAAGTACAGTATGAAGTACATTAAATATGTTATAAAATAGATCAATGAACAGATATTCCAGACAACATAATGTGGAAAAAGTGAGCTCAGGCTTTTTTATTTCTTATTAATGTAAGGCCTTTTAGGTTAATATTTCTCAAACTTGTTTTTTCTTATTTTTTTCATGTCATAGTTGCATTGTTTACTCTGTCAGGGATGTACGATACTGGATTCATTCAGATATTCAAAATGATGATATTTTTGCCAAAACAAATGAGGACATTGATATACAAACTTTTTCTTTTTTTGTTCTTGAGGAACAAGGTTCATTTTGTATCTCATACACTTTAATATCTGTAGAGTCCAAAATGAATATTATACACTTAAATTAAGGTTAGTTTGTTTGACTAAAAACAGGTTTGCAGGCTGATTCCCAAAGTTCAAACAATGAGTATGAAAGTGTCCCTAATATGTGACCAATGTTAAAATGAGGCTTTCAGTCCTCGCCATAGATTTTTAGCCAAATCTAGAGTTCACCATTTTGGGCGAGCACATTCAAACCCTTCAGACATTTTGAGCATAACACTGAAACCTGACGCTGCTCTTGTGTTGTTTGGTGCCTCTGATAGTCTTCCAAGCTTTAGAAGTGCAAACAACAGCTACTATTCTAATTTATAATATAATGATAGTTAATGAATAAAGACAAATATAGAGTACTACATGTTTGAAGGTGGTTGTGATCATGTGGCCATTATCCTATAACATCATACACTGAACCATTATTCATGTATTACAAACCTATGTAATAACATGGTAAAGAGCATATTGATTGTTTTATCTTGATTATGTCATTTTCACAATTGTAGAAAGGAACAATTTAGTTTGATTTAATTGGAATTGAAACTTAATAAATTGTCCACCCCTACTTTGCGCTAACTGTGGCCCAAAAAGAAAAAAACTCATGTCACTGTTTTGGAAATAAAAGCTTCACATGTTAAATTATGGTTTATAGGAAACAGTAAAGCTCTCTCAGAAGAATTTGGTTTTCTTTGTCAAATAAAGAGAGGCACTTCATCAGCATTTGGCAGCTCTCTCATCAGTGCAAGAATATAAGTTAGACCAGTAGCTTAAAAAAAATAGCAGCTTTATAACATGGAGGAAAATTAAGAAAGGCGTTGTTTGTAGTCGTGTAACCCTATTTTTTGTCTCTCTTGCCTTTTGTAATTTCAGTTGTTGTGGAGTTTTTGTTCTCTTATTTTAAAAATGAGAAAATATTGCTAATTCTTTTTTGTTTTATTTTGTTTTTTTTGGTTTTGTTACAGTTTCCCAATACAGACATTCAACCTTAAAATTCATGAGCACATTGTGCTGATATTTCTGGCCTTAAAAATCTGCAGATATTTGTTTGTCTGCTAATTCCATTAATAAACTTTTTGAGCTATTATCTGCAGATGTTGATATCTTGCTGATAATGTTGTGCATCCCATTATCAGCATCAGGTATTTGATTTGAAGGAAGCTCAGGATTTTCAAACAACTTTTCCTAAATATTAATTATAAGGGGTGAAAGAAAATATCGATGCACCAATAAATCCTGATATTTGGTTGCACAATATGGTATCAGGTTTTCATAGCACAATATTGATGTTTTATTAGCTATCACTTAATCACGAGTCGGAACATTTTTATTTTAGTTCAAACGCTTTCAGGCATTCAGCCATTTGGCTCTTTGTCTCTCAGTAACATTTATTGATGTTTCTGTCACTTGTTCAGATGATAAACTTCATCAGTGTGGAAGAGACCATACTGTATTTAAATAACACATTAATAAAAACTGCATTTTTGTTCATATGGTATTATGGGTTCCCAATACTTTGAAAATTTCTCCAAGAATTGATTAGTTAGTTTTAAAAAAGTGATGTGTTGCCCTGCTTAGTGTAGGGCAATACATGGTGATGTATTATATCATCAGCCCTGAATCTTTACTCTTATTGTACCACCAGATTCTTGCCAATTCTAGGGCTGGGTAATTCACATAATTCCAGAATAAGATACATGTCAAATTACAGCCATGATGCAATTAATACTAGGATGCTCATAAATTCTGGACATTAATTATGCCTTTTACAGAATCCTCATCATTTTTTTGTGTTTTTTGTAGGAAACAAAAAGAGCAGGGATAGGGTTTAAAGGATCCTTTAATTCAAGATACTTAAACTCCAGGGGCTATTACATGTAATTTAGAATTTAGAACGTGGGCTGCAGCATGTCATTTGGCTTTTACTGGCACCTTCTGAAATATTTAAAATTGCATCATGGGCAACATTACCAAATATTTATTTTACATCTTCTGTTACAGAGTTTGGGGCTGTATGGATTCTGTTAAAAAAAAAAGGAACTGATAAATGTATGAGCAAGGTGTATGTGACAATTCATTACCAAATCCATTTCTTAAGTCTAAGGTCTAGCCAATACACATCCCTACTGTAAGATACTTGTAAGTTACTTTCCTTTTGTTCCTATAATTGTTATTTGATTTATTGTCAATCTCAGAATCCAGAAAATAAAGCTTTAACTTAAATCTCAAACCTTTCGGGTGTGTTCAACTCCTTTGTTAACATTTTTCTATGGCACTGCTTCACTTTGCATCTGTTTTATTACCTTCAGGACTTCTATAGGAGATATTCTGAGGCTTTCACAGGAATGGCCCTGTTTTTCTTTTAAGTAGAGACTTTTTATGAAATAACTTCAGGCACATTAACCCTAACAAACATGATTCCTTTTAGAATTTCACTGAATAACATTTTAGACAAAATCATGCTAGCTCGAATCCAGGCGCTCATTTATTCATCGTGTCAATCTTTTTTGCTCAACTTTAGGGTCAGTTCAGCGTATCCCAACATGCATTGAGAAGAAGGCAGGGCAACACCGTGGGCAGGTCACTCAGCCAAACAAAGACACACTCGCACAGGAGACATGAACTCTCGTCATTAAAGGTATCATTTTTTATTTGTTTAACATCAAGCCTCCTGTTGCACAAAGAGGGTGGAAGATGTGAATTAAAATGAAGCACAAACCTTCCTCTTTCTATCAGTCTAATGTTAAAAAATGACATGGAAGTAACACATTTGCTGCTGGCCCTGCTTGAAATACATGTGGCATGGTTTTTATAGTAATGTTACCAGAAACAGCTGAGGAGATTAGGTTTCAATCTAGGGCTTATGAGCTATAGATTATTGCCATCAAAGGCAATAATTCTGCTACATTCAAACAGACCACATTGACCAACAATTCTTGTGCATTAGCAAGAGGCTAAAAGGCCAGAATATTAATATAAACGGAGCTGATGAGTGGTCAGGCTTTTATTCTGCTCTGTGGTTGAATAGATGCTGTGCTGACTCTTCCGTCTTTGAACAAACCTACACCCACATTTGTTGTAGAGAATGAAAAATTACTGGACCATGTTGAGTCTTCCAGAAATATAAAACAAACCTTTGACATTTGCCACAGGTATATGTTTATTATTGTTTGTGGTCAGTGATAATGTGTAGTTATATAAGGGCCATTATGATATGCCATAAAACAAGTCAGACCTCACTGACTGGTTGCTGCAGCATAGTTTCTCCCTGAGACACTCCTGAGACTTGGCTATAATAAAAAAAAGGTTGTGTAAACTTACATTAAAAATATTTTTTGAAAGGGTGTGCCGTTTGAAAATATTTGTTTTAATTTGAGCATCCTGTTGGCTTTTCTGTCTAATCAAAATATCTTACAATATTTGACTTTGTTTTTATTACAGGGAACAATGAGACATTGATCAGCATTTAAAGACCAGAGTCCATAAAGTAATCTTTTGTTTGAAGAAAAATACAAGTATTATCTTCATTTATAATGATTTAATCTACCCGAAGATAGGGTTGGGTCATATAGACCAAAAACTAAGACTCAGTAAAAAAATAAAGTGTTGTCACAATACCAGGATTTCAAGCCTTTTTTATGATTTTACCTTCAATTAAAATAAACCTTTTTCATGTCATGGCATCAAAAGTAAAGTCCTAAACACGTTACATAGAGCAGCTTTATTTTTTCTAACACGGGTACACATATCTGATTTTGAGAGTGCATTCACTAATGTGCAAAAACCTAACTGTTTTCACATACTGAACGTCCCTGATCCACCCGTATTCTCACTCTGTTGGAACCTCTGTCACTTTAAGGCCCCCCTCCCCACATGGGCCCTTGTCCAGTCTGATTGGTTGACTTTACTCTGTGACTGGTTTAAATGGCTCTGTTTTTTTCTGTGGTCTGTGCTCTGCACTGTGCTTGTCACCCTGTGTCAAGACACTAAACGAACTGAGGGAACAATGGCAGGATGTCACAATGGTAGGTCTATCCAGGAGGGCCAGGAAATCAGCCATGTCAGGCCGCTATGGGCACTATACACAGGAGGAGAGGGAGAAGTCCTGATTTCTTGTGCATAGAGATGCTCTATCATGCAGAAGAGACATGTAAAACCTGCTGAAATGCAAATAAAAAGCATAATTGACCTCTCAATTATGAAAAATTGTAAACCAACTCCTACACACTGTTTAACCTGCACAAAACAAAGGCAACATGTCGGTATACCGGGGTTGTCAAAATGTTTTTTCCTCCCAAAAATCATGTAAATCAAAATGAAATGATTCATTATTTCAGTTTTAAAATGATACAGAAATGTTGTGATCTTCTTTTATTTATGTAGCTAAAAGAGAGTACTGTCTAAATTGCACAAATCGATGTCGACATGGAAAAGTGTCTGGAGCTGTCAAAGAGCATGGAAACCATCTCTCCAGCTCCATTTACTCCCAGTGTTTCCAATGTATTTGTGCAGTTCAGACTGTTTGATTGTAATTTTTGGTCATTGAAAACATGAACTTTATTACTGGATTATAGGACTTCTATATTTTATTCCACTGGTATTAGGCAAATTTCAATATTATTTGATTTCTACTTCCAATATACTTGAAATATCCTTAAATGAATGAAAAAAATATTTCTCCTTCAGTCTTAACATTTCAAATAGATTATCTTGTGGTCATTAATCTCATTACTGCCTGTGGTTCTTATTGTAAACAGTTGTATTACTGAGCATTTAGCTAGACAAATAATCATCACCACAAACCCTGTTGTTAGAAACTGTGTTTTCTTTCCCTCATATGTCATTTTAATATTTGAATATATTGTAAACACTTGATTTATTTCCTACTTCTATAATTCCTTAATTGTCCCTTAATTTATAGATGAAAATGACAATTGAGCTTTGAAATAAAGTATAAACATTAACCATAAATCCATGTATTGATCTAAATTTCTAGTAATAGCCTCATAATTATCAATATCTGTACTTCCAGTGAAATAAGAGTCGCTGTGTACACATACATAAAGACTGACAAACACCCTTTAGGTTGAACATATATACTCAAACTGATTATTGGCTGATTTTCATCCCGCTCACTCAGTGAAATAACAAACTAATTTGCATTTTTACGTTTATTAGATCACTGGAAGGGGAGCAGGTGGCACAGCAGGTGGTTGCTGGTTGCTGGTTGGATCCCCGTGTCCATCAGGGCCTTTCTGTGTGGAGCTTGCATGTTCTCCCCATGCATGTGTGGGTTCTCTCTGGGCACTCCGGCTTCCTCCCACAGACCAAAAACGTGCTCATTAGGTCAATTGGTGACTCTAAAAATTGCCCTTAGGTGTAAGTGGGAGAGTGGATGGTTGTCTGTCTCTCTGTGTGGGTCTGGGATCGGCTGGTAACCAGTTCAGGGTGTACCCCGCCTCTCACCCAATGTCAGCTGGGATAGGCTCCAGCCCCTGTGACCCCGAAAGGGTTAAGTGGTATAGATAATGGATGGATGGACGGATGGAAGAGCACTGGGCATTGTACATCCAAACAACACTTACCTCACTTCTTACACTACATCCATTGTAACAGAGAGATGTCCACGCACATGTGTACTCAAAAGACAGGCCTTTGAGAGCAACTGTAATGCCCAAATATCCCCCTCAGGATACAGCAAGAATTTCTGATTCAAGTTCTGACTTATGGTGCACATAAACCACACTTAAGTTCTTAGATGTCCTGTCATCATCACAACACAAGCTTTGGTATGAAACATCACAGGAAGTCTGAATTTATCACAAAAGATGGGATGTGTTATTTTACTCAAACAAGCTAGTGTGCATTTTACACACATGCACCATGATCATAAAATCAAACAAACGAACAACTGCTGTTGGCAAAGTCTGTGATTTAACACAAAGTCATTAATGAAAAAATGCTTCATTTTGGATTCAGTTTTTTTGCACAGAGAAATAGCAAAAGAAAATACAAATTCTTAGTTCATCTATTGAACTTCATGTCTTCATCACTGTACTAAAATTTAATATTTCCCTTCACATTTTTCCCCTATAATGCAAGTGGACAATATAATTAAAATGATTAAAAAGACTTGAGTCAATAGTATTTAGGGATGTGCATCTCAATGAAAAACACTCTTTGGAAATCACTGCCAATCAAAAATCAAAAGGGAGAAGAAGATGGATTGGGTGTACGGTTTGTTAGCTTGATGCTAAAATACAGAATGGTAATTCCAAATAAGGGCCAACAGATTCTGTATTGCTTTGTTTTAACTTTTAACGAAGAGACAGTTTCTCAAGATGATACTAACCAGGGGTGCAGGTAGCCCAGTGGGTTTTGTCAGTGCACATACTTTATACGGAGGCTCTTGCTTTGTGTGGGTGGCCTGGGTTTGGTTTTTTTCCAGAGGGCCCTTCCCTGCTCTCTTTCCCCCTTTCCGACTATCCACTGTCTGTCCTCTATCAATTAAGGCAGAAAGCCTAAAAACTATCTTTAAAGAAAACTACTGTGACTGAAATTGATCATATAACTAATCATTCACGCTAAAAATTTCAGTAAAATACGTAAGGTAAGAAAAGTGAAGATATTTAGCACCTCAGTTGTCCCAAGTCTTGACTGTAGAAGGAATGGGATGGAGCCCTTTGGCTGTCAAGGGAGGCTTTGAAATACTGTTGAGGCCAGTCTGGATGCAGCCATACTGTAAACCCACCTAACTTTGGATCCACAGACAGACAGAGAGGCTGTGCTTGGGTCGGACTGAAGGCTGTCTGACCAACAGCCACCTTGCACAAGCCAAGCCTTATCAATCATGCCCCTAATATTCCAAAGCCTGAAATCCCCAATAAATTAAAATCAGGTGTGAGTTCCTGGTTTCCTCAGAAGTGGACACACAGAGAACTGCATTTTTTGGCCCTGCCTCATTGTTTTTCTTCCTCTGTTTCTTAATGAGAGTTTGCAAACAACCTCCAGGTGCCACACAGCCACTGCCTGATGGCACCAGCAAAAATAATGGGGGAAAAAATATTTAAGATGCAAGAAGCATGAAATTTTAAATTTCTTTCCAGAAAAAGGACTGGATATCATTGCCTGTGCCCAATTATTACCTCCACCAAGGAGTTTATGTTTTTGCCAGTGTTTGTCCATTTGTTTGTTTGATTGTTTGTTTGTCTGTCTGCCAGTGGGCAAGACAGCTCAATAACTCCTCAATTGATTTTGATAAAATTATCAGGGCACGTTGGTTATGAACCAGGGGAAAAGTGATTGGATTTTAGTGGTGATCCAAGCATGGATGTTGAAAGGATTTGTTACCATTGCAAGATGAAGCAGTTTACACATTTTTGCTAAAAACTCAAAACATTTTGTACAGATTTTGATTAAATTAACAAGGAATGCTGGTCACGGCACACGAAAAAAAGTGATTGAATTTTGGTAGTGATCCAATTGTGGATGCGGATCCAGGAATTTTCTGAATGATTCATTAGCATTGCAAGATAGAGCAGTTTTACACATTTGTGCTAAAAACTCGAGATGTTTTGAACAGATTTTGATACATTTTTGTCTTGGCTTTAAGAAGAAGTGCTTAGATTTGGTGGTGATCCGAGTGCAGATGCACATCAAGGGGTTTTTCAAAGAATTTGTTAACATTGTGAGATGGGGCAGTTTTATACATTTTTGCTAAAAACTCAAAAAGTTCTCAGTGGATTTTGATAAAATTTCCAGGGAGTGTTTGTCATGGCACAAAGAAGAGATGATTAGATTTGGTGGTGATTCGATGTCAGATGCAGATTCAGGTATTTTTAGGGGATTTGTTAACATTACACAGTATGGCACTTTTCCACATTTTTTATAATAAGTCTACTCATAATGTCAGAAATGCCTTCTAGCTTATTGCTTTCTGAGCACTTCTACCTATAACTGCTTTTCATTGTAAGCTTCAAATGTTAATTGTCCATATTAAGCCAATAAAAACTCACTGCATTTATGTAAAATATCTTAAGAGGTTCTTTTAAATTACAATGTATGTTGCAGACAGAGAAGGTGTAGTTTCACTGTTTTCCAAGATTGTTAAGCTCTAATTAGCATTCCTACCTATCAGTTATTTTATGGTCTCAAGTTATTTTATGTGATTCTGAACACTTGGTTTTACATGACTGTAAACTCCCATCACTCCCACCCACTATCCAAGAATCATGAAGCAACTGTAGAGGTACAGAGAGACTGTTGTATCTTTATGTGAGTTGACTAATTGCTTTTATTTGCTAAGGGTCGTCATGGTGAGATAGTTGGATTTTAGTTTTCTTCAAAGCCATGCTCCCAGTATCAGTGTGCCTCTTGCAGTATTCTTTGGGTAAATTTGGTAGTTTTGTAAAGTGACTCCAGCTTTTATAAATGCCTCATGTTAGCTGATACGTTCTATAGATTACTGACCTCATTGTTGTTTGTGAAACCCTTTTTTTTCCTCATGGCTCTTTATCTACAACTCCACTGTACACTGAAAACTTTCATTCAGCTCATATTTCCACATATGCAGATTTCATAACAAGAATATCATTGTCATGATCTTTAACGGGTGCAAATCATCAGGGCTTTTTTTGGCCTTTTCTCTCATTTCTTGTGAAATTCTGTACTCGGCTTGCTTAACAGGTTTGTCTTGCAACACAGCATTGTATGGATAAAGTTTCCTCATGTGAGATTGACCCCCTCCCTGTTGGATTAACAAAAAGCTTACCTTTGAGCGTGCTGTTGATTTCAGACTGTGGTGTGTGTGTGGTACGTGTGTGTGTGTATTTTTGAGCCATTCTATCTTAACTGGTTGTTCCTGGATGGCTCGCAGACCACTGGACCAGGGGTGTTGAGCACTTGGGGGGACTGTGTATAGGGCACTCATGTGGTCGGCAGTGTTTCAGTGTGTCAGCATTACACTTTTAGAAGGGTCATATGTCAAACGAGCTGATGAGACATATATAATCTGTATTTACTACACAACAGCTTGCCAAACTATAAATATACTTGAAAGTGCTAACATCCATTAGGCTGAAAATAAACACAGAATATTTCATTGAGTCATCTTTATTTTATATCTGATTCCACCAAGTTGAAGTCTCAGTATGTTGAGGATGTTGGTAGTTTACCTTCATGTTTTATCTCATCCTGCGTTGTTGTTGCCTTAGCTACAGGCTGAAGAATCTGTGACATCACGCAACCTCTCCTTTCCTTCTGTGTTGTTAACAAGCGGCACATTAACACTTTAAGAGCCCATTTTTTTTGTTGGTTTAGGTGTGTGTGTGTTAGCAGGCAGATCCTTCCAGGTTCTAGGAGAGGAGAAAGAGAGTGAGGCTACCTCTGCTGACCTCTTGAAGCAAAGAGCAGCTCTGGAAAAAGTGCAGAAATGTGCTGGACTGCTTAAATCAGCCTCGTGCATTAGTGTGAGTTCAGCCCTGTGCTGCTGGACGTCCTCGTGCAGCTGCTGGTCAAACACATGCTTAGCAGAACATCTCGGTCCGCTGGCAATTAGGGTGTAAGGACACAATGAAACACTTGAATTTCATGGTGTTATGTTGCAAGACTGAAGACTTATTCAAGAACAATTTAGTGATTAAAAGATTTTTTTTAAAAATTGTCAGCAGGTCAGTTTATTTCTTGCGTGAAGAACAGTGTGATGATGTCTATTTTCAGGCTGGAGATGCATGACTGTAGAATAGTCAGATTAGACACAAATTCTCTGCCCATGTTGGTTAATTCATTATCTGGCCACAAAATATATTCAAGGGAATATTCTGGCAAAATACTTGTGATATCCTCTTTCTCATGTTCTCAATAAAAAATGCCAAAACCCGTCAGTTACGTACACCATCAAATCTTTTTGTATGAAAAAATATAGAATACAGAAAAGTAAAGAAACCACTCCACCTATTTTTTAAAATCCTTTATTTTCACAGCTAAGGCCTGTTGGTATTAATTGCAATGAGATTAAACTCCAAAATTAACTGATTAATTCTGTAATAAAAAAATGCAGGTATTTTTTTAAGTGTCTGTAGTTTTACTCGTTTGTACACTGTTTTAAATGTTTGTATTATAAGTTTTAGGCTTCCTGCTCAGTGATCACAGATGCAAATTAGTTGTATAGCTAACTTTGCCCGAACAGTTGTGTTGTGCATGGCCCCTGTCAAAAAAACTAAAAAAACAAACTAAAATGTGAGCTATTTTAATGTTTCATCACCCCTGAATTATGCCACCACAGCAGAGCTGAAGCTGGATGCTGCCCATCAAAAATTCTGCATTGGAGTGCAATCAAACTATTTAATTTCAAAGGTATTGAAACAGTGTAAGGCACTCAGTGGGGTTAAAAGTAAAAAGCATTTTTCATATGGCCTTCAGAATTAAAAAACATGTCAACATGTGTCAGCCATTCAGGCTTCAATCAGGGCAGGCACAAAATGGCCAAAATGTCTCATTGAACCATTTAAATTATTTTTAACATTTTGACACATCTATGAAGCACTTCACGCTTCTATTTTTTTAACTTCAATATTAAACTGTTTGACAGCCACAATTATTTTCAGTCACCACCATGTTGTTGCAATACCTTGAAAAAAAAAAAACAAGTAAAAAACAGATGTGTGGATTATTTAAATCATTTAGACACATGTATATGTATCCTTATACTCTTTATTAAGTAGTAGTGTGTGTTCTTGCTGCCTTTTGTTTCATGTAAGAACAGTAGCTGAAAAGGGGACTTAAGATTTTAAAATTATCTCTTACATTTTTGCAGAAAATAAGAAAAATTGATTTTAATTTCTGGGAAATGAAATAATGCCGTCCCATTTATTCATGAATTATTATCATTGGGAAGGGTCCTGCTATGACATTGTATACTATGACTATTACATTTAGCTCAGGGAATCTTTATAATTTGTCTTTATACTCAACAGTGCCCTCATTAATTCCTTCAGCTATGTTCTGCATGTCTTGCAAATCAAGGACGTCACATTCATTTGAGGCAGCCAGCAGAAACAACAACAAGAAAGTCAAAAATGTGATCGTGGGAGACGGGAAACAGAAGTGGTCTAAATTGTGATTCAGTTTTACATGAAAGGAGTGAACTGCACAAAGTCCAGTTTCTATGTGGTTTTAATCAAGGATGGAAAAACCAGCAACATGCAGAAGCATTTTTCTATGAGCATGGCTTCAAATATCAGATGTGCCATGTGTTTGAGGTTGTTGTCACTGAAAACCTGTGTAGGAAGAAATCGATAAAAATCAGATTGATAAGCAGGATCAGTAGTGTCATTTGTATTAGTGAAAACATATTTATTCCCATCCCTAGAAATTGTGATATCATATTGTGAGTAGTTTTTGTTTTTTTTAGATACCAGCACTAAATGGATGCTTTAACAGCACTGATGCCTCAACTGTATCTGAGTAGTTCATCATTTTTGAGTTCATATCACAACCACCAAGGGCTTATTAATGATACATGATATGTATCTCCTTATAAATCTTTTAATTTGGGATTTAAGAAATTCCTCTAGATCAAATTTGTATGGGCCAAGTGCCAAATGTCACGCTGGTACTTTATGCTTTTTGGTTAATGTCTTGATTCTGCCTCAAAGACAGAAAAATGTGTGCAAGACTTGGGAGCTGAACATATATTTGCTGAAGGCATCATATTATTTTGTATCATCAGGTATTATATCAACTTAACAGCTGATTGCACAATGTTAAGGAGTACATGAAAAACAGCAAAACATGAAACTACCTATTTTTGAATAAAATGTGATAGCGAAATATAGGAAAGGAAGGAAATGAGAAAACAAAATCACCTCAAGTCAAATCTATAATGAGCCAGATGCCACCCAGATACTTTAGTATTGGTGTTTTTGTTTATTGATACAACTGTAGGACAAAAAATGTTGGCACTTGAAATCAGAGGGAAATGACTTCTATGAGTAATCATCGTATTATATTCTGGTTAGTGCTGTGTTGTGTCCTGTCATGTCATCGTATTGCATCGTATCAATTTATAGGACATTCTTTCGTATGATATTGATTTTATGGTTTTACATTTTACATTTTTATGTAATGTAAAAAAAACATACTTCAATACTTTGTCAATACCATATTTTAGAATGATACATTGCCATAAATGTTCCTTTCAACTGTATCAAAACTATCAAAGTTTACAAAACAGATTAAGAATCAGATTTTTCAACGCAGAGCTGCAAAGGCTCTAACAGAAACAATTACCCAAACTACTATGGCAAGTAATTTTTATTTAATTTCAAATTACCAATCATATTCTTGTTTTTATTTTTTACTTTATATGAACACAAAAATGGTGTTAGTTCACAAAATGAGGAAACCTTAAAAAATAACTGCAGATCTGTCAATATATGCTCTTTTACTTTTCTTCGACCTGCATGTTTTGCATAAAAAGAACATTTTCATCATGTTTAATTGCATTTCTCACATTGTATTGTGTCATTATATCATAGTGCAACGTAAAGTATCATATTGTAACTACTGTCTGTAGTAAGAATTCAAAAAGCCATGTTACATCAGTGGTTTAATTAACAAAGGAGGCTTTGGAACATTTTTAGGCTAATCTGTGGATGCTGCCATACTGTAAACATTGTCTTAAATAAACTTCAGATCAACCTACTCACTGACAGAGAGGCCGATCTGAGGCTGGACTAACAGCCGTCTGACCAATAACGACTCTGGATGGCTTTGTATCCATGTCAATAACTATCCCAAACTGGAAATCCCCGATAAAATATTAATGGACACAACAGTAAAAAAAAAAAAAAACCCTGTAACACATTTATTTAGGCTGTGAAAAATGTCTGTAACCCACACAATCATGTGACATCTGGGTTTTCAGCAGCCCGCCTCAAGCGGACACTCAGTGAACTGAAGTCTTTGGTACTTCTGCACTGGCTTCATTTTTTAGCCCCAGAGGTTACTGCTTTATTGAAACATATTGTATTGTATTGTATTTAAGGGATGTATGGGCGCAGGAATAGTATCTTCAGATGTAGTGACATCTTTGAATTTTTTGCCAGTATTTATACCTGATACATCGACTATGTAGATTGGTCTTATATTGTATAATCATAAATAGGCCAAAATATAGGCAGAGTATCAAATGTGTCATAACGTCTCACCATGCCATTTCCTAATGTCTCCATTTAAGACAATACAACATCATTTATACTAGAACTGAGTGTTATTTTTCTGTCACAATGAAAAAAAGTCCATTACTTCCAGTCTAGTATAGCTAAGATTTGGTGATCTTTACAAAAATGTTTATATATTGGTATGCTATCAGCAAAAAATAGTTAATGGCAGAATATAGTAAATTGGCAAAAATATAGTATACGTCCTTACTTGTGTCATATCATTGTATATTGTTTTGTATCTCATTACAATGTTTAATACCATATCATATCATTATGTATTATATTGTATTGCTTTAGCATTGCATCCCAATGTGTCATATTGTGTGAACATCCAGCCACTCATATGGAAAGAGAAATAATAAACAAAAAATCTACTTTCATGAAATGTTTTTTCTAAATGTTTCTGATGTATATTGTCTTGTGGTCAATAATATTACAGTTAGTTGTTCCTAATGTAAGAGACTTCTTTCACTGAGCTGAAGGCTTGGCATTGACTTCTTCCAACTCAACACAAACCATATTGATATTAGTTATATGCTTTTTAGATACTGATAATTGTATTTTGAACACTTAATTACCTTATAACCACCCATCAATGATTGATCTTTTTTAGTTTACTATCTGTTTGACCACATGCAAATATATTAGTGTGTGAATGTGAGAGTATGTTTTCTACAGTCCTGAAGGTGTGAGCCTTAAATAAGGTTTAAGCAAACACTTGTTTCGGGTGCTAAATTCTGTATGTGTGTGGCTTCAGTCTGTTTGGTCTCTACAGTGACAAACATAGTATCGGTGAACTTAACATATTCAGAGTCTGTGTGGCTCTCCGCTGTGATAATAAGTAATACACACTTTTAGCAGAGGTCCCACACTATCGTCTCATAACTCGGCACAATGCATCTTTGTTCTGGTTTATCTCCCAAGGACAGAGAACGAGGAGACACTTTGTTTTCTTTTAGAGATATAAAGGTGCTGTAGCCCTGCTATACCACACAGTCCACTTGTTGAGATCATGCTCGCTTACACTGTATGCCGTCCAGACACTGACGCATACAAGAGTGTTTTATATTCCGCCAAACAGATTCAATTAACTGGCCCTTTGTCATGATACACCGCTAATAGACCGAGCAGTCCTATACGAGCGTCTATGTAGGTTCATGAAGATCTCTTGATGGCCCGCCAGGTCGATTTTTGAAGAGGCGAGCCGTCCTCGACATGTGTAGTAGCTGTGGAGAGGCAGTTGCTGTGGACACTTGTGCCTAAATGATCTCTCTTGAATTTAGCATTATCTGCTTCGGGGGTTAGAGGTGTTTTTGGAGACTATCACATGAGTAGTCAGATGGTTCTTTTTGGTCAAATGCTCATTAACAAAACCGCAGCCATTTGCCAAAAACCAAGACATTTCTTGAAAGCGTCCCTTCCGTTTGCCAAAGTGAGATACTGGCTTTATAAATTTAATGGCCGCAAGCCCACAATAGCTGTTTGTTTTCGCCCTCTATGCTTCATAAAATACAGTGTGATAGCTCCAAATCATGACTGTTTATTTGGACTTGGCCTGGAAAGGAAAAAGTATATGAGAAGTAGATTATCCTCCCATCTGTAAAAGGACAAAGAGTCTGCTCAGGATAACGGGTGCTGCTGGTGGTGGTGGGTGTGTTTTTGACAGAAAACTGATGAAGTTGAACAAGCTGTCCTGTCAAAAAAAAGACTTTGAACTGTCCTTTACTTGTGCTATGGTATTGTAGTGTGTGCTGTTATTTGTTTGGCTGAGGATTTTATTTAAAAGCCCCACATCCTGTCACATTTGACTGGCTTACTGTTGGTCTGAGTCTTATCGCATTGATCTGATGTGATATTTGAGATGTTTTAGTGGCTGAGAATCTAAACAGAAATAGTCAGATTAGGTTTTGAAGATTTTATAGGGCTATTAATAGTTCCTGATAGTGTGGGATGCAAAGAAATGCATGAGGATTATACAGTTATTCAAGTAATCTCTCACAAAAGGTGGACAAAAGATGACTTTAAGTGTATTTCATAGCTTCACGACTCTTGGAAAAAGTAACAGAGCTTCGCAGCAGGAAGAAGGGTGTTTCGGTGAATTAAAGAAACACAATTTTACAGTGTTAGCACATTTTGAACTGTCCCTTTTGGCCAACTCGAGATTGAAAGTGTAGTTGTGAAAGAGGAATCAGTAGTGGTGCGTCTGTGCTGTAGGTGAAGAGCTGGTTCAAAGTCCAGAACGACAGAAAACGCTCTGATCAAATGAAATTCATCCACAGTGTAGCTGTCACACGTTTGAGAGAGATTTCATTGGTGATGTTATGTTACATGGTACATTCTTCAGTTTAAGGAGAAGGAGGGAAAAAAAACCTTGTGTGAAAATCTTGGCACAACTTGTCAACAGCCTACGTTTGCTTGTCGATGATTTTCACGGACTGCCATAAAGACAAATCAATTAAATCTGGAGTCTGTGAGGTGTTTTCTGCCGCGTGTTTGGAAGTGTGTGAGATTTAGGTGCATTTGTTAGCACACCTGTTAACTGCTGCACGATGATACAGACGAACACTCAAATATGATGAAAGATCAGCACTTTAAATTACTCCTATTTAAAGCAGACTCTCTGTATTACAGAGGAAATGTTCTGTTTATTAATTTTTATCTCTGATTGAAAAAGAACAGCATCAGATGTGGGTTAATTTGATATTTTCAGCTTTTTCTGTAAAGTTAGAGTTATTGATTGTGGGTATGTGAATGTGTGTGCTCTGTAGGGTTGAGAAATATGGAGCAGATTTCAGGTAAAATTTTTATCAGATCAATGGAAATACACTATATATATATTATATTATTTTCCCCTCTTTTTAACAAATGGTTGTCACAGTTCTCAAATCATAAAATTTGATATTATTTCAGCAAACCTGAATGATTTCAATATGTGTTTGATTCCACAAAAACCAGAACTCATAGGCACCTAATATTGGGCAGTTTTCTGATTTAATCACCAAAAATTGCAGTCAAACTCTTACACACTCTCTAAAGTGTACTTAACATTGGCAACATTGCCTGAATTTCTCTGCTATGTGATTTTCAGTTCTCGTCACTTTAGCTAATAACTTTGATGATTTGATAAAGATGTAACGGCAGGTTTTGTTGGCATGAGAGGAGGGTGATCACTTGACAGTGAAGGGGATCACTTTTCCCTCGAATACATGCAGGTTAGTTTTTACAGTTTTGGTGGCATTAGAAAAATCTGCAGATTGGATCCATAATCTAAAATCAATATGAGGCCTTCTCTGTTGGCCTAGAAACTCTGCTATAGTAGGGATGGACAAGACGGACCAATAATCACTTTGAAAATTTTTGCTAAATGTGGATGTATTGGTTGTTACAATACCTGGATGATAAACTTTGATATGATTCATATAAATATAAAACAATATTTAGACTTTTTGTAACATGGCCACAATAATAGAGGTCCTGGACAATAAAATCTATGTATTTTTTATTTTTATTGGACAAATACAGAATAACTTGGCAATGTTTTCACATATTGAGGTTATCAGAATTTTCCATACTCTTCAGATTATGTGTTATAAAACAACATCTCTGTGATTTGAGTGATAGGTGGTGTCCAAAAGTACAGAAACTTAATGATACTTAGTAAAAAAAAAAATGTTGCTAACTAAACAGTGAGTAAGAGTAATTCCTAAGTTGCACAATATTTCTGCAGTACTTGAAAAGAAAATTAGAAGTGGCCAAGACACAATCGCTTTATCATAGTCCACTCACCCGCCCATTTTTAAATGTTTCCAGCGCACAGTGTTTGTGTAATTTTGACTGTGTGCAGGAATTTGACAGCAATTTTTCATAGAAATGAATCCTTTTGAAAATAAATAATACCATATGTTTGGTGTTTAGCACTTCTCTTTTGTTGCAGCAGTATCAAAAAGGTATCACTGTTGATAGGAATCAATGTGGAAGATGCTTCTTAAATAAATCAAACAAATAAGAAGAAAATTCCTGATTCAGAATAACATTTCACAAAGGATTATGTTGTGGTCAATAAACATATAACTGAGTGTTTATTAACTTTTTAAAACATTTTAACTTTTGAATTGAAATCTTTAACGTTTATCTGACTCTGTTGAATTTGGTAATTCCTTCAAATCCTCTTAGTATTGGGGAAATAGTCAAGTTTCCTCATTTTATTTGTCCTGAAGCCATCTTTCTCTCTTTGTTTTTCATTTTGAGTTTGTTTTTCCCACAGTTCTTTGTTGTCTGTCTTTTGATGATCTTTGTAATGACTTACTGTCTTTGTAAATGAGGCTTGCCCAACAATTATCTCTCAAGTATTAATAAAGGTTCGAGAAAACAACGAATGAATACCATTTTACTCTGCAGTAGGCCCGGCAAATATTGGTATGTACAGCATTACACCCTTTACAGTATTTAGGGTGTAAGACGATATTGACACTAATATATCAACATGTAATGTGGCATAAATTGTAAATAATTTTTTGTTAGGAAAATTGATATTTATTTTGTAGATTTATAAAAAAATTGACATAGTTGTTTCATGTTGCCATTCAGCCTATGAGTGTTGGTTCACTCCAATTAGAAACTGTATGCATTTTCTTCATACTCATATAATATCTCAGCTTCTTGATGCTGTAAAATCATTCAAACCTGTACTATTTTGTGAAAAATATTGCGATATATCACCCTGCTTACAGAATCGCAATATATCATGGTATATCACTTGTCACCTCGTCTCAACTTATCATTCCTCCTCATTCCTGCCAATACGCTCCCCTACTGACCACATGTCTTACTTGAAATGGTATCAATATATCTTAGAAATGCAATATATTGCCTGCTACAGCACCTCTAAAGTTTTATTGTAGATCACATTACATCCTAAATGATAGACCAGAACCTAACCAACCTGTCAGTTGGTACCAGGCCTGGCATCCATTCCTAATCATCTCATTCAACATTTGGCCAGATGAAGCCCGAATAAACATTTAGTGTTATTCCAATGAAAAATAAACAGCAGTATTGTCTTACATTACACCTCATCCACTGATATATTGACTTATCATAAAAGACTCAAAATATTGCCCAGCCCTCATCCTGTTTTGTCTCAGGACTGAAATGAAACACCCTCTCAGAAATCACACATCAAATAAGCACCTGATTCATGCCTCAAACTCCCCAGTGTGCTTGCTCCACATTTACATTGTGTACTAAATTACATTAGATCCCATATCACAAACCATACCATTAAAGCATAATTTCTGCTAGTTTATATGCTAATGCACTTTCTTCTAAAGGGATGATTGAAATGAATAATTACGACGTCGGACAGTGATTGTTAAAGCTGTGGAGCTTTCAAACAAACTCATAAATTACTATTAATTAGGTGTAACAAAAAAAACACTCTTGATACGAGCAGATCTGGAGCGGATTCGTGGAGATGCTGTACGTGCGTGCATGGATGGGCTTTTCACAATGCCCAGTGGCCCTTTTGTCTCCACATTTAAATGTACCGGGGGCCTTGAATATATGCTTGGAGTGTGTGTTGTAAGCACTATTTGCATATTCAAGATGTATATTATTCACATGGCTGATACTGCTTCTTTTAGAAGCACGCCTCTTATGTCTGCTCTCAACCCCCTTCCCCCATCTTCACCATTTCGTCCACCCCTCCGCCCCCCCTTGATTAACTAATGTCCAATTCGATGCAGCGTATTTCATCGGCCTTGTCACCTAATATAGGCGGCTGATTAACCTGGAGTCTGGTGGGTGAAGTTGCAAACCCTCCTCTCGTCCCTCTCTCTCGCTGTCTTAATTTTTTTTGCCCCCTCCCCTATTCCTACTCCTCCCTCTTCTCCCCCCCTTTCCACCTCCACCACCCCTCCTACCCCCTCCCCTGTCTTTGTTGTGGCGGCGGCAGCAGCAGAGCATGCATTGCATTGGCGGTCTGAAGCATTGTGTCTGATTTCCAGCAGACAAACTGACCTCTGGGGATTTATTGACAGCAAACTCCACAGAGGCAGACACAGAGCTGGGAGCATGGAGGGAGGCAGCCGGAGAGGGGCGGGGCATGGTGAGGGGTGGTGGGGGAAGAAGAGGGGAGGGGAGGGGATAGTAGGGGGGGGTTACAGACACACAGACAGACAGACAGTAGTGAGACAGACAGATTGAAGAAAAGACAAGGAGAGAGTTTGATGAAACAAGGAACAGGTAGAGACGCAGGGGGGAAGAGAGCAACACGAGGAGGGGGAAACACACACCTCCAGTTTGGGTTGATTCAGAAAATTTTGGCGTTATTTCGGCACAGCATTTGGAAGTGAAAGAAAATGGCCGCCTCCTACAAGGATCTAATTAATTTTGAAGGATCATCAGCCCCTTTAGTCCAAGGCAGGGTACAGGAGGGAGGGAGGGGAGGGGAGGGGAGACAGACCCCTGGGCTGATTAGAATTCACTGCAGGTAGGCACTGGCTGCTGCTCACCCACTGTGTCACGGCTAAAATGGAATCACTGTTGTGAGTGGCAGTCTGGGCAACTGAAGCCTGCTTCCCTTGGCCTGCTCCTTTGTTGCCAGCATTCACCTCACTTTACCCCTCGGGCAGGTGGATTTACATGTCTGGTTTGGCAAAGGGGGATGCCAGAGAGGGAACATATATGTGCTGTCTAAAAAAAGGCCCAGATTACAGTTACATCTTAAGCTAGAGGAGAGAAAAAGGTGAAATTTTTGCCACTGTCATGGATTCAAGTATTCTGGCACAGCTTTAAAATTTGGCATTTCTGTCAGTTTTCACACTGACTGAGGTCTCTCTGAATTCTTTCAGCAACAGTTTAAGCTTTCAGTAGTACAGTTTGTTTTATGTTCCAGGGCAGAGCTAGTTTTGAAGTTAGAGGACATTTTTATGGCTCATGTTTGGCTCAAATTAAGATCTGAACAGTGTCTGCGGTATTGGTTTTTAAGATTTATTGTTGTATTTTTAAATGACACAGTGGGTACAGTATCGTTTATATTGATACTAGGGATGCACTGTAGCAGATTTTTGTCAATATTTGTGCCTTTATTTTCTTCTCATTATCGCAGATATCAACATTTTTTGTCAAGAGCAGAAAGTCTCCACTTGGACTACATTTGACCTGACAGTGTTAGCAAAAAATGTGAAGCAAGATATAATTCTTTAACAAATTACAATTCTGATATAAAGTGAGCGTTCAGTGATGATGCCGTAAACTATTATAGTAATATAGTGTATTCATCCAATATGACAGCCAATCTATGGGACATATATGGCCAATTTGTGGGGCCAGAATGTCTGCATAACTTTTAATATCTGTCAACACCGGTAGTCAACTTTTTAGGCAATGAACTGCTGGCACCAGCATTGTTCTGATAATGTTGTGCATCTCTTAATTACATAGTTTATGTTGATATTGTTTTTAAAAAAAACATATGCCCAGTTTAGAGCTCTGTAAAATTACTGCTCACAGTAAAAACCACTCACTGAAATATGCTCATTGATCACAAGATAGTCAATTTGATTCGTTTGGACAAATAATGATTTTTTTCCTCAATTTAAGATGTTTTTGTCAAATTCAAATGATAACAATGCATCATGGATAGATGTCCTATAAGCCCATCATAAGCCAACATGTTTCTGTTCATCACAAATTTCAGACCAGCTCCTGCTTGCTGTCAAAATTACACAAATTATTTGTGGTGGCAACATGTGACAAAGTGGGTGGAACTGCCCTCTCCTCCTGTTGTGGCCAACTTATTTTTTTGCAGTGGAGGCAGTGCTTTCTATTTCTTTCAGCTGACAATGTGGTTGTAGATGATTGAGTTTCTGTACTCTTTGATACCATTGATTGTTGAGAGATGGTGAAAATGTATTCATTTTGAAACAAATATTATGTAGGAGGTTAGAAACTCCTAAAACTCAATTTACAGAGTTTGTTGTAAATGTTTTGCACAATTAAGAGAGTTTATTGGAGCACATATGCAATTTTAATATTTCTAAATGAAAAACTGTTCAATGGTTAGTGTCCAGTACAATGGATTCACTAATTGGATTTTTCACCAATACTTTATACGTCAGTATTTCCAAATCAGCTGATATTGCACTAATTTATGGAAAATAACTTACAGTGATTCTTTTTAATCGCTCATATTTTATATGCAAAACATATTTTTAACAGAAACAGTAAAATTAAGCTCTACCTTTTAAAAAGCTACAGAAATCATTGTTACATTGTGCTGACAGAAAACTGACCTCATGTTTCAATGGAGCTTGAAGTTTAAATTAAAATTAATTCCAACATAACAACCTGCTGACAGGAAACTGGCAGCGTTTTTGGGGAGCTTATGGATTAAAACGTTCCTGATTTAACAACAGGTTTGCAAAAGCTGCACACGCTTTTTGCTAATTTATTTGGCTATTACTTTGGCAGTAAATATTGGCAGACATTTTCATACCTGGATGGTTAAATTTTAAAGCAAATGTTTACTAAGCACAAATTAGGCCAACAGTGTTGTGCGTTACTATCTGAGACTTCTTTGTTTTACCATAGTATCATACAGCTATCAGGAAGGTTTGATTTTTACTTGAATCATATCAAAGTTCATTTTGGTTGTCATAACCATTCGGTATTTCCTAATTTAAAAAAAATCTATATATTTATGTTATATCACCATTCAACGATGAAACTCGAGTCATGGTTTTGGGTCTATATTGTCCAGCCCTACTTTGTCGTAGAGTTTTTAGGCTCACAGAAGGCCTCAGATTTTAGATTTTAAATTCACTGCCATTTTTCTCAGTCATTACCGAAACAAACAAAAAAAACCCTAACCAACATGTGCTCCAGTGCCAAAGAATGATCCGCCTCAGTATCGAGTGATCACCCTCTCCTTGTGCTAAACACGCCGTTACTTGTCTCTATCAAATCGTCAAATTTGTTAGCTGAAGAGAGCGAGCACATGTCTCACTGCTCGCTCTACTTCTCAAAGTGAGGCCTGTGGACGCAGAGCTCAGTGCCACATTTCACTGATTACAATTTAACCCTACACTCTGCTGCTTCTTCCTCTCTTTTTTTTTTCGTCTTCACAGATACTCTGCTCCTCCACGCTGAATTATACACACAACATTTCAGAGGCATATTTATGGTTTAATATTTATCGTTTTTTTCCGTGGTGCAGCAGATGGTCCTGCTTCTGTGGAAAAAATAAAGAGGTCACATGCTTAAAATCATATTGTTTCCATCTGTAGATTTTACCTCCATGTCTCAAAGCGGGAGGTGCGCTCTGCAGAAGTAATTCATATTTGTAAAAGAATGACATGTGTCAACATTAACGTGCAGGTCTGGTCAAATCCAAGCAGAAACACTCAGCTGGTGGTTCTTACAAAGAGAGAGCAACGTGTTCCAGCCACCAAACATCTTATACTTACTTCTCCTAAAAAATATTCAAGAATCTCACGTTTGACTTGATTCTATGATCTGAATTCCATTCAACATTTTGAGGGTTTTGAGTCTTTTTCTTCTGAAGCCGTATTGGTGGAAATATTTCCGGGAACTCTGGCCTCTGTGGGATTAATAAGAGAGACATTGTGAGGGCATTTTGCATCGGTTCAATGCATTTTTTCATTCTGCCTGACCTTAAATGTTACCATGAGAATCGGCCTGAGCTCCTCAACCATTTTGTGTCCATTTTTTAATGTCAGACTTTGCCATAGTATTGTGTGTGTGTGTGTGTGTGCTGTAAAGGGCCTCTCCGAGTGAGGCATTTCGTAGCGTCATCAAAGCAGCTCATCACATGCTTCACGTTGGTGAATGCCTTTCTTGTGTTTTTCAATGGAAGCCTTGTGTGATTCAAAATGTAACTCTTTTCTATTATTATAACTTCTCCTGTCAGCTCGCTATCTGTGTTGGCAATTGTTTTCTTCGATTTGTGGATATGAGAATAAAAAACAGGAATACACATGTCCACACACCCATTCACACACTGTCCTGATTGCCAGTGATACCTCCTTCAAATTATGAAGAAATTTAAGAGGAATTTTTGTCGTTTTTCATTGGAAGGGTGTGGTTTTGTTACCCCATCTTTGGGAGATCATACTGAGATTATTCTCCCTCTTGATTTGTGGTTATCGGAAAACATGAACGTCTTTTTGTCTTGCTTTGAAAACTCCTAACACATCTGTTGCAGCCTGTCGGTTAGAGATATTTGTGTCAACTGTGGCTCAGGGTTGATTAAGGGAGTGGCGATACCAGCCATGCAATAAGTGGCAACGTAGTGGCAATTTCCATATTAAACAAAGAGAACAACAACAGGATTTTGTCTTTGTGGCGTTTGTTTAACACATTTGCAAATTCAGTGTTCGGAGTTCTGTGATCCCCTTAGCCAACTGGTCCAAAGCGTTCATCGCTGCGCACTCTTTTGCGTCATCGCAAGCAGAAATCTATTTTAATCTAGGGTTGGAGAGTATGGACCAAAAACATGTCTCAATATCTTGTAGCTTAGTGGCAGTAGAAAACGGTTACATAATTATCCTGTAGAGACATAGCAAACGTTAGTCACAATACTGGAATTTTAAACTTTGTATCAGGCCAAAACCAGCGGCAAACAGGGTCCAAAATGTACCTACTGACTCACCAGCCAAGATGGCAGGTACAGTAAAAAACACACCAACCAAGCGAATTTTGACCAGCCAAATATTAAATTATTTATGTATGTTACATGCATATGTTTAAGTGTATCACATTGTGTCCAAACTGAATGTGTACCACAGATCAGTTTATTTTATTACATCAAGGAATAAAGCAGTGGTTAAATGTGTATTGGTTTAGCATATATGTGAACATTTATAATAAACATTTATTCACCATGTGGTTCATTTTGAACTTCTAGTAGCCAAACAGAAAGTGTACCTGTATTTGGTGCTTGGCATGTGTTAATTTCAGACCCTGCTTGCAACATTTTCAATTTTACTAATAATAAAATAATTTGAGTTTGTAATTTCTTATAACTTGAAGACTGCGTGTTTCAAAGTTCTGAAATCTAAATGATTTGAGTTAAATGTGGCATCAGATGTATAGAAAACGAATTATCTTTAGTGATACTTTTTAGCCAAACATGGAGGGAGCACTGTCTAAATTGCTCTATACTTTGGCAATATTTGGTGAAACAAGGGGAACCTTTGTTGTCACTAGTTCACCCATTTTTGTGTGCAGGAACTTGTCTGCATTTTTTGATGATTAAAACATAATTATTTGTCTCACATTGGGTGTTTTGGACCTCTTTTTCTGTGCTTTGGACTTCCATACCAATTAATTTTATTCCCATTAATGAAATTCTCTTATATGGAAAAAAAGAAATTAAATCATTATTCTTCATTCAGCCATTCAGTTTATACCAAGATTTAAAATATTATATCACAGTTTCACTCAAACATAAGTCTTTAAATGCATCATAACTTTTTAAACTAGCTCACACCAGAAGTATTAAACATCATTTACTGTATAATTTTACTAAAAAAAAAAAAAAAAAGAATCAGAAAGAGAAAACTTGCTGAATTGCCATATTTAACAGCTATGCCAAAATACTGGAGTCCATGACACTTTCAAATATTTTACCTATTTTTTTTCTTTTTATTGGTGGGGCTCAAGTGGGATATGGATATTATTAAAACTGTACTTATTGTATAAATTCTTCTGATATGGAATACACATAGTTTCTTATTTACCCTTAACTTTTCTAGGTCAGCTTTTGGTACATAGGCATATTCCTGATAGTGATTCTTACTGTAAACCGTCTATACGCTGAGAAAAAGACCTGAAATATTTTTGTTTTAAATTAAAATTTATTATTGCACTCACCAGTGGCCAAAATGTCAGCGTAATTTAATGTGCCTGAAGATGAATGCATCATAAACTATACTGACATATAATATTCTTACCCTACACCTTCTAAAAATATATGTAAAAAAATGTATTTATTCCCACCTGAGTCGCCAAAATTTTTTTATTTATTTCCCAGACAGTTAACAGTTCAGCCCACGTCTTTCCTACAAGAAGCCCTACTCTGGACTCCTGTCAGAGACTTAAGTCAAAGGGTTTGTGAAAAGCAGGCGTCCATGCCTGATAACAAAGAAACTATGCAGTTTATGCACAGAAATATTCAATATATTCATCACAGTCTCACAGTTTGCTATCTGTTGGTATTTGTCAATGCTCAATTAATTGTACCAGCCTCGCCCTGTTGGCAGGTTCAAAATCAGAGGCAGGTTTTGGTGAAGGTAGATCAGCTGCCACCTGAACGTTGCCTGGCATTCGTCAGAGCAACAGAGAGCCGGATAGGCGTCTTACTGAACAAGGAAACTACATTTATTTATTTCCTAGAGGTATTAAGACTTTTTGTTCTTGTCTCTTTCTCCTTCTCTCTCCCCCCTTCTGCGAATGCTGTGGCAGAGCAGCACATGATTTGGACAGAGAGGACTGACAGCCTTGCCTAGCACCCGGCCTCTGATCAGCCATCTCCACCAGCAAAACTGAAGCTTGACCCGCACTTCATCACCAGCCACAAAAGCATCTTCGGAACAAAACGTCATCTAACTGTGAGTAAAGAACTGCCTCTAATACTTTGTGCTAACACCATAGCTGTGCTGCATTGAAGCTTAATCCTACTTTACTATTCTGTAACTCTAACATGTTCTTATGTTGTATGCAACTCCTTTTTTAGTTAATGTTCTGTGTATAACAGCATTGAGAATTATGAAGCATTTTCTTATGTTTTAATTTAATATAAACTCTTTAATGTGCATGTTTTCACAATGAAATTCCTTGGTCATTGTCAGACATGTTTTAAGTAAATTATCTGCATTTCTGAAAACATTTTCACAGTTTGTGATACCACAATAAAAACTCTAAAGTGCTACATCTGATATCCATTAAATAAGCTCAACAGCTTTACTTAAATTATACTCAAGATGGTTTAAATTCAAAGGAAAATTAGTTCTACAGCAATTTACAAACCCCTCAATTTGCATAATTCCTACACTAACCACCCATCTATTTTACATGTAGATTTTAATTTCCTTTAATGCCCAACTTGGAAGAAAAGCACACGCAGTAATCTTCCACACTGATCAGCCGGGTCACATCTACTCCAAGGATAGTTAGGAAGCGCCATCAAAGTGAACACATGGCTAACAAAAGAGGCCCATTTGTCCTCCGAGCCCAGTGCACCACCTTCTGGAGGGTGAGGGAACTCCAGAAGAGTGTGGCAAGTGAAGGGAGCTTGTACAGTATTCATTAGGAGGGAACCATCTTAATTGTCTTTCACCATGGCAATGAGGGATTTTTAAAGCAGGATCAGGAGACAAATTTAGCTCCGGCGTAAAAATGATTTGATTCACATCCAAATAACACAAGACTGGGCAGAAGAAAATAATGAAAAGAGGAACAATATATGTATTGTTGTTTTAGGAATTCTCCAAGAAAGTCTCTCATTTCTTTTTATAATAAGAATAACTCTTTTTAATTGTGTATTTCAGTTGAATTTAGCCCTGGGATTTGGTTATCTTAACTCCAATACGCTGCATCCCAAAGAACAGTAAATTTAATATAATATATTTTAAAAACCACACGGTAATACGGCTGCTCCCTTGAATGCAAGCAGCCCTTTGCCTTTAAGTATGCACAGTCAAAAAAATATTAGACAAGGATGGGCAACTGGTGGACTGGGGACCATATACAACCCCCCTTTTCACTCAATGTGGCCACCAGTCAACTTCAAATTCCCAAAAACGGAGAAAATAAAGAGTTCAGAATCTTCCATTAAGTATTTCAGTGTAATTTGCTGCTAAAGCAACATGTACCGAGGCAAAATGCATTACAACATGACAGATTTAAGAATTTCTATGTTAACGTTTGAGCCCTGCTTTTGTTTTGTTCTTTATGGGAAATTAGCAGATATGAAATGCAGAATAGAAAATAATAGATAAAATACCTTCTGATGTCATTGCACCATAGTGCAATTACATTTTTAGGAGCTCTGCTTACAAAACAGTGATTAGTATAATACAGAAGTATATAAATACAACAAAAATATTGCTATAAAGGGTTAAAAAAAAGGTTGAAATGTAAGAATAGTTCAGAGAAGTGGACAATATATACAACAGGATGGTATTTACATGTGCAAACCATGTTGAGGTAGAGTAGCAGCTTGTGAATATTGTGCAGACTTCTTAAGGTGCATAAAAGGACAAAAACTTGGTGTAATAGTGCTTGGTTGGTAATTATTGCACAGTAAAACATACAAGGAAGACCAGGTCACAGAAACACGTGGTCTCCCTAAAGGTATAAAGTCACATGAACTCCAATAAGCAGTACATACTGTTTTATTGCTTAAAGAAAGTTCCTTCACCTGTCTTTAATTCGATGTTGGAAACATTAAATTAGCCTCATTGTCTGGTCTTCTGAGCTTGAAAATAAAAACATTTATATCAAAAATTCTAATGTTAGCTATCCGTTTCTTCTTTTGATTAAATTAGCCTTAGTATGACTGTCTTTAGTGTCGCTTTGAGAGTGTCCTTCATTTTTGATAACCGTGGGCCTCAAATTTGGCCGTCATCATACCCAAAGTTTTCCGACCATGAAGCAGGAAAACAGTCCAAGAAAATGTTCATAGTATTAGGTTGTGATACACAACTCCACTCTAAAGGAAGTGAAAGAAGAAGCCCACGATTTTGTAAATGTCACAAATCTGTGTCTAAGACCACATATTCATTTTCTAAAAAAAAAGACCAGATGATGGTTTATAGGCTGTACATTCATGCAGGGGCTTGATCTAGTTAAGATAGGGATGTGGGACAATAGATTTTTTTAATATCTGATATGTCAAAATGTCCAAACTCGTTTGAGCAAATAATGATATTTATATTTACAAACATTATTTTCAGTGAACACAAGATTCAAAACACTGTTTTTGTAAGGACCCTGTACATTTATGTTAAAATTAATCGATTCCTTAAGTTTAGACCTGAAACTCCAGTTATTATAACCCAGTTGGGATGATGAGGATGAGTAAAGAAACTACTTTAGCTGAGGAAGCTCTGTTTTATCTGCTTAAGCTACAACAATGTATTACACATTTGTGCTGATTTTTCATGGAAGAAACCAGCTGTAAATATTGGCGAAAAAATGATTGCTGCTGATACCTTTAAAAAATATTGAGCTATTATGTGCTGATGCTGATATCGTGCAGATAATTTGCGTATCCCCAGTTGGGGTGCATGATCATGTCATGTTTAAAGTTCAATATATCATTGGTAATGATATATCAGTGATACAGTTTATCACTGACACTTCAGGGAGGTGTGATATCATAATATTAGTACTGGTTGGAAGTAGCCAGTGTCAACAGATATGATTATTTTTGTTGATTTTTGCATATCAGCAGTATATTAATGTATATTCCTCATATAAGGCACAATGAATCATCGCGCCTTATTAGATGATTTATGAAATTGTGGAGATTTAAGCACCAACAGAGCTTAGCTCAGTGAAGAGTTTTTTTCTTGTCTCTGTTCCCTGTAGTTGAAAGTGCCTTGTAAGGACAGAGGGTCTGTGGTACAGCTTGTCAACATTTTTACTCCAGAGGGTCATGTTTTTTATGTCATTACAAACATTCTGTAAGTATTTGTCACTTTTAATAGGTCCCATTAAACTTGATTTACTATTACTGTTGTAATACGTTATACACTATGTAGATGTGAAACTGTTTTAACTAGTGAATATCCATATAAAAAATACGTATATCATTTGAGGTCAGATGTTTAATATTTGTAAAACAAACAGACTCGTCACTAGCAGAGTAACAGGAAAATTCTGGTTTGGAACAGACTTGAAGATCTTTACACGTGAATAAACATGTGCCTTATTTGCTAAATGAGTTTGGGAATATCATCATAATAGTCATAAGTGAAAATCAAATATTGTTCTTCCTTTGTTTGGATATTTTGTAGTGCTTTCTCAAGAAAGTCTTCCACCATAGCAAACATGGATGCAAAATATACCCTATAGGCAAGAGCCAGCCTATTGACAGCCTCAATTATATCCTTACAAAAATTGTAATAAATATGCGAGTGACTCAACATGATGCTCAACTTTGAGAGTCTAAGAATGTAAGACGGCTGTTTAGCTGTTCCCATTGAGCTAAATTACATGGGCGTGGAAATTAATCACTTCTTAGATCATTATTTATGTATATTTTTCATTTTTTATTAATTTTCAAGATCTGTGTAACAAAAATAAGTCACTGTGTTCTGTTGATGAATAGTTTATATCATCCTGATTTTTTATTTCGTTCAGAGCTGCAGGTCTGTTTTGCATCTGGTACTAAACTTTAAGGCCGATGGCAAAAAACAAGAAATAACAGAAAATAATTTGATTTAAGAGAAATAAGGTCACACTTTATGAAAATCTCCATAAGTTTCATAGTAAGTGTCTTTAAATGTGAATATTTTTTGCATTTATTATTGTTTTTATGTCCTCCAGTGAGGGAAATTGAAATTTGACCATTTGAACATAGGCTGCTTTCAGGTCATAGTTATTTAGTCTTGCAGTGTGCTTTATCAGTTTGCAGTGGTGTTTATTAGACAATGACAAGGTTAAAGTAAAGGTAAAACTCCACTGAAGTTAGTGTCCCGGTATAACGCATTCAGCTGTGAGTAGACATTGTAAATGATTAAACTGTTCATTCAATCCTTTCATTCATTGAATCTTTATTTGCATAGTGCCGGTTCACAACAAGTGTTATCTCAAGACACTTTACAATAGGGCAGGCTGAAGACAAACTCTTCATTTTATAGATAGACATATATGCATATATACATATATAAAATACACGTATACACATATATACACATACATATATCCAAAACCAAACATGTGACCTGACATTCCTGGTTGAGTACTATCTAATTGTAAATTCACTGTCATATGTACCAAATTCACGATTTTCATTTTTTGATTTACTCACCCAAGGAGAGAGTTTGACCACTGCTGCCCTGAAGGCAGTGTTTTCACACCTTTAAAATGTGCTCCTATGAATGTGTTGAATCACACTGCAACTGATTTTAAGTCAGGTATGTCGCTTCCTTGTTTCAGGTGACATCAGTTGCAAGGGGATGACCGAGCGCATTCATAACATCAATCTTCACAACTTCAGCAATTCTGTACTTGAGACCCTCAATGAGCAGCGCAACCGTGGGCACTTCTGTGACGTGACAGTTCGGATCCATGGAAGTATGCTGCGTGCTCACCGCTGCGTGCTGGCTGCTGGAAGCCCCTTCTTTCAGGACAAGCTGCTCTTGGGCTACAGCGACATTGAGATCCCTTCTGTGGTCTCGGTGCAGTCCATCCAAAAGCTGATAGACTTTATGTACAGTGGGATCTTACGGGTGTCTCAGTCAGAGGCCTTGCAGATCCTTACTGCCGCCAGCATCTTACAGATTAAGACCGTCATCGATGAGTGCACCCGCATCGTGTCCCAGAATGTGGGCCTGGCCGGGCCTGGAGGATTTCCTGTCATTCCGGGAGACTCTGGTCAGGAAACGCCCCGCGGCACGCCAGAGTCAGGCACCTCCGGGCCCAGCAGTGACGCAGAGTCTGGTTATATGCAAGCAACAACACAGCAAAGCATGGATCGTGCATACACATCACTGTACTCCTACCCAGGCCTATCGCTGCAGAACGGCACCCGCGAGCGTTCCCTGTACATTAACCCTCTGTCGTCAAACTACGATCCCGCTCTGGGCACTCAGAAGGACCAGCAAACTCAAGATCCACCCTGGATGAACCGCATCCAGGAGAGATCACAGCAGGTCGACCGCTTCATCTCCACAGCAGAGTCAACTCACTGCCGTAAGCAGCCCCGACCGTCACGCATCCAGACGGGAGGGATGCACATAAAGCAGGAGGCCGAAGACGAGTACAGCTGCTATGATACTTTGGCGGAGTGCCATGATGACGCCGACCAGACCGAGGGTGCAGAGAGCGAGTCCAAGGTGGAAAGTTTTGACTCAGGGGTGAGCTCCTCCATCAGCACCGAGCCAGATGCTATGGAGCAGCAGCCGTTCCTGATGGGCTTTAGCAGAGAAGGCAGCGGGGAAGGGCAGCAGGGTGAAGGAGGAGGAGGTCCAGTGCATATAGAGGTCAACGACTCGTCCCCGGAGCAAGTGCAAGATGCAGAGGACGGGGACACATCCCACAGCACTAGTGACAGTAGCATGATCCAGTCCCTGTCAAACTCAGTCATGTCCCAGTCCCTGCCTGGTACCCCGCACTACATGCGCCAGGCAGAATCACACACCAGCAACCTGAGGATGGTGACCAGCAACTCCCAAGTGATTGGGGCTGGAGGCTCCTTCCTGCCCACACTCTTTCCCACACAGCCGGCTAGAGACAGCAAGCCTTTCCTTTACCTTCCTGGCCAGCAGCAGCCCCAGTTTGTGGCAGTGCCGCCCCCCACAATGCCATCATTCCCCAACCCCATGTCGGTACAGCAAGCGCCAACTCAGCAGCAACAGGCTGCAGGAGGGATCGGAGGAGGGGAGAAGAAACCGTATGAATGCACTCTCTGCAGTAAAACCTTTACTGCTAAACAGAACTACGTCAAACACATGTTTGTCCATACTGGTGAGTCAAAATTTAGTATTTTTTTTTTTTTTTTCAATTAAATGATGGATAGATATACACAGAGTTGGTAGTAGTTGTACTTGTGCTGAGAACTACTGATATATTTTCAAAATAGATGCAGGCAAGACAATATTGTATACACTTAATTTACAGTAATTAAATGCAACAGATGTTCGGCTTAATGCTTAAAAAAAAAGGTAGCTCACATATTGCTGTTGAATCTATAAGCAATAGTTTCATGATAAAGTTACCATCATAATATGATTCATGACCCTGAAAACACACACCTAGCACTCACAATCATGTTGATATCATCATTATTGAGCAAAAACGATCGTTCACTAATGGCGGTTATCTGGATCACCACCAAAATCTAATCATTTTTAAGTTGGGCCATCACCAACATCTCCTGAAAATTTCAGCAAAATCCATCCAGTAGTTTTTGTGTAATTTGGTAACAAACAAACAAACATACGCCAGCAAAAACATAACCTCCTTGGTGGAGGTTAAAAAAAAGCAGTGACAGATATGTTTATTGACCAAAAACAATCAATTTGAATTGAATGGTCTGAATGGAGAAATTTTATTTTATATTTCTGAGATATTTTAAATGGCCATGTACAGCACTTTGACTGAAAGTGCTTTATGAATAAATGTATTATTATTATTATTATTATTATTATTATTATTATTATTATTAATTATAATAATAATAATAATTATTATTATAATTATTATTATTATTATTATTATTATTATATTGTATTTAGATGCATTTTTAGTATTGGTAAAGATCACAGGATACTGGTGCATGTTTTATGCTACAGCAATAAACAATAGACGTCCTAGACACCCAAACAGGGAAATTTGTTTGCAGTAATTAAAAATTATATGCAAACTTCTGCACACAGTCTATATTGTATGTTTTCTGTAGGCTGGCCACATCAAGAGAGAGGGTAAAACTGCTGAAGAACCTTTGCTACCTGCTAGCTCCTCCCATGTATGCTAATTTTTGTCTACATATTTGCATAGTTCGAACCATAATTTCACTGTTTTGGTTAAAAATATAACTTAAGAGCTTGAAGTTTAAAGCTTCTTAATAACGCAGAGCATTGATAACAGGATAAGAAAACTCTGCCACCAGAGGGCTCTTAATTAAAACAATAAACAAAGAGGACAAGGTGAACATTAAACTAAAATATTAGATTGTCAGAAAGTGGAAAAGATTGTGAGGATACTTTACATAGATCAGCTGTTCATGCCCTGAGAATTACTGAGAGTGAAAAACATCTTTGTGCCTGCGTGGACTTTGACATTCATCCTGCCTGTCAGTACATCCCAAGCCTGAGTGTACAGTATGATAACCCTTTCTAAGTGCCTCTTAAAGTAAAAGCCCAGACGTTTTTTTAGTTTTTTTCAATGATTCAATCACTCGTATTTACCCACAATGCTTTTAGTCTGAGTTTATTTGCAGGGCAGTAGTTTAGTCATAGTCACATGTTCTTGGGCTCTTTCTTTAGTTTCTTATTAAACTTTCTTTGCCAAAAATAATTTAATGAATAAACAGGTAAAACCAATCATAAATCACCTAATCACCTTGTAAACTCTATTTCAATAATCTGAAACATCAAATAACAGGAAACAATTATTCATTTGAGATCTCTATCTTGCTCTATGCCCCCCTCTCTGTTTTTATTCCTCAGTATGCACTTAGTTCAGCATCTGTAAAAGGAAAACACACGTGTTTAATATGAGTATGACTGTCATGCTAGCTACAACAATAAAACACACTCCATTACAACTATAAAAATAAGAATTTCTCAGGATTTTAATTCTTTAAAATATTACAGGTAAGCCTGCAAAATATAGAAATGTGATGTGTGAAAGGATTGTTCAATATTGCAATGAGGATATGGATCGCGCTCATTTCACCAAAGATATAGGTTGCATATAAGCTATAGCTCTTTTAAATAACCTATGCTATTTTCTCTTTTTTTACAGTATTTGCAGGTGAAACATGATTTTTCTGAGTCTCAAAGAACTCAAAGACACTTTATCTCCACTAATTTTGCACTGATACATTTTAAAGAAACTTATAGCCAGCTTAAGCCTCATCAAACTGCATTAAAGTGCATGAAAGCAGGGCTTTTGTACAGTGAAAACTTGGCTTAACCACATTATGAGAGTTGTTCCTAAGTCATTGTGATAAATTTAGGCTGTTGCAAAGTTTTAATTGCAAAGGCACAAATTGTGATGAAAATAAAAATCATAATTAATTGCACAGCCCTAATTTAAGATAAGGTTCTCAACATCAAATACTGACAAATGTTTGGTCAACTCAAATTGACTGAGATGTGTCAGTGCTGAAATTCTACATAATATTTTTTAAGTATTGAAGATTTGATTGATTTGAAAATCAAAGAGTAAAGAAACCTTAGTGTAAAGAAATTATGCCAATTTCTTCATCAATTTAGACAGTGAGAAGAATGTGTCTTTATTTTTTTTCCAGAATTTGGGTGTCTATGATTTTTTTTAATGCTGTGGTATCAAACAGGTTTAAAAAATTATCAGGTTGTATGTTATGTATTGCCACACAGGGTATGATGCATAGCTGTAGTTGCAAAACCAACAAAAGTTCAAATGTCCTTTTTTAGGAATAATAAAAACATGAAGGGAATAAGGGGAACATTATCTCTTGCTTGACGATTTACAGTGAAGTTTTTGAGCCCAAAACCTCCATTTTCAGTTTACTCTTATCTCAAATTAATTTCAATTTACGTCACTTGTCTGAAGATTTCTGATGCAGCATGAGTAGCAGCCTGATCAAACTCATGTGAAAGAAATCATCAGAGGAAGAGGGAGATTGATATCATATCACTGCAATAAATTTTTACAGTATTAAGTGTCGATAGATGGTTTGGTAAATGGGATAGAGAATAATTATCTTTACAATGCACTACCATGCAGGATTAGGTTGAGAAATAGAGACGCTCTTAATGAAGAAAATTCCTACAAATTTGCTTTGCATAATTCACACCTTAAAATAGCTAAAAGGCAATGAGCACATCAGTATTATTACATACCACACATGTGCAGCAGAGGTGAAGTGTCATTAGCTTCAAATAAAAATCTGTCAGGGATGAAAGAGGCTCTGAAGAACAAAAATGACAAATATATATGTGTTAGCTCAACCCTGCTGATCCATAACTGACCCTGAGTGCTGACCTTTCTTTGGAGTACGTCAGTAAAAAAAATACAAGTTGTTGGCTTTTGAGTCAGTACAGGTAATGACAAAAATTCACCCACTTCTGCAGAGAATGGCAGATACTGAGGGATTTGATAACTTGTATGAAGATACAGCTTCCCTGTTTGCAGAGCAGTCAGTCTATTCCACCTGATTTATCAGACACAGTTAATGAGGTTCATTGTTGATGGTCTATAGAGTGACAGAGATGATCACATAGACTTCTTTACATACTCAGAAACCCCAAAAATTCTTCCATTACAGGAATGATAAATATTCATAAAATAGTAATTGTGCAGTTTTGTCACAGTTTTGTAATAACTGCATCAGAGCTACATTATAGCAAAAACTTTCTTCACAGAGCTGAAGCAAATTGTAGCTTCTAGTGGAACCAACACCATGACAGAGCTAACACAGGCTTAAATAATTCTAGCCTGAGGTTTGCTCCTGTACTAGAAAAGTAACACTGCTGGCTTCAGGCACCTAATGCTACTCCACACATTCTTCTATATCTTTAAAACCTAATTCTCAACCTCTGTCTTCTTCTTTTAAATGCTTTTGTCTGTCTTGTACATCCAGGTGAGAAGCCTCATCAGTGCAGCATCTGCTGGCGCTCATTCTCCCTGAAGGATTATTTAATCAAACACATGGTGACACACACAGGGGTGCGGGCCTACCAGTGCAGCATCTGCAACAAGCGCTTCACCCAGAAGAGCTCCCTTAACGTCCACATGCGGCTGCACCGTGGAGAGAAGTCCTATGAGTGCTACATCTGCAAGAAGAAGTTCTCACATAAGACCCTGCTGGAGCGGCACATGGCCCTGCACAGCACGGGCAGTGCCATCACGGGGCTGTCGGGGACCGCCGGCACACCGGGCCCCGTCTCCATTCCCATGCCGATGGCCGTCCCCGAGCCCGGTGCCGGTGTGGTGGCCCTCGCCATGCCTGTGAGTGGAGGTGCTGGAGTAGGGGCCGGGGTTGGAACAGGAGTGGGTGTAGCTGCAGAAGCGAGCTGCCAAGAAGGGACCACCTACGTGTGCTCCGTCTGCCCTGCCAAGTTCGACCAAATGGAGCACTTCAATGACCACATGCGAATGCATGTCTCCGATGGATAAGTACTTATAGATAAACTCCTTTCAAAAAGAATGACAAATAAATGGCACTAGATTTTCCTTTTCTTGTTTTGAGGTATGAAGAGTAATGAGTATAGACACTGGCACATTAAGTTTCCCAAAAAAAGTTTTTTTTCTGTTATTCTAAAAGAAAAAAAAAGATGGTGGCCTTAAGGCTTAGTAGTTTGATATTGATCTACTGGATGGATCCTAACTACAGGCCTCTAAATGTATGCTTTCCTAAAATACTGATTTATGTGTTGAACACTACCGAAAGGCCTACGAAAGAAACACATACACACAAACACACCTTTAGTGTAGATTGTCTGATTGAATATACATGTGCATATGTGTGTGAGCGTCCGTGTATTTGCATGTGTTTGTCTCATTTCCGTGTGTGTGGGTGTGTGTGTGTGTGTGTGTGTGTGTGTGTGTGTGTGGGTGTGTGTGTGTGTGTGTGTGTGTGTGTATACGTACATTGCCATGAAAAATAAATCATGGCAGTTGTGAACCCATACTGACCAGTTTGGAAACTTTAGATGTCCAAGCTTACTGTGGTATAATTTACAACAATAACAAAAAGTCATCTGGGGTCGGGCTACATATTCCCTCTTAAAATATTGATGGTCACAAGATTGCCTTCTTCTGTAAAATAAAAAAGGAGAGTAGTTAATTTGATGATGGGCTTTATTTATTCCTATGGTATTAAGGGATTATAATGCAGCTTTTGTCAAGGTACCAGTTTCAATCATTGACCTGAAATGTGACTTCCTGTCGATCTGTGACTGGGACGAACATTTCTCATACATTTTGTAATTGCTGTCCATGCATTTTGATGCCTCAGTTTACTAAATTTGGGTTTGTTGTTGAGACAGTATTTGAGCAAAAACATGTTTCTTTTTTTCTAAAGTTTGGAGTTTAACTAATTTGCATACACTGCCACTAATATTTTAAACGACTGTTAAGGCTTGTAGACCTCTTCCATTTCAAAACGTGAAAAAAAGAAAGATTCTTTTGCTGACATTTGTTGAAGCCTTTCACATCCACAGTTATGGCAGGCCGACATATGCGACTAAACTCTCTCCTTCATAATTGCTGCTCTTCAGCTTGCACCTGACTGTTATGGGATGTTGATCTTAAAATCAAGGATTTCTCACCTTAGATATTGTCATCCTTTAGTAGCCTACATGGTCAGATATGAAATTGATAATCAAATAATTATACCAGGTTTGGGGCTGTATAGGTAAACAGTGTTAAAGAGGGAGGGATTTGATTTGAATGGAATTTGAATTGGAAATAAATGCCGCCCTCGTCCTAAAACCCTGTACGCCCCATTCAATACTGTTGCAAAGCTATTTGAGCATGTTGGAGCCAAATACACAACCCTTCATGCATTTGCCCTCCCTCGATGCTCAAATTGCATGCAACGCTGCGAAAGGAAACACAGCTTCAAAAGCAAAGCCAGTAGCTCCACTAATTCACTGTTTCCTGATCAAACCACACCTTCAGGTGGACTTTCAACACAATATTATACATTCCTGATTTTTCTAAACACAATCTGAACACAGCATGTACAGAGTAGATTATTTGGAAGCTAGTGTGAGCAAGTTGTCATCCACTCATCACATCACTTAAGGCTCATTTCTGATATTTGAATTGTTTTGTAATTGCTTTCTATTCTAAATAGGACACACACACACACACATGCAACTGCCTGCAACTGCAACCCTGAAGGATTTGCTCATTCATGTTTGTGAGCAAAAACTTTCATAGTTGTATCTTTAAAAGAATAACTGCATACAGAGGTCTTCAAAAGACCTGCTGTTGATTAAAAAAAATACAAAGTGCTATTTTGCACATTTTCTTAAAATGCCTGTGCTTAATATTTAATCATTTTACTTAAACAAACTTCTATAATTTCTCTTATTCAGTTTCAAAGGAAAAAAAACATTTTTTTTAAAATCTTGATAAGTGGACTGCATTATTTTCTTGCATATATGTTGCACTGCTTAAACCAATAAGTGCACTACTGTTAACAGAGATATTATAGTTTTAGAAAAGACTTTTTTTAATCTAACATTTGGTTGTAGAGTTCACATGTAATAGAATAGCTTTGTTTCAATTTATTCATAAAGTAAATCAGCGGTTCTTGGCTTTTGTTCTTGCTTGCAGTTACCTACAGTATATTCTTGTGCCGTGTTAATGCAAGCATTTGTTTTTATTTAAATATGTACCATTACGTGTGCTCATCTGTTTTGAAACCTTTGAGTTTATTCTTTTATGGAGTCAGTTCCCTATAAAAGTCATTCGATTGCATTTCTTTGGAAACAAAGGAGAATATCCAAGCCAAACAACATTTACAGTGAAACATCAACAGTAATAATACACACAGCTCCGTCAGCGGAGGTTCTAATAATAACTATTATTAAATTATTAATAATAATAATAATACATTTATAGTGTGTGTGTGTGTAACATAGAGGATATGTGTGTCCTGTGGGTTAAAAGGTGTATGGAGGTGATGGAATGCAGCTTCTTTGATATCTGTGCGTCAGTCGTGTCCCTCTCCTTAGTGTTTGTGCGTCTGTGAGTGTTTGTGTGTTTGGTATAAAGCCTAATCAAGCTGTTGATAAGTGGAATATCTGAACTGTAGGGCTTCCTTTGCAATATGCAACGCAGGTACTATGAGAAGCAGCTCTCCAAACCTTTTGGGCTAATAAGGCACCTGTGGCGTTTGTTGTGCGATCCAGACTGGAGGCCACAATGACACTGTTGACTTCAGTGTTCAAGTCTGAGGAGTTTTGTCCCTCATTCGGATGCTTAAATTTCTCTAACTGCTACTAAAGTGCAGACCCTTGTCGAATCAGCTGGAGGGAGGTCTGTGTTTCAGTTTCTCCTCGCCTTAGTAGGAACTATTGACCACACATGCGTAACAGCGTGAGGTTTGTCCGCAGTAAAAGTAGCACATTATTAAACATTTGATTGGGCCTGTGTCCTCTGGTGTGCATATAAGCCTAAACTGTATGGTTCCTGTTTGTAGCTGTTGTTGCCTGGATGGCAATATTGCTGCATGCTAGTGCTATATTTGTCTCTACACAGCACGTGGAGGGTAATCTCATGCCTTAACAGACAATGCACTAAAAAGAATATGTAAGCAACTGCCGAGATCTCTTTTCCAACAGTACTGCCACACATACGGCACACAGCTCATTGTGTTGGTGTTTGTTGTCTGTTCGAGTTAAACACTGCCAATCTAACATCATCACTTCTTTGAAAGCAGAGGCAGAGACGAGTTGTTTCAGTGTAATGTTTGTATTCAGTGATCTAGCATTCCTTCATGGCACCTAAATTTTACATATTTTGTGTAAACACATATATCAAATGCACTATTGACTGTAGCTAGATGAGTACAACCAGCTTTGTGGTATCATTGGTCTAAATAGTAGGTTAAGTAGCTCAATGTTGGTTTTTTGAAACATTTGATTTCAGAATTACACTATCAGTCGTTTCTCTATCTTTTTATTTTTTGGAATAACAAAAGTAGCCAATCTCAACGTTATCTGGATGAGGGCTAATAACTCGTCCCATCGTCAGTTGACTTCTTGTATCATAAGGTGTTTGATAGCAAACCAGGCTCAGAGGAGAGAGGAGAACCTTCTCTCCAGTGCGTCATTTACGTGCTTTAGCATACCCCGGCTTTTTTCCCCTGTTGCATTTGCATCACATGCTCTTTCACTGTTCATAGTTATATATTCCTTATACTGCTTCTGCTACTCGTGGTGGTGCTTAATTCTCTTTTCTCTCTCTCTCTCTCTCAGTGTTGCAGAAAGTCGGTTTAAAACTTGTTGAAAGTCGCAACATTATCCAGAAAATAAGTCCTTCTCTCAATCGTGCTTCTTCTAGTTGTTAGTTTAAGAAAAAAAAAAGAAAACGTCTAGACTTTATGTTTGCAAAGTGTTTGCATATTTTCCAGAACAAAACATATTAAAAAGTAGATAATAGCCTTGAGCCTGCAGCTGTTTGTATTGTGTTTCCAATATATTACTGTTCATGTTTTGTTTATCTTAGTGTAGAGACACAGGGTCTACAGTACATTGTTGTCCTTCTTGCAGTATGTTTAATTCATCGTTATACTTCTTTATTTCAGGCTTCCTCCTGCTTTTTGTTATGGTGATCATAGTGCTGTTGTTTATACATACATACATACATAGCTTCACGCAACCGGATAACGCATAGTCAGTTATTGAGTCATATTTCACATTGTACTATATATATGCTTATACGCTTTGCATTGAGATGAAAACAAGGAAATGGAGAAATGGTAATGGTGAGGGTCATGTCGAGTAAGGAACAGGTTCATTTTATTCTGATACGCATGCGTCCGTCTCTCTGTTTGTCTTTCGGTCTGTCTCCACACATTCAAACATCAGATTTTTTTATTTAAAGCTTGAAGAAAGTCACAAAGTTAAGAGTAGATTACAGAAAACACCAGTCAGATAATACTTTACTGCATCTCTGGCCTTCTACAGTACACATAAGAGTGAAATATCTTACAAATATACAATATATATATTTAACCATCCTCACGCAGATGAAGAATACATACTCAGATAGTTTGATAAAGACAGCTAGAGTATACAGAAACCTTGAGGGATATAGGGAATATGCCTATCAAGTGCCTATCAGTACATACAGCAACTATACAGAATATTCATAGTTTTTCTCTCCTACATTGCACAGATACAGTATATACACAATGGTCTATAATAAATATACTATTTATACTATTACTGCTAAGACCTGCTGGTTGTGAGTGCATCCTAAGAGAACCCTTTAAAAATCGTCTATTCATAATATACAGTTAAAGCTACATCTGTGAGTTTTATTTTTATCTTACATCTATACAGCATCGGAGGATTCAAAGATATAAAATACAATCACATTTAATTTATCTCTAAATGAAATATATTTATAGACGTAGTGGCTTAAATGGTAGTAAGAAGACCTCTTTTTAAGGACGCTCTTTTTTGGTGATTTCTTTCACCTGCCGTTGTGTGCTATTTGAAATCAAGCCATATGCTGTACCGTGTGCTTGTGCGGGAACAAGGGCAGTGGCACTTTGTGACCAGCAGAGGGAGCCACATTCACCTTGAAGAGGTGGAGTTAACCTGCAACACTGTTGGGAATGTGCATATTCTTTTGACCTCATTGGAGATAAATTCTTTATTTATAACATCAAATAACATCCGTAGTATGATCTATAAACATGCCATTGGTTCCTTCTATTGACACGTACTGTAATAGAATAATAAAGCCCTTGCTGGCTAAAGTTGCTGGCAGCTGCTTTAATGGTGCTTTACAACCTACACCATGTTTCTTTGAACTCGATAAGAGTCCCTGCCCATTACCCCACAATAATCATCAAGGTTTTATCTTATCTGATCACCTTTATGCTCACGTACAGCTTTAAATATCGTAAAGGGCAAGCAATGAGCAACCTTAAAAGAGGCGGTGGTCACTGAATGTTAGACAGACAGATATTTATAACTACCTGCAGGCAGATTGAGATTAAAAAAATTCAAAGTTTGGGCTAAAAGAGAATGTACTTTGAGTATTTAAGTGTTTGGTTTAACCACAGGAAATTTAAACTAAGAGATAATAGAGTAGAATAAAAACCGATAATCAAGTTTCAGGACGAGTGGCTGTGAGATAAAAGGTTTTGGGACGGCTGATTATTCGGTCCCCTGTGGACTCATTACCACAGTTTTCTCTCTAACCTTCCCCAGCCTAGTTACTGTGCCAAATTTAGGGGTAAAAAAGACACTTTTTAAATTATACCCCTATTGTTAAATTTGATGTGAGAACAAAGCAAAAAGGGAGCACTAGAATAATCATCTTAAGTAGGAAATTTGTGTAAAGCCCCTAACATTAACACAATATAATGAAACAAGACATATGTCACAACTGGAGCAAGTGATTGCCTTTATTTTGAATCTTTAAATCCTCCATCAAACATAGTGTTCAGTAAAATAGGAGAAAACAGCTATGACTGAGAGATGTACATTTTGAAGGCTTAGTTTCATACACGTTTAAAGTTCAAATGAAGCATTAATATTGTAGGCAATGTGATATAGCTAGTCCCTGTCATCCAACTGTCACACAAACGGCATCTGTTCAGATCGTACAGTCAAACATGCAGACTCTGTTTTGATTTCTGAGCTTTACACACACACACTCACACACACAAGCAGCTGTTCAGAGTTTAAAGTACAACACAGCTAAGCTAAGCTAAAACCACATCTAGATAATATTATTTCTTTCTCTCTACATGCAGTTCTTACACTACTTTAATGAGGTTTTAATGCAACAATCATCAGGAATCAATCAGTGCACATGAAGCATGCAGTCCAGTCCACACGGCCTCTTCCTGCTCGTAGGGGGGGCTTTGTTTTTGATGGAGCACAAACTATGTTTTGAGTGTCCCCTGATAACAGGCTTTCTTTATCGTTTTTTAATCACAATTGTTAGGAGACCGAGGCTCTGAAGACTAAACATCAAGCCTCTTTGTGTTCTCCAGTCTCTCTTTTTTCAGCCTGCTAAACGAGACGAGTAGTTATAAAGTGTGCAGTGGTGTAACTAAAAATCTAAAAAAGCATTCCTGTTCAAGTCCAGAGCATTCCAACTCCTCGTCTGGCGCTCGTTTTGCACACGTAACTAACCCGACATTGAGTAGGATTTCCAGCGCTTCATCATTTCACAGATCTGTTGGATATTTGGTCATTAGTAGCAAAAACAAACACCCATCCTGATCAGATTCATACTTCCCACAAAAATGTATTTTTGAGATTTTTACTCAGATGTCATCGTGCTTATATGACCTGCTTTTATAGACAACATGCACTATGCTAACACTGTAGGTCTCTTTTAATGGTGCACGTTTAAAATAGTTGTTGATCATTGTGTAACACTGTCTGTGAAGCCTGCCTCTGTAATACATAATGACACATTATAACATACCATAATGCACAATGTTGCACTCATATTGCTATGTAATCAGAGTTAAAGCACTTGTGGTTATTTATCATGCTTTATGACAAAAAATCAAACTATAAAAGGCAACACAACGTACACATGATAAAAATACATAATGGTGAGATTTAAGTAAAAAAATTCAGTTCATAAACAAGAAAAATATATTTTTATAAAAAAAGCTACATGATGTACTGATATTCTAAACAACTGACAATGAAAAATTTTCTTCATTTTTATATTTAACACACTTGAGACATCAGTGATTACTGGCAAAAATTAATTTTGGTGCATTTTATATTTTTTGCTGTCAGTTTAAATAGGTCACTCGTAGCCCTATGCGCCTTAAAGGCAGACAAATCAGAAAAATGCCATAAAAATTACAACATATATGGATATTGAGTTTTTCTTTTAATGTTTAAAATATTTTCTCCAACTTCAGTCCTTTCATAAATCAAAGAAAATGATTGTTTACTTAAGTTAAACCCTTTACATGGCATGTTTTGTACATAATGACGCTAATTTTTTTTTAAAGAACAAAAATCAAAAATTATTGTTTCCCATGAACAAAATGCTTGAAGGGATTTTTTTTGGATTATTATAGTCTGGGTAATGCCAATGATTCAACCATATTTGGTGCATTTATTTATTTGTTGTTTGTTCTGTCAGCTTAAAGAAAAATTTAATATCTGTTTAAAGTTCCTTTGTAATAAGGAGAGTGAAAAGTATTTTTGCCCTGGTTGTTAAAATTAGGAAGCAGGGCCATCTACTGGAAAAAAAAGAAAGAATGCACATTTGAAGTCTTGGCTTGAGCATGTTGTAACAGATTACATGTTTTTATGCTTCAGAGGACAAATGGTCAAAAATCTGAGTCGTGGTGGCTTTAAATGTGGCTGTTTTCTGGCCTGAGGGCTAAGTGTGATTATTTTGATTACACAGAGCACAATAGGCCCTTTTCAACAGATTCATGGAGTTTTAATTCCAACCTTTTGAAATGAAGATTAAAAAAAGCACATTTCTCCAAAATGACATGTCATACAGTTATCACTGAAATACCACCTTAAAAACAACCACGTATGCATCCCTTAATCGGACCGAAGGGACCTGTGGGTTAAAATAATGAAGTCTGTGTTACGCAGATTTAATCCACACCAAGCTGGTTATAAATCACCATAAAATTAAATCAGTGTTGTGACAGCAAACACGATTTAACTATCTGAGTTCTGTCAATAATTCAGATTTTATTGTCAGCTCTATCTCTAAATGTTATTGTCTCTTTTGACAGCATAGACCGTTACACTGCCTTGGATTTCAAAAGATAAAAGTAGCCAATTTTCCAGAAATTAAATTTTTATATTAAATATTACAAAAAGTGGTTGCCTCTAAATTTCATCCATGTCAGAAATGCTGATCAACAATAAGTTTAAATGTTTAAGTGAATTCTAAAGCAGTTCATTTGCACTATAATGTATGATAATTGTGTTTATTATTTGTTTTAGAATGGTTATTATGTTCTGTAGTTATCATTATTTAATAAGTTTGATTTTAAGATACATTCAATTTGTTGTATTGACATCCAGCCATTTTAAGTTGTTATTAAATACCTTGTAGTGTGTGATAATTATTGTTTAAAAGCATTTTGAATATTAATGAATGAAACTATATACAAAATGTAACACAATATAGGTGTGTTTATGATCTTATTTCAGTCACTGGATCATACAAGGGTGTGATTATTGTTATTGGTCATTAAATATAAGCAATAAGTGCTTTTAAGTATGATTTTAAGGCAATACAGGCACATGACATTGCACTATAAGTATGTTTATAAAGTGTTTTAATGGCTCACAGAGGCTGGCTTCAGTAAATGTTTCAGGTCAGACTTTTTCAGCCAGCATGTTTCTGCCATAACTAACAAACAGACGTGGATTTAACTCCTTCACTGTAATGTTTCTAAAGCGGGCTGCTGGTGGTCAATTTGAAACACGGGGGCCATGCTAATCATTAAAGTTTAATTCAGAAAAAAAAAAAAACTTTACTAGACAATGTTTGTGTTCGTAACCAAAGAAGGGTGAAGATAATTTATCTTTTCTAATGTGTGTGGGGGTTCCTGCATCGGGGCTTAGATTGCTACAGTTAAGTTTTTTTGTTTTGTTTTTTAGTTTTTTTTTTGAGTTTTTTCTTCTCATTGCAAGGTGCTTGTGAAAATGCATCTGTGTGTTTTGTGTCTCGATCGGTTGTTCATAGTTTTGTGGTTTTTGTTGATTTGCCTATTGTAGACCAAAATAGACTCTTTTTATAAGAAATGCAACAAAATATAAAAAATAAAAGTGACACAGTAGCTGTGATGTAAACTATCACACAGATTGTAAATGTTGCATCATTTCTCTCACAAAACCATCATACTCAGTAATCTATCAGTTATGTCTTCTATACACACAAACGTTCAACAAATCAGTGTAAACCTGTTCACCTTCACACATTACAGCGCAATAGTTTGTTTCATTTTACTTGCAGTTTTCTCCAGATACTGGCACCGTGTGATATTTTTAAAGCTGTCCCTGAAATACTAATCTGAGTAACATTAGCCATTTATACTTGAGATGGACCAAGATGTTAAGTTTGCACATATTTGTAGGTTGTTTTTAAGCCAAAAAAAGAAGAGGAAAGAGAATAACAATACTTTCAGCAGTTTCAAAGAGGTTTTCAAAAGTCTTCACTGAAAAGCATCAGAGCCATCAGCACACAGTATAAAGAAATCGAAACCAAACTCTAACGCTGGTTTAAACATCACTGCTATACGGTGATGACAAGATGATATATTTTTCTAATAACACATCATCTGTACGCAAAATGTTAACCTATTTGGCAAAATTTGACCTTTTTTTATTACTGTAAAAGGCAAATCTGCTGTATTTTTCTCTTCCTTTGTGTTCAAAATAGGAAATTGAATTACTGTAATCCGGAGATGTTTTTTTACCTGAAGTGAAGACGCAATTTTCTCCAACATCGACAGTACAAATCAGACATTACCGTGTGTCCTAATCAAGCAGCTTAGGTTTTGTTTTTCTCATCTTGGCGTCAGGCTTTTTGCTGCCATATCTTGTATGTAGAGGCTTTTTGTAAACATGCACTTGAGTTGAACTATGAGCTTATAAATATGTGTATATTTTGTTAGGCTTCTATTTTTGTTGGCTTGATATTTTATTAATTTCCCTTATAAAAACAATCTCCTATATAGTTCTGACTTGGCAAAGGTGGAGCTGTTGTAGTAAAGGTAGTTAACATCACAACTAAGCAAACCCCTGAAATATATGCTGCAGTAATGTGTTTTCAGTTTGTTTTTGATAATTTATGCTCCAAGTAGGTTTGTATTTTATTATTATTATTATTGTTTGGTTGTTATGAAACAAGCTTGTTTGAAATGTATTGACTGCTGTTTTGAAATAGGGGATAAAGGTTTTTTTTTTTTTAATGTATGTGCAAGGACGTTTTTATAATATGATTTGTCAAACACTGGACTGGAGTGAGGTTTTTCAACATTTCCAAGTTGAGAGATGTATTTGACAGACATAACTGCACAGACGACAACCGTTAGCACAGAAAAAAAAAAAAAAAGAAAGAGAGCACATCCTCCCTGTTATACATGGGAGGGTGAGTAAAAATGGCCGCCATCCTCCTGCTTCAAATAGGAGTAAGAACATTTCCTTTGTGCTGGTTTTTTTTTTTTTTTTTCTTTTTTTTGCATGATTGGGGTGAATGGGTTATATATGATAGGAATATTTATTATTAGGGGGTTTCCCTCCAAATAGTCGCATGGCATCCAGTGGCGACAGTTGTGTTTTTTTTTTTTCTTTTCTGAGCTAAATAGTCAGAAAAGTCATAATGGGATACACTTGACAGCTGTGTAAAAATCAGCTGGTGTGTTCGTGCTATGGTCGAGCAGATATGACAGTCGAGTCTCATGACACCCAACCACCACTTCTCAAACCAGAAAAGAGATTTGCACTAGACTTATTTGGTCGTCTTCTATCAAAAGCAATATAATTCACTCAACACATTTTTCAACCCATAGTATGTGATGGTAGTCTCGCACCGTGGCAATGCTGGTGATATTTGACTCGTTTTTTGATTTGTCTTTTTGTAATTAAAGGTACAGGATCAGTCACCTTTTTAAATGCACGACATCCACACCTTGTTGTTGTTATTTTTTAATTTCTCTTACCAGCAGTACCCCCCTGAGTATAGTGTCCAGATTGAGGGGCATTAAAAACTGTTGTTTCCTCCTGTGATTGTTTTGGACAAATCACGCAGCTCTTACAGATCTTAACAGTGAGAGACGGGATGGTTAAGGGAAGGACTTCATTCGTTCTTTTTCTCCAAAACAAACACAAAAACCAAAAGATTACCCCCACGCCTTTCCCCTTAAATAACACCTGTCTTCTCTGCATATTTGGTCACCCTTTTTTGGGGTTGTTACCATTTTAGAAAATGCTTTAACCTGAGGGAAAAAAAGCACCTTTTTGTGGTTTAAACAGCGGTCATTGGTCACGTACGTACGTAAAGAATCCACCAAAACGTCTCATATTCATCCCTTCAACGAGGTCATTCACAACAGCAGAAACTACGACCTTTAAACTTTTGTTAAATGGATACGTGTAAAGAAAAAAAGATTCCAATAAATCACAAACAGCACCATTTTTATCTGGATGTAGTAGCTTTCCTGTTTTTCACCGCTTTGTGGTGTTGTTGAAAGATGTTGCCGGTTTGTCTAAATATGTTGCGTGTTAGAGGAAGCATAAGTATGTGCCTTCTTGTAATCTCCTTGGTGAGCTTGTTATTATTGAGAAGCTGAAGCCAGCCAATTGTGTTTGCACTAAAACCAAATTGCTTTTGTGATGTAGACTATTTAAGCAAGCTTGTTGCGTCACTTTAACCGTACAGTATGCTAGGAGGGTGGAAATTGGTAAGTCTAGGGCTAGAGCTCTCATCTGTTGACCTGTAAAACCAGTGCAGCTTAGAGGATCTTGTGATATATCTTGGCTTAGTTTTCGCATTCAGTTTTTTCAATTCCATCTCCTTATTCATCCAGTTTGTCACAATTTCAAACAAATAAAAAATAAAGTAAAAAAAAAAAAGGAAAAGGTAGGGATGCACGATATTGAATGTTTTCTGATATCTGATTCCAAATTAAGTTTAGTCCTTACAATTTTATGCAAAGTTGTTTTTCATCCTAGAGAATACCAGGGGCCTTCCTGCATCAAAAAGCTGAACTGTTACTCTTTTAGTGACAGACTATTTGTTTTTAGGAACAGTCATAAAACATCTGATAGACATGCATTGATAAAAAGAAGTAATTTCTTTGGATGTACTGTAAAATCTTTTTAACGGGTCGCAGTTAAACTCGAGCTTCATCTGTCTTTTCAGTTTGGTTAATTTGCTGGCCTTTCAAATTAAAATCGTTTACTTATTATAACAGCAGGTTTTTCCGTGTTATTCACTGCAGCAAACATTGATGTTTAACACAAAACCATAATTTCCTCTCAAGAGCAAGCAGTAAAACTCACTCTAGTTTGAATCTAAAACTTCAGTCTTCCAGAGCAGTGTTTCTCAACATGGTCGGGTCTTCACCCAGAAGTGGGTCGCTGAGCTGTTTTCACTTGGTCCAAATGTGCGCCGAGACAAAGCATCAAAGCACTAACCAGTGGGCATTTTATTTTAACTTCCTTTTACTGTGATTACATGTTCATTTTGGTGTTTTTTGCTTGGGTTTTGTTTGTTTATCTGGTAAACTTTGAATAGAGAGACCACAAATTATCAGGAATGAATGCATGAAACTCTGCATCTTTTCATCATAGGTATTAATAATATTACAACCAAAGCTTGTTTTCTCTTTATTAATGTGTCATTTTATTGAGATCTCAAAAAAAAATAAACAACCAAATGCACATGTTATCACAAGAAACCGACCATGTCTTCTGTCTTCTGATCTGATGTCCTTTGTCAGCATTTTTTGGTCCTGTCCCTGATAATCTTTTGGGGATTTAGGGCATGATTTATAATTAAGGGGTCACATATTTTACTTTTTTAAGAAGTTCACATTGGTTCCAGATGTCCCCAAATCATTCTTTTGAAATTTCCAGAATATTTTGGCTCTGCCTATTAACCCCTGCCTTCCCTCTTCAGAACAGCCTGTTCTAGTGTAAGTCCTCATGAGCCATGTCTGACCAGGCCCTTTCAAGATCTGAACAGGTTTTCACTTTCCAGCACTGTGCTCTAATGTTTACAGTGGTTGCGCATAAATGCCACGACATGCTTCTTCCACTGGAGCTCCCTGTGGGCTGGTCAAACACCTGACTCATGTTCCCTGATGAGGGTTTGTAGGCAGACTAAAGACATATTTTTGAATAGAAGCCATAAAAGAGTGTATTTTGCATTATTTTTGGGACTTGAACAGTTGAGAACCACTGCCTTATAACCCGCTTTAAAGTTTTCGATTGAGTTTTAAAAGAAAATAAACTTAAGCTGAAGAAGGCCTGCTGGTTCTGCTTTAAAATCCACAAACAATTACGTTTATACTTTCTTCTAATAATTGCAGCCAATGTATCTACTTTAAAAATCAGCAGAAATGGTCTAATTTGTTTATTCTGATATCGAAACAATAATATCGTGCAACCCTTAAAAAGAGCAAATAACAGATACCATAACTACAATACAGCTTTTACTTTCACATGCCACAGTTTGAAAGTCACACATCTGCAGTAGAGATCTCATTTCTCTGAAACCATGGGAACGCATGAGTATTACGAGGTCCGCCTCAAGACTTTTGGTCAAATCAGTTTAGGTTGTTTTTTTGAAAAATCTGTATTTATTACATATTTTGTTGACATCTGAAAAGGCCTACATGCTTTGAGTCTTACAAATGCACCTTATTCATGTCAGTCCATGTGGGGAAAAGAAAAAAAAAGAGGCTGGCAATGTAATATCTGATTTAGCACCTTACTACACAGCATGTTTTCACTTTATGCCAGTTTAGCTATTCTTCCATATGTATGATTTCAAAAGTACAAAAATCTCATATTTGTGAAATTGTTTTCATGGGATGTGCCAAGTTTGGATGCGATCTCACAAGTGTTTATGCTTATCATTTTCTTTTCCTCCTTCAGTTATAACAATGGTATGTCTCAAAACTTTCCTATAACAGTGTGTGGAATCAATTTATCTCAGCAAACAGTATCATTACTTGCCATTTTACAATAAGCCCTGTATTTCACATATATTTACCAGTGATGTGTATTTGTTATTATAAAGAAAATAGCCGTAAAAGCTTCATTATGTTACATAATATTGTGACTTTTTTCGAAAAACTGTGAAGACTTATCTTGCATATACTTTATACAGAAGTATTAAGCCCTTAATACAAAAGACTAAAAAAAGTGTGGAAGAATAAACTGATTGTTGCTAAGTAAGGATGATTTTTGTAAATGTTACCAGCACTTTTTTTGTAATTTTCACTCTCTGAGGTATTGTACAAGTTCAAGCTGTTTGTGAAGTTTGATTATGAAGGAATAAAAACTAGTACTTTCCTGTACTTCACAGAAAGTCTTGTTGCTGTTTTATTTTTCTGCTCATTCTCTTGTGGGGTTTTTTTCTCATGAATAAACTGCCTGGAAATATTTACAGAAAAGTAACTTTTGACTTTAAAAGGGTAAAGTTGTTGCAGTGAGACGTCCACGCATGACCTTTCACATAACTGCGCTGCCAGAACCAACAAGCGGACGTCCAGCGAATGCATAAAAACACACACAAACATCCACAGATATTCTTGGAGTGAGCACAATCAAACAAATGAGTTGGGTTAGCTAAAATTAAGCCCATAAATAATATTAGCCTGCGTGTTTGTGGAGTCCAAATACAGTTGGATTTGATTCTGCAGATCCTGAACAACAGGCTGGATGGTATCCCAGAATGCACTGGGCAGAAGGCAGGAAACACCCGGGACGAGCTGCCAGTCCATTACAAATCTGACGAGGATTAATACACAACTCACAGCCGTTACTCCTCTTCACACCTACTGTCACGGGCGACTCAAAAGTGAAAACCTCTTCACATGCGTCGAGTGTTTGGACCCGTGGGAGGAGGCGACGCAGCCAACATGTAAAACTCTGAATGCAGAAACAGGAACTAAGCAGAGAAAACAGGCGGCAGCGGTGCTGTTTAATTCTCTGATTAACCTACACACACGTACAGACTGTCTGCTGCAATTTGACTCAGATGAGGGAGATAATCAGCTTTTCAACTGAACTGACACAATTCATAACAGAGAGCACTCGGAGAGCGCAAACCTCCCCCCACATCTATACGTTTATGAACAAATAGTTTCATGATAAAGTTACCCTCATAATATGATTCCTTGACCCTGAAAACCCACACCTAGCACTCAGAATCATGTTCAATTAATCAATCTTCAGTCAATCTTTATTTGTATAGCGCCAATTCATGACAAGTGTTACCTCAAGACAAAACTCTTCAATTTATAGATACACATACATGCATAGATACTTATATAAAATACACATACATATATATACTAATCATACATCCAACACCCAACATGAATCCATATAACAAATAATGAATCCTTCCATCATGGTGGCAAGAAAAAACCTCTGTTTAGCAGTAGGAAATCTTGATTTTGGATCCCAGTCTCATGCTGAACAGCCCATCCACACTGTGCCTGTGTTGAGTGTGAGGGTGAAGGAAGGGAGGTGGGCAGAGACAAGTGGACTAAAATAAGAACTAAAGCTAGTAACAGATCCATGGGCCAATCATAGACCTGTCTTCATCATATTTGTCTCTGCTGAATATAAATTTATTAAAAGGCTAGCCCTTTGAGATGCAACATCTCGTTTGTTGATAACATTATTAGTCAGACAGTTATTGAGCAAAAACAATCGTTTGCTAATGGCGGTTATCTGGGTCACCAAAATCTAATCATTTTTAAGTTGGGCCATCACCAACATCTCCTGAAAATTCAGATGAATCGTCCAGTAGTTTTTGCAGAATCTTGCTAACAAAATAAACGCTGGCAAAAACGTAACCTCCTTGGCAGAGGTAATTAAACCAATGCCTATTTGATTACATGGCAACAAAAACAGAGGCCCAGAGGACTCAGTATTAAGTGAGTCAACTATTTCTTATTATCAGAATCTGTAGGCAAACTCGTTCACACCGTCAACAAAAGTAGATTTGTGTGTTCTAGATCATATCCAGGGTCAGACAACAGAGTAATTAGATGAGTGAGTTTTGTTACCAAAAGGCCACATTATTATTATTTCATCTGAAGAACCAGAGGGACACGATTCAAAGTCTAAAATGAACATAATTCAATAAGTTTGACTTCTTTTAATTAAACAATTAGAAAAACACTCAGAGAGCACAAACCTTCGGCAAGCAGCTCAGTTACGCCAGTGGGCTTTTCCACAATCCCTGAAAAGAAAACAATTCCGGACCACCACATGCTCCGATTGGACTGCCGAGTCTCCGCTCATGTCTGTCCATCTTGGAGAGCCTCTCCGCCGGCATTGCAAAGGAAGCTGGCAAATGAAATCACATAGACTTGAAAAACATTGACATCAGTTTGCAAATAGACTACAATTCCCATAATGAAGTCAAAGGGGTGAAACTCTCACTGCAGCCGAGGAGAAATGAATGGGATTTGCATTATAAACAACAATGTTTTTTTGTGACATCAATCTGAATTAGATCCACATGAATCTTAATTTTGATGATAGAGACTTATTATATATGTTACTCCTGTAAAATTTTGAAGTGAATCCATTACGTGAAGTCAGAGATATGATTTTTTAAAATTTTGGCCAATGTTAACTTACGGATATTTTTTGAAAACTTTGGATTTTTTGTATCCAGACAAATATGGAGAACACCACCAAAATTTACTGGCTTCTTTCTTGGACCAAACCACACTTCTGGTAAAATTTTCATGTAAATCGATGTAGTAGTTTTTGCTTAATCTTGCAGCAGACAAACAAACAAACGGGACCAAAAACATAACACCCCCTTGGTGGAGGTAAAAAAGGAGTCAGTAATTTAAATTTTATTAATTGCCCGGCTGTTTCACAAGTTTCTATCATTCAGCTGAACATATTGATGATTTTTGGTCTGTGTGCCCCACCCCAGACTGCACTTATTACCTCGCTAAGGAGGTTATGTTTTTGCCAGGGTCTGTCTGTGAGTTTGTTTGTTTGTCTGTTAGTTTGTTTGTTGCAAGTTTACGCAAAAACAACAGGATGGATTTAATATGAAAATTTTACCAGGGGTGTGGTTTGGTTCAACAAAGAACACATGACATTTTGGTGGTGATCCGCACATTTGTTTGGAGGCAATAAAATCCCCAAAATTTGTGAAAAATCCCACAACTTAACATTGGGCTGTATTTTAAAAACTCATATCTCTGACAACACTTGATGGATTTGCTTCAAAATTTAAGCCGATAATATGTGTAATATAACTCCATAAATCACAGTGGATCTAATCCAGACTGATGTCACAAAGACCGTTAAACTTTATAATGGCAAATCCCATTCATTTCTCCACGTCTGCTCTGACAGCTCTGCCCACTTTGCGTCATATGGGAACTGGTCGTTTATTGACCAACTCACGTCAAGGTTTTTCAAGCCTATGTCACGACATTACCCCGCTTCCTTGCAATGCCAGCGGAGGACTTCTCCACATGGACAGCCATGAGCGGAGATTCGGCTGTCATACAGGAGCACTTGGTGACCTCAGACTTGTACATTGGCAAAGGTACCGAAAAAGGAAACAAATTCATATGTTAGCATGTGTGTTTTTTCCAGATCTGAGCTGAGGGAAAAACGCCCATAACTCATATTTTGGTGAACTATGACCCGACCTTCTGCACCAGAGTCTTCTCCTGCCTGTAAAGGTCCCAAAAATTAAAGTTTTAACATTTTTTTTTGGAGGGTCCGAAACCTCAAAAAAGTCATGTGTTAGCATGTTTGTTTTTTCCAGATCTGAGCTGAGGAAAAAACGTTGATAACTCGTTTTTTAGGTGAAATATGACCAAACCTTCTGCACCAGAGTGTTCTCCTGCCTGTAAAGGTCCCAAAAATTCAAGTTTTAGCCTTTTTTTGGGGGGGGGTCCGAAACCTCAAAAAAGTCATATGTTAGCATGTGTGTTTTTTCGAGATCTGGATGAGGGAAAAAGGCCCATAACTCAGTTTTTAGGTGAAATATGTCCAAACCTTCTACACCAGAGTGTTCTCCTGCCTGTAAAGGTCCAAAAATTCAAGTTTTAGCATTTTTTTTTCGGGGTCCAAACCTCAAAAAAGTCATATGTTAGCATGTGTGTTTTTTCCAGATATGAGCTGAGGAAAAACGTTGATAACTAATTTTTTTAGGTGAAATATGACCAAACCTTCTGCACCAGAGTCTTCTCCTGCCTGTAAAGGTCCCAAAAATTCAAGTTTGAGCATTTTTTGTTTCCGGGTCCGAAACGCAAAAAAGTCATGTGTTAGCATGTGTGTTTTTTCCGGATCTGGATGAGGGAAAAAGCCCATAACTCAGTTTTTAGGTGAAATATGTCCAAACCTTCTGCACCAGAGTCTTCTCCTGCCTGTAAAGTCCAAAAATTCAAGTTTTAGCATTTTTTTTTTTCGGGGTCCGAAACCTCAAAAAAGTCATATGTTAGCATGTGTGTTTTTTTCCAGATATGAGCTGAGGAAAAAACGTTGATAACTAATTTTTTAGGTGAAATATGACCAAACCTTCTGCACCAGAGTCTTCTCCTGCTGTAAAGGTCCCAAAAATTCAAGTTTGAGCATTTTTTGTTTCCGGGTCCGAAACCGCAAAAAAGTCATGTGTTAGCATGTGTGTTTTTTCCGGATCTGGATGAGGAAAAAGGCCCATAACTCAGTTTTTAGGTGAAATATGTCCAAACCTTCTGCACCAGAGTCTTCTCCTGCCTGTAAAGGTCCCAAAAATTCAAGTTTTAGCATTTTTTTTTTCGGGGTCCGAACCTCAAAAAAGTCATATGTTAGCATGTGTGTTTTTTCCAGATCTGAGCTGAGGGAAAAAACGCCATAACTCAATTTTTTAGGTGATATATGACCAAACCTTCTGCACCAGAGTGTTCTCCTGCCTGTAAAGGTCCCAAAAATTCAAGTTTTAGCATTTTTTTTTCCGGGTCCGAAACCGCAAAAAAGTCATGTGTTAGTATGTGTGTTTTTGCCAGATCTGAGCTGAGGGAAAAATGCCCATAACCCATTTTTTAGGTGAAATATGGCCAAACCTTCTACACCAGAGTGTTCTCCTGCCTGTAAAGGTCCCAAAAATTCAAGTTTTAGAATTTTTTTTTTCGGGGTCCAGACCTCAAAAAAGTCATATGTTAGCATGTGTGTTTTTTCCAGATCTGAGCTGAGGGAAAAATGCCCATAACTCAGTTTTAGGTGATATATGACCAAACCTTCTACACCAGAGTGTTCTCCTGCCTGTAAAGGTCCCAAACAGTCAAGTTTTAGCATTTTTTTTTGGAGGGTCCGAAACTCAAAAAAGTCATATGTTAGCATGTGTGTTTTTTCCAGATCTGAGCTGAGAGAAAAATGCCCATAACTCATTTTTAAGGTGAAATATGACCAAATCTCTGCACCAGAGTCTTCTCCTGCCTGTAAAGGTCCCAAAATTCAAGTTTTAGCATATTTTTTTTCGGGGTCCGAAACCGCAAAAAAGTCATGTGTTAGCATGTTTGTTTTTTCCAGATCTGAGCTGAGGAAAAAACGTTGATAACTCATTTTCTAGGTGAAATATGACCAAACCTTCTGCACCAGAGTCTTCTCCTGCCTGTAAAGGTCCCAAAAATTCAAGTTTGAGCTTTTTTTTTGGGGGGGGGTCCGAAACCTCAAAAAGTCGTATGTTAGCATGTGTGTTTTTTCCAGATCTGAGCTGAGGGAAAATTGCCCATAACTCATTTTTTAGGTGAAATATGACAACCTCTTCTGCACCAGAGTCTTTCTCCTGCCTGTAAAGGTCCCAAAAATTCAAGTTTTAGCATATTTTTTTTCGGGGTCGAAAACGCAAAAAAGTCATGTGTTAGCATGTTTGTTTCTTCAGATCTGAGCTGAGGAAAAAAACGTTGATAACTCATTTTTTAGGTGAAATATGACCAAACCTCCTGGACCAGAGTGTTCTCCTGCCTGTAAAGGTCCCAAAAACTTAAGTTTTAGCTTTTTTTGGGGGGGGGTCCGAAACCTCAAAAAAGTCATATGTTAGCATGTGTGTTTTTTCCAGATCTGGATGAGGAAAAATGCCCATAACTCATTTTTTAGGTGAAATATGTCCAAATCTTCTGCACCAGAGTCTTCTCTGCCTGTAAAGGTCCCAAAAATTCAAGTTTTAGATTTTTTTTTTCGGGGTCCAGACCTCAAAATAGTCATATGTTAGCATGTGTGTTTTTTCCAGATATGAGCTGAGGAAAAAAACGTTGATAACTAATTTTTTTAGGTGAAATATGACAAACCTTCTGCACCAGAGTCTTCGCTGCCTGTAAAGGTCCCAAAAATTCAAGTTTTAGCATTTTTTGTTTCCGGGGTCCGAAACCTCAAAAAAGTCATATGTTAGCATGTGTGTTTTTTCCAGATCTGAGCTGAGGGAAAATGCCCGTAGCTCATTTTTTAGGTGAAATATGTCCAAACCTTCTGCACCAGAGTGTTCTCCTGCCTGTTAAAGGTCCCAAAAATTCAAGTTTTAGCATTTTTTTTTGGAGGGTCCGTAACTCAAAAAAGTCATATGTTAGCATATGTGTTTTTTCCAGATCTGAGCTGAGAGAAAAATGCCCATAACTCCTTTTTTAGGTGAAATATGACCAAACCTTCTGCACCAGAGTGTTCTCCTGCCTGTAAACGTCCCAAAAAGTCAAGTTTTAGCATATTTTTTGGGGGGGTCTGAAACCTCAAAATAGTCATATGTTAGCATGTGTGTTTTTTCAAGATCTGGATGAGGGAAAATTGCCCAAAACTCATTTTTTAGGTGAAATATGACCAAACCTTCTGCACCAGAGTCTTCTCCTGCCTGTAAAGGTCCCAAAAATTCAAGTTTTAGCATTTTTTTTTTCGGGGTCCAGACCTCAAAAAAGTCATATTGTTAGCATGTGTGTTTTTTCCAGATCTGAGCTGAGGGAAAAAAACGCCATAACTCATTTTTTAGGTAAAATATGGCCAAACCTTCTGCACCAGAGTCTTTCTCCTGCTGTAACAGTCCCAAAAATTCAAGTTTTAGCATTTTTTTTTTCGGGGTCCAGACCTCAAAAAAGTTATATGTTAGCATGTGTGTTTTTTCACAATCTGGATGAGGGAAAAATGCCCATAACTCAGTTTTTAGGTGAAATATGTCCAAACCTTCTGCACCAGAGTCTTCTCCTGCCTGTAAAGGTCCCAAAATTTCAAGTTTTAGGATTTTTTTTTTTTTTTTTCGGGGTCCAGACCTCAAAAAAGTCATATGTTAGCATGTGTGTTTTTTCCAGATCTGAGCTGAGGAAAAAATGTTGATAACTCAGTTTTTAGGTGAAATATGTCCAAACCTTCTGCACTAGAGTCTTCTCCTGCCTGTAACAGTCCCAAAATTCAAGTTTTAGCATTTTTTTTTCGGGGTCCGAAACCTCAAAAAAGTCATATGTTAGGTTGCATGTGTGTTTTTTCCAGATCTGGATGAGGAGGGAAAAATGCCCATAACTCATTTTTTAGGTGAAATATGTCCAAATCTTCTGCACCAGAGTCTTCTCCTGCCTGTAAAGGTCCCAAAATTCAAGTTTTAGGATTTTTTTTTTCGGGGTCCAGACCTCAAAATAGTCATATGTTAGCATGTGTGTTTTTTCCAGATATGAGCTGAGGAAAAAACGTTGATAACTAATTTTTTTAGGTGAAATATGACCAAACCTTCTGCACCAGAGTCTTCGCCTGCCTGTAAAGGTCCCAAAAATTCAAGTTTTAGCATTTTTTGTTTCGGGTCCGAAACCTCAAAAAGTCATATGTTAGCATGTGTGTTTTTTCCAGATCTGAGCTGAGGGAAAAAATGCCCGTAGCTCATTTTTTAGGTGAAATATGTCCAAACCTTCTGCACCAGAGTGTTCTCCTGCCTGTAAAGGTCCCAAAAATTCAAGTTTTAGCATTTTTTTTTGGAGGGTCCGTAACCTCAAAAAGTCATATGTTAGCATATGTGTTTTTTCCAGATCTGAGCTGAGAGAGAAAAATGCCCATAACTCCTTTTTTAGGTGAAATATGACCAAACTTCTGCACCAGAGTGTTTCCTGCTGTGTAAACGTCCCAAAAAGTCAAGTTTTAGCATATTTTTTGCGGGGGTCTGAAACCTCAAAATAGTCATATGTTAGCATGTGTGTTTTTTCAAGATCTGGATGAGGGAAAATTGCCAAAAACTCATTTTTTAGGTGAAATATGACCAAACCTTCTGCACCAGAGTCTTCTCCTGCCTGTAAAGGTCCCAAAATTCAAGTTTTAGCTTTTTTTTTTTCGGGGGTCCAGACCTCAAAAAGTCATATGTTAGCATGTGTGTTTTTTCCAGATCTGAGCTGAGGAAAAAACGCCCATAACTCATTTTTTAGGTAAAATATGGCCAAACCTTCTGCACCAGAGTCTTCTCCTGCCTGTAACAGTCCCAAAAATTCAAGTTTTAGCATTTTTTTTTTCGGGGTCCAGACCTCAAAAAAGTTATATGTTAGCATGTGTGTTTTTTCCACATCTGGATGAGGGAAAAAATGCCCATAACTCATTTTTAGGTGAAATATGTCCAAAACTTCTGGCACCAGAGTCTTCTCCTGCCTGTAAAGGTCCAAAATTTCAAGTTTTAGGATTTTTTTTTTTCGGGGTCCAGACCTCAAAAAGTCATATGTTAGCATGTGTGTTTTTCCAGATCTGAGCTGAGGAAAAATGTTGATAACTCAGTTTTTTAGGTGAAATATGTCCAAACCTTCTGCACTAGAGTCTTCTCCTGCCTGTAACAGTCCCAAAATTCAAGTTTTAGCATTTTTTTTTCGGGGTCCGAAACCTCAAAAAAGTCATATGTTAGCATGTGTGTTTTTTTCCAGATCTGAGTGAGGGAAAAATGCCATAACTCATTTTTAAGGTGAAATATGACCAAACCTTCTGGCACCAGAGTGTTCTCCTGCCTCTAACGGTCCCAAAAATTCAGTTTTAGCATTTTTTTTTTCGGGGTCCGAAACCTAAAAATAGTCATATGTTAGCATGTGTGTTTTTTCCAGATCTGAGCTGAGGAAAAAATGCCAATAACTCATTTTTTAGGTGAAATATGACCAAACCTTCTGCACCAGAGTCTTCTCCTGCCTGTAAAGGCCCCAAAAAAGTCAAGATTTAGCAAATTTTTTGGGGGGGTCCGAAACCTCAAAAAAGTCATATGTTAGCATGTGTGTTTTTTTCCAGATCTGAGCTGAGGGAAAAATGCCCGTAGCTCATTTTTTAGGTGAAATATGGACAAATCTTCAACACCAGAGTGTTCTCTGCCTGTAAAGGTCCCAAAAAATTCAAGTAGTATTTTTTTTTTGGGGGGTCCTTAACCTCAAAAAAGTCATATGTTAGCATGTGTGTTTTTTCCAGATCTGAGCTGAGAGAAAAATGCCCATAACTCTTTTATAGGTAATATATGACCAAACCTTTGCACAGAGTCTTCTCTGCCTGTAAACGTCCCAAAAATTCAAGTTTTAGCATATTTTTTTGGGGGGGTCTGAAACCTCAAAAAAGTCATATGTTAGCTGCATGTGTGTTTTTTCCAGATCTGGATCAGGGAAAAAACGCCCATAACTCAGTTTTTAGGTGAAATATGACCAAACCTTCTGCACCAGAGTGTTCTCCTGCCTGTAACAGTCCAAAAATTCAAGTTTTAGGATTTTTTGTTTTCGGGGTCCAGACCTCAAAAAAGTCATATGTTAGCATGTGTGTTTTTTCCAGATCTGAGCTGAGGAAAAACGCCCATAACTCATTTTTTAGGTGAAATATGTCCAAACCTTCTACACCAGAGTGTTCTCCTGCCTGTAACAGTCCCAAAAATTCAAGTTTTAGCATTTTTTTTTTCCGGGGTCAGAAACCTCAAAAAAGTCATATGTTAGCATGTGTGTTTTTTCCAGATCTGAGCTGAGGGGAAAAAATGCCCATAACTCACTTTTTAAGGTGAAATATGACCAAACCTTCTGCACCAGAGTGTTCTCCTGCCTCTAAACAGGTCCCAAAAATTCAAGTTTTAGCATTTTTTTTTCGGGGTCCGAACCTCAAAATAGTCATATGTTAGCATGTGTGTTTTTTCCAGATCTGAGCTGAGGAAAAATGCCAATAACTCATTTTTTAGGTGAAATATGACCAAACCTTCTGCACCAGAGTCTTCTCCTGCCTGTAAAGGCCCCAAAAAGTAAAGATTTAGCAAAATTTTTTGGGGGTCCGAAACCTCAAAAAGTCATATGCTAGCATGTGTGTTTTTTCCAGATCTGAGCTGAGGGAAAAAATCCCGTAGCTCATTTTTTAGGTGAAATATGACCAAATCTTCTGCACCAGAGTGTTCTCCTGCCTGTAAAGGTCCCAAAAATTCAAGTTTTAGCATTTTTTTTTGGGGGGGTCCTTAACCTCAAAAAAGTCATATGTTAGCATGTGTGTTTTTTCAGATCTGAGCTGAGAGAAAAATGCCCATACTCCTTTTTAGGTAATATATGACCAAACCTTCTGCACCAGAGTGTTCTCCTGCCTGTAAAAGTCCCAAAAAATCAAGTTTTAGCATATTTTTTTTGGGGGGGTCTGAAACCTCAAAAAAGTCATATGTTAGCATGTGTGTTTTTTCCAGATTGGATCAGGTAAAAAATGCCCATAACTCATTTTTAAGGTGAAATATGACCAAACCTTCTGCACCAGAGTCTTCTCCTGCCTGTAAAGGTCGCAAAAATTCAAGTTTTAGGATTTTTGCGACCTTTTCAGGCAGTAGAGAAGACTTGGGCAGAGGTGTTTGGTCATATTTCACTTAAAAAATGAGTTTTATGGGGTTTTTCCCTGACCAGATCTGGAAAAAAAACACATGTAACATATGACTTTTTTGGAGGGTTTCAGACCCCCCCAAAAAAAATATGCTAAAACTTGATTTTTTGGGACGTTTTACAGGCAGGAGAACACTCTGGTGCAGAAGGTTTGGTCATATATTTACCTAGAAAAGGAGTTACTGGGCATTTTTCTCTCAGCTCAGATCTGGAAAAAAACACACATGCTAACATATGACTTTTTTTGAGGTTAAGGACCCCCCAAAAAAAAAAATGCTAAAACTTGAATTTTTTGGGACCTTACAGGCAGGAGAAACCTCTGGTGCAGAAGCTTTAGTCTTAATTCACCTAAAAATGAGCTACGGGGATTTTTTCCCTCAGCTCAGATCTGGAAAAAACACACATGCTAGCATATGACTTTTTTGAGGTTTCGGACCCCCCAAAAAAATTTGCCTAAATCTTTACCTTTTTGGGGCCTTTACAGGCAGGAGAAGACTCTGGTGCAGAAGGTATTGGTCATATTTTCACCTAAAAAATGAGTTATTGGCATTTTTCTCAGCTCAGATCTGGAAAAAAACACACATGCTAACATATGACTATTTTTGAGGGTTTCGGACCCCGAAAAAAAAAATGCTTAAAACTTGAATTTTTGGGACCGTTAGCGAGGCAGGAGAACACTCTGGTGCAGAAGGTTTGGTCATATTCTCACCTTAAAAATGAGTTATGGGCATTTTTCCCCTCAGCTCAGATCTGGAAAAAACACACATGCTAACATATGACTTTTTTGAGGTTTCGGACCCCGAAAAAAAAAATGCTAAAACTTGAATTTTTGGACTGTTAAGGCAGGGAGAACACTCTGGTGTTAGAAGGTTTGGACATATTTCACCCTAAAAATGAGTTATGGGCGTTTTGTCCTCAGCTCAGATCTGGAAAAAAACACACATGCTAACATATGACTTTTTTGAGGTCTGGACCCCCGAAAACAAAAATCCTATAAACTTGAATTTTTGGGACTGTTACAGGCAGGAGAACACTCTGGTGCAGAAGGTTTGGTCTTATTTCACCTAAAAAACTGAGTATGGGCGTTTTCCCTGATCAGATCTGGAAAAAAAACACACATGCTAACATATGACTTTTTTTGAGGTTCTGAACCCCCCAAAAAAATATGCTAAAACTTGAATTTTTGGGACGTTTTACAGGCAGGAGAGACTCTGGTGCAGAAGGTTTGGTCATATATTACCTATAAAAGGAGTTTGGGCATTTTTTCTCTCAGCTCAGATCTGGAAAAAACACACATGCTAACATATGACTTTTTGAGGTTAAGGACCCCCAAAAAAAAAAATACTACTGAATTTTTGGGACCTTTACAGGCAGTGGAGAACACTCTGGTGTTGAAGATTTTGTCATATTTCACCTAAAAAATGAGCTACGGGCATTTTTCCCTCAGCTCAGATCTGGAAAAAACACACATGCTAACATATGACTTTTTTGAGGTTTCGGACCCCCCCAAAAAATTTGCTAAATCTTGACTTTTTGGGGCCTTTACAGGCAGGAGAAGACTCTGGTGCAGAAGGTTTGGTCATATTTCACCTAAAAAATGAGTTATTGGCATTTTTTCCTCAGCTCAGATCTGGAAAAAACACACATGCTAACATATGGACTATTTTTGAGGGTTTCGGACCCCCGAAAAAAAAATGCTAACACTTGAATTTTTGGGACCGTTAGAGGCAGGAGAACACTCTGGTGCAGAAGGTTTGGTCATATTTCACCTTAAAAATGAGTTATGGGCATTTTTTCCCTCAGCTCAGATCTGGAAAAAACACACATGCTAACATATGACTTTTTGAGGTTTCGGGACCCCCTACCCGAAAAAAAATGCTAAAACTTGAATTTTTTGGGAATGTTACAGCGCAGGAGAAGACTCTAGTGCAGAAGGTTTGGACATATTTCACCTAAAAACTGAGTTATCAACATTTTTTCCTCAGCTCAGATCTGGAAAAAACACACATGCTAACATATGACTTTTTTGAGGTCTGGACCCCGAAAAAAAAAATCCTAAAAACTTGAAATTTTGGGACCTTTACAGGGCAAGGAGAAGACCTCTGGTGCAGAAGGTTTGGACATATTTCACCTAAAAAATGAGTTATGGGCATTTTTTCCCTCATCCAGATGTGGAAAAAACACACCATGCTAACATATAACTTTTTGAGGTCTGGACCCCCGAAAAAAAAAAATGCTAAAACTTGAATTTTTGGGACTGTTACAGGCAGGAGAAGACTCTGGTGCAGAAGGTTTGGCCATATTTTACCTAAAAAATGAGTTATGGGCGTTTTTCCTCAGCTCAGATCTGGAAAAAACACACATGCTAACATATGACTTTTTTGAGGTCTGGACCCCGAAAAAAAAAAAGCTAAACTTGAATTTTTGGGCCTTTACAGGCAGGAGAAGACTCTGGTGCAGAAGGTTTGGTCATATTTCACCTAAAAAATGAGTTTTGGGCAATTTTCCTCATCCAGATCTTGAAAAAAACACACATGCTAAACATATGACTATTTTGAGGTTTCAGACCCCCCCCCAAAAATATGCTAAAACTTGACTTTTTGGGACGACGTTTACAGGCAGGAGAACACTCTGGTTGCAGAAGGTTTGGTCATATTTCACCTAAAAAAGGAGTTATGGGCATTTTTCTCTCAGCTCAGATCTGGAAAAAAACACATATGCTAACATATGACTTTTTTGAGGTTACGGACCCTCAAAAAAAATGCTAAAACTTGAATTTTTGGGACCTTTACAGGCAGGAGAACGCTCTGGTGCAGAAGGTTTGGCAATATTTCACCTAAAAAAATGAGCTTACGTGGCTACTTTTTCCTCAGCTCAGATCTGGAAAAAACACACATGCTAACATATGACTTTTTTGAGGTTTCGGACCCGGAAAACAAAAAATGCTAAAACTTGAATTTTTGGGACCTTTCAGGCAGGCGAAAGACTCTGGTGCAGAAGGTTTGGTCATATTTCACCTAAAAAAATTAGTTATCAACGTTTTTTCCTCAGCTATATCTGGAAAAAAACACACATGCTAACATATGACTATTTTGAGGTCTGGACCCCGAAAAAAAAAATCCTAAAACTTGAATTTTTGGGACCTTTACAGGCAGGAGAAGACTCTGGTGCAGAAGATTTGGACATATTTCACCTAAAAACTGAGTTATGGGCATTTTTCCCTCCCAATCCAGATCTGGAAAAAACAACACATGCTAACATATGACTTTTTGAGGTTTCGGACCCCGAAAAAAAAATGCTAAAACTTTGAATTTTTGGGACTGTTACAGGCAGGAGAAGACTCTAGTGCAGAAGGTTTGGACATATTTTCACCTAAAAACTGAGTTATCAACATTTTTTCCTCAGCTCAGATCTGGAAAAAAACACACATGCTAACATAATGACTTTTTTTGAGGTCTAGGACCCCGAAAAAAAAATCTAAAAACTTGAAATTTTGAGGACCTTTACACAGGCAGGACGAAGACTCTGGTGCAGAAGGTTTGGACATATTTCACCTACCAACTGAGTTATGGCATTTTTCCTCATCCAGATGCTGGAAAAAACACACATGCTAACATATAACTTTTTTGAGGTCTGGGACCCCGAAAAAAAAATGCTAAAACTTGAATTTTTGGGACTGTTACAGGCAGGAGAAGACTCTGGTGCAGAAGGTTTGGCCTTATTTTACCTAAAAAAATGAGTTATGGGCGTTTTTTTCCTCAGCTCAGATCTGGAAAAAACACACATGCTAACATATGACTTTTTTGAGGTCTGGACCCGAAAAAAAATGCTAAAACTTGAATTTTTGGGACCTTTACAGGCAGGAGAAGACTCTGGTGCAGAAGGTTTGGTCATATTTCACCTAAAAAATGAGTTTTGGGCATAATTTTCCCTCATCCAGATCTGAAAAAAACACACTGCTAACATATGACTATTTTGAGGTTCAGACCCCCCAAAAAATATGCTAAAACTGACTTTTTGGGACGTTTACAGGCAGGAGAACACTCTGGTGCAGAAGGTTTGGTCATATTTCACCTAAAAAAGGAGTTATGGGCATTTTTCTCTCAGCTCAGATCTGGAAAAAAAACACATATGCTAACATATGACTTTTTTTGAGGTTACGGACCCTCCAAAAAAAAATGCTAAAACTTGAATTTTTGGGACCGTTTACAGGCAGGAGAACACTCTGGTGCAGAAGGTTTGGACATATTTCACCTAAAAAATGAGCTACGGGTTTTTCCTCCTCAGCTCAGATCTGGAAAAAACACACATGCTAACATATGACTTTTTTGAGGTTTCGGACCCCGGAAACAAAAAAATGCTAAAACTTGAATTTTTGGGACCTTTACAGGCAGGCGAAGACTCTGGTGCAGAAGGTTTGGTCATATTTCACCTAAAAAAATTAGTTATCAACGTTTTTTTCCTCAGCTCATATCTGGAAAAAAACACACATGCTAACATATGACTATTTTGAGGTCTGGACCCCGAAAAAAAAAATCCTAAAACTTGAATTTTTGGGACCTTTACAGCAGGAGAAGACTCTGGTGCAGAAGATTTGGACATATTTCACTAAAAAATGAGTTATGGGCATTTTTTCCCTCATCCAGATCTGGAAAAAACACACATGCTAACATATGACTTTTTTGAGGGTTTCGGACCCCCCCCCAAAAAAAAAGCTCAAACTTGAATTTTTGGGACCTTTACAGGCAGGAGAACACTCTGGTGCAGAAGGTTTGGTCATATTTCACCTTAAAAAATGAGTTATCAAAGTTTTTTCCTCAGCTCAGATCTGGAAGAAACAAACATGCTAACACATGACTTTTTTGCGGTTTCGGACCCGAAAAAAAATATGCTAAACTTGAATTTTTGGGACCTTTACAGGCAGGAGAAGACTCTGGTGCAGAAGGTTTGGTCATATTTCACCTAAAAAATGAGTTATGGGCAATTTTCCCTCAGCTCAGATCTGGAAAAAACACACATGCTAACATACGACTTTTTTGAGGTTTCGGACCCCCCCCCAAAAAAAAAGCTCAAACTTGAATTTTTGGGACCTTTACAGGCAGGAGAAGACTCTGGTGCAGAAGGTTTGGTCATATTTCACCTAGAAAATGAGTTATCAACGTTTTTTCCTCAGCTCAGATCTGGAAAAAACAAACATGCTAACACATGACTTTTTTGCGGTTTCGGACCCGAAAAAAAATATGCTAAAAACTTGAATTTTTGGGACCTTTACAGGCAGGAGAAGACTCTGGTGCAGAAGGTTTGGTCATATTTCACCTAAAAAATGAGTTATGGGCATTTTTCTCTCAGCTCAGATCTGGAAAAAACACACATGCTAACATATGACTTTTTTGAGGTTTCGGACCCTCCAAAAAAAAATGCTAAAACTTGACTGTTTGGGACCTTTACAGGCAGGAGAACACTCTGGTGTAGAAGGTTTCGGTCATATTTCACCTAAAAAATGAGTTATGGGCATTTTTCCCTCAGCTCAGATCTGGCAAAAACACACATGCTAACACATGACTTTTTTGCGGTTTCGGACCCGAAAAAAAAAAATGCTAAAACTTGAATTTTTGGGACCTTTACAGGCAGGAGAAGACTCTGGTGCAGAAGGTTTGGTCATATTTCACCTAAAAAAATTAGTTATCAACGTTTTTTCCTCAGCTCATATCTGGAAAAAACACACATGCTAACATATGACTATTTTGAGGTCTGGACCCCGAAAAAAAAAATTCTAAAACTTGAATTTTTGGGACCGTTAGAGGCAGGAGAACACTCTGGTGTAGAAGGTTTGGTCATATTTCACCTAAAAAACAGTTATCAACGTTTTGTCCTCAGCTCAGATCTGGAAAAAACACACATGCTAACATATGACTTTTTTGAGGTCTGGACCCCGAAAAAAAAAATCCTAAAACTTGAATTTTTGGGACCTTTACAGGCAGGAGAAGACTCTGGTGCAGAAGGTTTGGACATATTTCACCTAAAAACTGAGTTATCAACGTTTTTTCCTCAGCTCAGATCTGGAAAAAACACACATGCTAACATATGACTTTTTTGAGGTTTCGGACCCCCCCAAAAAAAAATGCTAAAACTTGAATTTTTGGGACCTTTACAGGCAGGAGAAGCCTCTGGTGCAGAAGGTTTGGTCATATTGTACGTAAAAAATGAGTTTTGGGCACTTTTTCCTCAGCTCAGATCTGGAAAAAACACACCTGCTAACATATGACTTTTTTGAGGTCTGGACCCCGAAAAAAAAAATGCTAAAACTTGAATTTTTGGGACTGTTACAGGCAGGAGAAGACTCTGGTGCAGAAGGTTTGGTCATATTTCACCTAAAATATGAGTTATGGGCATTTTTTCCTCAGCTCATATCTGGAAAAAACACACATGCTAACACATGACTTTTTTGCGGTTTTGGACCCCGAAACAAAAAATGCTAAAACTTGATTTTTGGGACCTTTACAGGCAGGAGAAGACTCTGGTGCAGAAGGTTTGGTCATATTTCACCTAAAAAAATTAGTTATCAACGTTTTTTCCTCAGCTCAGATCTGGAAAAAACACACATGCTAACATATGACTTTTTTGAGGTTTCGGACCCTCCAAAAAAAAATGCTAAAACTTGACTGTTTGGGACCTTTACAGGCAGGAGAACACTCTGGTGTAGAAGGTTTGGTCATATATCACCTAAAACATGAGTTATGGGCATTTTTCCCTCAGCTCAGATCTGGAAAAAACACACATGCTAACATATGACTTTTTTGAGGTTTCGGACCCCGAAAAAAAAAAATTCTAAAACTTGAATTTTTGGGACCTTTACAGGCAGGAGAACACTCTGGTGCAGAAGGTTTGGTCATATTTCATCTAAAAAATGAGTTATCAACGTTTTTTCCTCAGCTCAGATCTGGAAAAAACAAACATGCTAACACATGACTTTTTTGAGGTTTCGGACCCTCCAAAAAAAAATGTTAAAACTTTAATTTTTGGGACCTTTACAGGCAGGAGAAGACTCTGGTGCAGAAGGTCGGGTCATAGTTCACCAAAATATGAGTTATGGGCGTTTTTCCCTCAGCTCAGATCTGGAAAAAACACACATGCTAACATATGAATTTGTTTCCTTTTCGGACCTTTGCCAATGTACAAGTCTGAGTCACCAAGTGCTCCTGTATGACAGCCGAATCTCCGCTCATGGCTGTCCATGTGGAGAAGTCCTCCGCTGGCATTGCAAGGGAAGCGGGGTAATGTCGTGACATAGGCTTGAAAAACCTTGACGTGAGTTGGCCAATAAACGACCATTCCCATAATGACGCAAAGTGGGCAGAGCTGTCAGAGCAGACGTGGAGAAATGAATGGGATTTGCCATTATAAAGTTTAATGGTCTTTGTGACATCAGTCTGGATTAGATCCACTGTGATTATGGAGTTATATTACACATATTATCGCTTAAATTTTGAAGCAAATCCATCAAGTGTTGTCAGAGATATGAGTTTTTAAAATACAGCCCAATGTTAAGTTGTGGGATTTTTCACAAATTTTGGGGATTTTTTTGCCTCCAAACAAATGTGCGGATCACCACCAAAATGTCATGTGTTCTTTGTTGAACCAAACCACACCCCTGGTAAAATTTTCATATAAATCCATCCTGTAGTTTTTGCGTAAACTTGCTAACAAACAAACTAACAGACAAACAAACAAACACACAGACAGACCCTGGCAAAAACATAACCTCCTTAGCGGAGGTAATAAGTGCAGTCTGGGGTGGGCAACACAGACCAAAAATCATCAATATGTTCAGCTGAATGATAGAAACTTGTGAAACAGCCGGGCAATTAATAAAATTTAAATTACTGACTCCTTTTTTACCTCCACCAAGGGGGTTATGTTTTTGGTCCCGTTTGTTTGTTTGTCTGCTGCAAGATTAAGCAAAAACTACTACATCGATTTACATGAAAATTTTACCAGAAGTGTGGTTTGGTCCAAGAAAGAAGCCAGTAAATTTTGGTGGTGTTCTCCATATTTGTCTGGATACAAAAAATCCAAAGTTTTCAAAAAATTCCGTAAGTTAACATTGGGCAAAATTTTAAAAAATCATATCTCTGACTTCACGTAATGGATTCACTTCAAAATTTACAGGATAACATATATAATAAGTCTCTATCATCAAAATAAATTTCATGTGGATCTAATTCAGATTGATGTCACAAAAAAACATTGTTGTTTATAATGGCAAATCCCATTCATTTCTCCTCGGCTGCAGTGAGAGTTTCACCCCTTTGACTTCATTATGGGAATTGTAGTCTATTTGCAAACTGATGTCAATGTTTTTCAAGTCTATGTGATTTCATTTGCCAGCTTCCTTTGCAATGCCGGCGGAGAGGCTCTCCAAATGGACAGACATGAGCGGAGACTCGGCAGTCCAATCGGAGCATGTGGTGGTCCGGAATTGTTTCTTTTCCAGGGATTGTGGAAAAGCCACTGGCGTAACTGAGCTGCTTGCCGAAGGTTTGTGCTCTCTGAGTGTTTTTCTAATTGTTTAATTAAAAGAAGTCAAACTTATTGAATTATGTTCATTTTAGACTTTGAATCGTGTCCCTCTGGTCTTCAGATGAAATAATAATAATGTGGCCTTTTGGTAACAAAACTCACTCATCTAATTACTCTGTTGTCTGACCCTGGATATGATCTAGAACACACAAATCTACTTTTGTTGACGGTGTGAACGAGTTTGCCTACAGATTCTGATAATAAGAAATAGTGACTCACTTAATACTGAGTCCTCTGGGCCTCTGTTTTTGTTGCCATGTAATCAAATAGGCATTGGTTTAATTACCTCTGCCAAGGAGGTTACGTTTTTGCCAGCGTTTATTTGTTAGCAAGATTCTGCAAAAACTACTGGACGATTCATCTGAAATTTTCAGGAGATGTTGGTGATGGCCCAACTTAAAAATGATTAGATTTTGGTGACCCAGATAACCGCCATTAGCAAACGATTGTTTTTGCTCAATAACTGTCTGACTAATAATGTTATCAACAAAACGAGATGTTGCATCTCAAAGGGCTAGCCTTTAATAAATTTATATTCAGCAGAGACAAATATGATGAAGACAGGTCTATGATTGGCCCATGGATCTGTTACTAGCTTTAGTTCTTATTTTAGTCCACTTGTCTCTGCCCACCTCCCTTCCTTCACCCTCACACTCAACACAGCACAGTGTGGATGGCTGTTCAGCATGAGACTGGGATCCAAAATCAAGATTTCCTACTGCTAAACAGAGGTTTTTTCTTGCCACCATGATGGAAGGATTCATTATTTGTTATATGGATTCATGTTGGGTGTTGGATGTATGATTAGTATATATATGTATGTGTATTTTATATAAGTATCTATGCATGTATGTGTATCTATAAATTGAAGAGTTTGTCTTGAGGTAACACTTGTCATGAATTGGCGCTATACAAATAAAGATTGACTGAAGATTGATTAATTGAACATGATTCTGAGTGCTAGGTGTGGGTTTTCAGGGTCAAGGAATCATATTATGAGGGTAACTTTATCATGAAACTATTTGTTCATAAACGTATAGATGTGGGGGAGGTTTGCGCTCTCCGAGTGCTCTCTGTTATGAATTGTGTCAGTTCAGTTGAAAAGCTGATTATCTCCCTCATCTGAGTCAAATTGCAGCAGACAGTCTGTACGTGTGTGTAGGTTAATCAGAGAATTAAACAGCACCGCGGCCGCCTGTTTTCTCTGCTTTAGTTCCTGTTTCTGCATTCAGAGTTTACATGTTGGCTGCGTCGCCTCCTCCCACGGTCCAAACACTCGAGCATGTGAAGAGGTTTTCACTTTTGAGTCGCCCGTACAGTAGGTGTGAAGAGGAGTACGGCTGTGATTGTGTATTAATCCTCGTCAGATTTGTAATGGACTGGCAGCTCGTCCCGGGTGTTTCCTGCCTTCTGCCCAGTGCATTCTGGGATACCATCCAGCCTGTTGTTCAGGATCTGCAGAATCAAATCCAACTGTATTTGGACTCCACAAACACGCAGGCTAATATTATTTATGGGCTTAATTTTAGCTAACCCAACTCATTTGTTTGATTGTGCTCACTCCAAGAATATCTGTGGATGTTTGTGTGTGTTTTTATGCATTCGCTGGACGTCCGCTTGTTGGTTCTGGCAGCGCAGTTATGTGAAAGGTCATGCGTGGACGTCTCACTGCAACAACTTTACCCTTTTAAAGTCAAAAGTTACTTTTCTGTAAATATTTCCAGGCAGTTTATTCATGAGAAAAAAACCCCACAAGAGAATGAGCAGAAAAATAAAACAGCAACAAGACTTTCTGTGAAGTACAGGAAAGTACTAGTTTTTATTCCTTCATAATCAAACTTCACAAACAGCTTGAACTTGTACAATACCTCAGAGAGTGAAAATTACAAAAAAAGTGCTGGTAACATTTACAAAAATCATCCTTACTTAGCAACAATCAGTTTATTCTTCCACACTTTTTTTAGTCTTTTGTATTAAGGCTTAATACTTCTGTATAAAGTATATGCAAGATAAGTCTTCACAGTTTTTCGAAAAAAGTCACAATATTATGTAACATAATGAAGCTTTTACGGCTATTTTCTTTATAATAACAAATACACATCACTGGTAAATATATGTGAAATACAGGGCTTATTGTAAAATGGCAAGTAATGATACTGTTTGCTGAGATAAATTGATTCCACACACTGTTATAGGAAAGTTTTGACATACCATTGCTATAACTGAAGGAGGAGGAAAAGAAAATGATAAGCATAAACACTTGTGAGATCGCCTCCAAACTTTGGCACATCCCATGAAAAAATTTCACAAAATATGAGACTTTTCCTTTTGAAATCATACATATGGAAGAAGAGCTAAACTGGCATAAAGTGAAAACATGCTGTGTAGTAAGGTGCTAAATCAGATATTACATTGCCAGCCTCTTTTTTTTCTTTTCCCCCACATGGACTGACATGAATAAGGTGCATTTGTAAGACTCAAAGCATGTAGGCCTTTTCAGATGTCAACAAAATATGTAATAAATACAGATTTTTCAAAAAAACAACCTAAACTGATTTGACCAAAAGTCTTGAGGCGACCTCGTATACTCATGCGTTCCCATGGTTTCAGAGAAATGAAGATCTCTACTGCAGATGTGTGACTTTCAAACTGTGGCATGTGAAAGTAAAAGCTGTATTGTAGTTATGGTATCTGTTATTTGCTCTTTTTAAGGGTTGCACGATATTATTGTTTCGATATCAGAATAAACAAATTAGACCATTTCTGCTGATTTTTAAAGTAGATACATTGGCTGCAATTATTAGAAGAAAGTATAAACGTAATTGTTTGTGGATTTTAAAGCAGAACCAGCAGGCCTTCTTCAGCTTAAGTTTATTTTCTTTTAAAACTCAATCGAAAACTTTAAAGCGGGTTATAAGGCAGTGGTTCTCAACTGTTCAAGTCCCAAAAATAATGCAAAATACACTCTTTTATGGCTTCTATTCAAAAATATGTCTTTAGTCTGCCTACAAACCCTCATCAGGGAACATGAGTCAGGTGTTTGACCAGCCCACAGGGAGCTCCAGTGGAAGAAGCATGTCGTGGCATTTATGCGCAACCACTGTAAACATTAGAGCACAGTGCTGGAAAGTGAAAACCTGTTCAGATCTTGAAAGGGCCTGGTCAGACATGGCTCATGAGGACTTACACTAGAACAGGCTGTTCTGAAGAGGGAAGGCAGGGGGTTAATAGGCAGGCCAAAATATTCTGGAAATTTCAAAAGAATGATTTGGGGACATCTGGAACCAATGTGAACTTCTTAAAAAAGTAAAATATGTGACCCTTAATTATAAATCATGCCCTAAATCCCAAAAGATTATCAGGGACAGGACCAAAAAATGCTGACAAAGGACAACAGATCAGAAGACAGAAGACATGGTCGGTTTCTTGTGATAACATGTGCATTTTGGTTGTTTATTTTTTTTTGAGATCTCAATAAAATGACACATTAATAAGAGAAAACAAGCTTTGTTGTAATATTATTAATACCTATGATGAAAAGATGCAGAGTTTCATGCATTCATTCCTGATAATTTGTGGTCTCTCTATTCAAAGTTTACCAGATAAACAAACAAAACCCAAGCAAAAAACACCAAAAATGAACATGTAATCACAGTAAAAGGAAGTAAAATAAAATGCCCACTGTTAGTGCTTTGATGCTTTGTCTCGGCGCACATTTGTGACCAAGTGAAAACAGCTCAGCGACCCACTTCTGGGTGAAGACCGACCAGTTGAGAACCACTGCTCTGAAGACTGAAGTTTTAGATTCAAACTAGAGTGAGTTTTACTGCTTGCTCTTGAGAGGAAATTATGTTTTGTGTTAAACATCAATGTTGCTGCAGTGAATAACACGGAAAACCTGCTGTTATAATAAGTAAACGATTTTAATTTGAAAGGCCAGGCAAATTAACCAAACTGAAAAGACAGATGAAGCTCGAGTTTAACTGCGACCCGTTAAAAAGATTTTACAGTACATCCAAAGAAATTACTTCTTTTTATCACTGCATGTCTATCAGATGTTTTATGACTGTTCCTAAAAACAAATAGTCTGTCACTAAAAGAGTAACAGTTCAGCTTTTTGATGCAGGAAGGCCCTGGTATTCTCTAGGATGAAAAACAACTTTGCATAAAATTGTAAGGACTAAACTTAATTTGGAATCAGATATCAGAAAACATTCAATATCGTGCATCCCTACCTTTTCCTTTTTTTTTTTTTACTTTATTTTTTAATTGTTGAAATTGTGACAAACTGGATGAATAAGGAGATGGAATTGAAAAAACTGAATGCGAAACTAAGCCAAGATATATTCACAAGATCCTCTAAGCTGCACTGGTTTTACAGGTCAACAGATGAGAGCTCTAGCCCTAGACTTACCAATTTCACCCTCATGCATACTGTACGGTTAAAGTGACGCAACAAGCTTGCTTAAATAGTCTACATCACAAAAGCAATTTGGTTTTAGTGCAAACACAATTGGCTGGCTTCAGCTTCTCAATAATAACAAGCTCACCAAGGAGATTACAAGAAGGCACATACTTATGCTTCCTCTAACACGCAACATATTTAGACAAACCGCAACATCTTTCAACAACACCACAAAGCGGTGAAAAACAGGAAAAGCTACTACATCCAGATAAAAATGGTGCTGTTTGTGATTTATTGGAATCTTTTTTTCTTTACACGTATCCATTTAACAAAAGTTTAAAGGTCGTAGTTTCTGCTGTTGTGAATGACCTCGTTGAAGGATGAATATGAGACGTTTTGGTGGATTCTTTACCGTACGTACGTGACCAATGACGCTGTTTAAACCACAAAAAGGTGCTTTTTTTCCATCAGGTTAAAGCATTTTCTAAAATGTAACAACCCCAAAAAAGGGTGACCAAATATGCAGAGAAGACAGGTGTTATTTAAGGGGAAAGGCGTGGGGTTATCTTTTGGTTTTTGTGTTTGTTTTGGAGAAAAAAACGAATGAAGTCCTTCCCTTAACATCCCGTCTCTCACTGTTAAGATCTGTAAGAGCTGCGTGATTTGTCCAAAACAATCACAGGAGGAAACAACAGTTTTAATGCCCCTCAAATCTGGACACTAATACTCAGGGTACTGCTGGGTAAGAGAAATTAAAAAATAACAACAACAAGGTGTGGATGTCGTGCATTTAAAAAGGTGACTGATCCTGTACCTTTAATTACAAAAAGACAAATCAAAAAACGAGTCAAATATCACCAGCATTGCCACGGTGCGAGACTACCATCACATACTATGGTTGAAAAATGTGTTGAGTGAATTATATTGCTTTTTGATAGAAGACGACCAAAATAAGTCTAGTGCAAATCTCTTTTCTGGTTTGAGAAGTGGTGGTTGGTGTCATGAGACTCGACTGTCATATCTGCTCGACCATAGCACGAACACACCAGCTGATTTTTACACAGCTGTCAAGTGGTATCCCTTTATGACTTTTCTGACTATTTAGCTCAGAAAAGAAAAAAAAAAACACAACTGTCGCCACTGGATGCCATGCGACTATTTGGAGGGAAACCCCTAATAATAAATATTCCTATCATATATAACCCATCACCCAATCAATGCAAAAAAAAGAAAAAAAAAAAAAAAAAACCAGCACAAAGGAAATGTTCTTACTCCTATTTTGAAGCAGGAGGATGGCGGCCATTTTTACTCACCCTCCCATGTATAACAGGGAGGATGTGCTCTCTTTCTTTTTTTTTTTTTTTTCTGTGCTAACGGTTGTCGTCTGTGCAGTTATGTCTGTCAAATACATCTCTCAACTTGGAAATGTTGAAAAACTCACTCCAGTCCAGTGTTTGACAAATCATATTATAAAAACGTCCTTGCACATACATTAAAAAAAAAAAAACTTTATCCCCTATTTCAAAACAGCAGTCAATACATTTCAAACAAGCTTGTTTCATAACAACAACAATAATAATAATAATAAAATACAAACCAACTTGGAGCATAAATTATCAAAAACAAACTGAAAACACATTACTGCAGCATATATTTCAGGGTTTGCTTAGTTGTGATGTTAACTACCTTTACTACAACAGCTCCACCTTTGCCAAGTTCAGAACTATATAGGAGATTGTTTTTATAAGGGAAATAATAAAATATCAAGCCAACAAAAATAGAAGCCTAACAAAATATACACATATTTATAAGCTCATAGTTCAACTCAAGTGCATGTTTACAAAAAGCCTCTACATACAAGATATGGCAGCAAAAAGCCTGAACGCCAAGATGAGAAAAACAAAACCTAAGCTGCTTTGATTAGGACACACGTAATGTCTGATTTGTACTGTCGATGTTGGAGAAAATTGCGTCTTCACTTCAGGTAAAAAAACATCTCCGGATTACAGTAATTCAATTTCCTATTTTGAACACAAAGGATGAGAAAAATACAGCAGATTTGCCTTTTACAGTAATAAAAAAAGGTCAAATTTTGCCAAATAGGTTAACATTTTGCGTACAGATGATGTGTTATTAGAAAAATATATCATCTTGTCATCACCGTATAGCAGTGATGTTTAAACCACGTTAGAGTTTGGTTTCGATTTCTTTATACTGTGTGCTGATGGCTCTGATGCTTTTCAGTGAAGACTTTTGAAAACCTCTTTGAAACTGCTGAAAGTATTGTTATTCTCTTTCCTCTTCTTTTTTTGGCTTAAAAACAACCTACAAATATGTGCAAACTTAACATCTTGGTCCATCTCAAGTATAAATGGCTAATGTACTCAGATTAGTATTTCAGGGACAGCTTTAAAAATATCACACGGTGCCAGTATCTGGAGAAAACTGCAAGTAAAATGAAACAAACTATTGCGCTGTAATGTGTGAAGGTGAACAGGTTTACACTGATTTGTTGAACGTTTGTGTGTATAGAAGACATAACTGATGATTACTGAGTATGATGTTTTGTGAGAGAAATGATGCAACATTTACAATCTGTGTGATAGTTTACATCACAGCTACTGTGTCCACTTTTATTTTTATATTTTGTTGCATTTCTTATAAAAAGAGTCTATTTTGGTCTACAATAGGCAAATCAACAAAAACCACAAAACTATGAACAACCGATCGAGACACAAAACACACAGATGCATTTTCACAAGCACCTTGCAATGAGAAGAAAAACTCAAAAAAAAAACTAAAAAACAAAACAAAAAAACTTAACTGTAGCAATCTAAGCCCGATGGCAGGAACCCCACACACATAGAAAAGATAAATTATCTTCACCCTTCTTTGGTTTACGAACACAAACATTGTCTAGTAAAGTTTTTTTTTTTTCTGAATTAAACTTTAATGATTAGCATGGCCCCCGTGTTTCAAATTGACCACCAGCAGCCGCTTTAGAAACATTACAGTGAAGGAGTTAAATCCACGTCTGTTTGTTAGTTATGGCAGAAACATGCTGGCTGAAAAAGTCTGACCTGTAACATTTACTGAAGCCAGCCTCTGTGAGCCATTAAAAACACTTTATAAACATACTTATAGTGCAATGTCATGTGCCTGTATTGCCTTAAAATCATACTTAAAAGCACTTATTGTTATATTTAATGACCAATAACAATAATCACACCCTTGTATGATCCAGTGACTGAAATAAATCATAAACACACCTATATTGTGTTACATTTTGTATATAGTTCATTCATTAATATTCAAAATGCTTTTAAACAATAATTATCACACACTACAAGGTATTTAATAACAACTTAAATGGCTGGATGTCAATACAACAAATTGAATGTATCTTAAAATCAAACATATTAAATAATGATAACTACAGAACATAATAACCATTCTAAAACAAATAATAAACACAATTATCATACATTATAGTGCAAATGAACTGCTTTAGAATTCACTTAAACATTTAAACTTATTGTTGATCAGCATTTCTGACATGGATGAAATTTAGAGGCAACACTTTTTGTAATATTTAATATAAAAATTTAATTTCTGGAAAATTGGCTACTTTTATCTTTTGAAATCCAAGGCAGTGTAACGGTCTATGCTGTCAAAAGAGACAATAACATTTAGAGATAGAGCTGACAATAAAATCTGAATTATTGACAGAACTCAGATAGTTAAATCGTGTTTGCTGTCACAACACTGATTTAATTTTATGGTGATTTATAACCAGCTTGGTGTGGATTAAATCTGCGTAACACAGACTTCATTATTTTAACCCACAGGTCCCTTCGGTCCGATTAAGGGATGCATACGTGGTTGTTTTTAAGGTGGTATTTCAGTGATAACTGTATGACATGTCATTTTGGAGAAATGTGCTTTTTTTAATCTTCATTTCAAAAGGTTGGAATTAAAACTCCCATGAATCTGTTGAAAAGGGCCTATTGTGCTCTGTGTAATCAAAATAATCACACTTAGCCCTCAGGCCAGAAAACAGCCACATTTAAAGCCACCACGACTCAGATTTTTGACCATTTGTCCTCTGAAGCATAAAAACATGTAATCTGTTACAACATGCTCAAGCCAAGACTTCAAATGTGCATTCTTTCTTTTTTTTCCAGTAGATGGCCCTGCTTCCTAATTTTAACAACCAGGGCAAAAATACTTTTCACTCTCCTTATTACAAAGGAACTTTAAACAGATATTAAATTTTCTTTAAGCTGACAGAACAAACAACAAATAAATAAATGCACCAAATATGGTTGAATCATTGGCATTACCCAGACTATAATAATCCAAAAAAAATCCCTTCAAGCATTTTGTTCATGGGAAACAATAATTTTTGATTTTTGTTCTTTAAAAAAAAATTAGCGTCATTATGTACAAAACATGCCATGTAAAGGGTTTAACTTAAGTAAACAATCATTTTCTTTGATTTATGAAAGGACTGAAGTTGGAGAAAATATTTTAAACATTAAAAGAAAAACTCAATATCCATATATGTTGTAATTTTTATGGCATTTTTCTGATTTGTCTGCCTTTAAGGCGCATAGGGCTACGAGTGACCTATTTAAACTGACAGCAAAAAATATAAAATGCACCAAAATTAATTTTTGCCAGTTATCACTGATGTCTCAAGTGTGTTAAATATAAAAATGAAGAAATTTTTTCATTGTCAGTTGTTTAGAATATCAGTACATCATGTAGCTTTTTTTATAAAAATATATTTTTCTTGTTTATGAACTGAATTTTTTTACTTAAATCTCACCATTATGTATTTTTATCATGTGTACGTTGTGTTGCCTTTTATAGTTTGATTTTTTGTCATAAAGCATGATAAATAACCACAAGTGCTTTAACTCTGATTACATAGCAATATGAGTGCAACATTGTGCATTATGGTATGTTATAATGTGTCATTATGTATTACAGAGGCAGGCTTCACAGACAGTGTTACACAATGATCAACAACTATTTTAAACGTGCACCATTAAAAGAGACCTACAGTGTTAGCATAGTGCATGTTGTCTATAAAAGCAGGTCATATAAGCACGATGACATCTGAGTAAAAATCTCAAAAATACATTTTTGTGGGAAGTATGAATCTGATCAGGATGGGTGTTTGTTTTTGCTACTAATGACCAAATATCCAACAGATCTGTGAAATGATGAAGCGCTGGAAATCCTACTCAATGTCGGGTTAGTTACGTGTGCAAAACGAGCGCCAGACGAGGAGTTGGAATGCTCTGGACTTGAACAGGAATGCTTTTTTAGATTTTTAGTTACACCACTGCACACTTTATAACTACTCGTCTCGTTTAGCAGGCTGAAAAAAGAGAGACTGGAGAACACAAAGAGGCTTGATGTTTAGTCTTCAGAGCCTCGGTCTCCTAACAATTGTGATTAAAAAACGATAAAGAAAGCCTGTTATCAGGGGACACTCAAAACATAGTTTGTGCTCCATCAAAAACAAAGCCCCCCCTACGAGCAGGAAGAGGCCGTGTGGACTGGACTGCATGCTTCATGTGCACTGATTGATTCCTGATGATTGTTGCATTAAAACCTCATTAAAGTAGTGTAAGAACTGCATGTAGAGAGAAAGAAATAATATTATCTAGATGTGGTTTTAGCTTAGCTTAGCTGTGTTGTACTTTAAACTCTGAACAGCTGCTTGTGTGTGTGAGTGTGTGTGTGTAAAGCTCAGAAATCAAAACAGAGTCTGCATGTTTGACTGTACGATCTGAACAGATGCCGTTTGTGTGACAGTTGGATGACAGGGACTAGCTATATCACATTGCCTACAATATTAATGCTTCATTTGAACTTTAAACGTGTATGAAACTAAGCCTTCAAAATGTACATCTCTCAGTCATAGCTGTTTTCTCCTATTTTACTGAACACTATGTTTGATGGAGGATTTAAAGATTCAAAATAAAGGCAATCACTTGCTCCAGTTGTGACATATGTCTTGTTTCATTATATTGTGTTAATGTTAGGGGCTTTACACAAATTTCCTACTTAAGATGATTATTCTAGTGCTCCCTTTTTGCTTTGTTCTCACATCAAATTTAACAATAGGGGTATAATTTAAAAAGTGTCTTTTTTACCCCTAAATTTGGCACAGTAACTAGGCTGGGGAAGGTTAGAGAGAAAACTGTGGTAATGAGTCCACAGGGGACCGAATAATCAGCCGTCCCAAAACCTTTTATCTCACAGCCACTCGTCCTGAAACTTGATTATCGGTTTTTTATTCTACTCTATTATCTCTTAGTTTAAATTTCCTGTGGTTAAACCAAACACTTAAATACTCAAAGTACATTCTCTTTTAGCCCAAACTTTGAATTTTTTTTAATCTCAATCTGCCTGCAGGTAGTTATAAATATCTGTCTGTCTAACATTCAGTGACCACCGCCTCTTTTAAGGTTGCTCATTGCTTGCCCTTTACGATATTTAAAGCTGTACGTGAGCATAAAGGTGATCAGATAAGATAAAACCTTGATGATTATTGTGGGGTAATGGGCAGGGACTCTTATCGAGTTCAAAGAAACATGGTGTAGGTTGTAAAGCACCATTAAAGCAGCTGCCAGCAACTTTAGCCAGCAAGGGCTTTATTATTCTATTACAGTACGTGTCAATAGAAGGAACCAATGGCATGTTTATAGATCATACTACGGATGTTATTTGATGTTATAAATAAAGAATTTATCTCCAATGAGGTCAAAAGAATATGCACATTCCCAACAGTGTTGCAGGTTAACTCCACCTCTTCAAGGTGAATGTGGCTCCCTCTGCTGGTCACAAAGTGCCACTGCCCTTGTTCCCGCACAAGCACACGGTACAGCATATGGCTTGATTTCAAATAGCACACGACGGCAGGTGAAAGAAATCACCAAAAAAGAGCGTCCTTAAAAAGAGGTCTTCTTACTACCATTTAAGCCACTACGTCTATAAATATATTTCATTTAGAGATAAATTAAATGTGATTGTATTTTATATCTTTGAATCCTCCGATGCTGTATAGATGTAAGATAAAAATAAAACTCACAGATGTAGCTTTAACTGTATATTATGAATAGACGATTTTTAAAGGGTTCTCTTAGGATGCACTCACAACCAGCAGGTCTTAGCAGTAATAGTATAAATAGTATATTTATTATAGACCATTGTGTATATACTGTATCTGTGCAATGTAGGAGAGAAAAACTATGAATATTCTGTATAGTTGCTGTATGTACTGATAGGCACTTGATAGGCATATTCCCTATATCCCTCAAGGTTTCTGTATACTCTAGCTGTCTTTAACAAACTATCTGAGAATGTACTCTTCATCTGTGTGGAGGTGGTGATACTTAAATATATTTATAGTATATCTGTAAGATATTTCACTCTTATGCGTACTGTAGAAGGCCAAAGATGCAGTAAAGTAGTATCTGACTGGTGTTTTCTGTAATCTACTCTTAACTTTGTGACTTTCTTCAAGCTTTAAATAAAAAAATCTGATGTTTGAATGTGTGGAGACAGACCGAAAGACAAACAGAGAGACGGACGCATGCGTATCAGAATAAAATGAACCTGTTCCTTACTCGACATGACCCTCACCATTACCATTTCTCCATTTCCTTGTTTTCATCTCAATGCAAAGCGTATAAGCATATATATAGTACAATGTGAAATATGACTCAATAACTGACTATGCGTTATCCGGTTGCGTGAAGCTATGTATGTATGTATGTATAAACAACAGCACTATGATCACCATAACAAAAAGCAGGAGGAAGCCTGAAATAAAGAAGTATAACGATGAATTAAACATACTGCAAGAAGGACAACAATGTACTGTAGACCCTGTGTCTCTACACTAAGATAAACAAAACATGAACAGTAATATATTGGAAACACAATACAAACAGCTGCAGGCTCAAGGCTATTATCTACTTTTTAATATGTTTTGTTCTGGAAAATATGCAAACACTTTGCAAACATAAAGTCTAGACGTTTTCTTTTTTTTTTCTTAAACTAACAACTAGAAGAAGCACGATTGAGAGAAGGACTTATTTTCTGGATAATGTTGCGACTTTCAACAAGTTTTAAACCGACTTTCTGCAACACTGAGAGAGAGAGAGAGAAAAGAGAATTAAGCACCACCACGAGTAGCAGAAGCAGTATAAGGAATATATAACTATGAACAGTGAAAGAGCATGTGATGCAAATGCAACAGGGGAAAAAAGCCGGGGTATGCTAAAGCACGTAAATGACGCACTGGAGAGAAGGTTCTCCTCTCTCCTCTGAGCCTGGTTTGCTATCAAACACCTTATGATACAAGAAGTCAACTGACGATGGGACGAGTTATTAGCCCTCATCCAGATAACGTTGAGATTGGCTACTTTTGTTATTCCAAAAAATAAAAAGATAGAGAAACGACTGATAGTGTAAATTCTGAAATCAAATGTTTCAAAAAACCAACATTGAGCTACTTAACCTACTATTTAGACCAATGATACCACAAAGCTGGTTGTACTCATCTAGCTACAGTCAATAGTGCATTTGATATATGTGTTTACACAAAATATGTAAAATTTAGGTGCCATGAAGGAATGCTAGATCACTGAATACAAACATTTACACTGAAACAACTCGTCTCTGCCTCTGCTTTCAAAGAAGTGATGATGTTAGATTGGCAGTGTTTAACTCGAACAGACAACAAACACCAACACAATGAGCTGTGTGCCGTATGTGTGGCAGTACTGTTGGAAAAGAGATCTCGGCAGTTGCTTACATATTCTTTTTAGTGCATTGTCTGTTAAGGCATGAGATTAACCCTCCACGTGCTGTGTAGAGACAAATATAGCACTAGCATGCAGCAATATTGCCATCCAGGCAACAACAGCTACAAACAGGAACCATACAGTTTAGGCTTATATGCACACCAGAGGACACAGGCCCAATCAAATGTTTAATAATGTGCTACTTTTACTGCGGACAAACCTCACGCTGTTACGCATGTGTGGTCAATAGTTCCTACTAAGGCGAGGAGAAACTGAAACACAGACCTCCCTCCAGCTGATTCGACAAGGGTCTGCACTTTAGTAGCAGTTAGAGAAATTTAAGCATCCGAATGAGGGACAAAACTCCTCAGACTTGAACACTGAAGTCAACAGTGTCATTGTGGCCTCCAGTCTGGATCGCACAACAAACGCCACAGGTGCCTTATTAGCCCAAAAGGTTTGGAGAGCTGCTTCTCATAGTACCTGCGTTGCATATTGCAAAGGAAGCCCTACAGTTCAGATATTCCACTTATCAACAGCTTGATTAGGCTTTATACCAAACACACAAACACTCACAGACGCACAAACACTAAGGAGAGGGACACGACTGACGCACAGATATCAAAGAAGCTGCATTCCATCACCTCCATACACCTTTTAACCCACAGGACACACATATCCTCTATGTTACACACACACACACTATAAATGTATTATTATTATTATTAATAATTTAATAATAGTTATTATTAGAACCTCCGCTGACGGAGCTGTGTGTATTATTACTGTTGATGTTTCACTGTAAATGTTGTTTGGCTTGGATATTCTCCTTTGTTTCCAAAGAAATGCAATCGAATGACTTTTATAGGGAACTGACTCCATAAAAGAATAAACTCAAAGGTTTCAAAACAGATGAGCACACGTAATGGTACATATTTAAATAAAAACAAATGCTTGCATTAACACGGCACAAGAATATACTGTAGGTAACTGCAAGCAAGAACAAAAGCCAAGAACCGCTGATTTACTTTATGAATAAATTGAAACAAAGCTATTCTATTACATGTGAACTCTACAACCAAATGTTAGATTAAAAAAAGTCTTTTCTAAAACTATAATATCTCTGTTAACAGTAGTGCACTTATTGGTTTAAGCAGTGCAACATATATGCAAGAAAATAATGCAGTCCACTTATCAAGATTTTTAAAAAAAATGTTTTTTTTTTCCTTTGAAACTGAATAAGAGAAATTATAGAAGTTTGTTTAAGTAAAATGATTAAATATTAAGCACAGGCATTTTAAGAAAATGTGCAAAATAGCACTTTGTATTTTTTTTAATCAACAGCAGGTCTTTTGAAGACCTCTGTATGCAGTTATTCTTTTAAAGATACAACTATGAAAGTTTTTGCTCACAAACATGAATGAGCAAATCCTTCAGGGTTGCAGTTGCAGGCAGTTGCATGTGTGTGTGTGTGTGTCCTATTTAGAATAGAAAGCAATTACAAAACAATTCAAAATATCAGAAATGAGCCTTAAGTGATGTGATGAGTGGATGACAACTTGCTCACCACTAGCTTCCAAATAATCTACTCTGTACATGCTGTGTTCAGATTGTGTTTAGAAAAATCAGGAATGTATAATATTGTGTTGAAAGTCCACCTGAAGGTGTGGTTTGATCAGGAAACAGTGAATTAGTGGAGCTACTGGCTTTGCTTTTGAAGCTGTGTTTCCTTTCGCAGCGTTGCATCCAATTTGAGCAACGAGGGGAGGGCTAAATGCATGAAGGGTTGTGTATTTGGCTCCAACATGCTCAAATAGCTTTTGCAACAGTATTGAATGGGGCGTACAGGGTTTTAGGACGGAGGGCTGGCATTTATTTCCAATTCAAAATTCCATTCAAATCAAATCCCTCCCTCTTTAACACTGTTTACCCTATACAGCCCCAAACCTGGTATAATTATTTGATTATCAATTTCATATCTGACCATGTAGGCTACTAAAGGATGACAATATCTAAGGTGAGAAATCCTTGATTTTAAGATCAACATCCCATAACAGTCAGGTGCAAGATGAAGAGCAGCAATTATGAAGGGAGAGAGTTTAGGTCGCATATGTCGGCCTGCCATAACTGTGGATGTGAAAGGCCTTCAACAAATGTCAGCAAAAGAATCTTTCTTTTTTTCACCGTTTATGAAATGGAAGAGGTCAACAAGCCTTAACAGTCGTTTAAAATATTAGTGGCAGTGTATGCAAATTAGTTAAACTCCAAACTTTAGAAAAAAAGGAAACATGTTTTTGCCTCAAATACTGTCCTCAACAACAAACCCAAAATTTAGTAAACTGAGGCATCAAAATGCCCATGGACAGCAATTACAAAATGTATGAGAAATGTTCGTCCCAGTCACAGATCGACAGGAAGTCACATTTCAGGTCAATGATTGAAACTGGTACCTTGACAAAAGCTGCATTATAATCCCTTAATACCATAGGAATAAATAAAGCCGCATCATCAAATTAACTACTCTCCTTATTTTATTTTACAGAAGAAGGCAATCTTGTGACCATCAATATTTATAAGAGGAATATGTAGCCCGACCCCAGATGACTTATTGTTATTGTTGGTAAATTATACCACAGTAAGCTTGGACATCTAAAGTTTCCAAACTGGTCAGTATGGGTTCACAACTGCCATGATTTATTTTTCATGGCAATGTACGTATACACACACCACACACACACACACACACACACACACACACCACACCAACACACACACACACACCCCACACACACGGAAATGAGACAAACACATGCAAATACACGGACGCTCACACACATATGCCACATGTATATTCAATCAGACAATCTACACTAAAGGTGTGTTTGTGTGTAGTGTTTCTTTCGTAGGCCTTTCGGTAGTGTTCAACACATAAATCAGTATTTTAGGAAAGCATACATTTAGAGGCCTGTAGTTAGGATCCATCCAGTATGATCAATATCAAAACTACTAAGCCTTAAGGCCACCATCTTTTTTTTTCTTTTAGAATAACAGAAAAAAAACTATTTTTGGGAAACTTAATGTGCCAGTGTCTATACTCATTACCTCTTCATACCTCAAAACAAGGAAAAGGAAAAATCCTAGTGCCATTTATTTGTCATTCTTTTGAAAGGAGTTTATCTATAAGTACTTATCCATCGGGAGACATGCCATTCGCATGTGGTCATTGAAGTGCTCCATTTGGTCGAAACCTTGGCAGGGCAGACGGAGCACACGTAGGTGGTCCCTTTTGGCAGCTCGCTTCTGCAGCTACACCCACTCCTGTTCCAACCCGGCCCCCTACTCCAGCACCTCCACTCACAGGCATGGCGAGGGCCCACCCACACCGGCACGGGCTCGGGGGACGGCCCATCGGCATGGGAATGGAAGACGGGGCCCGGTGTGCCCGGCGGTCCCCGACAGCCCCGTGATGGCACTGCCCGTGCTGTGCAGGGCCCACTGTGCCGCCTCCAGCAGGGTCTTATGTGAGAACTTCTTCTTGCAGATGTAGCACTCATAGGACTTCTCTCCACGGTGCAGCCGCATGTGGACGTTTAAGGAGCTCTTCTGGAGTGAAGCGCTTGTTGCAGATGCTGCACTGGTAGGCCCGCACCCCCTGTGTGTGTCACCATGTGTTTGATTAAATAATCCTTCAGGGAGAATGAGCGCCAGCAGATGCTGCACTGATGAGGCTTCTCACCTGGACTGTACAAGACAGACAAAAGCATTTAAAAGAAGAAGACAGAGGTTGAGAATTAGGTTTTAAAGATATAGAAGAATGTGTGGAGTAGCATTAGGTGCCTGAAGCCAGCAGTGTTACTTTTCTAGTACAGGAGCAAACCTCAGGCTAGAATTATTTAAGCCTGTGTTAGCTCTGTCATGGTGTTGGTTCCACTAGAAGCTACAATTTGCTTCAGCTCTGTGAAGAAAGTTTTTGCTATAATGTAGCTCTGATGCAGTTATTACAAAACTGTGACAAAACTGCACAATTACTATTTTATGAATATTTATCATTCCTGTAATGGAAGAATTTTTGGGGTTTCTGAGTATGTAAAGAAGTCTATGTGATCATCTCTGTCACTCTATAGACCATCAACAATGAACCTCATTAACTGTGTCTGATAAATCAGGTGGAATAGACTGACTGCTCTGCAAACAGGGAAGCTGTATCTTCATACAAGTTATCAAATCCCTCAGTATCTGCCATTCTCTGCAGAAGTGGGTGAATTTTTGTCATTACCTGTACTGACTCAAAAGCCAACAACTTGTATTTTTTTTACTGACGTACTCCAAAGAAAGGTCAGCACTCAGGGTCAGTTATGGATCAGCAGGGTTGAGCTAACACATATATATTTGTCATTTTTGTTCTTCAGAGCCTCTTTCATCCCTGACAGATTTTTATTTGAAGCTAATGACACTTCACCTCTGCTGCACATGTGTGGTATGTAATAATACTGATGTGCTCATTGCCTTTTAGCTATTTTAAGGTGTGAATTATGCAAAGCAAATTTGTAGGAATTTTCTTCATTAAGAGCGTCTCTATTTCTCAACCTAATCCTGCATGGTAGTGCATTGTAAAGATAATTATTCTCTATCCCATTTACCAAACCATCTATCGACACTTAATACTGTAAAAATTTATTGCAGTGATATGATATCAATCTCCCTCTTCCTCTGATGATTTCTTTCACATGAGTTTGATCAGGCTGCTACTCATGCTGCATCAGAAATCTTCAGACAAGTGACGTAAATTGAAATTAATTTGAGATAAGAGTAAACTGAAAATGGAGGTTTTGGGCTCAAAAACTTCACTGTAAATCGTCAAGCAAGAGATAATGTTCCCCTTATTCCCTTCATGTTTTTATTATTCCTAAAAAAGGACATTTGAACTTTTGTTGGTTTTGCAACTACAGCTATGCATCATACCCTGTGTGGCAATACATAACATACAACCTGATAATTTTTTAAACCTGTTTGATACCACAGCATTAAAAAAAATCATAGACACCCAAATTCTGGAAAAAAAATAAAGACACATTCTTCTCACTGTCTAAATTGATGAAGAAATTGGCATAATTTCTTTACACTAAGGTTTCTTTACTCTTTGATTTTCAAATCAATCAAATCTTCAATACTTAAAAAATATTATGTAGAATTTCAGCACTGACACATCTCAGTCAATTTGAGTTGACCAAACATTTGTCAGTATTTGATGTTGAGAACCTTATCTTAAATTAGGGCTGTGCAATTAATTATGATTTTTATTTTCATCACAATTTGTGCCTTTGCAATTAAAACTTTGCAACAGCCTAAATTTATCACAATGACTTAGGAACAACTCTCATAATGTGGTTAAGCCAAGTTTTCACTGTACAAAAGCCCTGCTTTCATGCACTTTAATGCAGTTTGATGAGGCTTAAGCTGGCTATAAGTTTCTTTAAAATGTATCAGTGCAAAATTAGTGGAGATAAAGTGTCTTTGAGTTCTTTGAGACTCAGAAAAATCATGTTTCACCTGCAAATACTGTAAAAAAAGAGAAAATAGCATAGGTTATTTAAAAGAGCTATAGCTTATATGCAACCTATATCTTTGGTGAAATGAGCGCGATCCATATCCTCATTGCAATATTGAACAATCCTTTCACACATCACATTTCTATATTTTGCAGGCTTACCTGTAATATTTTAAAGAATTAAAATCCTGAGAAATTCTTATTTTTATAGTTGTAATGGAGTGTGTTTTATTGTTGTAGCTAGCATGACAGTCATACTCATATTAAACACGTGTGTTTTCCTTTTACAGATGCTGAACTAAGTGCATACTGAGGAATAAAAACAGAGAGGGGGGCATAGAGCAAGATAGAGATCTCAAATGAATAATTGTTTCCTGTTATTTGATGTTTCAGATTATTGAAATAGAGTTTACAAGGTGATTAGGTGATTTATGATTGGTTTTACCTGTTTATTCATTAAATTATTTTTGGCAAAGAAAGTTTAATAAGAAACTAAAGAAAGAGCCCAAGAACATGTGACTATGACTAAACTACTGCCCTGCAAATAAACTCAGACTAAAAGCATTGTGGGTAAATACGAGTGATTGAATCATTGAAAAAAACTAAAAAAACGTCTGGGCTTTTACTTTAAGAGGCACTTAGAAAGGGTTATCATACTGTACACTCAGGCTTGGGATGTACTGACAGGCAGGATGAATGTCAAAGTCCACGCAGGCACAAAGATGTTTTTCACTCTCAGTAATTCTCAGGGCATGAACAGCTGATCTATGTAAAGTATCCTCACAATCTTTTCCACTTTCTGACAATCTAATATTTTAGTTTAATGTTCACCTTGTCCTCTTTGTTTATTGTTTTAATTAAGAGCCCTCTGGTGGCAGAGTTTTCTTATCCTGTTATCAATGCTCTGCGTTATTAAGAAGCTTTAAACTTCAAGCTCTTAAGTTATATTTTTAACCAAAACAGTGAAATTATGGTTCGAACTATGCAAATATGTAGACAAAAATTAGCATACATGGGAGGAGCTAGCAGGTAGCAAAGGTTCTTCAGCAGTTTTTACCCTCTCTCTTGATGTGGCCAGCCTACAGAAAACATACAATATAGACTGTGTGCAGAAGTTTGCATATAATTTTTAATTACTGCAAACAAATTTCCCTGTTTGGGTGTCTAGGACGTCTATTGTTTATTGCTGTAGCATAAAACATGCACCAGTATCCTGTGATCTTTACCAATACTAAAAATGCATCTAAATACAATATAATAATAATAATAATAATAATAATTATAATAATAATAATTATTATTATTATAATTAATAATAATAATAATAATAATAATAATAATAATAATAATACATTTATTCATAAAGCACTTTCAGTCAAAGTGCTGTACATGGCCATTTAAAATATCTCAGAAATATAAAATAAAATTTCTCCATTCAGACCATTCAATTCAAATTGATTGTTTTTGGTCAATAAACATATCTGTCACTGCTTTTTTTTTAACCTCCACCAAGGAGGTTATGTTTTTGCTGGCGTATGTTTGTTTGTTTGTTACCAAATTACACAAAAACTACTGGATGGATTTTGCTGAAATTTTCAGGAGATGTTGGTGATGGCCCAACTTAAAAATGATTAGATTTTGGTGGTGATCCAGATAACCGCCATTAGTGAACGATCGTTTTTGCTCAATAATGATGATATCAACATGATTGTGAGTGCTAGGTGTGTGTTTTTCAGGGTCATGAATCATATTATGATGGTAACTTTATCATGAAACTATTGCTTATAGATTCAACAGCAATATGTGAGCTACCTTTTTTTTTAAGCATTAAGCCGAACATCTGTTGCATTTAATTACTGTAAATTAAGTGTATACAATATTGTCTTGCCTGCATCTATTTTGAAAATATATCAGTAGTTCTCAGCACAAGTACAACTACTACCAACTCTGTGTATATCTATCCATCATTTAATTGAAAAAAAAAAAAAAAATACTAAATTTTGACTCACCAGTATGGACAAACATGTGTTTGACGTAGTTCTGTTTAGCAGTAAAGGTTTTACTGCAGAGAGTGCATTCATACGGTTTCTTCTCCCCTCCTCCGATCCCTCCTGCAGCCTGTTGCTGCTGAGTTGGCGCTTGCTGTACCGACATGGGGTTGGGGAATGATGGCATTGTGGGGGGCGGCACTGCCACAAACTGGGGCTGCTGCTGGCCAGGAAGGTAAAGGAAAGGCTTGCTGTCTCTAGCCGGCTGTGTGGGAAAGAGTGTGGGCAGGAAGGAGCCTCCAGCCCCAATCACTTGGGAGTTGCTGGTCACCATCCTCAGGTTGCTGGTGTGTGATTCTGCCTGGCGCATGTAGTGCGGGGCACTCGGCAGGGGCTGGGACATGACTGAGTTTGGCAGGGGCTGCATCATGCTACTGTCACTAGTGCTGTGGGATGTGTCCCCGTCCTCTGCATCTTGCACTTGCTCCGGGGACGAGTCGTTGACCTCTATATGCACTGGACCTCCTCCTCCTTCACCCTGCTGCCCTTCCCCGCTGCCTTCTCTGCTAAAGCCCATCAGGAACGGCTGCTGCTCCATAGCATCTGGCTCGGTGCTGATGGAGGAGCTCACCCCTGAGTCAAAACTTTCCACCTTGGACTCGCTCTCTGCACCCTCGGTCTGGTCGGCGTCATCATGGCACTCCGCCAAAGTATCATAGCAGCTGTACTCGTCTTCGGCCTCCTGCTTTATGTGCATCCCTCCCGTCTGGATGCGTGACGGTCGGGGCTGCTTACGGCAGTGAGTTGACTCTGCTGTGGAGATGAAGCGGTCGACCTGCTGTGATCTCTCCTGGATGCGGTTCATCCAGGGTGGATCTTGAGTTTGCTGGTCCTTCTGAGTGCCCAGAGCGGGATCGTAGTTTGACGACAGAGGGTTAATGTACAGGGAACGCTCGCGGGTGCCGTTCTGCAGCGATAGGCCTGGGTAGGAGTACAGTGATGTGTATGCACGATCCATGCTTTGCTGTGTTGTTGCTTGCATATAACCAGACTCTGCGTCACTGCTGGGCCCGGAGGTGCCTGACTCTGGCGTGCCGCGGGGCGTTTCCTGACCAGAGTCTCCCGGAATGACAGGAAATCCTCCAGGCCGGCCAGGCCCACATTCTGGGACACGATGCGGGTGCACTCATCGATGACGGTCTTAATCTGTAAGATGCTGGCGGCAGTAAGGATCTGCAAGGCCTCTGACTGAGACACCCGTAAGATCCCACTGTACATAAAGTCTATCAGCTTTTGGATGGACTGCACCGAGACCACAGAAGGGATCTCAATGTCGCTGTAGCCCAAGAGCAGCTTGTCCTGAAAGAAGGGGCTTCCAGCAGCCAGCACGCAGCAGCGGTGAGCACGCAGCATACTTCCATGGATCCGAACTGTCACGTCACAGAAGTGCCCACGGTTGCGCTGCTCATTGAGGGTCTCAAGTACAGAATTGCTGAAGTTGTGAAGATTGATGTTATGAATGCGCTCGGTCATCCCCTTGCAACTGATGTCACCTGAAACAAGGAAGCGACATACCTGACTTAAAATCAGTTGCAGTGTGATTCAACACATTCATAGGAGCACATTTTAAAGGTGTGAAAACACTGCCTTCAGGGCAGCAGTGGTCAAACTCTCTCCTTGGGTGAGTAAATCAAAAAATGAAAATCGTGAATTTGGTACATATGACAGTGAATTTACAATTAGATAGTACTCAACCAGGAATGTCAGGTCACATGTTTGGTTTTGGATATATGTATGTGTATATATGTGTATACGTGTATTTTATATATGTATATATGCATATATGTCTATCTATAAAATGAAGAGTTTGTCTTCAGCCTGCCCTATTGTAAAGTGTCTTGAGATAACACTTGTTGTGAACCGGCACTATGCAAATAAAGATTCAATGAATGAAAGGATTGAATGAACAGTTTAATCATTTACAATGTCTACTCACAGCTGAATGCGTTATACCGGGACACTAACTTCAGTGGAGTTTTACCTTTACTTTAACCTTGTCATTGTCTAATAAACACCACTGCAAACTGATAAAGCACACTGCAAGACTAAATAACTATGACCTGAAAGCAGCCTATGTTCAAATGGTCAAATTTCAATTTCCCTCACTGGAGGACATAAAAACAATAATAAATGCAAAAAATATTCACATTTAAAGACACTTACTATGAAACTTATGGAGATTTTCATAAAGTGTGACCTTATTTCTCTTAAATCAAATTATTTTCTGTTATTTCTTGTTTTTTGCCATCGGCCTTAAAGTTTAGTACCAGATGC